>OX352279.1:8581855-9904355 GCA_947086405.1 Esperia sulphurella | reverse complement strand
TTCAAATTAAAAAAAACCTCAAAATTCTTCAAGCCATTTGACGTCATAGTGCTCAGGGGCGTGGGGCGATAACTCTTGTCGTCCCATTCTCACGCGCGCGGCTCCTAATTGCCGGAACGTGCCGCACTGCTCTTGCTAGTCCTGGGCACCTCTCTGTTAATCTCACCTTAAGCTTGGCTGCGGGTTACACCGAAACGAATTCAGGGATTGCAATGGCAACCGGACACACAGTTCACCTGATTGAAAATGGGTATTTCATCATCAGCTTATTTTTGTCTCCACTGCAGGAGCAAACCCTCTCTCATCTGCCGGAGACAGACAGAGGATTTGGCCTCACTTCCAGCGCCGGCCAGACGGGTTGGGGAGGCCTGATTGATGTTTTATAATGTATTCCCTTAGTCGCCTTGTACGACATCCACGGGAAGAGTTGGAGTGGTCCTATTCTACTCTACCGGAAACCACACGGCATCTATCAATCTTGGATTGATATGTGAAACAACCCATTAAGTCTGTTGCCGTCCCAAGAACTACAATGGGCGATTGAGTTAAAGAACCGTCCCAGAAATGTACCAGTTATCTGACAGTGCTGTGCGATACGTACGTTTGACTTTTCCTCCCACCTCACACCACCTCATTCCCCGAAACCCTGTAACTCGGTCTCCCACTGTAGGTGGCAGTGATTCGTATACCTCAGAATCAGAGCATAGTAAAGTGCTCCATGGCAATCGTAATTAGGGCTCAAATTCCAATACAGAGTCTATGACTGGATGAATCAAATTATTTACGTTTTTCTCTTACTGCCTCTACTTGTTTACTTATAAATTAATACTTTTTGATTTACTTGTAAATCTATAATACTTACGACAGTAATCACATGTAATTACATAATATCTTGTACGTTCAAGGTTCGAATTGGTGACGTTCTGAATATGCTGGGGTCCGCAGTGATATGAATAAAAGGATTTATATGAAAAGGTGTGTGTCAGGGTCGTGTGACAATACATCGTCTCTGCCTACCCCTCTGGGAACAGCTTGTGAGCATTATATTATGTTTCTAATATCTTGTTTATTGTCTTAAGTTCTTAAAACACAAATTCATTGCACAAAGTGGCGTTTTGATACCTATTTTCAGAGGTAAACGACGAGCAATCAAGCCATCATCGTTCTGTGCTGCTCTTAGCAAACTAGATCAATTTGGACGTCGTTTTGTATGACCATGCGCATTATCATCATCATCAGCCCGAAAGAGTCCACTGCTGGTCATAGGCCTCTCCCATCCCACTGAATCCGATTCTAGGTTATTTTCATACAGTCACTGCCAGCCGCATTACTAATCTAAGTATTCGCATCAAAATTTAAATCTCGTGCTAGGATTACAGTACGGTGTGAGAGGTGGTCCATAGCATCATAAATAATAACCCAGCCGTATGTGTACAACATAATTTCGCAGCTCAAACGGTACGTGTACGTACGAATTGGTACGTACTCGCAGCTATTTGTTAATTACTCAAACGTTTCGCTAACACAGCGCAAATGGAAGGGTTGAATTCGCTTATTGTGCAGAGCTACATGCTTTTGTTTGGGCTAGGAATGGTTTCCCAACCTTGTTAGACTGAGAGCCCAGAATGAGTAAAGTTGAGGATTAAACCCTGAGTTCTTTGAGGTAAAATATGAATTTTGATTATTTATTACAATTTTAGGGTTCCGTATCAAAATGGTAAAAATGGAACCCTTATGGTATTTCACAGCTGCTTATTTCTGCAACTACTTATGCTGTCGACTTGAAATTTGGAATAGTAGCTTGATAATAGCTTGTTTTAGCTTTTCCCATAGTGAAGGTTGGCTGGAAGAGATCTCTTATAGAGATAAGTCCACCTTTGTACACTTTTATGTTACGCCCTTTTTTTGTAAAATTTACGTGCAATAAAGAATATAATAATAGTTTTGAATAATTCGTACCCAACTTTGAATGAATTAAAAAATATATATTTCAATTGCAAATGGATCCGAAATGGAGAATATTCACCCTTTACAATGTTGCCGAATATTGTAAAAGGTGAATACTAGGGCAAAAAAAAAAGAAAAATACTAACACAGGTTTTTTTTTTTCGAATCAGACGAGTGTTTTAAAATAGTATCAGATATATCAATAATGTCAGTTGAGTTAGTTGCAATCTCAGAAGCTATTTCCCATGGCATTACTATTCGGTGTAATAAGCTAGTGATTTTCACAGATAGCAAAAGTGCGATATAGCTCGATGCGCCTCTGGTCTACGAGGTGTTTCAGTAGCTTATGCGATATTAAATAAAATAAATAAATGTAATGAACAGGGAATGGTTCTGAGATTGCAATGGATTCCCTCACATATTGGACTGATAGGTAACGAGAGAGCTGACACTTTGGCAAAGTCATCAATTTCAGAGGGGATCGAGATCTATGTAAGGCCTAACTATTCCGATAAATTAAGAAAGTATAAGGATATATGTCATGAAAATTGGAAAGAATATTTTAACGAAAGATCAAAAGAAAAAGGAATTTGGTATAAAACAATACAGTGTCAGCCCCCTCGTATACCTTGGTTTGGTGATGCGCTTCTGAAGCGAAAACTTATTGTTACATAGCCCATAGAGTGCATTCCGGACACATGCCAACAAACAAGTTTGGCTATCTTATGAAAAAAGTATTATCACCTAACTGTGAAGTATGCGGCGTGGTAGAAGATGTCCATCACTTGCTGTTGGAGTGTGTCCGGAACCAGGCAAAGAGGGAAAAGCTGATAAGGATATTAAATGTTAATATAATGAATGTGGGCATATTGCAGGGCATCCTTACCGAGCCCTGTTCGGACTCGGCCAAAATGATATATGATTTAATTGTATTTGATTGATAGTGTATAATTTTAAAGGCTATGATGGGGCTGTCATATACGATAGTATAAAAGCCCCTAAATAAAAATGGTTAAAAAAACACAGGTTTTTGGAAATCAGTGAAAAATTATTTATCGTTTTATTGCGTGCTAAGAATACCCAGTCCTTTCAAGGTACGGCACCCTCGGTGCGCGAGTCCGACTCGCACCTCACCGGTTTTTCCTTCATAATTCGATTTAAACAAATATTTTTGGACTTTGTTCATATTGTTGTTGGTATATAGAATCTTATAAACTATGTTAGTTGATTTTAAAACTTAAATTCAAAATTCAACACTACAAAAATTAGACATCAGGGTGGTGACCTCAGGGCTGGTGCCTACTTTGCCCAGAGGCTGAGCATCGCCATTCAACGCGGCAATGGCGCCAGCGTGCTGGGGTCCATGCCGCACGGCCCAACCTTGGACGACGTATTCGCCTTCTAAATTATGTACATATATTTTTTGATTATGGTTTTATTTCTTCATAAAAATTAGACACTGTTACATTCCTCACCAATCGTCATACGAAAACCAACCCTATTTGCGTCTCTGTATTATGTACATGAAAAGCTCACCAGCAGAATAAAACTGGCATGTGAACTTTGCGGTCCACTTAGGAACACCATCTATTGTTTATTTTGTTCTTGAGACGCAAATGCGTTTGTTTTCATATTACTATTGAATTGGAATGAAAAATCGAATCTAGAGCCTTAATATGGGGCCACAATTCCTGTTATTTCTACATACATACCTACATAATGCTCACGCCTTGGTCTTGCTTAAATTATTTTAATATTTTTAAGAGTATTTACTATGTATGTATTATAATTAGGAAGAGCGGGGCTTCTTAACACAGGCTTTTACGCTTAAAAAGAAGTCCCAGCCCATTATATCTATTGTAAAATACTGTTAAAACAATCAATATTTTTGTTTTTTTTTTGGTCCCAGAAGGAGTAGGTAGAGACGATGTCGCGATCCTGACAAACGTCACATACGTTTTTCCTTCTTTATTTCTACCAAAATTGGTTATTGCGGACACATACTGTACCCACTGTTAATTTCTTGACTTCTCAGTTTTACAAGTTTGTTCCTAAGTCCACACTCTCATGCAAATACCGCAAACTCCTTTAAATAGTAAGGGTCTACCGCAAACAGTACTTTCGAGTGGCGAACTCAAAACATCAGACAACTGAAGGGTAGCACTTTTCTCCTTTCAGCTCGAGTGGAGCGACTGTTGAAGAGAATGCCTTTATCGGCCCGCTTCAGAAGCTACGGTGTTTAAATATCGATAATCTTTAAGCAATTAGGTCGCTTTGCGTTTGTTTTCTTAACAAAATTAGCCTAGCCGCCGCACGGCAAAAGCAGAAAATACAAAATATTACGACGTGAAATATTCCGCCGTGTGGTTTCCGGTAGAGTAGAATAGGACCACTCCAACTCTTCCCGTGGATGTCGTACAAGGCGACTAAGGGAACACATTATAAAACATCAATCAGGCCTCCCCAACCCATCTGGCCAGCGCGAGGAGTGTAGGCCAAATCCTCCGTCTGTCTCCAGCAGATGAGAGAGGACTGTGCTCCTGCAGGTTATTTAACCTGATGATGATTTAAACTGCTACTACTACTATAAATCGCTACTTAGGTTTAGGTTTTAATGACAATGACCACGGCTAAGAAGGAATATTTCCGCGATGTGTGAAAGAAATGAATTTTAAAACTGCTTAGCCTTTTCATTACGCGACTGTACATTCCGAATTCCGAAGGCAAATATTCTGTGCAGAAAATTTTCACTGAATCGAAATTTCAGTACGAATGCTTCCAAATAGAGGGACTTAAAAGACTGCAGGGCTCCAAACCCAAAGTCCTTTCAGCTCGAATTAACTCGACGAAAGGGCCTTGTCGCACTGGCGATTTCCGAACGATTTTCCGTTGGTGGTTTTTACGTGGAAGTGTGGTTTGGACGAAGATGCAATAACGAAGGTAGAGAAGGATATGTTGCGTTGATTTGGACACTTGTTGTCCACGCGGACGAAGTCGCGGGTAGCAGCTAGTAATATATAAAAGGCTAGAATAAGTTAAATCACACAGCCAATTATAAACATTAAATTTAAACAAAACCGACACGACCTATACCGATTTTGATAAAACATGTCTAAGAACCACCGCTAGAAAACTTGCTTTCAAATAAAAAAAAACGCATCCAAATCGGTTCATCCGTTTAAGAGCTACGGTGCCACAGACAGACACACACAAACACACATAGTGGTCAAACTTATAACACTTCTCTTTTTGTGTTGGGGTTAAAAACAGTTAATAGCAGGTATCTAATTATGGCGTGTGTGTATGTGCGTATTTATATATTTCAAATTATTTATGACATTGTTTTTTTTAAGACTATTTTTAAAGCTGTAAATAGTATAATAACAATTTCTAATGCCCTACAATTTACATTTTTTATTTTTTTATTTATTTCACATTAATCAGAAAATATATCATATGTCTTACATAACTCACACATAATAAACCTCTTGGGTGCGGTGAGGCCGCTCGGTCACAGCGGGCCATGCTAACGCTTGTTGTACATTATAAAGAGGGTTAAGTACAGAACAGATAACAAAATAAATGTATCTATGCAACCTTGAATTGTACTTATATAATAACCTATTCTTACTTGTTTTCCGCTACTGAAGGTAGTGTTTTTTTATTACATTTTTGTATTTTTTACTATTTACATAGGTATTTTGTATTTCTTTCGGCAATTCATTTACATACGGAAGTGCATTCGTTCAAAGTCCTCATTTACTGTACAAGAGTACACTTATATAGGACTACTTTATACACGTAAATTTTTGACCGACCACTGCGTCCTAGATGTTAGCGCTGTGAAGAAGAAACTAGTTAGCGCAACAAACTGGTTCCACTGAAAATCGCCAGTGTAATAGAGCCCTTAACTGAATGGAAATTAACTGAGACTCAGAGCTTTGGGAGCGGCGCGAAAATTAAGTGTTAATTTTATTTCGATATTTTGTCGGCTTTGTCACGAGGGCTGGAGTTATTTGAGTGCCGATTCAAAGTCATGCAAATAATTATTCAAATCAAGTTCGACTGTGGTTCTCATTTTAAGCATTTATAGGTACTAATTTAGATAATTCTAGCGAAGGTTTATTTAGAGAAAATACTGGTCAAGTGCGAGATTTCATATACTCCTATTAATAATATAAAAGATGAATAAATAATACGAATATAAAAAATAATAATTAATCTTATTATGATAAAAATAAATCCTATAAAATAAATTTTATTAATAACGAAAAAATTCATTACGATAATTTCATTACATTTTTTATTATGTTATATTTCTTATAAAAAAATTATAGTTAATTTAATTTTAGTATAAATTCATCATCAGGTTATTTTTGTCTCCACTGCAGGAGCACAACCCTCTCTCATCTGCCGGAGACAGACGGAGGATTTGGCCTACACTCCCCGCGCTGGCCAAACGGGTTGGGGAGGCCTGATTAATGTTTTATAATGTATTATTCCCTTAATCGCCTTGTACGACATCCACGGGAAAGTTGGAGTGGTCCTATTTTACTCTACCGGAAACCACACGGCAATCACTACTCCCCACGAAAGCAAATTGCAAATAGCTTAGTCCCAGAGGGGTAGGGAGAGACGGTGTATCGCCACTATGCGATATCCTGCCCAACATGTCCACTTTTAACCCCGTGATGTGTGGCGAACAACATCGCCTCAAGATTTAAACAAATACCTCAATCAACGATCTCTATGTACTACCAGATGGAGCGTTCCAAACAATCGCTCTGTTCCACGCAAGTAGCCACAACTCTTTCACATTCACAATGAAACTTGTGCAGTTACTACGCAGAACATTTAATTATTTACTAAATATTGACGCTATGGTTAAATAATGTCAATATTTAGTAAATAATTAAATGTTCTGAGTAGTAACTGCACAAGTTTCATTGTGAATGTGAAAGAGTTGTGGCTACTTGCGTGGAACAGAGCGATTGTTTGGAACGCTCCATCTGGTACTAAATAGAGATCGTTGACCTCAATCAACATTTATTTATAGCACAGTAGCCTCAATTCATTCTCATAACACTTATCACTAAGCGCCCGTATGTTGTAAGGCCATTAACAAAATATTATGTCGTAAGTTACGACTGTTACACTTTTATTGTAGTCATAGAGAGGATTTTACGTACTGTTGATGCAGTAATAAAAATTAGTATTACGACGTAAAGAGAGATTTACTGTGAGCGTATTGCAAAGATTTGCCTTATCTGACGGTTATACTGGGTGATAGCAGCTTAGTATCACGTTTAGAAATCATTCCTGATTAATAAGTAAAAAAAAAGTATTATTAAAGAAAATCATGAATAACATGCGATATTTCTCAAACGTATGGTTTCCGGTAGAGTGGAATAGGACCACTCCAACTCTTCCCGTGGATGTCGTACAAGGCGACTAAGGGAATACATTACAAAACGTCAAGACTGCCAGCGCGGGGAGTGTAGGCCAAATCCTCCGTCTGTCTCCGACAGATGAGAGAGGGTTGTGCTCCTGCAGTGAAGACAAAAATAACCTGATGATGTATGTTTCAAGTTTATTTATTCAATATCAATATCTTGTGTGCGTATATTACTATCTCAACTTATTCTAAGCAATTGTATAAAACTATTCTCCAATGATAATAAAATATTTTAAATTTAATATTTGCAAATCATAACATAATAAAACTTAGAATAATGCGAATGATGTCTTATTTACGTCCATAAAATAAACATGAGTGAGTTCTAAGTCACCAAGTGAGGGGGTGGCTGGCGGATCCTTATATGAAGCAGTGCGGTTGGCCAATGAGCGCTATGCGTGGAGGCGCATTTTATACGGTCACGATCCGCAGCAGTGAGGGAACGACAGAGAGGAGAAGATGTGTCTACAAATCATCCACAGAATAATAACACTTTTCCAGAATTAATGCTTTTAATTTAATTTTAAATATACTTAATACCTTGTTAAAAAATAAAACGGCCTGATTTCGCGTACAGTGTTCCACTACTGTTAATTTAGGTGCTATATTGCTCTTTAGGGACATTCTTCTGGTTCTATATTCACTATGTTCTCTAATCGGCGGCGGGGTACGGCGGGTAGCGGGTAGGTGTAGCGGAGAGCGCGGCACGGCGTCGGCGGTGCGGCCGGTTATCTAACTCTGCGCGCGCGCGATGTATTGTCCATAAAGTCGCATATTTTTCGGAAAACTTTGAAGCATCGTATCTATTTATTTTTTTACTTAATTGAAAAATTAAACTTAATTTTTATTTTCATTACAGAGCATGTACTCAAAATAACCACAGACATTTTCTTATCATCCGGTATGAGATCCACGCCGGGGTGGCCCGAAAGTGTATGTCATCGAGGTAGGCTCGTTCGAGTGACGGAGATCTGGCCACATCGAGTTCGGTCCAACTCGACTCAACTTGAAGCAACAATTGCGAGTTTTTTTTTTTATTGTAATGTGGTAATTTGTGGATATATTTTTGTACCTAAAGTGCTGAGTGCGCCAGGCCTGGTCTCAACTGGATCAAATGTGTCCAGTAGTTTTCGAGATTTCCGCCGGACAGACAGACAACAATGCTTTGCTATAATTGGGTATCCGTTTTGAAGCAAGCTCGAATTTATTTATTCTCTTTGCTATACTCGACTAAGTTTTCCAAAGGAAAATGTTTGTTTTTAAAAAAAGGCCTGTAAAAAATATCTTCGGCACGCGGCGCCATTTTGTGTTCACGTGACGTGGCGGGAGAGCTAAGAATTTAATAAAGTCTACACTCTTGGGGTTAATTTCATCCTTCTTCGTGCGTTTTGGAGATCCGTGGGCGTATAGGGTTTGACATGTAACGTAATATAAATATATAAGTAACATGTTTTTTTAATGAAGCGTGTCAGTTTTATATCTTATCTGTACCACTTCAGGATATACATTATTGTACAGAAGGGGTGTTTTATAGAAGGGAGGCTCTCGGACTGCCACGCCAGAGTTTGCGGGTTCAAATCCCGCCAGGGGCAAGTGTTAGTATGATGTATATGAATGTTTGTACCCAAATCTTGCATGTTTATATATTTATTTAAGTATGTGTATCCGTTATCTAGTAACCATACCACAGGCTCTGCCTAGTTTGGGACTGGATAATTGGTGTGAATGTCTGAGATTATTTATTTATTTGTAATGATTAAATCCGACGAAGAACTAAGGCCATCAACATGTCCAGATCTGTCGCAGAACCAATGGCAGTTCAGACAGATCAGTTTTCGAGTGGAAATCGAAGCGTGGGACGTACCGTCGCCAGATGGACCGACGACCTGAGGAAGGTAGCTGGAGGTGGCTATAGAATGCAGAGTGTGGAGAAACGGGTGTGGACTTTGATTGAAGAAGGCCGTGAATGTCTTAGGGCTGATATAATTGTTGTACTGTGAAGAAAATAAAGTAAAAATTGTCTACTAGATATTTACACTCATATTCATATAAATAATGTCTTAAGCGCTCTTAAAATCTGTCGCATAGAGTGCATATTATATTAACATACTGAGACAGCGATCTTTTTTTGCTTTGTACTAATAGGGTTGTTACTTTTATGATAATTTTAATTTCGTATATTTCTTCTTTTCCTTTTCTGATTTACTTTAGTCACTGTACAGTAGACTAATATGCAAACAGGTTCAATTCAATTCAATTATTACTATTTATAAATAACACAGATACAATAATAAAGTAGCTAACATTAGTACACCTGGGGCTGGGTTGGCTTGTCTAGCTGTCTTACATACATACATACATACATACATACATACATACATACATACATACATACATACATACATACATACATACATACATACATACATACATACATACATACATACATAATACTCACGCCTTGGTCCCAGAGGGGTAGGCAGTGATGATGGATCTCCACTTTGCTCGATCCTGACACACCTCACTAGCCTCACTCACATTCATCAACATTTTCATGCACCTCCTTTTATTCTTCTCACTGCGGACCCCAGCCTTTTTGAAGACGTTAGTAATGTGATCCCTGATCAAGGATCAAATTAGCTGTCTTATGGCCACAGAAATCCTATCTAGATAGAATGGTGAAGTAGACGCAACACGCGTGCCAAGCATGTGCAATAAAATCGACACGCGCGAGACTGAAGTAAACAAGTGATATACCTCTTCTACCTATATACATTTCTGTGTTTATAGCTATATAATATAATTTAGTTATATTGGACCATCTTATTATTTATTTAATTTGATTGCATTTCTAATTAATTTATTTAATAAATATTTTTTTTTACTTAATGCATCAATGTAACATTATGTACAAATATATGTCTCATTTTTTATCTTTGAAAGAGATTTCTTCCAGACAATCCACATCTACTACCTTGCTCAATGCATAGACTGACCTAAATCAAAGATAATATATACTAGAGTCCTAAATAAACTAAATAGGCAAAAGTGTAAAGAAAAGGTAATATTTGAACCATCTGTTGCTTAATCTTTGACAAAACGGTCTACCCTAAAACCAATAGGGCAACGCATTTGCTGTAAAGGGCCCTTCAGGGTTGCCACCCTTAACGCCGCAAGTGCTGTCCAGATGTCCATTTTGCTGGCGAATGGAGTGTTAAAGAAATACTCAGTGTGTACTTCCCTCGCCAGTCCGAACATTTTTAATGCTTGTCACCTCATCATCAGCTGAAATACCTCCACTGCTGAACATAAGCCTCCCCAATAGAACAGCACTTTTGATGAGCTGTCCATTGGACGCAACGATGGAAAAATTATATATATATATATATATTCTTTATTGCACAAATTTTAAAAGTAAATACAGTTACACATTTTGTGTACAAAGGCGAGCTTATCTCTAAAAGAGATCTCTTCCAGCCAACCTTACAGGGTGTGAGACAAGGCACTCAGAGCGAGGGGGCAAAAAGTGCATAATATACTACATAATAACTAAATACCGAATTTACTTTATTTTATTTATTTATTTATTCAAGAAAGATTTACAGCTTTGTTTAAGATAAAAATAGTTACAGTAATAATATCTCTAAGCGGATATATATGTATATATATACATATATGTATATATACTATAATATACTTTATAAATATAAATTTGACCCCCTCGTTGGCCTAGTTGCCTGGTTATTGGAGTCGAGCACCAGAGGTCGTGAGTTCGATTCCCACTGGGGACATAAAACCTTGTACAAGTTGGTCCCGATCTGTATGTCTTATTTGTGAATTGTCCTATCCTTGTTTAATTCACATAGCACAGGAGATACCTTGTTTGTGATTAGACTTTATAAATATTACATAAATATATATGTAATGCTAGCTTTTGCCCGCGACTTTGTCCACGTAAGTTTCGATATTTACACATCTTGAATTTCACAATATTCCATTCGACTATAGGAATGAGGTGTTTTTCGGGATAAAAACTATTCTATGTCCTATGCCAGGACCTAACCTATATTTGTGCCAAGTTTAATCCCTATCCGTCCAGTGGTTCAAGCGTGATTGAGTAACAAACATTTATAATATTAGTGGGATGGGATTTTAGACATCCAGCATACATCTATTTTATTTGGAACCCACGCTCCCTAAAACGTCATACCACTGGCTCCTACTGCGACAGTTACGTCTATGGACGTCGCATTTCATATTGATTCGTTACCTAGTCGCACCCACACAAGCACCACTTACTACTATTACAGGCGTGTGTGCACGTAAACTATCCAGAGAGGGACAGCGTTATACGTCAACACGTAAGTGCTTCTCTTTCTTACCGGCTTTGTACTACACATCTTCTAGTTCCGCATCACAAACTCCACGCGGGCTATGTTCCAGGAATATGTTACCTTTTTTCACAGCTAACTTCCTAGGCAGACAAAAAGTTTTCTAAAAACAAAATAAACCCAGTTATCTTTTTAACTTAATCTTTCTGTCCATATTTACCAACCGGAGCTGATATTTTTCCCCCTGCTTAATCTCATTAAAAAGGGTTAATAAAACGTTACGTAACGTGATTTTTCAGGCCCAGTCTGGTACTGAAAGTCATTGGACTGGAAATTTACAGCCTAGCAGTTTAAGAGTCTATTATGACGACCCGGAGGCTTCGTTTTTGGCTTCCCTTCTGTTCGAGGTGTACTGGGTTCGAATGATCTACATGCAACAATTAATATACAGGATATAATTAAGAGCACAAACTAAATAGAGATACTATGCATCAACTTACTCGATCGACACAAAAACTGTAATGGCGATTTCAAAATGGCGGGCGGCGAGATATGGGCGCCAGAGGGGAAGGCGGAGGTGATTGCGGGACGAGAAACGTCATGTAATATTTTGCTCGACAGTTCCATATGGTCACAAAGTCATGCTCTATGATTACCAGCCGTGAATTAAGAGTCATCAGTGAGCCGTGGTAGCCTGGTTGGTTCATAAGGCTACATAACTCGCCTCACGTTCTTAAGGTCGTGGGTTCAAATCCCGCCCCTATCAACAACGCCGGGATACAACAATGTGTACGGAAACCGAACAAATAAATGCATCTTGCCGCAAATTCTAAACGAATTACCAGAAAGTTTGGTGGACGGCATGCGGGGGGCAATGCGCGAAAAGTAAAAGTTGCTGTGAAGGGGTACTATCTGGCGAGCAGCAATGCGACCTAGATAGTCTCCATTCAAGTTATCAATAGAATAAGATTGTACAAGTAGCGACCATCATCCTAAAAATAAACCCAGTGGTTTCAGTAGGATGGCCTAAGAAAAAACATATGTAATATAAATATAGTTTAAATTAAAAAGAAACAATGGGTTTTTCGAAACTTAAGTACGATTTATTTATAATATCAAAGGCTTTTCGGTGAAGGAAAACAAGTAACGAAACCTGCGTATGCCAAAGAAGAAATTCTGAGGCGTATGTGAAGTCCACCAAATCGGCTTGGGGCACCGCTGGTGGACAGGGGTTTGGCACAAAAGATCCTGAAGGGTCGAAGTGTCGACAGGTCTTCCTGGCCCGAATTTGACTCGACAGACTGACTGAGCAGCCCGACGACGAAGCCGTCATCGTGGTGTCGCGCCCCGTACGGAGAGTTGCCGTATAGCGGACCAAGTACAGAATTACTTATTTGTAGGGGGATCAAGCAGGGTGCCCGACAAAGAGCACCTGAGCAAGTACCGGGCACCTCCCCTGTGATTCGGCCTATATGACCTAGATGTCGAAAGGCCATGGGAGGTGGAGGTCTTCCTGGCCCCCTAAGAAGATAAGATAAGTATCTCCAGATGATTATTTCGTAAATATAAGAGGTATGAAATAACATAAAACTGATATAAGCACATTAATAACTTTTCGTGGATATATTGGCGTAGACCAGTCATTTTGACTTTGACTACGTTCTTTTAGTCATGGTAAGTCGATGCGGCAGTATTGTGTTAGGATCTGTGATACTTCTAGTAACTCTAAAGCTCTTTAACCATTAATCTAACCTCTTCATCGGTATTTTGTAAACAACAAACAGTCATTAATCAAGGTAAGTATAACATAACTGAGCACCTACCAACTAAGGGCTGAGAACTAAGTCAATTTGTTAACTTACTTGTTACATTTGATTAAGTTTCAAATAATAATTTAGTATATAAAGTAGGCATGTGGCTTCCGGCTTAGAATACTACCCATACCAGCATCTCCTGTCTCCCTTGCACCGATCCCTGTCCCGACCGCAAGCCCTAGATCTGCCGTGCCGATGGATGCGTGTAAAATAGTAACGAAGTTGTCAGGGTACTTGGTCTGGTAGTTGCCTGTCCGGTGCTATCCAGACGAGTCACGGGTTTGTGGTCCCGGCTTCCCGAGTTATCGCTACTACAATCCCACTATCCTTCCGTAATAGTGGTATCCCATACCTACCCTATACTCCTTACCCAATCCCCCATTTCCTGTCTTGCCCCGATCTCTGTCCCGTCCGCCAATCCAAAGTCTACCGTGCCGATGGATGCGTGTCCAGGGGCTAGCCTGGTCTAAACGTGCCGACATCCCGGAGCCGGGCGAACTCCGGGCACTATGCGGGGCTCTGACGAGGTGGACAATTGTTTCCCTAGATAACCGTGGTACCTCAACACGGAGGTGGCGATGTTGTTCGCAACACATCACGTCAAGGGGTATCACGGAGCGAAAAGCGGGCGAAGGAAAGTCGCTTTGCGACATTGGATTGCACAAAGTCGCGATATTGTCGTCTATGCCTACCCCTCTGGGACAAGGCGTGAGCATTATGTATGTAAAAAAAAGGTTTTTCACGTCTCTTGAAAGATGTTGTGGTTTGTCCCCTGCATCAATTAAAATTTCCGTCGACGATATGATAAAATAAATCGAATATCTATACAAACAATTCACAGTTATATGTAAGAATTCCATTTCCAGCTTATCAAACAGATACACTAGTGGCTTCGCTATATACTTACACACACACACACATACATTCAAATACACATCTACTTTCCCACATACACTCTTTTACACAAACACCACATCTCAAACACTTATAAACTTTATGTCTTAATTATTTGTTAGTAGCTTCCCTCATTGCAAAGTTAACTTTTTTTTTTTTGTATTTTTTTTTTCAATTAGACATGCTGTTAAGGTTGCATAAATATAAATTTTGTCCCATTCACTTTCCTAAGTTTTCGACCATAGAGTAATTTTATTTCCAGCGGAATTAAACGTCAAAGAGCAGACTTGAAATAAACACACCGCATCCAAAGGTTAGATTTAGAATGAAAAGCTACGTAGGTAAATAGCGTGTAAACCAGCATTTTTAGCATAATTTCACGAGACAGGAATTTTAAATAGCCCTTTTCGATAGGTCACGAATTCTATTACGCTGCATTAGCATATTTTCATTAACCCCCTCGGTATGCGTAGGGGTGTCGTAGTGTCCGATCGTTCGGTTTCGGCTTTAGGCAATTTCGTTCGAAAATTTAAGATAGATGTCTTTTATTATGACTTAAAAAATAACTTATATTTTATAAGATTGTAATTTTAAATATTGAAATGTAGAATAAATTTTATAGTACTTTTAATTATTGTAGGCCCCAAAGGGTAGATTGTGAGGATTTATTTATTTTTTGTAAGACCTACATTTGTAAACCACAATTTCAACAATAAATCTTATCTTATCTTATCTTATTTTTGACTTTACAGCATGAACGTAGTACATAATAAACCAATTATAGAGTTTTTCATTTTACATAATTATTAATAACTGTATTGAATAATCATAATAATTAAGTTTTTATTATTTTTAAAAATGTGTGTAGACCTGCAAAGCCTTTGACCTTAACCCAAATTACACATTGTAACAGGCACGGCCTCGGGTTAGGTGGATTTAACGATCGCGGCGCACGATTTCAACACTTACTTGTTAGTAGTCTCGTCTTTCGGAGTGAACTGATCGTCTCGGGTCAATATGGCAGTGAAGCGACCAACTGGATGTGAAGTGTTAATGAGCTTTACATCCGTGATTGAGAAGAAGTGAGATATATGGATAGACAAGTATGTTAGAAGAAGAGAGAAAGGAAAGGAGTAAAGGAAAGGGTAGTGTTGCCAGTGTTACAACATAAAATAAATATTATTTTATATATTTCATTTCATGCTACAAGTTAATTTTAACATAGAACGTAGACAGCTACTAACAAATATTAAGTAAATGGAATTAAGTGTATACAATTTGAAATTAGGGAGGCAATAATTTAAATTAAGTTGTCAATGAGTAATTGTTGTCTCGATTAAGATGTATTGTTTGTGTAAAAAAGAGTGGAAGTGGTAGAATATATGTATGTACGAGTATATGAAAAAGTCAGTAACTTATAATATGCTTCTTTTCAGGAGACAAAATAAAATATTGTTAATTATGCTCTATTTCTTTTTCTTGATAACGGTTTCTTTAAATCTAGATTCAGCATTATACTTCTGAGTTAATTTGGACAATATAAATTTGCATATCTTTGATTGAGTGAGCCAATTGCGACGAAATAAAGACTAAATATTTTATTTTATCTATTAGAATCGGTTCTAACAGACAAAAAATCCTAAAATTATTTAAATGTATTCTTGTACTTATCCTTAGACCCCGAATTTTTTTATTGCAAATATTTTCAATGTGCGGACACGCAAAGTTAACGTCTTCATTTATTAGAAGATTTTGGTTTCATCATCATCGTCAGGTTATTTTTGTCTCCACTGCAGGAGCACAACCCTCTCTCATCTGCCGGAGACGGACGGAGGATTTTGCCTACACTCCCCGCGCTGACCAGACGGGTTGGGGAGGCCTGATTGATGTTTTATAATGTATTCCCTTAGTAGCCTTTTACGACATCCACTGGAAGAGTTGGAGTGGTCCTATTCTACTCTATCGGAAACCACACAGCAAGGATTTTGGTTTAATTTAATTTATTTATAAGATGGCGTAATCTAATTTATTGTAATCAAAGTCAGGTGGCGCTTTGTTTCGGTCTTCGGTTTCGGCGTTCGGCCACGCTTTCAGTCCAGCTCTAGTCTGTAGAAGCGACGTGAAGAGGGTTACCGTTGACCCTAAGGTCAGGACTTGGAACAAAAGGAATTTTAGATTTTGTGAAAGGGTTAAGTGTCTTTTGGAATTGTATATATCGAATATGCAATGACGAGATACTCAATTAACTGTACTTTCCTTGACTTATGGGGTATAAAAAAGAACACATATATAGACATCTAGTACAGTGGGGGACCAAGTTAAAGAACCGTTGGAGGTATATGACAGCTATAGCCAGAAATCGGAATTAGGTGGTGTCATATATGTAGGTACTTGCGACGAAAATATAGCTAGGAAGGGTAATATGGACATTTCTTTTCATGGGATTTTCATCTGTTTTAATGAAAATTCCGGGATTCTTAGATTGTAGTTATAATTAACTGATTAAGAATAGATAATTGCATATTGTTTGTATTTTATTTTACTGGTAAGCGGTAGACGGAAGATTATACATTCTTAAAGGAGCGATGTCGAATATCCTTAGCATTTATGTTACTTTAGTAATCGAGTTGAGTAACAAACATTCAAATATCCAAACATCCAAACTTTCGCATTAGCATATTAGTAGGATGGGAATTTTGGATGTTTGTTACTCAATCACGCTTCAACCACTGAACGGATCGGGATGAAACTTGGCACACATATAGATTAGATCCTGGAATAGGACATAGGATAGTTTTTATCCCGAAAAACATCTCATTCCTATAGTCGAATGGAAAATTTTGAAATTCAAGATGTGTAAATATCGAAACCTATGCGGACGAAGTCGCGGGCAAAAACCAGTATTTAGTATTCTGTGGTGTGCGATGTCCCCACCTACTTCACAGCACCTCTTACCCCGAAGCCTTTTAACTAGGCCCCCCCCCCACTGTAGATTTTCATCAATATAAACCATCAATAAAACAACTTCATCAGTTAAGAAGATATCACAACTTAAAGTGGGACAGACCTTTTATAAAGTGTCAGTTGTTCGTGTCAAGATAACGATCTAAACTCGCGAACTGCGGTTGATGTAGTGCGCAACTTTAGTTGACAACTTTGTTGTAATAATTTTGCTGTTGAATTATGAATTTTGTATCGTTAAACTGATTTATATTACAAATGTGAAAATTTGTTTGTTTGTTATTCACTACTCTAATTTATACATACACTAGCTGTGCCCGCGGCTCCGCTCGCGTGGTCTACAAAATTATTGTTTCTTTTTAGGTTCCGTACCTCAAAAATATAAAAGGAACCCTTGGAACACATCGTTTTAGCCGTCTGTCTGACTGTCTATCTGTCCCTTTTAGTCAGGAATGCGTGGAGGTATTATGTTGAAATAAACTTGTAGATCAACGCAATCAAAATACTTATACGGATGTTTATGCCACATATTCAAAACAAAACAAAACCTATAGGGTACTTTCCGTTGTCTTATCATGAAAGGCAAGAACTAATGTTTTAAAGGGAAATATGCAAAAACCGTAAAATTTTAGTGACATCACTAAATAATCGCAAAAAAAAAACTATTTGCAGTTGGTAAATTGACCGCGACCTATGTCGATATATGGGGACAACAGTTTTCCGACGGCAATGTTATGTTTGTCCTTCAATCCAGTTTATCTTTTCGATAGAGCAATGTTAGGTGCTTTCATAGTTTATGAACTTCAGTATTGTATTTGGGGGAAACTTTAAACACGTAGAAAAAGCAGGTAAAATCTTTACATACTTACATGTCTATACCGAACCCTCGGTGTGCGAGTCCGTCGCGCACTTTGCCGATTTATTTTTTTAAATAAAGTAGAAATTTACTTAGAGTTCGTCCCGCTTCCTGGTACGACTTTTTGCGAATGCATAACTACTTGGTTCCAAAGATATTTATTTGAAGACTTATTTAACCTACTCCCTACAGAATCTGCTCCCATTCCTACTCCAGCTCCCGCTCCCGCTTCCGATCTCGCTCCCGCTTCTGCTCCCGCTCTTGCTCCACTCCCGCTTTCGCTTCCTCTTCCGCTTCCGTTTCCGCTCCCGCTTCCGCTCTCACACCCACTCCCCTTTTCCCACGCCCACGCCCACTCCCATTTCAACTACTATTCCCACTCCAGCTCCCGTTGGCGCTTCCGCTCCCGCTCCCGCTCTCGCTACTGCTCCCGCTCCCCTCCCGCTTCCGCTTCCGCTCCCGCTTCCGTTCCCACACCCACTCCCCTTTTCCCACGCCCACGCCCACTCCCACTTCCATTCCAACTCCTACTCGCAGCTCCAAATGTAATCCAAACTTATCGCAATTTGAATAGTAAGGAAATACTATTATCTGCAATATATTGCATACTAACCTTACCTACTAATTGTATTTGAAAACTAAAAATGTCTATAACTTTTGATTGAGTTAGCCGATTGCGATGAAATAAAGACTAAATGTTAAGTTAAGTTAAGCCCCATGTTTTTGTGAAAAGTCCATCAAAATCCGTTCAGTAGTTTTTAAGTGATGCGTGCACAAACTCACAGACAAACAGACAAACAGACAAAAAATTCAAAAATGATCGAAATGTGTTCTGTTGCTTATCCTTAGACCCCCCAATTTTTTTTTTGCAAATATCTTCAATGTACAGACACGCGATGTTTACGATTTTATTTATAAGACTAGCTGTTGCCCGCGACTTCGTCCGCGTGGACAACTTAACATTGCACATTCTTATGTATTACGTGTTACTAAATCCTAAAAGAAATCTATTAATCTGGTTATGCATTAAAAATATTAATATACATAAAAAACATACTATCCAATTGAGAACTTCCTTTTTTGAAGTAGGGTAAAAATTAGCGTTCCGGCGGCGGTTTCGCCCGTTGGACCAGTTTTTTAGGTTTCCGTAGCCAAATGGTAAAAATGGAACCCTTATGGATTCGTCATGTCTGTCTGTCTGTCCGTCCGTATGTCACAGCCACTTTATTCCGAAACTATAAGAACTTACTATTGAAACTTGGTAAGTGGATGTATTCTGTGAACCGCATTAAGATTTTCACACAAAAATAGAAAAAAAAACATTAAATTTTGGGGGTCCCCATACTTAGGACTGAAACTCAAAAAAATTTTTTTCATCAAACCCATACGTGTGGATATGTCTTCAAAAATGATATTGAGGTTTCTAATAATTTTTTTTGTAAACTGAATAGTTTGCGCGACAGACACTTCCAAAGTGGTAAAATGTGTGTCTCCCCCCCCTGTAAGAGAATGATAAAACTAAAAAAAATATATGATGTACATTGCCATGCAAACTTCCACCGAAAATTGGTTTGAAAGATATCTAGTAAAAAGTTTTTTTTAATACGTCATTAATCGTAAACCACAATACTATTATTAAAACATCGATCAAAGTTACAACGAACTACAATAACTTTTATATTATGTTACTTGCTGCTACGGAACCCTTCATGGGCGAGTCCGACTCGCACTTGGCCGCTTTTTTTTAAATAAAGTTGACATTTACATTTATCATGAATTAAAAGATTATCATATAATCAATAAATTATTTTATATTTTAATATTGTGCAAATTAGGTGATATTTCCTTCCCCCACCCCCCCCCACCCCCAATTTGCCCTTTCTTTCTTTCCTTCTCCATCCCCTTCCCACAACGTTGAAAACCCTTTCCCCCACCCCTTCCCTCTCCCTACTCCTACCTCTCCCCCTTCCCTTAACCCACCCCTTCCTACACCCTTTATTTACCACTGCCCCCTCATCTTTCCTCTCTTACCCTAATCCCTCTATTCTTTTCCATCCGACTTCCTTCGCCTCCTATTCCCTTCCTATGTTGCATATCCAATTAACTGTACAACAAAATGTCTGTTAAACTGCTGGACATGCCTTCCCCAATGAATGCCACAACGCCCTACAGATCCAGCCGCTTCCGGCCACCATCTTCAGGTCGTCCATACACCTGGCGGCAGGGCGTTCCACCCTGCGCGTGGAACGTCGCGTCCCACTCTAGAACCCGTCTGCCCCAACGGCCGTTCGGTACTACGACAGATGTGACCTGCCATTTCAGCTTACTAATTCTTTCGGCTATGTCGGTCACCTTCGTTATTCATCGGATCTCCTCATTACGAATCATATCCCTCATAGAGACCCCGAGCATTGCCCTCTCTATAGCTCGCAGAACCACTTGAATCTTGTGGATCAGGCCCACCATCAGTGTCCATGTCTCCGCGCTGTAATCATGACCGGCAGGACGCACTGATTAAAGATTTTTGTCTTTAAACATTGTGGAATAGGTGACGTAAAGACTTGACTCCGTTTTCCGAATACTGCCCACCCTAACTGGATTCTTCTGTCAGCTTTTGAAATTGATCCTACCCAACTATATTGTCTGTCCTAGGCAGACGTACTCCTGAACAGCTTCGATATTGACATTGTCGACGATCACCGGTATAATACAGGGCCACTAATTATCGAATAGCGAACTTTTTGTATCGAGACTTGTGGAAATACCTGAAATACATCAGCTAAAATAAATCTATAAATGAGCTTTAAACATCTCTGTCACTTTCTGTCAAGTTCTTGCATGGACCAGTAATGTTGAACTACACTTTCATACAAATGATATGAAATGAGAGGTCAACTTGTATATCAGCATCCTGACATTTTATTGAGATATGAGTTATACCAGTATGAGGCCCGAACTCAAAACTATTAAACAGTGAAAACGCCGTCAAATTCTGTTCAGCAGTTTCCAAGATTAGCCCGTACATACATACATACAGACAGATAAGAAATTTTTTAATTATATTTTTGGACTCTACTGGTCTTAAGTAACGTCCGGGCAGTGAAATTTTTTTTTTAACTTTAATGTACAGATTCGCTTTTCTTTTGTTTTTTCTACTCTTTTATTATATGTATAGATTAGCCGTTGCCCGCGAATTCGTCCGCGAGCACAACTTAACATCACAAATTATTATGTATTTCCCGTAGGAATGGAGTATTTTTATGGATAAAAACTGTCGTATGTCACATTCCAGGACCTAATCTATATGTGTGCCAAGTTTAATCACGATCCGTCCAGTGGTTGAAGCGTGATTAACAAACATCCAAACTTTCACATTTATTATATTAGTAGGATTGGATTAGTAGGATTCATCTAATGATTATTTGTGTAGTTCATCATCAGGTTATTTTTGTCTCCACTTCAGGAGCACAACCCTCTCTCATCTGCCGGAGACAAACGGAGGATTTGGCCTACACTCCCCGCGCTGGCCAGACGGGTTGGGGAGGCCTGATTGATGTTTTATAATGTATTCCCTTAGTCGCCTTGTACGACATCCACGGAAAGAGTTGGAGTGGTCCTATTCTACTCTATCGGAAACCACACGGCATACTGTGTAGTAGTTATGGCAATTTTATTGAACACCACCATCATCAGCCGAAATACGTCCACTGCTGAACATAAGCCTCCCCAATAGAATGCTACTTTCGTTTGGGTAGTCCATTGGGGGATTTGCCATAACCACCATGCTTGCCAGGCGGATTGGTGATCGCAGGAATGATCTTAATATAGACAAGATAACGCTGTTGCCCGTCCCTGGCACAATCCCTTAGTCATCTTAACGACACCCGAAGACCATGAAGATCAGAAAACTCTTCATCAGATCAGAAAGCTGCTCTTTCAGCAAAATTTCTACGAAAGAACGTTCCCTCTTGCATCACTGAATTTGAATTTAGGCACGTGAACCCACAGGATATTATAACGTCCTTTAAACAAATAAAAATAAAAACCACTGAAGACCTGTGGGGTATGTCTGTTAAAGTATGTAATTCCATCATTGATATTTTAGCACCATATCTTGCCTTCGCGTTTAATCTCTCTATAGATCATGGCACTTTTCCCGATCTAATGAAGCTAAGTAAAACTATACCATTGTACAAATCAGGAGACAAAAGAGATCCTGGCAACTTTAGACCCATTTCGATTTTACCGGTACTTAGCAAGGTTTTCGAAAAGGTCATGCTCAGTCAAATGCTTGTACATTTCAACTGTAACAAACTTCTACATGACCAACAGTTTGGTTTCACTAAAGGCCGCTCGACGACGGACGCTGGTGCTGCTCTTCTGCAAAATATTTTTGATGCTTTTGAGCGGCACCACGATGCTATCGGGGTTTTTTGTGATTTATATAAGGCGTTTGATTGCGAAGATCATAAAACTTTGCTCTTAAAATTAGAACATTACGGTATCAAAAATAAAAACCTTAGTTTATTGAACTCCTACCTAACAAACAGGATTCAAAAGGTTCAGATAAACGGTAAAAAGTCGCAGGGATCACTTATTAAAATAGGAGTCCCACAGGGCTCAATATTAGGACCTTTCCTTTTTTTGGTTTATATAAACGATCTTCCGTACATGGTGCAGAATATGTCGAAGATTGTGTTGTTTGCAGATGATACTTCTCTGATTTTTGAAGTTAATAGACATGCCCAAAACTATGACGATGTGAACGACACCCTTCGGCAAGTTCATGAATGGTTTATTGCTAACAACCTTGTTTTAAACTCAAAAAAAACTAAATGCATAAAATTCACACTTCCAGGTGTTAAACCATGTGATAATGACATAATATTAAATAACGAGAAGTTAGCATTTGTGGATAATACAGTTTTCTTGGGGCTAACCCTTGACAAGAAGCTGCAATGGGGTCCACATATAGAATTGTTATCAGGTCGGCTAAGCTCCGCAGCATATGCCGTTAAAAAGATTAGAGAGTTGACAGATATAGCTACAGCAAGACTTGTATATTTTAGCTACTTTCACGGTCTTATGTCTTATGGCCTCTTGCTCTGGGGTCGTGCCGCTGATATCGATTCTATATTCATTTTACAAAAAAGAGTAATAAGATCTATTTATGGGCTTCGTAGTCGTGATTCTCTAAGAGAATTATTTAAGGAAATAAATATAATGACGGTGCCATGTCAATACATATTCGCTAACATTATGTTCGTTAGACAGAACCTTTTTTCACTCAGCTTAAATAATGAGAGGCATAATTTAAATATTAGAAATAATAATAAAATTCAAATACATCATTCTAGATTGTCTAAGCTCAATAATTCTTTTGTGGGGCTGTGCGTGCGTTACTACAATAAGGTTCCGAATGAAATTATTAACTTGTCTGAACAAAAATTCAAATCTTCTATAAAAGTTAATCTGTGCAAGAAAGCCTACTATAAGTTAGATGACTACTTAAATGATAAAAGTCCATGGTGTGCTTGATGGCTCAGCATAGGTAGACTTAATGATTGTAATGAATAAGATAAATCAAAGGTAGGGCCCTGTGCCGTTGGGTTTGTTGCCACTTCTTCCCCTCGGTTATACAGGTGGAAGTGGAGTAGTTTTAGGCAGAATTTGACGTCAAAAAGAGAATAATGTATTCCAATTTTGAAAATAAATATTTTGATTTTTGAAACAGCAAATTGTACTCAAATTAGTCTTAGTTTAAAAGTAATTTTCACTTGTCTAATTTGCATAACAGACTTTGTAATAAGAGCTATAAGATATTTAAGTCTGTTATAGACTTCATATTTCTAATTGTAAGTGTAATTTCGCAATTAAGTTATGAAGCTGCTCTTACTTAAAAGTCACTTAATTTCGATCAATTAGGAAGTTATAAAAATTAATGCCTTGACAAATTTTCAAAGACAAAATTATTATCAAATATTGGAGCTAAGTAAGATAAAATTTAAAGTTCTCCGTAAGTTACTTAGGCAGATGCTTTAAGAGTTACTTAGTACTGCGTTATTATGCCACTTAATGGAAAATATGCTAATTCCTGTGGAAGCACCAACATTTTTACCTACATTTCTTTGATCCTTTCAAAATCTTTTCGAACTTGCTCTGCATAAAAATCAGTTTTTATAGTATCATAACGACGATCTGCGTAAGGCGGCTGGCAGTAACTGGATGAGAAGAACCGAGGATCGGGTTCAGTGGCGCACCTTGGGAGAGGCCTATATCCAATAGTGGACTCTTTCGGGCTGATGATGATGATAGTATCATAAATCTGTAGTCAGTACTTGGTCGTGTAACATCCGAAATAGAATTCAGTTACTCTTTATTACTGGATAGAAAATTCAGAAACAAAATTGTGATAAAGTATTGTGGGTGTCGCCAAGGCGACTAAGGGATTGCACCAGAGATGGGCAGCAGCGTTCTCCTGTGTATATTAAGATTATTACTGCGATCACCAATCCGCTTGCCAAGCGTGGTGATTAGGAAAATCCCCCACCAAATTGACTAGCTATGTCCGCGGCTACGCTCGCATGGAGTCCCCTCCCCTTTCCTATATACTTCCAAAGTCCCCATCGCTCTTTACCTTTTACCCTCGCTCCTAACGTAGTCCTAATTCATCGCAATCTGAATTCCGCCAAACATTATACTTTTTTATTGTATTCTAAGGAGTATGTGAGTCTTTAAAAACTATAAATTCTTATAACTTTTGATTAGGTAGGCCGATTGCGATGAAACAAAGACTAAATGTTACTCCGAATTAAGCCCTATGTTTCTTCTAAAAGCTCCATCAGAGTTATGCCGTTTTTTTGTGATGCGTGCACAAACTAACAGATAAACAGTAAAATTCCAAATGTGTTCTATTACTTATTCCTTCATCCTACAAGTGTATATTTTTGCAAATATTTTCAGTGTACAGACACACAAAGTTTATCTGTTAGATCACGTACCTTGTGTACGATTTAAGGTTGTTATTAAACAAATACCTAATATGAAAGAAGAAAACATTTTTGGCCAATTAAAATACTTTTTTGCAATAAGAGGGTGCAAAGACATTGTTATAATTTCGAAACTTTGCCATGCAGAACGACAATAAATGTTGAAATGAGTTTCCGAAGGCTTACAGGGGAAGAAAGTTATTTTTTTAATAATACAGCTACAAAGAACCAAGGAATTGGAAGTATATAGAGCGGATATTACCCTGTCTGGAATGTCAGTTTTTTTCTTTTTTTTAGATTATAAGCCATGCTTCATGATCTTACAGAATTCAAAGTCCACTACCTCCTTAGACCTTTCCTAATGCAACAGTAATTCTCATTATGGCCATGCTAAGGAGGCGTGTTTATCTATCGTAGTACTAAATGACTTGATGCTTTGTGTCATAATTTTCTTTTAAAATATATATTTTTGTTTCAGGTAACAATCTACATTCATCATCGTTTGTCTCAACGTTTAAGTAAGTGACAGGAAGAAAATGAAGATACTTTAGGAGATCGCTCACGGATTGAGTAACTAGATGGCGCCCGTAGTGGAGATTTTTTTTTTCTAAGTTTATTATGATAAATTTTTTAATAAAAATCCTTTTGCGGCTACCACTCAAAGTATCCAAGTGTAACAAGATTTAAATTTGGCAATTGAGTTAATATGCAGCAACTTCAATTCTGTTTCTTCCTTTTCTTTTTCTCACAGTCGATCTCTACAAGCGATGCGAAGTATTAACGGTTCGACAGCTATTTATACTCTTCATTATCCTACAGCAACACTCCCAACTCAACTACGACCCCACCATTCTTGAAACAAGGAGATTAAAACATGCTGTCTGCTTCTCCCAGACGCAAAACACCAAATTCAATAATAAATTTTTCTATTTCTTGGGGCGTTACCTTTATAACAGTATTAACAAATCCCTTTCTATATATTCCCTTCCTAAGCATGCCTGTAAGAAAACAGTCGCACAGTGGCTCCAAAAGCTTGATTATGACAGCACAGATCATATCTGTCATATCCTAACAAGACTAACAATTTTCCTATTTATATTTATTATAACTTCAATGCATGTATACAACCATTACACACACACACACACAAACCCTGCAAATACACATTCGCAAGCAGTTTTTTTATTTGTACCTATTTGCTGTTTTTATTTTACTAATAATTTTTTTTGTTTACGTTATGCTTAAGTTTCGTCCTTTATTGGGTGCGAGTGAGAGCCTGGTGATTTGTCATACAGGTTTCTATCTAGTACAGATACCCGACTCGTGCAAAGGTTTTTTATTATTTTATGACTGCTCTTGCTTTTTCTTTATCTAACCTTTGTGTAGAGAAAATAAAGATATATTTTATTATTTATTATTATTATGTTACAAATGATTGGATACTTTGAGTGGCAACCTAGAAGGCCCGCTAAATTGATGTTTATCGTTAATTTTAACCAAGGAAATTCATGATTTATAAACCTCTTGCAAAACAAATGAGTGTAACAACTCTGATATATTAAGATCACGATGTGCAAACTACTCTTCTTAAGTGCTATTAACATGCGAGTAAGTACCATGAGAGAAGTGAATGAGTTTTTCATATTCAGTCTTAGTTTTTATTTTTACCTGTGATGTAACACCATCATCATCAGCAGCATATCGCGGTCCACTGCTGGACATAATATGCATTCTTCAATGTACGTAGTACCGTTAAAGTTACCAAAACTAACATTTTAAAGTCGTGATCTTTCTCCTCTGTATGTTTTAATAGCTCTATATAGATCCCTGAGTTCTAAAGAATGTCACTCTGCGAGTCCCGAACTCCACCGCCTCTGTATTGATGTCTCGCGATATTTTTGCGTGTTCGCCACATTTTCGACAACTTTGGACAAGTTCGCCAAGTTTAATTGTTTACCTTTCGCCACCCCTGGCGAAAGTTGGCGAGTGATGGGATAGAACGTCTTTTTGGGACGATGTTGGGTTTGCATCGCTGTCATAAACTTCTGACGGCTTTTGTGGATATTAGAAATGTTTCTTTTTTTGGTAAAGGAATTTCAGAGTAATCGAGGACAATAACAAAAAGACGATAGTTGGCGATAAATACGGCATATGGTTATAAAATTTTCATTCCAATATCATGATCATCATGTCACCCCTTAGACGTCCACTGTTGGACATAGGCCTTCCCCAATGAACGCCACCACACCCGTTTCTCCACTTTCTGCACCCAGCCACTTCCGTCCACCTTCTTTAGGTCGTTGGTCCATCTGCGCCTGCAATATGAAAAATAGTTTAGATTATTTTTCAGTTTGGAAATTACTCGAGCACAGTTGTTAGACGTTTTTCAGACTGGACTTGTGAGAGCGCGGTATGTCTATGTATGTATGACAGTTGAGAATTTACAAAAGTGACGTTCTTGCAGTAACTTCACTTTTAAATTTCACGACTTACTAACTTAAAAATTAGTACTGAAAAAGTTAGCTAGGGGCGCTGCTGGTGAGAATGTTTGCGTTGCGTTACATAATTATGTCTATTACCCATAAAGTTAAGTATGTTTGTGAATTATGATACGTTTATAGAGGCTAAATTTGATTGGTTTTGAATCACCATGTGATTAAATTGCACTGAATAACAATATTGTTTTAATATCACTTGCAAATGTTGTGCGAATGTTAAATTCGGTAGGAAATACTGTAAATTATATTCACTATAAACGAGAATAACGAAAATCAGCGTCAGTCGGTTTGAATGAATGAAGCTGAACGAATGAATATAAATGAATATAATAAATACTTTATTGCACACCAGTTACAGAAAAAACATTGAAGAAATATACCGTTTTTTTTTTACTTTTCCTTAAAAATATCTCCGTTTCATAATCAGAAAATATTCAGTTACGTGCTAGAAACAGAATGTTTATTCAGTTTCTCAATAACTCGTAACTGAATATTTTCTATTTTTCATATTAAATTAGCGTATCTATGATTTATTTATTTATTACATTAGTTACTATTTTTACTAATTCTCGTAGGATTTAGATGTTTCGTTATAAACTTGTTATAACACTTGCTTAAAAATATCTCAGTAATTTGATTAATCAGAAAACAACCAGTTACTCGCACGAAACCGAATGAAATTTATTCAGTTTCCCAATAGTAACTGAATATTTTCTGATTATTAAATTAAATTAGTGTTTATGCTTTATTACTTACGATTATTATTAATTCTCGTAGGATTAAGATGTCTCGTTGTTTAACACTTGCTTACATTATAAAACATCAATCAGGCCTGCTCAACCCGTCTGCCCAGCGCGGGGAGCGCAAATCCTCCGTCCGTCTCCGGCAGATAAGAGAGGGCTGTGCTCCTGCAATAGAGACAAAAATTACCTGATGATGAAAAAAAATCTCAGCAATTTGATTAATCAGAAAATATTCAGTTACGTGCGAGAAACTGGATGAATTAGACTAAAAACCCGTGCTTTTCCTCATTCCAATAACTTCCGCCTAATGGCGTCCCGCACTTCGCATTTTCAATGAATTTGAATATCTTAAAGACGAAAACTTTCACTTTAACAATTTTGTTCAGAGGTGGTCAACCGTCGGTTTTAAAATATTTTATCGGGCGTTTTTACGGTCTGAGATGTCTGCCTGATAGTAAGCGTTCCCTATCGCTCATAAACCTGTAGGCCACCGGCCACCATAAGACATTTGTTAGAATGCTACATAATCATCATATCAACTCTTAGACGTCCACTGCTGGACATAGGCCGCCCTCCATCCAACCGCTTCCGGCCAACTTCTTCAGGTCGTTTGTCCATCTAACGCCGCTGGCTCTCCTACCCTTGGTCAACATACATGATGAATTGTTATTACAGTATTTTTCGGGTGACGTTAAACTGGCGAGGAAGGTGTCTCTGCTTCCGGTCTTAAGTTGGACACCTCTGATCTAGATATAAATTTACGGCCTCAGTTTGGAGTTGCAACTTCAATATTTGAAATTCCAAATCACCTTTTTTCCAATTTTCTTGGCATCTTTTATTGTAATTTATTCTATACTAGCTGTTGCCCGCGACTTCGTCCGCGTGGACAACTTAAAATCACAAATTATTATGTTTTCCCGTAGGAATGGGATGTTTTTTCGGAATAAAAACGATGTCCTATTCCAGGACCTAACCTACATGTGTGCCAAATTTCATCACGATCCGTACAGTGGTTTAAGCGTGTTTGAGTAACAAACATCCAAATATCCAAACGTCCAAATATCCAAACTTTCGCATTTATAATATTAGTAGGGCTAGCTCCGACCCCCGACCTGGGCCCTACTCTTTAAGCATTTTGGAGGATATCCGTAGAACCAAAAGGCTTCCCGAGTTATCGCTACTACAATCCCACTATCCTTCCGTAATAGCGGTATCCCATACCTAACCTAAACTCCTTACCCATACCCCCATCTCCTGTCTCTCTATAGCGCTGTCAAATTTTAAATGTGTGCCTTCAGAATCGGGCCAATTATGTCATTAATAAATTTTCTAAAAAATAAATTTAATTTCTGATAATTTAACGCCAAGTGTTATTTTAATATTATATACTGATATATATTTCATTCCAGATTAATAGTCCTATGAAAACCAACGCTATTTACGTCTCGGTAACATATACATGAAATAGGTTTGTATTACCAAGTAAACTTTGCGGTCCACTTAGGAACACCATCTATTGTGTATTTTGTTTTCGAGACGCAAATGCGTTTGTTTTCATAGGACTATTAATCTGGAATGAAATATAGATAGTATGTTATATACTGTGACATTATTTGAATTGTTGACATTGTAATTTATTATTTGTATATTAGGTTATTTTATGACGATCCCTTTTACCATATTAGAATGACATGTAATATTGAATTTTTAGGATAAAACAAACATAAAAAAACATACTGTCGAATTGAGAACCTCCTCCTTTTTTGAATTCGGTTGATAAAAGTGAAGTAAATGCAATAAATAATATTGACTTTGACTACCCTGACTGACTGATTTATTGGGAATTGTCTAGACTTAGTCTATAATTTTTTGGGTCAGATTTTACCCCTTTTTCTGTTTTACCAACTTCAACAGATCTAAAACACTCTATTTTCATCACCTTTGCTTTGAGTTTTGTAGGTGAGAAGGGAGAGCGCCTCTGAATTTGTAGGTAATGTTACTTATTCTATGATATAACATATTCCTAATTTAAAAGCTAAAATACACATAAGAACTCTTCAACTCGTGATTAATGATGCACCTCGGTTACGCTCGTAACGCTACGTGCTACGGCGCTACGCTTTTACGTAGACATCGCTACGACGATTATAATTTCCGTCTTAAATGCGGTTGGTTGGGTTCTGTTCGACGATTTAATCTAAATTTTGGTAACAGACGGTAATTAGGTATTACCATGGGAAATATTAAATATTTCCTGTGGTAAAATGTCCATTGATAGTGTTAGATATATAAATTACGAATAACCAGTTAGGTTAGTAATTAGTAATTCTTTTGGCTAAGTCGGTCAACTTCGTTTTTCTTAGGATTTCTTCATTACGAATCATAATCTCTCAAAGAAACCCCAAGTATCGCCCTTTCCATAGCTCGCTGAGCGATTTACTTATATTATTAAAAACAAAATGCTTAAATTTCATAACATGAATGATAAACATCTAAATATAGTCTATATAAAGCACACTCTAACCTCAAAAACAGTAATGAGAAGCCGTAAATAGTTTCTCTTTACCCCCACTCCCCGCCCCCTCCACATTAGTTGCAATTGAGAGGAGAGGCGCGATGCGATGCTGGGGTGAACAGTGCAAATGCAAAAATAGAAACACGGTTACAAGTAGAATTGCGTTATCACAAAGCCTATTTCAGAATACTATTATTTAAACGACAAAGATGCCTGGTACTAATGTTGCTTCAGCTTCGCACAGTCTTTATATTATTTAATACAAACTTGACTTTAAAAGATGGCTTGCTGGAAATTTGCCGTTTCTTTTTCACAGAGCTAACACCTAGGAAGCAGTGGTCGAGAAAAATAATTACGTGTCTAAATGTACCAAATGTACTCATATGCAATAAAGGATTTTGACTTTGACACACTGATATGAGTGTATATTTAAAATGTATGTATTTATGCAATGATTTTCATTTTTTTTTACGTTATGCTAATCTAAAGTTTCTTCCTTCACTGAGCGTGAGAACCTGGTGATTTTTCATACAGGTTTCTATCTAGTACAGACACCAGTCTCTCGCAAAGGTTTTCATGATTTTGTGACTGTATTTCGCTCTTGTATTTCTTTATCTTGTAATCTTTGTGAAATGAAATGAAATATATTTATTGTGGATAATAGGTATATAAAGGATTAAATGTCATAATTAGAGCTCAGCTATGTCCCGCCACGTGGGCATACAACATTGTGTTGCAGTAAAGCATGAATTTTAAAACAAAGTTAGAAAAAAAATTTAATAGTTGTTTAGATATAAATAGAAACCTTAAATTGAACCGTCACCATGAAATTCTTCCAAACTATAATAACATTTGTCTATCAACAGATCGTGGAGGTTTTTTTTTTAAATAAATTAATCTCATCTATGTACATCTCGTATCGTTTTAGGGATGTGTAGAGAAAATAATGATATATTTTATTATTTATTTGTATTATTCTATAAGTAACTATATTTTAATCGGCAGTGAAAAAACTGCAAATCAGATGAACTCGCAATACCAGAGCTGAACTCATTTGCGCTCAGTCAGTAGAATACTTCACGCCTTCAGAATAAAACAGTATTCTTCCAAATGGTGATTTCGAGTGAAGAAACTTGTAAGTAAGTGTAACAAGGGACTTTTTCGAATCCTGGTTAAATACTAAGCGTCATTATCATCCTGAAATAGTCCACTGCTGGATATAGGCCTCTGCCAAGGTGCGCCACTTAACACGGTCGTCGGTTCTTCTCACCCAGACACTGCCAGCCGCCTTACGCAGATCGTCGCTCCATCTAGCCAGGGGTCGTCCCACACTACGCTTGCCCAGTCGCGGTCTCCACTCGAGAACTCGTTTACCCCAGCGGTATCCGGTTCTCCGACAGATGTGACCAGCCCACTGCCACTACATAGTTATCTAGAATTCTAAGAAAATTACTACATAATGTTCAGCAATTGAAGAATTCTAGAAAATAATTTTCTCGAAACCTTTTGTCATTTTTTCTTTTTTTTTCTTTGTATAAGTCACCATAAATGAAAGAAATGATTCAATCGACCGTACTAAACTGCTATTTCAAGTAAATTTTCCACTTAATTTAAAAATATATGAACGAGTGAATGAATGAACGCTGCAGCTAACCTTTCACCGGTTTGCTTGGCTTCGCTCCAACCACGATCGACTCTATTCAATATACTGCAGTAAATTACTATTTGAAACATGCTTTCTTTTAAATTTAAAGATTGGAATGAATGGACGAACCATTCGGTCACAGCTTCGTATGGATTCCCTCCAAGCTGCTAATTGGTGTACTCTGTTCATCATCATCATAGCAGCCCTTAGACGTCCACTGTTGGACATGGGCCTTCCCCAATGAATACCACCACACCCGGTCCTCCGCCCTCCGAATCCAGCCGCTTCCCGCCACCTTCTTCAGGTCGTCGGTCCCCCTGGCGACGTCGCGTCCCACGCTGCGTGTGCCGGTCCACGGTCCCACTCCAGAACTCATCAGCCCTAACGGCCGTCGGTTCTGCGACGGACTGCCACTTCAGCTTGCTTATTATTCGGTTATGTCGGTCACCTTCGTTCTTTATGGGATCTCTTCATTACTAACCATATCCTTCAAAGGCTTCCCACTGAGGTCAAAAGCTCTCCGAGCCTACCTATTTTCAAAAAGAGGCTGTGCGCCTGGCTTGTCAAGCAGGCATTTTATTGCTATATTGCTATGAAGAGTTCTTTCAGAACTCATTATCTTGATTATATTGAAGCTTAAGAATTTTATTTGACATTTTTTATTAATTAGTTATTGTTTTTTTATTGTGTTTAATTTGATTTTATTTAATTTGTGTAAAATTTGATTTGACCTGTAACGGAAGTTAATAATAAAGTATGTCTATGTCTAAAGAAACCCCGAGCATAGCCCTCTCCATAGCTCGCTGAGCGACTGGGAACTTATGGATCAGGATCTGTTCAATAAATTCTATTAAATTATTATGTATTCACCAAATCATCAAAACAGCAGTGCTTCGTCAAATAGAGATTATTGCCAGCATTGAAAAACATTGTATGGCTTCCAACAAATTACTTTATTAAATATGTTTTTTTTATAAGTTATAAAGACTTGACGTGGAATGAGTGAACGCGCCACTCGGTCACAGCTCCACTTGGATTCCATCCAAGCTGCTACCAGGTGTGCTATATTCAGTCATTTTTATTAAATTACTATGTCTTACAAGTGCATTTTTCTCTTAAAATACATTTTCTGTACTGCTGTTTCTTTGTTATGGTATTATATTGGCTAAACCATTGTTTAAATAATATGACGACCTCCGTGGCGGAACGGGTAGCTCTCGGACTGCCACGCCGGAGGTTGCGGGTTCGAATCCCGCTAGGGGCAAATGTTTGTTATCTAGTAACCATACCACAGGCTCTGCCTAGTTTGGGACTGGATAATTGGTGTGAATGTCAGATATTTATTTATTTTATTATTATAGCAGCCCTGAGACATCCGCCTTTATATTGATTAGATTAATTTCATTTATTTCGCTTTTACATCTTAAAAATTTAATTTTACTTACATGTAATTCTAATATGGTAAAAGGGATTGTCATAAAATAAATACATAATATAAATATAATGTCAATGCATAGGCCTTCCCCAATGAACAGTACCACACCCGGTCCTCCGCCCTTAAGTATTTCGAATAATATCAGCCGAACCAAAAGGTAATTTTGTACCTTGATGGACCGACGATTAAGAGTCGTCGGTCAAATATGATCTTACTATTTTAACCAAAAGTTCAATCATGTATTGGAACGTAATTTCACATGTGTATCCGAACGTAGTCAAAATCTGACTGCGTTTTATTTTACCCCAATCCTGAAGGGGCCTTCTTTATTTTTGGGTCTAATCTCGCCATTGTTCTTTGTTACAACGTTGGACTTAGTCTTTCATATTTGTTGTCAGTAATTTGAAAGACATTTTGAAACACATACGGTATGATAATATATTTTTTAAATATAATAGCACAAAATTAAAAGGGTACTCGGGTACATTTATCGAGAGCCACAAATAATCCTTCAAAGAGCCGTATGTGGCTCGCGAGTAGCATTTTGGCTACCCCTGGTATAGGCTTTGTTTTGGTGAAAACTAAATATTAAAAAATATTACATATACATACACTTGTCTAATCCTAAACTAGGATTTTCTCCTGTGCTATGGAAGTTAAACAAGGATAGGACAACTCACAAATATAACATCCAGACCGGGACCAACTTGTACAAATTGTTCAAAGTTGTCTGTGCCTGGTGGGAATCGAACCCACGAACTCTGACGCTTGAGTCTAACAACCACGTCACTGGGCCAACGAGGCGACCACTAACTACAGTTATATATTACAAAATTCATGCTCTTTCATATAATACGTCATAACTCACACTTGTGAAAGAATAGGTGCATTCATACTCCAGAACCGAGGTAATGCAAGATGACGTGGGTTGATATTAAATTCTGGAAACGTGACTTACCCCTTTTTGCTGCAGAGACTACATTTATTTTCTTGCCGCACTGGGGAAGTGGAAAATTAGTCTATGTGAGTTATTACCTTTTTTGTAAAACTTATTTTCTCTTCCTTCGAAGTTATAATGATAAAACGGTTTTAAATGGCTTTGTGATTTAGGTGTTAGCTTCAAACACAAGAGGTCACAGGATCAATTCCTATTGGTACTTAAACTACGTGCCAGCGAATCAGCATAAAAGTAAATTGAACCTGTCTGTGCAATGAGTCGAATTGGGGATACTTGGTACTGGTAAGTTATTAGTTATTCTTTGTACAAAATGGTGCCAATGTACACACATACCTAATTAATTGACCAGTCCTAGCATCTTATCCAATGAAGATAAGGTTTAAATTGGAACGAACTTGATAATTAAGGGCACTGACTGTACTTTCATGGCTCGTACTTTGAGGGGGGGGGGGGGGGGGTTCAAACAGATAGGTTTGATTTTAGCGATGTATAATCATAATTGACGACCTTCGTGGCGGAATGGGTAGCTCTCGGACTGCCACGCCGGCGGTTGCGGGTTCGAATCCCGCTAGGGGCAAATGTTCGTATGATGAATATGAATGTTTGTACCCAAGTCTTGGATATTTATATATTTATTTAAGTACGTCTATCCGTTATCCAGTAACCATAGCACCGACTCTGCCTAGTTTGGGACTGGATAATTGGTGTGAATGTCTGACATATTTATTTATTTATTATTTATTTATTATTTATTTATAATGGCGATGCCTGAAAAGCAGCGTTTCGCTGAGGCATGGACCAATTCATCTGAATGTGTACTACTTATAAATACTTAATTGTTGAACTGAATGATGTCGTTGAATAAATTCTCTTTTATTTTATTATAAACATACAAAATTTCAAAAATAATTTTTTATGTGTTAACTTATCGTAATTGCAAATATATTCAATGTAAAGACACGCGAAGTTTATAGTTTTCTTGATTAGATATTGTTAAATGTACAGTTTTAATTACATATATTGTCGTGTGGTTTCCGGTAGAGTAGAATAGGACCACTCCAACTCTTCCCGTGGATGTCGTACAAGGCGACTAAGGGAATACATTATAAAACATCAATCAGGCCTCCCCAACCCTTCTGGCCAGCGCGGGGAGTGTAGGCCAAGTCCTCCGTCTGTCTCCGGCAGATGAGAGAGGGTTGTGCTTCTGCAGTGGAGACAAAAATAACCTGATGATGATGATGAATTACATATATAGAGTTTTTTAAAATCTAGCTTACATTACGTAACTGCCAAAGCGTTTGTGCAGTTAATTTTAAAAGATCCTGTATATATTCCACAACCACTTTTCCCCTGTAGTAAGCATATAATGGCAATGTTACCTAATTCGATTTGCCATAACTTCCTGTAAGCTAACACCTTATCAAGACGCTTGAAAATTTAAAACCACTTTCATCCTCCGTAGTAAGTAGGTTCGTTCAATATCCATTACCTGAAAGTACTGTTAGGGAAGTTTTTCCTTTAGAAAAATTCTCTTACATTTTTGTCACTCTATTTAATTTACTAAAGAAGAATGTGGTTGAACTGCTCACGAGAAAATCCAAGTGTAGTTCACAGATTAAGTAGTAATTAAGTCAATAAATGATTAAGTAGTACTTTTCCGTGTGGTTTCCGGTGGAGTAGAATAGGACCACTCCAACTCTTCCCGTGGGTGTCGTACAAGGCGACTACATTATAAAACACAATCAGGCCTCTCCAACCCGTCTGGCCAGCGCGGGGAGTGTAGGCCAAAACCTCCGTCTGTCTCCGGCAGATGAGAGAGGGTTGTGCTCCTGCAGTGGAGACAAAAATAACCTGATGATGATTCAAATCTACAATTGATTTTGTTTTCTGTGTATACATATATAGGTATATTATTATTACTATTTATTTATTTCAGACTAGCTGTGCCCGCGGCTCCGCTCGCGTGGACTACAGGATCCGCTCCCATTCCCACTTCCGCTCCCATTCCCACTTCCGCTCCCTATCCCACTTCCACTCAGACTTTAAATCCAGGTCCAAGTCCAGGTCCAGTGCAGGTCCAGTGCAGGTCCAGTGCAGGTCCAGGTCCAGGTCCAGGTCCAGGTCCAGGTCCAGGTCCAGGTCCAGGTCCAGGTCCAGGTCCAGGTCCAGGTCCAGGTCCAGGTCCAGGTCCAGGTCCAGGTCCAGGTCCAGGTACAGGTCCAGGTCCAGGTCCAGGTCCAGGTCCAGGTCCAGGTCCAGGTCCAGGTCCAGGTCCAGGTCCAGGTCCAGGTCCAGGTCCAGGTCCAGGTCCAGGTCCAGGTCCAGGTCCAGGTCCAGGTCCAGGTCCAGGTCCAGGTCCAGGTCCAGGTCCAGGTCCAGGTCCAGGTCCAGGTCCAGGTCCAGGTCCAGGTCCAGGTCCAGGTCCAGGTCCAGGTCCAGGTCCAGGTCCAGGTCCAGGTCCAGGTCCAGGTCCAGGTCCAGGTCCAGGTCCAGGTCCAGGTCCAGGTCCAGGTCCAGGTCCAGGTCCAGGTCCAGGTCCAGGTCCAGGTCCAGGTCCAGGTCCAGGTCCAGGTCCAGGTCCAGGTCCAAGTCCAGGTCCAGGTCCAGGTCCAGGTCCAGGCCCAGGCCCAGGTCCAGGTCCACGCCAGATTCAGGTCCAGGTCCAGGTCCAGGTCCAGGTCCAGGTCCAGGTCCAGGTCCAGGTCCAGGTCCAGGTCCAGGTCCAGGTCCAGGTCCAGGCCCAGGTCCAGGTCCAGGCCAGGTCCAGGTCCAGGTCCAGGTCCAGGTCGACGTCGACGTCGACGTCGAGGTCGAGGTCCAGGTCCAGTTCCAGACCTAGGCCAGGTCCAGATCCTCAACCCTCCCCTCAACACTCCTCTCAACCCTTCCCTCAACCCTCCCCTCAAAACCTCTTTCCCTCGTCTCTCCAAATGTAGTCTTCGTAACTAATCCATCGCAATCCAAATTCCGATCAACATTACTTTGTTGCATACGTATACCACAAATTCATCGTCATCTAGTAACTCAAACAAAAGTTATGCGAATTTTCAAACACTCACATTACATTGGTACCATACCCGCTCCCGCTACCGCTCACGAATTCAGTCGAACATTTACACCCTACAAACTTCGCAGTGTATGCGAGTTTTCGGAAACTATAAATTCTCATAACTTTTGATTGACTGCACCGATTGCAATGAAATAAAGCCTATATGTTAAACCATATTAAGCCCCATGTTTCTGTGAAAAGTTCATTAAAATCCGATCAGTAGTTTTTAAGTGATGCGTGCACAAACTCACAGACAAACAGACAAACAGATAAACAGACAAACAGATAAACAGACAAACAGACAAAAATTTCAAAAATGATCGTAATGTGTTCTGTTGCTTATCCTTAGACCCCCCAATTTTTTTTTTGCAAATATCTTCAATGTACAGACACGCGAAGTTTACGATTTTATTTATAAGATATTCATCTTTAGTATTAATACTAAGTTAGGAAACGTATTAACTAGTCTTTTAAAATATTAAAAAACAGCCTAACCCAGTGTCTAATAAATGATGGGACCGTCAAACCTCTCGTCGGTCATTTTCAGGATCCCGTTAGCTCCGCCCCGCAGCCTGCACATCAGGGAGCTCGCCTTGTTGCGCATTATTGCAGCAAAATCGTGTGAGCGAGCTTCTACAAACATTCCTGATGCACTGCATTATCGGGTCAGCCCTAAGAGGGCCCTAAATGTTATTGCATTGTACTTGCAGTGCGCTGTAGGCACGCTTGGTGTATGTGATTAGAGATTAGAGCCGTGGTAGCTGGTTGGTTGTGCACTCGCCTCACGTTCATGAGTACGGGCGGGGTTTGAACCCACGACCTCATGAATGAGTTTTACGAAACTTAAATACGGTTTATTTATAATACCACAGGCTTTTCGGTGAAGGAAAACATCGTAAGGAAACCTGCATATGCCGAAGAAGAAATTCTGAGGCGCATGTGAGGTCCACCAAATCGGCTTGGGTCACCGTTGGTGGGCAGGGGTTTGGCACAAAAGATCCTGAAGGGTCGAAGTGTCGCCAGGTCTTCCTGGCCCCCTATGAAGATAAGATAAGATATTGCATTGTACTTGCAGTGCGCTATAGGCACGCTTGGTGTATGTGATCCACTGACTGCCCACGTAGAAAACCTGGCAGTATGTTTTAAAGAGAGTTATTTTGACAGGTATGAAATATTTTCATTTTTATATATCTACGAGTATCAAGAGGTACCCAGTTCGAGCTTAGGGAACCGCTGGCGTAACCCCTCAAGATATAGAGCCGGGCGCAGGTGTTCCGAGCCTTATTAAGTCGGCTTTACTAAAAGTCTGCACAATTAAGTAGTCAACAACAGTTGATGATGAAGAAACGTTGTAGCTTTTTCAAACAATGTTGTTCTGAGTTTGTTTAAATCTTTATCATACATTCAGAACGATAGAATAGGGAAACAAAACGATACAAACATAATACAAAGGGAGATCGTATCCACATACATATTACTAGTTTTGTTGTTATAGCAAAATTAGACAATTAACTGATGTTGCTGCCGCGAGGTTAGTGTACTTTAGCTACTTTCACAGTATCATGGTATCCTATAGTGGGGCCAAGCAGCAGATATTTGTCACAGTGCTATTATCTAGGAAACGGTAGTCGATAAATAAAATGGCGTGTATATATGTACCAAGTGTACTCATATGCAATTAATGATTTTTACTTTGAATTTTTGCCCGCGACTTGGTCCGCGTAGATTTCGATGTTTACACATCTTGAATTTCAAAATATTTTGTTCAACTATAGGAATGAGATGTTTTATCGAGATAGAAACTATTCTGTATCCTATTCCAGGACCTAACCTATATGTGTGCCAAGTTTCATCTCAATCCGTAAAGTGGTTGAAGCTGATTGAGTAAGAAACATGCCCCTTGGCAGCTTGGGTATTTCTAGTTGGATATTTTTAAAGGAAGAGTGAAATGGCATCTTCTGGGTAAGCGAACTCCACCTTAGGCCTCATCATTACTTACCATCAGGTGAGACTGAGGTCAAGAGCAAACCCATCAACAATAAAAAATTGCGTCGTATTCTTAAAGCCTCATATATTTTATAGACTTTACGAAATTAAACCAACTGAAAGAAATCTGTTTTATCTCGTGTGTAACCTTACAAATTAAATAGGAGCGCCGACATGACAGGGCCGTTTATAAGCACCTATTGGGAGCGGTTCCCCGCGGGCGCAAATGTTTAGAGGCGCATAAAACGATATGACATACACTATTATTCCCTGAACAAAAAGCTTATAAACATTGTAATGTACAGTGGTTTTCAGTTTTCAAATTTATTTCTTCAACATGTCGTTACCCACTGCGAACGGTGCCACGGGGCGCAAATCTTCAGAGGCGCATAAAACGATCTGTAGGCGAGACACACAATATACATATTTCCTGAGATAAAAAGTAAATTACAAACATTGTAACGTAAAGTGGCGGTTAAAAAAGGTTCGTCAGTTTTCTAATTCATTATGGCAACATTTCGCGAGCACTTACTTACAAACTATGACATAATACAGAATGTTGCATGGAAAATGATTTTTAATTTGTTTTGGTTAGTCGGTAAAAAGGTAAACAAAAAATAAGTATTATTCAAGTGCTGGCAATACTGTTTCTTGCAGTCTTTAAGATGACACTTTTTATACCACCACTGTAAGAAGATTTCAAAAAAACCCAAAGTATAAAACGGATATGTACCAATTTAGTAATATCATGCTTTTGTGGCAAGGAAACAATCAGAAATGACGTATCACTGGATAGTCTGGGTTACCGTGATTGACGCTGATTGATGAGAGTTGATTGTCACGCTGGAAGTGAAAAAAATCCTTTATAGTTCTTTCCCAACTGCGTCAGTAAAAAAAATAGTGGAAGCTGCTCGACCTTATTTCATATATGAAAAAGAAAAGGGAGAAATATAACCTAAAATTTCTGTAATAATCTAATATGAGCCTAGCACGCTCTAGGCACCCTACCGCGAGGTAACGATCTGGGGATCATTATTTTGCTATATTTTTTTTATTTAGTTACGTGTACATATATTCATTATTATTCTGAATATATTATACTTAGTAGGTATAGCAAAAAAAAAACTATTTAATTGTAAAACAATGTTTAATTTTCAGGATTTAGCAGCATTTAATTGGGTGAATAATTATTTCGTCTATCCTAAGGGTGTCTAGAAGAAATCGCTTATAAGACTATTTTGCTGGTTTTACCAGAAACCATTTGACCGTTTCATGTGCATTTAAATGGATTTAAATTCAATTGACTGAACTTTTATGATTCAAAGGACTATGCTTCAAAACTATTTAGCCACCATCTCAAAATCGCTGAATTGTAATAATAAAAATGGCAGTTACATAATACCAATTTAACACAGGTTTTAACAGCGTTTTGTTTCCTCTTCCTTTTCTCTGCCACATGTCAAGTATTTGTGCTTAGCTTAGCCAGTAAAGTGAATACCCGAATAGTGGGGAATGTAACATATGCATTAAGTAAGGCTTAAGCTAGACTGTTTGTTAAGGGCCACCACAACATCACATACTCTCAATGCCAACCTAACCTACTAGGTTACTTCTTCTTTCATAATGCGAACTGCTAAGGAATGGAACTCCCTGCCAGCTTGGGTATTTCCGGACAAGTATAACTTGGTTATTTTTAAAGGAAGAGTGAATAGGCATCTTCTGGGTAAGCGCGCTCCACCTTAGGCCGCATCATCACTTACCATCAGGTGAGATTGAGGCCAAGCGCAAACCCATCAACAATAATAAAACAGGCAATAATATTAGATTCTAAATAAAAGGAATAAATTCTTAAGTAACAAATAAAAACAAAAAAATTGGACAACCTCTTATAATTTGTCCCTTAAGTCTCTAAGATTGTTTACTAATATATATTTTTTCATTCATATAAAGCTATTTTTAGTTCCCTTTCATGTTTCACTGTTTCTGTAGTGACTTTTTGACACCTCAGAGACAATGAAAGATTGATTTATTACCATAGACATTCCATTCCAGGCCTAAAGGGAGCAACGCAAATGGGCGAGAGAAGTTCCTTTCACTAACATTTCATCATCATATTGTCTATTATAGAGCGTACAGTTCACGACGGCACGCCCCACTCCTTCTCTAAATAGCTTACATTTCATTATATGCGTATTAGTTCTATCGTTACGCACTAATCATCAATTTTCCGCCAGTAGACTATTCAAATTTTGCCGCCCCTACCGACCTCTATAATTCGATACCTTAGTTCACAATCGTACTGATTACAATTTTTGTCAATGAGATTGTAACTTCATAATTTGGGCACTATCATCCTAATGATTCTTTTCCTAATAGTCCTTTTTCCGGTAATTAGTATGATGTGAACTAGAGGATCGATGTGTCAGTTTCTTTTTAAAGTTTTTGAATAATTGTAAATTTATTTAACCTAATAAGACAATATTGATATATAAAAAAAATTATACGACATTATTATTTATTATAAATTTTTTACTCCAAAATTTGCCGCCCCTAAAATCTGCCGCCCTAGACTCCATCCGACTCAGCCTGCTGGTAAATTCGCCACTGGCATATACTAAAAGACTGACGTTCGGATGAACACCCCGCGTCCCGCGCTCACTTATTGTTCTATCTATAGTTCTTTTGCAACTTTGACCAAATCACAGGGGGCGCAAAATAAACTAATTACAGCCCTGTGCACGGATACTTTTATCTTAATCGAATAGAAGATCAATCGAATTGCCCCATACCCTTTTAAATTAATTGTATCTCGAGGTAAGAACTCACATAAAGGCAATACTGGTTTACTGGCTCCACAAAACAATGAAATGAGAATGGTTTGTCAGGAGCAGGGTTTAAGGAAATTAATAAGGAAGTAATTTTGGTCGTATCTTCATTTATATCGGTGTACAGTCAGCGTCGAAACTAACTTAAAAAACTAAGAGAAGCAGACAGATACATTGCTACTTGATATCTATATGTTACGTGTGTGTGTTTTATTTATAAATATCTGTTTAATATGTTTGTCATCAATATATTGTAGTTTATGTGTACACGTATGTATGTTGTACCGACATTTCTACTTCAACCTGTAGATGACACGGAGAACAAATAGTCAGCAAGAATAACTAGGATGTTTTCCGTGATGTCGGTCAGTTTTAACTCATGAGTAGACATTATTATTTAATATACATACATTGTAATTTCACTTAAATTATTAATTATATTTATATGATTCATTATACATCATCAACATGTATGTAAGAGTCCTTATTTCCTCCGACGTTGAACCAGTTATTTAAGTCTACTACTATTATTAACTTCTCTCTTTCCAGACAAGCATTGACTGGAAGAAATCTGTATACGTCCTCTCCTTCTGTGTATTTATTTTTATATTTTCTGTGTATCATACAATAAAGTTATAATAAATTATTTACTGCACAAACATTAAATATAACAATTAGATACAGATTTATGGCAAGTATACGAAAACTTCCTTATCACTTAAAGCGATCTTTTTCAGGCAACCAACTTCAAAAATTACTGACTATACTGAATTACTATCTATATTTTCCATAATAAATGTTTCATCATCATCAGGTTATTTTTTTCTCCACTGCAGGAGCACAACTCTCTCTCATCTGCCGGAGACAGACGGAGGATTTGGCCTACACTCCCCGCGCTGGCCAGACGGGTTGGGGAGGCCTGATTGACGTTTTTATCTATAATAAATGTTTACAAATTATTATTTAATTAGCATTCTATTGCGGATGATTATGTTCAGCAGTGGACATATTTTGGCTGGTGGTGATAAATTTAAAATGATTTCTTTTATATTTGACAATGGCAACGCTATGAAACAAAAAATCAATATTTCAGAAATACTGTACTGCGCCTATTTTAATTTTTATGATAATTTTAAAATGTTGTAATGCTTTTGTAAACAATTGTGTTGCTTTTGAAATACGTTAATTAATTTAGATTTTTTTTTATGATCATTATTGTAGAAATTGTCATATACTAAGATATTATTGACGCTGACTGTATTAGAGACCTGGCGAAGAACCACGCGGCGGATTTATCTTTGACAATTAGTAATCGTCTTTAAATTGTTATAATAACGTTCAATATGGCGTGTAGGAGTAAGATGTATCCAGTGAAATGCGGCGTATGATCACTTTTGAACTTTATTCTAACACCGGTTAAGACGATTATTAATTCATCATCAGCCGAAATACGTCCACTGCTGAACACAAGCCTCCCCAATAGAATGGCACATTTGGTGGGCTGTCCATTGGGGGATTTGCCGTAATCACCACGCTTTGCAGACGGATTGGTGAGCGCAGTAATGATCTTAATATACACAGGAGAATGCTGTTGCCAACCCTATGCAATCCCTTAGTCGCCTTGACCCCACCCACGGGAAGATTGGGGTGGCCCCTGTGGGGTACCACACTATTATTAATTGTCTAACCCTTAGCTGTATCTGTATTGTGTGGAATTTTAACTTCTTGCATTGAAAGTTCCAAAAATCTTTTCTCTTTGGTTGGTATGAGGTAGGCTAATGAGGAGCTACGCAAACAAGCTGTTGGAGTTGTATTCAACGCACTTTAGGGTACGTACCCAAACTACGTGACCCGTTTAGGGGAGGGGGGGTCTTCAAAATACGGCTTATTCCAATAATCCCCTGCGAAAAATCCCCTTAAGGGGATTTCTGGAATTTTTTTGGAAAATTTGTCCAGAAATCCCCTGCATCGGCAAAAGGAAAATCGGCTCAAAGGAAACACTAAGGGGATTTCTGGACAAAAATTCCAAAAATCCCCTTAACTATTTATTTTTATTTTTTTCTTAATACCACGCTTGGTCACAGGGGGTGGGGGGGTTAGGTTTTCGTCACGTAGTCAATATCATCTAGGGAAGTCTCACGCTTTTTCGAGCTATATACAAATATGGCGCGCAGTTTTTAGCTCTTTTTAAACTCCGATGACAACACGAACATCAGCTGATTGAAAACCGACAGTTTTTTTTTCTTAACAATATGTTTTTTCACTTGTAATTGTAGGAATGCACGCCCTTTTGGCGTCACGCGGCAAGCGCCGTATTGATAAAGATAAATAATCTTTTTTTTTTACTTTATGTTTGCAACAATTGGTTTAAAAACATATTTAGGCATTACTACGTGAAAACTAGAAGGGGGCAAATGTGTGGCAAATACTACAAAGTGGACCCGGGGGGGGGGGGGGGTGTAATTGTAAAAAATGTGTCACGTAGTTTGGGTACGTTCCCTTACTTACTTCGGGCTCAGCGAACTATGGAGAGGGCTATGCTTGGGGTTTCTTTGAAGCAGATGATTCGTAATGAGAAGTTCCGAGGAAGAACAAAGGTGACCGTCATAGCTGAAATTATCAGTAGTAGACTGGACATATCTGTCACAGAACACCAGGTCGCTGGGGCAGACGCCCCGCCGCCCATGGACCGACGACCTGAAGAAGGCGGGCGGAAGCGACTGATGGATGCGGAGGACCGGGTGTGGTCGCGTTCAATACGGAAGGCCTATGTCCAGCAGTGGACGTCTAAGGGCTGATGTGATATGATGAGGACAAAATATTACTACGTAAAGAAGCGACACTCGCCTCTCTCTGCCAGAAAGAGAAGCACTTATGTGTTGACTTATAACGTTGTCTCTGATGATGATGATGACTTCCGAACAGTTCTTGACATCACTCTGTAGACGACGACCTCCGTGGCGGAACGGGTAGCTCTCGGACTGCCACGCCGGAGGTTGCGGGTTCGAATCCCGCTAGGGGCAAATGTTCGTATGGTGAATATGAATGTAACTTATGTTGTTGAAGCATATTGTTGTCCCTCTCTCGATAGATTCTGCTACAATCGCTTACTCGCACACATGCTCATATTTGGTCAGGCCAGGCTCCTATAGTAGTAGGTAATATGTTGATTCTAACCGATCAGTGCTGCCTCAGTTCTGAGTCAGTATTTTTCAGTTAGGTTAAGGAATAATGTTTCATATTTCAAACGCAGTAAAGACTATCGAACCGTCATTCGTCTTTATTCCGACGGTTATGCGTCAGTGGTCCTTCAGTGCAGTTCAATTTCTTGAAATATACCTTATGCCATTGCATCAGGAACTAAATTAGCATGTATTAGGTTGCGGGTTCGAATACCGCTAGGGGCAGATGTTCGTATGATGAATATGAATGTTTGTACCCAAGTCTTGGATGTTTATATATTTATTTAAGTATGTGTATCCGTTATCTAGTAACCATAGCACAGGCTCTGCCTAGTTTGGGACTGGATAATTGGTGTGAATGTCTGACATATTTATTATTTATATTTATTTATTACTCTGTAATAATCTCTTCTATGAAGATACATACACTGTGGAAAGAAACTGAAGAATTGCAAAGATAAAGGAGTAGAATCGTCATTAGGTTGAAAATAAATAAAAAGCCGAGCCAGTTGGGGACTTACGAGGCATATCGCACCCGAGGGACTGCCTATCTCTCTCTAACGTCAGTTAGTATGAAATATAACCGGCTTCGTTGCTCCGGGTCCCATTTGAGAATATTTATTTCACTTTTATTATTTTAAGTGATATGTATTTTAAGATCGATCGATCGGAGATACTTTCTTTTTGTTTTTATTGTCAAATCAACGGTTTACGGTGTTGATGGACTTCACAAATGCGTTTGAATTCATCTTTGGCGTATGCAGGGTTCCTCACTATAATTTCTTTCACAAAAAATCCTGTGATATGCTAATAAATAATAATAATAATGAATGAATATTACATATATATATATATATAAGGTTGTCTGGAAGAAATAGCTTAAAGCGATAAGACCGCCTAAATTGTACTATTTGTAACTTTTATAACGTGTAACTGTATTTGTTTGTGCAATAAAGTGTATTGTATTGTATATAAATATACATACGTTTATCTAATCCCAAACTAGGATTTTCTCCTGTGCTATGGAAATTAAATAAGGATAGGACAATTCGCAAATATAATGTACAAGGTACACCGAGCAGACCATCGAGCATGTCCTGAACGTATGCCAGATTTTTGGTGTTAAGAGGTTGCAGCTCGAACTCGAATTTGACGAGAAAGTTTCGTCCTCGACCTGGAGCTCCCTCTTAGCGGGGAAACGTTCTGGACCCAACGATCTCTATGTACTACTAGATTGACGCTACGGTTAAATAATGTCAATATTTAGTAAATAATTCAATGTTCTGAGTAGTAACTGCACAAGTTTCAAGGTGAATGTGAAAGAGTTGTGGCTACTTGCGTGGAACAGAGCGATTGTTTGGAACGCTCCATCTAGTAGTACATAGAGATCGTTGTCTGGAACTAAATTTGCCGTGTTCCGCCGACCGACACTTGAGAATGTGCACTGAGTTTAATGAAAGATGGACAGTTACAAGGCCCAACTTTACACGACGACGAACAGCAGTAGAATGTGTCTCTACACGGCTGTCGCTCGCCCACATCGGCTCTGTCGAAGCACACCAAGTAGGTGGCGCCCTCTAGACGGCGCGCTTGTGTTCCGTTAGCCCCGGTACTCACGACCGTCTCCGACACATAGATATTACACTAGCTGTGCCCGCGGCTCCGCTTACGCGGACTACATAATTAAATAAAGTTGAAACTTCATCATCATCATCAGGTTATTTTTGTCTCCACTGCAGGAGCACAACCCTCTCTCATCTGCCGGAGACAGACGGAGGATTTGGCCTACACTCCCCGTGCTGGCCAGACGGGTTGGGGAGGCCTGATTGATGTTTTATAATGTAATGTATTCTCTTAGTCGCCTTGTACGACATCCCCGGGAAGAGTTGAAGTGGTCCTATTCTACTCTACCGGAAATCACACGGCAAAGTTGAAACTTATTAAGCGTTAATTCCCGTCCCCCTTCCCCGTCCTGCTTCAGCTCCAGCCCCGACTCCTGCAAATATTTTCAATGTACAGACACGCGAAGGTTCTATCATCAATAGTTTTCGCAGCGCATGCGACGAAAGATATTTTATGGATATTTTTCTTTACACCTTGGGTTAGATACATTATTGAAGCTTTAGTAGGGATCCTTAATTTTTTATAGCAATAAGTATATGTTACTCAGGGATTATGTAGCATTCTAATGGTGAAAGAATTTTTGAAATCGGTCCAATAGTTTTTGAGTTTATTCGTTACAAATATACAAATCTTTCCTCTTTTTAATATTAGTGTAGATAATACTTTCTAGTATAGCAAGTGCTGTACGCTACAATAAATCATTCAGCAGCGTTCTCCTATCGTTAGATCATTACTGCGATCACCAATCGCAGCACTATGGCAAATCCTCCAACGGACAGCCCACTAAGTCAAAGTCAAAGTCAAAATCATTTATTGCATATGAGTACACTTGGTACATTTATACACGTCATTTTTTTATCGACTACCGCTTCCTAGGTGTTAGCGCTGTGAAGAAGAAACGGCGCAACAAACTTCACGCAACACATCTTTTAAAAATCAAGTTTGCAAACAATTAATAAAGATTTTGCGAAGCTGGATTAACATTAGTACCAGGCATCTTTGTCATTCAAATAATCGTTTACTTTATAATAGGCTTTCTTACAAAGTTGTTTTTTAATGTGAATCTTAAAGTTTCTGTCCGTCATATTTAAGATTTCCTCTGGTAGTTTGTTGTAGAAGCGTATACATTGCCCCGTGAACGATTTACTGACCTTACTTAGTCTTAAACCTGGTAAAACAAGTTTATTTTTATTTCTTGTATTATAACTATTATTGTCACAGTGCCTCAAAAAGAGAGATACATTTTTTCTGACATATAAAATATTATCTAAAATGAATTGACCAGCTACTGTTAATATGCTTATTTCTTTAAACTTTTCTCTTAATGAGTCTCTACAACGCAGATTATAGATTGCCCTAACTGCTCTTTTTTGCAAGATAAAAATGGTCTCTATATCTGCTGCTTGACCCCACAGTAGGATACCGTATGCCATGATACTGTGGAAGTAGCTAAAGTACACTAACCTCGCGGTAGCAACATCGGTTAATTGTCTGATTTTCCTTACGGCGTAGGCGGCAGAACTTAATCTGCCAGCTAATGAAGTTATGTGGGGTCCCCATTGTAAAGATGAATCTATAGTTATACCCAGGAACACAGTACTTTTAATAAATTCTAGTGTGTCATTACCTAATGTCACATTGTTTTCTACATTTCTTACATTTGGTAGAGAGAATTTAATACATTTAGTACATTTAAAGTGGCATTCTATCGGGGAGGCTTTGTTCAGCAGTGGACGTATTTCGGCTGATAATGAAGCAATTCCGCAGGCAAACAGATAGTGCTATATTAATATTGCGTACCTCAAAAACAATTTCGCATTTCCATTTTAGAGAAATGTATCCAACATTCTGATGTCATAACCATGCGACCGCAGCCAACACAAAATGGAGTTAAAACGATCTGTCTTAGGATTGAGTCCCACTATCGCCCATATCGAGCCGCCCTGGTACGCGTTCACATGCGTTCGCATGCGGTAGAGAGCTATCGCATGCGACGGAATACTGTGACGCTCAATTGTATATTATTTATTTTATAAATACATATACCCGTAGTATACTTAGAATCGTCAATTTCAAGTTTTCGTAACAGTGGTATGTTACAGTTAATATTTAAACTAATTAACGTGGAGGAATGCCACAATAAATGGCATGCTCTCGCTTGAAACATTTTGCTTCCTCGTTCATAATGCGAACTGCTATGGAATGGAACTCCTGCCAGCTTGGGTATTTCCGCACAAGTACAATTTGGATATTTTTAAAGGAAGAGTGAATAGGCATCTACTGGGTAATCGTGCTTCGCCTTAGGCCTTATCATCAGGTGAGATTGAGGTCAAGCGCAAACCCATCAACAATATTAAAAATGTTTACTCTTCGCTCTCTACATGGCATAGCAGTTATTTAAATTCTCTCAAAGTCAAATGTGTAAATATGAAAGTATTACTGTAACAGTTAAAACTCAACATAAGTAAAAATAGATTATAAGGGACAGCAGTATCCTGTTTTTTTAAGGGACTGCATACAGTTTCTGTGTGCCCGAGGCTCGAGCAAACAGAAGTCTAAAGAGAAGTGCTGTGCTTCTAACCTATCAAAATTAAATAACCAATTTCCCGAAATTGCTGTTTGATTAGATAGTAATTTCATGAGATCAATTCTAACAAGAATGCCGACTATTTTCACTTGTTTTGTATCAAGTCTTATTGTCTTTTAATTACATATTGCAATATCGATGAGTAGGTATTTATAACAATCACTTGCCCCCGAATACTTCTATCTCTGATTATTGTATTTATTTAATTACTATAGGCCATAAGCCGTGTGGTTCCCGGCTTAAAATAGGGCCACCCCAAATCTTCCCGTGGGTGTCCACCTCAAATCTTCCCTACTCCTTAGTCGCCCTGACGACACCCACGGGAAGATTCGCAATCCCTTGCACCAAGGTTGGGCAGCAGCATTCTCCTGTGTATATTAAGATCATTACTGCGATCACCAATCCGTCTGCCAAGCGTGGTTATTATGGCAAATCTCCTACTGGAAAGCCCACCAAAAGAGGCATTCTATTGGGGAGGCTTATGTTCAGCAGTGGACGTATATAGGCTGATGATGATGGTAATGAGGCTATAATGAGACATCGTTATGCGCTAAAATCTGACCTTATCTAATATGATATCACAGTGAGACCAAATCCGACATACAAATGGATTTAAAACTCAACTGATCCGCTGGCAACGTATACTGACGCAACATTAATTCCACAGGTGCCCACCTGCTGGCATCGTTCCAAACCGCATAGTTTTGTTAAACTTTTGTGCAACACTCAGATCCAATAAGTATTACGTCACGAATTATGTCATCTCTGCGAATGATAGTAAGGCTTGAACCTCACAATCGCGTCGTGCTGCACTTTTCTTATAACATTTGTTCCAACAGATGCATTTGGTATATTTAGGTCCCGAAAAATAGATGACGACAAAGTTTTATCATACAACCTTACTTTTGCTGCTATTGTCCTTTCATATGTATTTATATTTCGTTTTCAACATTATAATAGCGTTGGTTTTCTTATGATATTTCATTTGGAATGTAATATCCAATACATAATATTACACTGACCAGGTCAAAATGTCAATGTTAATATTTGAATTTGCAACGGCTAAAGATCTATGGATCTATTATCGTAATAATCATAATCATAATCAATTTTATTGGTAATTATTAAATTACTATGTCAAAAATAAAATAAAATATACATTCCATTCCACAATAGTTAATTAAACAATAATAAATTAATTCTTCATCATCAGGTTATTTTTGTCTCCACTGCAGGAGCACAACCCTCTCTCATCTGCCGGAGACAGACGGAGGATTTACTTATACAGTATTAAAGTTAAGTTGATTAAAAAATAAAAATACACTGATTACTTATTTGTCAGTTCTGGTGGTCATGAAAAGTTCATCGTATGTTGCCGTTATCATCAAAATCCGGCTCAAGTTATAAAACCACTCTCAAATCGTTTTTCGAACAATATTTTTAATGAAACGAATTGCAAACTCTATTACATAGCGAAAAATGGCAAACAAATTTCTTTTTCAAATTATGCAGCTATTTCTGAACAAAATTGAGCGATTGTGTTATGCTAGATTGCGAGTTGAATTTTTAAAATTTGAATAAAGCAGAAAAAAACAAGTTTATTAACTTTCTTTCGAAGTTAAAAATGAAAACAAAATCAAATACTTACTAACAAATTTAAGGTTCATTCTCAGCAATCAAAGCAGTGAGAGTATCGGATTCGTTCCCTCTCAGTGTATTTTAGATATGCCAAGGGAAAATATCAAAATTAATAAATGCTAATTTAGTTCCTGATGCAATGGCATAGGATATATTTTAAGAAGTTCTTAAATTACGGATCGATACTTTACTGCATTTGAAATATGACACATTATTCCTTAACCTAACCTCGTCCTGAGTCAGTCTTTTAGACTGACTCAGGACGAGGCGGCACTGATAGGTCCGAATCCACCTTTAAAAGTGTTTTTTATTTATTTAATTGGACGGCATTAAATCATAACATTGCTCTTTGTACCCAACTTTAGCGAAACCAAAATGAGGATTATGATTTTAGGAAGTTATGTAAGTTTTTTGTATCGTCAACTACCAAAATTATATTGAGGTACCTTTGCATATATATATATGCATATTTCGTTTTCAACACTTTAATAGCGTTGGTTTTCTTATGATATTCCATTTGGAATGGAATATCCAATACATAATATTACAACAACTAGGTCATAATGTCAATGTTAATATTTGAGTTTACATAAGATATATGGAACTATAATCGTGATATTTATAATCAATTTTATTGGTAATTATTAAATTACATGTCCAAAATAAAATAAAAAATACATTCCATTCTACAATAGTTAATTAAACAATAATAAATTAATCATGATTTTGGTGTAGTACATCCCCATCCAGCTTGCACAACGCGGTCGCATGCGTCCGCGTGCTGTAGCGTCCTTTCGCATGTGGCCGCACGTGTCCGCGTGCAGTCGTATCGACTTTCGTATCTGTTTATTCTTGGCGTGGAGGTAGTGCGCTGTCCTACGCAGCGCCTCTCAATGAACTGCCATAAGGAACAAGGTCACCGGTTATAAATCTTCCCGTCAGAAGCATTGGAAGTCATATTTAGCTAAATTGGACTTACGCGCATATATGCTTTTGACGAGAAGAAATTTGTTTATCGATTTATTACGTGTGTTTCGCCGAGAAGGCGTATAAGTGTGTATGTGTGCGAGGATCCCCCGAGATTTAAAAAAAAACGCTATAGCGTCTGGGGATACGAGCGGCCGTGTGTTATTCAAAGACCGTTATAATGCGACTGCGCGCGTCTGTGTATGTAGCTTAACCCTAAGTATCTAAGGCTGTGTACAACAATCCAAAGTCTAGTTGTACTTGGTTGGAATGTCTCGTGTGCATATACTGGCAACATTATAATGCCCTATGAATTCTTTGAAGATGGTTATTAAACTTTATTTCAAACCCAGTCCATAGTTTTGTTAGTGTATTAGTAAAAACAGTGTTTAGCTATATAAGTTAGTATTCATCATCAGCCTATATACGTCCACTGCTGAACATAAGACTCCCCAATAAAATGCCTCTTTTAGTGGGCTTTCCATTGGGGGATAACGCTGCTGCCCATCCCTGGTGCAATCCCTTAGTCGCCTTGACGACACCCACGGGAAGATTTGGGGTGGCCCTATTCTAAGACGGCAACCACACGGCCGTTAACATTGTTATTGCTATTTTTCTTGGAATACATGAATATATAGTTATTGTAACGCAATGGAATATTAATCTGTAATGTTTCAATATTTTAAATAAATAAATGTATAAATAAATATATATGTATTTATTTACTTTTTCACTTCCTTTTATATAAAACGCATATAACGAATGAACATGCCGTCATCGATTACCTGATAACGGCACCAACATTGATTTAAAAGTCATACTTAAATTGTTTGTTACAACCAAAGCATTTTGCAGTACTAAAAAAAAACGCTCCCAACCGATTCTTTAGTTGTTGAGCTATACGGCGGACAGCCAGACTTGCCGTGTGGTTTCCGGTAGAGTAGAAAAGGACCACTCCAACTCTTTCCGTGGATGTCGTACAAGGCGACTAAGGGAACACATTATAAAACATCAATCAGGCCTCCCCAACCCGTCTGGCCAGCGCGGGGAGTGTAGGCCAAATCCTCCGTCTGTCTCCGGCAGATGAGAGAGGGTTGTGCTCCTGCAGTGGAGACTAAAATAACCTGATGATGATGACGGCGGACGGACAGACAGGCAGCTGGACGGACAAATAGTGTCCTTGGTTATAATAATAAGAATTGTCCGCGATATCCGCGCGGCGTGCCCGTGACGTCTGTTTGTGAAAGTTTAACGAAGAAAGTTCTGGCCATGTTAAGGAATTAGTTTCTTCCGCTATGTACTCTTGGGTGGGGCAGGGGAGGAGCTGAAGCGAGCGGAGGTCAATATAATAATAGATAGATAGCTAGATAAACTCTTTATTGCACACAAATTAAGGATAACAATAAAATAGGTACAGATTTTTGGAAAGTGTACAAAGGCGGCCTTATCGCTTAAAGCGATCTCTTCCAGGCAACCTTTCAGAAGGAAAATAAGAAAGACATAGCGACAGAGCATTGCAGGTGAAAGAAGAGAAATTTATAATTTTAGAACATGGTAAATACTTAGTAAAAATATTACACAATTTTTACATAATAAATATGAATACGTAAATATTATTGATTATACTAATACTACCTACATTAAATACATACCTATACATACATATATAGTTTATATAGCAATACATATACCGTACGTAATATACCATATTACATTAATTATATGTTAATTTAGTATCTGTAAAAATTTCTATTCATTTTACCCTATCTTTCCCGTGGGTGTCGTCAAGGTGACTAAGAGATTGCACCAGGGACGGGCAGCAGCGTTCTCATGTGTGTGTATATTAAGATTATTACGACGATCACCAATCCGCCTGCCACACGTGGTGATTATGGCAAATCCCCCAATTAACAACTTACCAAAAGTGGTATTCTATTGGGGACGCCTATGTCCAGCAGTGGACGTATTTAGGATGATGATGATGATTCATTTTATATATTTTGTTCGAAAACGTACGTGTTAAGACAGCCAAGTGGAGCGTACTGCCAGCCGTACTCTTGTTTTGAGGAGGGAATGTCGCTTCATTACGTAGTAATATTTTGTATTCTCTGCTACCAGGCTGCCGCCGCCCGCCGATTAGAAAGAGAAGCACTTATGTTGTTGAAGCATATTGTTGTCCCTCTCTCGATAGATTCTGCTACAATCGCTTACGAGCACACACGCTCATATTTGGTCAGGCCAGGCTCCTATAGTAGTAGGTAATATGTTGATTCTAACCGATCAGTGCCGCCTCAGTTCTGAGTCAGTATTTTTCAGTTAGGTTAAGGAATCATCATCATCATCATCATCATCAGCCTGAAAGAGTCCACTGTTGGACATAGGCCTCTCCCAAGGTGCGCCACTGAACCCGATCTTCGGTTTTTCTCATCCAGTCACTGCCAGCCGCTTTACGCAGATCGTCGCTCCATCTAGCCAGGGGGCGTCCCACCCTACGCTTGCCCAGTCGCGGTCTCCACTCGAGAACTCGTTTACCCCAGCGGTAATCGGTTCTCCGACAGATGTGACCAGCCCACTGCCACTTCAGCGTACTAACTTTTTTAGCTATGTCGAAGACTTTAGTTCTCTAGCGGATCACCTCATTTCGGATCCTGTCTCTTAGAGAAACTCCGAGCATAGCTCGTTAAGGAATAATGTTTCATATTTCAAATGCAGTAAAGACCGATCCATCATTCGTCTGTATTCCGACGGTTATGCGTCACTGGTCCTTCAGTGCAGTGTCGGTTAAATTTCGTGATATATAAGAAATATTTTAAAATATACCTTATGCCATTGCATCAGGAACTAAATTAGCATGTATTAGGTTGCGGGTTCGAATACCGCTAGGGGCAGATGTTCGTATGATGAATATGAATGTTTGTACCCAAGTCTTGGATGTTTATATATTTATTTAAGTATGTCTATCCGTTATCTAGTAACCATACCACAGGCTCTGCCTAGTTTGGGACTAGATAATTGGTGTGAATGTCTGTGATATTTATTTATTTATTCATTTTTCATATTTTCCTTTGGCAATCAATCATTTCGCTTGTATAGAATGTCAGAGGTATGACTATACTGTACATTAGCTATAGAACCTCTAGCGGCCACTTCTGTCGACCACCACTTCTGACTTGTACCACGCACCGTTCCCCGCCCGCATTGTCCTTCCCAGTCAGCCCCGCGGAACAAGTTATGAGAGGCGACTTTTGTGTCACTTCGTAGATTAACTTCCCGTCCGCACGGTACCGAATAAGCATTGTCTTGTTGGGAGTTTCTTAATATTGTTGCTGAGGTGTTGTGTTTGGAACTTGGCGTTCACTCTAGCCCTGCCCACAGTACTTGAACTTAGCAACTGCTTTAATATCAACGTAAAATATTTGTAATTGCCGTGTGGTTTCCGGTAGAGTAGAATAGGAGCACTCCAACTCTTTCCGTGGATGTCGTACAAGGCGACTAAGGGAATACATTATAAAACATCAATCAGGCCTCCCCAATCCGTCTGGCCACCGCGGGGAGTGTAGGCCGAATCCTCCGTCTGTCTCCGGCAGATGAGAGAGGGTTGTGCTCCTGCAGTGGAGACAAAAATAACCTGATGATGATGATGATATTTGTAATTTAACCATCTTAGAACACATTAGAATGGATCAGAATTGCAAGAGACAGAGATAGGTGGAAGTCTTTGGAGGAGGCCTTTGTCGAAGGACAAGCTGTTATTTGATAAATCGATCGTCATTAATAAAATGTAATACTTCGTATTTATGTCAAATTATGGTTTAACAGTAATAAAGGCTTATGATATTATATATAAGAATACATTACGTTATTCTTGTAAAATTAAATTTAAATTGGACCCGATTCTGAAGGCACACATTTAAAATTTGACAGCGCTAAAATTGGTTTCGTCTTTATCTTCATAATACTGTGTGACAAGGATAGCAACAGTTTTAGTGCTGTCAAATTTTAACGTTGTGCCTTCAGAATCGAGCCCATTATCATCATATTCGCCCTTAGACATCCACTGCTGGACATAGGCCTTCCCCAATGAATGCCACGACTCCCGGCCTTCCATCAATCCATCTGTCAGCCTTCCCCGCGTGTGTTGTCCCGCGGTATCCACTCCAGAACTCGTCTGCCCCAACGGCCGCCGATTCTGCGACAGACGTGGCCCGCCCACTGCCCTTTCAGCTTGCTAATTCGGCTTTGTCGTTGACCTTCGCTCTTCGATATATCTCTTCATTACGAATCACATCCTTCAAAGAAACCCAGAGCATAGCCTTGTCGATAGCTCGCTTGGCGAATTGAAACGCGTGGATCAGGCCCACCGTCAGTGTCCACATTTCCGCACCATAGATCATGGCAGCCAGGACGCACTGATTAAATACTATTGTCTTTAAACATTGTGGAATAGGCGAGTGCAGGTAGTAGAGCAGTGCGGGAACCTTTAAAACTAAACTAAAAGAGCACTATCTGTCTCACTCAGTATAATATGGTATGTATGTATTTATGTAAGTATGTTTATTATAGTTATTATTATTTATTATATATATAGTTCAGGTATTTAGTTATTATGAAGTAAATTATGCACTTATTTTGCCCCCCTCGCTCTTGCTGCCTTGTCTCACACCCTGTAGGGATGGTTGGAAGAGATCTCTTTTAGAGATAAGCTCACCTTTGTACACACCATTTATTACAGTATTTAGTTTTAAGTTGTGCAATAAAGAATATATGATAACGTGTGAGGGAATACATTATAAAACATCAATCAGGCCTCCCCAACCCGTCTGGCCAGCGCGGGGAGTGTAGGCCAAATCCTCCGTCTGTCTCCGGCAGATGAAAGAGGGTTGTGCTCCTGCAGTGGAGACAAAATAACCTGATGATGTGACGTAACAGAGCTGTCTCGCTATACACGTACGCCCAGCGACGACGACGCGCGACTGAAGTCTACCGTCATTTGACGTAAAGGATAATACCTCTCCCACACTACTCCACTGTCGTGGAAACCTACTCAGTTATCGGCTTTGCCTTATCTGAAAGTATCTGCCATAAAAAATATTAACATTGATCATAATTACTGATTGTTTGATTGTTTTATTTTTGTTTTGTATTGTCTGTTCTATGGGTTTTTTATGCCTTTAATAAAACATTATTATTATTATTATAATCTAGAGCCATGTAGAGCCATACAGAGCCATGTAGAGCTAAAACCTGAACTGTAAAGGGAAATATTTTATAATAGCGCCACTTAGCTTAGCGAGCGGAACCCAAGTAGCGTCGCTAACGGGGCACGACTAATGACGTCATCGCTGCTTTCAGGAGCGTGCCAGTAGAACCGGGACTTTTCAAAGTCAAAGTCAAAGTCAAAATCATTTATTGCATATGAGTACACTTGGTACATTTCACGTCATTTTTTTATCGACTACCGCTTCCTCGGTGTTGGCGCTGTGAAGAAGAAACGGCGCAACAAACTTCACGCAACACATCTTTTTATATCAAAACCAGATGATACTAAATATTACTTAAAAAGCGACACTCACCTCGAAATAGAGCACGGGTGACAGTACGCATTAGTGGGCTGCGCTTTAAATTTTCAGTAGCCATAGTATTCTCTTTAAATTACAGTTCAGAGTTGATGGCATCCATTTGGCCAGTTCAGAAGTTACTGCTATAAGATTTTGTTTTAGCGGACCCCTAAAATCCATCTTCTATATAACAAAAGGCGAGAAATGACTGCGAATTCACATTAAGAATTCGATTTAGGTTATCTAAATCTTTAAGATTCAAATTGTTTCAAACGGTTATTGCTCACGAAGGGCGTATCCGACGGAGAAAACCGTTAGATAAATTCTTCGGACGGCAAGCACCAGACTAAAAATCGTTTAGCCTCAGAGAGAGTGTAAGAGAAAATTCCAAATGGATTCCTTCTGAGGTTGTGAGGTCATTCACTGTCGCATTTAGAAGCTCGAAGACGCAATATGTAAATCTTATTTGTGTGCAGAGTCGGTTACCGCTACAAAAATATCGTTATCGAAGCGGTTAATAGCCGTGTGGTTTCCGGTAGAGTACATAGAATAGGACCACTCCAACTCTTCCCGTGGATGTCATACAAGGCGACTGAGGGAATACATTATAAAACATCAATCAGGCCTCCCCAACCCGTCTGGCCAGCGCGGGGAGTGTAGGCCTAATCCTCCGTCTATCTCCAGCAGATGAGAGAGGGTTGTGCTCCTGCAGTGGAGACAAAAATAACCTGACGATGAATACCGGTATATATAGCAGGCAAGGAAACGAATGAATATAAATAAACATAAAGTCCATTACGAGTTTTAATTCAAACATTACAAAGATCAAATTTTATCTGTGGTTGTGACGCGAATGACGTCAATCATTCATTCGTTCGTTCATTTGCTGTCACTCATCGCTGCCTTTCTAAACATTTACCCTAAAATCTGCATATGTATGGATTTGGTGCTAATTGAATGCTAAAACGAGGGTATAGAATTAAGAAAAAATTGTTTTATTTTACAAATAAATATTATATTATAGTGAAATTCTTCTCTGTCGTTCCCTTATTGCTGAGGATCGCGACCGTATAAAATGTGCCTCCACGCATAGCGGTCATTGGCCAGCTGCACCGCTTCATATAAGGATCCACCAGCCACTCTCCTCACCGAGTCAGACCACCTCGTCGGAGCTCGTCCTCTTGCCCGCCCGCCCTCCACTTGTCCCAGGATGATGAACTTCTCCAGGTCGTGCTTGGGAGATCGCACAATGTGACCGAAGAAGCTTAGAGTCCTTTCATTGCAGATAGTGGAGAATAGTGAACATTGCCATCCCAATAGTATGCCTCTTTTGGTTAGCTTGCCATTAATCACCACGCTTGGTAGGCGGATTGGAGATCACAGTAATAAACACAGGAGAACGCTGCTACCAGTCCTTGGTATAATCCATTAGTCGCCTTGACGACACCCGCGAGAAAATTGGGGGGCCCTATTCTGAACCGAAAAAAAAAATATTTATTCCACAATCGGGTACAGTGACAACCTTTCATAAAAAAACATATGCTAACCCCGTTTTTCCCTCGAAAGATCGTCATTAATGTCCCCCATAACGGGCCTTTGCTTTTAGCGACGCCATTACTGCGGAAGAAAAACGAAATAAGAGAAAAATGTGCACAGAACAAACACATTTTCAATTTTAATTTTGGTAAAGAAGCAACTGGCTCCGGCGCTAGTGATTCTGCCAGTATCAAAGTAGGTAAAGATATATATATGTATATTGGAAAATAAACGGTACTACCATATAGTTTATTAAAGTTAAGTAATGTTATCTCATTTAATATAAGTACATATTTACTTTTAATACATCTGTCTTACATATCGTATCACACACAGTTATATATATTGAATGTACCTATTAAAATTAATAACTAACTATCATACACAATTCCTATATATATATACATATATATCATACACACGCACACACACACACCACTCACACACGTTGTTTAAATATATATAAGATATAAGTATGGAAGAGCGAGGCCCTCTGGCACAGAAATTTTTATGCCTAAAAGAGGGCCCCAACTATCCTCTGTAACCCCCTCTCTGTAATAAACCTTTTTCTATTTTTTTTCTATTTCTATCTATGTACGACTCCCCCCCCCCCCCCCCCCCCCGCCGGTGCACAAGTCTGACTCGCACTTGACCGGTTTTTATTTATTGTACGATGTATGGCATGAAATAATGAAATATCTATTTCCACGTGGGTAAAGTCGCGAGTATTAGCTACTAGTTTTAAAATCGCCACTTTCCACTCGGCAATCCATTACGCATAACAGGAAGGGATTAATTTTGCAATCAATGGGCCTACAGCCGCCCCGGACCAGTTCGGACGCGTGGCCATCCTGTAGATAAGCGGCAGTCATTTTGAATACAGCCTGTATATGGGTTCGTGCGCAGTGATATTGAAATTAAGTCAGGATTTCGTTTAAGCTTCTAACGAATAATGCTACCCGATAATCACGGTTTTTCCCTTGGTAAATTTTCAAGGACTTACCCCACTCTTCTAGTAAACCGAGTAACTGAAATAACTAGTATGTATGTACGTAAACGCTTTATTGTACCAAAAATAACAACAACAACAATAATAAAATAGGAATTAAACTGTGTACAAAGGGCGGACTTATCCCACTTAGGGATCTCTTCCAGTCAACCTTAGAGTAACTAGTATAATGTGATTAGTACGGAATTTTGATAATAGTAATGTATAAGTCTAAAGAGGTCGTACATATTTATTTAATAAACAATAATCAGAAAACATGTTACACCATAGAAATCCTATCAAGATAGAATGGTTGAAGTAAGCGGGACACGCGTGCCAACGATTTGTAAGCTATTTGTATTATTTGTACGATTTGTAATCTTGATAGGATTTCAGTTGTTACACCATATTGTTATACACACTTTTATACGGCAAGTGTCCAGAAACGAGACATGGTGTTGCAGTCATCATCATCATCATCAGGTTATTTTCGTCTCCACTGCAGGAGCACAACCCTCTCTCATCTGCCGGAGACATTCCCACCTCCTCACCATTCTCCCCCCGCAACTCCTCTAAGCGAGGATCAACGGAGGTAACTGCAAAGACACCTACCAGTGAAGGTAGGGCAAGTCCCAGGTCTTGAATTTACGCTACCTTGGGCCCCAGACAAATTTAATTAAAGAAGTAAAGAGTCAAAGTAGGAAGAGAGTTCCCACTTCCCCTCTAGCAAATGGGAGTGTAGCAATGAAACGGTGACCAGAGTGGTCAAGGTTGGGGGGGTTGGGGGGTTTGGTGTGGCCAAGATAAGCCTGGCCACCTAGTTGAACACCACGGACGTTTTGGCGCCTATGTGACGCAGTGAGCTGTGTCGGAGTAGCTGAAGGCTACTTCGTATAGTAGTGCCAATAGTAGGCATGGCAAAAACGCTTAAACGCTCGGAAATTGTGACGGTTCGCAACGAGATCTCCATAGTATACCGGACGGTTCACGCAATTTAGATCCGATAGCATGAGTTCACGTTCCCGATCCCACCGTGTGCACTCCCACAGAATGTGATGAGCGGTTTGATCCGACTCACCACATTCGCAGTCGGGAGATGCGACCAGCTTCATGGAGTGAAGTTTGGCCTGGAAGTTGCCGTGACCGGTGAGGAACTGCGCGACGCAGTGGTCCACCTCTAGCCACCGTTTCTCCAATCTCTCCTCAACGCTAGGGAAGAATTTGAAGAGGTGCCTGCCCTTTTCAGATTCCTCCCATCTGCGCTGCCAATCGGACATCAAAAGGTCGTCCACAACCGAAGCTGTCTCCCCGAACAGTCGACATGTGCGGTCCCTGTCTCCAACCCCAAAATCGGTCCAAGTGAGTTGTCGAGATCTGAAGTGAACACTGGCGCGCCGCTGGAGCTCCAAGTCTATCGGCCAGACACCGGCCATGACTGGCAAGGCGTCGGTGCTGGTCGTTCTGTATGCCTTGCACATAAAGAGCAAGGCCATACGCTGACTTTGGAGCAATCTTCGGCGCACCGCTGCCATGGTGGCTCTGTCCACCCAGGTTGGAGCCGCATAACACATACTGGCTACATATGTCGCCAGATAAATCGTGCGTAGAACGGGGAACCGGAGTCCCCACGTGGCCCTTGAGATCCTGGAGAAGGCGTAAAAATTCGACCGGGCGCGTTGGCCAACGGTACGAGTGTGCTCAGTGAATGCAAAATTCCTTTCCAGGATTACTCCCAAGTAGGTCACGTAGGTCTTGCTAGCAACAGGCACACCCCTGAAGCGAATGCGCGGTGGTTCCTTGAGGATACCCTTCAGCAATAGCTGTTGGGTCTTGTGCGGAGCAAAGTCCAGCTTGTTCCTCAGGCCCCACTCACTCACTCGCTCCAGGCATGCCCCTGCATGCCGCTCCAGCTCCGCCCTCGAGTTTCCCTCAACGATCAGGAGACCATCATCTGCGTACGCCAGCAATTGACAACCCCTGGGGGTTGGGATCTCCAGGAAGTCATCAAAGCACACATTCCACAGACGTTCTGCCGGAGACAGACGAAGGATTCGGCCTACACTCCCCGCGCTGGCCAGACGGGTTGGGGAGGCCTGATTGATGTTTTATAATGTATACCCTCAGTCGCCTTGTACGACATCCACGGGAAGAGTTGGAGTGGTCCTATTCTACTCTACCGGAAACCACACGGCAAACGTGTTGCAACACACGTAACAGCCCAAAAAGATCTAGGCCTGTTTTAGGGCTAGTTACGTACTGCAAGGTGGCCTGTTGGCGTAACACAGAAGCTCATATAGGTGCATCATTTGTTTACTTCAGTCTCGCGCGTGTCGATATTCGAACACAGTGCGCCCCTTTTTGCCTCGTGGTCACGTTTCTAGTCAAGAGATACAGTTATGCAGCTTGAAAACGGGAAATATGGCACTTTTGCAGATTTTTTGCCGGTGTTTACTTACCTTGACTCGCCGCGAAACGAGTAAGCGTTTCACAGTTTTTGCAATATATTGCAAATTGTTGGCGTGACGCGCTTACTTCAACCATTCTATCTCATTTATTTCTATGGATCGTAATATCTATTATGTATTTGTTACTATTATTATATACTCTAAAGTACATACATGTGTAATGCTCACGCCTTGGTCCCAGAAGGGTAGGTAGAGACAATGTATCGCCACTTTGCGCGACACTAAAGTATTCATATATTACATAAACAGAAATGATCGAATGATACTATTTAAGCAGCAGATCATGTGTTCCACTTTAAAAAGATGTTTTTCGTGACATTACCCTCCATTTAGACTTCGATACAGTCGGGTAATTAAATGAAACGAAGTTGTACTACGAAAAGTAATATACATTAGAATCCATCTAACCATTTTACCCCCCTTTTACCCACTTTTACCCCCTGTTACTTGCTTTTAGTAAAAGGGAAGACAGCAGGAAGTGGAATAAAACGTTGCTAAATGAAACTCATAAGAAGTTATGTGACAGTTAGTGCTGCGTTCCTAGTCATAAGCGGAGCGGATTAAGTTAAAGACAGATATCTTGAAATTATTATTATTATAACTAGCTGTTTCCCGCGACTTCGTTCGCGTGGACAACTTAACATTATTATGTATTACTAAATCTTAAAAGAAATCTATTAATCTGCTTGTGCATTGAAAATATTTATAAACATGACATTTGCGTGCCCGCGGCGGTTCCGCCCGTTGGACCACAGAATTAATGTTTACTTTTTATGTTGACATTCTTCAATGTTTTATCATGAATTAAAAGATTATCATATGATTATCTATACATCTATATAAACGCAGATCTACGTAACGAGACCAATGACGAAACGTTTAGTCGACGACTGAAAAACCTTTTGTTGGAAAATGAATATTATTCCATAAATGAATTTTCTAAAAAATGAAATTGATGGGCCCTCTGACGTTTAATTTAATTTGTGATAACTTAATACCAAGTGTATTTTTAAATTTTTATTTAAACATTATATACTGACATAGATAGTACGTTATATACTATGACATTATTTGAATTGTTGACATTGTAACTTATACACTATTTTATTTTATGACGATCCCTTTTACCATATTAGAATGACATGTAAAATTGAATTTTTAAGATGTAAAAGTGAAATAAATAAATCTCTAATCTATACATATAATAAAATCGTAAATGCAAAAAAGTATGTACATTGAATATATTCTGAAAAAAACCAACCAGGGCGACTTAAAATAAGTAAATTAACAGGATAGAACAGTTTTTAAAATTTTTGTTTGTTTGTTAGGGCATCACGCAAAAACTACTGAACGGATTTTGACGAAACTTTGTACCGTGACAATGTATATCCCTGAATAACATATTATATAAAAAAAAACTAAAAATATGTCTAAGAAATAGTAAACCAGCTACCAAAAACTTTAGTACTGTACAAATATGGTCTATTTCAGAGGTCTACTAAAGCAGGTTGGCTCTTTGTTGCAATACATTTTTCAAAACTGAGGTAAAAAGGAAATTATAATTGAGAAAACTGAAAAGAGACTATTGGGGAAAAGTATTTATTCAGGGAACGTCTTGAAAACCCTCGGCAAAACACACTTCTAGCGTTATTCAGACTGTGTCAAGATGATTTTGCCAAAAGTATATTATATATAACCAGGTGCCGTCGTACTACACATTTAACAAACAAACATAGAGGTTTATTTAATCGACGTCGACGGGGCAATTGGAGGATGGGGCACGGGTGTCACACAGAGCACACTTTAGGCCGCGTGTACACTGTTCATCCCAGTAACAGTGAATTCTATTAATTATGCTACTGCAACACTGTCCACGGCGCTTCCTCATTTACGTTGCTCAAACGGTGGACACTCTATATTTCATTCCAGATTAATAGTCCTATGAAAACCAACGCTATTTACGTCTCGGTAACATATACATGAAAGGGTCACCAGCAGCAAAAATAGGTTTGTATTACCAAGTAAACTTTGCGGTCCACTTAGGAACACCATCTATTGTGTATTTTGTTTTCGAGACGCAAATGCGTTTGTTTTCATAGGACTATTAATCTGGAATGAAATATACGTCCCACGTGGCCCGCAGCGCAAGGCACCTTCTGGATGACGACCGAAATTGGGACGAAACTTTCGGTGATGCATTCGTAAGTGACGTCTGCGCCATTTGTCGCTATGTTCTGTGGGCTCTCGAACCCAGCGGACATGGACATATCTGATGAGAGGGTACTAAACCGCTGCCTTACTATGTATGCTCGAAGATGGTTCGGCGGCGATACGCTACATGGACCGTTGCGTGCGAATTATTTGTACCGGGTATAAACGGCGTGTACGCTTTGGAAACCGATTACAGTACAGCTGAAATGTCAGCGATGGTAAGTGATAAGTTGGTAATCTTTCCAAGAATCACAGTTGGGCAAATATAACGTTTTCCCTTGATGCACCGTGAGGCACCGGAAAAATCATTTCTCACTGGCAAAATTCTGGTAAAAATCAGACGACAAGGGAAAATCGCCCGCGCTGTAGCGTCCTCAGGGATCGCGGCCACACTGCTTCCTGGCGGTTAATACCGCTTATACCGCCTTATTTCCCATCAATTTACACAGCAAAGAAACTCCAGTGTGTCACGTCAAGTAACAGCGACAAAACCGGGGTGATCCAGGACTTCTGTATAATCGTTTGGGATGAGTGCACTATGGCGCACAAGAAAGCTGTAGCAAGTGTAAATAGGAGGGGGAATCGTGGGACGGGTGCTATCACGGTTTACTTTTGCGGTGAATTTCGCCAGTCGTTGCCGGTGGTGACGCGGGGCACCACTGCCGATGAGGTGAAGGCCGGCCTCAAGCACTCTGTACTACTTATGGTCGGGAGTACTGAAATTGAGACTCACGCAATAAGTACCTATATGCGGCTCCAACTTGGGGGCAATCTCACGCTCAAGAGTTTTCAGACATGCTCCTCAACTCAGATGCGTGCACAAACTCACAGACAAACAAACAGATAAACAGACAAAAATTCCAAAAATGATTGAAATGTGTTCTATTACTTATCCTTAGACCTACAATTTTTTTTTCAAATGCCTTTAATGTACAGACACGCGATGCTTACGATTTTATTTATTAGATAGTCTTAACTGTGTAATTATCATCATTAGCCTGAAATAGGCCTAATAATGTAGTAATTCGTAAATAATCTATTCATATAATATAACAGTAAAACGGCGTTTCGTTGCTTTAAGTAAAAAAAAGCAGTCCCCAGACATTACTTTAGAGTGGAATCCAAAAATATAATTTAAAAATTTCGTGTTTGTCTGCATATTTTTTTGTAGGATGTATGTTGTTTGTAATCTTGGACACTACGAAACAGTGTTTGCCGGGGTTTTCACTGTTTAATAGTTTAGGGTTCAGGACACAATCTGGTATATTTGTATCTTAATAAAATATCAAGAGACTGATCCAGAAGATGAACTCTCATTTCTTCTCATTTGTAAGTATGAAAGTACCCCTCCCCTTCCCCTTCTCTTTCCCTTCCCCCCATTTCCCGCTACCCGTTTCTTTCCCCATTCCCTATTCCCTTCCTTCCCTCAAAGTGCTAAGTTTTTGCATATCCAAATAACTCGATAACAAAATGCCAGATAAGTTAGTGAGGGCTAGGAAAAGTCCTAGCCCTCCCAATCTCACCCTCTCTCCCCTTTACCTTCCCCATTCCTAGCCCCTCCCCTTCCCCTTCTCTTCTCCCAAACCTCTACCCACATCCCTCTGGGTGTAGGTAGGGGTTTGGGAGAAGGAGAGTTGGGAGCGGTTGGGAGGAGATGTAGGGGAAAGGTTGGGGTAAAGGAGAGGGCGAAAGGGGGAGGGGAAGACGCGGGAAAGAAAATGCGAGGGGGAAGAGGAGACTAAGAGGAGGGGTAAAGGCATATTTCCGTCCTATAAAATATTTGTTCTAAGAACCAGAGAAAAGATACCTCAACTTCCTGCAAAATATTTTCATGTGGAATTATAATTTAATCATAATAATGTGTGATGTTAATTTATCCACGCGGACGAAGTCGCGGGCAACTGCTAGTGTTTTAATATTGTGAAAGAAGTAATGAGATATATTTTATAAAAAAAAAACGCACATGATAATCCCTTTCCCCTCTTCCATTTTCCCTTGTTCCCCCCTTCGTTCTTTACTTCCTCATTCTCTTCCCGCTCCCTACTCTTCCACCGCCCTTTACTTTCTACTGCCCCCCCCCCCCTCTCTATTCTACTGCCTCTCATTCCCGCTAGCCTCGTCCTCATCTTTCCTCTCCTCCCCTAACGCCTTCCTACTATCCCTCCTCCTCCCAACTTTCCCCTCCCAGAGGCAATCTCTTCTTTCCCATCCGACTTGCTTCCCCTCCTGTACTCTTCCTTATTACTGACACCTATTTTGCATATCCAATTAACTGTACAACAAAATGTCTGTCAAACTGCTGTACATAGGCCTTCCCCAATGAACGCCACCACACCCGGTCCTCTGCCCTACGGATCCAGCCGCTTCTGGCCATCTTCTTTAGGTCGTCAATCCACCAGGCGGAGGGGCGTTGTGGCGAACTGCGGTCTCCACTCTAGAACTGGTCTGCCCCAACGGCCGTCGGTATTGCGACAGATGTGACCCACACACTGCCACTTCAGCTTACTAATTATTTCGGCTATGTCGATCACCTTCGTTATTCGTTGGATCTCCTCATTACGAATCATATCCCTAGCCCAAATAAATTAAATTGTAAATGAGCTTTAAAACGGATCTGTCACTCTCTGTCAAGTTTTTGCATTGACCAGTAATATTGAACTACACTGTCATACAAATGATATGAAATGATAGTCTTGTAGATCAGCCTCCTGACATTTTATTGAGCCAGATTGTGTTCCGAACTCAAAGCCATTAAACAGTGAAAACATCATCAAATCAAGACAATCACGACGATCTGCGTTAGTCGTCTGGCAGTGACTGACAAACAGGTTTTTGTTTTCTCGTTTGTCACACTACTTATTTTTCCACGCCATTTATCACATGTCGTTCCTGACTAGTGCTGTTCTAGTACTAACATTATTTTCGTTAAAAAAATGCCGAATAGTCGATTTTTGATTAATTTTTTGACACTCAACATTGTCGAATTTTTATCGCTACTGGTGGCGTTGCCAATGATATTTTTTATATAGTGGACTGTGACAGAGTTTTCCCAACAGTGGGATGTGATCGGTTTAATTATTAACTAGAATTTGCAGTTCAATTACTGACTGCTAATTACCTGAACACGTGTCCCAAAGCTAAGCTCAGAGAGGTATATTACGTAATAGGTCCATTAGACTGCTTTGTGACAAGATGACCTAGGTCGATACCGACGAGTAATCCGATGGTTGATATTGGGTCATCGTGTTGGTGAGATGATCAGAGTGTAGGTATATAGACAGACCACTGCATTTGAACTGCAATCCAGCTGCAAAATTGCTGCATTCGTTATAATATTAATCCCACTATCCCATCCCACTTCCCATTAATGTTTTAAACGTCATAAACTCCTATGTGGGGTAATTTAATCCATACTTTTTTTTATGTTTCTAGATATATCTATAGTATTATTGCGTAATTGATCATGGAATGACAGCTAGCTATATCTGGTTACCAAATGAGAAGAAAGCCTACTATAAGTTCTGTATTGTAATCTGTGCAAGAAAGCCTACTATAAGTTAGATGACTACTTAAATGATAAAAGTCCATGGAGTGCTTGATGGCTCAGCATAGGTAGACTTAATGATTGTAATGAATAAGATAAATCAAAGGTAGGGCCCTGTGCCGTTGGGTTTGTTGCCACTTCTTCCCCTCGGTTATACAGGTGGAAGTGGAGTAGTTTTAGGCAGAATTTGACGTCAAAAAGAGAATAATGTATTCCAATTTTGAAAATAAATATTTTGATTTTGAAGAACTTTTTTTAATCTACATGTACGCGTACGCGCTTTGCTGGTTTTTTCTACCCCTCACAATTTTTTTAATACCCCAATATTATTTGAAAGACTCCTTGCAAATAAAATGGGTGCCCCGTTGCAACTGAACCCTATTTACGACCACGTAGAGGAATTCATTAGACATTTTATTATGTAATTCAAATTTTTTTATCACTTCATCTTTTTACTTCACACCCACCTTTTATACCGGTATTTTAACTGTACCTGCATTTTATTAGGGTACCGCAAATATTTAAGACGAAACCAAATATCTGTAATGATTGCTTATACAGAGAAAGAGCTTATTTAATTTTATATTTTATCACTTTTTGACACTGACTAATTTCATATGTGTTTAAGATGTATTTAAATAATTTATTGTATTGAATTATTTTGAACTATAATATATTTTTTATTTATTTTATTATATTTTCATAACAATTCTTACAACTCATAATACAATTAGCACATAAAGTATCTCAGAAACTAATACAGATACATCTAGACCTCACACTATGTTACGCTGTGTTTTGCGGCTATGACATGTAATTATTATTTAGTATTGAATAACAATATCATGTAGGTACTATAACTAAATCCCCACCATTTGCCACAAGCGTCCGGCATTCGGTATCAACTACCAACTGCAGACAATAATTCCAACAGCGGGCAGTCGCAGCAGCTGCAGAACGTATATTTAAGCACTAGCTGTGTCCGCGGCTCCGCCCGCGTGGACTACAGAATTACTCAAACTCCCATTACTGCTCCAACCGCCACAGCTACACCTTATCCTCGCTCCAAACGTAGTCCTAACTCATCGCAATGTGAATTCCGCTTAGCATTACACGTCTCTTGTGTAAGTATATGTCCACTATATTAACGTAATGTGAGTTTTTGAAAAATATTCATGATTCACGGCGATGTTGTTCGCAACACATCACGTCAAGGGGTATCACGGGGCGAAAAGCGGGCGAAGGACAGTCGCGCGCGACATTGGATTGCGCACTGAGTTGCGTGAGCATTATGTATGTATGTATGTATGTATGGATGTATGTATGTATGTATGTATGTATGTATGTATGTATGTATGTATGTATGTATGTATGTATGTATGTATGTATGTATGTATGTATGTATGTGTGTATGTATGTATGTATGTATGTATGTATGTATAAATTCACATAACTTTTGAATGAGTAAGCCGATAGATAGTGATGAGATAAGGACCAAATGTTACTCCGAATCAAGCCCTGTTTATTTTTGCAATCTCCATCAGAATTGGTTCAGTAGTTTTATTCTGTTTGGAATATATGCGGTAACAGTGGCAAAATATAACGCTGCGCTGGCACTGTTAGCAGAAAATATAGAATACTAGCTGTTGCCCGCGACCTCGTCCGCGTGGACAACTTAACACTACAAATTATTATGTATTTCCCGTAGGAATGAGATGTTTTTTCCGTATAAAAACTATCCTATGTCCTATTCCAGGACCTAACTTATATGTGCGCCGAGTTTCATCACGATCCGTCCAGTGGTTGAAGCGTGTTGAGTAACAAACATCCAAATATCCAAACTTTCACATTTATAATATTAATAGGATAGGATTACTAGGATTACAGTAACACACAGGACATCTCATTTTCGGAGCCAGGGATACATCTAATTTTATGTTTCTGTTCAATAAAGTAAAAAAAAAAAAATTTCATCCCTGATAAATCCCTTTATACCTCGCTTAATTTTTTTCATAAAGGTTCCACAAATGGTGTACTTCACTTCCACTTAGACGAAGTCGAGGACAGTAGCTATTATTTTAAACTATTTTTTATTTTTTTATTTTTTTATTTTTATACTTTATTGTACACAAATATAAGTCACACAACTAATTTAAACACAAGATGTAAAAAGGCGCACTTAACTCTGTAAGAGTTTTCTTCCAGTAAACCTTTGGGTGAAAGAGAAAAGCAAAGCAGATAGGCAGACAGCAGTGCACATTATAGTGAGAATAAGTAGTGAAAAAAAAAACATATATGTAAATAGCAAATAGAATAATTTAAATTTACTTATAACTATCTATATAAATATGTAACTATAACTATAATAATATAAACTTTATTTAAAACGGCCGGAAAACCCATGCTCGCAGCACCAGTGGGACGAGCAACATTGCAAGGCTGTTGCCATGGAACTGCTGGAGTCGGCAGTAGGTGTTGACATCGCTCGCCTCAGGGCGGCGTCCTGTCCGGAGTCCGGGGCCTGGCTTCATGCCCTCCCTTCGTGCTCTTGCCGACGGGTCGTTGAGGGTGGCTGTGGCTCTTCGATTAGGGTGCAGCGTCTGCGAGCCTCACGGTTGCAGATGCAGCGCGCAAGCAGATGCCAAGGGTCATCACGGCTTGAGCTGTAGGATGTCGGCAGGGCGTTTCCCGCGACACCACATGCTCAACGAAGTCATCCGTCGTGCCCTGGTGTCTGCTGGCGTACCGTGCACCTTAGAGCCTCCCGGGTTGAGCCGTACGGACGGCAAGCGACTAGATGGGCTTACATTGATCCCCTGGGAGAGAGGCCGATGTCTGGTGTGGGACGCGACGTGTGTCAGTACCTTCGCGGCTTCTCACCTGGCGCGCACTGTCCGGGGGGCGGGTGCGGCCGCGGAATGGGCTGCTGCTGAAAAGCACCACAAATACACAGTCCTTAAGGCTAGTTACCTATTTGACCCTTTCGCGGTGGAGGTGAGCGGAGTGTGGTCCCAGGAAGCGAAGGGCTTTGTAAGAGCGCTGGGGCGGCGCTTGAGAAATAATGGTGCAGAAGCCCGCGCCGAGTCATACCTGGTGCAGCGCATTGCACTGGCCATTCAGCGCGGAAATGCGGCCAGTGTAATGGGTACGTTTGCACAGGGCTTGACTCGGGGCGGGCTTCTGGACTGAGGCTTCGGCCTTAAGCGGCTTTCAGCTTGTAGTACTTTTAAAAATACTACTTTATTTCCCAGTGCATCCCTCTAGAACTAATTTTCTGTTCAAGTTACTATCTTAGGCAACCTGTTTCGCGTCATGATGTTTCACGAAGAAATCTCATTTTTCAGGTTAACGCCCCATTTTTATGCAGAAAATATTGGCTGCACTGCACCGGCGGATAAATGAAAATCAATTCTGAATGAATACTGTGTGCAAACAATCCAGCAGAGGTAGAGGGTCGAGTCAAGCTGAGCGGAAAGCGGATATATAATATTCTCATCAGCCGAAAAACGTCAACTGCTGAAAACAAGCTTCCCCGATAGAATGACACTTTTGGTGGGCTGTCCATTGAGGGATTTTCCATAATCACCATGCTTGGCAGGGGGATTTGTGATCGTAGTAATAGCTTGTAGTGTGAGAGTAGATTGTATGTTTATTAAGTTACTCCTTATTTGTAAGGCTGTATCTTTAAATATTAAGAAGACTTTATGTACACAGTCGCGCGGCGTGCGCGCTGCGATAAACATCATATTATAACATCAGAGACTTTCATTCCATAGCACAATACAAGCTGAGCAGTGGACATATATATGCTCATTAGCTGAAATACGTCCACTGCTGAAAACAAGCCTCCCCAATAGAATGACACTTTTGGTGAACTGTACCTGAACAGAACCTCAAGGCGACTAAGAAACTACTGCATAAGTCAAAGTCAAAATCATTTATTGTATATGAGTACACTTGGTACATTTATACACGTCATTTTTTTATCGACTACCGCTTCCTAGGTGTTAGCGCTGTGAAGAAGAAACGGCGCAACAAACTTCACGCAACACATCTTTTAAAAATCAAGTTTGCATACAATTAATAAAGATTTTGCGAAGCTGAATTAAAATTAGTACCAGGCACCTTTGTCATTTAAATAATCGTTTATTTTATAATAGGCTTTCTTACAACGTTGTTTTTTAATGTGAATTTTAAACTTTCTGTCCGTCATATTTAAGATTTCCTCTGGTAGTTTGTTGTAGAAGCGTATACATTGCCCCGTGAACGATTTGCTGACCTTACTTAGTCTTAACCCTAATAAAACACGTTTATTTTTATTTCTTGTATTATAACTATTATTGTCACAGTGCCTCAAAAAGAGAGATACATTTTTTCTGACATATAAAATATTATCTAAAATAATGGACCAGCTACTGTTAATATGCTTATTTCTTTAAACTTTTCTCTTAATGAGTTTCTACAACGCAGATTATAGATTGCCCTAACTGCTCTTTTTTGCAAGATAAAAATGGTCTCTATATCTGCTGCTTGACCCCACAGTAGGATACCGTATGCCATGATACTGTGGAAGTAGCTAAAGTACGCTAACATCGCGGTAGCAACATCAGTTAATTGTCTGATTTTCCTTACGGCGTAAGCGGCAGAACTTAATCTGCCAGCTAATGAGTTATGTGGGGTCCCCATTGTAAAGATGAATCTATAGTTATAGTTATACCCAGGAACACTATGTATTTCCTCAGTCGCCTTGTACGACATCCACGGGAAAAGTTGGAGTGGTCCTATTCTACTCTACCGGAAACCACACGTCAAATTTCCATAGTACAAGAGAAAATCCTAGTTTATGACGGGGTTACGTTTGACTTCAATCTCATCTGCAGGTAAGTAAAGAGAAGGCCTAAGGTGTAGCGAGCTAACTCAGAAGATGCCTGTTCACTTTTCCTAGTTGTAGTTATTCGGAAATATCTAGGCTGGCATGGAGTTACATTCCTATCAGTTCACATAGTGGTCTGCCTACTACGTAACGTTGAATTACTCTCCACGCTTGGTGGTCCGATGACGGAAGGGGGATGGGGGAATCAAATCGTGCAATTTCTGGGCACGCTCCCCATAACGTAACCTGTAAAAAACCGAAACACAGACCACACTGCGATGATGTGTGTTGGGCTGTAGAAATAAGAGTGTCCGTCCGTACAGACCCTGCACTACACTCTTACCACTAAGTTATTAGCTAAATCGCTAATCGCTCCGCTCAAGGCATTTCTCTGTTCAAAAACTGCAAACTCGCTAGCAGACGGTGCAAAAACGTTGTTTACTAAATATCAATTGACATTAGCGCTGCGCTCAGGCGGGTTCCCTTAGCGTGCGAAAAATATTTAGCAAAGTAGATTCTTTACCCCTCCAGAATTTTCTCCTTTTTAAGTTCCACTCTCGTAAAAAGTTATTAGAAAGTTAAACAGTGAAAGCAAATTACGTATATTTTGTTTCAAAAGCCAATTAATGCTGTCCGAGAACAGTTGCATATTTCTAAGTAAAACGACAAATTAGGATACACGTTAGAGAACGTACCCGAATTACGTGACCCATTTTTTATAACCCCCCCCCCCCACCCCCCGTGACCACCCGTAGTTTATATGCGAAGACCATGAGTTACCCGTAGTTTATAAGCAACACTCAGCTCCCACCCGCAAAGTGGAAGTACGGCTGGGAGTACGCATTACTATGTTAGTCTACCGCCGTACGGGTCGCGTCGCGCCGCCCGCCGGTACAAAGAAACTACACCAGCGCGTTATCGACCAACGCCAAGAGATCGACGCTATAAGTTAGAAAGAGAAGCATTTATGTTGTTAACGTATAACGCTGTTCCTCTGTCGATTGACTTTGTTTGCCCGCTGGGTGCGGTAGCCCTACAATAATTTATGCACACACCCAAACATTTATGTGATCAAAGCATGTGTTTTTCTATAAACAACATTTGCATTCGGAAAACTGCGTTAAGTCTTCATGTCGCTCATTCCACAATGTTTAAAGACAGTCCCGCCTCCTCACCATTCTCCCCCCGCAACTCCTCTAAGCGAGGATCAACGGAGGTAACTGCAAAGACACCTACCAGTGAAGGTAGGGCAAATCCCAGGTCATGAATTTACGCTACCTTGGGCCCCAGACAAATTTAATTAAAGAAGTAATGAGTCAAAGTAGGAAGAGAGTTCCCACTTCCCCTCTAGCAAATGGGAGTGTAGCAAAGAAACGATGACCAGAGTGGTCAGGTTGGGGGGTTTGGTGTGGCCAAGATAAGCCTGGCCACCTAGTTGAACACCACGGACGTATTAGCGCCTGTGTGACGCTGTGAGCTGTGACGGAGTAGCAGAAGGCTAATGTTTAAAGACAAACGTATTTAATCAGTGCGTCCTGCCTGTCATGACCTACGGCGCGGAGACGTGGACACTGACGGTGGGCCTGATCCACAAGTGTCGCTTAAAGAGCTATGGGATATATGTAGGGGTTTCTTTGAAGAATATGATTCGTAATGAAGAAATCCGACGAAGAACGAAGGTGACAGACGTAGCCGAAAATTTAGTAAGCTGAAGTGGCAGTGGGCGGATCACATCTGTCGCAGAACCGACGGGCATTGGGGCAGACGAGTTCTGGAGTGGAGACCGCGGATCGGCACGCGCAGGGTGGAGATAAGAAAGGCGACCGGAAGTGGCTGGATGAGGAAGACAAAGGACCGGGTTTGGTGGTGTTCATTGATGAAGGTCTTTGTCCAGCAGTGGACGTCTAGGGGCTGATGTGTATGTAAAAAGACATGAGTGTTATACAAAGACTCAAACTTTTTCTCAGCGAAGCCTAGTGACGCTTATAAATAAAACATGAAGAAACCTAGCAACTTGTATGTTATTTTGTAGCAATAATCTTTTACCAATCTTCATAAGAAAAATCCGATAAAAAGAATTTAATCTCATATCACATGTCAGAGACAAAAGTAAAGGAAAACAGAAATCGAGCTATCACATTATTAATACCATGTTCCGCCATACAGGGCCAATATCTGCAATTGACGTAGAAAATATTATAGGCCGTGAGTAAGGGGTCCTATCTTTGTAGGATAAAGTATTATAAGTGTTCATCATCATCATCAGGTTATTATTGTCTCCACTGCAGGAGCACAACCCTCTCTCATCTGCCGGAGACAGACGGAGAATTTGGCCTACACTCCCCGCGCTGGCCAGACGGGTTGGGGAGGCCTGATTGATGTTTTATAATGTATTCCCTTAGTCGCCTTGTACAACATCCACGGGAAGAGTTGGAGTGGTCCTATTCTACTCTACCAGAAACCACACGGCAGATTTTTTATTTTATTTAATTTTTATGTTATTTAATTTTATTTTATTTAATTCAGATTTTGATCCATAGCTTGTTAGTAAGTGTTAAGATATGTTAAAATATCATTTTAGCATATGTTGTCGACAAACTTGTATTGAACATGGTTTCATGTGTTAAATGTAAACATGCGGGGAACATGTATGAAATGGATATAAAAAAAAATTAAACAAATGTCGACTCAACCTTGAGTTCTTAATGTCCCAAAAGATGGAAATTATGAGTATGAGTATTTCAACCACTAATAGCAACGAATAATAATAAGCTATACCTGCCTGCGAAGCTCGGGGTCGCGGGTTGGAATCCCGCCCAGGGCAAACATTCATGTGATGAACACTTGTGTTTGCCTTGTGACTGGATGTTATTTATAAATTATATTATGTATTTATGTATGTATATCATCTGTCTGATACCCATATTACAGGCTCTGCCTAGTTTGGGATCAGGTGGCCGTGTGTGAAAATGTCCCCATATATTTATATTTTATATTTTATTTATATGCCAATGGAAAGTTCTTCTTAAGTAGAACAATAACTACTATGGTATTTTATACGTCTTTTTTTGCCTTTGTGTGTGCAATAAATGTTAAATACCAGATAAATAAAATAAAACGGGACGCAAGCTCTTACACTACATATATATTAGCGAAGCCTTTTCCTCGTATCGTCGTATTTTATCGTCTGTATATATTTCAATAATCGTTTATGAAATGTGGGAACAATTGGGTTTTGTAGTATGTGATTTCAAAAATCCACACCCATATATTATTCTTGCTAGGGATCCGTCAAAACGAATAGCGAAGCTTTCCGTCTGTCTGGCAAAATTATGTTAAATTCCAGGATATCATCAGCCGAAATAACTCCCTTGATGAAGACAAGCCTTCCCAATAGAATGCTGCTTTTGGTGGGCTCATTGGCGTATTTTCCATAATCACCACGATTGGTAGGCGGATTGGTGATCGTAGTAATGTAGACAGGAGAACACTACTCGTCCCTTAACCGCTCGGCCACGACTTTTGGCTTAGCGGGACGCGGCGAGGTGAGCGGCGCGGTTTCGGCAGGCGGAGGGTTGGCCGCTGATTGCGGCGCCTAGTGGCGTGCTGCTAACATTTTTGTACATTTGTTCTCGCCGCTCGCCGCCCCGCTCCTAGCTGCCGCTAGCAGCGGCAAGATCGTGGCTGAACCGTTAGTCGCCTTGACGACATTCACGGAAAGATTGGTGGTGGCCCTATTCAAAGCCGGGAAATAATAGGTATGAAAGTCAAGTCTAATGTTAGAGAATATATAATAGCTAACATACTCCCTGTTATAGAAGAACTTTAATAAAACAAAGCTTAAGCTGTCCCACGGAGCGTGCAAACTTTGCCTAGTAGTAACCACTTTATTTAAATACGAAAGTTTTTCTAATATGAGCAAGCACTTAAGCAATTTGGATAATGCACGGAACTAAGTGCATGATATTTTATACCGAAAGAGAAATACTAAGATAAAACTCAAAATTTTGCGCATCACATGCGTTCATCATAATGTATTCATCATCATCATATCAGCCCTTAGACGTCCACTGCTGGACATAGGCCTTCCCCAATGAACTCCACCACACCCGGTCCTCCGCTCTCAGCATCCAGCCGCTTCCGGCCACCTTCCTCACGTTGTCGGCCCTTCTGGCAGTGAGGAGTCCCTCCCTACGCGTGCCGAGGCGCGGTCTCTACTCCAGAACTCCAGAATGATGATGATGATTTCTTCTTTCGGCTGCCAAAGTTGCACTGTTATCCCACGAGGGCTACGGGTAGGGCAGCAGCACAAAGTACGTAAAGCGGCGGTCGCGCGCCGCTAGACAGAGATCCCGCTTAGAACAAACCGCCATTTCTCGCACGCACACATTGACGCTACGTTTACAGGCATTCTCGGGCAGTCTCGGGCAGAACTGAATCGCGAGTATCATAAGTGATGGAGCGTCTGTTTTTGAACATGAATACACGGTATTATTTATTATGGTTGCAGTGTATTTGGTTATTTAAATACGACTCAAACCTGTGCCTACACGTTGAGATACAATAATCGTTCATTTAAACAATGTCGCAATCGACGAAAATATTTTTCAGTCAATAATTTGTAACACCTGTGGATTTTTTTCGTCGTGTGTGGCGTCGGCATATTTTTATGGATATTTGATGATCTGCTACTCTCTAAGCATGTAAACATGATAAGATGTAGTATGCATGTATAAACGAATCGATGTATGTATATTTGTAAACATAAACTATCTACTTCTTTTCAAAATTCAGAATCAATACAGTAGCAACCCTAGTCAGTCAGGCAAGTTTAGGTAGTTATTTTCGAGAAAGGTGGGAGCGGTCCTTCTGTATATTTTTTATTTTGTGGCAGCAGGGGCAACTCCTACATATCTAGGTACGTGGTGCAACAATGGTATCGCAAAACAATTTACTATGTAAAAAAAATCTGCAGTGTCCTAAAGAACGTTTCAATTCCGACTACTTTTTTAAAGTTTAATTAATGTTTATTGTTGTTTATTGTTTATATTGTTTACATTTTTATGACAATTTTATGACAACAATGTTTATAAAAAAAACTGTCATTTTCATATTTTTTCTATTGTCATCGGGAAATGATGACTGGCTTACCACCGACTAACAACAATAAGCGATACGCCAACGATCTCTATTTACTACTAGATGGAGCGTTCCAAACAATCGTTCTGTTCCATGCAAGTAGCCACAACTCTTTCACATTCACAATGAAACTTGTGCAGTTACTACGCAGAACATTTAATTATTACTAAATATTGACGCTACGGTTAAATAATGTCAATATTTAGTAAATTATTAAATTTTCTGAGTAGTAACTGCACAAGTTTCAAAATCAATGTGAAAGAGTTGTGGCTACTTGCGTGGAAAAGGGCGATTGTTTGGAACGCTCCATCTAGTAGTACATAGAGATCGTTGCGATACGCCAATGAAAATGTCTTATTAAATAGAACAATAGTTATTACTTACTATGGCGGATAACCTCAGCTGTGTTTTCGGCGTTTTAATACTTATTCAATTCAAATGGTCTTTATTGCACTATAAAAATATGTAGATACAGCCCCCCCTCCCCCCCCCCTGCCCCCCTCCTGACCCCACCGGTGGGCAAATAACCAGTAAACAAATAAGTAAACAAATAAAAAAATAGCTTTATAATGCGTTTTAAAACGTTTTGTTGTCAAACACCTAGCATCGCTTCCTAATAAAAACATCTATTCCGAATTGCATCTCCTGAAAAATAATTATTGTGTTTAATTAACAAACGAATAAGCAAAACGGCGACAAAGGGACACGGCGGCGAGTTCTTAATTACACTTAGCTTACGCTTTTAGCTTTACTAATTAAAACAAATGGGATTTCGCTAATTTTGGACAAACGGCAGCAATTATTTTGTCCGCTAATAAAAAGCAGGACGAAAGTTGTTGTTGAAAATGTGTAAGTATTTGAGAATCTGAACAGTGTTTCATAAATTTTTCGTTGCTTTATTATGTGATAATATTTTATTAGACATAGACTATACATAGACATTTATTATTAGTAATTGGCAATTACAGGTCATACAATTTTAAAATCAATAACATAACATAGTAATAAATATTATATAAAATGATTACGTCTCATAAAATAATATAAAAAGAATAAACAAACATTAAACACTACTAATTACATTTACAATTTCAATGAATTCATCAAAGCTGTAGAAAGTTTGCTCGATGAGCCACTTCTTCAGCCTCAGTTTAAATGACGGAGTAGAAGGTGCGTCTGTGTCCTCGGGTATCCGGTTGTAGACAGACGGGCCCATGGCACGTACCAACTTCGACGACTTCCCCAGGGAGTGAGGGACATATTACTTATCTATACTATAATATTATAAAGAGGTAAAATTTGGGAGGTTGTAGCGGGTAATCTCTGGATCTACTGAACCAATTTTGAAAATTCTTTTACCAATAGAAAGCCACGTTATTTGTGAGTGTCATAAGCTATATATTAACCCGAAAAATGAAAAGACTTTTTCGTGGTAGCCGGAAAATGTTTACCGCCCAACGAAGTGGGCACGGGTCAGCTAGTATGTATTATAATCAGTAATAAGTAATTTATTGCATTCCAGTATTGTGTTGACAGATTCGTCATGGATCCATTTGAGCACAGCATGTAGGAAAGAAGAGGACTAACGATATACATAATACTCACGCCTTGGACCCAGAGGGGTAGGCAGAGACCACGTTTCGCCACTTCGCGTGATCCTATCAAACGTCGCAAAGCTACTTTCCTTCGTCCACTTTTCGCCCCGTGATACAATGACGAACAATATTGGCGACTATATTATTATCTATCAGTAATGTCTGTATGTATGTATGTATGTATGTATGTAAACGCTTTATTGTACCAAAAATAACAACAATAACAATAATAAATGTTTATTATGTCCGTCAGTTTGACTGTAATTAACATGAAATGAAATCTTTGTTGTGTGTGGAATTTGGGCAGTTTTATTTTGTATCTACTTTATTGCACATTTTAAAAACTAAATAGAATAAAATAAATAGAATAGAAATACTTTATTTGGCGAACACAAATACAATTCAGGAATTAAAATTGACGACATAAATATAAAAAATAGAAGCAAACAAATTACATAACCATTAAAACAAAACAGAAAAAAATGACACAGTGTTGTAGTGTGACGCCAAAAGGGTCCCCAGCTCAGCTTATGCTGTAGCAAGAGCTGAGCATAAGCTAAATACAACAACATAAATAAATACAACTCATACATTGTAAATATTTTTGTCTTTATACCTAATGTTATTTATGTTACTAAAAAGTATATATATGCAAATTAAATAAAATATTTTATAACTCATACATTATAATATTATGGCATAATATTTTCTACCCAACGGTTGTGTGGAAGAAATCGCTTAAAACGATAAGACCGCCTAAATTGTACTATTTGTAACTTTTATAACGTGTAACTGTTTGTGCAATTAAGTGTATTGTATTGTATTATTTTATTACGCTTTAAAATAGAATGTCGCTTTACATTTTAATGAGGTTATTTTGGCTCAAACAAACAATTGTATCACCCACTGTGCAGCTTCTAGCGTTTAAATAAGTTTGCAATCAAGTTTCCCCCGCTATTTGTTAATTTTGTTATTCACTTATTTCGTAAAGTTTTAGTCAATTGTATTTTGTTGTTTCAGGTACTAATGCAGTTTATGTTTGCGACGAGTACAGTTTATGAATTTGTCAGTAAGTAATATTAATCAGTGCGTCAGAAACGTGGACACTGACGGTGGGCCTGATCCACAAGTTTCAAGTCGCTCAGCGAGCTATGGAGAGGGCGATGCTCGGCGTATCTTTGAAGGATATGATTCGTAATGAAGAGACCCGACGAAGAACGAAGGTGACCGACATAGCCGAAAGGATTAGCAGGCTGAAGTGGCAGTGGGCGGGCCACATCTGTCGCAGAACCGACGGCCGTTGGGGCAGACGAGTTCTGGAGTGGAGACCACGGATTGGCACGCGCAGGGTGGGGCGCCCCGCCGCCAGATGGACCGACGACCTAAAGAAGGTGGCCGGAAGCGGCTGGATGCGGAGGGCGGAGGACCGGGTGTGGTGGCCTTCATTGGGGAAGGCCTATGTCCAGCAGTGGACGTCTAAAGGCTGACATGATGATGATGATGATGAATATTAATGTCTGAATGTTACGACCAGTTAACCGGTGTTAGTACAAGAAATAAAAATAAACTTGTTTTACCAGGGTTAAGACTAAGTAAGGTCAGCAAATCGTTCACGGGGCAATGTATACGCTTCTACAACAAACTACCAGAGGAAATCTTAAATATGACGGACAGAAAGTTTAAGATTCACATTAAAAAACAACTTTGTAAGAAAGCCTATTATAAAATAAACGATTATTTGAATGGCAAAGATGCCTGGTACTAATGTTAATGCAGCTTCGCAAAATCTTTATTAATTGTATGCAAACTTCATTTTTAAAAGATGTGTTGCGTGAAGTTTGTTGCGCCGTTTCTTCTTCACAGCGCTAGCACCAAGGAAGCGGTAGTCGATAAAAAAAATGACGTGTATAAATGTACCAAGTGTACTCATATGCAATAAATGATTTTGACTTTGACTTTATGTAAAATCCCACTAATATTAGAAATGCATAAGTTTGGATGTTCGTTCCTCAATCACGCTTCGACCACTGAACGGATCGGGATGAACCTTGGCAGACATATAGGTTAGGTTCTGAAATAGGACATAGGATAGTTTTTATCCCGAAAACACATCTCATTCCTACGGGAAATATTTAATCATTTATATTAAATATAATAAATTTAATATTTATATTTATTTATTAAGTTGCCCCCCATGCGGACAAAGTCGCGGGCAGCAGATAGTATCATTTTTTTTTATTGTTGATGGGTTTGCGCTTGACCCCATCTCACCTGATGGTAAGTGATGATGAGGCCTAAGAAGCCCATTCACTCTTCCTTTAAAAAGATCCAGATTGTACTTGTACGGAAATATCAAAGCTGGGAGGGAGTTACATTCCTTAGCAGTTCGCATTATGAACGAGGAAGCAAAACGCTAAAAAATAATAATTAAAAAAACGAATTAAAAATCATTTATTTCACACGTTGCCCATAGCTTTGTCATAGAATACTTAAAAATATCAAATATTTCTTTATCAAATTTGGTACTAAACGCATTATACTTGTCGTTTCTGTTACTCTAAGGTTGACTGGAAGAGATCCCTAAGTGGGATAAGTCCGCCTTTGTACACAGTTTAATTCCTATTTTATTATTGTTATTTTTCGTACAATAAAACGTTTACATACATACATACATACATACATACATACATACATACATACATACATACATACATACATACATACATACATACATACATACATACATACATACATACATACATACATACATAATATGGTGTAAATAACATTGATGGGTTTGGCTAGCCGCTAACGCTAACATGAACTATTTTTAGTCTACCCTATTCCATCACAGAACGACTATGTAAGTTAAGACAATATGCTTTGAGTAGAACTGGCGTGTGACGAAAAATAAATTATCGCGTAAAAACGCATCGTATAGAATAAGTAGGTAATTAGACGAGAAACTGACAGTACAAAATTAACTCCCCACACTTTTATTACCAAATTAAAAGTTCCCAAAACAATTAACATTCGGTTTTGGCACGAAAAGCCTCTGAGCACAGTGCTCTAAAAAAGCAAAAGCGACGGACAAAAAATTGTATAAACATCAGGATGCATTCCACCCGTGCGCCCATCTACAATTGTTAAATTAAATTCAGACTGGCGTCGGGTAAATTTACCACGTATTTTGACCAATTTCTGGTCGGAGTTTTTGCTCGGTTACAACAGTGTGACGTCGAAGCGTGCACACTGGGGCGACGGGGCTAAATTTGTGCATAATTGAAGTTCGTTTTATGCTTCCGAGCGGTGGCGTGTTAATTTTTGTAAATTTTACTTCGGTTTTTTGCGTATGAATACTCGAGACCGTTGCGGTGTGCAGTTTGAGTAAGCCTTTTTATTTTAGAACTGGTAATATTAACAAAATACATTGCTGCTACGAGTATATCGAGAGATCCGGGTTCTATGCCTGGATAAATAATGAATCCAGAAATACAGTCCCGCTCAAAATCAGTCCCTAAAACTGCTGGATTTACGGGACTTGGTTCACGACGGCATGCCCCACTCCTTCTCTAAATCGCTTACACATCATTGTATGCCTTATATTGTTACTGTGTTAGTTCTATTGTTATGCACTAATCATTAATGTGTGCTTATGAGTACGTTCACTAAGATACTGACGTTCGAATATATTCGGAATAATAAATTTGTGAATTGTTCTATATTATTAGATACATTATTACGAACATATCCGAATGTCAGTATCTTAGTGAACGTACTCGGATGCACACATTGATAATTAGTCAATAAAACTACAGACGAGAATAAGTCGGGGGTTAGACAAGTGTATATATCATCATCAGGTTAATTTTGTCTCCACTGCAGGAGCACAACCCTCTCTCATCTGCCGGAGACAGACGGAGAATTTGACCTACACTCCCCGCACTGGCCAGGTGAGTTGGGGAGGCCTGATTGATGTTTTATAATGTTTGCGTGTAGTTTCCGGTAGAATAGAATAGGACCACTCCAACTCTTCCCGTGGATGTCGTACAAGGCGACTAAGGGAATACATTATAAAACATTATATCTACTTAGTTATTTAAAAATATATACATTTTAATAACAACAAAAACTAAAACTAGCATAGGTAACTAATTTAAAAAAATCAAAGGTAAAAATTATCTCTTAGTCTCCCCACTGCTGGGAGTATGCCCAAAAGTCTGGCAGCATTAGCCCGCTGTATGGTGAGGCTGATCCTCTTAGCGAGGTATTGCCTAGGCCTTTGGTAGCCATTTAAAAAAATCTGCAACCATATTAAATATACAATACACTATTTTATGGATCATGCTAATAATTAACTCAAAAGCACGTTCTTTCTTCATTATCGGCAATGTAAAACAAGCTATTCATTAAAATGAAACATACGCTACAAACCTTTATTGTGGCGTCCGAAATTAAAATTGAAAAACATTACCGTGATATTTTGAGACTAAAATCCGAAACCCTGGGGCGGGATTTAAAACATGTCCGTGATTAAATTGTGCCTTTAATCGGATTACGTCCGCTAAATTTATTGATATAAATATTTTGATTGCTAAATTCTTAAAACTGAAACACTGGGTTGCAAACAAGAATGAAAAACGGGTAATTGTAGTTTACAATGGAATTAAAGAGGCAAATACTCAGTAAAGTTTAAGGAGGGGATAACAATATCAAATGCTTCAAATGCCAACTTCATCAGCAACTTTTTTTTAAATGTTCCATAGATACATATAGTACTTAGAATCGTCAATTTCAACATTTCATAACATTGGTAGGTCACAGTTGGTACCTTAATAAAACTAACGAGGAGGAATGCCCAATAAATATTTTCATTCATTCACTTAGTCAAAGTCAAAAATAATTAATATTTCAAAATTAAAACTAATAATTCATAATCATGAATGTCAAAGTGTTTGTATATAAAATGTATGTCAAGTCAACTTTGTCTGTTATACTATCAAAAATAATTAAATAAATCATTACAAAATTTGTATAAGTACCACTTTGGTACATAAACTGTATAAAATATCATTTTCTTGTTTGGAAAATTCATCTAATGAGTAAAGCTCGTTTTTAGTCAAACTAAACAGATGATGATGGAAGAATCATTAAAACTACACTTCTATATAACTCCCACATATGTGAAAGCTTATTTCCAATAGTGGACATCGTTATATCAACCCATTAACGTACCCTACTGGACAATGGTCTTCGCTAATGAACGCCATCACACCTGGTCATCCGCCCTTCCCATAATCTCATCCCATGGTTCGTTGTACTCTCGGTCTGCACTCCAGAAATCTTCGTACCAAAGACTATCATTTCTGCGACAGAAGTGATCTACGCACTGCCTCTTCAGCTTATTCGTTCTTTGTAGATATAGATGTGGATGACCTTAGTTCGTCGTCTGATGTTGTTTCAGATTATATTTTTAGCAACGATAGCCCTCTCCATGGGTTGTTGACTGACTTGTTACTTATGGATCAGGCTCAATGCTGTTTCATGACGAACAGATTAAAGATGTTCTCATTCTAGTGCTGCATTTTGTTTCCATGCTTAAGCTAAAAGTTAATTATTATTTCCATAATTCTAAAGTTGTTTACAAAACAATGAAACGAGATTGACTAATATTTTCTAATTTTAATAAATTACCAGTGTTTACTATCACTATTACAACCTACGTTACTATATTTTAATCTAATAATACTGCTATCATCCGAATATATCATATTATTATCTTTATCAAATGTCAGTCCATATATATTCTTCATGTCTAAAATCTTCTTGAACCCTTCATATTTTGCATCCACGAAAAGGCCCATATTTGTACAAAAGTACAGTTTTCCTTCATTATCTTCAACTATTTGTCTTACAGTTAACATTTCGTTAACTGCATCTGACACCATTTTAACATTATCATATTTATATATCCCAGACTTATTAGTAAAATATATTTCGCTATTATGTGTCACATAAAAATAATCGACTTCAAAGTCTTCAAATTCTTTGACTAAAGAGAACTTTCCGTCAACTTCTATATGCAATTTTTGATTCGGATAACTTACGTAGAATAAATTCCGTCTGTGAAAAAGTGACCATATGTTTTTACCTGTTTCTTTATAAACATCTGCTATTCTTGTTAGCATATTATATTTGAATATGCCATCGCTTCCTCCAAGATATACGTCGTCATGTTCTTGATCTATAGCTATCGCGCAGCCTCCTCTAATACCAGCAATGATTTGAAAGTTTCTTTTGTTCATATTAAAGTAAGCCAACTGGAAATCTACATCGGAGTATGTTTCAGGTAAAGACTGGCTGAAGAACATGGTGTTTGTAGATTTGTGAACATTTAAATTGGTCGGCCTTCCAAGGTTGGCGCATAAAACCTCTCTTTCGTACCAATGTTCACCTATCATTATTCTGTGGCAATCATTCACTGGTGTAGAGCATATTGAAGTTATTACGTTTAGGAAAACATACAATTTTGTATTCATTTTCATAAGACACAAAAAAAATAAAATGATAAATATTGAATCGTGGTATATGATTGGAAATACGCTGAAAAAGTGTAAATAAATATATTTTTAACATATTATTTTACATACAGATTATTTTCGAATCACATGTTAAGTATATGCCCATCATTCAGAGGATACGCCGCTGAAGTTTTATTTTGAAGAATTACTATTTATTGAAACTGATCATTATTATAATGCTGAATACCTTAATGAATTGAAAAAAATTACATTTCGTTCAAAAGTGAATTATTTATTTGTTTCTAAAATTATTTTGAAAATTGAAATTCATAAAAAATATATATAAAAAACTTATTGTTGGAAATAGAATAATACTTAAATATAAAAATATGCTTAAAGAAAGTGAATAAATATATCAATCAATACATACCTCGAAGTAAGCTAATTTCTCCAAAACATTTAATTTTCAACTACAACGTTGATTATTATTTTGTAGCTAAAGATATGAAAAATGAGTGATGCAAGTTGAAATTAGATTTGATAATGACACCTTTGTTATTAGATCACGTTGTTTAGTAACTTTATTTTTAGCAACATGTCTTACTGTTGACATTGTTAAACAATCTTGTTAAATATTATTAAACAACAGCCTTCGCATGACATAAATGCGTTTCTCATAACGATGATCGGACTATAAATAGTTCACAATGTTGTTGCTTGTTGCATGACGCCATGTATCTGATAACTATGTTATGCTTCAATTACTATACAAGTCATCAGCCTATATCATCTTCAGTATGTACTAGTCCACTGCCTAAACCTAGGCCTCTTCTAGGCTATGATACTAAACTCGATCTTCGATTCTCAGCATTCCGTTCGCCAAACGCCTAACTCAGATCGTTGCTCCATCTATCATACATTCAACATAGTTTGACAAATAGACAGACATAATTATTTGCTTTTGCCAATATACTCTCACTTAGAAGTTAAACTCGGCTACCTACTGGATAGCCAAACATTGCTTCTTAAAAGTGTTTAAATACCTATTATCTAAACTCCATTAGAATCAGGTGCTCAACATTTTGTGCTTAGAATCTACGAGTATAATCGTTTTTGGTAGAATTATTATTGTACATGTTAACAGTTTAAGTAAAGTTTTTATTTTATTTATGTATGTGTTTTCCCATGTAACTTAGTTATTCTGAGCACTTTTTAGTGCATTATAACATTCAGTACTATGTTTACTTGGATAAAGTTTGTAAATAGCATCTTTATCTGAGTATATAACATGGTCTTGTTCGTCAAATGCCATTCCAAATGCTTGATCAATATCAGCGATTTTCTTCACTCTGTGATAAGGTTTATCTTCAATATAAATGCCATTACCAGCGCAGAAATATACGTCACCGTAAGCGTCTTCTACTATTTGTCTCATGATTAATTCATCATTTAAAACTAAAGATTGTCTGCTATTCTTCGGTACTTTGAATAAAGCAGTTTTGTTTGAAAAATATACATCTCCCTGTTTGCTGATAAAGAAATTATCTATTTCTATGTTCATTGCTTCAGCTACTTGAACGAATTCGTCATCTTGTAGCACGTAAAGTTTTTGTGAAGGATATTGTATGTAGTAAAACTTCTTTTTAATGAATATACCCCAGACAGACTTGCCTTTTTCTGCGAAATACTCCGCAGACATTGTCAGAAAGTTGTATTTGTATATGCCATCGTGTCCACCGAAATATACATCGTCGTTGAAGCTATCGTAAGCTACAGCATATCCGCCGATGATTCCTTTTATTTCTATGCAGTGAGCTTTCTCAGCATGGCAAGCCATGATTCCAAAATCGACCTGCGTTACAGACTCTATGGTATGACTGAAGAATAGTATACCAGAGAATTTGTGCATGACTAAGTTGTATGGACGTCCAAGATTAGATACAATGATTTTCTTGTCGTAATATACATGATTGAAAACTGTCCCGTCGCAAGCTATTTTTGTAGCGTCTTCTGTAGTTGCCTTTCGGACAATAAAAACAGCAAGTACTATTGGTAGTAACTGCATTTTATCGTTTTCAATTCAACGTATGCTGTAAAATGAAATTGTATTTGTTGAATATTTTTAGTAGAATATAAATTGTCTACATTTTATAGTAGAACAGTCTAGCACAATTTTATAAATATTGTTTTGGCTAGTTTTCCGACAAGGTTAGATCGATCGTTACTAGGGGTAACTACAAGGTTCGTCTGTACTATTTTTCTTAAGACTTCCTATGCAAAGATTATCATCATCAGCGTACGTCCAAAATACGTCCACTGCTGAACACAAGCCTCCCCAAAGATGTTACTTTTGGTAGACAGTCCATTGGGGGATTTGCCATAATCACTACGCTTGGAAGGCGGATTGGTGATCGCAATAATAATCTTAATCTACACAGGTGAACACTGCTCGTTCTTGATGCAATCAATTAGTTGCATTCACAACATCCACGCGCCCTATTCTATCTATTTAAATTGACTATCTGTTCTTGAGCAAAAATAATTTACCTTTCTATTTCATTAGACATGAAGCAACGTAAATTCACTCGTGCTGGTCTACAATATATTTCTCTCCGTCTCTTTGTGGCATATGAACAAAGCACGTCTAACTTCACACAAAAAAATACTCACTCCCACAGTAAGTAAGAACAAATCTCATTAAAAACTCGCGGCCGAATGAGAACTGTCCGTGTACTTAATATGAAACACGTTGTTTTATTTGTGACATGCAAACGAAAACAAATAAACAGTGACTGAAATAAATTGTTTGAATAAACATGTGATGTTTTTAACTCTAAACAATCTTGATACATTTCTCTTACAAAATAATTGCATTGCAAGTTGGCTGGACTTTACTGCTGAAACTAGAGAGCCACGTTTGAAGAGGTGTCCATTGGAGGAGTGGCCATAATTACCATACGCTTGGCAGGCGGGTCAGTGGTCGAAGTAATGATCTGAATATACACAGGACATCGGTTCTGCGCGTCCCTGGTGCAATCCCTTAGTCGCCTTGATGACAGGCACGGGAAGATATCATGTAGAATCATATATATATATGTAGATAGGCATCATGGCGAATGACTTCTTTGATGACGCCTAAACTCGCACTGCACTGATCATAATGTACCTACCCGCGTATATGTATTATCTTCCTTTGTACATCTTTGTGTTTTTGATCTATTATTTTGTTTGTACTGTAATTTTGTTGTTAGTTTTCTGTTATCTCTTAATACCTTATGGTATTAAGAGATAACATGGTGTTGCTATTTATAAGTGGGGACTTGTAATCAGCATTTTTTTTTTATATTTGTATTGTTATTTTGTAATTGGTCTGTAAGTCTTCCTCAAAGTAAATAATTAAAATAAAATAAGATTGGGAAGATTCTAAGCCGGGAACCACACGGCTATTGCTCTACCCATGCAATGCATATATTGCTGTGTTCCCATTTGAAGGATTAAGATACGAGTGAAATCATAACTACACATATTTCATCCTAGTCCTTGTGGCAATCCAGATGTGGCCTTAGTTTTATTATTAACTTGTCTGAACAAAAATTCAAATCTTCTATAAAAGTTAATCTGTGCAAGAAAGCCTACTATAAGTTAGATGACTACTTAAATGATAAAAGTCCATGGAGTGCTTGATGGCTCAGCATAGGTAGACTTAATGATTGTAATGAATAAGATAAATCAAGGGTAGGGCCCTGTGCCGTTGGGTTTGTTGCCACTTCTTCCCCTCGGTTATACAGGTGGAAGTGGAGTAGATTTAGGCAGAATTTGACGTCAAAAAGAGAATTATGTGTTCCAATTTTGAAAATAAATATTTTGATTTTGATTTTTGATTTTGAGTTTTTCAGTCATTCTGCATATGTCCTTCATCTTCAATCCATCTCCAATCCTCCGAATCAGAGAACCCTAACACATTTAAATTTAGGATGACATTTCCCATTTCGTATTTATTTTAGGAAAACTTACAGCTATTTATATCTAAGTAAATTACATATATAGTGAAAAATGCCAATTAAAAGTTTCCACTTCTAGAGATAAATTAAATAACAATTAACATTCATAATAAACTATGAATGGTATGTTATGAAAGGTTATCAAATGGAACGACGCAATTCCCATTCTGTAAATGATTACTTAATGGGAATTAATTTCCAATTTCGTAGGCTGTTATGAAATTGGTTACCAAATGGGACTATAAAAAAACAAAGAGCCAGTACTTACATTAACGCATTTAGATAGTCTTATAGCGTTTTTAAGCGTTTTTACATTTCCGCGGTCAGATCGAAGGAAACATGTCGGGCCTAGACTATAAACTTTTAAAAACTTTATAAGCAACGAACAGTTTACATCATAATATTTTGTACTGTAAACTTTTGAAAACTATCAAGCAAAGTCAAAATGCATCATAATTTGTACACAGACAAATATCAATTTCAGTTGCTCCAACTCATTTGATGTCAACTAAAAGGAAAGTAGGGAAACGCAAGACGGTGTAAGATGATTAACTAGTTTATATCTAGAGAGACTAAAGTCTTCGACATAGCTCAAAAAGTTAGTACGCTGAAGTGGCAGTGGGCTGGTCACATCTGTCGGAGAACCGATTACCACTGGGGTAAACGAGTTCTCGAGTGGAGACCGCGACTGGGCAAGCGTAGTGTGGGACGCCCCCTGGCTAGATGGAGCGACGATCTGCGTAAGGCGGCTGGCAGTAACTGGATGAGAAGAACTGAGGATCGGGTACAGTGGCGCACCTTGGGAGAGGCCTATATCCAGCAGTGGACTCTTTTGGGCTGATGATGATATCGCAAGAGACCGAAGTTAGTCTAAAAATAATAATTTGTAATATTTTATTCACAACAAAGTAGGTACTGTTACCTGCATATATTTGTTTGCAGGCTGCCTCATTTTCATCGCGCAAAAGCACTAATTGCTCTCGAACATAATTTGACTTGTTTTTCAAAGCCTCATTTTCTGCATACAAGAGAGGACGTTTGTTCCAAGATCAGTGCCGTAACAAGGGTAATTAAAGAGTACAAAAGAAGCGACACCCACCTCCCATCTCCCCCGCCAGTGTTAGATCGCTCGCTAAGTAGAACCACGGCTGGGAGTACGCGCCACAGGGCTGGCGCAGATCGCTGCGTGCGCGTGTGATTTGTATTTCTATTGAATTGGTCGATCTACTGGTGTTTTAATTTAAAGTAAAATGATATGGACATTGATATATTGATATTTAAGATTAAGGCTCCATATGTCGTGGATTCGGTTTCCACTGGGGACAGACAGCTTTGTACAAGTTGGGCCCGGTCTGCATATTATATTAAAAAAAAATATTTATATATTTAGAAATCTTACAGCACACAATTTTAAATTACTTATATAAAGTTTGATTAAGAAATCTGAAGGCCAAAAAGAGATTTCATGTATTTTATAAAAAATATCATTAAGTACATCAAAAATATTAAGTAAACTAATCATAACTACAAATATTATAAACCACTGCGAGTGCATTCATGTGTGTGTGTGTGTACATAATGCGTAGGGGTGTGTTTACATAGTTTGAATTAATGCACTAACGCTGAAGGGTCTTTATTGCTTCAAGCAATTGCTTTTTGAAAGCATGATATTTTATATAAAACAAATCCAGGTCTAAAAAAATTGTCATTATATTGGCGCATGCACTTAAGCAACACAGAACTTTGTGCGTAGTTGGTGTGCACCATTTGAGAATGATTCAATCCTTTTTTAATTCCCATCGCGCAGGAGAAAATCCTAGTTTGGTATTAAACAAGTATTTAACAAGTATATAATAATTTATTGTTCAAATACTCGTGGAACTGAGTAGTAAGACTTAAAAATAATCAATTTCTTTAATTTCCTTGGATATATGACTGCCTACGTCCCTGTTTACCTTAATTTCGTATGAACTCGTCTGCAAATTCGTTTAAAGCTCTAAGAGAAATAATCATAAATATTTTTGGGATGCACTCGTTAGATAAAGACCTTAGTAGTGAGAAGAACGAGTAAAAAAGTTATGTGCTATTTGTGCAAGCGTAGAAGAGGGAAATATGCTAATTCTGTACCTCAGTATGTCCTATTCGATGAGCTGAAATCAGAGAAAAATGTTTTAAGTCCCAGCCCTTTCGTCCCTTTTGGTAACTAACTAAATTTCATAACTGGCTACGAAATGGGATACACGACTTTCCCACACCGCTTCGATAAACGACTCTAGAAGATAAGTTTAAGTACAACCATTTAACGTCAGCACTAGCAATCGTTCAATTTGGTAACCCTTTCGTCTTAATTGGGAATTAATACCAATTCCTTTATCGGTTACGAAACCACGTAATTTGTTTATACAAAAACAATTAATAAAAAATATGCAAAGTCTGTGCTCCCCGCTCCGCTCAACTCATACTCTCACCTTAAACGCTATCCTATATTAAATTGCATTAATTACGTACACGCCAAGTTTTGTGCACCACAGAGTCTGCTACCGTGAAATTGGAGAAAATAACATTTGAAAATGTCCACTTAGTGCAAGCCTTTATAATTTAGTAGGTACTCTGAGAAAAAAATAAGTAGTCCCCCTACTTACATAAGGATAAAAATATACCACTGTTACATAAGTGGCCGCCCCCATTATAAATGGTGTCACCTACACCTGATTCAGTAGCCGGCAACATTATTAAGTAGTGTGGTTACTTTGTAATGTGGCCGGCTACTGAATCAGGTGTAGGCGACACCATTTATAATGGGGGCGGCTACTTATTTTTTTCTCAGTGTACTGTTAGGTGGCCTTTTTAGCGAGTATCCTTTGAATTTAGCATTATAATTATAAATCTAAAATTTCTTGAAGCGGTACATTTATTAGATTTCTGTATGAGTTTTAAACTGCAATACTATTATGAGCAGCGAGCATACCTAGTAAGCTTTTCGTTTAATATCCGAGTATCTTTTTCTACTCTTTAACTGGCCGTGTTTAATATTCGGAAAAACGTTTGAAGTCTTATTATCGCAGTTAGAATAAACGCTTCTCAGAATATATCGCAGGCTTTGTAATTCAATGGATATATTACGAAATGCTATAGGCCCCCAGTGATCAGAATTAGATAGTGTCATTTATTATTTTTATTTTTATTCAGATATTAAAATACATCCATAGTGTTTAGTAAACTTATAAGTTAAAAATAACTTTATACAGTTTAAAATGATCCATTATTTATGAAGCCCTGACTCCCACACTGGGTTAACTTTATTTCAGGTGTCAGTGTATTCCCCATAACGACTAAATTGAAACAATTAAGACAAGGTAGAATACAATTTTGAAAAATTAATAATTAATGTATATATTATATATATATTTATTGAGCTATATATAAACATATGGACAAAAAAGGTGTGTGTGTGTGCGAGTTAGTTTCTTAGATACCCAGAAATAGGTTTCAACAGGCCCCACCCTGTGATCCGTCCAGTGGTTGAAGCGTGATTGAGTAACAATCATCCAAACTTTCGCATCTCATCTCACTAATTTTATTAATGCGAATGTTTGGATACTTGGATATTTGGATGTTTGTTACTCAATCACTTTTCAACCACTGGGTGGATCGGGATGAAACTTGACACACATATAGGTTAGGTCCTGGAATAGGACATAGGATAGTTTTTATCCCGAAAAACATCTCAATCCTACGGGAATCTAAATTAATCGATATGAATGTAATTTTTAAAGTTTTTAGGGACGTTGATTATAAAAATGATATCTATTTTGAATTTCAAATTCAAATTCAAATTAAAAAACTAATAATTGTATTGCATTACAGCGAGGAAACGCAGCCAGCATTATAGGTACCCTACCACGTGGTGGCAGCGATCTAGGGGACATTTTTCATTAGGTTTTTTAATATTAGATAGTTATTCAATGATATTTGTATAATCATCTTAGAGATTATTTAAAGTTTAATTCATGCGTGATTAAAAACATGAGTTAAGTTACACTGTAAATTAAATACAAAATAGAAATTCAAATTCAAATCATTTAATCGTAAACACAGGTAATTTTAAGCTGGTCTAATACATATAGGTACTCTATGTTTTGCCCACAGGCGTACGACATTTAGTGTTTAACGTTTCACAAATAAAACAATTGTTTCATACATATTAAAATTAAAGCAAATAATTAAGTACAATATACAGATGTCAATAACGGAATATATACATGTCAAAAGCGATTTATTAAAATAATATAGAAATGTCAATTTAAATTTGCATCATTTAAAAAGTCTGGTACGGTATAATAGCATTTGTCCACGAGAATGTCAAATAATGTTTGCTTAAAGCTAGGTAGTCGTAATGATTGTATGTGTTTGGGCAATTTATTAAATATTTTAAAAATTTATATTATCTTGAAATTCAAGATGTGTAAATATCGAAAGTTATTCAGACGAGGTAGCGGGCAAAAGCTAGTTTATAATATTAGTGGGATTTAATACTTACATTAGTTCTTTTCTTCTGTCATTTAAGCAACTGATCTATTTTATTGTGCCCCCTGTATTTGGATTTCCAACAGAAATGAAAACCGTTTATCTAAACAACATTTCCGTTTCCTGGGGACCCGCGCCCTTCCTCTGGTCATTTTCAATTCAATGGGAGCATTGTCTTTAGCGGCCATTTTGATTTCGGCAATTGTTCTTCAGGAATATCCGGTTTCAGATTACACGATTTCAGAACAATAATTAAAGCTGTTTTTCAAAATATACAATCATGTTAGCTGTTGTCTGCGACTTCGTCCACGTGGACAACATAAAATCACAAATCATTATGTTTTCCCGCAGGAATGGCATGTTTTTTCGGGAGAAAAACTATCCTATGTTCTATTCCAGGACCTAACCTATACGTGTGCCAAGTTTCATCACGATCCGTCCAGTGGTTGAAGCGTGATTGAGTAACAAACATCCAAATATCTAAACTTTAGGATTTATATTATTAGTAGGAGTAGGATATAGGCATCACGGAGCGAAAAGCGGGAGAAGTAAAGTCATAGTCAAGTCAGGAAACGATATATCGTCTCTACCTACCCCTCTGGGACCAAGGCTTGAGCATTATGTATGTATGTAGAAGCTTTAAATTGGACAATAAAAAACCGTAAGTTTCCTATGTAAGGTAATTTCAATTTAATCGGTACAGTAATTTATAAGTTATCCTGCGGCCAAACAAATTTAGTTTTTCTTTGACATCTCTTGCCAGTTAAATTATTTATGTACGAGTATATCCCAAAAGGCATTCCCGCCTCCTTACCATTCTCCTCCTGCAACTGAGGAGCGAGGATCAACGGAGGTACGCAACACATAACACCTACCACCCAAGTGGCATTCGGGGTTCTATATAAGATGTATAGTGGTTCACATGTACTCCACAAGCTGTGTAAGTCAGCTGTATAAGAGCTGTATAGCAAGCTATACAGCTCTTATAGAACCAGTTTGGGCACAAATTAGACAGCCTTAAGTTCACTATGGCTGTACATTAGCGTTATATTAGCAGTTTAAGTAGTAACATCGGGCTTAAAGGCTGACTTACGGCGCTATATGGGACACATGTGAACCATACAACGTCCATGAGCGTAATAAAGAGTAACAAGTGGCTAAATACACAGCCTTCACAGTTATAAAATCCCACAAAAGTACTCCAGTGCTACCTAAAGTTCACGTGTGTCCTAAATTATTTCTTTTATTTAATAATTTTCCTCATTTAGTTTGGTTTTGTGTGTACGCCCGGCCATCAGAAACATTAACTCCGGCGGATATCAATTGGATAAAAATTTATGATAACACGCGGTAAGTATACCTGTTTTAAATACTTAATAATGTTAAATGCCATGGGAATGCAATTTTATCGTGAAATGTATACATATTTACAGCTAAAATATTTACGCGCCTCTGTAAAAACGCGATATTCATTTGAAAATATTTAAAACTGGCTGAGAGGAAATCTACAATTTTCAGTTTTTGATATTATATTGGCATTATAATTATACTACGGTAATTAATTAAAACATGAAACCAAAACTCAATCGCTCTATCTGCGTATTTTGTGATAAATCTGCATGATAATTTTGGAGATTTATATGGTAAATATTTTAGGTTACGTGAACAAAATGGTGGAAATGAAATACGGCTAGAGCGTATATAGGTTCACATGTGTTCTGTTAGAATGCTGTTGGCTATATGAAGTCCCACATTTGTACCACTACAGAACCAATGTCTATAAATGTATTCTAATGTGAACTTATGTACAGCTTTAAGATGTAATTCAGGTCAATTGTGATCATCGTTTTATTCTTTCATATACTGAAATTTTAGAGATCCGCAATAATAATTATTGTCCGTTAAATCGCCTAGCCCAGGTACTAAGTCAAGTATGAATACCTAAAGTACAAATTTTGTAACAAACTAACAAAAAACACTTTTTGTTTTCGTGTGAGCCACACAGTTTGGTGTCAGAGTATTTACACTTACAAAGACACTACGTTGTTCAAGGAGGTATTTAAAAGAATGTAAACAAACTAGATAAAGAGGGACGAATTTGCGAATATTCTTTTGCAATTTTTCTTCTTATTCCACCGGTTCTCGCTCTTATTTTCCAAGATTTTTTATTCATTTTTACAAATTTTTGCACGCGACGTAATAAACACAATACACGTCAGCTTGTGGGATAAGTGTAATAGAATATCACATTCACATTCATGTTCAGCTTACAGCAAATAAGAGTAGTACTTGTGGACAAATAAACTGCTATTGAAGTTAATGGACAACACATGTAGTCCTTTTAACAGCCTACAGTGCACATGTGAACCATTTAAACACTTCTATACAGATAGTAAAAAAGTTATTTTAATGACCACAAACAACTCCTACTACAGCTACTAGCTGTATAACAGTCTAAAACAAGTAAACATAACAGCCTTTGGCTGTATAAATGACCACGTGTGTTCTATTAATATGCTAGCTGTATAACATCGTACAAGTAGACCGTTAAACAGCGATTGCCGTATCTCTACCCTCCTATAATGCTCTTAGTCAGACGGCTGACTAAAGGACAGTTGTTAGAGTATTATAACACCAACAACCGTATAAAAGTATAACTCTACACTCCTATAAGTCCCTTAGACAGGTATAGGTGGTGTTAATCGCAATAATGCAGCTTATACATCACGAGTGAACTGTAATAATGCTTTAAGTTCACATGGGAACTAAATGTGTACTCTTAAATGGAGTAAAATGCTACTTGGGCAGTGACCGTAGGGCGAGTCCCAAGGACTGAATTTACGCTACCTTGGTCCCCAGGCAAATTAAATTAAAGAAGTAAAGAGTCGAAGTAGGAAAAGAGGTCCCACTTCCCCTCTTGCAAATGGGAGTCCCAAAAGGCAGCTGAATGGTTCAATATTTTTCGAGTTATCCGCCAAACAGATAGACGGTGAAAACACCTTCGCGAATCAACTGAAAAATTTCGCTGTATCGCTACAGCCTCATTTTCGCACGCGCTTATATAAAGTATGTATTCATTTATAACAAAATTCTTAAACATTTTCTTTGTTGCTTCGTTAATGAATCCGTTCGCGGTAAAACTTTTGACAACGAGAGGAGTGGGGGGAGAAACCTCACTTACTTTCCAACCACTCACGAAAGTATGCCCTTATTTTAAAAGATAATTAAAAACGTCTAAATGGATAGAGAGCGGTGATGCCCGCGCCGCGCTCGCACTGGCGCGACGAGCTCGAGCGTTTACCGGCGTCGGAGTAGGACTCTGGTCATAGCTAACGCTGAAAAACGTTCCTGAAGAAGGCTGCTAAAGACATTTGCCCAATAATAGGATCATATTAGTGACGAAGGACTTGCCTTAAAATAATAATCATCTTCATTACCTTGACAAAGGTACTCGTATCAATTTACTTAAAAGAGGTTCCTTACATTCAAAAACTGTATTAATTGTTATTTGTTGCAATAAAATCATCACTTTATTTCATTTCAAAATCATTTCATTTTATCTTAGTCCTCCTCGTTCCGCATCCAGCCGCTTCCGGCCACCTTCCTCAGGTCGTCGGTCCATCTGCCGGCGGGGCGTCCCACCCTGCGCGTGCCGATCTGCAGTCTCCACTCCAGAACAGAGTTTATGAAATATTTAGCATTTTTTTTTCATTTCCATTCTACTACTTCAAGTGTAGATTGTCATCAGCATCACGCGCTGTCTGTCGGAGCGTCTGTACAAGAATATATAATTATACTTTGTTCCTCGAGTGATTCTCGACAATGTTTCGATTTAGGAGAACAGGAACGTTTGGTGAATACTTAATGCGTATGCAGAGACGTATCCAGGGGAGAGGAGAGCTTATCATGTCACGTTGTGACCAGATAGACAAATTCTTTATTGCACATAAATTAGGAAATAATAATTTTACCTACACCTACATAGAAATTTATAAAAACTGTACAATAGCTTAAAGCGCATAAGTTATTGAATAATATTACTTGTTTTGACCAGCATCTATGCATGTCAATTTTTTTTTTTATAAATACGCCATATTGTAAACATAAAATATGAAATCTATAATATGAAATTATATACATATAATATGAAATGTTCTGTCCTTGTTTATTTCCCACAGAACAGAATATAATCCAGGTTAGGGATTTATGGTCACTATGGTTTTCGGGGCAAAAAGTTGCATAATGCCCAGTCTAGGTGTTAGCAGGATATTTCAGGAGCTGCTCCACCTTTTGAGACTACAAAAATGTATTTATTTAATACGCGGTGGGCATGGTCATTAACCTATGACTTATATTTCTAAATTGACATGTACCAAGTGTGCATGTCCAAAAAAAGGATTTTGACTTTTAGACGCGACGTCTTGGCTGTTTCACTTAGAAGTGAAAAACTGAGTACGTACCTGGTAGCATTCGATTGTTTTAGCGTCTATTCATCTGCTATGCGAGAGGAATATTCGTAAGTTCTTATATTGCATGTCTGGACCAGGAATAATTTTGTAGATATGGGTATTTAAGTCTCTCAGAGAACCAATTGACAATAATATAGTTCAAAATTCACACATCATCAAGACCAAATCAAAATCCCAAAGAAAACCATTCAAAATGATAATCTTGACGACCTCCGTGGCGGAACAGGTAGCTCTCGGACTGCCACGCCGGTGGTTGCGAGTTCGAATCCCGCTAGGGGCAATATTGTGAATATGAATGTTTGTACCCAAGTCTTGGATGTTTATATATTTATTTAAGTATGTCTATCCGTTATCTAGAACCATACCACAGGCTCTGCCTAGTTTGGGACTGGATAATTGGTGTGAATGTCTGACGTATTTATTATTATTATGAGCCCCAAAGTCCCCTGTGTTTTTGGTTCTGTGTTCCGCAGTTGTGTTGTTACCCCTCCATTTTCTGCCCCTGCCTGTCTTGCTTACCGGTTTGTGTTAAAAGTAACTAAGTCATCATCAGCCTAAATACATCCACTGCTGTACATCTCCGCAATAGAATATCACGTTTGCTGGGCTATCCATTGACCTATTGATTTGCCATAATGACGACGCTTGGCAGGCGGATTGGTGATCACAGTAATGATCTTAATATACACAGGAGAACGCTGCTGCCCGTGCCTAGTGCAATCCCCTAGTTGCCTTGAGGACACCTACAGGAAGCTGGCTCTATTCTAAGGCGCAGTCCTGCTATCTGTAAAATTTGTTCTAAGCAGATCTTATGTATTGTAGACTCCATTCTGTAGTCGCAATTTCTGTAAAAGCACGTATGTTATCTCGATAACAGACGTGTAGACTCGTCTAGTCACCTAACCCTTATTTATAATGTTAGTTCTGACATCCTATCGGCGTTTTGTGAAGCCTGTAAGCTTTACTCGTCTTTTACACAGGATTTGCTGATACAAATATAGCTTCTTGGTGGAAACTTTTATTAAATTTCTCAAGAAAAAGTTGGTTTTTGTACTAACTTAAGTATTTTATGTGAAGTACGTGTTTTGATTCCATTGTTATGGCAGAGAATATTGAAACTGACTACGTAAAGAAGCGACACTCGCCCCGCCAGTTTAACGTCGCCCGCAAAACAGAGCACGGCTGGCAGTACGCACTACTGTGATAAAGTTACCCGCCGGGACAAAGTTACTACACCAGCGTGCTATCGACCGGAGCCGAGAGAGATCGATTCTATGAGTTAGAAAGAGAAGGACTTATGTTGTTGACTTATAATGTTGTCCCTCTCTCGATCGTGCGGCAACCCTATAAAGTTTACGCACACAGATGCAATCGTGTACGGACAGGCTGGTGCTCCATTGTTAGTAGTAGGTGATTAAGTCTGTTTGTTGGTATGAGTTCCGGGGGTGACCACTTTTTGCTGCGTCAGGCGTTTGTAGTAGACACAGAAATCGTTCCCCGCTAATGAGTCGTTTCAGCCGCGTAGAAAACTAAATTTGCTTACCAGCAATCCAGCTGGCAAGGAATATCTTGTTTCATATAGATCATACATAACCGAGTTCTCTAGCAATAATATCTTCATCATCATCATCAGGTTATTTTTGTCCCCACTGCAGGAGCACAACCCTCTCTCATTTGCGCGGGGAGTGTAGGCCAAGTCCTCAGTCTGTCTCCAGCAAATAATATCTTGCGGTTTGAAGAATATCTTTATCATTATCTAGAATATTTTATTATTTTCCTAATTTAATTTCCTAATTTAGAAATTATGGCTGGGTTGAGAACTGGGTTTCTTCTAAGAAAGGCAATACCGTTAAATTAGTAAAGTTGGTCTTTATTTTCTACGCGACTGAAACGTATTTATTTGTTTGCGAGATAAATAATCATAGTTATAATAATCATGTAAAGTGACAAGGAATAATCTTATAGTTAGCTCCAAATACCTTCCTCATAAGGGTCACTTTACATTACGTGATATTTATTTTCATCTAATCCGATCCTTTCTTCAAAATAGCGGACACGGCCCCAATTTAGCATTGAAAAGACCCGAAGATCTGTCACAATCAAAGCCCCACTTGGGGCTACTAAAAGGGGGCATTCAGTAGAAAAAGTAAGTGTAAGTAAACTAAATCGTTATGGAAATTTACTCGTAATATCCCCGCCTCTCCCTTTTTGCTGGGCAAAGTTGGACTCTGAGTACAAAACGCAATGGATGGCTAGTCGTGGGTTAAGTCATAGAGTTTATGGAAGTGGTATGGCCGGAGCTGTTGGCACTTGAGCGTAGTTGGTGATGGTATTGGGTGACCGAACGCTAGAGATCTCAGGTTGAATTCCCGCAAGTTAGCTCATCTGTATTGAAGACTACGCGGAACGATTTCACATTTTGAGACAATATTAATCTAATATTTGTCTGTACACTTACCTCCGCGTGGTTTCCGGTAGAGTAGAATAGGACCACTCCAACTCTTCCCGTGGATGTCGTACAAGGCGACTAAGGGAATACATTATAAAACATCAATCAGGCCTCCCCAACCCGTCTGGCCAGCGCGGGGAGTGTAGGCCGAATCCTCCGCCTGTCTCCGGCAGATGAGAGAGGGTTGTGCTCCTGCAGTGGAGACAAAAATAACCTGATGATAATGACACTTACCTCGTAGGTACACATTTTTAAAATTGATTACAGTCCGTAAGCTCTTAGAATGCAATTCGGGTAACGGGTAAAATCAGTTTTTGACTATAATATACAAAGATCTGGGACTCTTTCATTTCAGTAACAAATAAACTCTCAAGGAGGTTGGTTGCATTATCGAAATTGAGCTATATGTAGGTATATACAGTTGTTAGCTTCCGGTTCTAATGCTACTTCATATCATCATCAGGTTATTTTTGTCTCCACTGCAGGAGCACAACCCTCTCTCATCTGCCGAAGACAGACGGAGGATTTGGCCTACACTCCCCGCGCTGGCCAGACGGGTTGGAGAGGCCTGATTGATGTTTTATAATGTATACCCTCAGTCGCCTTGTACGACATCCACGGGAAGAGTTGGAGTGGTCCTATTCTACTCTACCGGAAACCACTTCATATGTTCGTGTTATATTGTAAATTAGAATTGTTAATCTTAAATTACGAATACTATTGTAATATTTACTATATTTTCCTGTAACAATGGTAGTGTAGCGTTATACTTTGACACTGTTACCGCATATAAGTACTTAATATACGTTCGACAGTTGGTACGACTGCTCGCTGTTGGCACTATTGTCTGCAGTTGGTAGTCGACACCGATGTCGACCGTTGACGAACGGACAGTCGTTGTTCAGCCTTCATGGAATATAGACGTGTAAATTAAGTGTTCCGGGAATGTTACTACCATTACATATTAATTTACTAAGAAAAGTAGTGGTTTGTTTCTTACGCCAATAGAAATTTCCGTCAACGATATGCTAAGTGCCGTCTGACGTCATTGTAACACATAATATTATGGGATTCTCTATAAGGCTGACATGGGCATAAATAGTCCTAAGCCTCAATAAAAAAAAAAGGAATTTACACTGACACATCCAGTCTTTATATCGTCTAAATAACAAAGTCACACTTGAAAACGGCTAAGCGAGAGGGTACGCGCAAAAAACCCATGGAATGAATACGAATGTATAGCTATTTGTAACGGGGCATCCAGGACCCATCCGGGGTGTCAGGGGACCCTATTTGTGTAGCCTTTGGGGACTTTGTAGGTCATTTGAAACGTGTTAGATAGGAAATTGTAGATTTTGAAGTACAAAGTATTACATATTCTAAGGTCAAGCATGGTGTGATCACATATTAAGTGAGTGCCTTATTTCAAAATATCCGAGCTGGGGTGACGTCACTCCAGCTCCGGACACGAATTTAACTAAACCTGAGCTACTCAAGGTTGCGTTAGCCCTCTTAACCCTGCCCGCAACTCTACTATCAACCCTTCCCTCAACCCTCCCCTCTACCCTCCCCTCAACCCTATCCTTAACTGTCCCCTCGAATTTATGTTTTCAAAAACTGACATTACATTGGTACCATACCCGCTCACGAATTCATTCGAACATTTACATCCTACCTTGGACCTATTAACCTCCGGACACGACCCGAACTCGTCGAAGTATGGAATCACGTTCAACCAACTGTCCGAGGGGGGAAAGACTTCACACAGCGCTAACTTTACGTAATTAATACACACTATCTTAATAGCCTTGTTCATTATTTCGCACACACGACGTTTTATGGTTGTGTGATCTATTGTTGCACTACTTTGACATAGAGCGTTGTCACTGTCTAACTACCACCACAGAAGCATTTTTTATGCATTACATAGATAAAATGAGCGACTGACACTAGTGCTTGACGCAGTCGATAACTTGGTTTCGAGAACGAACGAATGAATGACAATTTCTTATGTTCTGGTTAATATTAGTTCAGTTGTTAAAAATAAATCTGTATATTGTTGTAATAGGTTAATGTTCGGTATTGCACATAATTATGTCATGTGACATAATAGTTACACTATGTTTGCTTTTATCGTCTCGTCTCGTCTATTACTCAGACTATCGGACCGGCGACGTATCCAAGTGACGTATTTATGGTTCCGTCAAAAGTGACACACTATAAATGTAGGTATTCTGTTCGTCCGTCCGCTGAATAACTAAAACTACAGGTCTGGTTGAACTGAAACTTGTAACGTAAACGCTTTATTGTATCAAAATTAACAAAAATAATAAGAAATATTAATAAAACTGTGTACAATGGATTACGATTATGTACACTTAGGATTCTCTTTCAGTCAAAATTTACGGAACCGCAAATAATAGACATAGCTGATATCTAACTATAACATGCAATCCTTTCTATACCTATGATACACAATAAAGATATTTGTATTCACTATTTCATTCATTCGTTCTTATCGATATCATTATCGACAACGTCAACCCCTACTCACGATGAATATGTCAAGAATGAATGAGCGATAATCCGGCTGAATAAGGTAGGTAACTTTTTGGTTACCATGTGGAATTATAAATGAGGTATTCAACATAGACGGATTACATTGTTTTTATTTTTCAATAATTATGACTTTCGATAAAAGTAGCCATGTAAATGAAATAAAATTATACTTACAAGTGAAAAGACAGATTGCCTGTTTTGCCACTATAAGATGTGCACCATATTAATGCGCATTTACCCATTTTTTCACATATATTGTCTCGCCGAGCGTCTGCGTCAGACTGACAAAAAGATCGTCATCGCCATGGAAAAAGTTGTCAAAGTGACAGAGGGGGTACAGGCGAGAAAGGTAATGTTACTCGTCCATAGGTTAATAGGTCCAAGCATCCTACATTCCTCGCAGTGTATGCTCGGATCGGAAACTATAAATTCGCATAACTTTTGATTGACTGCACCGATTGCAATGAAATAAAGTCTATATCTTACACCAAATTAAGCACTATGTTAATCGGTTTAGTAGTTCTTAAGTGATGCGCGCACAAACAAACAGATAAACAGACAAAAAAATTTAAAATGATCGACATGTGTTCTATCTATTACTTATCCTTAGACCCTAATTTTTTTTTCGCAAATATCTTCAATGTACAGACGCGAAGTTTACGTTTTTATTTATTAGATTTAAGATTTCTAGACTCCACCACAAATTAAATAACATCCAACATTGCAGTAAATAATGTGGACATCTAACTTCTATTCAACAATACACAAAGGAGTCGGCGAGGTGTAAACTCAGGTTTGCTCTCCCTTCAGTTTGGTTTGGAATCAAGTGACATTTGGTATGTTTGTTTTAACAAAGACTCAAAAGCTGGTAATCGGTTAATGAGGTTATCTCTCGCCCTTATCTTATCTTCTTAGGGGGCCAGGAAGTCCTGGCGACACTTCGACCCTTCAGGATCTTTTGTGCCAAACCCCTGACCACCAACGGTGCCCCAAGCCGATTTGGTGGACTTCACATACGCCTCAGAATTTCTTCTTCGGCATATGCAGGTTTCCTTACGATGTTTTCCTTCTCTCGCCCTTACATCTATGTTAGATAAAAAGGTTAACGTACCTAATTGTTTGCTGATAATATAAAGATTGGCAAGCTGAAGTAGCAGTGGGCTGGCCAAATCTGTCGCAGTTTCATTTCATTTCACGGGTTCTGGAGTGGTGACCGCGGATCGTCACACTCAGGGTGGGAAAGTCGCACCGCCGGCAGAAGGTGGCCGGAAGCGGCTGGATGCTGAGGGCGGAGGACACGGTGTGGTGAAGTTCATTGGGGAAGGTCTATGTCCAACAGCGGATATCTAAGGGCTGATATGATGTTATGATGAATATAAGAAATATACATATTCATATCTATTGCCGTGTGGTTTCCGGTAGAGTAGAATAGGACCACTCCAACTCTTCCCGTGGATGTCGTACAAGGCGACTGAGGGAATACATTATAAAACATCAATCAGGCCTCCCCAACCCGTCTGGCCAGCGCTGGGAGTGTAGGCCGAATCCTCCGTCTGTCTCCGGCAGATGAGAGAGGGTTGTGCTCCTGCAGTGGAGACAAAGATAACCTGATGATGATGATAATGATATTCATAATGAGAAGACACTTGAAAGATGGCCATGTGGTTCCCGGCTTAGTATACAGCCACCCCCGATCTTCCCGTGGGTATCGTCAAGGAGACTAAGGGATTTCACCAGGGACGGGCACAAGCGTTCTCCTGTGTATATTAAGATCATTACTGCGATCACCAATCCGCCTGCCAAGCGTGGTGGTTATGGCAAATCCCTCAATGGACAGCCCACCAAAAGTAGCATGTGTTGGGGAGGCTTATGTTCAGCAGTGGACGTATTTAGGCTACAGATAGTTACTTTTAACACAAAGCGGTAAGCAAGACAGGCATGGGCAGAAAATGGAGGGATAGCAACACAGCTGCGGAACACAGAAGCAAAAACACATGGGATTTTGGGGTTCTCATTCAAAGGTTATCTGATAGTATTAACAGAAATATTTTCAATGGTTTTCTTCGATATTTTGATTTGGTCCTGAACATTATCAGTAATTGATCTAATTTACTCGGTTTTCTGATATATTGATGATTGTTGAGGGCATGACAGAAGTGGCTTGACCAAAGGTGGCATTCTGTTGGGGAGGCTTATGTTCAGCAATGGACGTATTTCGGAATGATGGTAAGTGCAAAAAAGTTTCATTTGTCTCGTTCCTTCTCCTTTCGTACAATATATTGCCACAACCGCTGAAGCAAGCTTATCTCTGGTACTGGTATTTGAGCCGGCGCATTATTTGAATGGTACATTACACTCAAAAGCCTTTCCGAGGTGGCCGTTAAAAATTGTCGTCATGCATCACGCGCAAAATGCTAACCTTTTTACGAGGCGCAATTTTAGTGACGTGCGTTTGAAATATCGAGAGCGTTATATTTCATTCCAGATTAATAGTCCTATGAAAACCAACGCTATTTACGTCTCGGTAACATATACATGAAAGGGTCACCAGCAGCAAAAATAGGTTTGTATTACCAAGTAAACTTTGCGGTCCACTTAGGAACACCATCTATTGTGTATTTTGTTTTCGAGACGCAAATGCGTTTGTTTTCATAGGACTATTAATCTGGAATGAAATATACATAAGTTTATTTGCCTTATTTTCGAAAATAGTTTTATCCGGAAACAACGATCTCTATGTACTACTAGATAGAGCGATCCAAACAATCGCTCTGTTCCACGCATGTAGCCACAAGAACATTTAATTATTACTAAATATTGACGCTACGGTTAAATAATGTAAATATTTAGTAAATAATTAAATGTTCTGAGTAGTAACTGTACAAGTTTCAAAGTGAATGTGAAAGAGTTGTGGCTACTTGCGTGGAACAGAGCGATTGTTTGGAACGCTCCATCTAGTAGTATATAAAGATCGTTGCCCGCAAACTACTTTTGTCAATATGGACACAGAAAGTATAAACGCTGTAAAAACCTTTAGAGTTCTGCTGCGACTGCCCCGCTGTTGTAGTGCGTCGGGGATGTTTGCCCAAGCGCGTACTGATGATTTCTATGCCGTCAGACGCAAGAGGGTGGCATCTCTGATGCGCAGGACGCGGGACAGTGGGAACGGCATGCTAAAGGTTATTGCTGGAAACTTTGACTGCCCCATTCTAAATAGATGGATGTCCATAGTCTATGGTGTAGCAAGGTAATGATTGTAAATATATTGTAAAAACTGACTTATTTATAATTTTGTCTACTAACAAATATGGGTTTTGTAATCTCAATAAAAAGTTTTATTATTATTACATTATGTAACTATCTGTCTCACTCAGTATAATATGGTATGTATGTATTTATGTAAGTATATTAATTATAGTTATTATTATTTATTATATATATATATAGTTCAGGTATTTAGTTATTATGTAGTCTATTATGCACTTATTTTGCCCCCCTCGCTCTTACTGCCTTGTCTCACACCATGTAAGGTTGGCAGGAAGAGATCTCTTTTAGAGATAAGCTCACCTTTGTACACACCATATATTACTGTATTTAGTTTTAAGTTGTGCAATAAAGAATATTATAACTGTAAAACCATCGATGTAATTTTTTTATTACACTTCGGAATGAGAAACAAATCTACGTCGAATGGTTTTCGACTAATCCAGTCAATCCGGTCTGGCCATTCGACGTAATTTTTTTTATCTGATTCCGAATTCGCAATTTACATCGGCGATGGCCAACACGTCTGTCCAGCGAGGCCATTATGGGTAAAACTCCCCCATGAGCCGTGTGACGTTGACTGGGAAAGGACTATGTCCAGCAGTGGACTTTAAAGAGCTGATATAATTTTATGTCGATGTGGGGATATAAACATAATACTGAGCAGACACGTTTACTATGAAAATGAAATGATTCATTTCTAAGTTAACTCTCAGACTGACATGACAAATTAGTGTTTCCTTAATTGACTTTCTCGAGTCACAAGCCTAAAAAAAAGATTAAAGGACTTTTTTTTTCGTAGCAATCTATCGATGTATCTGTGTCGCCACATCACTAGAAAATCGGTGCACGTCTATAGCAATTTATTCTACAAATGCGTTTGTTTGTACGTACGAGGCTTTCACAGAACATGTACGCGAATTTGCTTTTTTTATATATATTTATGCTCCACAGATTAGGATAAAAGCAGAGTGGTGTTCGTGGGTCGAACACGGCATTGTATCTTTGTTTATAATTTTTTTTTAATTAAATATAATATGTTTGTAAGTTTTAGAGTACGGTTAAAAGCTTAGGTACTATCATTTGCATATTTACTTATATCTTTATGTCCTTTATTTGTGTCAACACACAAAAAATTATAACAAACAATAAAAATAGGAAATAAACAACATGTATACAAATGGTGAAACGTTTGTGTGTGTGCGTACATTATTCTAGGGTTGTCAGCAGCGAGCGGGTAAGCATAGCCTATCGAGACGGACAACATAAGTGCTCTCTTTTTAACTTATGCCTTGCGAAAAGGCTTCGCCCACACATTTTGTGATAACCCACACCCTAGTGAAGTGCGTGAATACGATACGAGTAATGGGTCCCATGGTGTACAACCGGCTTCCCACTGAGGTCACCAGCTCTCCGAGCCTACCTACTTTCAAAAAGAGGCTGTGCGCCTGGCTTGCAAGCAGTAATTTTTTTGCTATGAAGAGTTCTTTCAAACTCATTGACTTAATTATATATAATTATATTTGACATTTTCACTAATTATTGATTTTTCGCCCCGTAATACCCCTAGACGTGATGTGTTGCGAACAACATCGCCGTATACAATAAATATAATAAATAATAACAATAACTATAATAAACATACTTACATATATACTATAATATACTGAGTGAGTGCTCTTTTAGTTTTGTTTTAAAGAATGTCACCGACGTACCATCTCGAATGACCCTACATATTACAAGATTTTTTTTTAATGTCGGATCAGACACACGCATAGACATTTTTCTTGTCTTGTGTCTTATAATGTGCAAAAGGCCTAAGGAATGCCAGGGGTATGTTGTGTACTTAGGTATTGCAGAACATAAATATTAATGCATAGTAATATTATATCTAATTACATTTTGGTAGAAAGAGGGTTGATGAACCAACCGTGCCTCAGGCAATCCCCCTTACTCCTCTACCCCCCAGTTAGTACGAGTATAATACAATAACGTTAATGGAAACTACGGGCCTGATATCGAAAGTAAATATTAGTGCCCGTAATATAAACTTAGTTAACGACTGCCATATTATTTTATTTGACTCCCCTACGTGACCCAGAAGTTAAATAACTAGATATTATTCATAAAATAGGTATGATTTTCTTCGTAGCACAGAATAATTAGACAAGGACATGATATGTCGCTTGCGTCATTTTGGCAGAGCCACAGTCTCTGATTTGAATTCTGACCTTGCAGAAAATTTGTCCTGGAAATGTACTATTTTGTACTTGAAAATTAGAATTTTTACTTCAGCCGTTTAAAAATTATAGGGGTATGTTTGTGGCTCTGCCAAAATGACGTCACTACCCTGCTGCCAATCAACAATCGTGCCCTTGGTAGACGACAGTCGATCTTTCATCTACATCTACCAACGATCTCTATGTACTACTAGATGGATCGTTCCAAACAATCGGTCTGTTCCACGCAAGTAGCCACAACTCTTTCACATTCACAGTGAAACTTGTGCAGTTACTACGCAGAACATTTAATTATTACTAAATATTGACGCTACAGTTAAAAAATGTCAAATGTCTGCAATAGAAAAAAGTTGTGTACAAAGGCAGACTTTTCCCACTTAGGGATCTCTTCCAGTCAACCTTAGAGTAACTAATAGGACCGTTATAATGCGTATATTATTACCGTTCCGTTTGATTTAAGGCTAATGTAGGAATATTTGTATGTAACAGAAGCTAGTTTTCATGTAAAACGCATAAATTCGCCTCGCCTCTGAGGTTGAAAACAATTTTCTTTAAAATGTTGCCACATTGAAATGGAAATAGTATTTCTTATTTCACGAAACTGCTGCCAAATCAGCATTTTCTTTAGGTGAGTTCGAGACAGCCAAGAAGGCTGGCCAATAGATAAAGTTTCAGATTAAAAAGATCTTCTTTGTTTTGTAAGAATTTACATATTATGATGTCGTGTTGCGAGCCAAGAGATTTTTCTTTTTCTTCCTGTTGTTTTTAATATTACCTCTAATTCTTTTTTGCTAAGCGAAAGGTATGGTAATTTTGAATATCGTAAATAAATACTTAGTTGTACCAAGTAAGGTTAGTCACTGTTTTGTATTCCTAGTGTCTGCAGCTACTATGGTAAAAGAATTATACAATATTTGGACCAACGATCTCTATGTACTACTAGATGGCGCGTTCCAAACAATCGCTCTGTTCCACGCAGGTAGCCACAACTCTTTCACATTCACTTTGAAACTTAAGCAGATTCTACTCAGAACATTTAATTATATACTAAATATTGACGCTACTGTTAAAAAATGTCAATATTTAGTAATAAATAAATGTTCTGCGTAGTAACTGCACAAGTTTCATTGTGAATGTGAAAGAGTTGTGGCTACTTGCGTGGAACAGAGCGATTATTTCGAACGCTCCATCTAGTAGTACATAGAGATCGTTGTTTGGTACCCAATTTTTTAAGAAGCAACTTAATTAACAAAAAACACTTTCAAAATAAAATATAATAATTATCTAAGTCACTGACTTACTAAGTCTGTGATCTTTTTGCTAATGCTAATATGCAAATATAATAAAACCTGTTTTTAATTTAATCTGTTACAGAGAATCTGTGTAAGAGAGCAATTTCTGCCAACAAACTATCGTACAGTTTGGCGGTGTTAATGTATTATTTTGGTAATAGGAATAAATGACTATAGATTTTGTTTGCAACTAACGGTGATTGTTGATATGGTCCAAAAAACAATTTACTTTACTTGGGCATAATTGCGTATAAAGTAAGGTATCAACCGTATTATTGCCGTGTGGTTTCCGGTAGAGTAGAATAGGACCACTCCAAACTCCTCCCGTGGATGTCATACAAGGCGACTAATGTTTTATACATTATAAAACATCAATCAGGCCTCTCCAACCCGTCTGGCCAGCGCGGGGAGTGTAGGCCAAATCCTCCGTCTGTCTTCGGCAGATGAGAGAGGGTTGTGCTCCTGCAGTGGAGACAAAAATAACCTAATGATGAAGGTATCAACTGGGCCAATTGGCCGAGTTTTGGACACTTTCTTTCTTCTTTTTTATATATATTTATTTTTGTTTTGGTTAATCCCTAACATCTGTTTCAACAAATGGCATAACAAAACAAACACATTTGCGTCTCGAAAACAAAATCAAACAATAGATGCCGGGAATCCCGAAGTGGACTATAAAGTTAACCTGGCAGTTAATGTTTACAGTATATTTTAATTCAAAGGTGCCGATAGAATTTGTTATTGTATACCTTTTAAATTTGAATAAAATATATGTAACAAAATGCATCTGTTTGTTTATACGCTTAATATAAGAGATCCACTAGACGGAGTTTTTTTGTATCTTTTCATTTATTAGCATAATCTAAGTTTTAAAGAAAATCTTATTAGTATAAGCTACTACATATCTTACATCTGTGGTGCCGTGACCAGGATTCACATTAGTCAGGGCATTTCTTCCTGAATTTTAAATTTTTGATTGAAATTTATTTGCTGTAATTATATTTGCATAGTGTTATTTAATTTGACGGTAATACCGTTACTTAAAAGGTATTATAAAATAAAATAAAAATAGCCTTTATTCTGAATTAATTACAATGGAAATTAAATTAATACAATTATATATAAATTAGTACTATTTGTCATTATTATATGTCAATTGTTATTATTTTTGCATATCATTATTTATTTACAAAGTAATTACTTTATCTCGTTACTGTGTCATTTTGTTTTGTATTCTTTGTTTTCTGTTCAGCAGCTCTGTTACGAGCGTAGACCTCTTCCAAGAGTTGCCATTTCTTCCTGTCTGCTGTTTCCCTGTGCCATGCTACATCTAATTCTTTTTTTATGTCATCCATCCATCTTCTTCTTGGTCGTCCCACCTTTCTTTTCTCTTCTCTTGGGTACCATTCTGTCCTTCTCTTTGTTCACCTGTCATCGATGAAAGGTATTATACCCTTTAGAAATATATTACATATAATATTGATGACGTAGTGTTAATGTAATATAATGTTAAATTAAAAAAGTCTTGCATAACAATTAGACTATTTCAAAAGTCGGTTAAGTTTGAATACTCCACATCCACCATTATTCGTACCACAAAGATTTATTATTTTGGAACCCCCTTTCAAAGAATTAATCCTGCAGGTCCATTGTGTGTTTTCAATGGCTCTCCTTTGAAATATTGGCCTAAGTAGAATATGGAAAGTAGACATATTGTTCGAATGACCGATGGTTTCGCACTCAAGCTGGAAAGAGCTAATGTTTTTCTCATCTGGTTTGCCAATTTGGCAGAAAATTAATGGAAAAGAAAAGCATATGTGAAATAATACTGACTTGCACATTAAACGGGCACTTTATCTGAAATCATATTTATAGACTGCCTCGTTGGCCTAGTAGCTTGGTCACTGGACGCGGGTGCCAGAGGTCGTGGGTTCGATTCCCACTGCGGATAGACAACTTTGTACAATTTGTACAAGTTGGTCCCGATCTGAATGTTATATTTGTGAATTGTCCAATCCTTGTTTAGTTCCCAGGAGATAATACACAGGAGATAATCCTAGTTTGGGATTAGACAAGTGTATGCATATTATGTATACCTATATATATATTTGGTGTAATTCAGTATTGATCAAATATCTTGTATCTTACCCTTTTTTTCTCTCAGTTTCTTATCACCACCTCTCCTTATTTTATAAATAATGGTAATATTTATGACGACCTCCGTGACGGAACGGGTAGCTCTCGGACTGCCCTCCCCCCTCACCTCCACCTCCCCCACCCTCGAGGTGACGGGTTCGAATCCCGCTAGGAGCAAATGTTCGTATGATGAATATGAATGTTTGTACACAAGTCTTGGACGTTTATATATTTATTTAAGTTTGTGTAACTATCCGTTATATCGTAACCATACCACAGGCTCTGCCTAGTTTGGGACTGGATAATTGATGTGAATGTCTGACATATTTATTTATTATTATTTGATTGAAATAATAACAACATTTATTAAAGTAGTTTGAGTTAGAAATGGTGTAGCATCGTTATATTGTCCTTTAAGCGAATTGATATTTCTGATATCGACGTCTTCTCAGCATGGTCATGCAAACTTCTCAGTGGACCTTGCCATCCGATGTTGATCACTCTAGTTCTCAACGAAAATTATGTTTCTAAATGTTTTTTTCGGTACAATTACAAATTTTAGAAAAGAGACCTTTTTTAGTCGATGGGCCAAAGAATTATTTGTCAAAATATGTTTTAAAAAAACAGCCAAAAATCACGTACTACGTCACGGAGCATCGTCTTAGAAATCAGTCAACATTTCTATTCGATTCCACCAATATTGTTTCAATTTCACAAAATTATACGCTACGAAATTATTGGAAATATTAAATGGAGGAAACGAACCTATATTAATGAAACCAATTCCGTTATAATTTGATTTGATGGAAAATAGAGCTATTGGTCAAACATCGTTAATTGTCTTAATTGAAGACTACTTCGAGACAGCTCTGTTTGTATTCCAGGTCAAATTATCTTTGCAACATAATCAGGAGCGGATACGGGTTCATTTAGGGAGGAGGAGAGGGGGGATGAGGGAGGAGGGAGGAGTAGTGTGATTTTACCTATCTTTCTGAAACACACTTGATCGATCGATTGTATTATAAACTAGGTATATATTATAAAATTATATAAATATGTATGCATAGGTATGTATTTAAGTATATTTGTATGTAAATTTAATTGTGTAATATTTTTACTAAGTATTTACCATGTTCTAAAATTTTTTTTAATTTTTTTTTATTTATTTAAATACTCTACTTTGGCTACCCATAGAACAGGGAATCCTAGTTTGGGAGCAAGGCTACTACTTGTAATAATATATCTACATAGATATGTCTAGTATAAGGACCCTAATGTTCATGAACCAATAAAGTTATTTGTATTTGTACTCTTACAGCACCATAACAATAAATCCAATTCGGCACTGCAAAACATACTATTTACCTTTCCAACTTAAGCACTCTAACATAATTTTATTCACCTCCTAGCCCCCATGGCTCGAAGTGCGGCTCCTGTGAGCTCCGTCAGACAACAGTTGAATATATCCAACCCCTCCCGAGACAAAGCATTCAGTTCTCTGAGCGCGCGCGTCACCGGTGCGCACGCGACGATGTTGGTGCGCGCCGCGGGCACGCTCAGCAAGTGTACCCGCCTGAGACTCAGATACCGGTCCGGCACAAACAGACTCAGAGACTCCAGGATTTCCGGGTTGTGGATCATCCCCCGGAACACTTTAAAAACGTATGTGACTAGTGCCACTTGTCTCCTAACTTCAAGTATCCCTTAGTCGCCTTGTACGACATCCACGGGAAGAGTTGGAGTGATCCTATTCTACTCTACCGGAAACCACACGGCTACCAAACCAAACCCAATCGTGTACGATGTGACACTAAACGTATAGCTCATTAATTTTCTGTGGAAATCCGGCTGCTGTAGCGTTTCTGTCGAAACAAGAGCGCGAGCTAAGACCGTTATAGCATCCGCGTTCAAGTAAGAAGGCGAAAAGTGTTAACGTTCTTAAGCCAATTTAAAAAAAAACAAATTTGTCATATAAAGTGTGGTTTGAAAGAAGATGAAGTAACGAAGGTGGAGATGGGTATGTTGCGTTGGTTTGAACTTTGAACATTTAGAGCGTGTGAGTGAAAGAAGAGCGACAAAAGAAATTTACTGTGTTAGGAATTACAGTTAGAAGTCGTCCTAGGAGGACGTTCAAGGATCAAATTAGTAACGTCCTCAAAAAGGCTGGGGAATTCAGTGAGAAGATTAAAAGGAGGTGCATGAAAAGGGAGTGAGGCTAGTGAGGTGTGTCAGGATCGCGCAAAGTGGAGATCCATCGTCTCTGCCTACCCCTCTGGGACCAAGGGACCTTTATGTATGTATGTTCGGTCGTGAGTCGGTGGGGAGAGGGCGGGGGGGGTGCACCCTGTATTTATGTATCTAGATCATATTTTTAGCTATATTTTAATGCTACGCCTATTTTGGCGGGTAGGGTTAGTAATATTAAGGTCAACGTCCAGATTGAACAGTCTAGCTATCAACGTGTATTTAACCATTCTAACATATCCATATTAACTTGACCCATTCGTCAGTTCAAAAACGAACTTTAAGCTTAGAGTTACCAGGCAGCTTATTGAGAAAAACTATTGAGCCATACCCTCGTACCCATGTTCACATTTATCACTCGCTCCTATCTATATAGAACTTATGCATACACTACCCCTAATCACACTTCCCCCTCCCCCCCCCTCCCCCAGCACACACATATACAACCCCACACTTCATGCACACACACACAACATCCCAAACTTTTAATTTTTTTATTGTTGTTTCATATCTTTTTTTTCTTTTCTTCTGAAACATATCCGTTCTAATTTAATTATCTTACGTGAGAACCTGTTATTAGCTATACTAAATGTTATCATATCCCTCATTGTAATACTGCAAATGTTTGTAAGCTCTTGGTTTTCCAAATAAATAAATAAAATAACACTACCTACAGACTACCTAGTTCCAGTCTCTGCTTATTTCACACCCATGCATGCTTTCGTTCACTCATTCAATCCATTCGTGGTAGATCTTGTGAAACTAGGTACCTATAATCATCATGCTATGTAATGAAGACTAAATATACAGACAACAAATAATTTACTGTTATCTATGTATAGGGTGAAAAGCTCGCGGCTCCCGCAACTAACGCATCAAAATTCGAATTCCTTATTAATCCGGGAGCGCGTCACGCGAACGAAGAACGTCGATGTATTAAACAGTGTCATAGTTTGGATGCGGTAAATGCCACAAATGACTCAAGGGGCGGTGTGATCAGGGCTCAGTGACGCAAGACATATCTATCAGCGGGGAGCGGTAGTAAACTACGTGGTTCCATTTCGACCTCTTTTCACATTCATCGTCCTTCAAGTTGCCTACCGTGGCTTTTGACTTTACCCTCAAGTGGAACATAGTTTTTGTAATAAAAGTTTTTTAAGTGAATTTCAGTTTGATTGATTTTAGAAAATTTACATATTTTTTTGTTGCCAGAACTGTCAAAGTTCTAGTCTAAAAGCAACTTACTTCGTAGTAGCCTAAGAATTAGAGATCAGTATAGGTACCACATTGTATTTGCTAATATTAGCAAAGATAATATATTATATTAGTAACTATTTATTTATAACTTTTTGTAAATAGAATACCTATCGCTCATTGTTGCAATGAAGTATTCTCTTTACAAAAAATTGTAAATAAATAGTAAATAAATCGACTAATTTCTATTTACCTTTAATTGTAATTACTTATCGTATCAAGTTATTCCTTTTATTAGATGTAAGTTTATTATATAATATTAGGGGTTAAAGCAATGGTTCCCAAAGTGGTCCAGGTGGACCCCCAGGGTCCACAGGAGACTCGACGGGGGTCTACGTTGGTGTGACAAACAAATGGGGGTCACAATTCGTAAGCCACGTAATTCGTCCACGAAAATTTATCTGCTTTGATAGTGAAGAACTAAAATGTTGGCTTTACTTTACCTATCAATGTAGGCAGATAATATAGGTATTAAGAAGCTCAGCGACTGTTACTTGTAAAAACTTGCATATTCCATATTCAGTACATCGTGTCGAAACTTTTTATTTTTACCACTCCGAATTGGGAGTTTTCAAAATGAAATAAGTGAGAATTGATTTCATATATTTTTTCCTTTTATGTTGTAACCGAAACTTCTAAGTACAATTTACCTTCTCCAAATCGAAGTAGTGGTTCCTTCGTACATGGACGTATTGTCGACATAATCTAGGTCTGGAAGATAATGTTTACATTTAATATGTGCCTCCGACGGTTTTAATTTTACACAAAAGCAGAGGGGTTACGTCATAGTATATATTTATATACAGTATGTTCAAGTTATTTAGTAGTACGTAGACTAGGTTGTATAGTAATAATTTTTATTTGTTAGTGGTAGATTTAGATATATAAAATAGATATATGTTGCTAGCTGTTGCCCGCGACTTCGTCCGCATGGGCAACTTAACATTACAAATTATTAAATATTTCCCGTAGGAATGAGGAATATTCCAGGACCTAACCTATATGTGTGCCAAGTTTCATCTCGATCCGTCCAGTGGTTGAATCGTGATTGAGTAACAAACATCCAAAAATCCAAACTTTCGCATTTATAATTAGTAGGATAACATGTACAGTGGTGGAATTAAAAGGTTCTTCAGTTCTCAAATTTATCAACATGTCACGAGAATAGCTTACCTTTTTAAACTATGCCAAAAATCAGTCTGATGGATAAAAAAATATGTTTTGCAGTAAAAATAAAAAATTTTGTTCTTCGAAAGAGTATGTATAACTCTTTATTTAGTCGGCCCCGTAGCTTAGTCGGTAGTACACCTGCCTGCGAAGCTCGGGGTCGCGGGTTCGAATCTCGCCCAGGGCAAACATTCGTGTGATGAGCACTTGTGTTTGCCTTGTGACTGGATGGTATTTATATATTATAATATGTATGTATATCAGCTGTCTGATACCCATATTACAGGCTCTGCCTAGTTTGGGATCAGGTAGCAGTGTGTGAAATGTCCCCATATATTTATTTATCCAAAAAGTTTTTCAATAAATTTCAAATAGACTCTAAGATGACAATTTTTTTTTATCTTTACTGTACTTTAATTCCTGTATGAAGAAGTCGAATTGGCAATACTTATCGCTCGTCATACAAAAGTGTCAACCATAACAACGCAGCGCGTTTCATTCGTTCATATTATTCGACTACTGGGTACAGGCGGTGTCAATGTACTTTTATGCAGATGTAGTTGGCACTATTAAATCATTTCCTTTGTTCTCAGGTGTCAGACGACATCGGGTATGTGGTGTATTCGGCACTGGGGAGCTTCTACATACCGTCCTGCATCATGGTGTTCGTCTACATCAGGATATACTACGCAGCGAAGGCCAGGGCGCGGCGGGGGATCAGGAAAAATCCTCGACCTAGGCCTGCAAGTATCAATCTAGTCATTTCCGAGTCAAACATTAGAGTTACGTTTCGACCAGTTGTGCTGTGTGGCTCCCCACTTAGAGTGGGGCCACCCCCAATATTCCCGTAGGTATCGTCAAGGCGGCTAAGGCTTTGCACCAGAGAATGGACAGCAGCGTTCTCCTGTGTATATTAAGATCATTACTCCGATCACCAATCCGCCTACCAAGCGTAATAATTATTTCAAATCCCCCAATGGAGAGCCCACCAAAAGTGGCGGTCTATTTTGGAGGCTTATGTTCAGCAGTGGAAGTATTTCAGCTGATGATGAAAGTGCGCTGTGAAGGGTTACGTTCTGTGCTCTCTCCCGTTTCGCCCCTACCAGTTATCTACTTTGTCGATTCTGGTCCAAGCCAACCTCTTTCCTTAATATACAACACCGCAGCCACGTAACTTCGCCGTCATCGGGAGGCTCGACTTTTCTCGTACATTTCGTATACTTCTTTAGGCCCTTTTGGGTAACTCCGTCAGTCTTCTTAGCTTGTGCCGAGCATAAGCAAACCTAAGTGCAAAGTTTACCTTTACAAGTAGTCCGGACCCGCCTCGGCATTGAGAGGAATGAAATTTTTTGCCGTAATGCAAAATGGGGATTAACCACATATAAGATTTTGATTTTTAATTAGTATGGCGTATTTGCTATAAACGTGCATTTTATTAATACTATCAAAATCCATCAAGAAATTACAAAGTTATTAAAGTTTATTTAACGCAACTTTTCAAAACGCGCGTGCTTTTTATGTCGACGTCACTTGTTACAACACGCGCGCATGTTCTCGCCCTCTCGCTCGAAGTTGATTCACAGCTCTGTGTCGCGGTGTTTTGTTTACAGACTGTGCTAGTGTACTCGCACACTTCTTCCAGCGATGCGTCGGATGACTTCACTTCCGTTTTTGAACTATTGCACTGAAATTGCTGTATCTTCGTCATTTTTGACCGGATTAAAATATTTTTTTCATAGTATTTATAGGGATTTTTAAAGCTAAAAACGCATTTGCATACTTAACAAAAAACGTGACTGATCCTAATTATCGCTAAGATGAGAAATTTAATCGGTATCCATCATAAATTGTAAGTTTTGGCATGTAACTTTCAGTATTACCAACAGTTTATCAGGACGCTGATCTTGTCCCTGAATTCTATATTTTGTTACCCATTACCAGGCTGGTTTAATGTGGGAATCTAGTAATACATCATACACTTCAATTAGTACAGGAATTTGTATCAATGTCCTGTCAATTCTTGCATTTGGACGCCTACTCTTATTTAAGAGGTCTAACTGATAAATTGTTTCATCATCATCAGGTTTTTGTCTCCACTGCAGGAGCACAACCCTCTCTCATCTGCCGGAGACAGACGGAGGATTTGGCCTACACTCCCCGCGCTGGTCAGACGGGTTGGGGAGGCCTGATTGATGTTTTTTAATGTATTCCCTTAGACGCCTTGTACGACATCCACGGGAAGAGTTGGAGTGGTACTGTTCTACTCTACCAGAAGTTTCGTAGAACATGATGTAGCCCTAGATTTAAGTTTCTAGTTTAGAATACTTAAATCTAGGGCTACATGTCTCTCAGTGCAGGATTAGAAGTTTTAATGTATATGAATTTGGTTCCAGAACGAGCAACAGACCAGCTTTTCCAACGCGCCGAAGGGCACCCGGCCCATGCCGGCCACACCCTCGCTCCCCATGCCGCAGGGGATCGATACAAATAATTCTGTTAGGTAATTCAATTCACATATTTCAATTTAGATAGAAGTTCATAGAATTGGTAGACGAGGCAGACGAGGCTTTGGTAAACAAACAATGGCGACATAACCATTCAAAATAGCTAAGCCATGTAATTGCAGAGCAAATCATAACAGTACTCACAGGGGAACTCACCGATTATAAGTCGAGGGTTCCTTTAAAAATACTCACCAACCTCCAAAGACATTATCCTTTAAGACATTATGCAATTAATTTATGTGAATCCAAGTAGATTTAGGAATGTCAAAATAAATCTATTTACCAGAGGAATATCTGTACCGATTTTCAGCCATATCGGCAATGCTATTATGAACTTTAATAATATTAACAATATTTTTTATAGCAGGCATAAAAAACATAATAAGTAATTAAATTAAATATATCATATAAAACAAACCAACACTTAATCTATACTAATATTATAAAGAGGTAAAGTTTATGAGATCTCTGAATCTACTGAACCGATTTTGAAAATTCTTTTACCAATAGAAAGCCACGTTATTTGTGAGTGTCATAGGCTATATAACTTATAAAATTACGTGGTCCACGCGGATGAAGTCGCGGGCAAACAGCTAGTATAAAATACAAATATAACACCTATTTTATGTTGTGGTTCTGGTGAACAGTACTTTAACATTTCTTGGAGATGGTGTTAACACGTTCGTGGACACATCCCATGCGACTTAATTCGTGATGCAGCACTAGACGACGAAATAATACGAAATACCATCGTATTTCGTTCACAGAAGTATTGTTATTGTTAGAACGCATGACGAAGCCCAGCTGTGGTAGCTTGTTTGGTTGTGCACTCGCCTCACGTTCATGAGGTCCTGGTACAAACCCCGCCCGTACCACAGAGCTTTTTCCAAACTTTACGTACGGTTTACTCATAATACTACAGGATTTTCTGTGAAGGAAAACATCGTAAGGAAACCTGCATATGCCAAAGAAGAAATTCTAAGGCGTATGTGAAGTCCACCAAATCGGCTTGGGGCACCGCTGGTGGTCAGGGGATTGGCACAAAAGATCCTGAAGGGTCGAAGTGTCGCCAGGTCTGCCTGGCCCCCTATGAAGATAAGATAAGACGGGTGTGACGTCTGTTGAGATAGTGCCCACGAATATGTTCGTAAACTACCAGATTGTCCTTGTTAACCAGAACTGGTCGAAATTCAATCAAATCTACCGAACTCCTCGTTTGATTTATAAAGAAACGTTAACATTGTTAGTGGTATCATTTAAACTAAATATTACCTCAGCCCTTCAAAGAAACGTTCTCCCGAAACACAGGATTTATCGCTGGCAATTCTTTTCAGGGACAATCCAATATCGACGATAGAGGCGCAACAAGTCGCGATACCCACGGTGACTTGCGACTTGGCGTCGGACATATCGACAAGCGAGGCGGGGGACACGATACCACCGCCCCCTGACGAGAGGAAGGACACTCTAAAAGTGAGGAGTTATTTATTATTCATATAAAGTGGGAGGCCTAGTTGAAGGACCATCGGAGGAACCATAACGCCCTCTCGCTCACTCCCTGGGGCCTACTCCCTAAGCCACTCACTTATATGCCAAACTATTATCTAAATGTATCACAAGACCCGCAGAAAGTAAAAAAATGATTTCTCTCTTCGACGGATTATCCTAAATGCTTACGGGCTCTCTGGTCCCAGAGGGGTAGGCAGAGACGATGTATGATGATTTTCTACGATTAATATTTTATCGTTTTCTCGAAAACTATTAAATAACACAACACAAAATATAGTTTCATTCTGTAGATCTTACTAACAAATTTTTGTGTAGTTAATTTTGAAAAGCCATCGGAAAAGTAAGGAATAACTAGAATACAATACACTTTATTGCAAAAGCAAATACAATTACAAGTCTTAGAGATTGTTATTTCCATATTCTATACTTTATGCTTGCATCCTGGTGATCTGTATGTAGGTACATTTGTAACCTAGTTCAGGCTCCATACTTCACAAAATTACTATTAAGGCAATTTTGTGGAGTAAATAAAGAAGTTTGTAATTGTACTGCTTGTTGGTCGCTTTTAACACCAATATATTTCCCCCACAGGTTACAACTTCAGCACAGGTCCAAAGAACCCTACTAACATCGTGTCCGTTGAGAAACTCAACGCTCTCAGTCAACGGAGAGCTGGACGGTCGAGGCAGGGCGGCCAGCGTTGCCATCGACACTGACATGGTCTCCGAAATGGAGCCTTCATCCTCCGACTCAGGAGTAGTCAGCCGCTGTGCAGTGGTCAAACCACTGAAACTGCGGATCTTCAAAAAGACAGACTCCAGTCGGATGCAAAAAAAGTCACAGCCAAGCAAAGCAGAGTTAGAACCTGCGTTACCAAAACAGCATAAACCTCGAGACCCTGAAAGGGAGAAGAGAAGATTAGCAAGAAAGAAAGAGAAGAGAGCCACTTTGATATTAGGTTTAATTATGGGTAGTTTTATAGCGTGCTGGCTGCCCTTCTTCTTTTTATATATCTTAAAGGCTGCGTGTAGAGTGTGTGTAATACCTGGTAGTGCGTTTGCAATAGCCTTCTGGCTTGGTTATATGAACTCTGTACTAAACCCTGTAATATATACGATATTTAATAAGGATTTCAGAAGAGCGTTCAGAAGGATACTGTTCAAGTGATGTTTAGCTTACCTGTGCTGCTACAAGTGCGTCGCTAACCGCATTATGTTGGCTCAACAACGGGCAGCACCAGGTCTTTACAATGTACGTTGAATCTATATCATAATATCATTGCCAACACAGACTATAAACATTAAAATATCATTGAAATAGACTCTTGCTTTTGACTTTGAGTGCCAGTAGAAGGTTTATATCAGATTCGATTTGATCTTTGGCTAAACATTAATGCCCAGCTAAGACGACCATAAAATATTGTGACATTTTGGAAATTATCAACAGAGGGGTTTTTGAAAATTGTCAAAAAGCGGTCAAACTGGTTATCTACAATTCTATGAAACTAGTAGTTTTCATAGAATTATAGCAATCAATCAGGCCTCCCCAACCCGTCTGCCCAGCGCGAGGAGTGTAGGCCAAATCCTCCGTCTGTCTCCTGCAGATGAGAGAGGGTTCTGCACCTGCAGTGGAGACAAAATAACCTGATGATGATGATAGTAAACCAATTTGACCCCTTTTTAACAATTTACAAAAGGTTGCCTAAACACTTTACGGTCTTCTTAGCTAGCAAAGCAGAGTACATGCATATTTTTGTTTTTATAAAATTTTGTACTATTAATTCTGCAACAATATTAGGAATCTAGTGCAATGTTTCTATGGATATAGGTATACCTTTCTATCGCCAAACATACCTTTACAGTTAAGTTTCAAACCGTCAATAAATTAAATTTCTGACCTATCCAAGTGTTTTGGCCCATTTTATAATACTCTTTGAATGTATGCGTTGCATTATAATTTATATATGGAGTTCTTTATTAACTGAAAATATCTGTTAATATTCCAGAATCTTTATATATTGACAAATAATGATAACAGAAACGACTCTTGGCTGTGCAAGAATCTATAGGAATCAGAAATTAAATTGGCCATTTCTACGAGAGGCAGTTGTGGCCCATAGCTGACGCTGTACATTGTGGTGATAATACCATGAAGAAAAATAATTTATGGCACCTCATAAGTCACCTCAAAGTATTTACGTTCATGACTGACACTAATTGGTTATTAAATTAGACAACAAATAGTCATAAGTTATCTAAATTAATAACCAATTAGTGTAACAGAGTCATCGGTTATCTAATTTAATAACCAATTAGTGACAATCATGAAGGTAAAAACAAGACACATATGGTCTTGCTTGACACAACAATCTCTCCAGTCCTTAGATTATTGGTTTTTTAGTCTGAGCTCCAGTCTATCTAAACAAAAATCACTGTCTTTTTTGTGCTGGATGAATTCGATTAACCAACCAGGTGGCCAGCACTAGCAAAAGTAGATATAGGGTCCCTTAAAAGAGTATATAAGGGTCAAAGCGAACTCTTTTTATCTACTTTATATCGTTACCTAACATACAATGATAGAAGTCATTATAAACAATTAAAGTAAATATTTGTTTAGCCAAAGAACAATTGGAATATAGTGGAATAATACAAAAAATATAGCATTGTTACTAAAAATCTTAGGTTAGCTTTTGAATACTTTGCGCTTTTTATAAATAGATATATTCAAGGTCACTTCATGAAGAAAAGAAAGCAATACAAAGTAATTTTCGTAACAAAGAATAACACTCGAATAAGCAAACAAACAAAGCAAAGAAGTAATGACGTCGATTGAGAAGACTACCAAACGAAGAAAACGTGTATCGATACCAAATATTCGTTTGAAGTTTCCTTGGAAAAGGAACCTGTATCGCAAAGTACCAGTTCCATTTAGTAATAAGTGCTATAACTGTTATATCTACGAACATAAAGCAAATGATACAAGCCCATTAAAAGTATAAATATTATAATACAAAAAAAACATTCAAAAATTAAACCACAACTTTTATAATTTTGGTACTAAACGCATTATACCAGTCCTTTCAGTTACTCTAAGGATGACTGGAAGAGATCCCAAGTGGGATAAGTCCGCCTTTGTACAAAAAAAATTCCTTTATTTATTTTTGTTGTTGTTAATTTTGGTACAATAAAGCGTTTACATACATACATACATTTAACCTAACCAAGCAACGTGATTGAGAGAAAAAAAATATGTTGGATCTCCTAACAATATTTGGAATCGAGTATATAATTGTTTGGTTTGTTGAATTTTGGTATGTTCTTCAAATTCAAATGAAATTAAAAGTATCAACTGCAGTTATTATCTAGGGAGGCAAAACTGCCAAAAGGCTGTTTAACTAGTCATTTAAGTACCTATAGCAACTTTTGTCGATTTGGATTTACTGTCACCAGAATAATACACAGAAATTCCGCACCGACTGCGCTTGATGAATTCGTCTTAGTTTTCAAAATAACGCTGGACATTTTGGCAGTATAGTTCATAATTTAAACTAAAATACTAAACTATAAAGCAGTTACGTCACTACAGCTGCTAAGTGATGTCAACAGTTGCCTACTAGTAAGAATAATTTGACATTGCCTTAGCTTAGCCACTACACTAAAACACCGCTAAAAACGGTATCATCATCAGGTTATTTTTGTCTCCACTGAAGGAGCACAACCCTCTCTCATCTGCCGGAGACAGACGGAGGATTTGGCCTACACTCCCCGCGCTGGCCAGACGGGTTGGGGAGGCCTGATTGAAGTTTTATAATGTATTCCCTTAGTCGCCTTGTACGGTATACTTAGCTATAAAGCCGCTATAGGATTAAAATGCCTTATTGCGTAGTAACATCCTGAATTTTCTTCCATACCATACACTGTACTAAAATTCCGTTAAGTGCTCGATACTGCCTTGTTGTGTATGACACAATGTAAATATTTATTTAGTTTAAACTCGAATAAGACTCTATAATTAAATGAGATTGATACAACAATCTCTATGTACTACTAGATGGGGCGTTCCAAACAATCGCTCTGTTCCACGCAAGTAGCCACAACTCTTTCACATTCACTTTGAAACTTGTGCAGTTACTACTCAGAACATTTAATTATTTATTAAATATTGACATTATTTAACCGTAGCGTCAATATTTAGTAATAGTTAAATGTTCTGCGTAGTAACTGCACTAGTTTCATTGTGAATGTGAAATAATTGTAGCTGCTTGCGTGGAAAAGAGCGATTGTTTGAAACGCTCCATCTAGTAGTACATAGAGATCGTTGGATTGATATTGTAAATTACTTACACTAAACTCCGCATTCAACGTAACCAATTTGTAGTATAGTCATAATTATAAAAAAATATCTCGTACTACGTTAAAAGACGGTTTAGCTATAGGTAAGGTATTCGTGATTTTAAGCATACTAAACTAAAATGAAATTTCATCAGTTCTAATACTTGTATTAATATTATAAATTCTAGATTTATCCATATAATAAATATACAGTTTGCTATATACCTACTAATTACAAAAATGGATACGAAGGGCCTTACAGATAAAATATCTCCCCAGCTCTGCAGAGTTTTTAATGGTGCCGAGGATATTCGCTGCGTTAACCCTTTGAATCTCCAGGCTGATGTGGCTGATAAAAAAGTATCTGGTTCGACCTGCTCGGCTCGATTAGATATTAGAAATTGTTATTTTCTATATTGCTTTGAAAAGTACGTCACGCAACTCAATAATTACCTAAACTGTAGTCATTTCTATAGAATTATAGAAAACTGATTTACTAGAATTTTACTCTAATTTTCATTTAACAGCCTTTTTATTAGGAAGTCAGAAATGTAACCAAATAGTTTATGATTAGATAGATCATTGTTTACGTCATATAAATTTACGTATATTTTATGATAAACAATGAGATTTTACAGTACATTTTTTTTTATTTCAACCGTTTATAGGTATGACTCTGTGGTTGCATTTTCCCCTTTCTAGACCCGGTATACTTTACAATATTTTCCATCAGAAATAAAAATAGTTAATTTTATTTACAAATAATTCTTATTCATGAAGTGATCTGACCTTAGTTATTTTGCTATAAAAACGGAATTGTAAAGAAATAAATTTTTAATTTCGTAGTGAGTGTAGCAAAAACATAGTTATACGTATAGTAACAAAACGAAACTGCAAGAACACTAATGGATTTGAAATGATTATACATATTAAACATAAATTATATAACTGTATAATAGTAATACTAAAGGAATTCATATAGCTTTAAATTATATAATATATACTTTGTGCCCAGAAAAATTTAGGATCAGAAAAAAATACTTGACTTCCTGCAAAACATTTTCATGTGGTATTTAATCATAATAATTTATGAACGAAGAAGTCGCGGGCAACAGCTAGTTTAAAATATAAGTGGGGAAATGAGAAAATTTTAACTATCTAATTATGTTTTAAAAATTGTTTATCTTTGCTAAATTGAAGTTAAATTCAATTTAAAGTATTTTGTTAACTGATAATTATATGATAATAATTCTAATTTATAAAATAATTTATCCAATATGTATATTATTCTAATACATAAACATACATTATACTTGCATAAATAAATAGTACTTATAATGAATAAAGTTTTGATATATATTTATTTTTACAAAATATTGTGCACAAATTTGATAAAATATTTGTTAATATTCTATATTTTTATTTAAATTATACGTTGTATTATAAATATATTTTATCAAAATCCTTTTTTTCAATTTGTTTATATTTTTTCTGGGCACTTAGTATATATCCGTAACTTATTCTAAAGTTTAGCTGTAGTATTGTTTGTTATATCTTAAAATGCAAGGGAATCATCATCACACAAATTTTGTAGATAATTTGCTTAAATTGTTTTTACTGTTGTTATTAGAATAGAAAATTCTACATGCGTTGTCTTGTCTATATTAATTTAAAAATTTCTATATACGTTTATTAGTGGTTTAAATTGTTAATAATAGATATTCCCTTGCACATTCACACACATACGCTTAAGACCGTACAAAAAAATAGGATAAATCTTAATATATTATTTGCTAATTATAGTGCCCTAAGATTCACCGCTTAAATCAAATATGCTTAATTTAAATCATACGAAATCAGTCGAAAGTTTTTCAACAATTACTGTTCTAACGTTACGCGGACACGAGTTGGTTTAAAAAGAAAAAATAATATCATTTGCTTTCGCTATTTTCATGAATAATTTACATGTATTTTTGTGTCTGATAATTTAACAACGTCCCAGTTGTAACTTGTGCTAATATATAAAATATCTACCTGAGTGTTATGATGTCCTATACTTAATCATCATCATCATCTTATTAGCCCTTAGACTGCTGGACATAGGCCTTCTTTAAAGAACTGGCGTTCTTTAAAGTGTGGTGTGGTGGCCCACACCCGGTCCTCCGCCCTCCACATCCAGCCATTTCCGGCCACCTTCTTCAGGTGGTCGGTCCATCTGTCAGCGGGGCATCCCACCCTGGCGCGTGCCGATCCGCGGTCTTCACTCCAGAACTCGTCTACGCCAACAGTCTGCGATAGATGTGTCCCGGGCACTGCCACTTCAGTCTGTGACTTCCTTACGGCTATGTCGGTGACTTTCGTTTTACAACCCAATTGAAACGTCCGAATCGATTTCAAAGGAATGTATAAGGTTTACTTTGAGATATTTTTTAGTTTTACGACTTAACAAAACCACAATAAAAAAAATTATACAGTTTAGTATAGACCAATCACAATTCGCGTCACAATCAAAAGTCTCGCAGAAAACATGTTTTTTATAAACAGTTCTTAAATAACAAGTTAATTAAAATAATTTTCTTTTTCTGAACTTTTATAACAACGACTGATTTAATATGACTAAATATTTTCAAACTAAATAAATCAACTCACTAAAATCACCAATTCATTAAAATATGCAATAAATAATGGTCATTGTAAAGATTCGGTGTTAAAAATTAGATCACACATGTTGTAAGCGTTGTATTTGATGAATAATTATATATTTTTGTGATATGTTTTATAAAGTGCTTTTTATAATATAAATTCTTCTGTACAATTCTAAGAAATAATATAAAGTTTTATAACCCTTTGTTTATGCAGGCAGTGTCTTTATTCTATTTTTGCAACAGAGCCATTTGTTTTAATCCATTTTAAAATTAATAACAATGCATAGTTACCTTACAATGTATAAATGCATGTTTTATAAAATGCCATGTCTGTCCCTCTATCACTAAAAATCAGAAAGTGTACGTCGTACACAATGTGCTGGTGTTCCGTCAATTATTTTATAGTTATCCTGGAAAATTTGGGAAAGAAAATTTTACCTGAGTTTTTCATAATTTTCTCTTGATTACTGGGCAACTTTTCATATAGGATCCAAATTGTGGCTTCTACGTTCCAATAGTATTTGAGTTATCCGCCCTACAGATGGACAAAAAAGCTTCGCTGTAACACCAACAAAAACAATGGTTGATTTGAACAAAATCTTGTTAACTGTGAACAGTCACCTTAACTCCATACGAGCGCACAAAGATCTTGTTCTCTTGCACTAGCTCAACTTGTTAACTTGATCACGATCTTGTTTGAAATGATCATGAAAATGATTACTTTAGCTAATATACAGAAAATATATATATTTTTTAGTAAAAGGTATCCGTGATAAAAATAATTGACATGTACCAAATGAACTCATGTGCAATAAATTATTTAAACTTTAATAATGGATTCCCTTAAAAAAGAAATTAACTATTGCATATCGCTCATTTGCGACAAGAACGTGATAATATCTACTCAATATAATGTTTGTGAGATATCACTTTCTTGTCGCAAATGAACGATATAGTCTTGAGGTAGTTTTCCTGTTTAAACTATATACTTACCAAGTTGTGTCATTATTTATTAAATATGTCAAAAGGATCAGGTGTGTGTCTTACAGTGTACCATTTGGCACACGGTATTCTCTCTAGAATACATTAACCCCAACCCCCTCTATACAGGGTATTCAATAAATAAACGTCCAAAACGAAACTGGGGGTAGATGGGACTTAAGCCCTATCAGAATGTGATATTTTTATATTCCGTGAACACTTACCGTTTTCGATATATAACCGGTATTTTTATTTATAAATAACGCCAATCACTTACAAAAATGCATTTTAAAAAATTAACACGATCCCATTAGATATCAAAAACGATTTCATTATCAAAACACTTTTAAAATTAAATATAAAAATTATCTTATAGCTAAATTCGTTGCCTTATTAACTTCATTCTTTATTTTTTTGCTAATATCAGAATATAATAATTGCTGTTTTTTATTTACCAATGTATATAATAAGAAAGCAATTTCTGCGAACAAACTGTCTTATATACAGTTTGGCGGAATTAATGTAAATTTTCTTTTGATGAATAAAAGGTTTTTTTCAAATAGGTAATTTTTACTACCCCTAGTTTCATTTTGGACGTTTATTTACTGGACAGCCTGTATATTCTGTATATATATTTATCAGTTCTGTGACATTTTAAATAGGTAATGAATATATACATTACGGAATAAGTAGTTCTACATTAATCAAATCGCCATCAAGAAAACGTTTACAACATGAATGGTCGAATCTGTAGGTTAAATAAAACTATATAAATATTTAAAAATGACTGTGCCTCTGTGCCTATCAAGCAAGCACTACTCAACAATAAAATGCACTTAATAAATTTTAATAAATCTAAATAAATTGTCTGTCTCAAATTTTATATTTAATTTGTGTTGTGTATTAATGTAAGTTCCTGTAGACTTATTTGATACGAACTTAGGAATTGTTCTATAAAATATATCAAATATATGTATATATTTAATAATAAGTTAATAGGAATTTATATTTAATATAATAATAAGATGTATATACTTTTGTTTTCTCGTAGCGCTGGACGCATAAATTCTTTTTGTTTTATGGTTAATAATTAAAAATAGTGTACTTACGTAGTATAAGAGTAAATTAGAAATAATTATTTACGTTTTAATCAAATCAAAAAGAACACCAAAACTTCCTATAAATGTATCTAATCTTATGAAATTTTATCAGAATATTATTTGTACAGGTTATATATATTTTTTAAACCAGTCTATTTTATTATTTTCAATTACTGTTCGAGTTCATATATGCACAATTTAAAGTTACTGTTGTTTTAATAAAGGCAAGTGTAAACTTATGATTAGAATTAAAATACAGTTATGTTAATTTATAAACTACTTATTTTATAAACTATTCCTATGACTGATAATAGTTTGTATATCTTTTTCAATCTCCGTAAATACGATTGTAAATAAATATATCTTATTCAATTAAAATTTAAATAAATTTAAAACGTATATATATAATTGACTACAACGATGACTTAATTCTAAATTGATGTTAAATAGAAAATTGTATTATGTAAATATATAATTAATTAATTAAGTAAAATAATAAAATTGCAACACCATTTCTGTATTAGTATAACTATAAAGTTTAGATACTTGTCTATTGAAAATAAATATAAAAGCGTTTGGACAAATATTTGTTCTTTTTAATATTGTGTTTCTTGTAAAAGTTTTCATATAGTCTTCCAATGTGTGTATGTGATCTGAATCAAATAATAAATTAGTAATCTGTAATTTTTAAACAAAGTCACCGAAATTCTGCAAGAAAATTTCTTTGCACGAATTTAATATTATAATTAGATTCTTATTATTTTTAATATATAATAGAATTAGAAAAATATATAAACTTTCTTTTTGTATTGGTGTGCCTCAAATCAAATTCAGTTTTAAAATTGAGGAGTAGCAATTCTATTTACATAGCATAAATATATAGATTGTCGGAATCTAGAACCTCACAACTGAGCACAGAGCCCTTGCTATTTGTGGCGGTTCTATTTATAGGAAATATCTAGATATAAGTAGAAAAGATAATATAATAATAATTATAATTATAGATTTCTAAAATATGTATGTATATTATTCTTATAACACTTTGTAATAACAAGTGTTGTTTGAATGAGAAAAAATGTAATAATTATAAGTAATAATTGAATGCAATAATTTTAATTATTCTTACTGAGGAATAAATTTAAGAATTGTCCTTTATATTGTATCGCAAGTTTTCCAATTCCATACAGGTTTTGTACAGTCTTAAAAATCAATATTTTAAAATGAAAATATATAGGTAACAATGCATTTCTTATTTAGTGATGTATAAATAACCGGTTAGAGTATTTTGAAATTTGAATAATATTATTATAAACAATTACCAATAGGTGGCTATTCTATAGTTTATATTTAAAAAAAATTAGCAACTTGTTCAATAAAATTGTTCTAAATTTAATAAAATACTATTTATACTATACTATACTAATAGTTATACTGTAACTTATAGAATTTGTTAAATATTTTAATTTCAGAATGCGTTATGTTTGTATTGTTCTTTATAAATTATTATAATAATTATATAGTACTTATCTAAGATTATACGATATCTACTATAATTCTTATCGACTTAAAAATGTAAAAAAATCTATACGAAGTACCAAATATACAAATTTTAATCTTTACTTATTTGTTTCAATTACTTAAGAATAATATTTTTAATTATCAGAAAATAGACCTAAAATAATAATACATAAAAGGTATCATCAGCCGTATTATGTCCACTGCTGAACACAAGCCTCCCCAATAGTATGCCACTTCTGGTGGGCTGTCCATTGGGAGATTTGCCATAATCACCACGCTTGACAGGCGGATTGGTGATCGCAGTATCTTATCTTCTTAGGGGGCCAGGAAGACCTGGCGGCACTTCGACCCTTCAGGATCTTTTGTGCCAAACCCCTGACCACCAACGGTGCCCCAAGTCGATTTGGTGGCCTTCACATACGCCTCAGAATTTCTTCTTCGGCATATGTAGGTTTCCTTACGATGTTTTCCTTCACCGAAAAGCCTGTGGTATTATAAATAAACCGTACTTAAGATTCGTAAAACTCATTGGTACGGGCGGGGTTTGAACCCACGACCTCATGAACGTGAGGCGAGTGCACAACCAACCGGCTACCACGGCTCTGGTGATCGCAGTAACGATCTTAATATACACAGGAGAACGCTGTGGCCCGTCCCTGGTGCCTTAGTGGCCTTGACGACACCCACTGGAAGATTGGGGGTGGTGCTATTCTAAGCCGGGAACCACACGGCGTGAAAAGTTATAAATAATCATAATAAAATATTACAATAAAGCGAGTGAAAATAAAAATAAGTATTTTCTTATGGATTGGTATTCATTATTGTCATTTGTCGCAGAACCAGAACGTTGGGGCAGACGATTTCTGGAGTGGAAATTGGGGACCGGAACTTGCGGAGGGCGGAGGACCGGACGTGGTGGCGTTCATTGGGGAAGGTCTATGTCCAGCAGTGGTCGTCTAAGGGTTTGATATGATGATGATGATTTGATGTAACTTACTCGTAAATCTATTTCCAAACGTAACATCTATGTACCTCGCTGTAGAAGTTTAAAATAAGTAGGTACTTACAAAAATGCCTAACTAAAGTGGAACCCAAATATTGTTCCCGAATATTCAGTACAGTAAATTTGGGACCCTATCCTATTAGGGATTTAATTAACAAAAATACTTTAAAAATTAAATATAAAAAATATCTAGACGTAAACTCATTGACGTAACTTCCATCTTTTTTTGCTAATAAATATAAAAAATCTTTATTAATGTGGTTTGCTATTCACCATAGATGCGTAGTGATATTTAGTATTATCTGCCATACATAATATAGTAAGTTTTCTGCCAACAAACTGTTATTATACAGTTTGTCGAAGTTATTGTATGTACTTTTTTTTAAAAGATAATTAAATGTTTTTTTTATTATTGTTCTTATTGCCGTGTGGTTTCCGGTAGAGTAGAATAGGACCACTCCAACTCTTCCCGTGGATGTCGTACAAGACGACTAAGGGAATACATTATAAAACATCAATCAGGCCTCCCCAACCCGTCTGGCCAGCACGGGGAGTGTAGGACAAATCCTCCGTCTGTCTCCGGCAGATGAGAGAGGGTTGTGCTCCTGCAGTGGAGACAAAAATAACCTGATGATGATTGTTCTTCTGTACTTTAGTATTCATTATTCTGAGATAGTTACTTAATATTCCAAACCCCTGATATTCAATGATTAGCGAACAATGTTCTAAATCTGGTTTGTGAGATTCAAACAAGCTGAGTCCTAGTTCGTAGCACCTTCGGGGTATCTTAGTTCTGTAACATCATAACAGGGATATATTTAGAACTTTTAGGGGCTGTATTAAATATCAATAGAGAGCACAGTGCGAGCAGAAAATACTATATATTACTAGGGTACGGACGGGCAATATGGATAGGTAGGGCAAAAAGAATATTTTGTCTAATTCCGTGCGTAATTGTTAGAAAGAGATAAGACATAGTGTCATTCGATGCGCTAAGCCTAGGGGCCAGTAAACAAAAGTCAGTGACCGTCGTTGACATTTTTGCGTGTGTGCTGTAAACAAAATAGTTTTTCAGCTTAAAAAGATTGATATTTCAAGGAATGTATTTCATAATTTTTTCTCTAACTATTAAAATATCACTTTCAGTAATCGTATCCGCAAAATGTGCATAAATTCATGTATTGAAATTCAAGAAAACATTTGATATGCTACTGATCACTTTAAGTATATAATAATAATTATACAATATGTACCCAGCGCCTATAGAATCCATTTTGCCCGCCCATGGCGGGCAAAACGGACAGTAATCACGTTTTTTAAAAACGATTAGTTCCTATTAGTAGATAAATGTTTCGTTGATTTTTAGTTTTGTTAATTAAAGTTTATTTACCAATGGTTCATTTAACAAAGAGACTGATTATTGAAGTTGATTACAAATGCCTTTTCATTTGAAGCAAACCTTAGCATACCCTTCTTGCCCGTCCGTACCCTACGTAGTACGTACGTACTACTTTCAATTCATTAGACTCGAGCGCCAGGTCAAGGGTTCGATTCCTACCACAACTTGTTCATGTTTGCCCGACTTGGATGTTATATTTGTGAATTGTACTATCCGTGTCTAATGGTCCATCGTACACGTAAAAATCGTAGCATGGGAATTAGACAAAACTATATTATGAAATACCTATTATTTAATTTTTTTATTTTATTCATTAACCAATAAAAACAGAATTTACATATTTCCAATGCAACAAAAACCAGACTTGGTTCGTCTGTGCACCGCGACGACTTACAAACTAACATTTAACAGTCGTATTATGTAATAATTAATTTAAAAAACCAAAGAAAGCTATATTTTATATTACATTTAGACATCGTTTACTTAACATTACAGATTTAAAATAATCCATTGAGGTACAATCACTTGTTATGCTATAGATGAAACAGGCATTCCTCTCTCTAGCATTTCCTTGCATTCAGTCATCAGTCGTTCCATGCCGTCCACGAACAACTCACAGTGCGGCGCCTCGGCGAGCAGGGAGCCGAACAGCTGCAGTGCGCGCGCGACGGCCGAGTGTCACGGCATACATTACATACGCATATACATTATTAGACACTACAATGTCTATTAAAATATAATAAAATCGTGAAAATTAAATAATTTTGATTGAAATTGTATTATAATTTAATTAAATTAAAAACCGACCCGGATTCTACAAGCATAACGTTAAAATCTAAGTATATTAAATTTTAAATAACGGCCTTCAGAATCCGGCTTATTATTCATTTAAACAAATTGAAATGGGTAACTATAAGTCAAATAGTAATATAGGACGATTTTAGGGCCTCACGAGTATTTTCTAAGACGTCCTTTTTAAGGTTCAAACCTTGATGCGGCCCTGGCTAATATACCCATAATATTAATGCTATAGTTCCTCAGAAATGTTGTCCAATAATCACGGCCGCAGTTAAGTTTGTTGTAGAGTTACAGTTAGCAGTACAAACATAGTTTAACATAATGGACTACACACGATCCTGCGCTTCGACTAACAAATGTACGTACGAATATAATTAGAAGGGATAGGAATTAGATAGCGTCATCATAGATAGATAGATATTCACTGATACAACATAAGTTCACAAACAAGTAGAAAATATAAATTTCTTCAGCAAAACATAACGCCTTTGTATTCTATTTATGTACTTGTCGTGTAGTTCCTGGCTTAGAATAGGGCAATCTCTCTCTAAGTATCGTCAAAACGACTAAGGGATTGCACCAGGGACGGGCTGCAGCGTTCTCCTGTGTATATTAAAATCATTACTGATCACCAAACCACCTGCCAAGAGTAATGATTATGGCAACTCCCCCAATGGACAGGCCACCTAAAGTAGTATTCTAGGTCTATATTCAGCGGTTGACGTATTCTGTCTGACGATGACGGCATTGTGTATAGTTAAATTTATCGTGTCAGCCCTTAGACGTCCACTGCTGGACATAAGCCTTTCCCAATGAAGGCCACCACACCCGGTGTGAATAATAAAAGTAAAGTAAAATAATAAAAAAAACTATATAAAAAAACAACTTTATTTTCTTTAAACACAAGCATTGTTTAAAAAAAAGTATTTTTTTAAGAAAAATGTACGGACTGATCTCTCTTTTAGACTTGTTTTAGGAGGCACTACTTTTCCCTACAAATATTTTATCTCCGTATCATTTATAAATTTTTTGTTTAAAGCATATATAAAGGTTGATGAATGTGAGTGAGGCTAGTGAGGTGTGTCAGGATCGCGCAAAGTGGCGATCCATCGTCTCTGCCTACCCCTCTGGGACCAAGGCGTGAGCATTATGTATGTATGTATGTATGTATGTATAATGTTGAAATGTTTATTATTATGTTTGATGGACTAAGCTACCGTGTGTCACGCCAATGAAGTCAACACCAATGCCGCAAGGGACGTGTTCCGTTTAACTTACACACAACCTAATTGAAAATGCGATTTCAAATTTATGTTCGGTGCCTTCATAAAGTTTGGTCTCTTGAGGACGTTTCTTACGTATATGCACATATTAGATGTTCCTGCGGCTCCGCTCGCGTGGAGTATACAATCAACCCCCCCCTTTATTTTTATTATTTGCGCGATATTAGGCGGGCGGCGGTTGATGTGCCTCACAGCGCGCAAAAATGTGTCTAAGGAGCTCGACTTAGTGTTGTTTCTTACCAACCAACTGGTGGGCGGGGCGTACGCACAGCCAGCGAGAAACTGATGTACCAATCGCTCAATATCAATCAATTTCTACGGAAAATACATAATAATTTGTTATGTTAAGTTGTCCACGCGGACGAAGTCGCGGGCATCAGCTAGTAATAGATAAGGTGAAATATTTGACACAGAGCAATAATACATACATACATAATGCTCACGCCTTGGTCCCAGAGGGGTAAGCAGAGACGATGTATCGCCACTTTGCGCAATCTAATGTCGCAAAGTGGCTTTCCTTCGCCCGCTTTTCCCTCCGTGATACTCGAGCAACAATCTCAACAAAAAAGGTGTTTATTAAAAAACATTTATTTTTTATTTATTTTTCTATTAAGAAACAAACCGATCAATATTATCCCGCTGTGTATTTTCCACTACGTGAAATTGGCAGAATTACTCTGTGCCCTAAACACGATACAAAAAGTCATAATATATTTAAAAAAAAGTAGAACAACTTCTGATGAATCCACTTCAAGTCACCACTATGTTTCAAAAGTTGTGGATCCCTGTAATAATCACGAGATTGTAAATTAATTTAAACTGATTTTACGAGTTATTAAGTCTCTTGTCCAAGAACTCTGTGAACGGATGTCCCAAAACTTCCAGCCTAAATGAATTGTCAAGTTTTAAGTTTATATAAAAACATGGGAGTGGATGAGGTTTACCATCACGCTATAGGAGAAACTTTTGTCAACTTTGCTGTATCCACCATGGCGGTGGTAAATAAGATTATAGAACTAAGAAATGAAGGAAAAGCAAGACTAACTAATTAAAACGTACTACATATTACAATTTAATTCAATTACTCTTTATTGCACGATAAAAATACAGAGATACAACAATAAAGTAGTTCACACATGTGCATCTAGGCGGTCTTATCGCTAAAAGCGATTTCTTCCAGATAACCTTTGGGTAAAGTATAAGAATAGCAGAAACAGTGTTGTATTGTTTCTGTGTCTATTCTATGTAGTGTAATACATATCTATAAGTTAAAATTTTTAAATTGTTTTCTCTAGTTCTTATAAGTTTTATTTTATTTTTTTACCTTTTTCTTGCTTTGTTGGTTTTTTCTTTGTGAGTGCCAATTGTGGTAGTGAATAAATGTTTTTCTTTCTTTCTTTCTTTATATGATTTCCTAGTGAAATCAGCCCAGAGTTGGCAAGTAGAGACATTGACAATAGGCATTAAATAATGTCAATTTCACCTGGTCACTACACTTGCCACTTAATAAACAATATTTAAATTTGAATTGAATGTTTCTGGATTTCTTGCTTTAGTAAATTACTTGATGCAATGTATTTTAATTTTGACTGTAGAGGATTCTATATTTTAGATATTACATATCTGCTGGTACAGTCACCATAAAAGTCAACACATCTATATTTCATTCCAGATTAATAGTCCTATGAAAACAAACGCATTTGCGTCTCGAAAACAAAATACACAATAGATGGTGTTCCTAAGTGGACTGCAAAGTTTACATGGTAATACAAACCTGTTTTTGCTGCTGGTGACCCTTTCATGTATATGTTACCGAGACGTAAATAGCGTTGGTTTTCATAGGACTATGAATCTGGAATGAAATATAGGAACATTTATTCTCTCATTAGCTTTAGAATTCCTACTCTCCAGCAGGGGCAAAAGAAGCAGAAGTTTAACTAAACTATGTGCTTAGATGAGCCGGGAAAAGAACAAAGATGCCAGTGTTGGCTCAGTTTAATTTCCCTTAAGGACGAGCTGCGGCTGGCTAGGCATGTGAAGATGTTAACATCGTCGATATCATCGATATCGACGATGGTAACATTTCTACAAAGTAAGAAGTGACGTTTCTACAAAGGAAGAAGTGCCAACTAACAAAAAATCAAATAACGCGCGGGTTTGCGCTTGACCCCAATCTCACCTGATCGTAAGTGATGATGAGGCCTAAGGTGGAGCGCGCTTACCCAGAAGATGCCTATTCACTCTTCCTTTTAAAAGATCCAAATTGTACTTGTCCGAAAATACCCAAGCTGGCTGGGAGTTCCATTCCTTAGCAGTTCGCATTATAAACGAGGAAGCAAAACGTTTCGTGAGAGAGCGTGGGATGTTTACTACATAATGATGAAGTCACCACCACGCCTGGTAGTCCGGTGAGGGAACGGGGATGGGGGAATCAAATAGTGTAATTCCTGGGCACACTCCCCAAAATGTAACCTGTAGAAAACCGAAAGGCCACACTGCGACGATGTTTCAGGCTCTGTAACGTGGTCACATCCCTACCTCTCTTTACTTTAACAAACTTAAACATGCTATCTAATTTATAAACGCCGGTTTTCAACGTTCTTGTATATTTTGTTTACTTATACCAGTTAAACTAAACGAATTTTTCTTTAGTAGTTTCTTTCAGGAGCAAATGTTTTACATAATGTTTAAAAGTGCTCAAATTTTATTTTTGGGGTAAGTACCCATAATTTTTGATTTCAATTTTACACTTGTCTGATCTCAAACTAGGATATTTTCTCCTAACAATAACAAATACTCGTAAATTACTGTCAATCATTGGTTACAATCTAATTTAATAACCAATAAGTGTCAATCATGAAGGTAAATACTTTTTCCGGCCTTATGAGGTGTGAAAATTATTTTCCTTCATGGAATATAAATTTAAATAATTATTTAATAATCTTTTATTTGTTAATCATAATCTTTTAGATGTTTGATGAATACATTCTTACTCTAAACAGCTTTTACTTTCAACAACTTCTGATTACAAATAATTAACACATGCCTACATTACCCATCATCATCATCATATCAGCCCTTAAACGTCCACTGCTGGGCATAGGCCTTCCCCAATGAACGCCACCACACCCGGTCCTCCGCCCTCCGCATCCAGCCGCTTCCGGTCACGTTTCTTCAGGTCGTCGGTCCACCTGGCGGCGGGGCGTCCTACCCTGCGCTTGCCTACACGCGGTTTCAACCTGTCTGCCCCAACAGCCGTCGGTTCTGCAACATATGTGGCCCGCCCACTGCCACTTCAGCTTGCTACTCCTTTCGGCTATGTCGGTCACCTTCGTACTCCGTCGTATCTCCTCATTTCGAATAATATCCTTCAAACATAGCCCTCTGCATAGCTCGCTGAGCGACTTTAAACTTGTGGATTAGGCCCATCGTCAGTGTCCACTTCTCCGCGCTGTAGGCCATGACAGGCAGGACTTTGACATTGTCATTACCATTGACATTGACATTGACATTACACATACCTAGGCAAATTGTGAGATGACGACAAAATCTGGCTCCTCATAGTTCTGGTAAAGCTCGCAAACATTCACCTAATTAGAAGATTTTGTACCTTGTACAGGCTTAAGTCAAATTCAGGAGTTACAATCTATTTACTTTATTTTAAAAAATATTTATATCGACTATGGTATAGATAAATCTTTTTAATAACTCACTTCTGTCAGGTTCTCAATTTGTCAGAAAACAGAGTTAATTAGATCAATTACTGATAAAGAATGTTCAGGGTCAAATTAAAATATCGAAGAAAACCATTGAAAACATTTCTGTTAATACAATCACATAATCTTTGAATGAGAGCCCCAAAATCCCATGTGTTTTTGCTTCTGTGTTCCGCAGCTGTGTTGCTATCCCTCGATTTTCTGCCCCTGCCTGTCTTGCTTACCGCTTTGTGTTAAAAGTAACTATCTGTAGCCTAAATACGTCCACTGCTGAACATAAGCCTCCCCAACAGCATGCTACTTTTGGTGGGCTGTCCATTGATCCATCGAGGGATTTGCCATAATTACCACGCTTGGCAGGCGGATTGGTGATCGCAGTAATGATCTTAATATACACAGGAGAATGCCCAACCCTGATACAATCCCTTCCTTAGTGGCCTTGGGGGGGGGGGAGTATTCCAAGCCGGAACGACACAGCAACGGAAGACAAGTCTATAGTAACTAAATAAATAATCATCTTTATCAGATCGTTGGTGATCACTGATGGACCTATATTTATTAGCTAGCTATTTCCATATTATTCCATCAATCAATTTATTTATTGCCCTAAATTGCATGCACAGTCAGGAAGTAATGATTGTTGAACCACCAGCCACCATCGTAATTCGGCCGTATTTGCAACTACACCCGCATAATGTGCGTCGCAGGACGTCCTCAAAGATAGGAAAAGCTCCGGAGGGATCATATTTCGGTAATCTGATTCTAGCAGGATTTTGCACTATTTTAACCCCAATTTAATATTTTTTACTCAAATAGATAGAAATACGAGGGAGTATTCACTCGGCTTCAACCGATTTGTTTGTACAACACGACTAAATGACGAGAAGGGCTAGAGGGCCAACAATCAATACTTCCAACTGTACATAGACAGTTTTATCCACAGATGTGTTTAATCAAAATAACAATACAAACATACAATAAACACCAAAAAATAAACCATCAAACAAAAGTCTAAATAGATATTAATTGTAATTGCATTAATTTTAAATTATTACAAAAATTTTGCTATTTCAGGAAGACGTATACTCTGCTTTGCCGTGTGGTTTCCGGTAGAATAGGACCACTCCAACTCTTCCCGTGGATGTCGTACAAGGCGACTAAGGGAATACATTATAAAACATCAATCAGGCCTCCCCGACCCGTCTGGCCAGCGCGGGGAGTGTAGGCCAAATCCTCCGTCTGTCTCCGGCAGATGAGAGAGGGTTGTGCTCCTGCAGTGGGGACAAAAATAACCTGATGATGTATACTCCGCTCACTTACGTTTCTGTTGCAGGTCTTAATTGCTGCCAATGTCTAACTTTAAACTACGATCTGGAAAACAGGACGGCGGACATAGAGTTCCCATCAGTGGTGTCCACGCCATTTACATATGTAATTACAGTACAGGGGGACCGAGCAAAAGGACTATCGGAGGAATGTGATATTGTTTTGGTTACCAAATGAATGAAATAAATATTTCTATTAAAAATCACCTCGATTTTCAATTTTAAAAGATTTAGTATTAGTAATTCATATGCATTAGGTGATCAGCCAGAGAACTAAAGTCTTCGACATAGCTCAAATACGTTGGCGTGGGAGTGGGCTGGTCACATCTAACGGAGAACCGATTACCGCTGGGATAAACGGGTTCTCAAGTGGAGACCGCGACTGGGGAAGCGTAGTGAGGGACGCCCGCTGGCTAGATGGAGCGACGATTTGCGTAAGGCGGCTGGCAAAGTCTGGAAGAGAAGAATCGAGGATCAGGTTCAGTGGCGCGCCTTCGGAGATGCCTATGTCCAACAGTGGACTCTTTCAGCCTGATGATAAAATCAATGCTTGCCACAGAATAAGTAATAGTACAAGAACAAAACACGCACTCCGTAAGAAAGCTTGTTCAATTTCTCATAAATTTACCTACAATTCAAGCCAAATTGAATCCTACGCGCACGGAAGAAAGTCAGTGTTACGTTGAACCGGTTAATCAAGCACACATAGACATTCGTATACGATTCGCCTAGGGCTGGTACCTACGCTTTAGGATTGTTGTGTGACGCGGAATTTCACTCAAGTGCGACACATCGCTCAACCCCAAGCAAATTGCGTACGAATGTCAATGTGTGCGTGATTTGGCAGTTCAATGTAACATTGACTTTCTTCGATACGCATATTATTATTATTAAACTTGTTTATTCAGATGTCAATGATCCATTATTGTTAGTAACGTTATACAATAATACTTATATGACTAGGTGTTAGTAACATTCAAATAAATTAGGATGTCAAAATATTAAATAAATTCAATTAAATTACATTATACAATAAAATTCAATCAGTATATTCTAGCTCTGTTGTGGGGCACTGGAGCATGCAATGCCAGCCAGTGTTCCACAAAAGGGCCGTCCATGCGGTCCGGGACCACGGACAGGAGCCCGTTGCCGCCGCCCCTCGTCCGCCGCAACATCGAGGCTGCTCTCTGGCGTATCGTGGCGCGGAAGCAGTTGACTCGCGCCTCTGCGAACATCCCCGACGCGCTGCAGAAGGGGGCAGCCGCAACAGTGCTCTGAACGCGTTGTTATATTGAACGCGGAGGGCGTCGAGAAATCGTCGCGAGTGACACACCCACAGGCTGCTCGTGTAGAAGGATGTACAGTACGCTCGGAACAGTGTGATCTTAACTGCCTTCGAGCAACGAGCAAACCTGCGGGCTATCATATTCGCTCTCACTGACAACGCCCTCCGTTCCCGTTCAATATCCGCGTCGTCCTTCATATCTTCGGTCACAACGTGACCCAGGTACGTGACTTGTTGTGCCCGCTTTAAAGGGACACCATTCAGCGAGACGGGAGGCACTTCTGACGGACACTTGGTCCCAGCTATGAACACCATAAGTTCGCTTTTCTTTGCATTATATTTCAAGCCGTGGCTATGTGCAAATTCTTCACAAATACTTATGAGTTCCCTGAGACCTCCGACCGACGCGCTCAGCAGCGCCATGTCATCTGCATAACTGATATTATTAAAGCAGACCCCGTCCACATGGCATCCTACATGGCGAGTGCTGAGCGCGACGATCAGCTCGTTGACGTACAGGTTGAAGAGCGTTGGCGAGCTTAGCCCCCCTTGCCTCACCCCACACTCCAACCCATACGTTTCCGAAAGTGCACCTGCCCATCTCACATTATTTTTCTGGTTTCCATACCAGTATCGGAAGACACTGATAAGTTCCGGCGGTAAGTTGATTTCTCGGAGCTTTCTCCACATGACATCATATGAAACCAGGTCAAAAGCCTTCGACAGGTCGAGGAAACAGGCATACACCGGAGTGCTTCGTTGTGTGTAGTATTTGACGGCATGCTTTAGACATACTATAGCACTTTCCGTTGACAGTTTGGGTCTAAACCCAAACTGATTATCGTGCAGTACAATATGCCCATCCAATTGTGTGTTCAACATGCCGTCAAACACTTTTGCTATTATTGTGGCTAATGAGATCGGCCTGTAGTTGTTTTTATCCGATATGTCCCCGGTCTTATCTTTGACAATCGGTACTACAACCGCTCTCATGAGCTCCGCTGGCAGGTACGAGTGGCCCACGCAGAATGTGAACAACAAAGCCAGTACGCGCGGCAGGTGAGGACCAGCATGCAGGAGGTACTCAATGCTGAGACCGTCGTGACCTGGGGACTTTCCTTTCGACCTTGCCTTTATGGCATTTCTTACATCTTTGGCAGTAAATCCGATCCCCAACAATTCACCACGCCTCTCATCATCGCGCCCCCCTAACTCTACATTGACTTCAGGTGTTGCAGACAAAGGCGACTTTATAGTGAAATGATTCTTAAATCTGTCTGCAATATCTTTGGCGTTACTGACACCATCGACACTCGCAGGGAGGCATAGAATTCAATTTGGCTTCCATTAAATTTAGTAGGTAAGTTTTTGAGAAATTGAACAAGATTTCTTAGTAGTGCACTTTCGGTACTTATATTATTATTTATTGCACATTTTAAAACGAAATACAACAATAAATGTTGTGTACAAAGGCGAGCTCATCTCTAAAAGAGATCTCTTCCAGCCAATCTTACAGTGTGTAAGACAAGGCAATAAAAGCGAGGGGGCAAAATAAGTGCATAATAGACTATATAATAACTAAATACCTGAACTTCTTTACTTATACATAAAATAAATAATAATAACTATAATAAACATACATACATACATTTAATATTATACTGAGTGAGACAGATAGTGCTCTGTTAGTTTATATATTTAATGCCTCCCCTCTGCATCTGACTTACAGGTCCATACCATGAAGGAAAATATTTTTTCACATCTCATAAGTCACCTCAAAGATTTTACTTTCATGATTGACACTAATTGGTTATTAAATTAGATAGCAGAAGTCATCTGTTATGTAATTTAATACCTGCTTGACACTAATTGGTTATTAAATTAGGTAACAGAAGGGTAAAAACTTTGAGGTGACTTATGAGGTGCGAAAAATATTTCCTTCATGGTATGACCTGTAGTTTTAAAGGATGTCACAAGTTTTATTATCCTGTGGTTTAGTGAAAATATTAATAGGGTCTAAGTTTAATAAGGTCTTGGTGCGAGATACCTGCAGGAAGTCCGACTAAGTTTCAGATGCCACAACATCCGCCACATCGGCTCGTTAAACTCCGACAACTCTGAAATGTTTCACTTCCGCGGTTCATAACTATGTACTAAGTTGAACTAAGAATCCAAACTTAGTTGTAGCATGCTTGTTGTATTATAATTAGGGCGGTATTTATACAATTCTACTAATATTATAAATGTGAAAGTTTGGATGTTTGTTACTCTTTCACGCTTCAACCACTGGACGGATCGTCATGAAACTTTGCACACATGTAGGTTAGGTCCTGGAATAGGACATAGGATAATTTTTTATCAAAAAAACATGCCATTCCTACGGGAAATTCATAATAATTTGTGATCTTAAGTTGTCTAGTTTAATATGAGCTGTGCTGACTATCTAATTGCAGTAACTTGAGCCGGAGAATACTAAATATTACTAGTAAAGAAGCGAACGCCCCTCCGAAAAATGCTCTCCGAAAAATAGAGCATGGCTGGCAGTAGGCACTACTGGGCCGTCACTCGATCGAACCTACCGAGATAAGTACCTACAGTTATGCCCGTACAGAGCAACAACAACGCTAATTCAAGCGCCTAGACAAACGTTTTGCCTCTTGCCATCGTTTAGTTCGCGTTGCGGTTGCAGATACAAAATTACAAGGCCAGCGCGCTATCGACTGACGCCGAGAGATCGACGCTATATGTTAGAAAGAGAAGCACTTATGTTGTTGATAACGTTGTCCCCCTGTCCATCGACTATATTCGCGCGCTCAGTCCGTTCGTCCTTTCATCTGTCTGTCTGTCAGGCAGTTAACTCGAAAACAACGAACCGCGTAAGCTGAAAATCTAATCTAACATTAATCTAATAAATAAGAGTAAACTTTACGCGTCTGTATGTATGGAAAAAAAAGACATTTTTGAGTTGTTTGTGCACGTAATGACGTAAAAACTACTGAATCAGTTGGTCTACTGGTTGGTCGACCGGTTGGTGGACCGGTTGGTAGACTGGTTGGTGGACCGGTTAGCCGACTGGTTGCTTGACTAGATGGTCGACAGTGTGGTTGACTGTTTGGCCGGCTGGTTGATCGATTTGATTCAAAAAAGTCTCACGCCGATTGTGCCACCGCCGCCGGTCTATTTTGGCATCTACACTGCCGCCTGTCAATTTGGGATCAGCGCACATATCTAGCCCCACCTCAGAAAAACGAATATCACATTATTCTAAGAGCTCCACACTCTAGCCACTTTCGCTTGTCGGTCCATCTGGCGAGACGTCTCATACAATATACAAATAATATAAACTTTTTAAATCATATTCATTCAATTATATTAATTATACAATAATCTCTGTAATATGATTGCATAAAACAAACTTCTTTGTCCAATAATCTCTAACTGTCATAAAAATACGTCAAATATTTCGGCTCCAAACAGAGAAATTTTCATCAAGCATTTTAAAATTAAATGTGTTGTTTTTCTTGCTTACTTTGGTGCGCATATGTACCAGTTATAGTGATTTGTCCTTGGATTCTTTGTGTACCAGTCCTGTGTCCTGAATATATGGCATTATTACCACTTAAATGTGACTCATCGAACTCGAACGACGACGAGAAGTGGGAGAAAGTGTAACAAAGAAACCAAGCTCTGAGACACCAGACAGCTTTGAATATATTTGGACTATACAAGATTACTAGATTAATTAAGATTATTAGGAGAAACTTGGCCCTGGTAAGGTTCGTCTTAAATATAATCAAAAAAAAGATAGACTGTGTGGATCTTGTCTGAAGGGTACTAAAACTGTACGTGCCCGAGCGTGGAGTCACCCGCTGTTCATACATCACAATCCCGCACCAGCCTCTACCGGCACTCGGCCGTCGCGCGCGCACTTTAGCTGTTCGGCTCCCTGCTCGCCGAGGCTCCACACTGTGACGTGTTCGTGGACGGCATGAGACGACTGATAACGGAATGTAAGGGAATGCTAGAGAAAGGAATGCATGTTTCGTCTATAGTATAAAAGTTATTGTAACGCAATGGAATAATAATCCGTAAAGTTGCAATAAATAAGTAAGCAAAGCAACTAAGCTCTTTTCTTTTGTGCTTGGTTACGTCGTTAATACAAAATTTTGTTGTCTACTTTGAATACAGATTACGAAGAAACGTCTAATAGCCCGGTTGACCAAGTATTCAAAACCATAGAGAGTGCAAAGAATAGACTATAGAAGAACAGAAATTTTGAACCAGAAACGCATATACCAGATAGTTTTGAATTATTTGGACTATACAAGATTACAAGGAGTTAATATTAGTGAGCAAAGCTACCAAGCTTTTTTGCTTGGTTACATCGTTAATACAAAATTGTGTTGTCTACTTTGAATACAGATTACGAAGTAACTTCTAACCATTCAATACCATAGAGGATAAAAGGAAAAGGAATTTTGAATCAGATCTTTTACATACAATTTTTGAGTCATAATGTGATTGGATGGAACAAAACAAGGGCTAACAACAAACAAATAAAATACTGTAACGATATCAAATGTGTCTATTAGTGTTTATTCTGCCATTGTTAGTAAGTCCGTTTGTTTCTTGTATTCCGTGCTGCGATTGCTGCATGAACTCCTGTGTTCCTGACGACAAGGAATATTCTGATACGTGACGAAAGTATTCCACTTTAAGAATAGAAACATTTTGTACCAAGAACAACAACAGATTTTGGATTGGAATTTTTAAAACCAAGATCGTTTTTCAAATAAGGATTTTAAAATTGTGTTTAATATTCCCCAGATTTTTGAATGAACTTTTAAAACCAAGATTGTTTTTCAAATAAGGATTTAATAATTGAACTTAATATTCCCCAGATTTTGTAATGAACTTTTAAACTAAAATCCTTTTTCAAATAAGGATTTGGAAATTGAGCATAATATTCCTCAGATTTTGGAATGAACTTTTAAACTAAAATCGTTTTTCAAATAAGGATTTGGAAATTGAGCTTAATATTCCTCAAATTTTGGAATAGACTTTTAAAACCAAGATTGTTTTTCAAATAAAGATTTAGAAATTGAGCTTAATATTCCCCAGATTTTGAAAATCCTTTTTCAAATAAGGATTTAGAAATTGAGCTTAGTATTCCCACAAAATGTAACTATAATCTACGATAACATAATATTACGTGTAATATATATAATTGTTGTTTGAAAGAAAATGCTTGGTTTCTTTGTAGAAGCAAAATGTGTTGCTGTACCCCTTTCATTTTTCCTTTCTTCGCTGTTCCCATTGTGGCGTGTTTCCCGATTTTGTGTCCTTGTTTGATAAGTGCTTGTGCTAAGGATTATGATAAGGACAGCAACATGAAGACACGACCAGATGATATGTCGTCAGTGACGTCGTAGGAGAAGTGAGTTGAAGTGGGGGATGGAAGCGCGTTTCATTCCAGGCAAAGGCTGTAAAATAAATGTATGTGGACATGTTTTTATAGAAATTTTATATCGTAAATAAAGTTGACATTGTAAACTATGTCTTAATTTTGGGAAATTAAAGTGTAACTTTGCAAGGGCAAGTACATCATCATCAGCCGAAATACGTCCACTGCTGAACATAAGCCTCCCCAATAGAATGCCACTTTTGGTGGGCTGTCAAGGAGTATCACGACGCGAAGAGCGGCCGAAGGAAAGTAGCTTTGCGACATTAGATTGAGCAAAGTGGCGATATATTGTCTCTGCCTACCCTTCTGGCACCAAGGCGTGAGCATTATGTATGTATGTCTATTGGGGGATTTGACATAATCACCACGCTTGGCAGGCGGATTACCCATCCTAAATGATCTAAGTATACTACCTACTTCCGATCCCTGGTAATCATTATTTTGTACATTTAGCATCTACATTCTTTCCTTTGTATTTAGTCACCAAATCAATTCATATAAAAACAAACGCATTAGCGTCTCGAAAACAAAATAAATAATAGATGGTGTTCCTAAGTGGACCGCAAAGTTAACATGGTAATAAAAACCTCTTTTTGCTGCTGGTGACCCGTCCATATACAATGTTATTGACGATATCTATGTACTTACTAGATGGAGCGAACCAAGCAATCGCTCTGCTCCACGCAACTGCGGCTCCGGGAGCCGTACCCCGTTCACATTCACTTTGATACCTGTGCAGTTACTACGCAGAACATTTAATTATCACTAAATATTAACGCTACGGATAAATCCTACTAATATTTTAAACGCGAAAGTTTGTAAGTATGTTATGTATGTTTGTTACTCTTTCACGTAAAAACTACTGAATGGATTTTAATGAAACTTTACAGTAATATAGCTTATACATCAGAATAACACATAGGCTACAATTTATAAAGATATTGTGTGAATTGTCCAAAATATCAAGTAAGTAGGAAAAAATCTACCATCTGCGAGCTATTCTGGCGTGCGCTGCCAAAACCGCTAGAGTTACACATATGTAATGTATGATGGAAATGTTTATCTTAAATAGTCCTACAAAAAAGCCCGCCACAGTATATATCTATATCTTATGTGTAAGCCATTATAGCCAAAATAGTGAACCCTAATATAAGCTACTCGAAATACTAATCTTGCGCAGACGAAGTCGCGGGCACCAGCTAGTTAGTAAATAATTAAATGTTCTGCATAGTACCTGCACAAGTATCAAAGTGAATATGAACGGAATGCGGCTCCGAAGCCGCAGTTGCGTGGAACAAAGCGATTGTTTGGTTCGCTCCATCTAGTAAGTACATAGAGATCGTTGCATGTTACCGAGACACAAATAGCGTTGGTTTTCGTATGACTATTGGTTTGGATGAAATACGTCAATAATAATAATAAATAAAATTGTTTATTGGTATCCTTATAAATAAATACATGACACTTAACAATAATACACAATAATAACGCGCGACTACTGCCTCTCCATAATCCCTTGTCTTCACCGCAGGTTAGCTGGAAGAAATTTCTTTAGAAATAAGCTTATCCTTTTGTATAATTTTCTTTTCTTTGTGTTGTTCTTTGTATATTGGTGTGTACAATAAACTATTAAATAAATAAATAATAATTAAATAATAAATAAATAATATTAAATTATGTACTAAAGTATAAGGAAGAACCACTGACTCCAAAACTAGGCGGAAACCTGTATATTTTTGGGGCCAGCCAGAAGGATACAAGGTAAGTGTATTATGTTCATTTTGTTTGGTGAGTATTAGTTGGAAGAGGTGCGATATTGAAAGTGTGTAGTGTGTGTGTGTGTGTGTGTTGTCAATAGAAAATATGAAACTGTTTCACGTGCCTTTAAAATTGGCAACACTACAAGTTCCTTGAAACTGCTGTGGGCGTTAAAACTTAACTGGTTCTCACGTCGTGCGGCATTTAGTGTTCATATGGAGTTTCAGGGTAGTAAGTTCGGTCATAAAATTTGTGAGAAACTCCGTGGGATAGCGGCGTTGATGTAAGGAGGTTTATTGCTTATAAGGTCAGTAATAAAGAATGTAAGTACATTCAATAGGTGTCTTAGCTTTACCGTGTTTCAGTCTACACTAATATATATATATATTCTTTATTGTACAAATTTTAAAAGTAAATATAGTTACAAATTTTGTGTACAAAGAGCTTATCTCTAAGAGAGATCTCTTCCAGCCAACCTTACAGGTTGTGAGACAAGGCACTAAGAGCGAGGGGGGAAAAAGTGCATAATATACTACATAATAACTAAATACCGAAACTACTTTACACACATGTATATATATATATATATGTACGTGCCGTGTGGTTTCCGGTAGAATAGAATAGGACCACTCCAACTCTTCCCGTGGCTGTCGTACAAGGCGACTAAGGGAATACATTATAAAACATCAATCAGGCCTCCCCAACCCGTCTGCCCAGCGCGGGGAGTGTAGGCCAAATCCTCCGTCTGTCTCCGGCAGATGAGAGAGGGTTGTGCTCCTGCAGTGGTGACAAAAATAACCTGATGATGAAACTCAGAAACTAAGGGACCGATTTAAAAGTTTCTTTCACTATTATTATTGTTCATAAGCAGGCAGTTGTGCAACTGATTTTGCTTATCCAGTTACTGTTCACTCAAAATTATTTCTATTTCTCGTTGTCACATATGAATTTATCCAGTCTATTTTTAAATTGGGTTACATTTTCAGCTGTTATAATTCGCTCAGGTAGTTTGTTCCACACCTCTATTACTCGGTTACTTATAAAGTTTTATATTAGAATGCTACATTGTCACTGAGTAACACAGGCTATATTTATTACTATAAAAAATTAGAGATCTCTACTAAAACTTCAATAATGTAACCCAAGGTGTAAATATGCAATAACAAACAAGTATAGTTGTTATGTTCGGTACAATTCATATTGCGATTGGTTTGTACTACAGTTGGAGCGGGAGTGGGATCGGGATTGAGAGTCTGAGTGGGATAGGGAGCGAGAGTGGGAACAGGAGCGGATTCTTATTTATAAGAATTCGAAAGCTGGAGAGAGAAAATCTATGACAAAAGTTTCATTATCTATTACTAATACAGGAACACCAGCCTGTCCGTATATCTTAGTGTGTGTGTGCGTAAATTATAGTAGGGCTACTGCACCCAGTGCGCGAACATAGTCGATCGAGAGAGGGACAGTTATAAGTCAATAACATAAGTGCTTCTCTTTCTAACTTATAGCGTCGATCTCTCGATGCTGGTCAATAGCGCGGTGACGTAATAACATTTACCATCAATCGGGTGTCGCGACGCGGCGTAAGTCGAACGGCGGCCATCCCAATAGAGCGGTACTGCCGGCCATGCTCTGTTTTGCGGACGACGTTGGCGGGAGTTGAGTAACGTTTCTTTACGTAAATTTCTCGCTAGTACCACCGGGGTAATACAATTACAAAGGAATAATAGCTTTTTTAGTATTCTCTACCATAAAGCAAGGAAAGCTGACATTATTTGGGTACGTAATAGAAACGCCAAATAGAGAGTTCTTCAACTTATTATCAAAGAAAAGATTGTGGCCTGATAGCCGGGTTTTTTTCTGTCGAAAACGGAATTGACACTAGATCTCTTGATACCGGCAACTTGTTTGAAGATAAAGTATATCCACAGTGGGGCAGGTTGAAGGAATGTGATAGTTATCTAATTGTGGTTTACGTTTGCTGTTCCCCCTACCTCACAGCACCTCTTTCCCCAAGCCCTTTAACTCAGCTCCCCACTGTTGCTATCAGTGTTTGCCATGAAGTACATCTTGTATGCCTAGTAGCGGCCTAGAAAAAAAATAAAAAAGGAAGCCGATATCAAATATTTTCCCCTTCGCACATTAATATTAATGGAGCCCTAAAAATGGCGTACGTAAATTTTGTTACGCAACCTTATCGTGGAACGATAGAGGACTAGACAGGGCCGTTTCTAGGTCTATTGCGCCCTTTACGACCTTTTCATCATCAATCTTTACAAATAAACTTCATTTGTCTGCAAGTTGAAAATACTAAAAAAATATTTGCGGTCAATAAATAATAAGGGACGCATTAAAATAATTTTTTTGTCCGTTTATGTGTTTGTTTGACTACGCATTAAATAAAAACTACCGACTCAATTCAGATGGAGTTTAAGACATGGAATAAAAGTCTGTATTTTATCACGAACGACTTGAAAATTCACTACGTACTTATATTGCGTTAGTACAACAAAGTAATATGATGTTAGAAGGGATTAGAAGCAGTGTTAGTTCGGATTGCGATAATTGAGGACTACAGGAGGAAGGGAGGGAGGAGATGTAAAGAGAAAGGGGGCAGGGACATCTGCGGTTTGAACTCTGGATTACTCCCTTTACCAAACTTTTTATTGACTTTTTATTACTTCATTTTGAACATGTCCAAGGCTAGGCGATAAGGCAACAGTACGCATTTCAGTGGTCTGTGCGTACGACGAAGCTGCAGGCACATCTAGTAATTTATAAATAAGGTACAAAAATATATAAAGATTATAAAAGCCGCAATAACTTCTGATTTCAAGTTTAATGCATACACGATGCTGCTGTTCATCGTTCGAAAGATTGTTTCTTTTCAGATCCGACAACTGCGCTACCGCAGCGGCAAATAGCGCCCTTTACGCTGGGGCGTTGTTTACGTCCTCTCCTCAGTCCAGCCCTTCACATACAGAGGCATGCAAAAATCTACACAATAAAAGTGTTCAAGGGTGGTTCTTATCGTTAGATAGTTGTTTCTCGTAGACAAGTTTTTGCTATCACTTGGAGTATCGCCAGACAAGTTTTTTGGATGGAAATCTTTTGAAAATTTAATATAAATAAACTTTCCTTTACAAAGTTTTGGGTAAAAGGGTTTGTTGATAGATATTTATGTAATTTTAGACAATAGTACATATGTAATATATATATTTTACGTAGTAATGTGTATATGTACTTATAATTTATGGATTATATTTAGTATGTAGTGTATTTTAGTTTGGAATGAAATTTAGAGAAGCGACACTCACCTTACCCCCCCTCACGTCGCCCACAAAATAGTGCACCGCTGGTAGTACATCCTACTGCACTTCAGCCCCGGCACTTCATACAAGCGAACAGAATGAATTTCCTACTAATACTACAGGCGCACCAGCCTTTGTGTGTGTCAATCACTTATATCTAATCTACTGGCATTCTGTAAACATTCCAAAGCGCTATCGATGTGAGGTGAACAAAGAACTCACTTCACGTCGACAGTGCTCTGGAATGTTTACAGAATGCCAATGGATTAGGTTTCGAAGTGAGTGAAGTCACTTGAGTGAGACTCGCACGTGAGTTTGTATTTTAGAGAATAGCACTACTGTTCGCTTTTACGAAGAGCCGGGGCTGAGATTTTTCTAAGAGGAGCCATTTTAATGAAATACTGGGCTCGATTCTGAAGGAAAACGTTAAAATTTGACAGCACTAAAACTGTTGCTATCCTTGCCACACAGTATTATGAAGATAAAGACGAAACCAATTTTAGCGCTGTCAAATTTTAAATATGTGCCTTCAGAATCGGGCCCACTGTATTTTTAGTATTTCGGAAACCTTAGAATCCTTCCTTTGTTCTAGCTTTCATCTTATTTCCATTGTTTGGTGTTCCACCACACTACAGTCTGCTCTGATATAACGAGAAGAGCTCTCGTTAAAGTGTGCCGTTATCGTTAACATCTTGCTGATGCGCACCGTTTGTGCAACGTTGCAGTTCGAGTGCCAGTTTATACAATCGCCAAGTATAGTAGTAGATTGAGACAGCTGGTAGTGGGAACTTCCATAAACAACGTGGTCCGATTTTTAAGTGTCGCGAGATCTCATTGTGGTTTGCCCCCCCCCCCTCCCCCCCCCTCCCCCCCCCTCCTCTCTCCCCTCCCCCCCCTCCGTCCCCTAAATGGCTTAATAAAAATAATCAGTCCAGTAAGAAGTTTTAATTCGTCTAAAAAACGATGCAACTTTTTGCTACATAATGTTGGGTTGAGTTTTAATTTTTTCTGCAGACGATCTATCGTTTAATTTTCGGTGCCACTATAACGGTTGTTGTAGTTCGCAACGCCTTAGGGCCACCCCTGATATATTTCATCATCATATCAGCTGTGAGACGTCCACTGCTGGACATAGGCCTTCCACACCCGGTCCTCCGTACCGCATCTAGCCGCTTCCGGCCACCTTCTTCAGGGCGTCAGACCATCTGGCGGCGGGGCGTCCCACCCTGTGCATGGCGATATGCGGTCTCCACTCCAGAACTACATAAATAACGTTACAACTCAATGTACATAAATCCTAAGTGTTTTCAATTATAGTTTACAGGTTAATGCGCTTCCTAAACCCTTAATAACAGGCTGATTTGTTACCTTGTTATCTAATTTAAATTATTTGAATAAAAATATGATTTGATCAAAACTTATGTAAATACAATATGTGAGCTTTGTTATAAAACATCAATCAGGGAATACATTATAAAACATCAATCAGGCCTCCACAACCCGTCTGGCCAGCGCGGGGAGTGTAGGCCAAATCCTCCGTCTGTCTCCGGCAGATGAGAGAGGGCTGTGCTCCTGCAGTGGAGACAAAAATAACCTGATGATGAGCTTTGTTTAGCTCTTTATTTTTTTTTAATAGTTATTAGATAAGGGATGAGGGAAGGAGGAGAGGGTGGGGAGTCATTAAAAATACTCTGCGGTACGTGGTTCGAGATAGTTAAATTAAATACTAGAGTTAAGTACGATACTTAAGTGTAAAGATTCTTTCAGATACATCAATGAAGCCATTGTTCTGAGGTCATGTTTTTCAGTCAGATTAAGGAATAATGTATCAATTCCAAATGCAGTAAAGTCCGTTTTCAGAACGTAAATGTAGCTCTTCTAGGGAATCCATAGAAGGGAGAGGGCGGAGTCAAGTCGAAAGCTAGTCAAAATGGAAGTACGTGGTTTATGAACGCTCCCTAAACGTAGACACGTTGGGTTTATCACCGGCTGTTGCCTGCGACTTTGTTCGCGTGGAATTAAAAGAACTTGAGGGTGGACATAGGGAAGGGATGTGATTCTATTTAAAATACTTATATTTGAGTCCACCAAAAAATTATCAGATTTTGACTTAACAGCACTGTCTAGTATGTAGACTCTAGTAGGTCTCCGTCACTCGATCGAACCTACCGTGATAAGTACCGAACTTTCGGGCCGCCGCGGCGTGGTTGTCCCGTACAGAGTAATAACAACACTAAGTCGAGCTCCTTAAACACATGTTTGCTTGTATTGTCTGACAGTGGTGATAAAAAGCGTAGACATCGTTTGTTGAGATTCAATTTTCTCTTGAGATAACAAATATGGCGTTTGACAGTTTTCCAAAACCACTATAGAAGTTATAGTTAGAATTGGTTAACTTCAATCTGAACAGATTCATTTGAGTGAGTCTTGAGTCAATGCTGAGTGAGGATGATGTATCTGTATTCATCATAATCTGATGGATTATGTATGTATTTTCAGTTGTTCTGTGCCATTAGTGGTGTGGTGGAGTATTCGATAGTCAGTGGAGAGCCTAATCCTAGTTATTCGACGGGTTCAAAATATCAGGCATTGCTTTCCCAAATATGAGGTAATCCACTCACCTTGACTTGGAGCTCGGGGTTACTCCGCCACCGTGTGGTCACTGAAATCCTCACGGAAAGTTTATTTGCCGGCCGGCACTGTTTCACTGCACTACACAGGCTGATGATGATGAAGATTAGAGTTCATGAGAAAAATCCAAAATTATTATTATATATAGCGTGTCCGCCGATGCGATCGCTACCGAGCCGAGAGCGTTCTGTCATACACCGGTGGGGAGGGCGCTCAGCCGCGGATGTTGTAGATATACCCACATATTAAAAGATTGCAATGCCTAAACAAGTGGTTTGTTTATCTCCAGGGAAAATCGGATCTGAACAATCCCGCCACCTTCCATGGTCCTTTCAACCTCACCCTTATACGGACCGAATCAAGGGGGGGGGGGGGGGGTTGCCCGGTACTTGCGGTAGAGCTCTTTCCCGGTGCACCCTGCTTGATCCCCTACAAGTTCTTTTTTGTCCCTTCCATTGTACTGGTGCACATTCCTCATGAATCGGATCTGAACAATGTACAGCTATATTTGGTTTACTAGGGAGTGATATGTATCAGACATGGCCGCCGCTGAGCGATGTATTTTGTATTTATTTTATTAGAAATTACAGGACACATAAAACACAACACAGGTTTTCAAGGCGGCGCCCATGTCTAATAGGTTTACTCTGGTACGTAATTTGTGGTTAAGCTTGCATCGCCAGAATCAAAACAATGTTAATAATGTTCAGAATCTCGTAAAATGAGAGTAAAATTTTCGAACATCTCAAAGTCCACGCCAAAAAAGGTAAAAATTATCGTAGTCTTAGTTTTGATGCAAAAATTCCCATTTGTGTTAGATTAGATTGAATAGATTTTAGAATAACGTTCCGGAAACGCAAGCCCTGTAAAAGTGTAAACTACCCTTATTTACATTGTTCCAAGATCGAATATGCACAGTATAGATAAGCCTTATTCAACTTTCACGCTATCAGTTTGAGAACAAAACTAATTTATCGTTTCAAAGTTGTTGGGTTATGGAAAATCGATCATATGAGCATTTATATAGCTTATTTTGAATATCAAACAAGTTGTAAAAGTATATTTGGCGAATACGATGCCATACGTTCGTTGGGTCAACGGTTCAACGCTTTATATGGTAGATTTCTACCCATATTAATGACAATTGTCCATCCTGGTTTCCTATGCTGGCATACCGGCCATGACACTGCCAAAGAATAACTAGTACTATCTAAAGAAGCGACAGTCATCTGAGATGAGGCTGGAAGAATACGAATGACTTTACTAACGAAATCAGATTTTGTCATTCCACGACGTGTACATGTGGTAATGGAATATATTGGGCGTCATTCATTCATTTATCATTGGAATGAACCTACCGCGATAAGTACCTACACTTTCAGGCAGTTCTAGTAATAACAACGCTAAGTCGAGAGCCTTAGACACGTTTTGTGTGTGTATTGTCAGGCAGGGGGCAGAAGTAGGTGATTAAAAGAGTAGATGTTCGTTTAAATGGGGAGTGATGTATCTTTAGGTGTCGGAGACGTTGTACTTGATTAAAACGATCCTTTTACCTAATTTAATAGTTTATTTGTGTACGTAAACAATAAATATACACTAAAATCGGAGCACACTATAAAAACTCCATAATTCGTTTTGAGAAGATTTCTGTACTGTCATCTTGACAGCTAAGTGTTCGCGCGCGCAGATACGAATCGCCCGCGGCAAAAATTAAGCGTGGCAGTCGCCACATGTCAGATCTGTTACGTATTTAACTATATTTCATTCCAGATTAATAGTCCTATGAAAACAAACGCATTTGCGTCTCGAAAACAAAATACACAATAGATGGTGTTCCTAAGTGGACCGCAAAGTTTACTTGGTAATACAAACCTATTTTTGCTGCTGGTGACCCTTTCATGTATATGTTACCGAGACGTAAATAGCGTTGGTTTTCATAGGACTATTAATCTGGAATGAAATATATATGCGTATATGCTATTAACTATTAAGTAATCTATGCCCTGAGGCAATAACACTCTGAATTAAGGGTAACACTGACATTTCAAGGTCAAGGTCACTCAAGAACCGACTTATTTATTCCGGTAAAAAAAAACTTCGCGAAACTTCTCAAACTTGTATAAAACAGACGTTTATTGTTTTCCCCTAAACTAAAAAGATAAGGAAAGGGACAGAAGAGATTAGAGAGTCTGCTCCCGACGTATCTAGGGGACGATGTCGGGATGGATTCTTGGATTCTTTGTGCAAATGTGATGTGGGTTTGTTTGTTTATGTAATGCAAATGCGTTTACGTGACCTATTTTGTGTTTTAACGGTCTGCAGTGCACACCGCTGGCTACCTACTACTACAGAAACACCAGCCTGACCGAACACGTTTGTATGTGTGCGTAAATCATAGTAAGGCTGTCAGCAGTGGGCGTGCGAGTATAAAAAATCATCGATTGCTTTTATTACTTTCTGAGCATCGGTACACGGCCAAATAACGAACCATATTGTTTATTAATAAGTAGCTGTGCCCGCGGCTCCGCTCGCGTGAACTACAGAATCCGCCCCCGTTCCCACTTCCGCTCCCGTTCTCTTCCCAATTCTACTTCCACTCCCACTCAGACTCGAGACTCTTAATATCCCAATCCCAACCCGAATCTCAACCCCATCCCTATCCCCAAAATCTAAATTTCACTCAATCCCATACGCGCCGCGCCGCGGCCGTTAACCTCGCCCATAAGATGAACATACTCGTACGTTCGAGAAATATTGCATTTTTTTTATCAACATTTTCGTAAAAAATAGACGTTTTTTTCATGAATGATTTCTAAATGTGATAATGAGTTACTGGAAGAAATATTAACAGTCGTTTTATTATCATCCGATATAATGGCTTCTAGAAAAATTTAAAGTAAAGATATTAATAAAGTTATTAATATCTCAGGTTCTAAGTGGTGTATCAAGATGAAACATGCACCAGATTTTAAGTTAGACCACCAGCAAAACAACTGTGAAAACTGCATCAAATTTCATTCAGTAATTTTTGCGTGATGCGGTAAAAACATACAGACAGACAGAAAGGCAGACAGACAAAAATTCTAAAAAAAAATTGTTTTAGCTTCTATTGGCCCTATAAAGACACCTCATACAATTTTTTTTAAATATCTCACATGTACAGACATAGACCAGTTACAGTTTTATTATAAGTACTTATAGATTCTTTGTCAGTGCCATTTTTATGTGAATTGTTGAATTGAATGAAATGTAGATTGTTATTTAGGGGAAAAGTAGGACAAAATAACATTGACCCAAATAGAGTTTCCAAGAGACATAAAAGGTTGTAAAATATAAATAAATAACCACGGGCTCGTTTCTTTTGGAGGCATAGAACACGCGGCATCGCAATCTCGATGTTGTCACGTCCCAACGAAATAAGGCACGTTGTTAATATTATGTTTTGGCGGGGAAACGGCCTGACACGTGCGTCACGCATTTTTTTATTGTCAGGCACGGTGTCTGGGTCTTATAGTGGCTGTAAATAAAATAGACCTTCAAATTACTTGTATCAATCATCAAGTTCGCAAACCATTGAAGGCAAATTGAAGGGTATTTCTGGAGGAACTAATTTTAGTTGCTAATGTTGGCAATTAGATGATGTTGAATTGCGGGAATTTCGGTAAATAGTATTTTTTTACAATTTTATGGCTTTTATATTTGACATTTGATGATTAAGTACCATCTGTAAGAACTAGGCAGTACCTAAGTTTTAAAATGTAAAACTTTATGAAAGTAAGATGATAATGATCATAAAAAGCATACAGTTTTGTACTTATTAGTCTGTAATAATAATTATAAATTTTGTTTTGGTATGAGATTCTACCACTACCAAAAATAATCATAATAACTCTGCCTTTTGTTATATTTGGCAACGAAATTCTTTGTATGGAGTTATTATAGCATTCCTATAACTACAGTAAGTAGGTATACCTATTATAACAAGCCAAGTATTCCTTAAGCTAGGCTGACTGCGACATACTTAATCACACCTAGCAGTTCTGCCACGATCGTTAGTAATTACCTAAGTACTTCGTTGCTAATCGGCCTTTGCTCGTTTGGTGGTTCTTAAAAGTAAACAACTTATCCTTTCCAAAATGCCGTGACTTAAAAAATCTTGTAACCCAACCAGAAACTCCAAAAAAGCCTTAAGTTTTATCCCGCGCTAAGATCCTGCGTTATTCAGGAATGGTTCTATGGTACGTGTATTCGTTTAAGCAAAATAACGTATTCATCGGGCTTTGATTACAGATTACCTACTAAATAGTGATTACGTAACTTTGGTGTTAAATAGTGATAACGGTATATGTAGGTAGGTATATAGTATTTTAATTTATCAAGTCCATATAACCAGGAATACAATATCTTAACCTAATATTAGTTGAAGAATGCCCTTTATTAAATTTTTTAACATATTCATTTAATCACATATAATACGATATCATATAAAACAGTAGGTATGAAGGAAATATAAATAAACTCACTTCACTGATCTCAAAACAGCGACCTTCCTAATCTCAAACCTTACTAAGGCTTACTATATATTCATTAAGGGATAACTGACTGTAGCTGTGACTATAACTAGGACCGACGATGACTGGGTCTGACTGACGATAATATTAAGGAATATGGGCCCTGTTTTAGCACACTGCAGGTAAGGCTGTATCGTCTCAGATTCCTTTACCTATCTAAGTGGGTAAATAAACCGAAAAAAGCTGTCAAAGAAAAGTAAATGTCAAACTGGTGAGTGAATTTTCATTTTTGTTAGTGATTGTAAATTCATATTTTCTATAAAAATGCCTGCTGGAAGCTCCGCCGCGGATCCTTTGAGAGAAAAGGCCTTCCAGGACTACAGGAAGAAGCTTATGGAACACAAAGAAGTAGAGTCCAGGCTGAAAGATAGTGAGTATTCTGTGTCCAAAAAGCAATAGAAATCTGCCGAATCATCACGTTACTTTTGTGTTTTAAATTGTTTTTATTTGTTAATTTAGCATTATTTTATTATTTCATATACATAATTTAAGCGTTTAAATATATTTTTGATATATTTCATATAATTTTATACACTGTTAGGTTATGTTTTTGAGTAACAAAAGTATCCCTAAATAATGTAATTTTCGACTAAAACTCTAAAGAGACTAGTTATTTTCGTAATTAAGTTATTATCGTCTGCTTTTTCACTTTAGACAGAAATTTCCTTTGACTTCTAAAAATTATTATGGGGATAATAGGCGAGCAGCAATTTACTGGTATGCCTATATCTGAACTGGTTTTTTGAACAACTTGTCTATTTTTAAAAGGGCTTTATCAAGTTTTATCATGTTCCAGTGCGGGAACAGCTAAAAGACCTCACAAAACAGTATGATAAGAGTGAAAATGATCTCAAAGCGCTGCAGAGTGTCGGCCAGATCGTCGGTGAGGTTTTGAAGCAACTGACAGAAGAAAAATGTAAGTATATTACAAGGAAATCCTCACCAGGTGTCACACTGATTGACCAAGGATATATATTTATGTATTTTATTTTAAATGGAAAGGCATCTTATAGCTGCTTCCATATCAGTACTGTTTTATTTTCTTTTAAGAAATTGTCTTGTCTGTTCTTAAAGATGATCATTAATGTGGCAGATACAACAGAATAAAAGGAGGTGCATGAAAAGGTTGATGAATGTGAGTGAGGATAGTGAGGTGTGTCAGGATCGCGCAAAGTGGTGATCCATTGTCTCTGCCTACCCCTCTCGGACCAAGGTGTGAGCATTATGTATGTATGTAGATACAACAGATTGTTCCATCTGGATACAACCCTGATGCTTAATAACTTTGAAGTTGCAAATGTATATATAAATGAAGTTTTTATGCATTATTTCAGTCATTGTGAAAGCAACAAATGGGCCTCGCTATGTGGTCGGATGTCGTCGACAACTGGACAAGGCCAAGCTGAAGGGAGGGACTAGAGTGGCCCTCGACATGACCACATTGACCATCATGCGTCATCTGCCCAGAGAGGTATGAATGAGACCAGTGCACGGCAGGCTCGCTAGAGGTCATAATTTAAAAAAAAGCGGCCAAGTGCGAGTCGGACTCGCCCATGAAGGGTTCCGTAGCAGCAAGTAACATAATATAAAAGTTATAGTAGTTCGTTGTAACTTTGATCGATGTTTTAATAATAGTATTGTGGTTTACGATTTATGATGTATTAAAAAAAACTACTTACTAGATCTCGTTCAAACCAATTTTAAGTGGAAGTTTGCATGGTAATGTACATCATATATTTTTTTTAGTTTTATCATTCTCTTATTTTAGAAGTTACAGGGGGGGGGACACACATTTTACAACTTTGGAAGTGTCTCTCGCGCAAACTATTCAGTTTAGAAAAAAATGATATTAGAAACCTTAATATCATTTTTGAAGACCTATTCATAGATACCCCACACGTATGGGTTTGATGAAAAAATTTTTTTTGAGTTTCAGTTCTAAGTATGGGGAACCCCAAAAATTTTTGTTTTTTTTTCTATTTTTGTATGAAAATCTTAATGCGGTTCACATAATACATCTACTTACCAAGTTTCAACAATATAGTTCTTATAGTTTCGGAATAAAGTGGCTGTGACATACGGACGGACAGACAGACAGACAGACAGACAGACATGACGAATCCATAAGGGTTCCGTTTTTGCCATTTGGCTACGGAACCCTAAAAATGAGGGTAGTATTTCCTAATATCTTTGCTGTCATATCATTGGCCGATAAATGTACCATACTTAACTGCAAATAGATTGTAGGTAAGTAATTATTTTTATTCTCTAAAGAAACTCGAAATTAAACACAATGACCGTTGCACGCGCACCTTTATCAGTGACGAATTAAGTGACCTGTCATATTTAGTTTATATCTTGAAATTGTATGATTATAGTGACGATTTTTATAATAAAGCTACAAGAATCAGGTATGTAGTTTTGCTTTATTTACTCGTTTTGACATGTTTATGTAAAATATAGAAATAACGTTGGGTCTATGCCACGTTCAAATTTTATTTAAAAAAATCTGTTGAATTATACTTTATTAAACTTTTAACTATGTTCGGAATCTAACGTAATGATAATTTTTGCTTAATTTAAAAGCCAAATGTGTCTAAACTAAGGGTCATAACAGATTATCTGCGGAAATTTGCGGATTGTCTAATTATAAGTCTACTAAAACCGCGTAACTATAATGCGACGAAAATTTTGCAACAGTTAATTTACTTTATAAACATATGTTTGGTTTGTGACACTGACGAAGAAAGGTATTCAGGACGAGTTTCCGCAAAAGTTAGGATTAATTGTGGACAAACCACGTAGCGGAGGTAGTTGTACATCGAATTATGGCAATACTGCACTCAAGTTTTTCAGGAATTCGGCTGTATCTGCTGAAACCACCGGCATTCAGGTGTGAAACTATCTTGGAGCGCATGTCGTCGGGCCACAAAATAAATACAGAAAAGTTTCAAGAAACGCCCTAGAGACGGCTCGTGACTGCATACCCTTGATATATAACCTACCCTCATCCGTGCATACAGTGCTCTTATACGGTGCCATAGTAATCGATAACGCATTACTTCCTGTTGGTGAACTGTCCGAAGAGCCTGCAGAATCAACAAATAAAAATATAAAAACATTTAGACTCAACCACACTAGAAAAATATCTCGGGTGACAACAAATACAGATCTTATTAACAGACTTCTGCTGAACTCTGATCCAATGATCACTTCCAGAAGTCAATTGCCGCGAAAAAGAAGTCAACATTGTCCACAAATGTTATAAATTTATTAGACAGTACCAGCTAAAATATGAGTTAAAATCTTACTTTATTGTTTCGTTTTAAAAAAAAAATTTTTGATATATGTATATTTTTTTGTTTTTTAATACTTTCAACTTGCAAGATACCTCAAATTGTGTTTTCATTTAGTTGTCCTGCAATAAATATACTTGTGTTTGAAAAGTATTTACAAAGTAAAAATAATAAAGACCGCTTTACTAAGGCGCGCGGACCAGTGTGCAGTGGTACAATATTATTTCCAAGTTGATTTATAATGCCTTAAATGTGCGACGCGACGTTGCGTGGTGTGTGGATAATGTGTTTCTGGTCATAGGATATGTTTTGATTTGATTCCATACGTGTTGTGTGGTGTCGCGTCGCATGTGATGTGTTTCTGCCTTAACTCAAGAGGCCTGAATAGTGTGCAAATCTGTTAATAACTCATGTTTTTTTTATAGCTATACTTATTATTTATGTATACAAATTAGTAATAAAGGTTATTCATTCATATAAAGAGATGGGTAAAATATCCTGTGACCCGCAGGTGGATCCCTTGGTGTACAACATGAGCCACGAGGATCCTGGAGATGTGACCTATGCTGCTATTGGTGGTCTGCAGGAACAGATCCGACAACTGAGAGAGGTACATAAGTCTTACAAATATATTACTCTAAAAAACTGCCACTAGTTAAAATTAGCAAGTCTACTGTGCTGATTTGGTAGAATCCTACTAATATTATAAATGCGAAAGTTTGGATATTTGGATGTTTGTTACTCAATCACGCTTCAACCACTGGACGGATCGGTATGAAACTTGACACACATATAGGTTAGGTCCTGGAATAGGACATAGGATAGTTTTTATCCCTAATAATTTGTGATGTTAATTTGTCCTCGCGGACGAAGTCGTGGGCAACAGCTAGTTAGCCATAAGCCTTTCAGTTTAAATAAAATAAATGAACAATTCTTCACTTCCGCTTTTAAGTCCAATTATCAGTTCAGCTTACGTTTGGCATCTATCATCCATAGTGAGTTTATAGGTTGTGCTTAACAAAAAATGGTCCAATCACATCATGTATAGTGGGTGATACGCTAAAGTATGTATATAATTCAAGCCAATCTAAAAAGAACCTTATGTTTTAAATTAAACTTAATTTTACAGATGTTATAGGTTAACTCGAAACCGACTTTACATTTGACTAATTGTTTGGATAAGATTTCCAGTGGAGTATGGGAATTACTATGTTCTTAGATACTATGACTTACATAAATTGTGTGCAATGAAGTTTTAAAAAGAAAAATATGCAATATAAGTCTGTACCTACCGATAAAGATAATTTAAATATATGAAAAAATGTGGTAGCCTTTTTTTAGCATAGGCTGCCCCTTAGTGACATCCTATACATTACAGTAAAAACGTTGGGCTTCGCCCCTCAGTCAGGTTAAAAATATTCCGTAGTAATAATAGTTTCCAAATTCCCCCCACAGGTGATCGAGCTCCCTCTAATGAACCCCGAGCTGTTCGTGCGCGTGGGTATCACCCCACCCAAAGGATGCCTACTGTACGGCCCTCCGGGCACGGGCAAGACTCTGCTGGCCAGGGCTGTGGCTTCACAACTTGATGCCAACTTTTTGAAGGTAACATCCCAATAGTGACGAAATATGCAGACATAAGCTATAAAATAGGTCCATAGCGGGGGTATATCTGTGCTTGGTGCACTAACACGGATGGACACCTACTATGGACTTACTATGCTATAAAATATTCTGCATATTTCGCCTATGTGCCAGTTTGAACAACACGCAAAATATATATCTCTTTTTAATGCACTATTATTATTATTTATTAATGCACTATGTGTGATAGTTAATAAAAGTTTTATATGATATAATAATTAAAAACGAACAAGACTTAGTTCCGTAAGTTGTTCGTCGCAAACTACCACAGGAAATCTGAAATATGACAGGCAGACCGTTTAAGAATTACATTAAAAACAGGTTTGTAAGAAAGCCTATTTATTATAAAATAGACAATTATTTTAATGAGAAAGATGTCTGGTTCTATTGTTGCTTCAGCTTGACACAATCTTTTTATTAAATGTACCACCAAGTGTACAATAAACATGTGCAATAAAAGATTTTGACTTTGAATGCACGCCATCACACATCAAGAAAGAGACAACGTTATGCGTCAACAACATAAGTGTTTCTATTTCTAATTTTAAGCATCGATATCTTGCTTGCTTCTTCTTAATTTACGGGCGACGTTAAACTGGCTGAGGGAGGAGTCATCAAATCAGGTTATTTTTGTCTCCACTGCAGGAGCACAACCCTCTCTCATCAGCCGGAGACAGACGGAGGATTTGGCCTACACTCCCCGCGCTGGCCAGACGGGTTGGGGAGGCCCGATTGATGTTTTATAATGTATTCCCTTAGTCGCCTTGTACGACATCCACGGGAAGAGTTGGAGTGGTTCTATTCTACTCTACCGGAAACCACACGGCAAGGGAGGAGTAATATTTAGTATTTAGCCTACAGTGACCACGCTGGGCAAATATAACTTTAAAAAAAAACATATTTTTTTCAGGTGGTATCATCGGCCATAGTAGACAAGTACATAGGCGAGTCTGCGCGCCTCATCCGGGAGATGTTCAACTACGCTCGCGACCACCAGCCCTGCATCATATTCATGGACGAGATCGACGCTATCGGTATGTTATATTGTTCACTAATGTCGGGATCTCCAGGTGATCCTATTTTATTTATTTAACAATTTATTGCACACACAAAAGAAAGAACATACAAAACAATAATAGTAAGGGGAAAAAAATAACATATACAAATGGTAATGCTTATCTCTTTAAGATTTCTGCCAGCCTGCCAGCGACAGAGAAAATTTCGTGAAAGGGAAGACATGTGTGACGATCTGCGTAGGGCGGCTGGCAGAGACTGGATGAGAAGAACCGAGAATCGGGTTCAGTGGCGCGCCTTGGGAGAGGCCTATGTCCAGCAGTGGGCTCTTACAGGCTGATGATGATGATGTCTCTGATGTAAAGTCCTTCCCTATTGGCTGGAAAACACTGTATAAATTGTATTTTTATAGCAATTTTGTTTTGTTTGTAAATAGTGTGAACGGCGAATATCAGCAGCAGTTGCTGTTTAGTGGTACTTAAGATAATGTAATATTATTTGTAATAAATAAATAATATAATAAAAATAATAAAGATTTGATGGAGAGGGCTATGCTCGGCGTATCTTTGAAGGACATGATTCGTAATGAGGCGATCCGACGAAGAACGAAGGTGACCGACATAGCCGAAAGGATTAGCAACCTGAAGTAGCAGTGGGCGGGCCACATCTGTCGCAGAACCGAGGGTCGTTGGGGCAGACGAGTTCTGGAGTGGAGACCGCGGATTGGCACGCGCAGGGTTGGACGCCCCGCCGCCAGATGGACCGACGACCTAAAGAAGGTGGCCTGAAGCGGCTGGATGCGGAGGGCGGAGGACCGGGATTGTGGCGTTCATTGGGGAAGGCCTATGTCCAGCAGTGGACGTTTAAAGGCTGACATGAATAAAGATTTGGGGTGGCCTTATTCTAAACCGGGAACCACACGGCAATTAGGATTAATGGTGACACCATTGCAGGCGGCAGACGTTTCTCCGAGGGCACGAGCGCTGACAGAGAGATCCAGCGCACCCTGATGGAGCTCCTCAACCAGATGGACGGCTTCGACTCCCTGGGGCAGGTGAAGATCATCATGGCGACCAACCGGCCGGACACCCTGGACCCTGCGCTGCTGCGGCCCGGACGTTTGGACAGGAAGATCGAGATACCTCTGCCCAACGAGCAGGCCAGGTTAGCAACGCTCACTCCCACGCTCCCACAATCTCACCTGATGGTAAGGCCTAAGGTGGAGCGCGCTTACCCAGAAGATGCCTATTCACTCTTCCTTTAAAAAGATCCAAGTTGAACTTGTCCGGAAATACCCACGCTGGCAGGGAGTTCCATACCTTATAAATCCTCACTCCCACGCTGACGCCCCAAATAATAGTTCTAACTCATCGCAATCTGAATTGCATCGTACATTATAATTATACTTCTTTGTTATATTGCATACATACTAATGTATTTGAAAACAAAAAATTCTCATAATTTTTGATTGAGTACGCTGATTGCGATGAAATAAAGACTGATTGTTACCCCCGAGTTAAGCCCTATAATTCTGTGAGAAGTCCATCAAAATCGATTCAGTAGTTTTTACGCGATGCGTGCACAAACTAACAGACAAATAGATAAACAGGCAAAAATGATCTTAATGTGTTCTATTTTTTTTATTCCTGATGGGTTCACGCTTGACCTCAATCACACCTGATGGTAAGTGATGATGAGGCCTAAGGTAGAGCGCGCTTACCCAGAAGATGCCTATTCACTCTTCCTTTAAAAAGATCCAAGTTATACTTGTCCGAGAATACCGTTACTTATCCTTAGACCCCCTTTCACTGTACGCGTTATATTGTTACTGTGTTAGTTCTATAGTTAAGCGCATGTGCATACGTACCCACACTAACATACTGACGTTCGAATTAACTCCCCGCGTACCGCCGTGTGGTTTCCGGTAGAGAAGAATAGGACCACTCCAACTCTTCCCGTGGATGTCGTACAAGGCGACTAAGGGAATACATTATAAAACATCAATCAGGCCTCTCCAACCCGTCTGGCCAGCGTGGGGAGTGTAGGCCAAATCCTCCGTCTGTCTCCGGCAGATGAGAGAGGATTGTGCTCCTGCAGTGGAGACAAAAATAACCTGATGATGATGATGATGTACCGCGCTCACCCCTCGCGAAAAATATCGTGGCATGCCATCCTGAATTGTACCATCTGTAGCATTTAATAGATCTTCAACTTTAACCACTAGTTACTTGAGTATTTCGTCAATCAAGGCATGAACTTGACGGCTTATAATATTAACCTGAAGGCTGCAACGCCAACGACATCCATTTACCTCTCCCGTCTGGATGCGGCAACAACACCAGAAGATGTAATGCAGCAAATACGGGCGAGGCTTAGAGGTCGGACTGGGGAAAGCATCTCGGTCGAATGTGCGATCCTGGAGTCTACTATTTCTAATAACTTTAGGGCCTGTAGACTCCGGGTTCCCACCAAGCACCAGGGTGTATTCCTCAGTCCCGACTTCTGGCCCGAGGGAGTCGTCTTAGACGCTACAGGGTGGCGAAGACTCTAAAATCCCTGAAATAGTGTGTATTTAATGTAAGGTTATATAATATATGTATTTCTAGGCTAAGGTATTTGTCTATGGGCTAAGTTGCCTGCAAATAAATGATTTTATTTATTATTATTTAATATACCAGAGTGCAAGTATCGCCCCCTGACTTCTGCCGCCCCTTGGCACGACCTGTTGGCAAATCTAGGGCTTGCCTGATACCTACATTGAGGATGTCCTCTTCCAGGCTGGAGATCCTCAAGATCCACGCGCAGCCGATCGCTAAACACGGCGAGATGGACTACGAAGCGGTGGTGAAGCTCTCAGACACTTTCAACGGAGCCGATTTGCGCAACGTGTGCACTGAAGCCGGGCTCTTCGCTATACGAGCGGAAAGGGAATACATTATTCAGGTTCGTAGACAGTGAATTATTTATTTACTAGCTGTTGCCCGCAACTTCATCCGCGCGGTAATATTAATAATGCAGGGTGCAAGGGCATACAGACAGACACTAATAAACTATAAATATCAACACAGATACATAAATGCATTGTATTTGTTTCCAGGAGGATCTGATGAAGGCTGTCCGCAAGGTGGCAGACAACAAGAAACTCGAGAGCAAACTGGACTACAAGCCAGTCTAAATACTAAGCATTTAGTAGGCCCGATTCTGAAGCCACACATTTAAAATTTGACAGCGCTAAAATTGATTTCGTCTTTATCTTCATAATACTGTGTGACAAGGATAGCAACAGTTTTAGTGCTGTCAAATTTTAACGTTGTGCCTTCAGAGTCGAGCCCAGTTATTGTCTATATTATGTAATATTAAATGATTATTATTATATCGACGCATAAAGGCAACATCGATGTTTTTTTTATCGGCAAATTCGGAAACAGAAAAGAAAATTACATTAAGGTTCCGGTAGGCCAATTCACTCACGCATTTTTGCATAAAACTCAACTGAACTGCAGCTGAAACGCAGGTTTTAACAGTTTTTGTATTTTGCTGCGCACAACGCTTGGGCTTCAGCTGCATTTCAGTCTTGGCTACCGTTCGAACCATAGACTTAGTAAATACACAATCCTAAATTTATGGTTCGAACAAACGTCAAACGTTGATAGAACGAACGTTCCGGATTTCGTATTGTTTTTTCTGGCGGCTCCACATTAGTTCCGTGAAGCTCCGTAAACAGGCGTGAACGAGAATGTGGACGGTTTTCACGGGGTTCACGCGTGTTCACGCCTGTTCCCCGATCAGAGTCGGTATTTTGTCCCGCGACAAAGGGTTCGCGCCCTCTTCGCGCGGCGTTCACGCGTACACATCCACATTCACGGCCCCGTGCTAGTTTACTCTGGACTACAAAGGGGTATGGACTTGTGCAGTAATATAATAAAGTCGCGCGTGAACGTTTGGAATAACGAAACTGAAAATGGTCTTTTTTAGAACATTACCATTATGAAAATGTACTGTCAAAGTTATTGCAGCAGCAGCTTCTACGTCCATTTCGCGGCAGGTTTCACGAACGATTGTGAGCATCCCATGAATGTGGAGGGCACGACTTGTGCCGTGAATTTATGGCGTGAATTCACGGCACTAATGTGGAGCCGCCATTCTACATTTTGACAGTTGTCTCAGGTAAAAACGAAACGCAGCTGCTGTCAAAATAGCGTGTGTTCACACTAAAAAGTTGGTAGAAAGGTACTAACTGGTCCAGTAGAGATACGGCTAATAGAAAAGACGGGACCGTAATTTTAAGTTTTTTTTCTGTCGATATGTAAACATGTTTTTAGATTGATACGGCAACATTCGTTTGAAGCCAGTGTCGCCTCGTTTTAAAAATAAAACCACAATTTTGGTAAAAACAATTGATTTTATTTATTTACAAACAACTTAAAAATACAAGGCACAAATATCTTTAACAGCGACTACTTCCGTCAATAGACAATCCAAATCAATTACTTTTTATTGTATTAAAAAATTATACAATAAGTGGCTTACACAATTAATAATCGACCTTAACAGCGTCGGAGTAAATTGCATGTAGGAGTAAAATAGCGACGCATACGGGGAACTTTATTTGAAGTTTAAAGACTATTATTGTCAGCCTTAAATCTGCCGAAACATGCACTAGATTTTAAGTTAAACCACCAGCAAGACAACTGTGAAAACTGCATCAAATTTCATTCAGTGGTTTTAGCGTGATGAGGTAACAAACATACATACAGACAGACAGACAAACAGACAAAAATTCTAAAAATTATTTTGGCTTCTATTGGCCCTATAAAGACTCCTCATACACATTTTTCTACAACATCTCCCATTTACAGACATAGACCAGTTACAGTTTTAATATAGGTATAGATGACATTAAATAAGTTTTATGGTGAGACTATTTGAACATACATACATAATGCTCACGCCTTGATCCCAGAGGGGTAGGCAGAGACGATGTGTCGCCACTTTGCGCAAAGTAATATTGCAAAGTGGCTTTCCTTCGTCCGCTTTCCCCCCTTGATACCCTTTGACGTGATGTGTTGCGAACAATATCGCCGCCTTGTTGAGGTACCACGATTAGCTAGGGAAATAATTGTCAACCTCATCAGAGCCCCGCATGATTTGGTGAGGCTAATAGTGCCCAGAGACTATTTGAAATACTACAATATTCTATTACTGATCTCCTCATCAATTATCTCAACCACTGTGGATACCATTTTGAAGTAGGATTCATTCATCAAGAATCTGGCAGAAACAATTGCTTATCGTTGGGACCGTCCACTAAGCAAAGTGATGGGCTGGTTGAGAGCACGAATTATCATCTCTATTATACGAGCCACGAGTATGTGCATTCGCGGCACTCGCCATAAACGGATGCCCGCTGCCAAACTCTTCGGTTTCGATGATGGAGCAGCACTACCACACATTAATTAGTTCTTCCTTAACGTAACGTAGATTGTACACCGTATTCCTAATGTTGAATTCCTCTTGTTACTATCTTTTAATAAAATTATGCCTTTTGAAGTAGGATTTGTCAAATTGACTCCTCATCTCATGGATAAAGTTACTAATATAACTTACTTTTATTACTGTGTATTTTTAATGTGCAATAAAAAGTAATTGAACTGAATTGATAAATCTCACATTTATTTATTTATGACTAGCTGTTGCCCGCGACTTCGTCCGCGTGGACAACTTAACATCACAAATTATTATGTATTGTGGGATGTTTTTTTTTCGGGATAAAAACTATCCTATGTCCTATTCCAGGACCTAACCTATATGTGTGCCAAGTTTCATCCCGAAGTCCAGTGGTTGAAGCGTGATTGAGTAACAAACATCCAAATATAAAAAATTTCGCATTTATAATATTAGTAGGATTTATGACACAGCACCATATTTTATGCTGCTAACATACATACATACATAATGCTCACGCCTTGGTCCCAGAGTGATAGGCAGAGACTATGTATCGCCACTTTGCGGAATGTAAAGCAAAGTGGCTTTCCTTCGTCCGCTTTTCGCCCCGTGATACCCCTTGACGTGATGTGTTGCGAACAACATTCCTACTAAAACAAGCGAAATATTACATGTATACATACACTTGTTTAATCCCAAACTAGGATTTTCTCCTGTGCTATGGAAATTAAACAAGGATAGGGCAATTCACAAATATAACATCCAGACCGGAACCAACTTGTACAAAATGATCTGGTAGGAATCAGACCCACGACCTTTCGCGTGACTCGAGTCCAATAACCAAGCCCCCGGGCCAACGAGGCGACAAAAAAATCACTTAATAAAACTAGGTAACTTCCCATCTTTCCTCGCCTTAGCAACATTCTCATAATACGAAGAAAAATCCACATAGCCTTTGATTTTCCTATCGGTATCGTCCTGCCTCGTCGGATAGATATCGGACGTCGATTCAATCGATCGATTAGTATCCACAATCGAGTCATTCCCCTCCTCATTGGTCACATCGGAGAATTCCGAATCGATTTCGTTTAACAACGTATTCGATTTCGATTGTACGATCGGATTGAACCTCACCGAGGCGTTCTTTGGAATGACATTGCTTTGGGTTAAAGTTTCCTCTCTAACGTTTGGCAAAGGGAAGTTAAAGTTTCGTATAAGCAAAGTCATGTGGGTGTTGGGTTTGGGTGTAAGGTTGTTTTTAACGCAGTACGAAACGAATTCCTCCTCTATCTCTTCGAGGACAGTCTGGGAGACTGATTTAAAGTCGGTCGTGTTGCGGAATTGTTCCACTATGATCTGCGCCAGCTGTTTGTTGGTCTGTTCGCTGCTTCCCCGAGCTTCTTGTATGCGTTTGTACACGCCGGCGCTGACTAGGACGAGAAATCTGAAAAGGGAAAACAACAACAGAACAGATTCAGAAACAGTTTTACCAGGGTTAAGACTAAGTAAGGTCAGTAAATCGTTCACGGGGCAATGTATACGCTATTACAACAAACTACCAGAGGAAATCTTAAATATGACGGACAGAAAGTTTAAGATTCACATTAAAAAACAACTTTTTAAGAAAGCCTATTATAAAATAAACGATTATTTGAATGACAAAGATGCCTGGTACTAATGTTAATTCAGCTTCGCAAAATCTTTATTAATTGTATGCAATTGTATTGTATGCGCCGTTTCTTCTTCACAGCGCTAACACCTAGGAAGCGGTAGTCGATAAAAAAAATGCGGACCAAAGAAATCGTATCAAGATAGAACGGCATTTGTTTACTTCAGTTCCGCGCGTGCCGATTTTCGGACACATCGCGCATCTCCCGCGCACCCTTTATTTTATTCTTTTACTTATATTTTTATTTACAAGACGACAGAGGTCCATTTGTGTTAGTAGTCTTAAGATAAGTTAGTACTTGATAACTAACAGTGATTTAGTCATATCCACACCAGATACATCTCGCGCACTCTGCTTAATAGCTTTATGCCTCGCGGCAAAGAAATATACATCATCAGCCTGTAAGAGCCCACTGCTGGCCAAAGGCCTCTCCCAAGGCGCGCCACTGAACCCGATCCTCGGTTCTTCTCATCCAGTCTCTGCCAGCCGCCCTACGCAGATCGTCACTCCATCTAGCCAGGGGGCATTAACATTTTGTGTATTATTGATCTTTTCCCGGTACTTTCTTGACAGAGTAGTATACTAGAGTCTCGCGGTCATGTTTCTAGTGAGGAGATACAGTTACGCAGTTAGAAACCGCGCAATTATGTCAGTTTTGCAGATTTTTTGTTGACGTTTACTTGACTCGGCGCGAAACGAGTAGGCGTTTGATAGTATCTGCAATATATTATAGGCAATCGTGTGGCGCCTACTTCACCCATTCTATGTAGGATTTCTTTGAGGCGGACGCTCGCTTGCTCTTCAATCCACCATCAGGCAGCTATAAAACCAGTCAGGGAGAGCTACTGTGTAAATTAACGCCACACGCAGAGGTAGAAGTTACGTAACGCAACTTGGGGGGGAGGAGCGGCCAGACGTTAGGGTCTGGTACATGGGGGGGGACGGTCCTGGTACTTGAGGGGGGAGGGGGGAGGTGTCGAAGATTAGATACGATACGTACGAGGAATATGGACCAAGATATTACCTGGAGTAATGGTCCAGGGCGATAGGTCCATGGATCTCCGACACGGCCACCACGGGCTCGGCAGCCGCCGCGCTCAGCTGTGGAAATGCCTTATGCAGGCCTTTGACCAGGTAATTTCCCAGGCAACGTGTGCCCGTGTGGTTGCCGAGGTATTGGGCTGTAACAAATTTTAGACTTCAGGGAAGCCCTGTTCGACTGAGTTGCTGACGGCCACCTTCTTCAGGTCGTCGTCCCCTGCCCGTGGTCTCCTCTCCAGAACTTTTCTGTCCCAACGGCCGTCGGCTCAGTGACAGAAGTGTGATCGTTCCCGGCTTAGAATAGGGCCACTCCCAATGTTACCGTGGGTGTCTTCAAGGCGACTAAGGGATTGCACCAGAGACAGGCAGCGTTCTCTGTATATTAAAATCATTACTGCGGTCACGCTCAAGCGTGGTGATCATGGCAAATCCCCCAATGGACAGCCCACCAAAACTGGCATTCTATTGGGGAGGCTTATGTCCAGCAGTGGACGTATTTCGGCTTTCGGCACCATTTTATGTTGTTATAAAACATAAATAAAAGAATATTTCGACAGTTTCACGTATATTTTAAATTAAACTATAATTGACGTGTGTCCCACACGAATACAAATACAAATACAAATATATTTATTCATAAACACAGGTGATGTAAAGGTGTACAGGATATAGAGAGCTCTGTGTTTTCGCCCATTGGGCATATGAAAGCATTGATATGTTAGTGAACTAGGTCGAAGCAGACAAACGATGTTGTAAAAAGGATTGAATGAATGAATCGTTAAAATACAATACAGATTATAAAATCTTCAACTTTAGTTCGTTCCGAACAGATGATGTTGACTTATTTTTAACGGAGTCACTAAACAGTAATCATGCTGCAAATGCAAAATGCCAAGCGTCACCGCGTATTTACAAATGCATGAGACGTCGAGAAAAACCTGTGAAACGCGGATAATGTCTCCCAGGCATTTGTATGAAAGCTGATGTCAGTAATCCAGTCGCTAGACAAGGAATTGTTAAGCGCAACGCAGTCTGCGGGACGGAGGTGAACGGGAAACGCGCAGCCGCTGTGCGTTCTATTTTTTATTTAATATGTCAGACATTCACACCAATTATCCAGTCCCAAACTAGGCAGAGCCTGTGGTATGGTTACTAGATAGCGGATACACATCCAAGACTTGGGTACTCTCATATTCATCATACGAACATTTGCCCCTAGCGGGATTCGAGCCCGCAATCTCCGGCGTGGCAGTCCTAGAGCTACCCGTTCCGCCACGGAGGTTGTCTCTATTCGGAGGAGGTCGTATTCTATCAAACGAATTTATATTTTCTGATATTGCTCATAAAGTTTATTCTGCTGTGGCATTGAAACTGCAAGCAGCTTCGCTACCGACCGCTGCCATTTCAGTGTGAATGAAGCCTAAGGAACATTATTTATTATTTAATAGTTTATTGTACACACACAAACATACAAAGAAAAGAAAATTATACCACAGGTTAAGCTTATTTCTAAAGATTTTTTTTCCAGCTAATCTGCAGTGAAGACAAGACATTATGAAGAGGCAGTAGTCGCGTGTACCAACATTAAACATCATCATCATCATCAGGTTATTTTTGTCTCCACTGCAGGAGCACAACCCTCTCTCATCTGCCGGAGACAGACGGAGGATTTGGCCTACACTCCCCGCGCTGGCCAGACGGGTTGGGGAGGCCGATTGATGTTTTATAATGTATTCCCTTAGTCGCCTTGTACGACATCCACGGGAAGAGTTGGAGACATTAAACATTAACATTATGTAAATCCTTACCGTTTCTCAGTTTATTCATATCCAGTCCCAGCTGAGATAACCTGAGCAACTCATCCTCGTTGTTCAAGCTGTGGTCCACTGTTAACTGGACCACCCTCAGCACCGAGTTGTCGTCGGTCCGACACAGTAGGGCTCTGGTCTCACCCACGTTGGCCACAAACAGCTTGTTGTTGAGGACCAGGGCTATGACGACGGTGGCGCCTCCTGACAGGTGCTGGTCGATCTCCTTGAGACGATTCAGGATTGGATTGTTTGAGGATCTCTGGGATTAAAAACATTCTGATCAACTTCCTGGAAAACATTTTTGTTTAAACACTTTGTTCGCGTGGACAACTTAACATCACAAATTATTATGTATTTCCCGTAGGAATGCGATGTTTTTCGGGATAAAAACTATCGTATATCCTATTCTAGGACCTAACCTATGTGTGTTCCAAGTTTCATCCCGATCCGAACAGTGGTTGAAGCTTGATTGAGTAACAAACATCCAAACTTTCGCATTTATAATATTAGTAGGATGGTTTATAATATTAGTATAATATGGTACTAACAAACTGTAATATTGTAACGACGTTTTTAATTATTTATCTCTCAGTATGACCCAAAGGTGACTGGTAGAGAATGCCTTCGGCATGAAGAGATCCCTAAGTGGGATAAGTCCACCTTTGTACACAACTTTATTCTTTTTATTTATTTTTGTTGTTGTTAATTTTGGTACAATAAAGCGTTTACATACACACATAAATTCTGTTGTACAACTGTATGCCATAAAGCTTAAATAAATAACTAAAAATACCAAAAATTACTTAGGTTTTTGTTACCTGTGATTCACTCAATATGCGAAGTTGGTCGTGCAAGCTTGTCCTTTCAGCTATCATGCCGTCGTAATTTTCTATATAGGCCTTCTCTACTAATGTAAATGAATTCCTGGAAAACACATAAGTTCTAAATTTTTTGCACTTTTGCTTCTGGTTCATAGATATTGCTAGAAACTCCTTTTCTCATACAATTAAATAAATATAGACTTTAGACTACTTCGTACATGCAGACTACTGAAATATTTGGCTCCCCCACCTCCCTCTCTGCCCACTATCCTTCCATTTCCTTTCTTCCTTCCCCTGAACCCCTCTTAAACCCCTGGCCTTTGCCCATCCCTTCTCCCTGCCCTCACTCACTTCCCCACCCCTCCCCTTTCTTGAGTGGGTTGACTAAATAAAGACTCCAAGTTAAGCTATATGTTTTCTTTAAAAACTCCATCAGAATTACTTTAGTAATTTTTACGTGATGTGTTCACAAACAAACAGACAAACATACATACTTATTATAATATTGATATATCGGAAGTCAATAATGTCAGCATCACAACATTTTATTGTGAAAGATTATCTTTTATAAGTTGTGTTTTTTTTTAATTATACCCTATGTTTTTCATGTACCTTAGTCTATCTCTAATTTCTTCATCAGAACTGTTTGCAGAAGGAGGTGGAAACAGAATCTCTGCTGCCATCCTCTGCATGATAAACCTGGCTGCATCCAGTCCATTATGGGGCTCGAAAACTCCATATAAACAGCTGAAAAAAATAATTACTGTTCAAATGTTTCGACTTTTCCCACTTAGAACGCTGGGGTGAATCTATCTAACCTATTATCCCTATAATAATAATGATAGGACTCTGGTGACAGCGTGGCAGTCCAAGAGCTACCCATTCCGCCACGGAGGTCGTCAATACTTTGCTACTAACAATTAACTAGGTACCCAACACTATAAATGTAAAGAAAACAAATGGAAATAATGAAAAGCTCTATTATTTATATTTATTACCACCATGGAGACTATCAGTCGTTTGTCACTTCAGACCATAAACAAAACCTCATGATCCCTCCCTCATGCGATCATTTAGGTCAGTGTATGAAAGTACCCTTTTGATTACTTTTTGAAAGTGATCTATGAAGACTTGGATGAAATATAGTACAATTTGTCTCTGGCACTCATCTTGTGATATACTTGTCATGACCTATAGTGGCGCAGAAGTGTGGACACTGACGATAGACCTGATCTACAAGTTTCAAGTCACTCAGCGAGATATGGAAAGGGCTATGGTCAGGGTTTAGGATATGATTCGTAATGAGATCCGACGAAGAACGATGGTAGCCTACATAGCTGAAAGGATTAGCAAGCTGAAGTGGCAAAGGGCGGGCCACATCTGTCGCAGAACAGACCGCCAATGGCAGAGGAGTTCTGAAGTGGAGACTGCGGCACGCGCAGAGTGGAATGCCCCGCCGTCAGATGAACCGACGACCTTAAGGAGACCAAAGCGGCTGGATGCAGAGGGCAGAGGACCGGGTGTGGTGGCGTTAATTACGGAAGACCGATGTCCAGCAGTGGATGTCTAAGGGCTGATATGATGATGATGATGATACTTTTGTCACAAGGCCAAGGCCTTAAGCTACGAAAAAATATAACAAGACTATACGAGTAACTTAATACTTACGAGTTATCTTCAGTCTGGCAATGAAAACACAGATAGTCGTCATTTGAGTTGGCGTTGCTGCCGCCTAGCCTCGAGAAATAGGACGATACGCTGGTACTTTTGCACTTGGGCAGATCGTCGGTCCACGGTCTTGCTATCATTGTTTAAAACTTGGTGGTTCATGCAGGATTTAAGACTGGAAATTTTAAAAATTAAAATTCAAGACGAAATGCAAAGTTTATTTTTGCTTATTTGACAGTTGTGTTCTGAAGTAATGATGGATTTTGATTTATTATTTATTGTGCGGTTTAACATATTTTCTTTAATTAATAATGCCATTATTACTTCACATTTAAAGGTATATAATTTTTTTATGTAAATAAATACCTTTAATTAAGTAATTTAATTACGTCAGAAATCGCTACTAAAGTCATAATTATATTTTAGAACTTCAGAACACACTTTTTTGGCATACAATGTACCTATGCGTTTTGTAACTGCACCGTATTTCACCGTCAGGCACGTTTATTATGATAGGTATTGTAGGTATATTCGCTTATGTATCTCCCTCTGTAATTATGTGAGATTTTATAAATCTGCTTTAAAAAATGTTATAGTTCCAAATAGATGATTCTGACTGTATCGAAAATGTGAAAGTACGTGAGAGAATGCTTACCTACAATATCCCGTGAAGGAGGGCCATAAAATTGTTAAAAAAAAATCTTCCGACTGAATTTGGTTTGAACTCTCGACCTCACGAACTTGAGGCGAGTGCGCTACCCAAGGCGCTACCAATACCTATTAGCGCTATTTCTTCCATACAACCTTTTTAAACACATTGAAATGCACGATTGAATAGGACCAGTATAACCTTTTCTCATTATGAAAATTTTACACGAGTCCATTGAATGAGTCATGAATTTTCATAATGATATTGACAAATTCTAAAGTAGAATAAATGCATCTCGATGTTGTAACATTACCAACATAATTAAGTACCTACCTACTTAAATAACTAAAAAGTAGGTACTTAACTACAATGGATATTTGTTAGTTTAAAAGGTTGTCAAATCCAATTTGATCTTCCTAATTAGAATCATCCTTAGCCTGGCAATGTCCACTGTTGGACTTCCCACAATCCCAGCCCTCCCCACCCGAGTCGGGTCTTAGTGCTAAACGAGTGCGTCACCCTAGCACATTAAAATTTAAATGGAGTACTTATATCTTTTAAAGTACTCGTATATAAGTACAAAATCTGAAATTTGAGTACAAACCAGTACAAATTCCAAGGTGAAGCGTGGTGTGATCAGAATTTAAGTACGTAGCGTACTTTAGTTCAAAATGTCGAGCTGGAATGACGTCAATACCCCCTTTTAACTCGCGATCTGTCTAAGTACAAAATCTGAAAATCGAGTACAAAATAGTACGTTATGAGTACTAAATCCTGCCAGGGTCAGATTACTGAAATTCGATTTCGCCGGGCTGGAGTTACGCTCACGAGTTTTTGAAATCGGTCCAGTAGTTTTTTAGTTTATTCGTTACAAACATTCACATCTTTCCTCTTTATTATATTAGTGTAGATTACATCCAGATACAAGGCATTCGCATGCCCATCAAGCCCTAGTGTTCAGATCGTCCAATTCCCAAAACCTGCGACACCGATCTTCTCAAGTAGGTGAACTACCGAAAATTCTGCCTGCTGTTGGAACGCTTAGTTGTTTTTTTTATATATTGGACTAGCTGTGCCCGCGGCTCCGCTCGCGTGGACTACAGAATCCCGATCCCAATTCCACTCCCACTCCCGTTCAAACTGTAGTACAAACCAATCGCAATACGAATTTTGCATAAAATGGCTTCTAGAAAAATTTACTTTATCAATATCTCAGGTTCTAAGTGGCGTATCAAGATGAAACATGCACCAGACTTTAAGTTAGACCACCAGCAAGACCACTGTGAATACTGCATCAAATTTCATTCAGTAGTTTTGGCGTCATGAGGTAACAAACATACATACAGACAGACAGACAAAAATTCTAAAAACAATTATTTTGGCTTCTATTCGCCCTATAAAGACCCCTCATACAAATTTTTCTGCAATATCTCCCATGTACAGACATATACCAGTTACAGTTTTATTATATGTATAGATGGGCTAACACTCGACTCGAACCTTACCCGATAGGAAATGAAATGAGACTAGAGTTGGACACCTAACACAGAATGTGCCTATTCAGGGGTATATGTATCTGCTAGCTGTTGCCCGTGACTTCGTCCGCGTGGACAACTTAACATCACAATGTATTTCCCGTAGAAATTAGATGTTTTTTGGGATAAAATCTATCCTGTCTTATTCCAGGACCTAACCTAGATGTGTGCCAAGTTTCATTCCGATCCGTCCATTGGTTGAAGTGTGATTGAGTTCCAAACTATCGCATTTATATTAGTGGAATCCTGAAAAACAGATACTGGCAAAGAATTCCATTGCTTAGCAGAGTCCACAAAATGAATATGTGGTAGATGAGTTTAGGATAATTTTTATCGCAGGAAATTCAGTTCAACAACAATACAACCACAAATTATCTATGGTTACTGGTACATAAAGCTGATAAAATAAAAAAACAAATGTCATGGATCAAGTTTTAATGTAAAGTTACAACAGTACACAAAACTCCATTACATTTAGCAATTTTTATGTTTTTATTTATACATTGTTAGCTCTGGTACCTAAATAGAGCCGTCTGTGACTAAAATTCATTTTAAAACTATTTATTAACTTTAGAAAAAAAAATGAGAAAGAATTTTCTCACCAGACCTAGTTTCAACAACTTTAGAAAATACAATTTGTTTTTTAATATATTTATAGGTTGCACACCTATATTCTATACATAAGTCATATATTTGTTGGTGCGTTGACAAAAATAATGCATAATTGCAATAGATTTTTTATATATTTTACAGGTAATTTAATTAGCAATATCTCAATAGCTTGAAAATACATAACACCTATTTCGAGGACACGTTTAATCGTTCAATCCCATTATGCGTATATCGTATAGAAATTAATATAAGATTAGTGCAGAGACAAAAGCTTTCAGTAGAAAAAGACAATGGCATGGTAGAGGATTTCCAAAGATAAGAAGTCACATAAAAATGGGGCACAAACACATTCAAAAACTAAGTTTTCAAGGTCCACTGATTTCTGAGTGCAGTTATCATGCACCTTACTTATATGCATGAAATTAGTAATTTATTTAGAAATCTTTCCTTCTTTGGTGCCCCCTTAGTACCAACCCAACCTAGGAGGCAAAGGCAGTAAAAATATTAAATACAAATATCCAACACACAAACTTTACAATGAATGTGGCCCAGAACATCAAAAATACACAAACTAAGGAACACACATTAAGAAAAATCAATAACACTATCAAATTAACATTGTTTTTGAGACACTTCCCTGCCTTTGGAAATCCTGGCATTCGTTATCACTTCGGGTGAGCAAAATTAAAACTAAACCATTTTGTAATTCGGAAGGACTATTAATCGGTTTTTTTGTCTGCAGCTTTGGTTTCTGTCTCTGGTTTCTTCTCTTTTTCTTTTTCCTTCTCCTTCTCCTTTTCCTTTTCCTTTTCCTCAGGGATGATTTCCTTCACTTCCTGTTTGGAAGCTTCGTCGAAATTACCGACGAGGTTAGGAACTTCATCGTCCTCGTCTATGGGTTTCGGGGCGGCAACGCTCGAAGCTAACCTCTTCAACTGGTTCAAACCCTCAGGACCCAGTTGGCTGAGGATACCAGGCAGCATTTCAGCGATCTGCTTGTTCTCCCCATGGCCCGTAATAGCGAAAGTATTCGCTGCAAGTGAGGCCTGAGCCTTCGGATTGTTAAAGTGTATCACAGTGCCGTCATCTTTTATCATATTTACCTCCTCAATGCCAGGGATAGTGTTTACGGATAACTTTTTAAGCGATGACTGGAGTTTTTTGTCGTCTGTCGCTGCAGTGGCGTGGACAACCTTCTTTTTACGCCTCGGTGTTCCCTTGCCGCCGATACGCACTTGAGACTGCAATTTCTTCAGTTTTTCCGTGTTCATATTGCAATTTTAACACGTGGCACCTGTCGATAGAAACACAGTGCACTGTTTAGTTATGTTTACTTGTGGTATTCAGTCGCGATCACACGAGTTTTCCATGTAACTTGATCGTACGCACGTGTTTTGAACACCGGTTAGCTACAAAGGGAAAATGGTGGATTTTGCGATAAGTTATTTCTGATTTCCGAGCTATTTGTGGGTGGCAGCACTGCGAGACGTCGTTCCGTTATACCCAGTAATTATTACAATAATGAGCAGATAGATAGGTTTGTAATTTTTTAGGTTACATTTAGATGAATTAATAGGAAAATATTTAAATTGAAAAAGTTTTGCGTCGAAAATAATACATATTTAATAAAAAATATAAATAATGTAGACCATTACATTATAATATTATTAAGACTTAGCCAAAATTATTACGTGTAATGAAACGTAAGTGTTAATAGTGACATCTATGATTACTTACTAGTACTGTGCTAAACCTCTTCTTACTCTAGCAAGTTCTATACTTTATCCATAGATAGCGCTAGAATGTATTTATTAGTTTTCAGTATGTTTCACAGATGGCGCAAGTAGTACTTAAAAGTTCGAAAATTGAGTAACTTTTTGTCAGAAATTGGTAAAAGTGTGGTCCCAGTCAGTTCCTGCACTAGAATTCTCCTACATTAAACTTACCTATCTTTTGTTGGACAGACAGACAGGACATACATAATGCTCACGCCTTCGTCTCAGAGTGGTAGGCAGAAACGATGTGAAGAAAAGAAGAAAGAAACTTTGCGCAATCCAATGGCGTGTGGTTTCCGATAGAGTAGAATAGGACCACTTCAACTCTTCCCGTGGATGTCGTACAAGGAGACTAAGGGAATACATTATAAAACATCAATCAGGCCTCCCCAACCCGTCTGGCCAGCGCGGGGAGTGTCGGCCAAATCCTCCGTCTGTCTCCGGCAGATGAGAGAGGGTTGTGCTCCTGCAGTGGAGACAGAAATAACCTGATGATGAATGTCGTAAAGCGACTTTGCTTCGCCTGCTTTTTGCTCCGTGATACCCCTTTTGTTGGACAGTTCAACGACGATGGTTAATCATATGAGGTTAAGATAAACCATAGGTAATTGCAGAAAACTAGAGGTACCTTATAACTCTTATAGGCCCCAGTTAATAGCAAAAAGCAAGTTAAGAGCATGAGATCATCTCTTTCAGTCATAAAAATGACGGAAGAAAATTATTTAAAGTTCAGTCAGTAAAATGTGGTTCGTAATTATTAAGTTCAGTTAATTCAGTTAAGTGTATGTATAAGGCTAATTCTCATCGCCACGATTCTCATCGTCACCTTCGTGGTAAATTCTATTTTTTGCATATATAAACTATTTTTACAAAAAATCTAATAGCGCTTGATAATACGAGTAAATTTATAAGTAAATTAATCAAATCGTGAGTCTCGGTTGGAAGTAATAATGTTTTGAAGTTCTAGATGCCACGAAAGTGACGCGATGATCCACGAAAGTGACTCAGTAACTTTACAGCCATTATTTTCTCAGAATTGACTACTGGTTATGAGACTAAATGTTCATGAAATAACAACTTAATCTTATTTTCATAATTAAACAGGCAAATACATGATATTCAATCAAGCGCAGAGAGAGTTACCAGTTCGGTCCTAGATTCGGTCATCCTACGAAATAGGTTCCTATTATTAACTGATATGCTATGTCAATTAAAACTACATAATTTTAGTGAAAAGTTCTTATTATAGAACATTATTAACGTAGGAAATAAATAGAAACTTTACTGTGGTTTTATTAATCAGGTACTTATATTTCGGAGGTTAGTTTTACTCTAAAATACCCTCTTTATACATGTGATAACATAATAACATACCTAATGTATCTAAACTTATTACAATTGTGCATAATTTGAGTATACTTTAATTGTAATATCACTGGTAATTTGTGACATTCACAAATAATCAGTCTCCGGTGATAAAAAATAATCAAAAACTTAACCTAATTGGTTGTAATATAAACTATTTCTTAATGATGAATCAAATAAGTCTTTAGAACTTAGATTATATACTACTTTTAGTCTGAACTTTAGAAAGGCTAAATCTCTCAAAAAATAAAAATGAAACGTTACACGTTGTTAGGCAGCACTTTTCCGTTTCAAAAATAAAAACGTTATTCTATAAAAAAATCTCATTACAAGAAGACGGTAACATCTTCAAACAATAAAAGAAAATATCAGAACGTTAGTTTTTGCGTAAATCAAATATATTGTAACTCGAATCTGGATCATCATCAGACCAGAAGCTACGTTGGTGTTGAGGGTTCAAAACCCTAAAAACAACGTTAATATACTTACTTACTTACTTTAATTAGTACCTACCCATACTTCATGTTTAATTAGTTATCTATTAATAGTGTAGTTGTTAATTTATCATGTAAATATACTTACTTATGTATTCAAAACACTATTTACCACATCAAACTAGTTGATTTTGTAAATACGTATACACCAGTCGCTATATTTCGAAATAAAACAATGCAAAAAATCACTTTCTTGGCAAAAACTCACCTTCGTGGGTAAAACGCCACGAAGGTGATGCCACAAAGGTGACGAAAATATCCCTTTTTTATAAATTCCTGCAAAGTTTAGGTGTATTGTTTTAAATCAAATACTACATAAATATCTCTTACATTTTGGAGTTTCGATGAGTTAACTTTAATTTCCATTACCAAAATACAATGCACAAATATGTTGTCCACGCAAGTGATCGGTACACCTACGAATAAATATAAACTTACCAATATTTTTTACTCACGGAACGATGAGTCGCTCGTCCCACTTCTGCGAAGCAGGAACACGACTGACGATGACCGAATCGAACTCTGTGATTAGTTGCTGCTGTTGTATTCAACAGCATGCCTTTATTACTACTCAAATCTTAAATACCTAAAATTGTGTGACCGACACATATTGTGTTTCCAATTCAAAATAATGAGGAAAAGTTTTTTTTTACACCAACGTATGTAAAGTTTATTTAATTACGATGACTTTGGTATATATAACATACAAATACACTGAAATTTGGTAAAGCAGTAACCAAATGTTTTACTGCAACGGGAAGTGTGACACGAGGAGAATACGAAAAATGGCCCCGTTTTTGATCGTTCGTGTTAATTATTTATATTATTTTTGCTTCAATTACGGCAAGTTTTATTTATTTTGTGACCAAATAGATATTTTATCCACCAATCCACAAGTTATGTTTTTAACTTATACTGTTTAGGAAATATAACTGTGTGACCATAAAAATTGAGTGACAATGAGAAGTACCCATAAAGTTTAGTTCATTTAATGCTGCATAAGATCAGAAGGCTAAATTAATTCTTAGGCCTCAATTAGCAGTTTCAGCAAGACATATCTACTTCTCGTGTCTATATATTGAAAATATTTGCAAGAAATAAATTGGGGGGGTCTAAGGATAAGGAATAGAACACATTTCGATCATTTTTGGAATTTTTGTCTGTTTATTTGTTTGTCTGTTAGTTCGTGCACGCATCAAGTAAAAACTACTGATCGGATTTTTATGGACTTTTCACAGAAACATAGGGCTTAATTCTGAGTAACATTTAGTCTTTATTTCATATCAATTAGCTTACTCAATCAAAAGTTATAGGAATTTTTAGTTTTCTAATACAATAGTATGTCACCGCGGCGTTTTAGTGCGGTTCAAAAGCCCTTTGGTCATTGGACTCAAGCGCCAGAGGTTGTGGGTTCGATTCCCACTGGGGACAGACAACTTTGTATAATTTGTACAAGCTGGTCCCGGACTGCATGTTATATTTATTTGTGAATTGTCCTATCCTTCTTTCATTCCCATAGCATAGGAGAAAAGCCTAGTTTGGGATCAAACAAGTTTAAGTAATGTTTATTTATTTGAAAAAAATAATGCAGAAGGGGGTGGGTCACTGTGATAAACCTATAAATATAAGATGACCCGTTGTTAGAGAGTGGAAAATGTTTTTTTAGTTCCATGGATATTAGCAGACTGGCTTAGGAAGTATGTCTGCTATCTAATTTATCTCCTATTAGTTTGAACAAGAAATCGTATCTTAAGTAAAACATCCGATTCCCAAACCTTTCAGTTACAAGAATAACCACTCATCAATCCTAACGAGTTACCACTCTCTAAATATTTATCTGCGTTTACTAAATGGACTCCAAAATGGCTGCCAATAACGCTGTCAGCGCGCGATCGGTTCGCGCCATCTCTTACCAACATGACAGCTATTAATTTCCCGAGCGCGTTCCGATATCTTGAGCTATCGCCGAACGTTTCGCTGAAACGTTTTTGAACGTTCCTCGCGCGCTTTTAGCGGAGGTGTTGACGGATGTACTGTCAATGAAAGAGGTTCTGATTTTTTTGATATTCAATTTTATGGTTTCGGCGATGACTCTCCGAGCTTAATTTCACTTTTCAATCGAGAATTGTATGGCCATGTAGCCATTTTTTTGTTTTTAATATATGTCTGTGTTCTTTGTTTACAACTATTTTGATCTATTTAAGTATTATTATTAGTAGTATCTATTTATCTATTTAGTTAATCTCTGATAGCTTTCAAATTGCACTACCTACTTGCGTTGATCTGATAAACCATGTCTGTTATCCTAAGGTGTCTGGAAGATGTCTTATTTTCTATAAAACAGCCTAGTTTTTAATATTTTTATTTGTGTAACTAAGAATATTGAAATATCATCATCATCAGCCTAAATATGTCCACTGCTGGGCATAGGCCTCCCCAATAGAATACATACCACTTTTGGTTAAATGTCCATTGGGAGATTTGCCATAATCACCACGTTTGGCAGGTGTAGGGGTGATCGCAGTAATGATCTTAACATACACACACACGCGAGAACGCTGCTGCCCGTCCCTGGTGCAATCCCTTAGTCGCCTTGACGATACCCACGGGAAAGATAGGGGTGGCCCTATTCTAAGCCTGGAACCATACGGCATATATGGAAATATATTATATTGAAATATCGATTAGCGCTCTTCTCAAAACGAATGTTTTTGGCTCGACACTTTACTAGCTTTTCCACGGCTGGTTAACTTACTGAATCCTTCTCGTGCCAACGTCTGTAACTGTGGACCACATGTCGAAAGATTTCAGCGAGATCAAAAAGATTCAAAAATGCGATACCCAAATGTCCATCAATGGGAGAAGAGGAGCTGGAAAGCTGGGAGGGACAGAGGTAGGTAGAAAGGGAGGGACGTGTTAAAGGAATCTTATGTATAACGCTGCGGCTACAACTTATCAACTTTTTCTAAAGCAATAACAATCAATGTTTATCCAGAATGTTTATTTTGCCGATTTCAGCACAACAATGTAGGAATTTTTATCATATTACAGACTTTTCGGTAAAGAGAACAAACACGTCGTGAGGAACCCTTTAAACGTGTGGAAGTTAATTTTTACACTTTTCTCCCTAACAGTACCGCACTGAGTAATAAACTAATGCACTTAAATATGAACTGAGTTACTCTTTTATAGCTTTTTTATAATAATATTTTATAACTCGTTTTGTTGATTTGCCTCCATTTAGACTAAGAGCTGAGAGTAGAGTAATGATTTGATGAACCGACCTTTATAAACACACCGAATAAATGTTGCCAGTAAGTGCGATCTATTAATCATTTGGACGTCTGTTTGTTATGAGTTACTTGCACAATAAGAATTGTTTGTAATAAATTAATTTTGGCAGGATTAAAAACTTTGAGAAAGAATCAACGATATTTAACTTGCACCAAAATAATATATTACTAGCTTGCACTAAGGGGGTGTAAGCTCAAAAACTTAATACCTACGTTGAAGTGCCAGTGGGCTGGTTATCGTTCTCGAGTGGAGACCGCGACTGGGAAAGCGTAGTGTGGGACGCCCCCTGGCTAGATGGAGCGACGATCTGCGTAAGGCGGCTGGCAGTGACTGGCTGAGAAGAACCGAGGATCAGGTTCAGTGGCGCGCCTTGGGAGAGGCCTATGTCCAGCAGTGGACTCTTTTATGCTGATGATGATAATGAAGGAGGTGTACGCAAATTATTTTTTTCTTATTTTCTACCATCGAACCCATCTCCCTCCACATACTAGGATCGTAACTCCTGGCCGGGCTACCCACCACCCCCATATTGCGTTCCGTATCTTATCTTATCCTAGGGGGCCAGGAAGACGTGGCGACACTGCGACCCTTCAGAATCTTTTCTGCCAAACCCCTGACCACCAACGGTGCCCCAAGCGGATTTGGTGGACTTCACATACGCCTTAGAATTTCTTTTTATTATTATATATTCTTTATTGCACATAAAAAAAAATCATATGCAGGTTTCCTCATGATGTTTTCCTTCACCGAAAAGCTTGTGGTATTATAAATAAACCTTACTTAAGTTTGGACAAACTCATTGGTACGGGCGGGGTTTGTACCAGGACCTCATAAACTGGAGGCGAGTGCACAACCAACCAGGCTATCACGGCTCTTGCGTTCCGTAACTTCTACGTCTGCGTCTTCTGCCCACTCCACCAGCGTGTCAGGTGTTAACTGACACAGTAGCTCTCCCTGACGCCGAGTCATAGCTCGTCTAATAGTAATCACTATTAGTCGAGCTATGACGCGGCGTCAGGGAGTATGTTTCCTCCCCCTACCCCCCCCCCCCCCTACCCCCATTTCACTCCAAATTAAGTTACGTAATTTGCATCGGCCCCCTAATATATAAGATGCTGTCTGCTGAACTTACCATCAGACGGGCTGTTGCACATACTTACAAAAAGGGGCTGAATAAACTCAACTATAACTACCTCTTTATCCTAAAATTGCTTCCAGTAGGATTTTGATAATGTCAAGTGTATAGGACGAATATAAAAATGGTAACCACGTTAATGGAGTAAAGCTGTGGGTTGTGCTACTAGAGCACATAACGTTTGATCTGCCCACGTGGATTCCTGTAGAAAAGCCCCACAGCTGCAGAATTGCAAAGGAAATTGAAATTGCATGAGGAGGTCTGATTTTTGTGTTCTTAATAGGTGGAGCTTATGACATATACATCACGAGATGTTGCTGTAATAAGGTGCAAGAAAGCGAGCTCCCTGATGCTCAGGATGCGGGGAGTCTCTAACGCGTTCCTGAAGATGATAGACGCGAAGTTTGACGGTCCCATCGTCAGACACTAGGTGGGGCTGTTGTAACCTATTTCTAGTTAGTTATAAGCTTCATCATCAGATTATTTTTGTCTCCACTGCAGGAGCACAACCATCTCTCATCTGCCGGAGACAGACGGAGGATTTCGCCTACAATCCTCGCGCTGGCCAGACGGGTTGGGGAGGCCTGATTGATGTTTTATAATGTATTCCCTTAGTCGCCTTGTACGACATCCGCGGGAAGAGTTGGAGTAGTCCTATTCTACTCTACCGGAAACCACACGGCAAATGACACAATAATGTAGCCAAAACTGAATAAATCCCAAATAATAACCTAAGCATTGCTTCCGTAATGGCTGCCAACACGGGAATCCTAACTTTAACTATTTCGTTCACAGTTCGTTATTAATTAGATAAGACGTTCTTAAATTATTACCCCAAAAATGGTTAAATGAGGTAAATCTATTCCAGTGTGGTTCTAGGAAGTTTTTTTAAGTTTGACAGCATGATAACGTCACCTTTTAATTGTTTAAATGACAGAATGAAACCAAAACGAGCATAATAAATTGAGCGCGAGAAACGTTTAAAAAAACTACGATTGTTCCGATGCACGTTTTGAACTTTTTTGGACGTTCTATTTCTGAAATTGACAATTCGGTGAAAGGAAGAAGTCGTTTAGTTTTAATTAGTCACGATTTGTTAAGTTGGCAACCATGCTAAAAAAGAATACCTACGAATAAGGACTTTTTGGTGGGTCTTGCTAGCTTTGAAAATACTTCTACACCTCATACCATGAGCCAAATAATTTTTCGTAGCTCATAGTTTCACCTCAAAGTGTTTTTCTTCATGATTGACACTAATTGCTTATTAAATTAGATAACAGATGCACATATTAAAATCATCTGTTATCTAATTTAATAACCAGTTAGTGTCAATCATGAAGGAAAACACTTTGAGGTGAAACTATGAGCTACGAAAAATTATTTTGCTTCATGGCATGAGGTGTAGTGGCTACTATTTCACAGGTCAGTTTAGAATTTCCTGTAAAATAAACTCATAGATAATTCAAATTTTACGAACTGAGCATACATTATTAAAGAACTTGTTTCTTTGGAAAGAAAGGTTAAAAATCGATGATTTTAACTTTTGAATTTTTAAACCCAAGAAATAAGTTCTCATTATTACGCGATTTTTTTAACTGAATTTTCTCTGAAAACGGAACTGACATGTATAAAACCACTTTAAGCACTGCAAGAAACTGAAAAAAAAACATTGTTTTGTTTTCGTCAACAAACGCATGTATTAAAATGTCCCTATGGACAACTAATGGTCTAGAGCGGTAATGTTTAGAAAATGTATATGCAAAGACATCACTTCTTAATTGAGAATTGTAACTTTCGCGCTAACTTTACGTTATGATTTCTTAGCTTACAAACTGTAAGTAATTACTCGTAGTACTGAAAAAGTCTAGAATTTAAAAAAAAATACATTTTGGACAAAACGGCGACTATTTTAAAGATTTCGTTAATTTAAAGTAAATGAACCGAATATAATGTTAATGGTTAAACCTCCACTTGTAACAAATGTATTTTTAACTTGGCAATAAACTAAGCAAAATCGGTATCAGGATTAAAAAGATGAAGAAAGACCCCATCGTATTCCAAAAACCGTTACTACGAGCTCTAAAATATCATATTACAACTTTAAAATTACGACTTAATCTCCTTTTTTGCGCTCACAGATTAGCTAAGGACATAATTCAGTTAAAACACACACGTTTAACGATAACCAAGTCGAGAGCTCGTTAGTTATCTAAACATCACGGATTAGAAGGATTACTTTCGAACGCGCCCACCCGCGGGAAACAGCTGTCAAACTTTTGGCAGTAACGGCAACCTTGAGGCGCAAACCTGCGACGCCATTAATTCTGTGTAAAATTTATAACCTCTTTATTGCTAATCTGAAAAATAAAACACCTAAATGGGAGAACTGTTGGAGGAATGGGTGACAATTAAATAACTAGGTAGATAGAAGGAACGTCAAACTTTATAGATATAAAGTTTGACGTTCCTCCTATCTACAGGCTACCGCACCTCGTTCGCCATAGCTCTCCCAATATAGGTATACCCCGACAGTCCATACAAGCGAACATATTTAACCACCTACTGCTATTAGAGGCACACCAGCCTGTCCGTACACGTGGGGGTAAATAACAGTAGAGCTGCAATCGAGAGAGGGACAACGTTATACGTCACGACACGTCACCTCACGACATAAGTGCGTCTCTTTCTAATTGAAAGCGTCGATCGTTGGCGCCAGCCCAGTAGATGCGTACTGCCCGCCGTGGTCTGGTTTGCGGGCGGACATAAACTGCCGGGGGAGGTGAGTGTCGCTTCTCTAAAAAGCAATATTTAGTACTAGCTGAGAGCTAGACAACTTAACATCACAAATTTATATGCATTTCCCGTAGGAACAGGATGTTTTTTCGGAATAAAAACTATCCTATGTCATATTCCAGGACCTAACCTATATGTGTGCCAAGTTTCATCCCGATCCGTCATTGAGTAACAAATATCCAAACTTTCGCATATATAATATGTATCCAATCAATCCAAACTCTATGTAAACAATAAAGTACTAATATACAAAGCAGTGCTGAAACCAGCCAAGAACTCTAACATAGAAATTCTGCAAAGATATCAAAATAGTGTTTTGAAATCAATCATAAATGCGCCAAGGTTCACTAGAACAGACGAAGTCCATGAATATCTAAAAATTCCCACTGTCAAAGAGGAAATAAGCAACACGACCAGAGCCTACAAAGATAGGATCACTAATCACCAAAATAGATTGGCACTATCTCTCAATGAACCTTTACAAACAAGGCGTCTGAAAAGATCCCATATATGGGATAATCTGTAGTCACACATGAAGGCAACCCAACAATGGGAGGGCATGTCTACCACGTCACTATCGAGCACTCAATAAAACTGCTTATGGTCTGGAGACCGATTGCATGTTAGCAAAATATCAGAGAAAAAAAAAATGTATTAGTAGGATAGGATAGTAGTCTAGTAGGATTCTCTGGTATACTTATACCTCATACCATGAAGCAAAATATTTTTTCGTAGCTTGGTTATTAAGTTAGATAACAGATGATTTTTAAATGTGCATCTGTAATCTAATTTAATCTAATTTAATAACCAATTAGTGTCAATCATGAAGGGGTGAAACTATGAGCTACGAAAAATTATTTTGCATCATGGTATGAGGTGGGTAAGCACAGATTTTTAAGGCGATGGATGGCATTTGTAATTGATCCACAATTCTCTGAAACAATTATATGCCTCCTGTGACAATGGATCTGTCACTTAGAAAATGCGACTTTTCAGACCAATAAAATGATATTAGTAATGTTCTGTTTTTTTTTCCTGAAAATAATTATTTTGTTCCACAGCTGACGGATGGAAAGAAATTTCGCGCTACATATAAGATAAATAGTTTTGACTGTACCAAAAAAAATACTTTTTCTTAGAACCCTTGATTGACGTAATAATTAAGCTATACTTATTCAATTTTATGCATTATTTTTGTCATTTTTATTTTTAATTTATTTTTAATTATCTTATGTTTTCTATTTATTTTTTAATTAGGTTGATCTGACCATGTAACAAAAAATATTATTAATATATGTCTATGTCTAACGACCATATGCATGTGCGCTGCATAGTTTACAAACACAAGAACCTAATTTATTTTCTTTATCCATTTGCTTACAGTACCCTAAAGTAACCCCAAAAAAACATTTAAACTTCATGGAAAAATATCGTACTCGCGCGTACGTTCAGCGAAACAATCAAATAAAATAAAGGAGAAAACGTAACGAAACAAATTTCAATCTATCCGTCCCCGGCAATTTACAAAAACAATCTTTTTCCACCTTTTTTATTCCGGACCAGTATAACAAAACCGTTTTCGATTATACCGCGAACTACGCTCGAAAGCTCTTCGAAAAATTGACAGTTGGTATTATTTTTTTCCGGCAAGGCAAAGATCTTATGTCGTTCGGTCGGAATCGATCCGCAGGGAGCTATATTCGTTCAGAAATCGGTGGAAAATATTACGCGGATTCTGTTACACTGGATGGAAAATGTTTAGTTTCGCTATTGATTTTATGGTGTTTTCTTTTTATTACACCTTTATGTTACGAGTTATCGGGACTCTTTAAACCTATATCCTTAAGACAGCACCATACTGGGGCGGTGACGGTGGTAATCAGTTGACAGCAAAGCAATTTTGTATTCCTAAGCAACTTCGTGAGTACCTTTGTAGGTTTTATGAAATACCAAAACTTACAAACCTTTACAATACAATACACTTTATTGCACAAACAAATACAGTTACGCGTTATAAAAGTTACAAATAGTACAATTTAGGCGGTCTTATCGCTTTAAGCGATTTCTTCCAGAAAACCTTTGGGTAGAAAATATTATGCCAGAGAAATTGTAGGTTGCGCTGATTAGGAAATTTAAATGATAAACTATAATAAATAAAATAAAATAGCAAATAAGTTATAAGTATTAAGTTTTTATGGTTCTACGCATATTACATATCCCTAAGTGGGATAAGTCCGCCTTTGTACACAGTTTAATTCCTATTTTATTATTGTTGTTGTTGTTATTTTTGGTACAATAAAGCGTTTACATACATACATACATACATATACTCGTACATATACAACAAATAAATACAACCTTACATTACTTTATTTAAACACACACTCACACAGACAACGGCGGGTGGTAGCCCTATAGTGCGTACTACCAACCGTACTTTATCTTTGCGGGCGTCGTAAAACTGGTGGCAGTGTGGATGTCGCTTCTTTACGTATAGTAACAGTTGGTAATCAATGGTAGCGGCGTCCGAATGAATAAATGAAAAGTAATATTAAACATAGAGATTTACACTTGGACCATTGTTTACCATTATAAAATGTATTTCTCTCGTGTTTTCTATTTTTAGTTTACATTTCACAGCAATGGGTATAGATGGAATTTTATTATTTTCCACTCTAGTCCATTTTCGCTTTACGGGCGCCGCCATATTGAATGGAATTGGCGGGAGAGTGCGGTGCACATTGGTCCTTCGAGCTGATCCCTCTGAAAACTTTCAAAATTATTTTTTTCAAGAATTCCTTCATAACAGATACCCATTATTAGGTCAATAAATATGACTCAATAACCGTTAAATATGATTGGCTTAAAGATCTGGTAACCAAGCCAAAACTTCAAAAAAGGTTGGGTTATTTTTTTCTTTTTTTGTCAATAACTTTCCCGTAGTTCAAATGCAACACTAGTTACTTGCACGAGTCTGAGCTTCAACTACACAACTATATGCCATTCAAAAATTTTTTTTGGGTAGCTGAAATTTACATATGTTGATTATGAAATAAAATATTATCAAAATCAAAATCAAAATATTTATTTTCAAAATTGGAACACATAATTCTCTTTTTGACGTCAAATTCTGCCTAAATCTACTCCACTTCCACCTGTGTAACCGAGGGGAAGAAGTGGCAACAAACCCAACGGCACAGGGCCCTACCTTTGATTTATCTTATTCATTACAATCATTAAGTCTACCTATGCTGAGCCATCAAGCAGCAAAGCATCAAATATTAATTGTCATTTTTAATATTTTGCGACAAGTTATGTTTTCCCAACTCAACTCTCCCCTCAACCCTCCCCTCATCCCTAATCTTTTGGTCTTCTTGTAAATCCGACCAAATTCCAAGCTATTTTAATCGGGAGTATAGCCTCCCCAACCCGTCTGGCCAGCGCGGGGAGTGTAGGCCAAATCCTCCGTCTGTCTCCGGCAGGTGACAGAGGGTTGTGCTCCTGCAGTGGAGACAAAAATAACCTGATGATGATGATAGCCGATTGAGAGTTCTGAATTCTGGTGATGTATACCACCATTTTGCTAGACTGTCTTACATTCCATACTGAAACAAAACAAAAAATCAGGGGCTGATTATAGACTGTAATCTGGGGTGGGCTGCGCATATCATTGACGTAGTATGCTTCCCCCCCCCCCCCCCTTTTATGCCTTGTTTCACACCCTGTAAGGTTGGCTACAAACAATATGGCATTTTCTTTTCTTAATTGGATATTATATACTTCTTAATTATTACTATTAAATATCCCGGGAATTTCATTAGGTAAAACAGTTGATAAATTCCCGTGAAGAGTGCCCACAATAATCTTCCACGCCATATTTTCGACGCAAGTACCTACATAAATGAGACTGCTTAATTCCGATGAATTTATGTAGGGTATTTACAGGTATCGACCTGTGATTACATCGAGAGCAAAAAGAAAGACATGCCACGTTGAAAATTGAAACTAACAGGAACGAATCATACAACCCCAAGTGAAACAAACCGATAGAGGACGAATCCATCCTTTTAGGATTTATTACGCCTGCTCGAAAATTGCTTTTGTCCCAATAAACTGTGATTGGAAGTGTACAGTTACATGTTGTTTATGGTCCGACATGTCGCGGAGCACAGCCGGACATATCGGTCCCGGGGTAGCTGCGGTGTCGGATGGCGGGCTATTATAGTTTGATGGTAATACAATATGGGTTGTTAAATTTTTGTGGAAACAGATTATAAGTGTTCGGTCTCTAAAACTATATGTTCGGAGTTAGCGTAAGGGTACAGATATACATGCTCATTAGTCGCATGCTCATAGCGTGTTCACACTTCCATATAGATATAGCACGCTATTTATAAGCATGCGACTAATGACCATGCGTATCAAATTCATATAATCAGAATTTTCCGTCAAAATGAATGAGTTATCATCATCAGGTTATTTTTGTCCCCACTGCAGGAGCACAACCCTCTCTCATCTGCCGGAGACAGACGGATGATTTGGCCTACACTTCCCGCGCTGGCCAGACGGGTTGGGGAGGCCTGATTGATGCTTTATAATGTATTCCCTTAGTCGCTTTGTACGACATCCACGGGAAGAGTTGGAGTAGTCCTATTCTACTCTACCGGAGACCACACGGCTTGTATATAAACAGTAATTTAGTATAATAACTTGATTTTAAAAGATGTATTGCTGAAAGTTTGTTACACCGTTTCTTCTGCGTAGCGCTTATACCTAACAGCGGTAGTCTGAAGTTTTATTTGTATAAATGTACCTATTCACGTGCAAGAAAGGATTTTGACTTAGACCACAAACAATAGTACCTATGCTAACGCATAACTTTGACAAGGTACAGATAGACATGCTCAGGCAAATCTTCCATCACATCTCGACCGCTTTTGAACGCTTTGTACCACTCGTAAGCACGTGTTTTTGATATAGTCGACTCACCGTAAGCCTTCTGTAACATTTTCAGTGACTCTGAACACGAAATTCCATTGGCTATGCAAAATTTGAGACAAACTCTTTGTTCGATATTTTTGTTCATTATGAAAATCGCAATATACACTAGATATTAGGGCTCGATTCTGAAGGCACAATGTTAAAATTTTACAGCACTAAAACTGTTGCTATACTTGTCACACAGTATTATGAAGATACAGACGAAACCAACTTTAGCGCTGTCAAATTTTAAAGGTGTGCTTCAGAATCGGGCCCATAATATAACTAAAAATAACACTGTATTAAATATAAATAACAGATGCAACTCAAACTGCGCGCCAAAATGGGAAAAACCATAAACAAATTATCCAGTCCCGATACTTTTTTGACTAAATGTATATTTTGAAACTTTTTTAAATCAGCAAAGTTTACGTCGCATACAATATGCGGGTTTCATCAATTAATTTAAAGACTATTTTTCTGCAATGTCTATATGATCCTAATTTCAGCTCAATCGGTCCAGTAGCTCAATCGGTTCGTTATCCGCCGAACAGACAGACAGACAAAAAGTTTCACTATAAGGGAATTTCTGCAAAAAATCTGCTTCAGAAAGCAATAACGACATCGAATCTACTAACATAAGAAAGTGACAAACATAATTCAAATATTCATTCCACCCATGGGAGAGGAACCCAATACCAAATCTCGCAGATTTACATTTTTACCCGATGTTCGGGGAAGGTGCGAGCGAGATAGAAGACGCAATCCATCCATCGTCTTACAATCCCATTTTCGTCAAGTAGCACTCCTTTAGCAAATATCTCCCCCGTACTGTTAGGGGAAAAATACAAATATGTGTTTAATTTGCTAGACGATTACCGTTCGGTATCATAAAGTTCCAAATTACACAATTTATTTTCATGAGTTCAGTTTTATAGTTTTCTATCTAAAACCGAAACTGCCATAAACAAATCTGCTTTATCCACATCACAAATCTGACCTACACAGAAACTGCCCTAGACCGAACAATGCCAGCGACGCGCCCTTGCTTTGATTCAAATGATTTAATTAAATACATTTAATTTCACATACAAAGAAAAGTAAACAAAAGAAAAATGCAAGTAATTGAATTGTATAAATATCTGGCGTGTATTTTCGAAAGAAACTCACAAACATACCCACATTTCGGCTTAGAAATCATGTCATACAAAAAGTTAATTGTAAATAAGTAATATATTGGGCCCCATTCTGAAGGCACACATTTAAAATTTTACAGCGCTAAAATTGGTTTCGGCTGTATCTTCATAATACTGTGATACAATGATAGCAACAGTTTTAGTGCTGTCAAATTTTAACGTTGTGTCTTCAGAATCGAGCCCATTATGTGCCTACCTTTAATTTTACTTCCGCGTGTAAGACCTGTCTATAATATTGTTCTCAGTAGATACTAAATTTTAGTTTCGCATTTTGGCAATGGATGGCGTTGCATTGGTTTCAACTGTCATTTACAATTAATACTCGAAATCTACAAGGGCAAAATTAAATTCGAGCGGTTGTATATTTTTTAAACAATTCCACGGCCTTGCTTCGCTAACTTTTGCCAACATTCTCTCATACATTGACAACAGCTGATGACAGTACAGTCAATGCCATCTATCGAGATATTTAGAACTAAGTATTTCTATTTCAAAGAGCTGCTTGATAATCGCTCATTGTCAAGTGTTTTAATTAGGACAAATGCACTCAATTGTTGTTGCGTGAGAAATGAAAGCGAATAAATTCGAATGATTATCGATGATTATTATAAGAAATGTAACTAATGCTCTAACGACTTTTTCCCTGACCATTCCACCCCAGGGTGGCACTTATCTCGAGAGGGCTGCGGGGGAGGTGGGGGGGAGGGGGTATTTGTCCTCCATTACAGCGCTGTTAGAGCGAGCGTTAACTGGAGCCATTCGCTTTGCGAGCACAAGACTGCGAATGTGGAAGTAGGTAATTTAAGTTTTAGGCAACGATCGCTATGTACCACTAGATGAAGCGTTCCAAACAATCGCTCTGTTCCACGCAAGGAGCCGTACGTAACTCGTTCAAATTCACTCTGAAACTTGTGCAGTTACTACGCAGAACATTTAATTATTTACTAAATATTGACGCTATTTACCCGTAGCGTCAATATTTAGTAATAAAATGTTTTATTGTGAACGTAACCGAGTTGCGGCTCCGTGCGTGGAACAGAGCGATTGTTTGGAACGCTCCATCTAGTAGTACATAAAGATCGTTGGTTTTAGGTAATTAAATTGTATGCAGATGTAAGGTTAAGGAACATTAAAATGCTCTGACCACAGATAGATGAAGGGTACCAACTAGGTCTAGTACTAAATTACTGGTAATAAAGCAGCTTCCTAGGCCAGCGCTGTGGAGAAGAAACGGAGTAAGGCATTTCCAGCAACATATGTTTAAAACCCGAATTAAATCATCACCATCATGTCAGCCTTTAGACGTCCACTGCTGGACATAGGCCTTCCCCAATGAACGCCACCACACCCGATTTATCAGTGACTTTATCAGCCAATGAACTCAGTGACAACAACAATAATAATAATAAATATTACATACATACATACATACATACATACATACATACATACATACATACATACATACATACATACATACATACATACATACATACATACATACATACATACATACATACATACATACATACATACATACATACATACATACATACATACATACATACATACACTTATCTAATCCCAAACTAGGATTTTCTCCAGTACTATGGGAATTAAACAAGGATTTTTCAATTCACAAATATAACTACCAGACCGGAACCAACTTGTACAAATTGTACAAAGTTGTCTGTCCCCAGTGGGAATAGAACCCACGATCTCTGGCGCTTGAGACCAATGAACAATGAAATACAAAATAAAACTATTCAGTATATCTCATTCCAAATCTATAAGTCTATGAAAACAAACGCATTTGCGTCTCGAAAACAAAATTAATAATAGATGGTGTTCCTAAGTGGACCGCAAAGTTGACATCTACCGGTGCACCAGCATCCAGCACCGCATTTAAATTCTTAATTTTATTATTTCTTACGAGCATATGGTTTTCTGGAAGAAATCGCTAAAGGCGATACGGCCGCCACTTGCACATTTACTGTAGATTTCTCTTACATATTTTCTGTAAATTGTGTGCAATAAAGTATATTCAATCAATCGATCAATCCACCAGCCTGTCTGTACACGTTTGTGTAACGGCGGCAGCCTAGTAGAGCGTGCTACCAGCCGTGCTCTAATTTGCAGACGACATTAATCTGGCAGGGAGGTGAGTGTCGCTTCTTTATGTTTAGTATTCTCTAGCAATGCCATCTGTTGCCAACATGAGCGACTAAAATTTACTATCTAGGTACCAAATAAAAATATCTCATTTTCTAAACCTGTAAATTTTCTCTGCCACATTTTCCTAACGCATTGGCTGTATTGCACGCGCAGGCTGTGTATGTGTGGGTGTAGGACGTGCCTGGTTCGGTTAAATGTGTCATTACCGCTGCGAATACAGTTGCGTACAGGGTGATTTACAAATACTTCATACTTGCCCGAGTATGAAAATAAATAACTCAGATATTCACACCAATTATCCAGTCCCAAACTTGGCAGAGCCTATGTGGTATGGTTACTAGATAACGGATACACATACTTAAATAAATAGTTATACATCCAAGACTTGGGTACAAACATTCACATTCATCATACGAACATTCGCCCCTAGCGGGATTCGAACCCGCAACCTCCGGCGTGGCAGTCCAAGAGCTACCCGTTCCGCCACGGAGGTGGTAAATGACTGTCCACCTTCACTAACAAAACAAGCATTCATAATTGTAATAATAATTTCATAATTAACCGTTAATTTTAAATTTCCCTACTTAACCATGGTACCACAACGTGTCTCAACACAGGGGCGGCGATGTTGTTCGTCGCACATCACGCCAAGTGGACAAAGGAACAACGTGCAAACTGCCGATACACCGTCTCTGCCTACCCCTCTGGGACCAGGGCGTGAGCATTATGTATATATCTATAATTGTCTATTTCCAAATATAAGTTTCACAATGGCCACGCTGGGCAGACACTATTATATTATACAAGTTACTCGTACACATATAACGCAGGGATTCCCAAAGTGGTCGATACCGACCCCTTGGGGTCGAAATCCGTTTCCCAGGGGTCGACATAGACGAAAACTGATTTTGGGGGTCTAAAAACCGAGACGAGGTCCAAAAATCGACCTCGATACTATAAGTTGTGTTACATGTACCAACTTGTTATAAGAATGACTATATTTTAGTAGGAAGTATCATTGTTGCACTTTTAAGAAAAACTCACCAAGCACAAGTTCGTACAAGATGAAAAGAAAAACTCGGCAAGTCAATAAGCGTGGACAATTTCGTGCCTATCAGGCATGGGGGTCTGAGGTAACAGTTCATTTTGGAAAAGGGGTATCTTGCCCAAAATAGTTTGGGAATCCCTGATCTAAAGGAATTGGTTTTATCCGCAAAAACCGTAGAATGAAATGGATGAAAAGATAGCTGGGTTTAACCTGGGTGGTTACCAATCTATAGGTACTATACCTTACCTTACCTTTCTTAGGTTTGTTCAAAATAATTTCTTTATTGAAAATAATCTGGTTTTATTATAGAAAAATGGTAGAGCAGAATCACCACTCTGCAGCTATTGCCAGCAACTTTACGATGTTTATCATCTACTCGTGGAGTGTGGTCGGACGGCGACTGAGAGACAGCGTTTATTTGGCGACCATTTTGGACATGACGCTGACATAAACATGAAACTAAATGATCCGAGTTCCAATGAAGCGAGAGAAATGTATTATTTCGCTCAGCGCTGTCTGACGTCTAGGTAACGCTGAATATTATGTGTTTCTCTATGAGGCTGGCATGGACATGAATAGTTTAAAGCCTCGATAAAATAACAGAAAAAAGTTATAGAAAATATAGGCAGTAAATGAAACATCATCCTGTTTAAACCTATCTGCATAGCACAAATTGCTTAAACATGTACGCAATCAGTTCTCTCCCCCAATCACAAGCCCTCGTCCCATGTGTGCGTGGGAAGTGATAACTGGGTGGGACTCACTCTTAAGGGGGCGCACTCCCACTTTTATAACCAATTAAACTTTAATAATGTTATATTCATGTAATTGCTGCACTGTTTTACGATTCTTAAGGGTGTGTTTGGAAATAATTTAGCGTAGACATTTGTTCGCAGTACTTTAAACTAATTGGTTGTGCTTTCAAAAAATAGTTACTACTGTCATGGAATAAGTAATTGTACAAATACAGAAGACGCATTAGAAAGCATGTTCAATTTGTCATAAACGTACCTACAAAATTCTATGCAAGTTAAATTGAATTCTAAGCGCATGGAAGAAAGTCAATGTTGCGATGAACCACTAAATCATGCACATATTGAATCGCACGTGATTTGCCTAGGTGCCCCGGCAACCGGGGCGCGCCAAGTAGTATATTTACTGTACTGTCAAAGGAACCTCGCGAGGTATCACTCACCGATCTTGACGAAACTTGGTACAGACAAATGTACCAAGGTGATATGCCATATAAAAGTATAGCTATGGTAAATTGATTCGATTTGGATCCCCACTTTTGGTGGAAAATCCCACAATCAGTGTCCAAAGACATGTGATCATCATCAGGTTATTTTTGTCTCCACTGCAGGAGCACAACCCTCTCTCATCTGCCGGAGACAGACGGAGAATTCGGCCTACACTCCCCGCGCTGGCCAGGCGGGTTGGGGAGGCCTGATTGATGTTTTATAATGTATTCCCTTAGTCGTCTTGTACGACATCCACGGGAAGATTTGGAGTGGTCCTATTCTACTCTACCAGAAACCACACGGCAATGAATGATCACCCTGCCGAAATGAATGTAAAATGGCGGTAAATTAAACGAAATCAACTAAAACTGTGTTCAGTTATTTTTAAACAGTTTTCTTTTACTGGTGCGTGGATTTACTCTACTTTTTAGAATTATGTCCGACAGTATTAACAGTATTTCTATATGTACATATACGAGTAGCTGCAATACCACTCACTTACTCAGACACTATTCTCCTAGATCGAGTGGAGCTACATGCTGATGGTAGACTGGAGATGTATAGACCTTCACAAAATATCTGGGGGGAAAATCCGATAATTGAAGATTTTGCTGATCCTGACCTTTCGGCCAACGGCCCTTTTAAACGGTTTATCCTACACCTCATACCATGAAGCAAAATATTTTTTCGTAGCTCAAAGTTTCACCTTAAATATTTTTCTTCATGATTGACACTAATTGGTTATTAAATTAGATAACAGATGTACATTTTAAAATCATCTGTTATCTAATTTAATAACCAATTAGTGTCAAACATGAAGGAAAACACTTTGAGGTGAAACTATGAGCTACGAAAAATTATTATGCTTCGTGGTATGAGGTATAGTGGTATTATATTGTTAAAAAAAAAAAATTACTCCTAAAATATTATTGTAATCATTCGTTCCTATGATTTCACATTTTTATTTTATCTGGCTTATGTCAAGCACGTTGTTTGTTTATCTTTTGGTCAAAGTTAGAATGAATTTTATACCCAACGTTCGAAACGTGTTAATAGTTATTTCTCACATTATTTAATGAATTATAAATACATTTCTAGTTGTAGGCTGTTCTAAAATTTCAACCCCTAAGGAAAAGAACTTAAAAAAATCCTTTCTTCGTGGTCTATGCAGTGTATTAGCTGTAAATTGGGAGAAGCATAATAGGAAAATATAAACTAAGCAACGATCTCTATGTACTACCAGATGGAGCGTTCCAAACAATTGCTCTGTTCCACGCAAGTAGCCACAACTCTTTCACATTCACAATGAAACTTGTGCAGTTACTACTCAGAACATTTCATTATTTACTAAATATTGAATTATTTAACCGTAGCGTCAATATTTAGTAATAATTAAATGTTCTGAGTAGGAACTGCACAAGTTTCATTGTGAATGTGAAACACTTGTGGCTACTTGCGTGGAACAGAGCGATTGTTTGGAACGCGTCATCTAGTAGTACATAGAGATCGTTGAAACTAAGTTGTAAATCAAAATGGTAACGTCTTTCATCGCAGAAAACATACATTCTAAAACAGTTTTCCCTCAAAGTGAATAAGACTGCTATCCCAAAACTTTCACTCTTACATAAAAAATAACCTAAACCCCGGGAAGATTTAAGATTATCATAGCAAATTGTATTATGTAAATTTCCCTCCTCTTAACGCCTCATCCGGTCTCCAAGAAAATCAATAGAGCCTTCTGCACAGAGCGGGATTGTTACACCCATCACCATTGGTAAGAAAAGGATGGATAGTCGGCCTCTTTCCACACTGGATTTAACTCTGTGAAAAGCATGAAATGGATGTTGTCAAACACTCCAATACATTCCTTTTTAAACTTTATTGCATAGAATTAAAGTTTAATTTTGAATAGTAAAGATAAACTCAATTGCTTTATTAAATGGAATTCCATTTCAAGCAAATATAAGTCTTATATCTAGGCAGTAAGCATAGTATTTAAGTGGGTGGTGTCGAAGAAATTTTCCCGTGTAATTGGTGGCGATTTCATAATGGTGATAAATGTGACGTACCGTTTAATTTTAGCGGAGATACGCCCTTAATTGTTTTTATTAGCGCTAGTTAGGGAAAATGGCGGTCGAAATTTTTACTAGATATTTTTGTTTGCTGTTTTCTTGTTCTCCTTTAGGCCGCAGTTGGACATAGGCCTTGCCTTATGCGTAATAGACTTAGACGTCCACTGCTGGACATAGGCCTTTCCTAATGAACGCTACCACACCCGGCCCTCTGCCTTATTTACCTACCTATGCTCTTCTCGTTTTTATTTGTGCAATAAATAAATATTATAAAAAAATTACCGGGCTACATATTCCGTAGAACCGATGACCGTTGGGGCAGACGAGTTCTGGAGTGGAGACCACGGATGGGCACGCGCAGAGCGGGACGACCCGCCGACAGGTGACGACCTGAAGAAGGTGGCCGGAAGAGGCTGGATGCGGAGGACGGGGACCGGGTGTGATGGCGTTCTTTGGGGAAGGCCCTATGTCCAGCAGTGAACGTCTGGCAGGGTTGGAAAAAAACGGTTTTTTTATATAAAACATGTTTTAAACAATTTAAACAGTTTTAAACAATAAAAAACATGTTTTATATAATAAAAAACATGTTAAAAACAGATGTTTTAAACACTTTGTTTAAAACATGCCAACCCTGACGTCTGGGGACTGACGTGATGATGATAAATTGTTTATATTTGACACAACCAATTAATGTGCTATAAGTAACTATATTTCTGAATTTCAATGTTAAAACGTCTACTTTATAATTTTTTTTTTAAAATAAAGTAGAAATAGTTGTCGCTTTAGCTACAGAATTCTATTATTCTACTAATATTATGAATGCGAAAGTTTGGATGTTTGTTACGCAATCACGCTTCAACCACTGAACGGATCGGGATGAAACTTGGCACACATATAGGTTAAGTCCTGGAATAGGATATAGGATAGTTTTATCCCGAAAAAACATCCCATTCCTACAGGAAATACATCATAATTTGTGATATTAAGTTGTCCATGCGGACGAAGTCGCGGGCAACAGCTAGTATATAATAATACTTACTAGACCTCTAGCACTGGATTTTGATACGCCCCTCTTTCTCACATTACCTTATCTTCTTAGATATTTAGGAAGACCTGGCGACACTTCGACCCTTCAGGATCTTTTGTGCCCCAAGCCGATTTGGTGGACTTCACATACGCCTTATAATTTCTACTTTGGCATATGCAGGTTCCCTTACGATGTTTTCCTTCACCGAAAAGCCTGTGATATTATAATATCCCGAAAAAACATCTTATTCCTACGGGAAATTTTTAATAATTTGTAATGTTAAATTGTCGACGCGGACGAAGTCGCGGGCCATAGCTAGTTATTGGGACCGATTCTGAAGGCACACATTTAAAATTTGACAGCGCTAAAATTGGTTTCGTCTTTATCTTCATAATATTGTGAGACAAGGATAGCAACAGTTTTAGTGCTGTCAAATTTTAACATTGTGCCTTCAGAATCGAGCCCAATTATATAAATAAACCGTACTTAAGTTGGAAAAAACTCATTGGTACAAGCGAGGTTTGTACCAGGACCTCATGAATGTGAGGCGATTGCACAATTAACCAGGCTACCGGCTATATTTCACACATTAGTGACAAAACGTGATTTCTTATTAGGGAACAAAAACCTAACCAGTGGATCCCAATTTTGACCAATTAAAACTAAACGTTCAAAAATTATCTCATATAAGTGTATCTACCCACATGATCTGACGAATTAACGGTATTACCCACAATCGTTGCTATAATCGTTAGGGAGAATTATACCCCCTCTCGCCCCTATGATCAGATAGGGGGACAAATTGAGCTTTCATCCCACCCACACATTGTCATAACAGAGATTACTACGAGTAACTTCCCGTCAGAAGCATTTTGGCGTAAGTCCTGTTTACCTAAACTGGACTTACGCCCAAATACTTCTACGTAAAGAAGTGATACAGGGTGGAATGGATAAGTGGCAACAGGCGATGATGAGGACTAAGAAAGATAACCGATACTAGGAGCAGATAACTTTATTAATATTACTACGTTAGAGAAGCGACACCTAACTCACAAGACAGTTTAACGTCGCACGCAAAATGAAGCACGGCCTGTAGTATCTGGTAATACGCAGCCGGTTAGAAAGAGAAGCACTTGTTGACGTATAACGTTGTCCCTCTCTCGATAGTTTACGTGCACATACGCACGTGTACTAACACGCCGGCGCGTACAAAATAATAAAGCAAAATATTGTTTAAAAGTTTACAAATTGTTTTTTTTTTTAATACTTTATTTTTATTTTTATTAGTCGGCCCCGTAGCCTAGTCGGTAGTACACCTGCCTGCGAAGCTCGGGGTCGCGGGTTCGAATCCCGCCCAGGGCAAACATTCGTGTGATGAGCACTTGTGTTTGCCTTGTGACTGGATGTTATTTATATATTATATTATGTATTTATGTATGTATATCAGCTGTCTGATACCCATATTACAGGCTCTGCCTAGTTTGGGATCAGGTGGCCGTGTGTGAAATGTCTCCACATATTTATTTATTATATATTTATTATTATATTCGACGCTAAATGAGACTACTTTATAAAGTATAATAAAGTTTATACTGGGCCCAGTTCCAAAAGCACACATTTAAAATTTGACAGCGCTCTAATTGGTTTCGTCTTTATCTTCATAATACTGTGTGACAAGGATAGCAACAGTTTTAGTGCTGTAAAATTTTAACGTTGTGCCTTCAGAATCGGGCCCACTATGCCCTTAATAAGTAAAGAACGAAGCAATCTCTAGTTGCAAAGTAATCTTGAAATTACAACACGATATGGCATTCTATAAGTGTTTGCATATCTCGATCAGCCTCATAGTCATGGCTGCTTCAATCAAAACGACACCGGGTAACAAATTCCCAAGTCGTTAAATCGGCCAAATCGAGAAACGACGGTACAGACGGACTTCGCCATAATGGGTGAAAATATACGGTGTTGTATTATATACGTGTACGCTGCGGTTGTAGCCAAAGTTATATAATATGTAAGCCGTGGTAGTCGGTTGGTTGTGCACTCGCCTCACGTTCATGAGGTCGTGGGTTCAAACCCCGCCCGTACCAATTAGTTTTATGAAACTTAAGTACGGTTCATTTATAATACCACAGGCTTTTCGGTGAAGGAAAACATCGTGAGGAAACCTGCATATGCCGAAGAAGAAATTCTGAGGCGTATGTGAAGTCCACCAAATCCGCTTGGGGCACCGTTGGTGGTCAGCGGTTTGGCACAAAAGATTCTGAAGGGTCGAAGTGTCGCCAGGTCTTCCTGGCCCCCTAAGAAGATAAGATATATAATATGTATTAAAGTCCAGAAGTGTTCAAGATAACTAACTGAAGTGAGTTTACACAAAAGACATAGTAAGTACTAAAACGGATTTTTTAGTTTAAAATGTAGTACACATGTATTTCAAGGTCAAGCCTGGTGTGACCAGAATTAAAATACGTGGATTAGTTCATAATGTCCAGCTGAGGAGATGTCACTTCAGCTCCCACTTCAGTTAAATTAAATTAAACTTCAATTCAAGCGATAAAAGAGGTTCCTTGTGAAACCAAACTTCACTTGAAAGTATAGGTGTGCTTCTCGTCTTCCTTAAGAAGCGTTTAACGTCTGGACTTACAAGCGGACAATTTCTAGCAGAAAATTAATAAGCTTTCAAAATGACTTGGAATGTATAAAAATTGCCGGTTATTATTTATTATAATATAGAATGAAATAACCGGTCGCGCCCGTACCTACTGCATTACCGTATGTTTCCACCCGACGCGCTCGTCTCGCGAGAAGGCTATCGATGGATTTGACTCGCAAATATCGACGTTTCGTGCCAGCACCGACACTGACTTGACACGATAGGCATCAGATGAAAAACACATGCTGATTTGGTTAAAAGTTGAGTTCATAAGTTGGGTTGAGGAGTATTTACAATAGACTGCCACTAAGTAGTATCGTCTTATACACCCACCGGTAGCGGGGAGGGGGAGAGGGAGGGTAGAGAGGAGGAGGGGAGGATGGAGGGGGAGGGGACGGGGGAGGGGGGATTACGGACCGTCTTGGGAAGACAGTTACATATAGCAACATTGGAATTGTAAGTTTGACATTAGCTATTCTATGGTTTGACGTTCCCTCTTTCCTCATCGCATTCCCCAAAGCTGACTCGGTCCCCCACTGTACATACTATAAAGTTCCGTACACTGCCTTTCTTCCATTGAAGGTACACCTTTTACGATTGATTTTTAATGCATTTTTATTCTTCTTCTTTTCTTCCTTTCTTATTTTGTTACCGTCAAAAGTATAACACGTGTAATAGCGTCCTAAGATCATCGAGTTTGCTCTATTATGCGCCACAGTATCGGATCCGGCGCGGGCGCAGTGTTGGCGACGATTTGAAAACAATCGCCCTGTCTCGCGGACTGACGGGCATTCCGCGCGGTGTAAACACAAATAAACTATACTGAACATCGCATATATGTATGTTGGACTGTTTGTACGTATGTCGACATAATTTTTTGTAATAGTAGGTACTCCATAGTCCACCAATCCAAGGGCTATGGTAGTAATCTAGATAGCAAGTATTTTTTTATTTTATTTACTTGTACAAAGCGGTTTGTCCCAGTGGGATTGAACCCAACGACGTCTGGCGCTCGATCGCAACGAACAAGCTACTATTCCGCCGACGCGGTAATTGCTACTGTAATAGTATATATGAACATATATATCTTATATATTTATATGTTATGTGTATGAGTTTATGTATATATAGATATTTGCATCATTAACTTATTCGTGTATCGTCTATGTATATATTGTTCATTTATGTTTATGTAATATGTATTTTCACACTATTAAAAGTACATTTCTTTATCAAATTTGGTACTAAACGCATTATACTTGTCCTTTCGGTTACTCTAAGGTTGGCTGGAAGGGATCCCTAAGTGGGATAAGTCCGCCTTTGTACACAGTTTAATTCCTATTTTATTATTGTTGTTGTTGTTATTTTTGGTACAATAAAGCGTTTACATACATACATACATACATACATACATACATACATACATACATACATACATACATACATACATACATACATACATACATACATACATACATACATACATACATACATACATACATACATACATACATACATACATACATACATACATACATACATACATACATACATACATACATACATACATACATACATACATACATATTATGTGTGGATATTTCTTTTTTGGACGATATAACGCTAAGGCAAACCGAAACATAATTAGCAAGGATCGAGCGGAGAATAGCTGGGGTAAATGAGTTCTCGAGTGGAGACCGCGACTGAGCAAGCGTAGTGTGGGACGCCCCCTGACTAGATGGAGCGACGATCTGCGTAAGGCGGCTGGCAGAGACTGGATGAGAAGAACCGAGGATCAGGTTCAGTGGCGCGCCTTGGGAGAGGCCTATGTCCAACAGTGGACTCTTTCGGGCTGATGATGATGAGCGGAGAATGAAGCTCGAAATTGTAACAAACAAACCCATGTGCTCTAAGTAGACAATAAACTGAGAGCCAAAACAACGTGTTGGGACATCGAATGCCGTTATCCAGTCGACATGTTCGTTTTGGATCATTCTTTTGTCTCCACTAAGACCGTTACTCTTGTGGGGCTAATTCGTATCAAATACTTCACATTACTACAAGATGGATTTACACTAGTAATTTTTTATAGTATTTCTATATTGCAAAGTGATTTGGAATCGCTCTTTCAAGATAAGGAGGAGGTTATCAATTCGACGGTATGTTTCTTTTTGTATGTTTGTTACGCGATTACTCCGCCAATTGTGAATTGATTTTGATGATTCTTTTTTTGGTTGGTAGGTCATACTTCAGAGGTGGTCCCATATAAATTTATCGAAATTGATTCAGCGCTCTTTGAAAAATACAACAAAAACAAAAAGGGATATACCCAGATGAGGATTTCTGCGCCAATTATGAATGGATTTTGATGTGTCATACACGTAGGCAGACTTTAAGTCTGCCTACGTGTCGCTGCCAGCATATCGGGAACCCTGCCCCTGTGCGGTGAGTTGGAAGACATTTTTTACTTATAATTGTTTCGTGTTGTTTTTAAAGTTAATGTAAAAATAATAATCGCAGTATTCATATACACAGGAGAACGCTGTATATAAGAGATTATTTCCCTGGTGCAATCGCTAAGTCCCCTTGACTACACCCACAGGAAGATGCGGGGGTTATTAAAAGTCAGGAACCACACGGATTTACAACATATCAAAATGTCAAAATCGTTTTTTTAGTTTCGCAAACTCAGTTTTCAATTCATTATCGAGTTGTATATTTAAAAAACTCTGAAAATCAATGACTCTATCCTTCAACATGATTAAAAGAGGTGCATTAAAATAGTTACAGTCACTAAGAAAAATGCCGTGTGGTTCCCGGCTTAGAATAGGACCACCCTAAATCTTCCAGTGGGTGTCGTCAAGGCGACTAAGGGATTACACCAGGGATGGGCAGCAGCGTTCTCCTGTGTATATTAAGATCATTACTGCGATCACCAATCCGTCTGCCAAGCGTGGTGATGGCAAATCCCCCAATGGAAAGCCAACCAAAGGAGGCATTCTATTGGGGAGGCTTATGTTCAGCAGTGGACGTATATAGGCTGATGATGCATAGAAAAAAAAAACAAGGTATTTTTGCGTGTTCTAAAAGTAATGGTTTGTCTCTTACGCGAATTTAAATTTCTGTCGACGATATACGTATATATATATATATATTTCATTCCAGATTAATAGTCCTATGAAAACAAACGCATTTGCGTCTCGAAAACAAAATACACAATAGATGGTGTTCCTAAGTGGACCGCAAAGTTTACTTGGTAATACAAACCTATTTTTGCTGCTGGTGACCCTTTCATGTATATGTTACCGAGACGTAAATAGCGTTGGTTTTCATAGGACTATTAATCTGGAATGAAATATACGTATGTGCTTAACTTGGAAAGGTAATTTGTGGTTTGCAGCGCCGAACTGGATTTACTGTTATGGTGCTGTAAGAGTATTTTAAATAAATGAAATAAATAAAAAATAAAAAAAATTTGTTCAAGTTTCATCAATATCGGATTTAATCTACTTATATGGAGTCACTTTTGCATTAATACTTAACTAACATCATCATCAGGTTATTGTTGTCCCCACTGCAGGAGCACAAGCCTCTCTCATCTGCCGGAGACAGACGGAGGATTTGGCCTACACTCCCCGCGCTGGCCAGACGGGTTGGGGAGGCCTGACTGATGTTTTGTAATGTATTCCCTTAGTCGCCTTGTACGACATCCACGGGAAGAGTTGGAGTGGTCCTATTCTACTCTACCGGAAACCACATGGTAACTAACATGCTTGTAAGCAATTGCGATACGATTCAAAATGACGTTATTATACCGTAACTAAGTTACATACCCATAACTCCTATATGTAGTTAACGGAACAACCCCCATGGGGTTACAAGCCCCCTCGCGTTACCCGTGCTCGAGGGGACTCCCCACCGATTTGTCGAGCCGTTGGTTATGGATAGAGAAGATTTTTCTATGGTGCTTTGGTTAGATTGATGGTGTATGGGTTTTGTGATGTGTGATATCACGGCTAATTTGTTTTATGTGTGATTGACTGGTTATTGACAAAGAGCAAACACCATAACTGAATATATGAAGTTGTTCGGAATACCTTCTTCATCTTGTCGGCTCCGTAGCCTAGTCGGTAGTACACCTGCCTGCGAAGCTCGGGAGTTCGAATCCCGCCAAGGGCAAACATTCGTGTGATGAGCACTTGTGTTTGCCTTGTGACTGGATGTTATATATATATATATGTATATATATCAGCTGTCTGATACCCATATTACAGGCTTTGCCTAGTTTGGGATCAGGTAGCCGTGTGTAAAATGTCCCCACTTTTTTTTTATCAGTTTATTTTTTTGTGCTATAAATATTAATTGTACTGAATATACAAAAATTCGCTAATATAACAAATGACGAACACGATTGCCGTGTGGTTTCCGGTAGAGAAGAATAGGACCACTCCAACTCTTCCCGTGGATGTCGTACAAGGCGACTAAGGGAATACATTATAAAACATCAATCAGGCCTCCCCAACCGTGGCCAGCGCGGGGAGTGTAGGCCAAATCCTCCGTCTGTCTCCGGCAGACGAGAGAGGGTTGTACTCCTGTAGTGGAGACAAAAATAACCTGATGATGATGATGATGATGAACACGAAGTTGTCTGACCCTGGTTTGAATTAAAGCCACACACTTAAAACCCGCTTCTGTAGAGCGTCAGGAATGTTTGCCCAAGCGCGTACTGATGATTTCTATACCGTCAGACGCAAGAGGGTGGCATCCCTGATGCGCAGGACGCGGGACAGTGGCAACGGCATTCTAAATGTTATTGCTGGAAACTTTGACTGCTACATTCTAAACAGATGGATGTCCATAGTCTCTGGTGTAGCACGGTAATTTTTATTTTAATATTATATACTGACATGGATAGTATGTTATATACTATGCCATTATTTGAATTGTTGACATTGTAATTTATACATTATTTTATTTTATGACGATCCCTTTTACCATATTAGAATTACATGTAAAATTGAATTTTTAAGATGTAAAAGTGAAATAAATAAATCTAATCTAATCTAATCTACCCCTCTGGGACCAAGGCGTTGTATATGTACTGGCCGAAGACCAAAGGTGGCCGGCCAACCGGCTAAACCTCGCTGTGTCGAATTTGAACCCAAAACTAAATAATTCTTAATTAATTCCTTCCCAAAAAACAGTTCTTTGGGCCCGTTATTTCTCGCTGACAACATAATAAAGCCTCGGACGGTCCGTCCGTCTGTCCTCGGCATTCGGCGGCAAAAACCCTAAAACTAATGAAGTGATTCGCACCAGGCAGCCGACGAATTATTTGGAGTGTGAGGTGGAGAAATGTTTCGTTGAATTAAATTAGTTTTAAGGCGACGTGTACTGTGTAAGCCGTTAAAGCGTTTATTTTATAGTTTAAATCAGTAATTAGGAAATCTGTCACGGAACTAATATAGGTATCTTATCTCTTATCTTCTCAGGGGGCCAGGAATACCTGGCGACACTTCGACCCTTCAGGATCTTTTGTGCCAAACCCCTGACCACCAACGGTGCCCCAAGCCGATTTGGTGGACTTCACATACGCCTTTAGAATTTCTTCTGTGGGCATATGCAGGTTTCCTTACGATGTTTTCCTTCACCGAAAAGCCTATGGTATTATAAATAAACCGTACTTAAGTTTCGAAAAAGTCATTGGTATGGGCGGGGTTTGAACCCTCGACCTCATGAACGTGAGGCGAGTGCACAACCAACCAGGCTACCACGGCTCTCAATATAGGTATCACTGACATAGCCTAACTAAACTATATATCCTATTGAGTCGGAGAAGTTCTAGAGTGGAGACCACGTAGTAAGTGCAGCGAAGGGCCTTCTCCTGCTAGATGGACCAACGACTAGGGAATGCAATCTGGATCTCCTATCCAGATCAAATCCATAGAAACAAGGTGTGGGAAGAAAGACGGGGAATGGTGGGAAGGAGGGTGTCTTTCTCTACGCATACCACACATACCACGCATATCACGCCCGCGAATGCCACGCATGTTACGCATATCACGCATGCCACGCATATCATGCATGCCACGCATATCACGCATACCACGCGTTTGACTGTATTATGTTTTGTGCTCTATCAAATTTAAAAGGTTAATTTTAAATATCAACCTCTTGTAGGGACTAAAATATGCCTTACTGGACTTATCAGAACATCATCGATAAACATTCTCATGTACAAAAATACTGGACAAATAAATATATAAGTACCACAACAAATTCACATATTTAAACAAAATGGCTAACAGCATGACGCCACTTCATTCTAAACGTGGAATTTATGATTCAAGTTATACACAGATATAAAATACATAAACGCTCTGTAATCATGTTTTGTAAATTACAAAAACAGCTATCACTACCCTCCAGTCACCAGCGTATTAAACAAATAGCAATATAAATTAAACATAAAACCCTGACGGTTTTGAAACCGCCACTCTATGACAAAAACTGTCTTGGGACCCTACACCGGGGACGGAGCCAGGGGGGAGGGGGTCAAGGATATAAACTTGTCTGCACCACAAATGGCGACGCTTCCGAAATAGAATCTGACTCAGTCAGCAGATAATTTTTTTACAAAATTCAGTTACGTTCACAGAGCGATACCTTGCCTTGTACCTACCCTATTTTATATGAAAATTTTATTGATGTAGGTAACTACGTAAATCATAAATTATTAGCAGGCATTGATTGTTTTTTGACAAATCAAAAATAAAATTTGAAACTTAGTTCCTGTTTGACATTAGATTTCTACATTTGGTAATATTACAGGTAAACTGATTTGCAGTTTTACTAAGAATTTTTATTATTTTTTTAACTTTTTACAGAACACACAAAACATTTATCTATACATATAATAAAAGAGTAGAAAAAACAAAAGAAAAGCGAATCTGTACATTGAAGTTAAAAAAAAAATTTCACTGCCCGGACGTTACTGAAGACCAGTAGAGTCCAAAAATATAATTAAAAAAATTCTTATCTGTCTGTATGTATGTATGTATGTACGGGCTAATCTTGGAAACTGCTGAACAGAATTTGACGGCTTTTCACTGTTTAATAGCTTTGAGTTCGGGCCTCATACTGGTATAAGTCATATCTCAATAAAATGTCAGGATGCTGATATACAAGTTGACCTCTCATTTCATATCATTTGTATGAAAGTGTAGTTCAACATTACTGGTCGTTGCAAAAACTTGACAGAAAGTGACAGAGATGTTTTAAAGCTCATTTATAGATTTATTTTAGCTGATGTATTTCAGGTATTTCCACAAGTCTCGATACAAAAAGTTCGCTATTCGATAATTAGTGGCCCTGTATTAGACCGGTGATCGTCGACAATGTCAATATCGAAGCTGTTCAGGAGTACGTCTGCCTAGGACAGACAATATAGTTGGGTAGGATCAATTTCAAAAGCTGACAGAAGAATCCAGTTAGGGTGGGCAGTATTCGGAAAACTGCGTCAAGTCTTTACGTCACCTATTCCACAATGTTTAAAGACAAAAATCTTTAATCAGTGCGTCCTGCCTGTCATGATTACAGCGCGGAGACGTGGACACTGATGGTGGGCCTGATCCACAAGATTCAAGTGGCTCTGCGAGCTATAGAGAGGGCAATGCTCGGGGTCTCTATGAGGGATATGATTCGTAATGAGGAGATCCGATGAATAACGAAGGTGACCGACATAGCCGAAAGAATTAGTAAGCTGAAATGGCAGGTCACATCTGTCGTAGTACCGAACGGCCGTTGGGGCAGACGGGTTCTAGATTGGGACGCGACGTCCCACACGCAGGGTGGGACGCCCTGCCGCCAGGTGTATGGATGACCTGAAGATGGTGGCCGGAAGCGGCTGGATCTGTAGGGCGTTGTGGCATTCATTGGGGAAGGCATGTCCAGCAGTTTGACAGACATTTTGTTGTACAGTTAATTGGATATGCAACATAGGAAGGGAATAGGAGGGGAAGGAAGTCGGATGGAAAAGAATAGAGGGATTAGGGTAAGAGAGGAAAAATGAGGGGGCAGTGGTAAATAAACGGTGTAGGAAGGGGTGGGTTAAGGGAAGGGGGAGAGGTAGGAGTAGGTAGAGGGTAGGGGTGGGGAAAGGGTTTTCAACGTTGTGGGAAGGGGATGGAGAAGGAAAGAAAGAAAGGATATGGAAAGGACAAATTGGTGGGAAGGAAATATCACCTAATTTGCACAATATTAAAATATAAAAAAATTATTGATTATTTGATAATCTTTTAATTCATGATAAATGTAAATGTCAACTTTATTTAAAAAAAAGCGGCCAAGTGCGAGTCGGACTCGCCCATGAAGGGTTCCGTAGCAGCAAGTAACATAATATAAAAGTTATTGTAGTTCGTTGTAACTTTGATCGATGTTTTAATAATAGTATTGTGGTTTACGATTTATGACGTATTAAAAAAACTACTTACTAGATCTCTTTCAAACCAATTTTCGGTGGAAGTTTGCATGGCAATGTACATCATATATATATTTTAGTTTTATCATTCTCTTACGACACACATTTTACAACTTTGGAAGTGTCTCTCGCGCAAACTATTCAGTTTAGAAAAAAATTATATTAGAAACCTCAATATCATTTTTAAAGACCTATCCACACATATGGGATTGATGAAAAAAAAAATTTGAGTTTCAGTTCTAAGTATGGGGAACCCCCAAAATTTAATGTTTTTTTTTCTATTTTTGTGTGAAAATCTTAATGCGGTTCACAGAATACATCCACTTACCAAGTTTCAATAGTAAGTTCTTATAGTTTCGGAATAAAGTGGCTGTGACATACGGACGGACAGACAAATCGACTTTCGCCCGTTGGACCACAGTTTTTTAGGTTTCCGTAGCTAGACACACACACGTAGTAGTCTAGACAGACAGACAGACAGACAGACATGACGAATCCATAAGGGTTCCGTTATTTGCCATTTGGCTACGGAAACCTAAAAAACTGTGGTCCAACGGGCGAAACCACCGCCGGAACGCAAATTTTTACCCGACTTCAAAAAAGGAGGTTCTCAATTGGATAGTATGTTTTTTTATGTATATTAATATTTTTAATGCATAACCAGATTAATAGATTTCTTTTAGGATTTAGTAACACGTAATACATAAGAATGTGTATTATTAAGTTGTCCACGCGGACGAAGTCGCGGGCAACAGCTAGTTACAAATAAAAATAGAAAATAACACACACGAAAGGTGAATATCTGTTTATTAATTATGTCCATCTCGCTCTTACTGCCTGGTCTCGCACCTTTCTAGATGGAGGGGATCTCTTATTATAATAATCATATTAACTTTTATTATGGGTATCCATTATATGAATAAATATATATTAAATTTGTGCTTTGACCTTAGTTAAATATAATTATTGACCCCCTGTCCCGCAAAATGAAGTCCTAGATCCGCCCCTGCTCCCGTCGGCATCGGCAGACATAAATCGGCTATGATGAGCCGTGGTGCAGTATAATCCAACAAATGTCTGGGAGCCATTACGCGCGATTCACAGGTTTTTCTCGATGCCTCATGCATTTGTGAATACGCGGTGACGCTTTCATCTCGGCGTGTGGGGCAAGTTGCAGCATTATACTGTTTGGCGACTCCATTAAAAATAAATCATCATCATCAGTCGAAATACGTCCACTGCACGCTTTTGGTGTGCTGTCCATTGGGGAATTTGCCATAAATAGACAATTAGTTAGGCTTGGCAGGCGGATTGATCATCGTAGTAGTGATTTCAATTGACACAGGAGAACGCTGCTACCCGTCTCTGGTGCAATCCATTAATCGCCTTGACGGCACCCACGGAAGGATTCGGGGTGGCCCTATTCTAACCTAGGAGAAAGACAGAGCTAAAAATGAATAAATTAAACAAATACATTAATACATATTTGAACACAGCAACGAAGCTTATATACCACTGCCCTGGTACGAAAGTTTGCAAGCAAATCAATTCTAAAGGGCGGATCAAAGAAAGCGAATGCGTGGGATTATGCATGCACCTCCCCCCCCCAACCCCATTCCCCCAACCCCCCTTCATTCTCCCAACCCCCCTTCCCCCTACCCCTCTCATCAGCATGGTGGCCATGGTGGATACCGGGGCTGCCGGGCTAAATCAGCTCAAGTCCACCCAGGGAATAACTGTGTCAAGCAGCTTGATGTAAGGTACCTGAAACTAACGCCCCAGCTAGGAGGGCTCCGGTTTTTTGTATTTTTCGATTCGCTTTAGAATGAAATACATCACACAGAGTACAGCCGCGGGAAGCGGGATTTTGTATGAAGTGTCCGGTACCGCCACGCATTCGCCTTCTGTGTGTCTTCTGTTTGCTTCTTCACAGTACGTTTAAGTAAGAAGGGTGAGGGGGGGGGGGGGGGGGCAATTATAGACAGAATTTGGTAATATAAAAAAGTCCCCCTTTCTTGCTAAAGTGTGCATTTAATAATAACATTCTCCCGTGCCATGAACCACAGCTCATAATATGTATTTATTTATGAGGCGCGTTTCGATGTCGCCTCGGACGCGTTTTTGCGCGCGCGTATAATCGCGCGTTTAGAACGTGTCGAGATTTGTTCGCGAATATGTGATGTATTCGCGCCTAATTTGGAAGAATACGTGCTATTTTTATAAATGGCTTAAAAAGTATTGTGAAGTTTTATGAGGGTGTAAATCCAGTCTTTTTGTGGATGTCGTAGAAGTGGCTGAAGGATAAAGCCACCCACACACTGGTGCGGGCGCGGTGGCGGTGACAAGCTGTGGATACGGAGCGGTCTAGGTTCCTTACAGGTGGTCGCCACCTCGACAAATTAAAAAAAAACTCGAAAATTTAAATATATTTTTTTCCGATTTTTTTTACTACAGGCTCAGGCGCCACCTAAAGTTACTCAACCGGTATTTCATTTTCATTCATGAATGAGATACTGAACTGTCAGTCGAGTGAGATGATTAAATCATCATAATCATGATTATGTCAGCCCCCAATGGTACACTACCGATCTTACCTAATGAACGCCTTTACATCCAGCCGCTTCCTTCCGTCTTCTTCAGGTCGTTGGTCCACTTGGCGGCGGGGCGTTCCATCCTGCTCGTGGCTATCTGCGATCTCCACTCCAAAACTCGTCTTCTCCAGCGGCCGTCGGTTCTGCGGCATATGTGACCCGCCCACCGCCACTTCAGCTTGCTGATCATTTCGGCTACGTGGGCACTTTCTTCGTCATTACGAATCATATTCTTTAAAGAAACCCCGCAGCATTGCCCTCTCCACAGCTTGCTGAGCGACTTGAAACTTGTGGATCAGACCCACCATCAGTATCCACGTCTCCGCGCTGTAATCATGACAGGCAGGACGCACTGATTAAAGACTTTTATCTTTAAACATTGTGGAATAGGTGACGGTAAAACGCAATTTTCCAAATGCTGCCCAACCCAACTAGATTCTTCTGTCAGCTTCTCTATCGAAATTGTTCCTACCCAACTGTATCGTAAGGTAGACGTACTCCTGAACAACTTCGATATTGACATTATCGACGATCACCGGTCTTAGGTCGACGTGTGAGTTGGACATGACTCTCGTCTTGTCTACGTTTATCCTAAGACCTACTCGTCTGGAAGAGCAGTTAAGGCTGGTCAGCATTTTCTTCAGATCCTCCAGCGACTCCGCCATCACTACTATGTCGTCTGCATATCGAAGATGTGAGATGTGCTCGTGTTTAGACATAGACATAATTTATTAGTAATATTCATTACATGTCATTAACTTAAAAATAATGTTTCTTACCAATTGTAAGCATAAAAAAATTATTAAAATAGAATACAAAATAGAAATGTCAAATAATAATAATATTTAAATACTTAATTTATCCATAATGTCAATCTTACATTTTATACATGCCCAGTCCCCTCCCGACCCCTCCCACAACAGTTTCGAGGATGTAACATCCCCTGTCTAACCCTCAACTGAATTAGCCTTGTCTGCTGATTCTGGAGTTGAACGGTCATCATTGCAGCGTTATGTAATAATGATGATTTTGATCTTAATGATAATAATATATCTAATGATATATTAGCTACAATAATAAGCTAAATTTAGCCCTATTCTAAGCCGTCTGGTTCCCTACCATTCCCGTGGGTGTCGTCAAGGCGACTAAGGGATTGCACCAGGGACGGGCAGCAGCGTTCTCCTGTGTGTGTGTATGTTAAGATCATTAGACGACCTCCGTGGCGGAACGGGTAGCTCTCGGACTGCCACGCCGGAGGTTGCGGGTACGAATTCCGCTAGGGGCAAATGTTCGTATGATGAATATGAATGTTTGTACCCAAGTTTTGGATGTTTATATAGGTATTTATTTAAGTATGTATATCCGTTATCTAGTAACCATACCACAGGCTCTGCCTAGTTTGGGACTGGATAATTGGTGTGAATGTCTGTGATATTTATTTATTTATTTTATTTATTATTGCGATCACTAATCCGCCTGCCAAGCGTGGTGGGTATGGCAAATCCCCCAATGGACAACTTACCAAGAGTGGTATTCTATTGGGGAGGCCTATGTCCAGCAGTGGGTGTATTTAGGCTGATGATGATGAATGAGCTAAATATAACTTTGGTAGATGTATGCTAGCTCATTTTATCATTCGCAAGCTAAGCGTAAGCCGTGGTAGCCGGTTGGTTGTGCACTCGCCTCACGTTCATGAGGCCGTGGGTTCAAACCCCGCCCGTTCCAATGAGTTTTACGAAACTTAAGTACGGTTTATTTATAATACTACAGGATTTTCGGTGAAGGAAAACATCGTATGGAAACCTGCATATGCCGAAGAAGAAATTCTGAGGCGTATGTGAAGTCCACCAAATCGGCTTGGGGCACCGTCGGTGGTCAGGGGTTTGGCACAAAAGATCCTGAAGGGTCGAAGTGTCGCCAGGTCTTCCTGGCCCCCTAAGAAGATAAGATAAGATAAAATAAGCGGTAAGCCCTGTAGAGGCTGACCATGACGAGATTACCAAAAAATCGCTAACAAAATCATTAACGAAAGCTATACTATCAAAGTCAATCATCGGAATAGCTCTATAAAGCGTAAATCACATCTACACAAGATACTAAACACAATTAATTACGGACCAGCAATATAAGTTCTCACTCGCGACGCGTATTAACAAACTGCTGTGGAGTGTGCGTTAAATTGATCACACGCTGTGTTGTGGTATAAAATGTACGCTGAGCGGAGTTTGAAATTTTCTTTACTGTTTGAAACGACAAACGAATATATATTTCCAGAAAGCGCTGAAAATACGAGTAATCTGTCATCATCATCAGTCTGTAAGAGCCCACTGCTGGACATAGGCCTCTCCCAAGGCGCGCCACTGAACCCGATCCTCGGCTCTTCTCATCCAGTCACTGCCAGCCGCCTTACGCAGATCGTCGCTCCATCTAGCCAGGGGGCGTCCCACACTACGCCTGCCCAGTCGCGGTCTCCACTCGAGAACCCGTTTACCCCAACGGTTATCGGTTCTCCGACAGATGTGACCAGCCCACTGCCACTTCAACGTACTAGCTTTTTGAGCTATGTCGAAAACTTTAGTTCTCTAATAATCTGTATAGCTTAAAAATTTGCATAGAATACTAACTATTACCACATATTACTTATAGTTACTACGTAACAGATATTTCACTTCCTAGTAAAACGAAAATACCTAGAAAGAAAGAAAGAAATCATTTATTTGCTCTTAAATTGGTACAAATGCCAGATGTTAAAATTAGCCTAAAGTATAACACCAATTCAGTCATCATCAATAGCATGCAAATTTATACAATTATTCATTACAATAAACGTTAACAACACATCGAAATGTCAAAGTTAAAAAGTACAGCCAAAAATTCCATATAAATAGTTTAAGTATGTCATTTAAACTTTTTTTTATTATAGATTTAATTTGCGAGCTATGGAGAGGGCTATGCTCGGGGTTTCTTTGAAGGATATGATTCGTAATGAAGAGATCCGACGAAGAACGAAGGTGACCGACATAGCCGAAAGGATTAGGAAGCTGAAGTGGCAGTGGGCGGGCCACATCTGTCGCAGAACTGACGGCCGTTGGGGCAGACGAGTTCTGGAGTGGAGACTGCGGGTCGGCACTCGCAGGGTGGGACGCCCGACGACCTGAAGGTGGCCGGCAGCGGCTGGATGCGGAGGACCGGGTGTGGTGGCGTTTGTTGGGGAAGGCCTATGTCCAGCAGTGGACTCCTAGGGGCTGACGTAATGATGATGATGAAAGATTATTAATAATAACACAATATGGTTCGTTACTGAGATGTGTGCGGATGCTTATAAAGCAATAAAACCAATAAGAATCAGATATTTGACGTTTCCCGTACCGGCGGCGGCGTACTCGATGCCATAAGTGAGAAAGAGAAGCACTTATGCAGTTGACGGAAGACGATGCCCCTCTCGATCGGCTCGCTGCTGTCAGCCCTACAATAATGTACGCACACACAAAACATATTTGAATGAGTTCGATTATGTTAAGTGTGACCTTAGGTTGGTTGCGGGTTCGAATCCCGCTAGGGGCAAATGTTCGTATGATGAATATGAATGTTTGTACCCAAGTCTTGGATGTTTATATATTTATTTAAGTATGTGTATCCGTTATCTAGTAACCATACCACAGGTTCTGCCTAGTTTAGGACTGGATAATTGGTGTGAATGTCTGACATATTTATATATATAAATAATATTCACGCCTTGGTCCCAGAGGGGTAGACAGAGACGATGTATCGCCAGTTTGCGCGATCCTGACACACCTCACTAGACTTACTCATATCCATCAACCTTTTCATGCCCCTCCATTTATTTTTGTCTTTTTATACCTTCTAATATATTCGTCTATAACTTAAACCAACCAACATATTGGAAAATAAATTCGTCTACTAGACACATGGAGTTATCTCTCCACATTAATCGTGTATGGACATACCGGAACAAATAGTGTTGCCAGCTAACAAGCGCTTTTCAGCTCGCTTGAGCGTAGTAGGGCGACGATTGGAATAGTCGGGCAACACTGACGAAGGCGATGGGTTCTGTATAGTTAAAATAAACTCACTTATAACCAGCTCAGTTGTAGATATAGTTAAAATAAATGCACTTATCTACACTAATATTATTAAGAGGAAAGATTTGTATGTTTGTAACGAATAAACTCAAAACTACTGGACCGATTTCGGCCGGCGGGAGCTGGATCGGGAGCGGAAGCGGGAGCGGTAACGGTAGCGATAGCGGGGTTGGGAACGGTAGCGGATTCTGTCGTTCACGCGAGCGGAGCCGCGGGCACATCTAGTTTATAATATTAGTGGGATGGGATTAGTGGGAAGTGGGACACAAAGTTATCTGATCCTGGTTCGAATTGAACTTAAGACAACTGGCGTTCGAAGCGAACACTCTAAACACTATGCCAACTAGAGATTGCCCCTGTTCTCTCAGTTTGTACACAATCAATATAAAAAAGAAATAGATTTTAAAATAACAATTATAAAAGTGTACAGAGGCGGCATTATCGCTTAAAGTGATCTCTTCCAGGCAATATTTGATATGGAAAATAACAACGGCATAAGTGTACAGAGTATTACGGGTAAAATAGTATTACAATTTTATAACAATTTTGTGAGTGAGGCTAGTGTGGTCGTCAGGATCGCGCAGTGGCGATCCATCGTCTCTGCCTACCCCTCTGGGACCAAGGCGTGAGCATTATGTATGTATGTGTGTAATTTTATAACATACAAACGTAAGTATACATAATAAACAAATATGCTCATTTAATAGGTCAAAAATAACGTAAAATATTCCCAAAACATACTACATATTATTAACATGCAGCGACCCCAAAAAAGTTTCCAACACCTTCTATTAAAATTACCGAAATAATAGGTGATTAATCTTGCGGTCCACAAAAAGTTTCGATTTACGGCCCCTGTCAAAATAAATATAAGTTGAGATCGGGCTAACAAGATGACGGTTTAAGCCCAAATTTAGATGTTTAACAAAACATTACAAAAGGAAGGCTGAGTTTTTTGTTATTAATTGGCTATCGAAAGAGATAGCGCCTGTAGTTTTGTACAAAAAAATTATGCGGTATTTTAATATTTATTTATACAAGGTGTTACCGATAGCGTATTAAGTATATATTCTTTATTGCACAAATTTTAAAAGTAAATACAGTTTGCCGTGTGGTATCCGGTAGAGTAGAATAGGACCACTCCAACTCTTCCCGTGGATGTCGTACAAGGCGACTGAGGGAACACATTATAAAACGTCAATCAGGCCTCGTCGCCATCGTCTGGCCAGCGCGGGGAGTGTAGGCCATATCCTCCGTCTGTCTCCGGCGGATGAGAGAGGGTTGTGCTCCTGCAGTGGAGACAAAAATAACCTGATGATGACAGTTACAAATTTTGTGTACAAAGGCGAGATTATCTCTAAAAGAGATCTCTTCCAGCCAACCTTACAGGGTGTGAGACACGGCACTAAGAGCGATTATTTTTAAGTTATTTTATTAAGTTCTAGTCTTAGGACTATTTGTTTTGAAATTATAACGTAAAAGTAATTTTTGGATTAGTCTTGTAACTGACACAGATTACTTAATAATTACTAGATAACTAAAGGTAGTCAACTGAGACGATGTGATTACCCTGGCGAATTTAAATTTGATATCCTAACCTGAAGTAACTTATTATTGATAATTTACACAGATTATCTGGCCAGCGCGGGGAGTGTAGGCCAAATCCTCCGTCTGTCTCCGGCAGATGAGAGAGGGTTGTGCTCCTGCAGTGGAGACAAAAATAACCTGATGGTGATGATGATGAAACGGATTCGTTAAACGTCCTAACTTATTATTGGGCCCGATTCTGAAGGCACATATTTAAAATTTGACAGCGCTAAAACAGGTTTCGTCTTTATCTTCATAATACTGTGTGACAAGGATAGCAACAGTTTTAGTGCTTGTGACTACAGAATCGAGCCCATTAATAACTTAATAATAATTATAATTTAAATATTATAATTTAAGAATACTACAATGTATTGCAAGTAACTATCACTACAGAAGGCATTATAAATAAAAAAATTATGTAGATATGTTATTAAATAAATTTATAAATTAAATATCATGTATACTATAACTATTTAAATTTAATTATTGAAATTAAAGCAACTAAGTACTATAAAAAATAATTTCATAATAAAGATGCGCAGAAAATATATGTTTAAATGCAAAGAAGCTATTTATTGCTGTGATAAACACGATCAGTTTCGTATAAATATGTTAATCAGTTACCTAAATTTTTGTATAGGAATGAGACTGTATAGGTAGGTATCTTGTTACAGCCTGTACATTATTAAAGGAGAAATATATGCGTATGGGCGCATTAACGCCCGCTTGGGATTTGTTTAGATTAGGGTGAGCGCACACCGAGCAGAACGAACGATGAAAAGAACGAACGAATGAATGAATATTCTGCAGAAAAAATTAAATTTGCTTGAATTATAATCTTATAATCAAAAGCAAGGATTTTACCATTATAGAAGAACAAAATTATATATTCTATCTCAATACCAAAATTTATTTTTATTTTGTACACAAAAACCATTAAAATTAATAAAAATGTTATTTAAACCATGTCAAAGTCAAAGTCAAAATCATTTATTGCATATGAGTACACTTGGTACATTTATACACGTCATTTTTTTATCGACTACCGCGTAAGTATGTGGATATTTGTTACCCCAATCACGCCATAACGAACACACTGATTAAGGTTTAACTTGGAATAGCTATAGTTAATATCTAAATTAACAGTTTGGAAGCGTAAATAATATCGCAGAGTTTAATTTATATAGTCACAAAGCCCAAAATCAATGGAGTTTAAATACACTCACAAGATCTCGTTATTTTAATAAAGAGCTTACTGTTTTTAGAAACTTTCATCATTTTACCCTTGTACCCTTCATAATTAGGTATAATAAGAGGACAGGACACTAAAGTATGATTTGTCGCGGGATAATTTATAAACAGCTATGGTAGCACTAGATATACAAACTTAAAATAATTATGAATATACTTTCACTGTGAACGTAATAGCGAATGAACGAACATTATTTACATTCATTCGCTCCGTGTGCGCCGAACTTAAGGCGATGTTATCAGCACGTTCTGGGAAGGACATGTGTCGCCCAATAAACTAATTGGCCAGGGGAATGCTCGAGCAGCGCCTTCGGATATTTATTTTATTCACATTTTATATTTATTTTATTTTATTCGATAAACGAGCCGTGTTTTAAGGCGAGGCGTAACGAAACAGGCCATCGGTATTCGTGATTTGATCTCGAAGTAAAATGTCTTAATTAATTTATATTTAAGCGACAGTGTTTATAACGCACGGTAATTAGGATTTGTGTTAATGACGTATGCTAATAAATTGAGTGGATGTAAGACTGTGGTCACACTGCTTGATTTTTCCAAATGTATTAATAGACTAGCTTTGCCCGTGACTTCGTATGCGCAAATCACTGAAAATGATGCCACTTTTTATAAGTATACTCCTAGAGTTATAGACTACTCAAATAGTGGTAAAAAAATATAATATAAAAAATGGGGAAGGGAACCTAGTCAGACCCTCCTCTACCTTTGTCATCTCTCATCGCAATCCGAATCCCTCCGAGCATCATACGTTGTTATATATTAATATAATGTTCATATGTTAGTTTAATAAAAAATTACTTATATATTTAAAAAAAATTATTTTGCTTTGTCATAGAAATTTACAATTGTACTTCAAGTTTTTTATTATTACACAAACGGAACCAAATACGAGAACTAGTGAATAACGTAATATCGCCACATGACTCCGGTGTAGCGACCAAAAGTCACCTGTCGTTATCTTCATTTGACATCGATTCAACCCAAATCATTTCTGGGAAAACGCCACGGGAATTATACGGGCGTTAAACTAACAACGAACGTCTGCCTAGAACGAAGGATATTGAGAAAAGTTTTATTGTGAGCAAGCATGCTTCTACATATACAATTAGAAGTTCGAGGTTGCGGGTTCGAATCCTGCTAGGGGCAAATGTTCGTATGATGAATATGAATGTTTGTACCAAAGTCTTGGATGTTTATATATTTATTTAAGTTTGTGTATCCGTTATCTAGTAACCATAGCACTGGCTCTGCCTAGTTTGGGACTGGATATTTGGTGTGAATGTATAAAATATTTATTTATTTAAGTGAACAGACAAACAGATATACAGTGGGGGACCAAAATTAAGAACCGTTGGAGGAATGTAACCACAGACATTCTATCAAGATAGAACGGTTATAGCCATATGTTTACTTCCGTTCCGCGCGTGCCGATATTCGGACACGGCGCAGTAGATACAGTTATGCAGTTATAAACTGTGCAATATGGCATTTTTGTCGATGTTCTACCATTACCTACTTACCTACTCTACCACAGGTTGTCGGCAGAAATCGCTTTTAGTTATCAGACCACCCAGATATACTAATGTAAGCTACTTTATTATTGAATCTATGTTTCTTTTTCGTGCAATAATAAAAAAAAAATTTAATTGAAGAGTGCAAGAATGTCAGAATCTTCTCTTATTTTAATACCTACTTAAATTTGTACACGCTCCTACAAATTGTGCAATTAAGAAGCACTTATAAAATGAAATATGTGACTAACAAAATTAATTAAATACAACTTTGACCTAAAAGTCTTAAAGCGTCACTGTAAGATCTCATCGTGTCATTACCGTAAATAATACGTAATTGAGCCACTCAAGCCATGGTAATTATACAACGGGAGATCTTAATGGCCACGGTAATGAGACCATCGCGACAAATATTAAAACTCATAAAAATAATCTTTAAGGGACATCTTGTGACGTATGAAGTTTTTTTTTTTGGTGTAACTGTTAAAGACGTTTATGGGTGAATCTCCGGAAGTTTGTAATTTCCATGGCGTATTTTTTCAATATTTCGCCGAAAAGAGTAGATTATTAGCAGATATCGAAATTAGGTAGCGGCATTTATGTACTTACGACGAAATGTTTATGTTATTATTTAATTTTTTTATTAAATATTTGTTTGTATTTTATTTATGTACAGCAATCATACAGCAATATAAATATGGACATGCCATTTCGGTCTATTAATAATCTATACCTAATATAATATATTCTTCTTCCACCTACCAGTAAAATCAAATAAAAATAATATGAAATTGTCTTTTCTTAATTGGATATTATATACTTTTTAATTATTGGTACTCAGAGTCCTGGAAATAGGGAATAGGAATGCCCATAATAATCTTCTGTTCCATATTTTTGTCTCAAGTACATACATAAATGACACTACCTAATTTCCATCCCTACTTATTAGCGTTCAAAATCATACATATTTCTAAAAATAATGTTTGATTTTGAACCATTTCATAATACTCTAATCCGACTAAAAAAAAACGAAAAAATAGCACCATGGAAATTAAATGTCACGCGATTTACCCTCTATGTAATATGAAGCGATTAAAAATCCAAAGATGTTTTGATGCATTTTAAATGTAAGAAGGTCTAAATATGGAACGCAATAAAATGAGCAGCAAAAAATATTATAAAGAAAAATCGAGATGGGCAGGACATGTAATGAGAACCACAGAATGGTATCCCAGAGATGACATCGTGAATGAGGAAGGAGTAACGTGGACCAGAAAAACAAAGAACAAGAAGGAGTGGGAGAAACTGGGGGAGGCCTTTGCTCGGAAAAGGGCAGATAGAAATACAATTACATTATTATTAATAAAATAGTCAAAACTTTTCTATAATTAATTATTTTAGTGCATGTGAAGTTAAATTGATGATTATTTTTATCACATACGCTGATAAAAGAAGTGTAATTTTTCGATAAATCGTAAAAATGGCTATTAACAACCTGGCCTATAAAAGTGTAAAAAAATCGCTGGGCGCGATAAGACCGCCTAGTTTGTAATGTTCAAAACTAGTAATTACTTATGTAAATGCTTTTTAAAAAGAAAAATATTGTATTGTTAAAATTTTGCCTAATATCTAATTATTCACATGGAGGTTTTTGCTGTATTAACTACTTCGTACGCGCAGTGCCTCAAATATACAGTGACACCTAGCATATACATGTTCAAAATATAGTTTAAAAAACATTATACATGGGGTAGGTGAAAGCTACAAACGGAGATATGTAACTGAATACTCCCCCATCCTCCCCATTTCCACTCATACCTGCCTCCCTTCGCCCTCCCTTTTCCCCTTTCTTAACCGGCTTGCTCCCTCCCCTTCTTGGGTCAGTAGTTTTTAGGTGACGCCAGAAATTCTAAAAATGACCCACCCCAAGTACAAACTCAATATTTTTTTTATTTCAACTGTTTTGATATTCTAAGCAGAAAATCTACCACATTATTGGTTTTTTTTTATTACTAAAATGCTTTTTGCAAAGACAATAGCAAAACAATGCCAACTTTTAGGTCAAGTAAGCAACATTCGCTGCGGGGGACAACTAGTTTCATCAAGAACGTCTGTCTGTATGCCTTCATGTACCTATGTATGTAAGTCTTCATCGCTGGGAGGGTTTCAATTATCTCTTCAATCACCGCCTGTCAGTGTTGACAGCGCGAAGCTATGGTAATGAAGATATGGTAATTAGGAGATGGTAGGATATTTATGTGTATTTGTCAGTATAATAAGAGGGTTAACCTTTCGACCTCAACGCCTACGCCCGGTGAAATCAAAAATATCCAAGTAACTAGTGGCGGTTGTTGGAAACATTTTTTTTTCATGGCAACACCAAACGTTTTGTTGGCAACTTTAACGTTGTGATTTCGATGGGTTTTTAAGTTTTCTATACGATTTTCGTATTCATAATTCAAAAGTCGGCTCAGCTGCAAAACCCAACAAAGGGTCCTTCGAGACGGATTTGAACCAGCGACATTACATCATCATGTCAGCCCCTAGACGACCACTGCTGGACATAGGCCTTCTCCAATGAACGCCGCCACACCCGGTCCTCCGCTCTCCGCATCCAGCCGCTGCCGGCCACCTTCTTCATGTCGTCGGTCCACACATTACATAATATATCTATATTAAATTACCAAATAGCACATGCTTTTAATCCAGTAATTTTAAATTAACAACTTACAAAAAATCCGTTCAGACAATCCTTTACTCTTTTCCAAATAATAATAGAATACCTTCGGCTTATCTTCTTTCTATATTTATTCTAGTAGCAGTACCTATCATCATCAGGTTATTTCGTCTCCACTGCAGGAGCACAACCCTATCTCATCTGCCGGAGACAGACGGAGGATTTGGCCTACACTCCCCGCGCTGGCCAGACGGGTTGGGGAGGCCTGATTGATGTTTTATAATATATTCCCTTAGTCGCCTTGTACGACATCCACGGGAAGAGTTGGAGTGGTCCTATTCTACTCTACCGGAAACCACACGGCAAGTACCTAGTATATTTGTACCTGCATCGTCTGTGTACTTGTCCATTTATATATCTATTAGTATATAAAGAAAAGAAAGAAAGAAAAAGGAAAAAAATAAAAAAATAATATAATTACAAAATACTATTTACAAATTTTCATAAAGAAATAGTATGCGTGTGCCGCGGCAGTAATAGGGCAACGACTCAGCATATGCCTAGCTAGACCAAGTAAGGTGCTGGGCGCTGATTTTCAGTCGCACCCGGTGCGAACGAGTTTGTCTAAGAGTGTCAAGGGAGTAATAATATATGTGAATTTGTAATACCTACCCAAGTAGCAATCAAGAATAGTGATTAAATCTTACATGTCTATACTTTATCTAAAATTGGATTTTGCTAAATCAAAATGGTTTTCGTTAAGTCATTTTATTCTTTAAGACTAAATAGTTTTATACAACCGCTACTTTAGCAAGTTCAGAATACCCAAAACCAAGTTAAGTATTCTCAAAACTATTTTGTATTAAATATGCCTACAGTTAAATCTTAAAATCTTTTTTTTACTGTACTCAGATTATTTGAAGGCTCACTTAAAACAAAATTAATTAATTGGGGAATTGGTTTAGTATTGCAAAGTAAAATTTGATTTTGTAGATAAACTAAAGATAATTGTGACACCAAGTTCTGGAAACTGTCTTTCTGAAGAATATGTTATTCCTTTATTACTCAAATTAATAAGTTTAGAGTAAAAATACATTTAACGGGACGTTTTCATCAAAATAGACCCAAGTACCTAACTGAAAAATTAAAAAAGGTCTGGTGCTTTTCATCGGCAAGTTGTAAAATACAGAAAACTAGCTTTTGCCCGAGACTTCGTCCACGTAGGTTTCAATATTTACATACTACTTTTAACGATTTATTTCGTTTCCCGTAGGAATGACATGTTTTTCGGGATAAAAAACTATGTTATGTCCTATTCCAGGAGCTAACCTGTATGCCAAGTTTTATCCCGATCCGTCCATTGGTTGAAGCGTGATTGAGTAACAAACATCCAAACTTTCGCATTTATAATATTAGTGGGATTCTCGAGCGAGAGCTGTCATAACGTTTTTCTTATACCTACCTACATACGGAATTTCTCAATACAATTTTTATTTAGTAGTATACATTTAGTTGCATAATATATTTATTTATCAAATAAAAAAAAATATTATTTATAAATTAATAGTTTTTAGTTGCATAAACTCTTTTCCAGCACAAAATAAACAAGAACAATGAAATGATAAACTAAAGATTAACTTAATACTAAAAAGTATTAAGTAGTAATTCACCAATACGGTTTTTTAGTATAAGTTAAGTATAATATCTCTCAACTTGCACTATTTCAAATGTAACTTGTCTTTATTTTTGCTAAACTAGCCTTACAAGTCAGTATTGTCTAAACTCTTACTTCGTTAGGAAAAATTAGATTTAACGCCATTTTGCACTTTAAATGAAAAAAAAAATTATAAATTTTCCGATACCACATCATGAAAAACTAGAACACATTGATATTAAAGTAATTCTAACTTCATTAATAACTCATTTATTTATATAAAATGTAATATTCTGCACTTTATGCCGCAAAATTTTTCATTTGCAATATAATTATTCAAAATTTTATTGTTCTTTTTCCACTATTTTAAAGGCCCGTCTGTTTTATAGCACTATCTATCGATTTTACACGAGAAACAATCATGCGTTTTAAATTTCCAATGCATACAACGACATAATACAGCATTTTCTAGACATTAAAATTAGTTGTTTAACCGCCATTATCATAAGCCTTCATACTGTTTTTGTATTAAGTATAAAAGTTCACCATATTTTCTAAAATATTATTACTTAGAGTAAAAATAGTTTTAAATTTTACTTCATTAAGTTATGATGGAATCTGTGCAATTCAGTATTGATAGTCTTAACTAGGTATTGTAGATATCTTCAAGTCTATTTCTTGGTCTAAAGTCAACCTACAAGATATCTTGAAATCCATTTTATAGGGCTCTGCACAACCACTCTCTTAAGTAGTGTTAAAGTTTGTCTAAACAGTAGTCTTAACTCTGTCTTAAATTTGTCCTAAATGCTGTGCCCATTTGTACTTAACTGTATCTTGAGGGATATCTTCAGGGATATCTTGAGGGACGTAATAGGTTTAGCCAAGACAAGAGCTAGAATACGTCTACTTGCCTTCAAGATATCTACAATACCCTTTTAAGACATTCGATTGCTACTTGGGTATGTACCTAGATAATATAATATAAGGGCTCGATTCTGAAGGCATAACGTTAAAATTTGAGACAGCACTAAAACTGTTGCTATCCTTGTCACACACACACAAATTTTAAATGTGTGTCTTCAGAATCGGGCCCATAGTATATGTATATTTACATATGTATTCATCGTATGTATAATGAAAGGTATGTAAAAAATATATAAAAAAACTTTATTTACAAAGTTTGTTACAAAAATATTAATTTTGTTATTTTAAGGATATTGGCAATACCAAAAAGTGTAATTTCGTTTCTTTCTTCTCTATAGAATTATCTGCATTCTATTGGGGATAAATCAAACATAGTGTTCAATCTTTTATTTAATTAAAATTCAGTCTTCCTAATTTAATATTGACTTAATTGCTATAATTACTTATTTATTGGGCCCGATTCTGAAGGCACATATTTAAAATTTGACAGCGCTAAAATTGGTTTCGTCTTTATCTTCATAATACTGTGTGACAAGGATAGCAACAGTTTTAGTGCTGTCAAATTTTAACGTTGTGCCTTCAGAATCGAGCCCATTATTACGTTAAGTATACACTTAGAAGGCTATAAAATTATTTATTAGTGGAAGTGAAGATTATGTTGTAAAAAACTAAATTTTTCAGACCATTGTGCGAGGCAGATTTGAAGAGATTCTAAAGTTGGAAAAAAACCTGTTACGCTATTTTATTCCTAATTGTTATTGTTGTTCTTAATGTTTTACAAAAAACGTTATATATGTAAATGTATACAAATTAAACGGCTTTAATTTGATCGATTAGTACATCTCTATCCTCCTATATCATCATCATCAGGTTATTTTTGTCTCCACTGCAGGAGCACAATCCTCTCTCATCTGCCGGAGACAGACGGAGGATTTAAAATATAATCGATCCTACTATATAATATTTAAAATTATAAATGCGAAAGTTTGGATATTTTGATGTTTGTTACTCAATCACGCTTCAACCACTGGACGGATAGTGATAAAATTTAGCACATATATAGGTTAGGTCCTGGAATAGGACATAGGATAGTTAACATCTCATTCCTACGTGAAACCAAAAAGATATCTATTTTGAAATTCAAGATGTGTAAATATCGAAACCTACGCGGACGAATAGTATTATTATTATAATAGAATAATTTTTATCCCGAAAAAACATATCATTCCTACGCAAAATACATAATAATTTGTGATGTTAAGTTGTCCACGCCGACGAAGTCGCGGGCAACAGCTAGTTTAATATACTTATTTTTTGACGCGACATATGGTTTAATATAACGCTACCACATAACAAATATTGTTTCACGATAAATCATTACTGTCAAAAACAGTTCGACTCAACAAAGCCGGTGAGGAGGTTCTGAGTCGAACGGACAGACGGACAAACAGCCGAGTCATCCCGCGGCGAGCTAATGAATCATTCCTTTTATGCTGGAAAGTGTAGTTTTGGTTGAAGGAGAAGGGTTCTGCGGTAAATGTAAATTCAAGGAAGATCTGTGAGAAATTGTAAGAAATTAGACATTAACTTACAAATCGATTTATATCTAGATCACCACAGTACTAATTAATGATTGTGAAAGAACTAATAACATAATGCTCACACCTTGGTCCTTGAGGGGTAGGCCGAGACGATGTGTTGCCACTTTACGCAATCCAATGTCACAACAAAGCGACTTTCCTTCGCCCGCTTTTCGCTCCGTGATACCCCTTGACGTGATGTGTTGCGAACAACATCGCCGCCTCCGTGTTGAGGTACCACGGTTATCTAGGGAAATAATTGTCCACCGTCCACCTGGTCAGAGCCCCGCATGACTTGGTAAGGTAGTATTCTCTGCTAAGGGTATACCTTCAAATTATGATCCGCAATATAAAAATCCAACGAAATATTCTTCGTCCCAAAATGGCCTCTTCTTTCTTTAGAGGCTAGCCTGGTCGTAAGCGTGCCGACATCCCGGAGCTGGGAGAACTCCGGGCACTATTAGCCTTACCGAATCATGCGGGGCTCTGATGAGGTGGACAATTATTTCCCTAGCTAGTCGTGGTACCTCAACACGGAGGCGGCGATGTTGTTCGCAACACATCACGTCAAGGGGTATCACGGAGCGAAAAGCGGGCGAAGGAAAGTCGCTTTGCCACATCGTCTCTGCCAGCACTCTGGGACCAAGGCGTGAGCATTATGTATGTTGTATGGAATGTCGGGGGTGTGTCTTTAGGTCAGGGGTTTCTTTACCGCAGCAGACCCCTAAAACCTAAAATAGCGCGTAACAAAGTTATTGTTTAAGGCAATATAAAAACAAACTTGTATCATTAGGTATCATTACCGGCGAGATCTGTGTCGTTAATCATTATATCATTATATCGAGATGATCATTATCTTGAGGACGTTTCGAATTCAAATCGTGATGAGTCATTTTGTTTTAGCGAAATATAAATGAAGGTTTTGTTGTTGAAAAAAGGTTGGAATTTGAGCCATTCCCATATACAGGCTGTAGCCAAAAATCTGCAGTGACTGTCCACTGCCAACTTTCAGTGGACAACTTCCACATATTAAATAGCCAGGCTTAGAATAGGCACATGGCTGTCGTGTATCTGGCGGAGATTAGATGAGAAGAACCGAAGATCGGGTTCAGTGGCGCGCCTTCGGAGAGGCCTACGTCCAACAGTGGGCTCTTACAGGCTCATGATGATGATGATGGCTGTCGTGAAGGCGACTAAGAGATTGCACCAGGGACGGGCAGCAGTTCTCCTGTATATATTAATATCATTACTGCGATCCGCCTGCCAAGCGTGGTGATTATGGCAAATCGCCCAATGGACAGAACACCAAAAGCAGCATTCTATTGGCTTGTGTTCAGCAGACGTATTTCGGTTAATGATGTAGTTTTTTACTTCCATAAAAATGGGTGTAGTTTTCTTATGGTTTTAATATGTATGGTATGGTAGAAAGTCAAAGTCAAAATCATTTATTGCATAAGAGTACACTTGGTACATTTATACACGTCATTTTTTTTTATCGACTACCGCTTCCTGGGTGTTAGCGCTGTGAAGAAGAAACGGCGCAACAAACTTCACGCAACACATCATTTAAAAATCAAGTTTGCATACAATTAATAAAGATTTTGCGAAGCTGAATTAACATTAGTACCAGGCATCTTTGTCATTCAAATAATCGTTTATTTTATAATAGGCTTTCTTACAAAGTTGTTTTTTAATGTAAATCTTAAACTTTCTATCCGTCATATGTAAGATGTTCTCTGGTAGTTTGTTGTAGAAGTTTATACATTGCCCCGTGAACGATTTGCTGACCTTACTTAGTCTTAACCCTGGTAAAACAAGTTTATTTTTATTTATTGTATTATAACTATTATTGTCAGTGATATAGTGAGTCTAGTACTTAGTAGATATTTAAGATTACGTCTTACTGAACTGGTACAAGCCGGATAATGCGAAGCGATGGCATTCATCTTAATAGCCCTTAGACGTCCACTGCTGGACGTCTAAGGGCCTTCTCCAATGAACGCATCCGGCCTCCTCCCTCAGCATCCAGCCGCTTCCGGCCACCTTCTTCAGGTCGTCGGTCCATCTGGCGGCGAGGCGTCCCACCCAGCGCGTGCCGATGGCATAACATACTCAAAACTTTTTTAAGTCGTTCCCATATTGAACATGTTTATGTAATATGTATTTACAAACTTTATTAAATGTAGGTACATTTCTTTATCAAATTTGGTACTGAACGCATTATACTTGTCCTTGCGGTTACTCTAAGGTTGACTGGAAGAGATCCCTAAGTGGGATAAGTCCGCCTTTGTACACAGTTTAATTACTATTTTATTATTGTTGTTGTTATTATTTTTGGTACAATAAAGCGTTTACATACATACATGAGCTGACCTTTATGTTTGGTAATAATATTTCCCGCGGAAGAAATAAAATGAAACGGAAAGAGTGCCACGTGATCAACTAGTTAAACACTTCTAATGATAATGTTTAAAAGCGAAATGAGTCTAGACATACTGACAGAAATGAGCTGTCAAATCAAACTGTCAAATGTCAAAAATGTGTACCCGAACGGTCTTAACCTGTGGCGCGTTGACCTCAAAAACTAATCAGAAACAAAAATAAAGGTTGTAGTCACGTCGGACTTACTTTCTCGCACTATGTCAGCAAGCTACGGCAAGAGCTACGCTAGGAGTATTTTTGAAGGATACTACACTCTAATTTTAGTCAACTAAGTAGTCATCATCATCATCAGGTTATTTTTGTCTCCACTGCAGGAGCACAACCCTCTCTCATCTGCCGGAGACAGACGGAGGATTTGGCCTACACTCCTCGCGCTGGCCAGACGGGTTGCGGAGGCCTGATTGATGTTTCATAATGTATTCCCTTAGTCGCCTTGTACGACATCCACGAGAAGAGTTGGAGTGGTCCTATTCTACTCTACCGGAAACCACACGGCAAGTAGAACCAAACTAAGTAGTATTTTGTATTGATTCCTGTATAGTAAAGTAATCATTCTAATGATTATTTGAAATCAAACCATGATCAAGTTCACTGTTCAAATTAACAGTTTTTTTTCTTCAGTGTATGATTCGCAATTAAGACATCCGATGAAAAAATAACATAGCCGAAAGTATTAGTAAGTTGAATTTGCAGTAAGCGGATCACACATATCGCAGCAGCGACGACGGCCATTGGCGAGTTATTTAATGTATAGAAAACGGGCAGGATGCCTTCCTGCTAGATGGACCGAAGATCTGAAAATTGTTAAAGCTGAAAGTGGAAGTGATTAGGGTATTTTCCTCCCATGGATGCCGCCGTGTGGTTCCCGGCTTAGAATAGCGTCACCCCTAATCTTCCCGTGGGTGTCGTCAAGGCGACTAAGAGATTGCACCAGGGACAGGCAGCAGCGTTCTTCTGTGTGTGTATGTTAAGATCATTACTGCGATTTACCAATCCGCCTGCCAAGCGTGGTGATTATGGCAAATCCCCCAATGGACATCAAACCAGGTGGTATAAACGTGTGTGAAATGTCCCCACATATTTATTTATTTATTCTATTGGGGAGGCCTATGTCTAGCAGTGGACGTATTTAGGCTGATGATGATGATTCCTCCCATGGATAGCGCCAACAACAGTTCCCGGCAGCCATAATTCCTGACCAAGATCTGCATAAGGCAGCTGGCAGTGTCTGGATGAGAAGAACCGAGGATTGGGTTCAATGGCGCGCCTTGGGAGAGGCCTATGTCCAGCAGTGGACTATGGCAGACTGGTGATGATGATGTTGTATTGAGATACATGGTATAAACAAAACTTTATTAAAAGTAGGTACATTTCTTTATTAAATTTGGTACTAAACGCATTATACTTGTCCTTTCGGTTACTCTAAGGTTGATTGGAAGAGATCCCTAAGTGGGATACCTAAGTCAGCCTTTGTACACAGTTTAATTCCTATTTTATTATTGTTGTTATTTTTGGTACAATAAAGCGTTTAGATACATACATACATACATACATACATACATACATACATACATACATACATACATACATACATACATACATACATACATACATGCATGCATGCATGCATACATACATACATACATACATACATACATACATACATACATACATACATACATACATACATACATACATACATACATACATACATACATACATACATACATACATACATACATACATACATACATACATACATACATACATACATACATACATACATAAACAATAAATAAATATTAAATACATACACTTGTCTAATCCCAAACTAGGATTTTCTCCTGTACTATGGAAATTAAACAAGGATAGGACATTACAACATCCAGACCACTGTACACAAGTTGTCTGCCCCCAGTGGGAATGGAACCCTTGACCTCTAGTGCTCGAGTCCAATAACCAAGCCAGGGTGCGGTCATACATTTATCATTTTACGTTTTAAGCTCCATAAGACATGAACAAAGAAACAATAATAAAAACCCTAATCAACGACAATACAATTCAGTTACTTTACGCTGACTGTCGCTCGAAAGTAACATACAACTCCATAACTCAACATCGCTCAAGAGAGCGTTAAATAAACACTCAGACGCGTGACTGTTAATATCTTTATCCGTTTTAAAATATCAAATTATAATATTAAACATTCTCAGACGGGGTTCATTTATCTGCTGTGTACAATGGCCCCCTGCTGGCAGAGGCAAGAGGGGGCAAGAGGGGGGAGGCGTCAAGTATGGCTACCTTTTCTGATGTTGTGAGCTGGGAACTTAAGATGTGTATATTAAGGAGTGATATCACATTACATTATAATTTTATTTGTACAGCCTCAGTTTTATTCAAATCGGGAATGTTTATCAAATTGTTTTCAAAAATTTCTTTACCTTTTATGGTTTTTAGAAGCATATATGATTTGGGTAAGTTTGTCAAAAATTAATAGTTTTGTAAGAGAATACTAATAATGAATTACTTCGTAAAGAAGCTACACTCGCCAGTTTAATAGAGCACGGTTGGAAGTACGCAGTACAGGGCAGCCGCGGTTCAGTATAAAATTACTACTACGCCACCGAGCGTCGAGCCGGAATCGAGAGACTGATGCTATAAGTTAGAAAGAGAAGCACCTATATTGTTGACGTATATGTTGTCTCTGTCTCGAGCAACTATGTTCGCGTGCTGGGTGTAGTAGCCCTACAATAATTTACGCACACACACAAAACGTGTACGGACACGCTGGTGTGCCTGTACTAGTAGTAGTAGATAATTAAATTAATTAAACACAGACATAAAATAGGAATTAAAGTGGGCCGGAAATACCGCCCTGTGGCACTCTTGTTTTATTTTACAGAAAATTAAACCGAAAGTATAGATAATTGGGTTGAATTTGTTATTAACTTGTGCAAATGTAACCAAAGCCTTAACTTGCAGATTTAATTTTAATAAATAAAGTCATTCGTACGATAATCGCAACTTCGCGTCGTGTCCAACCATTTATATCAAGTTACCAACTGAATTTGCTTTTACAAACCACTGTACCCAAAGAACTTAACAAGCATTTTCATTGACGGAACTGTAAACTTAAGTTTGTCAAGTCGTTTTATTATGAAGGAGAAGTTATCACAAATCTGAACAAATGATATTAAGTAGTTGTGTGTTAAGGGTTCCTTTGTAACTGAATAGAATATTGAGAACCCTTTGTGAATTATACCATATATATATTATTATCTGATTTAATTAGTTTTTGTTGATGTCTTTGCTTTAATTCAACAAGAATAAAAAAAAAATTAGACACTTCCGTTCAATTTCATTCCCACTTCCTTTATGTATAGGTTAAGTTGGCGGCCATAACTTTTTCTCTGTCAATCACTCCTTGCTTTGGGCTATAGTGTTCTTTTCAAATAAATAGACATTTAATATAAAACACGTTTTATTTCTAAGAAAATCGTAACAGGTTATGAGCCCAGTGCGTGTATGAAGGAAGAAATAAAGTGGATCGGTCGTCTGAACGAAAAAAAAATAGTGTGGTTACGTCGGTGCACGTGTGTCTAGTAGCACGGCACGTTGGACGTGTAATCGCCATGGATATTGGAAATCTTGGCATCGTGACTGCGAAGAGGTTCGCAGGCGACAACTATCGTCAATGGAGGTTCCAGACGACACTTGCCCTGAAGGCCAAAGGTTTGAATGAACACATAACCTCTCAAAATTCACCGGCGGGGGCCGAAGTGGATGAATGGAAGAAGGATGCGGCGAAGGCGATGTATATTATCACAGCATCGATGGAATTGAGCCAAATAAGTCTGATTGAAACGTGTGATACGGCCAAAAGTATCTTTGATAAGTTGGACTCTATCTATGATCAAAAAAGTGAGAATAGCAAAATGCTGCTGCACGAGAAATTCCATACAATTAAGTTTGTTGAGGGCGAAAGCATTGCTCAATATATTTCAAAAATAGAAAATATTGCTAAACAGCTGAAAGATGCCGGCGAGACAATTTCAGAAATGGCCATTGTAACGAAAATTTTAGGGTCATTGCCGGAGCGTTATCGCATGGTGCGACAAGCGTGGCTGTCGCTCGACCCACCGAAACAAACAGTGATTAATCTTACAGCGCGCCTTTTAGATGAAGAGTTAAATTTCAAAGTTCAAGAAGAAACTGCACTAGCTACTGAATCGTCAACCATTAGGAAATCAGTTAAATGCTTTGCATGCAAAAAGAGAGGCCACTATGCTCGTGATTGTCGCTCGAAATCGCAGGATAGCTATTCGAAACATGACAAGAAGGAGTCTGCCTTCACCGCCCAGCTTGAGGCGAAAAACATAGAAGACGAAGAGGCGTGGATCTTAGACAGTGGGGCATCTGCCCACATGACATACCGCCGCGACTATTTCTCAGACTTCAAGCAAGATTGCGGCTGTGTGAAGTTAGGTGACAAAAGTGAACTACAAGTGCAAGGCTCAGGGACAGTTAACATAAGAAAGTTCTTGGACGGTAAATGGTATAATTCTACAATCAATAACGTGCTTTATGTGCCTGAATTGAAAAGAAATTTGTTTTCCGAAGGTGTCATAACCTCAAACGGTTATAGTGTACTGAAAAACCAATCATTTGCAATAATAAAGAATAGCGATGGAGATAACTGTGCAACTGGTTTCAGACAGTCCAACAATCTTTACAAAATGATGTTTAAATCAGTCATTGAAGAAGCAAACTTAGCATCAATGAAACAATGGCATGAAAGGTTAGGTCATATAAATAAGGCAGTCCTTCAGGACATGATACAGAGTAGTCAAATTAAAGTATCAGATAAAAACGATTTTTTTTGTGAAGCCTGTGTACTTGGCAAACAGCACAGAGCACCATTTAACAAGAAAGCACCTGGGAGTACCAGAAATGGCACTAAAGTCTATAGTGACTTATGCGGACCAATGCCGGTCACATCCGTGGCAGGTACAAGGTACTTTATCACATTTATTGATGCACACTCAAAATATATGGTAGTATATTTTCTTAAACAAAAGAATGATGCTTTAGCTGCCTTCCAAAGCTATGTGAAGCAAGTAGAGAAAAAGTATGATATAAAAGTACAAACACTTCATTCTGATAATGGGACAGAATACTGTAATGAAAAATTTAAAGAGTATGCGAGACAGGAAGGCATTATTTTAGAACACACTGCACCATACACTCCGCAACAGAATGGGCAAAGTGAAAGAGCAAATAGAACAATCATGGAGTCAGCTCGCTCCATGTTATTTGCCAAGAAAATGCCATTGGAACTGTGGGCAGAGGCAGTTAATACTGCAGTATACTTAATAAACAGAAGAGTGAAAGATAATATCAGTCCTTATGAAACATGGACCGGGAAGAAGCCAAACCTCTCCCATGTTCGAATATTCGGTGCAGTTGCATACATGCACATTCCAAAGGAAAAGCGACATAAGCTGGATATGAAAAGCAGAAAGTTAGTACTTGTTGGTTATGACAACTTATCAGACAACTATAGGTTGTATGATAAAGATACCAGAAAAGTAATCATCTCAAGAGATGTAATTTTCGAAGAAGGCATGACAGCTGATTACAACATCAATGAAGAAATGTGGTATGCACAATTAATATTGTTTAACTATGAAAATGAAAGCCAAGGCTCTGGTATGTCTTATAATCACAATGAATTTGAAGAGTTTTATGAAAATGCGATAAATAATACAGAGTCATCACCTCTTGACAGACAATATGAAAAGACTCAACAGATAGATAGTCTCCTAAATGAAGAGTCGTCATTATGTGTCAAGCCATGTGAACAGACTCAACAGATAGACTTTCCTGTTTTAGAGGACATCACTAAACAAGAGAATAAAGAGGTAGAATCATCACAAGGTAGTGAACAGATTCAAAAGAAAACCTATCTTCTACGTCCTAGAAGGATCAAACATTCTACTCCGCAGGCCGCGATGCAGATGGTGGACAGTGCACCATCTGATGCCAAGGATTCAGACTCTGAAGACGTGTCATATGTAGCTGAGGCACTTCTGGTGGAAATGGATGTTCCTGTAATGTACCAGGAGGCAATGTCTTCCCCAAATGCTAAAGAATGGGAATCTTCTATACAAGAGGAATTACGAGCACATGAAATCAACAATACGTGGGAGCTGGTACAGCTTCCTAAAGATAAGAAGCCAATTGGAAGTAAGTGGGTGTTTCGTATTAAACAAAATTCTGATGGTTCTCTTCGTTATAAATCCAGACTATGTGCCAAGGGTTACTCGCAAGTTCAAGGGATTGATTATTCTGAAACGTTTTCTCCTACAGTTCGCTATGACACAGTAAGAGTAATGCTCTCACTGGCAGTACAGTTAAAGTTAAAAATTCAACAATTTGATGTAAAAACAGCCTTTCTGTATGGAAAAATTGATGAAGAGATTTATATGCTGCCACCTGAGGGCTTACCCAACACTGATGGTCATGTATGCTTACTAAAAAAGTCTCTGTATGGCTTAAAACAAGCACCAAGGTGCTGGAATCAAACTTTCATATCAATTTTAAAAGAATTTAGTTTCAAAACTTGTGAAGCTGATAAATGTGCATTTGTATCAGAAAAATATAAGCATGATCTATATCTCCTGTTATATGTAGACGATGGACTTGTGCTAAGTCAATCTGATGATTTAATTCACAGGTTTTTATTGGAATTAAAACAAAAATTTGATATCACTATAACAAGTCATGTAAAATGTTTCGTAGGGATGCAGGTGGAAGTAAATGAAAATTCTATTTTTATTCATCAAAATAAATACATAGAATCTTTAATCAGTAAATTCAAATTAGAAGAGGCTTTCAGTGTCAGTGTTCCAGCAGATCCAAATGTAAAACTATGTAAATCAGAGCATTGTGAACAAATTGTGCCTTATCGCCAGGCAGTAGGTGCCTTGATTTATATTGCTATTGTAAGCAGACCAGATATTATGTATGCTGTAAACATTGTAAGTCGGTACCTGGAAAATCATGACCAATCACATTGGAATGCTGTTAAAAGAATTATTAAATACTTGAAGCATACAAAATATATGGGTATATTATACTGCTGCAATGATAACTTGAATGTAGAGTCATATTCGGATTCAGATTTTGCCAGTGACATAGACACACGTAAATCAACCAGTGGCTATGTAGTTATGATTAACAACAGTGTTGTAACCTGGGCATCTCAAAAACAAAGTTTTGTGACTTTGTCAACTTGTGAAGCTGAATATGTTTCTGCTTGTTCTGCTGTAAAAGAAATTGTTTGGATGAAAAATCTGTTAACTGCTTTAGGTGTAAAGTACACAAACTCTGTCATGTTAAAAATTGATAATCAAAGTACAATAAAATTGATTAAGAATGAAACCCTGCACAAACGTACTAAACACCTGGATATAAAATTGCATTATATTCGGGAAAAATATAGTGATGGCACAGTAAATATTAGTTATGTTAATACAAAGGAACAATTAGCAGACATTCTGACAAAGGCTATCCCTAAGTCTCAGTTTGAATATTTAAGGCAGTGTTTAGGCATGCGTGCATGTGTGGAGCAGTAACAGTGATTAAGGTAGAATTAAGATACATACTATTATTGTAAAAGTATTCTGTTTTTTTTTTTTCTTTATTGTTTACATTATGTAATAGATAATTAAGGAAGTGGAAGTGTTAATTTCGTGGGAGTGTTGATGTCTTTGCTTTAATTCAACAAGAATAAAAAAAAAATTAGACACTTCCGTTCAATTTCATTCCCACTTCCTTTATGTATAGGTTAAGTTGGCGGCCATAACTTTTTCTCTGTCAATCACTCCTTGCTTTGGGCTATAGTGTTCTTTTCAAATAAATAGACATTTAATATAAAACACGTTTTATTTCTAAGAAAATCGTAACAGTTTTATTGGCTGTTTTGCCTTTATAATCTTTATCTTAATTTAACTAGCCTTATTGGATGGAATTTACGACCTCCGAGACAAGATATGATATCTCTTGTCTCGAAGGTCGTAAATTAGGACGTAAATGCAAGTCTCACATAATCGTTCAATTCAGTTTTTAATTCTGCTTTGGCTGGTACATTTACTACGCTGAGAGATCGACGTTATAAGTTAGAAAGAAAAGCACTTATGTTGTCCGTCTCTCGATCGACTATGTTCGCGCGCTGCGTGCAACAGCCCTGCTATAATTATTAAACGCACACACACGCACGTGTACGTCGCGGTACGCCTGTAGTAGTATGGGTAATTAAATATGTTCGCTAGTATGGAATGTCAGTGACTATATTTTCGCTTTTACGGAACTCTGTTTTTTTTTATTTCGACATAATCTTGACCATATTTAATACCATCTCGTGGTCATTTAAAGCTAATAGGCTTATGTCAAGTCCAACATTAATTTGGGTAGTACAGTTTTAAGCGTTTATAAAGCCTGTCATAATTAGCATTAAGTAGCTAATAGAGGTCATATAAATTACTAGCCTATTAACAATGTGTTAAAATGCTAACATAAACGTCAATGATATTTATTTAAACAACTTAAAAAACAGTAGGTATATACTCACAGCCATGAGAAATAGGATTCAAATCCTATCCTACTAATATTATAAACGCGAAAGTTTGTAAGTATGGATCATCATCAGGTTATTTTTATCTCCACTGCACGAGCACAACCCTCTCTCATCTGCCGGAGACAGACGGAGAATTTGGCCTACACACCCCGCGCTGGCCAGACGGGTTGGGGAGGCCTGATTGATGTTTTATAATGTATTCCCTTATTCGCCTTGTACGACATCCACGGGAAGAGTTGGAGTGGTCCTATTCTACTCTACCGGAAACTACACGGTAAGTATGGATGGATGTTTGTTACTCTTTCACGTAAAAACTACTGAATGGATTTTAATAAAACTTAACAATAATATAGCTTATACATCAGAATAACACATAGGCTACAATTTATAAAGATATCAAGTAAGTAGGAAAAAATCTACCATCTGCGAGCTATTCTGGTGTGCGCTGCCAAAACCGCTAGAGTTACACATATGTAATGTATGATGGAAATGTTTATCTTAAATAGTCCTACAAAAAAGCCCGCCAGAGTATATATCTATATCTTATGTGTAAGCCATTATAGCAAAATAGTAAACCGTAACTATACAATAAAGAATTATAATATATTTCAAATGCACATCTGGTAGTAAAATCGTGCGCAGACGAAGTCGCGGGCATCAGCTAGTATATTATAACATAACATCATCAGTCGAAATACGTCCACTGCTGAACACAAGCCTCCCCAACAGAATGCCACTTTTGGTGGGCTGTCCATTGGGGGATTTGCCATAACCATTACGCTTTGCAAGCGGATTGCTTATCGCAGTAATGATCTTAATATACACACGAGAACGCTGCTGCCGGTCCCTGGTGCAATCCCTCAGTCCGACCCACGGGAAGATTGGGGGTGGCTATATTCTAAGACGGGAACCACACTGCATGAATACAGAACTATACAGGGTGGTAAATGCTAGCTGAACGGTACTTTAGCATAGAACTTGAAGTTTTTACGATAACTTGTATAAAAACGACGAACCAGCACAAGGAAAATCTTCTCCGTTTCTCCACAATGTCAATACTGGAAGAAGCTAACGGTATATATTTCTTCTCCATGTTAGAAAAAAAATGTTAATAAATAAATGTTAAATGTTATAAAAGAGCACTATCTGTCTCACTCAGTATAATATAATATGTATGTATTTATGTATGTTTATTATATTTATTATTATTTACTATAAATATTCATTTACTATATGTAATATATATATATATATATATGTGTGTGTAAAGTAGTTTCAGTATTTAGTTATTATGTAGTATATTATGCACTTTTTGCCCCCTCGCTCTTAGTGCCTTGTCTCACACCCTGTAAGGTTGGCTGGAAGAGATCTCTTTTAGAGATAAGCTCGCCTTTGTATACAAACTTTGTAACTGTATTTACTTTTAAAATTTGTGCAATAAAGAATATCATATCATTAGATATATGCATATCTAATATAAGGAGCGCCTGCATCCACGGCAATTTTTCCAGGTCATCGACTACATCTTGTTCAAGAATGCCTGCCTACAATTAAAACTATTATAATGTTAATTCGAACTCAGAACCTCATTTTACGTTTAACCTCGAGTTCAAGAGATCATTAGTCACTCACGTTGCTGTATCGAATAGAGTTTGACAGGTAAAAAACGCTACCGTGCCGACCAGATTGTGAGTGGAGTAACAACGTCATTAGCAGGCAAACGCTTAGCTATAAAAGAGCAAATAACTACTAAGCTTATACCTTATTATGTTAGGGTGAGTGTGGGTTAGGTGAAAATTAGGATAGTTTGGAGTTAATGTGTAATATGAAAGAAAGTTTTAGGTTATATTTTATTTATTCTTTGCTGTGCACGACATTTTAGTAAATTAATATGTAAATATGTGATGAACAAAGGTTTCCTTCAGTTATCTACATTAAGTTTTGCAATCATAGTAAAAAGATAGACAGCAATGTATACAAAACTATACCGAAATAAAAAAATACACAAATACGAAATATATACATACACACTCACATATACAAATACATAAATACATATATACTTATCCGAATATCGAAGATCCCTTAAATATGTCATGTAGGTACTTTTAAAGGATCCCAATGAAGTGTAATAAATATTAATTAAATAATCTAAAACTTAAAAAATAAAACAGTAACTGTCTACTACTATCTACTATTTTTAAGTCGTTAGTAATTGTATTTTCCTTAATTTTCTAAAGCATTTCCGTGCTGTTAATTTTCTAAGTCATCTAATAAGAAGAGTAAACCTATATGTATTCATTTTTATAGAAAAAATATTTTTTTTCAAAAACCATGGTCACCCCGACTTAACTGCTTGAATAAACATCGTTAACAGTGATAGATATGGGTAGTTATGAAAATAAACCACGAGATCGCCAGCTTAACGAGGTGGACTACCAAACAATTGACCCAATAACACATTTCTTCTTATTTCGACATACATTGCTTTGTCTCTTACTAAACATCATAGATTCTATAGTACAAAACCAGCAACTTACAGCAAACGTAGCTAAACTGCCGTTTTAAAGTGGAATAAGGTAAGGAAAGATGGTAAAGAAGGAAGATACCCCGCTGTGACGCAATAATTCTACGTTTATCCCTTTCATATCAATTGAAAATTGTTACTGTTGTCTCTTTTTCACGCTGACAAACAGTTTAGTGGCATGATTATTTCGTGGGCTCTGAAGGTTATAGAAAAGGCAATTACAAAGCTAAGTACTTAAAACAGACTTATACCACCAGTATAGCTCTCTGTTGGGCACACACAGCTCAGGACTGCCCTCTCAAAGATGGCAGATTTTTCAAAGTTTTCTCACGTTTTCCTCCACTGAAAAACATGTGGTGGGAACTAAACCATCAAGAACCATAAACAATCAAGAATTGGAACGCAGCGCGCTTCTTCGTGGCGCGTCATGGCAGACGCGCGTGGTGATTGGGTGGCGGTAAGATGGGGGTGGGGGTCAACCAATGCCTGCTCCGCATTGACTTGACACGAAAACTTGACGCCGCCTGTCATACCTGAAATGGTTGCAGAAATTGAAATTGGAAATATTTAATTCGGATAAGTTCCATAAAAAGTTAGTTACAGTAGCTTAATCCCTAATGTCAGTAATTAAAAAACAACAACGAAACAATTCATATACAGGATATGGTGGCTCTCCAATACGAGGGCAGTGTTTACCTGACAGCGATCAGTCGTATATTACTAAGTATATACCATGTCCTAAAATTATAAATTTCTCTTCTTTCACCTGCAATACTCTGTCGCTATGTCTTTCTTGTTTTCCTTCTGAAAGGTTGCCTGGGAGAGATCGTTTTAAGCGATAAGGCCGCCTTTGTACACTTTCCAAAAAATGTGTACCTATTTTATTGTTATCCTTAATTTGTGTGCAATAAAGAGTTTATCTATCTATCTATCCAGTGCTCCAGCATTGGACAGTTCCACCTGTCGGCCACCGAGCTCAGGATGCTGTGGGAACTGCTGCGCACCCCGATCAGCAGAGAAGCGCTTCTCTTTCTGACGTGGAAGCCATCGGTGTGCGCCTCCGCAAACGAAATTTACAATTACAATCACATAATTCATTTATTTACTTCACAACTTTTTGTGAAGTCTGGTGCCTGAACTAGGTTACACAGTAGCCTGTAAATACAGGTCGCCAGGCTCCACCTCCGGACCGTGAAATACAATGGTAAGTAATTATTAGTAATTATTATGAAATGCAGAACCGACATAGAAAAATCCAAGAAGAAATACGAAAGGCTCTATCAAGATTTCATTGATCGTTAATTAAGGCTCCCGACATAATTTTTGCACGGTCATAACTCGTTCTTCGTCTTTAAGTGTCCTGCCTGTCATGACTTCCGGCGCAAAACGTGGTCACTGATGGGTCTGATCTACAAGTTTCAATTCGCTCAGCATGCCATGGAGAGGACTATGATCGGGTTTGTTTTAAGGATGTATGTATGTATGTAAACGCTTTATTGTACCAAAAATAACAACAACAACAATAATAAAATAGGAATTAAACTGTGTACAAAGGCGGACTTATCCCACTTAGGGATCTCTTCCAATCAACCTTAGAGTAACCGAAAGGACAAGTATAATGCGTTTAGTACCAAATTTGATAAAGAAATGTACCTACTTATAATAAAGTTTAAAATGTTCAAAGGATATGATTGGTAATGAGGAGATCACCGATATAGCCGAAGGCATTAGCAAGCTGAAGTGTCAGTGGGCGGGGCACATCTGTCGCAGAACCGAACGGCCGTTGGGGCAGACGAGTTCTGGAGTGAAGACCGTGGATCTGCACGCGCAGTGTATGACGCCTTGCCGCCAGGTGGAACGACGCCGGACTACCGGGTTTGGTAGCATTCATTGGGGAAGGCCTATGTCCAGCAGTGGACGTCTAAGGGCTAATATGATGAATGCCATCGCTTCGCATTATCCGGCCTGTACCAGTTCAGTAAGACATAATCGTAAATATCTACTAAGTACCATACCATCTAATAAATAAAATCGTAAACATCGCGTGTCTGTACATTGAAGATATTTGCAAAAAAAAAATTGAGGGGTCTAAGGATAAGTAATAGAACACATTTCAATCATTTTTGGAATTTTTGTCTGTTTGTCTGTTTATCTGTTTGTCTGTGAGTTTGTGCACGCATCACTTAAAAACTACTGAACGGATTTTGATGAACTTTTCACAAAAACATGGGGCTTAACTTAACTTAACATTTAGTCTTTATTTCATCGCAATCGGATAACTCAATCAAAAGTTATAGACATTTTTAGTTTTCAAATACATTAGTAGGTAAGGTTAGTATACAATATATTGCAGATAATAGTATTTCCGTACTATTCAGATTGCGATGAGTTTGGATTACATTTGGAGCTGCGAGTGGGAATTCGAGTGGGAGTGGGAGTGGGCGTGGGCGTGGGAAAAGGGGAGTGGGTGTGGGAGCGGGAGCGGGAGCGGGAGCGGGAGCGGGAGCGGGAGCGGGAGCGGGAGCGGGAGCGGGAGCGGGAGCGGGAGCGGGAGGGGAGCGGGAGTGAAAGCGGGAGCGGGACCGGAGCGGAAGCGGGAGCGGAAACGGAAACGGAAGCGGGAGCGGCAGTGGAAATGGGAATGGTAGCGATTCTGTAGACCTGGACCTGGATCTGGACCTGGACCTGGACCTGGACCTGGACCTGGACCTGGACCTGGACCTGGACCTATACCTGGACCTGGACCTGGACCTGGACCTGGACCTGGACCTGGACCTGGACCTGGACCTGGACCTGGACCTGGACCTGGACCTGGACCTGGACCTGGACCTGGACCTGGACCTGGACCTGGACCTGGACCTGGACCTGGACCTGGACCTGGACCTGGACCTGGACCTGGACCTGGACCTGGACCTGGACCTGGACCTGGACCTGGACCTGGACCTGGACCTGGACCTGGACCTGGACCTGGACCTGGACCTGGACCTGGACCTGGACCTGGACCTGGACCTGGACCTGGACCTGGACCTGGACCTGGACCTGGACCTGGACCTGGACCTGGACCTGGACCTGGACCTGGGCCTGGACCTGGACCTGGACCTGGACCTGGATTTAAAGTCTGAGTGGAAGTGGGATAGGGAGCGGAAGTGGGAATGGGAGCGGATCCTGTAGTCCACGCGAGCGGAGCCGCGGGCACAGCTAGTATATATTAAAACCATACGAAAACTACACCCATTTTTATGGAAGAGAAAAACTACATCAAAACCGAAATACGTCCACTGCTGAACACAAGCCTCCCCAATAGAATGCTGCTTTTGGTGGGCTGTCCATTGGGGGATTTGCCATAAACACCACGCTTGGCAGGCGCTACCCGCTACCTATGATTACTCGTGCTACCACTTGTGAAGCTCGGCTACCAAAGTTCAAATTTTAGTAGCGCCATTTCTTCCAAGTTCGTAGCTCTACAACTGTTATGATCGCACTGAATCGCCTTGCGTGTGAAGCTCGCCTTATGAATTAATTACATGCAGATATCATTCCGATTAATATACGGGCTTAACGCTATACAGGTGGAGTAAAGTACCAACCGGGAAAAGTCGATTTCAAGGCAAGGCAACATTATATATACCTACATACTAGTTGCCGTGTGGTTTCCGGTAGCGTAGAATAGGACCACTCCAACTCTTCTCGTGGATGTCGTACAAGGCGACTAAGGAAATACATTATAAAACATCAATCAGGCCTACCCAACCCGTCTGGCCAGTGCGGGGAGTGTAGGCCAAATCCTCAGTCTGTCTCCGGCAAATGAGAGAGAATTGTGCTCCTGCAGTGGAGACAAAAATAACCTGATGATGATGATGACGTACTAGTTAAGCCATAGTTTTCAGTTTTACATATGTTTTAAAGGATGCTGTAGTTTTAGAGTTTTATTTATTTATTTATTGATCAAGGCACTAGAGATATATAAATGTGTATAAATGTACCAAGTGTACTCATATGCAATAAATGATTTTGACTTTGATACATATTAAATGTCTATTTTTCTAACGAAAAAAAAATTGAGGTTTATCTATAAAAGACGAATTCGCAACAAATAAGTTATGTACTTTTACAGATTATATCATAAACAAACATATAATTAGAATACATGTCAAATTTATAAAATACTAGCTGTTGCCCGCGATTTCGTTCGCATGAACAACATAACATCACATATTATTATGTATTTCCCGTAGGAATGAGACGGTTTTTCGGGATAAAAACTATCCAATGTCCTATTCCAGGACCTAACCTATATGTGTGCCAAGTTTCATCCCGATCCGTCCAGTGGTTGAAGTGTGATTGAGTAACAAACGTCCAAACATCCAAATGTCCAAACTTTCGCATTTATAATATTAGAAGGATAGTTATTATCCTGGCTATCTAGCAGATGTATTTTTAGCTGCTTTTTGTATTTAGGTTGTGTTAAATAAAAGCTAAACTGCTAAGGAATGGAACTCCCAGCCAGCTTGGGTATTTACGGAAAAGTACAATTTGGATCTTTTTAAAGGAAGAGTGAATAGGAATCTTCTGGGTAAGCGCGCTCCACCTTAGGCCTCATCACCACTTACCATCAGGTGAGATTGGGGTCACTCACAAACCCATCAACAATAAAAAAAAAGCTTTCCGACTTTATCGCTATGAAGTCGCCGACGTGTTGATAACGTTATATAAAACGTTAAATTTTTTTTAGGGTCTAGGTTTATTAGTTTTTTAAACTATAAATTAGCATAACGTTTGATTGCGACGAAATAAAGACTAAATGGTACCTGAATTAAACCTTATGTTTTTTCTTAAAACGACATCAGAATTGGTTCAGTAGTTTATACGTGATGCCTGTACAAACAAACAGACAAACTCATAGTATGAAAAACCTGAAATAAACCTCTAAATTTGGGTTCCCGAAGGAAAATCTAATACCTTACCACGGAATATGCCACAAAGGGGTGAAAAGCTAGTTGCATGAGTAACTTAATTTTATAATATTTTGGAGCATCCTGTAGTTATGAAGATCGTTTAGCTTTCAAAGTGAGTTATTAATATAGAAGTATTTTATTGGAAGTTTAACGCTTTAAATATTAACATTATAATGTTCAATAGTGGACAAACTAACATAAATTATGTTCCAGATAAATAATAGATTACTCTGAATTTTAGGGATCCGTCATATCGTAACGAATAACCTTACAGCGACGAAACAGATACATATCCATAAATGAATTTTCTAAAAAATTAAATTGGTGGGCCCTCTGACGTTTAATTTAATTTGTGATAATTTAATAGCAAGTGTATTTAATTTTTTTTACTTTAATATTATATACTGACATAGATAGTATGTTATATGCTATGACATTATTTGAATTGTTGACATTGTAATTTATACATTATTTTATTTTATGACGATCCCTTTTACCATATTAGAATATGTAAAATTGAATTTTTAAGATGTAAAAGTGAAATAAATAAATCTAATCTAATCTAATCTAATCTATCATCATCAGCCGAAATATGTCCATAGAATGCCACTTTTGGTGGTCTGTCCATTGGGGGATTTGCCATAAACACCACGCACGTGGAGACTGCGGATCGGCACGCACAGGGTGGAACGCCCTGACGCCGTTAGATGGACGACTTGAAGAAGGTGGCCGGTAGCGGCTGGATGCGGAGGGCGGAGGACCGGGTGTGGCGGCGTTCATTGGAGAAGGCCTATGTCCAACAGTGGACGTCTAAGGGCTAATATGGTGATGATGACCAGGCTTGGCAGGCGGATTGGTGACGTTAACGACATACACGGGAAGATTGGGGTGGCCCTATTCTAAGCTGGGAACCACACGACGTCCAGCAGATGTATGTATAATAGGAAAATGGGATATCCAAGAAAACTTTTCTTTTCCTAGATTTTAAAGAAAACAACATCATATAATTTGCCGTGTGGTTTCCGGTAGAGTAGAATAAGACCACTCCAACTCTTCCTGTGGATGTCGTACAAGGCGACTTACGGATAACATTTTAAAACATCAATCAGGCCTCCCCAACCCGTCTGGCCAGCGCGGGGCGTGTAGGGCAAATCCTCCGTCGGTCTCCGGCAAATGAGAGAGGGTTGTGCTCCTGCAGTGGAGCCAAAAATAACCTGATGATGATGATGATGTATCATTCTGGCAAATTTTGATATTTGATGATGCAGTAAATGCCATCTATAGAGGTACTGAGAACTATTTTTTTTAATGAGCTTCGGATACGCAGTAAAAAAGGAATGATAAAGTTCTCCCTATGTTAAGTCACAAACATGATGTTAAATTAAGCCATTAAACATACAACTTAAAATTCAAAACCAAACATCCTCATCTCAATTTCACAGTTGGAAATAGCTCATTATTCAAATCCCAAACTAATTAAGTCGTGACCGGCGCTGAACGAAATGAACGAGTGAACGATTAGTCTGTACTGAATGAATGAGCAACTATTATGGCCGTGTAGCATTTGAATGGGACCAATTTGTAGGGCGTTTAGCTAATTTGAATGGAGTATCAGATAAGTTGTATTTAATTTCAATAATAATATAAGATACTAGCTGGTGCCCGCGATTTCTTCTGCGCAAGATTAGTATTTCGAGTAGCTTATATTAGGGTTCACTATTTCGGCTAAATTATAAAGTTTCATTAAAATCCATTCAGTAGTTTTTACGTGAAAGAGTAACAAACATCCATCCATACTTATATTTCATTCCAGATTAATAGTCCTATGAAAACAAACGCATTTGCGTCTCGAAAACAAAATACACAATAGATGGTGTTCCTAAGTGGACTGCAAAGTTTACATGGTAATACAAACCTGTTTTTGCTGCTGGTGACCCTTTCATGTATATGTTACCGAGACGTAAATAGCGTTGGTTTTCATAGGACTATTAATCTGGAATGAAATATACAAACTTTCGCGTTTATAATATTAGTAGGATTCATCGACTGATTCCTTGTTTTTTCCTAACCTTACTGAATGATGTCAAAATCGCAGTTTTCTAATTATCCGTCGCACATACATATATATCATCATCATATCAGCCTTTAGACGTCCACTGTTGGACACAGGCCTTCCATCAATAATCACCACACCCGGACATCCGCCCACCGTATCCGGCCACTTCCGGCCACCTTCTTGAGGTCGTCGGTCCATCTGAAGACTGCGCGTGCCAATCCGCGATCATACATACGTACAAACGGACTAAAACAGCATCCTTAAAAATTAATCACTTTCAAAAGCTTTGTATTTAATAAAAACAGACTACTAAATATGATACAAATTGATGAAGTCGAAAAAGTACTCTACATTAATATACAGTAAACCCACTCTTGCGCAAGAACAAAATAATTGACACTCTCCCAACCAATGACAGAGCTCTTTACTTTAACACCATTGTCTCTGCTATCTCTAGCTTTGTCGCACTCGTGGAGCGTATGTAATGGTATCCCTTTCTTCACTACGAGTGTAACTGGAAAATATTTATCAAGTAGTTCGTTGTCTTCTTTGCACATAGACTGTATCTTTGGCTTAATGGTTTATGTGTTTGCCTCGAATTGCAGTAGCCTTTGATTCGATGATGATAACAACTTTGTACAGTTTGTAATATATCAATAATAAAAAAAAAAAAAAAAAAATTCTGATAAAGCAATATATTATAAATACTGCTATGAAAAAGATAAAAGTATTAAAGGTGCAGTTCTAAGGTTGATGGGAGGAGATCCCTAAGTGGGATAAGTCCGCCTTTGTACACAACTTTTTACTTTTATTTATTTTTGTTGTTTTTAATTTTGGTACAATAAAGCGTTTACATACAGTAAGAGTGTCCCATCTGTTGATAGTTTTCATATTCATTGGGAAGTTAACTTTGACAAGTCATTCCAGAGTCACGATACAGAGTTCCCGGCATAGAATAGGGCCACCCATCTTTATAGGGCCAGGTGGTTTTCGTTAAGGCGTTAAGGCGACTGCATACATCAGGGACAGACAGCAGCATTCTTCTGTGTATATTAAGATCATTACTATGATCACCACTCCTGCCAAGCATTGTGATTATGACAAAATACCCCAATAGACAGCCCACCAAAGTGGCATTCTATTGGTGAGGCTTATGTTCAGCTGTGGACGTGTTTCGGCTGATGATCATACCGCTCTCTTATAATCCCTGAAATATTCAGCCATAAGGTGTAAAATAGGATAAAATAATATCAGTGTTAGGAACCCTAACACTTTTCCCCCACTATGTATCATCATCAGGTTATTTTTGTCTCCACTGCAGGAGCACAACCCTCTCTAATCTGCCGGAGACAGACGGAGGATTAGGCCTACACTCCCCGCGCTGGCCAGACGGGTTGGGGAGGCCTGACTGATGTTTTATAATGTCCCTTAGTCGCCTTGTACGATATCCACGGGAGTTGGAGTGGTCCCATTCTACTCTACCGGAAACCACACGGCAAGATATGTATGTACCTATTAAATTGCTGCATATTTGACCAGTGTGTTAGTTGGAACTATATACCCATATCAGTCTACTGCTAGACATACTCGTATGCCCTCTAGAACTGAACCTTCGATTCTCCGCACCCATTCAAGCCAGCCGCTCTACACAGACCATATTCTAAATTGCAAACTATTCTAGTTCTACCACTTTCTTCTAATTCATTTACATTTTTTGCCACTGCGCTCGTTGATGTCTTTATAATGGCAGAACGAAAATGATGAATTCCATGGTTATTTTACCAAATTACACATGCTGCATACAAATTACTGTTACCAAACGTTTTAATGGTTACGATTACTGTTTCAATTTAATGGGAATTTAAACATCCTTTAAACATCTGCCCTCTTATAGAAAAATTACATATTATTTTCATCATCATCATCATCATCAGGTTATTTTTGTCTCCACTGCAGGAGCACAACCCTCTCTCATCTGCCAGAGACAGACGGAGGATTTGGCCTACACTCCCCGCGCTGGCCAAACGAGTTGGGGAGGCCTGATTGATGTTTTATAATGTATTCCTTAGTCGCCTTGTACGACATCCACGGGAAGAGTTGGAGTGGTCCCATTCTACTCTACCGGAAACCACACGGCACATATTATTTTACCACGCTTTTATTACGTCGCTTTCTTGTTTGTCTGTCTGTCGCAGCTCAAATTTCGAGAACTTTCCGATTAGCTATCCAGCTGAAACTTTCAGGGTGGCTCACAACTCGATGACAATGCATTCTAAATTCATTTATTAGCATGCAATGTCGACCTAACGTCAAAAAAACCATAAAAACCGCTATATCTGTTAAAGGAAGCGAGATAGAGCAAAAAGTATAAAACGTGGTTTTTAGATTTTTTATTTTATTTATTTATTTTATTTTAAAAGGAAAGACAGATTAAAGCTGATGCTATCATATTAGTAATTATTTGCAGTAGTAATAATATGTTTATACCTTTTTTTTTAGGTAATATAAGATAATAAGTTATTAAGAGAAACAGTGGTGATGGAAAAAATTTCAAAGTAATTGATTTATTTTGCATTACATTCATCAGCAGTCGATTATTTTGTTTTTACAATGGTGTAACTCTAGTCTGCTCTTTAAGTTTATTGATATGACAGACCAAGGGCGCACCCAGGATTATAGAGATGAGGAAAATCCTAGACTACATTGATTTGTGGTTTTTAAAATATGAGTACCTATCTTACATTAGTAGTGTAGGTGAGCTAAAATTATAAAAAACCAAATTTAATAACCAGAAATAGCGCTCTTCTAGGGGGGGCATCTGTCGCCTTCCCCTACCCGTACCTCGCTACGCCCTTGTGACAGATACAACAGATTCTGGAAAATTGTTCCATCTGGATACAAACTTGTTGCTTATAAAATTTCTTTAAAGGTTTCAGGTGAGCATTGGGTTTTTGTTTTCTCATGTTATGTCCTCTGAGTCGTTCACTTGTGTTTTGAGTTAATTTTTTTTAAACAGATTAGTTGTAGTGGAGACAGCCCACGTGACGTGAGTTAACGGGTCAAGTCCATTCAATTACTCGTTCATAAACGACAAAAATATACAGACGCAGCAATAAAGAAACTTACAAATGTACATCTAGGCGGTCTTATTGCTAAAAGCGATTCCTTCCGGAACGATTTTGGGTAAGGATAAGAATAGTAGAAGAAGGCAGGTTGTGTAAGTTAATTAAGGCAGTAGTATATTTTATACCAGTGAGGTTTTTGTCCGTGATATTCCGGAAGCATGAAGTCCGAACCTTTCTCCATGGTTTCAGAAGATGTTTATTGGTGATGTAACCATCACTTAGGGTAATCATCCCAAAGACTTCACAAATTACTTAACTGAGGAGAGGGGAGGATCTTCTAACTATCATAAATCATCATCAGGTTATTTTTGTCTCCACTGCAGGAGCACAACCCTCTCTTATCTGCCGGAGACCGGCGAAGGATTTGGCCTACACTCCCCGCGCTGGCCAGACGAGTTGGGGAGGCCTGATTGATGTTTTATAATGTATTCCCTTAGTCGCCTTGTACGACATCCACGGGAAGAGTTGGAGTGGTAATATTCTACTCTACCGGAAAACACACGGCAAGTGTATCCTAAATAGTAGGATAAAATACTAAGTAACCACCCGCTCTCCAGTTACTGTCCACGTTGGAATAATATGTATAAATTTCCTAGGTAATTAATTCCGAATTAAATTTCTCCTAATTTGATTACATAACTATCATCAGGTTACAAAGTGGAGTGTCTAGTTACTAAGTATGTTATCCTAATTGGTCTGTTCTAGAAATAATTAAGAACGCCTTAAAAACAACAGTAAATTAAAAGCTATAATTAAAATACCCCAGCGCTGGGATGCCGAAAGTGGTCCGCGTGAGCGCGCGATTATTTAAAGATGCAAGTATAAATTATTGGAAGGAAAATGAGGACCACGCCCAGCGCCCTGCCGCCGCCGGCGATAGGGAGGAGAACATGTCGATGAAAAGTTGTCGATGAATGAGCTGACTGATTTTTTATTAAAATATCACTGTGTACTGCCATTTTGGGGAAATTATACATTAAAATATATGTATATTAATTATATTAAAGTCATAACAATGGGAGGTACAACCCAAGTGGCATTCGGGGTTCTATATAAGATGTATAGTGGTTCACATGTACTCCACAAGCTGTGTAAGTCAGCTGTATAAGATCTTCTAGAACCTAGAACGGCTCTTATAGAACCAGTTTGGGCACAAATTAGACAGCCTTAAGTTCACTATGGCTGTACATTAGCGTTATATTAGCAGTTTAAGTAGTAACATCGGGCTTAAAGGCTGACTTACGGCGCTATATGGGACACATGTGAACCATACAACGTCCATGAGCGTAATAAAGAGTAACAAGTGGCTAAATACACAGCCTTCACAGTTATAAAATCCCACAAAAGTACTCCAGTGCTACCTAAAGTTCACGTGTGTCCTAAATTATTTCTTTTATTTATTAATTTTCCTCATTTAGTTTGGTTTTGTGTGTACGCCCGGCCATCAGAAACATTAACTCCGGCGGATATCAATTGGATTAAAATTTATGATAACACGCGGTAAGTATACCTGTTTTAAATACTTAATAATGTTAAATGCCATGGGAATGCAACTTTATCGTGAAATGTATACATATTTACAGCTAAAATATTCACGCGCCTCTGTAAAAACGCGATATTCATTTTAAAATATTTAAAACTGGCTGAGAGGAAATCTACAATTTTCAGTTTTTGATATTATATTGGCATTATAATTATACTACGGTAATTAATTAAAACATGAAACCAAAACTCGTTCGCTCTATCTGCGTATTTTGTGATAAATCTGCATGATAATTTTGGAGATTTATATGGTAAAATATTTTAGGTTACGTGAACAAAATGGTGGAAATGAAATACGGCTAGAGCGTATATAGGTTCACATGTGTTCTGTTAGAATGCTGTTGGCTATATAAAGTCCCACATTTGTACCACTACAGAACCAATGTCTATAAATGTATTCTAATGTGAACTTATGTACAGCTTTAAGATGTAATTCAGGTCAATTGTGATCATCGTTTTATTCTTTTATTATTTCATACTGAAATTTTAGAGATCCGCAATAATAATTATTGTCCGTTAAATCGCCTAGCCCAGGTACTAAGTCAAGTATGAATACCTAAAGTACAAATTTTGTAACAAACTAACAAAAAACACTTTTTGTTTTCGTGTGAGCCACACAGTTTGGTGTCAGAGTATTTACACTTACAAAGACACTACGTTGTTCAAGGAGGTATTTAAAAGAATTTAAACAAACTAGATAAAGAGGGACGAATTTGCGAATATTCTTTTGCAATTTTTCTTCTTATTCCACCGGTTCTCGCTCTTATTTTCCAAGATTTTTTATTCATTTTCACAAATTTTTGCACGCGACGTAATAAACACAATACACGTCAACTTGACCGACCACAAACAACTCCTACTACAGCTACTAGCTGTATAACAGTCTAAAACAAGTAAACATAACAGCCTTTGGCTGTATAAATGACCACGTGTGTTCTATTAATATGCTAGCTGTATAACATCGTACAAGTAGACCGTTAAACAGCGATTGCCGTATCTCTACCCTCCTATACGGCTCTTAGTCAGACGGCTGACTAATGGACAGTTGTTAGAGTATTATAACACCAACAACCGTATAAAAGTATAACTCTACACTCCTATAAGTCCCTTAGACAGGTATAGGTGGTGTTAATCGCAATAATGCAGCTTATACATCACGAGTGAACTGTAATAATGCTTTAAGTTCACATTGGAACTAAATGTGTACTCTTAAATGGAGTAAAATGCTACTTGGGAACTCTAAACTGGACTCAGATAGTAGACTAGCATGATGATGTATGTAGTAGACAGTGTAATGAGGTCTTTGAGAAGTAGAATACAGAACAACAGAAGTAGATCTATATTTCATTCCAGATTAATAGTCCTATGAAAACCAACGCTATTTACGTCTCGGTAACATATACATGAAAGGGTCACCAGCAGCAAAAATAGGTTTGTATTACCAAGTAAACTTTGCGGTCCACTTAGGAACACCATCTATTGTGTATTTTGTTTTCGAGACGCAAATGCGTTTGTTTTCATAGGACTATTAATCTGGAATGAAATATAGATATATGTATGAAATGTATGATTATTTTATTTTTATTTGACATAAAAGACTTTTAGATAAAATATATTTAGGTTGGTTCACTCTGTGCTAGTGGCGCCGCGAGCGGCGAGCTGTGGTATTTTTACATGCCATTGACCATTCTCTTGAAAGTGCCTTACATTCATAAAATCGAGTGTTCAAATTTGAGATCAATATCAATGGTTTTTTATGGACTTAACGTGGCAAATATATATTATTATTACGTTCTCGGAAAGGTAAGCCCTGTAAGGTAAGTCATGCTTAGCTTTCCGAAAACGCAGTAATTGAGAAAACTATATGACAATGTTTAATTTATGCCAAAAATGTATAGTGGGCTGTGCTTATATCACAGGCGGTAATTTGATTTTATTTGAGATTTTTTTTTTCGACTAATTTATTCATAATTTTTTTGCGATTTATCGATCTATCGACAATTTCTCAGCGCGTCACTCGACCTCTCAGTAACAAGGCAATACCGTCGATACTTTCAAGTGATTAACCGTTATTATATAAAGTAAATTCAATAATGGCGTCTCACTAACGTAAATGTTTACTGATATCCCAAGTAGCAATCAAGAATAGTGATTAAATCTTACATGTCTATACTTTATCTAAAATTGGATTTTGCTAAATCAAAATGGTTTTCGTTAAGTCATTTTATTCTTTAAGACTAAATAGTTTTATACAACCGCTACTTTAGCAAGTTCAGAATACCCAAAACCAAGTTAAGTATTCTCAAAACTATTTTGTATTAAATATGCCTACAGTTAAATCTTAAAATCTTTTTTTTACTGTACTCAGATTATTTGAAGGCTCACTTAAAACAAAATTAATTAATTGGGGAATTGGTTTAGTATTGCAAAGTAAAATTTGATTTTGTAGATAAACTAAAGATAATTGTGACACCAAGTTCTGGAAACTGTCTTTCTGAAGAATATGTTATTCCTTTATTACTCAAATTAATAAGTTTAGAGTAAAAATACATTTAACGGGACGTTTTCATCAAAATAGACCCAAGTACCTAACTGAAAAATTAAAAAAGGTCTGGTGCTTTTCATCGGCAAGTTGTAAAATACAGAAAACTAGCTTTTGCCCGAGACTTCGTCCACGTAGGTTTCAATATTTACATACTACTTTTAACGATTTATTTCGTTTCCCGTAGGAATGACATGTTTTTCGGGATAAAAAACTATGTTATGTCCTATTCCAGGAGCTAACCTGTATGCCAAGTTTTATCCCGATCCGTCCATTGGTTGAAGCGTGATTGAGTAACAAACATCCAAACTTTCGCATTTATAATATTAGTGGGATTCTCGAGCGAGAGCTGTCATAACGTTTTTCTTATACCTACCTACATACGGAATTTCTCAATACAATTTTTATTTAGTAGTATACATTTAGTTGCATAATATATTTATTTATCAAATAAAAAAAAATATTATTTATAAATTAATAGTTTTTAGTTGCATAAACTCTTTTCCAGCACAAAATAAACAAGAACAATGAAATGATAAACTAAAGATTAACTTAATACTAAAAAGTATTAAGTAGTAATTCACCAATACGGTTTTTTAGTATAAGTTAAGTATAATATCTCTTAACTTGCACTATTTCAAATGTAACTTGTCTTTATTTTTGCTAAACTAGCCTTACAAGTCAGTATTGTCTAAACTCTTACTTCGTTAGGAAAAATTAGATTTAACGCCATTTTGCACTTTAAATGAAAAAAAAAATTATAAATTTTCCGATACCACATCATGAAAAACTAGAACACATTGATATTAAAGTAATTCTAACTTCATTAATAACTCATTTATTTATATAAAATGTAATATTCTGCACTTTATGCCGCAAAATTTTTCATTTGCAATATAATTATTCAAAATTTTATTGTTCTTTTTCCACTATTTTAAAGGCCCGTCTGTTTTATAGCACTATCTATCGATTTTACACGAGAAACAATCATGCGTTTTAAATTTCCAATGCATACAACGACATAATACAGCATTTTCTAGACATTAAAATTAGTTGTTTAACCGCCATTATCATAAGCCTTCATACTGTTTTTGTATTAAGTATAAAAGTTCACCATATTTTCTAAAATATTATTACTTAGAGTAAAAATAGTTTTAAATTTTACTTCATTAAGTTATGATGGAATCTGTGCAATTCAGTATTGATAGTCTTAACTAGGTATTGTAGATATCTTCAAGTCTATTTCTTGGTCTAAAGTCAACCTACAAGATATCTTGAAATCCATTTTATAGGGCTCTGCACAACCACTCTCTTAAGTAGGGTTAAAGTTTGTCTAAACAGTAGTCTTAACTCTGTCTTAAATTTGTCCTAAATGCTGTGCCCATTTGTACTTAACTGTATCTTGAGGGATATCTTCAGGGATATCTTGAGGGACGTAATAGGTTTAGCCAAGACAAGAGCTAGAATACGTCTACTTGCCTTCAAGATATCTACAATACCCTTTTAAGACATTCGATTGCTACTTGGGATGGCAGATTCAATACACTTTTAACCTTATCATAATATCATAAAACTCAAAATTCATTGATAAAACTGCGAATAAATTCGTAAACGGCAACTTTAAATATGCAGTTTGCAAAGACGTCGTTTCAAAGAAGTGTAAATTAAATGTGTTTAAGTAAGTGTAAAGTTAAGTTTGTTTTGTGGGGTAATTTAGCCCGGTGTTGGCAGTATTTGCAAATTACCAACATAAAGGGTAATTGTTCATGATTTCGGGAGGTTCGCTGTGCGTATAGAGTAATGTGTCTGCCCCATAGGCCTTTAGGGGGAAAATTTAAAACGTAATGGACTACGCGCAAGGAATAACGAGTGGGGTGGGGCTATAAGACTTTGTTGACAGGTAGGTAACTATATATTATAATAAATATTAGGCCAGGTTCTGAAGGCAAACATTTTAAATTAGTTTCGTCTTTATAACGAAAATAATACCTAACAATTTTGATATTGTCAAGTTTTAACGTTGTGCTTCAGAATTTGTACTTACTGATTACTTACTAGAATTATAGTTTTTTTGTTTATCATGTTTAGAATAGAATAGAATAGAATAGAATAGAATAGAATAGAATAGAATAGAATAGAATAGAATAGAATAGAATAGAATAGAATAGAATAGAATAGAATAGAATAGAAAAACATTTATTAGGATCAAGACGAAGAAATGAAGACATAAATAATATTTGCCTCGACACCGTTGACATTCAACGACGTGTCAGTAGAAGTTCTGATTGTCATGAATGAGGACTACATTTCTAAGGAAGGAGAGATGATGGTAGACAAAGAGGGAGGAAGGGGAACGACGGAGAGAGAGAAATTTTATGGTCTTTGTTTTTTTACAAGGCTGGTATTGGTACCTACTTACATAACCTATTCGAGCACCTGCAGAGCATCGCAGCCCCCTCCCCCCCCCCCACCTCGCCTCTCCTCGCCTCGCACAGTCACACACACATGCGCAAGCGCACCCCCACGCACACACACACTCCTCACGTACACACACTCAACTCTCATTGCGACGACGACGATTGTACTCGTAGAGTGTAGATAATTTATTTATTCCTATTTTGTTGTAAATTTCTATTTAATTTTTTTTCTCTGTACTTTCCTACTTGTATCTACTTTTATTACCCTATACAATAATTTTTATGTTTATATATTAGAAATCTTGTTTAATTTATATTATCATCATCAGGTTATTTTTGTCTCCACTGCAGGAGCACAACCCTCTCTCATCTGCCGGAGACAGACGGAGGATTTGGCCTACACTCCCCGCGCTGGCCAGACGTGTTAGGGAGGCCTGATTGATGTTTTATCATGTAAATTAGCTGTAGGTTTCAGAATGAATAAATAAAATAAAAAATAAAAATAAAATATACGCCTTCAGTGCAGTGTAAGAAAATATGTGTGTCAGATTATAGTTACAAATGCAGACAGTATTCCCATTTCGTAACCAATTATGAAAGTAAGTTACCAAATGGGACAACGCAATTCCCATTTCGTAACCGGTTACAGAACGGGAATGAAGTTCCCATTTCATAGCCAGCTACGAAATCTGGTTACGAAAATGGGACGAAAGGGTATCGAATACGAAATATCGATAACTCATATCTAACTTAAATCAAAGTTCAGTCGTTTGTGAGATTTTCCCGAACGTGCAGACAGAATTGACCGTCTGACTATATTTTAGGTATGTAATGGGCTCGATTCTGAAGACACATTGTTAAAATTTGACAGCACTAAAGCTGTTGCTATCCTTGTCACACAGTATTCTGAAGATAAAGACGAAACCAATTTTAGCGCTGTCAAATGTTAAATGTGTGCCTTCAGAATCGGGCCCAATATATAATTAGACTGACCGCCTCGTTGGCTAGTTGGCTTGGTCATTGGACTCGAGCACCAGAGGTCGTCGGTTCGATTCCCACTGGGGACAATAAGATTACAATTTGTATAAGTTGATCCCGGTGTGGATGTTATACTTGTGAATTGTCCTTTCCTTGTTTAATTCCCATAGCACAGGAGTCCTATTCCGGGGTTAGATAAGCGTATTGTATATATGTATATACTAGCTGTTGCCCACGACTTCGTCCGCGTGGACAACTGAACATCACAAATTATTCTGTATTTCCCGTAGGAATGGATGTTTTTTCCAGATAAAAACTATCCTATGTCATATTCCAGGAGCTAACCTATATGTGTGCCAAGTTTCAGCCCGATCCGTTCAGTGGTTGAAGCGTAATTGAGTAACAAACATCCAAATATCCAAACTTTCGTAATATATGTGGTAGCTGTTAACTGTCTTTCAAACTTCATTTATTGCGATATTTTTCACACAATGAAAATCTTAATTAACACTAATAATGGGCTCGATTCTGAAGGCACAATGTTAAAATTTGACAGCACTAAAACTGTTGCTATCCTTGTCACACAATATTATGAAGATAAAGACGAAACCAATTTTAGCGCTGTCATATTTTAAATGTGTGCCTGCAGAATCGGACCCAATGGGCTCGATTCTGAAGGAACAATATTAAAATTTGACAGCACTAAAACTGTTGCTATCCTTGTCACACAGTATTATGAAGATAAAGACGAAAACAATTTTAGCGCTGTCTTATTTTAAATGTGTGCCTTCAGAATCGGACGTAATATATATATAAAAATCTAATATTAGTAGGATAGGAATTGCAAGCTTTCATAGATAAAATGCACTGTTATGTTTACTTGACTTTCTTTATAATCATCAATGCATATTTTAAAATCATCTGTTATCTAATTTAATAACCACTTAGTGTCAATCATGAAGGAAAACACTTTGAGGTGAAACTACGAGCTACGAAAAATTATTTTGCTTCATGGTATGAGGTGTATGCCTATTATATTTTTCTATAATCTCTATTTTCTATCAACGAAACTAATTTGAAGTTAGACAATCGCCCGGCATCCTGGTTGTCTTCTCTAAACAAAATTAATCCATTGATCAGTAAGTACAATTTGTGTTTCCGGTACGCTTTATTTATCGTTAAGTCTCATACAACCCAACTCATACCCAACTAAGCAGGAGGCGTTTCCATTAAGTAAGTGATAGATAAAAAAAAACATACGCTGTTTAAACATGCCCGTATCGATAACCTGCTTGAGGCGAGCAAACTATATTATTTATAATATTAATAACAACTAATTATACGCTTAAAAGAAATATTTTATACGTAATGATACGATATAAATCTCGTCCGGTAGGGATGGGAAGCTGTCGATGAATTTTAATGTTTATTATCGATGTTTTTTATTGACGCGTGTTGTAGATTATCGACTAAACTTTTCAGTGATTTTCTTCAATTTTTTTTAAATACAATATATAGTTGTAAAGAGATATTTTATTAAAATGAATAGTTTGTGGTCTAAGGGTGACACAACAACATCCAATGCTGCATATGTCACCATTACCTCGCCGGTGAGCTATAACAGATTTTCTGTTTTAAAACAGTCAGTTATTAGATAGGTGGTTGGTTTGGACATTTAGAGCGTATGATTGAAAGAAGAGTGACAAAAGTATACAGTGCGAATATGGAAGGAACTACAGCTAGAGGTCGTCCTAGAAGGACATTCAAGGATCAAATTAGTAACGTTCTCAAAAAGGCTGGGGTCCGCAGTGGAGAAGAATAAAAGGAGGTGCATGAAAAGGTTGATGAATGTGAGTGAGGCTAGGGAGATGTGTCAGGATCGCGCAAAGTGGCGATCCATCGTCTCTGCCTACCCCTCTGGGACCAAGGCGTGAGCATTATGTATGTATGTATGGTTTACAACTTTAGGATGCCTCGTTGGCCTAGTGGATTAGCCGTGAGACTCGAGCACCAGAGGTTGTGAGTTCGATTCCCACTAGGGACAAGACAACAGTTGGTCCCGGTCCGGTCTGAGTGTTATATTTGTGAATTGTTCTGTCTTCGTGTAATTCCCATAGTACATGAGAAAATCCTAGTTATGGATAGATAAGTGTATGTATGCGTACGTACATATATACACATTTAATTTATTTATTATTATTTAAAACTATTTCTTTTACTACATTTTAGACTGTAAAATGCCTATAATGCTGTTCTCTATAAAACATTGTAAAACATTTATAAAATATGTACGGTGTCTATTTATATAGTAATAAAAACATGTAGTTGAGCCGCTCCAAACCCCTTCACACTCTATAAGGCTTCAACCATCTCGTTTTCAATAAAATATTTCATAAAACGAACGCCTACGCCCGATGCGATCAGCGAAATAAAGTGCAAACTGAACCTCAAACAAAAATTTAAAACAAATAGTTCCGAGAACTCAAACTTTCATAACTCCCGCCAAATTGACACCTTGTTTGAGTCGATGCAATTCTCGACAATTTGCGGCGCTCGTAAGTGGGCTATTATATATTTACCACCTTATTATTACATCCAAAACAAACAATACACTACCGTAAAACCATCTTGCTAAAGATCAAAAGAAAGCAAGGGAAAAGTGGTAGAGTAGCGAGTGAGGCGAATATCGACGCCCGTACACATTTCATCGATAATTTTGTACTTTTTTCCCATCACGAATATCAATGTAAATTTGTTCGGAGCCAATTATGTGTGCATGCCTTTATTTTCAGTTCCAAAGGGTCCATAGGTTCATGACTAACGTTATATTGATACGGTTAAAATTATCGTGACTGATTTTGTAATAACAACGAGACTAGTTTAATAAATTCCAAAAAAAATACACTGTATACATAAACATAGATAATGCTCACGCCTTGGTCACTGCGGGGTAGGCAGAGACTTTGTGCGATCCTTACAAACGTCGCAAAGCGACTTTCCTTCGCCCGCCTTTCGCTCCGTGATACCCCTTGACGTGATGTGTTGCGAACAACATCGTCGCCTTGTTGAGGTACCACGGTTAGCTAGGGAAATAATTGTCCACCTCATCAGAGCCCCGCATGACTCGGTAAGGCTAATAGTGCCCAGAGTTAGTCTAGCTCGGGACGTCTGCACGCTGACGACTAGGCTAGCCCCTGGACACGGCATACCTTAGATTAGAATACGGGACTATGATTAGTACAAGATGATTTAAAAAAAACTGAAATTAACCAAAAATGTTTGTTGGCGTAGTTTACCTTGGAGGTATTAAATTATATTCCTGTTTGTTATTGTTAATTTTGGTACAAATAAGCCTTTACATGTATCATCATCATCATCAGGTTATTTTTGCCTCCACTGCAGGAGCACAACCCTCTCTCATCTGCCGGAGACAGACGGAGGATTCGGCCTACACTCCCCGCGCTGACCAGACGGGTTGGGGAGGCCCGATTGATGTTTTATAATGTATTCCCTTAGTCGCCTTATACGACATCCACGGGAAGAGTTGGAGTGGTCCTATTCTACTCTACCGGAAACTACACGGCAAATCACGTGTATTGTCTGACAATAGTTGATTTTATCAGTAGCAGGGTGTCCGACAAAGAGCACCTGTAGTGCTATTCTCTAAAATACAAACTCACGTATAATCCAGCTTAACGGTTTTCTTCTAAACTCAACAAAATTATCTTTCTTAATATCAAACTAACTGCCAATCTCACAGTTCTCGGCCGCCGTGCGCGCAGGTTTTTGCTCGTGTAATAATGTTTAAATATTTGTTAATGCCCAGCACGTGAGTTATATCGGCTGAAGACACGCCCTAAGTACTGAGAGCAGAACAAGATCTACTAAGAAGGACTATATTTGATTGCAGTGACTGACAATTGTGAATAACAGCAAATACCTATTTAATTATAACTTTAGCAAGCTTAAGAATGTATTACGTTCTTATCTTCATAGGGGGCATCAAGACCTAGCGACACTTCGACCCTTCAGGATCTCTTGTGCCAAACCCCTGACCACCAACGGTGCCCCAAGCCGATTTGGTGGACTTCACATACGACATAGAATGTCTTCTTTGGCATATGCAGATTTCCTTACGATGTTTTCCTTCACCAAAAAGCCTGTGGTATTATAAATAAACCGTAGGTACTTCAATTTCGAAAAACTGATTGGTACGGGCGGGGTTTGTACCAGGACCTCATAAACGGGAGGCGAGTGCACAACCAACCAGGTTACCACGGCTCATGCGTTCCGTAGCTTCTACGTCTGCGTCTTCTTCTGCCCACTCCACCAGCGAGTAGCTCTCCCTGACGCCGCGTCATAGCTCGACTAATAGTGATTTTATGTCCCCCCCCCATCTTACTCCAAATTAAGTTACGTAATTTGCACCCACAACCTCATGAAAATGTGTTACGTTAAAAATAGATTTAACGTCGACGGAACTTCAAATTGGCGTAAGGGAGGACAAAATTCCATAATCACTTTTTTAACTTTCCAAACTCAGTTTTCAATTCTCTATGCAAGGAATGTCCAAGAAAGCTTTGAAATTCAATTACTCTATTCTTTGAGATGATTAATATAGGTCCACAGTAAAAATAGTTACATTATATAGAAAAAAATTTCATTTGTACATCATAATATGTTTAAATATTCTTTATTGCACAAATTTTAAAAGTAAATACAGTTACAAATTTTGTGTACAAAGGCGAGCTTATCTCTAAAAGAGATCTCTTCCAGCCAACCTTACAGGGTTTGAGACAAGGCACTAAAAAAATAACTTTAAATGAGTTGTGTGACTTGTATTTGTGTACAATAAAGTATAAATGAATTACACTTAACAAGGTTTTTTGCGACTCCATTTACATATTGTTTTTAATGGCTAGACCGAATTTTTATTTCTGTATTCATAATAATCATCATCAGCCTAAAAGGGTCCACTGCTGGACATAGGTCTCTCCCAAGGTGCGCCACTGAACCCGATCCTCGGTTCTTCTCTAAGGTTTTCATTAGGAGGTGGTATTCATTAGTATTTACGGAATAACAATCAGGAATAAAAACAAGTATATTAAAAATAATTATAAATAGAAGCTTGAATATAAATTCATAAACATAAGGACTAATTCCAAAACACATGTAATTTATCCTTTGTGCTCACCGTACAAAGGATTGGGGTTCAACATTGCACGGTTCTAAGGCTAATGATTGCCTGTAAGTACGGAACCATCGCCATTAAGCTCCATCTACACCTACACAAGTTAGCAGTTTCCGTTTGCCGTGTGGTTTCCGGTAGAGTAGAATAGGACCACTCCAACTCTTCCAGTGGATGTCGTACAAGGCGACTAAGGGAATATTAGAATAAGAATAGAACTGATCATGAAGTTAGTAGTTACATAATATAATGCTTACTCAAGGGTTACATATTCATAGCTCTTCTAGGGGAAAGGGGGAGGAGGGGATTAACACTAAGCAAACTTCAACTTTATTAGAAAAAACTTAAACAGTTTTAAATAGGTTCGTCTTGTCTTTTAACTGTCACAACTGACCACCTCATCGGCTTATCATATTCTATCTTCTTATGCGGCCAGGAAGACTTGGGGACACTTCGTCCCTTCAGGATTCAAGCTGACCACCAACGGCGTCCAAGCTGATTTGTTGCTGGACTTCGCATACGCCTACAAAATTTCTTCTTCGGCATATGCAGGTTTCCTTACGATGTTTTCCTTCGCCGAAAAGCCTGTGCCGGAGTTTGAACCCACAACCTCACGAACGTGAGGAGAGTGCACAACCAACTAGGCTCGTTGGCCTAGTAGTGCCAAAGGTAGTGAACATAAGCCTCCCCAATAGAATGACTCTTTTGATGGGCTGTCTATTGGGGGATTTGCCTGTAATGTAAAATCCCTTAGTCGCCTTGACGATACCCACGGGGAGATTGGGGGTGGCCCTATTGTAAGCCGGGAACCACACGGCTGAATAAGTAACCACAAGTAACATTCATCATCATCATGTCAACCCTTAGACGTCCACTGTTGGACATAGGCCTTCCCCAAAGAACGCCACCACACCGGGTTCTCCGCCCTCCGGATGCGTGATTGAGTAACAAACATCCAAATATCCAAGCTTTCGCATTTATAATATTGAACTGAAGGTAGAGCTGACTCGGAATAAAGGCTTATCATTCTGTTAATGAATTCCTGAAAGAGAAGATCTCAATTTCACTCCATTTTCAATTGTACGCCACCGCTCTCCGCATCCAGCCGCTTCCGGCCACCTTCTTCAGGTCGTCGGTCCACCTGTCGTTCCGCGGTCTCCACTCCAGAACGCGTCTGCCCCAAAGACTAATATGGCCCGCCCACTGCCACTTCTAATCCTGCTTGCTAATCCTTTCGGCTATGTCAGTAACAATAACAAATCTAAATTTAATTGGTTATCTAATTAAAAAATCTAATTATATCTCTTTTATTTGTGACATTATAAGCCGCTGTTAATAAAAAGGGGGTTTAGAAACCAAAGTCGAAGCTAATAAATCGACATGAAACCAAATTAGTGTACAAAATTACTAACTGCTTGCTGCATCACAAATCATAACCTAATGTTCTGCGAAGGCCCATAATTGGCCCCATATTGGCCCAAATAATAGGTTTTAACGGCCCAAATTTGGAACCCATAAAATAATGATCTAATGGATTTGGCCTCAAGCGGAATTCTTAGTTGTTTTTTTTAAGACGATCGTTAACAAATTTTCGGGATCGTGCTCGATTTGTTTTTTGTTAAATCATACATAACATTCATAACACAAGTTATTTATTGGTTGTGAGTTTATTTAACAACATAAATGATTCTCTTTCTAACTTAATATCATCAATCTTTCGGCGATGCATACTGCTAGCTGTGCTCTATTATGCGGTTAAATGAGCGTCGCTTCTCTACTTAATAATATTTAGTACTAGCTGTTGTCCGCGACTTCGTCCGCGTGGACAACTTAACATCGCAAATTATTATGCATTTCCCGTAGGAATTAGATGTTTTTTCGGGATAAAAACTATCCTACGTCCTACTCCAGGACCTAACCTACATGTGTGCCAAGTTTCATACCGATCCGTCCAGTGGTTGAAGCGTGATTGAGTAACAAACATCTAAATATCCAAACTTTCGCATTTATAATATTAGTAGGATAGGATTCTTTAGTAAGATTCTTTAGTATTGTCCCCAACGATCTCTATGTACTACTAGATGGAGCGTTCCAAACAATCGCTCTGTTCGACGCAAGTAGCCACAACTCTTTCACATTTACTTTGAAACTTGTGCAGTTACTACGCAAAACATTTAATTATTACTAAATATTGACGCTACGGTTAAATAATGTCAATATTTAGTAAATAATTAAATGTTCTAAGTAGTAACTGCACAAGTTTATTAGTATATGCTTATTGTATTATATGTTCTATGATTATTTAATATATAGTAGGTACACGCGACTACTGCCTCTCCATAATCCCTTGTCTTCACCGCAGGTTAGCAGGAAGAAATTTCTTTAGAAATAAGCTTATCCTTTTGTATAATTTTCTTTTCTTTGTGTTGTTCTTTGTATATTTGTGTGTACAATAAACTATTAAATAAAATAAATAAATAAATAAGTTTCATTGTGAATGTGAAAGAGTTGTGGCTACTTGCGTGGAACAGAGCGATTGTTTGGAACGCTCCATCTAGTAGTACATAGAGATTGTTGATTGTCCCCAACTCCAATGTTATAACCACTATGCGAAAGCTGTGAACCAACTAATGTGTTTATTTTAACGAGAGTGAGCACAAAGTACCCTAAGGCTCAGTGGTTGTGGCAGAGTGCCGGGTACGAGACCCGGGAGAATTTGTAGTGCTGTTAACTCATTTAATTTATAGCTGTTGAAACGTTCCTGTTAAATTGTTATATTGATGGCCCCGCGGTCAGCTTTCTTACAGGGTTGGCACAAAATATTTTATTTTATTTTCAAATTTTTCTTTATTCATTGTAGAATTAAATAAAAAATAATATCGCATGTCGTTGGACGGCGCAGCGAAGCCCAAAGAACATAATTTTCCAATAGGCACAAAACTTTAGTTAGCAACTAAAATTTAGTGCCTATTTTACACCCTTTTTTATTTTACTGTAGTCGATATTATGAATATACTTATATGTCATTCTTCCTGCAGATAATAGAGTAGAACAGAGAGAAATAAAAATGAAAAGTCAAGTAAGAGACAAATTAGTTCAGAGAAAAGATTTGATTCTTACCTACTAGAAACGCTAGTGAGTTTCATACTGCACGTAGGATGCTTGTTCTCCGAGAGGTATAGTTTGCAGTTTAATATATGATATTTATTACCTTATTTTATCTCTTGCCAAAAGTATCCGGGTGAGACGAAAAACAAATTTAACTTTATGAATATTTCAAATTATAGCAAAGCTGCAACCCTAATACCTAGCCCCGCCTATTAGCTCTGCGCTCATGCTCGGAGGCGAAGTGGGAGCCAATTTGAGCTCAACACCACTCTCACACAACCAGACACACACACACATATGCAAACGTAATTACGTGCCCCGTGTACGCCAATGATATTATACAGAGTGTAACGAAATACCTTTACTAGCTCGTTACAGAGGTATTTGGTATCGAATACTAAACAACTTTTTGTTCTACGACTTTTGTGAATTAAAAAAAAACTACACTTTGGTCAGTAAAACCGCTCTTCACAGGTCTGTTTACATGAAAAGTTTCACGTTTTATTCTAGTTTCATTTTCATTTAATTTAGATTTTAATAACATTTTAATAACATACCGTAAGTAACGAATTTTATCTAAATAGAATTTCCTTGGTGATAGAGCAATTTATTTGTAAATAAATAGATTGTCATCATCATCATCATGTCAGTCTTTAGGCGTCCACTGCAGGACACAGGCCTTCCCAAATGAACGCCACCACACCCAGTCCTCCGCCCTCCGCATCCAGCCGCTTCCGTCCACCTTCTTTAGGTCGTCGGTCCATCTGGCGGCGGGGCGTCCCCTCCTGCGCCTAGGTGCTGCATTCAGTAATGTAGCTTTCCTCATGGGTTTAGATTTATAGTTTGAGGAGGGGCATGCGCTAAAGCCTGTGGAGGCTGCTGGTTGAGGCCAGCAGTTCAGCAGCTAGCTGGTTTGGATGAGCTGCAAGTCGCTCTTTGTAGCTTTTGTTTTGATCCTTGACTTCTTCTGTAATTGATGATATGTTCAGATATTCATGAATTCTCGAATTCCTTGTAAAATTCCGTTACAGTTATTCTTACTTTTATTTTGGACAAGGTGGAGAGCCTACCCATTGTCTGTGCATTGGGCTGTCCCTCTGTCATGCAGTATGCCGAGAAGGCTGTAGGGGCTGCCATGAATCCATAGCACCAGGTCAGGGAAGTAATTAGACGAGTAAGACGACCTCCGTGGCGGAACGGGTAGCTCTCGGACTGAAACGCCGGAGGTCGCGGGTTCGAATCCCGCTAGGGGCAAATGTTCGTATGATGAATATGAATGTTTGTACCCAAGTCTTGGATGTTTATATATTTATTTAAGTATGTCTATCCGTTATCTAGTAACCATACCACAGGTTCTGCCTAGTTTGGGACTGGATAATTGGTGTGAATGTCTGACATATTTAAATTTAATTATTTTGCGTATGATGGCGTAGAAACCGTCCACAAGTTTTGTGAAATGTCCTAAAAGTTTTACAGCAATAGTGTTTTGATATTAGATAGTGAACGCCTTTGTTAAAATAATTTATTTACATCCTGTATTGGCGCCGTACAAAATACCAGTTTGGGGCGTTTGGAGTGCTGAAGATGTGCCGATAGTTCGTTTCATGAATTATTATCGAGTTTGGTCGTAATTTGAGGCACCTCCTGCAAAATTTAAAGTTTAAGTTACAGTTAAAGTTGAGTTCCACGTTGATAGATCAGTCAGTCGTCATGTAATCTTTTTATATTGATATCTACAGCAATGGATGGAATGTGACAGTTACGATTTCAGTTCAGGGGACTTGGTTCTAGTAGTTGCCTTGCCGGTGCTATCCAGACGAGTCACGGGTATGCGGTCCCGGCTTCCCGAGTTATCGCTACTACACTATCCTTCCGTAATAGCGGTATCCCATACCTTACCTACAATCCTTACCCATACCCACATTTCCTGTCTCCCTCGCCCCGATCCCTGTCCCGTCCGCCAATCCAAGGTCTGCCGTGCCAATGGATGAGAGTCCAGGGGCTAGCCTGGTCGTAAGCGTACGAAATCCCGCTGGTCGTAAGCGTACGAAATCCCGGAGTCGGGTAAACCCAGGGCACTATTAGCCTTACCGAGTCATGCGGGGCTCTGACGAGGTGGACAATTATTTCCCTAGATAATCGTGGTACCTCAACACAAGGGCGGCGATGTTGTTCGCAACACATCACGTCAAGGGGTATCACGGAGCGAAAAGCGGGCGAAGGAAAGTTGCTTTGCGACATTGGATTGCGCAAAGTGGCGATACATCGTCTTTGCCTACCCCTATGTGACCAATGCGTGAGCATTATACATTATACAATTTCAGTTTATTCTTGAACAATTTTTATATTTTATTTGAATATAACACAACAACAAATATTAATAAATATTGAAACTGTATAAGTACCTATGAACAGCTAAGAATAAAATATGTACAATTTACAGTCAACATCTAAGTAAGCAAAAATAATGTCAATGAGCAATAATAATTAGATTTCAAATGTCCCTAATATACTTAGTCTATTTCATTCCGTCTTGTAAATATTGGTCAGCAGAATAATAAATAACATTACATTACAACCAACGATCTCTATGTACTACTAGATGGAGCGTTCCAAACAATCGCTCTGTTCCACGTAAGTAGCCACAACTCTTTCACATTCACAATGAGCACAAGTTTCATTATGAATGTGAAAGAGTTGTGGCTACTTGCGTGGAACACAGCGATTGTTTGGAACGCTCCATCTGGTAGTACATAGAGATCGTTGATTACAACCGACATTGCAATTGGAAGTTAGACGTTAGGTATTCTAGGTTGGATGTTGCCTGCTACCTTACCGCACATCATTCTTCGAAGCTCTCTAACTTGGTCAACAACTGTGCTTGTTTATTAGTCCCGGTCTGGATGTTATATTTGCGAATTGTTCTATCCTTGTCTAATTTTTATCGTACAGGAGAAAATCCTAGTTTGGGATTAGACAAGTATATGAACACATGCATTTTTTATCGACTACCGCTTCCTAGGTGTTAGCGCTGTGAAGAAGAAACGGCGCAACAAACTTCACGCAACACATTTTAAAATCAAGTTTGTATACAATTATATAAAGATTGTGCGAAGCTGAAGCAACATTAGTACCAGACATCTTTGTCATTCAAATAATCGTTTATTTTATAATAGACTTTCTTACGAAGTTGTTTTTTAATGTGATTCTTAAACTTTCTGTCTGTCATATTTAAGATTTCCTCTGGTAGTTTGTCCTCATTTCCAGAAATTTCCTCTATCTCCCACTGCAGATATGTATGTAAAGATAATATTCCTAATTGACTGACCATGGGACAATGAAATATTTGCTATGTCTGTTATAGCTAACTGCCTCAAACCCTCCAATCCGGAGCTCCCGTGGAAGCCAATGCCGCCATTGTTGGTTTAACCACCACTTAGCGCTTCCTGTGTCTGCTCTCGTGTTTATGTTTGCCAGACAAATATTTGAGTTGGTTAACAGTGATCCTTACGATATTTTAGAAGGTGGGGGTTTGGGTAACAGGCAGCAGATGCAACATCACACATCAGCAAATTCCCATGTCCAGTGGGCTTATTCCATAATCCCCTGCGAAAAATCCCCTTAAGAGGATTTCTAGAATTTTTGTCCAGAAATCCCCTGCCGATGCTCAAAGGAAACGCTAAGGGGATTTCTGGAAAAAAATCCAGAAATCCCCTTAATTATTATTTTTAATTTATTTTCTTCATAAAACATATACAAACAACTAATAATATATTCACAGACTTTTATTTTTATAGAACCATTTTTACAGTGTGTTTAAAATTTTAATGAACGCAAGATCTTGTTTATTGTTCATTTTATAATAGACTAGATTATAAAATGAACAATAAGTAGATTATTATTGAAAAGTACACACTTTTCATATGTTTACAGTAATAATCAAAATCTTGCGTTCATTAAAATATCACAGAAAATCACATTATAATAGTTATTCTCCAATAACTTAGTTCGATAATCACAGATTTGTACAATGATATTGAACAATTAAACCTATTATTGATTGTGTCAAAAATACTTTAAGTTCTAGTTTTATAATGCCACTGCTATCTATATCTCTCTAAGAATGGAAGGGTTGGTGAACGCAGCTGTACGATAATTAAGGATTCTGATTCACAGACGATGCCAATATACCTGAATATAAATCTAGGTGATGAGGAGCGGCATTAAAAAATCTAGAAATTGAAGAATTTTTTGTCAAAAAGAAATATCATTTATTTTATTTTTAATTTTATTTATTTAATTTCCCATGCAGAGGTAGGTAGTAGTAATAAATTTTTTTCATTAAAATAACGGAATAATTTAGTGTGGTCACAGTCTTGTGAATGTCGTATAAATAAAGCGTACACTTTTATTAGGCTGGAAACTTTGATCACTCTGTTCTATTCTTCTTCTCTATCTTTCCCTCACTGCCGAGGATCGCGACTGTATAAAATGCGCCTCCACGCATAGCGGTCTTTGGCCAGCTGCACCGCTTCATATAGGGATCCGCCAGCCTCCTCACCGGGTCTGACCACCTCGTCCTCTGGCACGCCTGCCCCTCCACTTGTCCCCGGGATGAAGAGCTTCTCCAGGTGGTGTATCATGTTTTTTTTTTAATTTAAAGTCATAAAACGTCAGATAATTCACAGGTAAGATAAAATGCGGAAACTTAAATATGTTTAAAAAGACTTGACAAATTCACGCATATGTGTACATTATTAGAGTCTACAATCTATTTGTGCTCTCACCGCGTTTAGTTCCGGAGTTGTTATCAAAACATTTGCCTTCCTTTTCGGCTTTGGCCTCGCTTGTAAAAGACGCTATTTGTAAGAGGTAGTAAGCACTACTGGTAGATCCAAATTGGTTGTTGAACTAACAACAATAACAAAAATATCCGATCTCCCTTTCCAACTTAGAGGTTAATAGCAACGATATCTATGTACTACTAGATGGAGCGTTCCAAACAATCGCTCTGTTCCACGATACTGCGGCTCCGGGAACTGCAAGTCGGTTACAAGTTGTGTAACGACTCACGCATTGGTCCCAGAGGGGTAGGCAGAGAGGATGTATCGCCACTTTGCGCAATCTAATGTCGCAAAGTGGCTTTCCTTCGCCCGCTTTTCGCCCCGTGATAGTTGTGTGGTGTATGTAGTTAAAGTTAATACCATTAACTCTCACAAAACAGGGACTTGACCAAACTCCTTAACTATTCTTTCTAATTACATTTAAATGTATGTTAAACCATGCAAACATCGTGTGTTAAATTATGAATTAACAAGCGAACTGATTAATTTACAAATGAGCATTTACAGAAACTAGCTAATAATTGAAATCAGCTAAGCTATAAACAACACGAGCGAGCGAGAGCGCGAAAACAAAATGGTGGAGTCCGATAGCTAATTAAAAGCTATAAATAATTGTGGAACGCCTTCACGCTCAAAGGTCGTTACTGATTAGGTAGGCGGTTGGGAGTCACAGTGGTCCTTACCGATTCAGCTGAAGCCAACTAGTAGGTATAATAGCGAAATAGGCAGCAATGTTATAGGTTAGTATCGTGTGATCATTTTCAAGTTAGCACACTGGCGAGAAATGCAGCCATAAGCTTTCAAATAGGTCCATAGTCGAGGTATATCGGTGTTAGTGCCTTCGCACTCTTACTAAAATACTAACCGAGAACTCAAAACTAACAAATAGCACTTCACTATAACCGACACTGGTGAAGGAGCACTGAGTTTTAAAGAAATATGGACAGTTACAAGGCACAACTTTACACGACGACGAACAGCAGTAGAATGTGTCTCCAAACGGCTGTCGCTCACTCACCTCGGCTCTGTCGAAGCACACCAAGTAGGTGGCGCCACCACTGCGCACTTACGCCCTCTAGATGGCGCGCTTGTGTTCCGTTAGCCCCGGAACTCACGACTGTCTTCGACATATAGAATATATTTAATTCAAACCTCACTGAACGACTCAGAGGACATATTATGAGATTACAAAGATCAAATGCTCACCTGAACCCTCAAAGAAACTTTTTAAGCGACAGGGTTTTATTTAAATGGAACAAATCGCCAGAATCTGCTGTAACATTAAAATTAAGTAAATTGTCTTCAATAAACATGTTTAAGAACAGACTGGACAATTTCTTAAAAGAAAATAATTAAGTTGACTAATGATATGGAATCTGCCGTGTGGTTTCCGGTGGAGTAGAATAGGATCACTCCAACTCTCCCCGTGGATGTCGTACAAGGCGACTAAGGGAATACATTATATAACATCAGGCCTCCCCAACCCGTCTGGCCAGCGCGGGGAGTGTAGGCCAAATCCTCAGTCTGTCTCCGACAGATGAGAGAGGGTTGTGCTCCTGCAGTGGAGACAAAAATAACCTGATGATGATGATGATGAATGATATGGAAGCACCAGTTATAAGCTGCCTTTCCATTTAAAATAAATAAATACTGAAATTACGCCAAATATACTGATTTCACGTCAAAAATCCCTTTTGGTGAGCAAATCAGTATTATGTAACTTTTTTAGTATTTATTTCTAAGACAACAGCTATCCATTAATTGGTGTTAGTAAAGGCTTAAACTTAGTGCTTAATAATAACTTAAAATAATGTAGTCCTCTGGAGTCCACAGAGGACCGTCCATTCCGTCAGCTATCATTTTATTTATAAATTTATTTTACACACTAAAATACAAAGAAACAATAAAAAACATATATACAAAAGTTTAAGGTTATCATTTTCAGAACTTACTAACTTGACTTAAACTTAACCTAACCAAAATAAAAAAAAAATAGATTTGCACATCAAATGCGCACTTTGATGTAAGCAAAGATAATATATACTAGATTTTTCCTTTTTTTTATGTGTAATTTTTCTCTTTTACCAAACGCCAATTCTCACGTAACGAGAACTACCTGCTATATCTGCTTCCATCTACACTAGCCGGCCATTTCCACGCTCGCTCCCGCTAATTTACCACCTTCTATTATGGAGCTGGTCTAATAGAAATTAAGGAAGGATTTGAGAAGTTACTACTTTAGTAGTTAATTTTATAAGTTCTGGTTGTTAGATACTGTAGTTGCTATTCTGTAAAATACAAACTCACGTGCGAGTCTCACTCAAGTGATTTTACTTACTTCGAAACCTAATCCATTGGCATTCTGTAAACATTCTAGAGCACTGTCGACGTGGAGTGAGTTCTTTGTTCACTTCAAGTCGACAGTGATCTGGAATGTTTACAGAATTACCAATGGATTGGGTTTCAAAGTGAGTGAAATCAATCGATTGAAATTCGCGCGTGAGTTTGTATTTTACAGAATAGCACTGTTCTGGAGGAAGCGGGGTGTGTTAATATTTATTAAGCACATGTTTTATTCGTTCAAAACCATATAGTTTGGAACGAATAATACTAGAGATACCCACTGCTGGTGTGGATGTAGTTTATCAATTTCGAGTTTCAAAAAAGCCTCGTATACAGGAAATCAAACGAATTGTTACAATTCACAACATCACCCACACCAAAATAAACTTGTACTAATCGTACAAAATCAAAATATTTATTTTCAAAATTGGAATACGTTATTCTCTTTTTGACGTCAAATTCTGCCTAAAACTACTCCACTTCCACCTGTATAACCGAGGGGAAGAAGTGGCAACAAACCCATCGGCACAGGGCCCTACCTTTGATTTATCTTATTCATTACAATCATTAAGTCTACCTATGCTGAGCCATCAAGCACTCCATGGACTTTTATCATTTAAGTAGTCATCTAACTTATAGTAGGCTACAAAACGGGTACAAAACTTTATATCCCCATAAGTGACCGTAAGATAATCTTTAAGCACAATTATCTCATCGCTTCCAGCACGTCGCGCAGGGATTTGCAGTTCACACAAACAGACGGGGCGGAAAATTAATTATATATAGTTATTGGCCACTGAACTTATCAAGATCTCGAATAAGAAAGCCTCATTTTGTTTTTTTAGCGATTTTGCGCTGATTTTAACGTATTTGAAATGAAATGAAATGTTTATTGTATGTGGATTTTGCCGTGTGGTTTCCGGTAGAGTAGAATAGGACCACTCCAACTCTTCCCGTGGATGACGTACAAGGCGACTAGGGGAATTATAAAACATCAATCAGACCTCCCCAACCCGTCTGGCCAGCGCGGGGAATGTAGGCCAAATCCTCCGTCTGTGTCTGGCAGATGAGAGAGGGTTGTGCTCCTGCAGTGGAGACAAAAATAACCTGATGATGATGATGTGGATTTAGAGTTAGTAATACAGTTCCATTTGCATATCTTAGTCTTACTAAACCCTACCTTTGCAGGTGTACACACATATATATCATCATCATCAGCTTCTAGACGTCCACTGCTGGACATAGGCCTTCCCCAATGAATGCCACCGCACCCGGTCCACCGCCCTCCGCATCCAGCCGCTTCCGGCCACCTTCTTTAGGTCGTCGGTCCGTCTTGCGGCGGGGCGTCCCACCCTACGCTTGCCAATCCGTGGTCTCCACTCCAGAACTCGTCTGCCCCAACGGCCGACGGTTCTGCGACATATGTGGCCCGTCCACTGCCAATTCAGCTTGCTAATCCTTTCGGCTATGTCAGTCACCTTCGTTCTTCGTGACAGATAGAACTATGATTATGATATTTGCTTACAGTTATAATTCAATTACATATTTACATTACTTTGCGCTTGAAGGTGCATCTTTATGTCGTCGATCAAGTGTATAGCTATCACTTAAGTACCTAATAATCTAAGACTGGCCTACTACATCGTCGCAGAGTGGCCTGTCTTTCGGTTTACGACAGGTTACATTTTGAGGAGTGTGCCCAGGAATAACACGAATTGATTCCCCCATCTCCGTTCCATCACCGGACCAGCAGCATGGTGAGGGACTTCTTTCAAATAATAAATAAATAAATCGTTTATTATCAGGCAACTTGGCCCATAGATAAATACCTTAACCTAGAAATACATACATTATTATAACCTTAATTAACATAGTTCATCACACTATTTTTGAGATTTTAGTCGTTTATCCCTAAAACGTCTAAACACTACTCCCTCGGGCCAGAAGTCGGGACTGAGGAATATACCCTGGTGTTTTGTGGGAACCCGGAGTCTACAGGCCTTAAAGTTATTAGTGCTAGTAGACTCCAGGAACGTACATTCGACCCTAATGATGCAAACTGCTAAGGAATGAAACTCACTGCCAGCTCTGATATTTTCGGACAAGTATAATTTTGATATTTTTAAAGGAAGAGGGAATAGGCATCTTCTGGGTAAGCGCGCTCCACCTTAGGCCTCGTCGTCACTTACCATCAGGTGAGATTGAGGTTAAGCTTAAACCCATCAGGAATACAAAAAACTTGATTTTCGCTATTTCGCTGTTGTTTATGACAATTAGTAACGTGTGTCCATAGGACCAAAGATAGTATATTACTAGGTAATAGGACTAAACATTATGCACTGCTTGTGATATGATAAGAGGTAGGAGAGGTAGGAGAGGCAGGAGAGGCAGGAGAGGTAGAAGAGGCAGAAGAAGCAGAAAAAGCAGAAGAAGCATGAAAACAGGATAAATGTGGTTGAGATGCGGTATTTAAGAAAAAATATGTGGAGTGAAGTTATGTGACAGAATGATGAATACGTGTGAAGTGTGGTTTGAAAAAAGATGTAATGTAATAACCAAGGTAGAGATGTTGCGTTAGATTGACCATTTAGAGCGTATGAGTGAAAGAAGAGTAAAGAAGAGTGACAAAAGAATTTTACAGTGCGAATGTGGAAGGAACTACAGCTAGATGTCGTCTTAGGATCACATTCAAGGATCAAAATTCGTGACGTCCGCAAAAAGGCTGTGTACGCAGTGAGATGAATGAAAGGAGGTGCATGAAAAGGTTGACAATTGTGAGGGAGGCTAGTGAGGTGTGTCAGGATCGCACAAAGTGGCGATATATCGTCTCTACCTACCTCTCTGGGACGAAGGCGTGAGCATTATATATGTGATATAGAGGTCAGTGATCAGCCTATCAAAATATATCTATTACTTACTCAAAACGCATTTTTTTTAGTTGATTAACCACCTGACCCACGTTATATAATCCTCTAACAGAACACATGTACGTATATGCTTTATTTAAACGAGAACTTTTCGGATATATATATTTACGTAAAAAACCCTAAAATCGAACTCAAAAGATTAATAACCGTAACGTTTAATTATCCCAAAACTACTTTGCACTGCCCTAAAATAAATTAACTCAACTAATAACCCAACAGATTAACGATTAACTTAACACACTCATTATCAACGTTCCCACAAAGTCTTGTGTAATCAAGGCGGTCATCTTAACCCCAAAAGGGTTAGGTGTTAAAAAAACGATTGGGGAAAATAAAAGGACAGGAGACAAAGAAACAAAAAACGTTAGGGGACAATCTTACGGGATCTTAATTGGGATGGGCGGTATGCGCGGAATGCCTGTGCCAGGCGGACCGTTGCGTTTGTCGTGGGGTTGAATCGATTCTCGGGGCTTACAGGACCGCCTCGTTGGCTTAGGCAAATAATACGGAGGTAGATAACCTCCCCCGCTAGTGTTGCGAGTACGTCGCCTCCAAAGTGCAAATACGGCTGGGAGTCTATAGGGCTGTCGCAGTTTTTTTTTGTTGCATTTGTGGATCTACTACTTTTTAATTTGAGGTATATTGAAATTAAAGATTAATATCCCACTAATATTATCGACGTGAAAATTTGGATGTTTGGATATTTGGATGTTTGGATGTTTGTTACTCAATCACGCTCCAACCACTGGACGGATCGGGATGAAACTTGGCACACATGGGAAGGAAATACATAATCATTTATGATGTTACGTTGTCCACATGGACGAAGTCGCGGGCAACAGCTAGTTAATATCAATATGATTTGTTATTGTGCTGTGTACGGATGCTGTGAAAGAAATACAATTAATAATGATTGGAAATTTTATCGTTGCCCGTTTGCAAAACATAGATCTTATTTTTATTTTATCTACTTAATAAGCCATTCGAAGTACGTTAACGCACACATATGCTGTGCATACAAATCCTGACCGCCATTTATCGATGGTATTATTCGATCAGGTGCGTTATTTCGCATCCCTGTAGTTAATTACTATACTATCATGATTTTAACAAATTACCAGATGTCCCATATGAAGACAAAAATATCATCAATCGTTTCCCTACAATCGACGCGTACCTTATCCTCTGCTCTATTCTTCTCACATCGTGTTAAATTTTGTACACTTTTGTGACTTGTATTTTTTTCTCATTCTTCTCGCTTGTGATTGTTTTCGGGACTTCCACGGCAAGTCGTGTGTCTCTGTCAGTCCGGCGTCCATCAGTCTGTCTGTCCCATATTTTACTTTTAAATCGCACAGCAAATTTACGCTTGCTCGACGACGCGACGGCGCGCAGTAAAAACGCATGTTTGTTTCTCCGATTGTTTGTTTGTAGTTTTTGCGAAGGAGTTTTTGTTAAAGGCTGTTCTCTACTATACATAACCTTCTCTTACCGGAATAATAGTTTCATCAGGATAAACACAAGCATTTCGTCACTGTTTGAAGAAAGATAAAGGATTAGGGTTTGGATTGGGGGAAATAATCACGTTCGGCTATCTATTCCTGGAGTCTCATCATGTCAGCCCCTAGAAGTCCACTGCTGGACATAGGCCTTCCCCAATGAACGCCACCACACCCGGTCCTCCGCCCTCCGCATCCGGCCGCTACCGGCCACCTTCTTTAGGTCGTCGGTCCACCTGGAGTCTACTATAGCTTTAATAACTTTAGGTCCTGCAATCTCCGGGTTCCCACTAAGCACCAGGGAGTATTATTCTGTCACGAGGGAGTCCGAGGGAGAGTTTCGACGCTATAGGGAGGAGACCCCTACAGACCCAGTGTATATCCGGAACAGCAACGCAAACCATGGCGCACCTCCTGGCGTGCCCGGCGTGCCCGCACTCCTGCGACGAGCAGGATCTCCGCAATGCAACGGATAAGGCCGTCGGTACAGCTGCGTTCTGGTCGCGCATGGTCTAATGGAACCATTCGACACGAGAAGAAGTTAGTTAAAATGATATAGGGCTCGACTCTGAAGGCACAACGTTAAAATTAGACAGCACTAAAACTGTTGCTATCCTTGTCACACAGTATTATGAAGATAAAGACAAAATCAATTGTAGAGCTGTCAAATTTTGAATGTGTGTCTTCAGAATCAGGCCCATAATGTATGTATTTCTAGGTTAAAGTATTTTACCTATGGGCCTAGTTACCTGATAATAAATTATCATATTATTAGCATTAATGCGCTATTGAATTTCAGCATCGATATTCCTTATGCAGTCACTGCACAATATACCAGCTTGGTGTATGTGTCGCCAAATAATTCAATCAGCCACTCAATAGGATGGCTAGGCAGTTCATTAAATGCCGCCATTCAGTTGAATAGCTGATATCTCAACGTTCAACATGTTGGCTGATTGTATTTTAGGCTTATTATGTTTTTTAAACACACACTCTTGACTCAAGAAGTTCTCAATGTCGCTAGTTGGCTGGCAGAAATCTCTCATAGAGAGAAACTTTACCATTTGGACGTATATTGTTTCGTTTTTACATAATTTTTGTGTGTGCAATAAATAGTTAAAATCGCAGAGAGGTAAGCAGAGACGATGTATTGCCACTTTGCGCGATCCTGACACACCTCACTAGCCTCACTCACGTCCAACCGTTCAACCTTTTCATGCACCTATTTTAATTCATCCCAACCTTTTTGAGAATCACCAATTTGATTGTTGAACATCCTCTAGCTGTAGTTCCTTTCATATTCACACTGTAAATATCTTTTGTTAAAGATACTGGGCTCACGCCTTGGTTCCAGAGCGGTAGGCAGAGACGATGGATCGCCACTTTACGCGATCCTGACACACCTCACTAGCCTCACTCACATTCATCAGCCTTTTCATGTATCTCCTTTTATTCTTCTCACTGCGGACCCCAGCCTTTTTGAGGACGTTACTAATTTGATCCTTGAACGTCCTCCTAGGACGACCTCTAGCTGTAGTTCCTTCCACATTCGCACTGTATATTACTTTTGTTACTCTTCTTTCACTCATACGCTCTAAATGTCCAAACCAACGCAACATACCCTTCTCTTCCTTCGTTACTACGTCTTCTTTTCAAGCCACACCTATCACGTATATCACTGTATTCCTCACTCTCTCACATAACTTTACTAAACGATAAATACATTTAAATACAAAAAAGTTAGGATATCTTTTCTGTCACAACTTCCGGTAAACACCAGCCGGATGTGAAGGATTTAACGATAAAATGTTACACACAATACCTCACAATGCGTTAGTATTACAGCTTCAATCATTCAGAAGAAGCTTCAACCTGTCGACATCCACTGTTGGACATAGAAGGTCATTAATACACGTCACCAACTACCATCAATAAGTGGGAGTATATACGAGAGTTCCAACTGCCATAATTACCGTTACCTTTCTTAAAGTTAGAGAGACAACACCAGAGGCTACTCCATATCATCATCATCATCATCATCATATTATTTTTGTCTCCACTGTAGGAGCACAACCCTCTCTCATCTGCCGGAGACAGACGGAGGATTTGGCCTACACTCCCCGCGCTGGCCAGACGGGTTGGGGAGGCCTGATTGATGTTTTATAATGTATTTCCTTAGTCGCCTTGTACGACATCCACGGGAAGAGTATTCCATATATTTAATTCCAAATACAAACGTATTTGCGTCTCGAAAACAAAATAAATAATAGATTGTGTTCCTAAGTGGACAGCAAAGTTTACATGGTAATATACGTACAAACCTGTTTTTGCTGCTTTTGAGCTACTACAGCACTATACCGAAACGCAAATAGCGTTGGTTTTCGTATGACTGTTATGGATATTACGGAGTAGGGCCTAAGTTAATCATACAGACGCAGAAGAAGAGTTTGTGAAGACCGCGGATCGGCTCGCGCAGAATGTGACGCCCCACCACCAGATGGACCGACGACCTGAGTAAGGTGGCTGGAAGCAACTGGATGCGAAAGGTCTATGTCCAGCAGTGGACGTCTTAGGGCTGACATGATGATGGTGATTAGGTATACAATAAGTGTCTGGTTCTAGCACAGAATCCGCATTGGTGAAATATTTAATTAAATATATTGTTTTTCATCAACTTTTGGGGGTTTTGATGGTTGAAACGCTCGAATACTCACCCAGCTTGAAATAATTTATCATTAAGTAGACAACTGTGGTGGAGTCTTCGATAGTCAGTGGAGAGCCTAATCCTAGTTATTCGACGGGTTCAAAATATCAGGCATTGCTTTCCCAAATATGAGGTAATCCACTCACCTTGACTTGGAGCTCGGGGTTACTCCGCCACCGTGTGGTCACTGAAATCCTCACTGAAAGTTTATTTGCCGGCCGGCACTGTTTCACTGCACTACACAGGCTGATGACGATGAGATTATAGTTCTTGAGTAAATCCGAAATTATTGTTAATATAGTATTATATATAGCGTGTCCGCCGATGCGATCGCTACCAAGCCGAGAGCGTTCTGTCATACACCGGTGGGGAGGGCGCTCAGCCGCGGGTGTTGTAGATATACCCACATATTAAAAGATTGCAATGCCTAAACACTAACTTATCATAAGTGACAATTTTGGTAAAATTAAACCTAAACTCTAAATCTTGAGCATTAAAAACTTATTTTGCCTAAAAAGAAACCTGGCTAGGGTTGCCAACCGTCCGGGTTTTCCCGGATATGTCCTAGTTTACAGGGCGTCCGGGGAGCGTAGGGGCAGGGTTTCATTTGTAGTCCAGGTTTTAAAGTTTTCATTAAAAAGTTGATTTATAACAATTAAAACTATTTTATTTTACTGAGTAATTAAAAAGCTCTGTTGACATATCCGGTTTGTAAGCTTCAAAATCCGGGGATTTTATGCTTCTTGTCCTAGTTGGTAGATTTTAGAGATGGCAACCCTGCCTAAGTGTCAATTTTGCAGAAATTAAACCTAAACTTTAAATCTTGAGTATTAAAAACTTATTTTGTAAATAAAACTTAAGATAACTTTAGCGGTTATGGCTCGGATTACTTTTCCTCTTAATTTTTTAGTATTTGATACCCAAGAACTGTCAGAGTACAGATTTATTAATATTTAAATCTAATAAATAAAATCGTAAACTTCGCGTGTCTGTACATTGAAGATATTTGCATTAAAAAAAATTGGGGAGTCTAAGGATAAGCAACATAACACATTTCGATCATTTTTGAAATGTTTGTCTGTTTGTCTGTTCGTCTGTGAGTTTGTGCACGCATCACTTAAAAACTAATGAACAGATTTTGATGAACTTTTCAAAGAAACATGGGACATTAACTTAAGTTAACATTTAGTCTTTATTTCATCGCAATCGGTTTACTCAATCAAAAGTTATGGACATTTTTAGTTTTCAAATAGTAGTCGAGGTTATTATGCAATATATTGCATATAATAAATAGTATTTCCGTACTATACAGATTGCGATGAGGGAGTAGGCGTGGGCGTGGGCGTCGAAAAAGGGGAGTGGGTGTGGTGTAGTGTAGTAGTGCGGAGGCGGAGGCGGAGCGGGAGCGGGAGCGGGTCGGTGAGCCTGATCCACAAGTTTCATATCGCTCAGCGAATATGGAGAGGGCTATGTGTAGGGGTTTCTTTGAAGGATATGATCGTAATGAGGTAATCTGACGAAGAACGAAGGTCACCGACATATCTGAAAGGATTAGCAAGCTGAAGTAGCAGTGGGCATGCCACATTTGTTGCAGAACCGACGGGGCAGACGAATTCTGGAGTGAGGATCGCGGATCGGCAAGCGAAGGTTGGGAGGCCCTGCCGAACCGACGACCTGAAGAAGGTGGCCGGAAGCGGCTGGATGCGGAGGGATGACGGGGTGTGGTGGTGTGGTGTTTATTGGGGAAGGCCTATGTCCAGCAGTGGACGTCTAATCGCTAATATGACATAAAAATAAAATAACATATGTTACTCCTTTGCTGCAGCATAAGGAAAGGTCTTTGCCCAACAGTGGCCGTCACCAGATAATGATAAACTACCTTTTCGAAGTAAACTGTTGGTAATATTCAAACTGTCATTATTTGACTAACGACCAATTGAAGGAGCTCCTGCAGCTTTACATTCCTGGGAAGTAAGTAAATAAACATTCAAAGTGGGTTTCAAATTGGACAGTTTGATAATTGGCAAGTTAAAAGTTATTTACTTTTACGTTTAGGGTTTATCAAATCACATTTATTGTTGAACTATGAGATTAGGATGTTACATTGCTATTGTATGTTCTCTATAGTTTACCTATTAGGTGTAGGTACTAATTATTTATACAATGTAAATTTACCTAATAATCATATGAAATTAAATATGTCATCATTCATTAAACAAAATTAATCCTACTAATTAAACGCGAAAGTTTGTAAGTATGGATGGATGTTTATTACTCTTTCACGTAAAAACTACTGAATGGATTTTAATGAAACTTTACAATAATATAGCTTATACATCAGAATAACACATAGGCTACAATTTATAAAGATATTATATGAAATGTCCAAAATATCAAGTAAGTAGGAAAAAGTCTACCATCTGCGAGCTATTCTGGCGTGCGCTGCCAAAACCGCTAGAGTTACACATCCTACTAATATTATAAATGCGAAAGTTTGGACATTTGGATGTTTGGATATTTGGATGTTTGTTACTCAATCACGCTTCAACCACTGGACAGATCGGGATTAAACTTGGCACACAAATAAGTTAGGTTCTGGAATAGGACATAGGATAGTTTTTATCCTGAAAAACATCTCATTCCTACGGGAAAAATATAATAATTTGTGATGTTAAGTTGTCCACGCGGACGAAGTCGCGGGCAACAGCTAGTAATGCATAAATATGGTTTTAAACCAACTTTTGCAAACAAAAAGTTAAAAGAAACAAAAATTGCTCATATTTGTTTTAATAATACGTGTGTATAATAATAGTGCGTGCATACCTATTATTTCTTTGCAAAATACCTTGACCAAAATTTTTAAAGGAAATATTTGTCGAATAACGTAAGGAACTTTCCTATCGGGTGTCCCGCGACACCACACGGCTTGTTTTAATTTCTATAAGACAAAAAAAATGTCCCCAAAATTTGCCGCCCCTTAAATCCGCCGCCCTAGACTCCAGCCTACTCAGCCTGGCTGGTAAATCCGCCACTGTCTACCGAACTTCCCCAATGAATGCCACCACCACCTGTCCTCCGCCCTCCGTATAAATCCTCTTCCGTCCACCTTCTTTAAGTCATCGGTCCATCTCTTTGCCAACAAAATTTATTTATTTATTTAACTCTTTATTGCACACACACAGATAAAACAAAAATAATAGATTAAAGAGAAACACAAATACAAAGGGCGAACTTATCTCTGAGAGAGATTTCTTACAGCAGACCCGCGAGAGAAGATAGTTGAAATAAGAGAGGCAGACATAATGTGTACGTAAATAAAAAAAACATATACATACATACACTTATATAAACTATATACCCACTTACATAGATTATAACCTACACGATAAAAAATATAAGTATATAAATAAATATTTACCAATAATATATAAATATAATATACATTATTTAATAATAATACTATACAAACATTCATAAAATACATTTAAGATATGGATTCCAACCCTAACTTAGTGACAGATAGTGTTCTTTAACACGGTTTTTAGGGTTCCGTAGCCAAATGGCAAAAAACGAAACCCTTATGGATTCGTCATATCTGTCTGTCTGTCCATCCGTATGTTACAGCCACTTTATTCCAAAACTATAAGAACTATACTGTTGAAACTTGGTAAGCAGATGTATTCTGTGAACCGCATTAAGATTTTCACACAAATATAGAAAAAAAAAAACAATAAATTTTGGGGGTTCCCCATACCAAAGATAATATATACTAGAGTCCCATACTTAGAACTGAAACTCAAACATTTTTTTTTCATCAAACCCATACGTGTGGGGTATCTATGGATAGGTCTTCAAAAATGATATTGAGGTTTCTTATATCATTTTTTTCTAAACTGAATAGTTTGCGCGAGAGACACTTCCAAAGTGGTAAAATGTGTCCCCCCCCCCCTGTAACTTCTAAAATAAGAGAATGATAAAACTAAAAAAAATATATGATGTACATTGCCATGCAAACTTCCACCGAAAATTGGTTTGAACGAGATCTAGTAAATAGTTTTTTTTTAATACGTCATAAATCGTAAACCACAATACTATTATTAAAACATCGATGAAAGTTACAACGAACTACAATAACTTTTATATTATGTTACTTGCTGCTACGGAACCCTTCATGGGCGAGTCCGACTCGCACTTGGCCGCTTTTTTGAAAATTAAAAAAGATTGACTATTACGGATTTACTGTGGTTATGGAATCTAGTATACATTTATCTACTTGTTAATAAGTGTTATTATAACTAGCATACTTTGCATACTATTATGTTTTATGTCTTCATTTTACTACCGATGTCATAATATTAATACTGGGGTCATATATTTTAATCGAATAGATAATATGCTGTATTTCTTGTTATTTTATTAGTGTAAATAACGAATAGGTGTTTAATTAGTTCCTAGTAGGGCAGTTAGTGGACGTTTATAGGCCAATCGTTTCGATATCAAGCTTTAAACGACTGATATTCTTAATGCCAATAAAGTTATAAAATAAAAAGGGATGTATTTACACCGACGTTTAAAAATATTTATGTATTTTATATAATATTTAAAAATTACCGCCCCGCTGCCAAATGGACCTAAATAAGGTGGCCGAAAGCGGCTGGACCTGGTGAGGTGACGTTCGTACATACGTGTACGTATTGGGAAACGTGCAAATCAAGCATTTGCCCTGCAAAGTATCCTAAGAAGATCATATTAAAAAACAGGGTTGTTAATAACCTATTATTAGCCCTTTATTTTCCACTGCCCGACTCCCTCTGTCCTACCACCTCCCATTCATGTTAGTTAATCTACACATTACTAAAAAAATGTGTAGATTAACTATAATTACTAAAAAAAACTTATGGAAAATTAATTTCTGAAATAAAGTTTAATTATTATTACAATTTGTTGTTTTTTTGTCTTTACTTTTATTATTTTGTATGATTTTTCTTCTGTGTGTGCAATAAATTGTTAAACAAAATAGACGATTGTTTAAATGATAAAGATGCCTGGTATTAATGTTGCTCTTTACAATATTTTTAGTATTGAAGACAGAAACAAATTAAGGTTCTAAATCTATAATAAGTTTGGCATATTCTGTTTTTCACGGCGTGAAAATATTAAAATAAATCAATAGAAAAATCTATTGGAAAACTGCAATCAGAAAAAAAAACTAATTTGTTACGAGACTGTGTGAGATACGGCCACTATAACAAGGCTTCTGACGAACCTATAGACAGATCAACTAACGAGGTGCTGGTCGACCAATTATTAAGGGTTGTAAACGCCAACCAGTAATTATCTGAGGTTTCGGAGAAAAAATGTTTAGAGGAATTCGAACAAACGTTGCTGGGGCCTTAATTAAGGGCTTTTCGGTAAATAAATATAAAAATAATAAATTGTGATACGAGCTTTTTACATGCTGAATATATTCTTGACGAGGATGCGTATATTTCTGGATTTTTTTTTAACATGCGTGCCTAACGGATTAGTTATTTGAGGCGATAGCTTAGGTGAGCATGACCCCGGACCGGACCGGTTAGTTGAAGATTCAAGTTCTGCATGGGTGTTAATTTTTACCAATTAAAAATTAAAATCCAATAGGAAGAAAATACCGTTGGCAAACGAGTTCTGGAGTGGAGACCGCGGATTAGCACGCGCAGGGTGGGACGCCCCGTCGCCAGATGGACCGACGATCTGAAGAAGGTGGCGGCAAGCGGCTGGATGCGGAGGGCGGAGGACCGGGTGTGGTAGCGTTCATTGGGGAAGACCTATGTCCAGCAGTGGACGTCTAAAGGCTGACATGATGAGGAAGAAAATACGCTTGCCATGTCTTCGTGGATGTCGTCAAGGCGACTAAAAGATTGCACCAGGGACGGGCAGCAGCTTTCTCCTGTGTATATTAAGATCATAAAAGTGATCACCAATCCTACTTCTAAGGTGGTGAATATGGCAAATGCCGGAATAAACAGCCCACCAAAAGTGATATTCTATTCACTAGAGAACGTAATTCCGCTGGTGATGATGACGAGGATGAAAATATGGAATGTGTGAAGTCTTAAAAATACTACCCGCTACCTATGGCTTCGTCCACTGTCAAATGTCCACCTTAATTTCTACGTTGTAGGTGATGATTAATTAACGCCGTGTGGTTTCCGGTAGAGTAGAATAGGACCACTCCAACTCTCCCCGTGGATGTCGTACAAGGCGACTAAGTGAATACATTATAAAACATCAATCAGACCTCCCCAACCCGTCTGGCCAGCGCGGGGAGTGTAGGCCAAATCCTACGTCTGTCTCCGGCAGATGAGAGAGGGTTGTGCTCCTGCAGTGGAGACAAAAATAACCTGATGATGATGATGATGATGATGATGATTAATTAATTAGGTGGTGATGGTGAACTAATGATTCAGCTTCAGTCACTGCTGGAAATAGGCCTCCCACCTAATTCCCTTCATCACACCCAATCCTCCACCCTCCAGACACTTTCGACTATATTTGTAAGGTCATTCCTCATCCAATCCTCCACTCAACGGAACCCTAAACCTCTTTTATAGCTATATTGTCTGGCTTGTAATTAAAAATTGGGCTGTATATCGTAATGGTCCCACAGTTGGTTAGTTAGAGTTATTTGTTAACAAGGGTCTAACAAATGATTTAATTACAGCATAGTAGCCAAGGGCTTGTTATTTGATGCTTCCAATTTAAATGTTACACAAGTTTTAAGTTTACGATAGGTATTTAACTATTTAAAGAATTGACGATAAAATAAGCCCCAATTTCGGGGCTAATCGGTCGGGTGTCGCGAGAGTCAAAGTCAAAATCATTTATTGCATATGAGTACACTTGGTACATTTATACACTTCATTTTTTTATCGACTACCGCTTCCTAGGTATTAGCGCTGTGAAGAAGAAACGGCGCAACAAACTTCACGCAACACATCTTTCGAAAATCAAGTTTGCATACAATTAATAAAGATTTTGCGAAGCTGAATTAACATTAGTACCAGGCATCTTTGTCATTCAAATAATCGTTTATTTTATAATAGGCTTTCTTACAAAGTTGTTTTTTAATGTGAATCTTAAACTTCCTGTCCGTCATATTTAAAATTTCCTCTAGTAGTTTGTTGTAGAAGCGTATAGGTACTTAGATATTTGAGTAGTCCTACGCCGCTCCACATCCCTAACCTTAGGTACCAGCCCTAGGCGAATCGCGTATGACGTCAATATGTGCGTGTTTTAGCGGTTCAGGGTAAAAATGACGTTCTTCCATACGTGTAAGATTCAGTTTGACTTGCATTGAATTTTGGAGGTACGTTTATGAGAAATTGATTTCTTAGGGAATGCGCCTTCTGTACTCGTTCCTAGATTGAGTGGGATTCAGTTCACAATTATCATTATAAATAACAGGGGGCCAATTCTACTATTTTCAACATTTAGCGTTCGTTTAAACAAAAGTTACGTTTAAGTTTCAGTTTTTAACAGACGCTATTTTGACAGCAATGCGTTTCGTGTTTACCTGAGACAACTGTCAAAATGTAGAAAAACGTTCGTTCCATCTACGTCTGACGTTTGTTTAGACGTTAGCTACGGCTGAAACGCAGCTGAAGCACGAACGTTGTGCGCAGCGGAGTAAGAATAGTGTTCAAACTTGCGTTTCAGCTGCAGTTCAAGTGCGTTTTGTGCGAAAATGCGTTAGTACAATTGGCCCCCAGGAATGTTCATGTTTAATGATGTTTTATGATTAATTAATAAAAAAAACTAGTTAATAACTAGATTTTTGATCAGTAGTGCTATTCTCTAAAATACAAACTCGACTGCGAGTCTCACTCAAGTGACTCATTCATTCAATTCATTTGAAACCTATCCATTGGTAATTCTGTAAACATTTCAAAGCGCTATTGATGTGAAGTGAACAAAGTCTAGAATGTTAACAGAATGCCAATCGATTAGGTTTCGAAGTGTCCTCACTGAGTGAGACTCGCGCGTGGATTTGTATTTTAGAGAATAGGGAAAAGGGGGCGCAAAGCTCTCAATACTATAGGTGAGTTCATTTGCGGTCATTTGGGAGACCACTGCTGGGCGTGCGCGCCTTGTAAAATGCCAATGTATTCTTGCAAAAGAACTAAGAAATTAGAATTTAAACAGATAAATACATAATTAATGTGCGTTTATATATATCATCAGGTTATTTTTGTCTCCACTGCAGGAGCACAACCCTCTCTCATCTGCCGAAGACAGACGGAGGATTTGGCCTACACTCCCCGCGCTGGCCAGACGGGTTGGGGAGGCCTGATTGATGTTTTATAATGTATTTCCTTAGTCGCCTTGTACGACATCCACGGGAAGAGTTGGAGTGATCCTATTCTACTCTACCGGAAACCACACGGCATTAATATAATGTGCGTGAATATGATTAATTTAACAGTTACACGTCATGCAGAACTTTGGAAATAAATGTTGGTCAACTAAGATTGTGATTATTAGAAACCAAACCATGATCAAGTTAACAAGTTGAGTTATGCAAGGGGACAAGACATGAGGCAAGGGAACAAGACATAGTTCAAGAGAAAAAGGGATCTTGGTGCGCTCGTATGGATTAAGATGACTGTTCACGTTTACCAAGATCTTGTTCAAATCAACAAATGTTTTTAATTGTCAAAGAAACGCCCCTTGTTAAATTAAGATTTATAAAAATTGATGAATTACTTAGGATAAGTTAAAAGTAGTGAAATTTTACTATTGATCTTAACAAACGGTACCATAACCAATTTACTTCTAAACCAGTCCTAACAAGCCGAGAACAGAGCAGGAATCCAGCCGAGACAGACGTACTCTATGGTTATTTGTTGTTGGTACTATAATGGGGGTAACGCGTCGTGTTTCCGGTCGACAGACCAGTATCTCGGTCTGAACCACACAGTTCTGTATGTGGTATACGGCCCAAAGTATCGTCAAGCTATGAATTTATGAAAAAGTCCATTATCGTCAAAGTCAAAATCATTTATTGCACACTTGGTACATTTATACACGTCATTTTTTTTATCGACTACCGCTTCCTAGGTGTTAGCGCTGTGAAGAAGAAGAAGTTAGCGTATTTATCAACATTTTCGGATGGTAATGAGTTAGTAATTATTTTGTCATGGGTCCTAATTATGAACACACTGTGCACTAACCAAATTGGGCTACTATTAGTGGAGGAGGTAAATTTTTGTTTTCCTTACAAATTCACTCTGTGTTTATTTTGTTTTGTTTCTGTTATTATTTCCTTTCCCTTCTCTCTTTTGCTTCTAATAGTTGTATGTTTTGTGTCTTTCTTTAACTACAGATCTTAAATTTTTATTTTCATCTTAAACTAGCACCAAAACTCAATGCAACCTCTTGGATTGTACCTCACGGACAGTTAGTTGTATACTTCCAATTCTACTTATTTAGCACATATATCTATCACAGACTCCCTATAAACAGAAAATTACTTCGTTCATCAACATAATTAATTCAAACACGCATAACACAAACGTAACTAATCTGGTAAGTTATTGATGAAATAGAAAAAACAAAAATATTTTTAGAGTTACTAAGATTTTGATAACAACAACAGGTTTGTGGCCATTTGCTTGAGAACTATAAGCACTATATTCTCAGCACAATTTGTAACGGCTTTTACCTCCTTTCTGGTTTTCCCTTTTCTGCTATTGCAACTATATTAATTCTGTCTAATTTAGCTCCTGCCTTTGGTATCTCAATAATTTTAAGGTGTTCACGTATCGGCACGTCTGTGTGTCCGGCGCATAGCTACGGAACGTTCTCGTTCATTTCATTAGCGATCGTGAGCAGATATCGTTATTGCGTGGCGTTCGCTCGCATGTCCAGTATTCTCGTGAACTTCAGATGAATCTACTGTCTAAATAATATAGACAACGTCTACTTAACTTCTAAATACTGCAAAGCGAATAAGTTCCTTCGGTTTGGCTTACTATAGATGAATAATAACTTTTATGCCGAAGACCTTTGGGGGTGTGAGAAACACCAAACACATAGGCAGACATCGAGAATCCAAAAGGATCAAAATATTGCTTAGTTGATCTACTTCTCTACGACATCATCATCGTAATATCTTGAATCGGCCATCTTTATTATCGAATTGACAATTGTGATCCGTTTTCTAGTCATAACCGACGAGGGTCAGGATAGGCACGAGTACAAGTGCCTTCAGTGGCTTTTTCTGTTGCCATTTTTACGGCAATGTGGAATCTCTGAGTGGTGTAATCGAAATCGACAATCGTAAACAATATGTAGTAATTTATAGAGCTGACAGGTTTTATCTGAGAACCGTCTCTATACTATGTTACAAAATACACTCGCCTCTAAAACATAAATAAATAATTACATGATTATGTTGAATAGACCTTAATCACCTGCTAATCACAGCTCTTCGTGTACCACTCGGGCTAATAACATAATGATGAGCGAGCAAGACGAAGCTACATCATAAAGAGAGATAGACGGTTGTTGCTCCCGATCGGTCCGAATTGAATTAGCGGCTGCGTATGCGCAAATTTGAGTGAAAGTCTGTGAAATTACGCGTTGTTCAAGCTTATTTGCTACGCTTTTGTACGTGATTTGTTTTGTTACGAAAGCAAACAAGTATTCATTTGTGCAAATAAAACGGATTTGAGTAATAATCATGTGCGATGCTATTAAGATGTGATGGAATGTTTTGTGAACTAACAAAGGCTTTTGGTTGTGTTAATCATCGGTTTACTTTTGTAACTTTTCGAAGTATTTATTGTAGATTGCGTCATTATTAGTGATAAGATAAATGTGTTGAAATATAATTAATAACACATATGAGTTAAGAAAGGAAGAGCAGGTTGTTAATTAGAAACAGCCGTTAGCTGTGGAGTTCCACAGGTGTCGTATTTCGGACCACTGTTTCTGATCGTTTATTAAAATTTATTTTAGATAAATTATGGATGTTTATCTGACATTATAGCGAATATTCTTATAGCCATAAGTATCCTAACTTATAACCTATAACCATAAAGATTTCCGTTTTGTCAAATACTAGTTTTAATTTTACCTCTACATGTTTCATGTGTTGCAAAACTGTATCAATATAGAGGTAGTTAATATTAAGATTTTTAATTCATTTATCAATATCAGTTAAATACCTACAGTGCTCACGGGTTGAGTAACGCTAGATGGCGCCAGTTATCAAAATAAAAGTTTTTCATTTCTACTGAAATTATTCGATTAAAATCAATAATCTTCACTCTTGTTTGTAGTTATGTTTTGTCTCTATTGTCATCTATTTTTTTCATTAATCATAAAGCTGTGAACTTCTATTAATTCTTATTTAAGAGACCTATTAAAAATGATGACATAACTCCATCGACATATCAGTTCATTCCGTTTAGGACCGTTAAAAGTTGCATCATATCATGGTTATTAATTATCCGTTCACGTCCTCAGTGAATTATCAGTGGGGCATTAGAAAGACAGCTGATGCGTTGAGAGAATCCCTAATAAGGTATCACATATTAGCTAAATATACTTTAAAGACTATTGTTACTATGATCTCTGTTTTAAGGATTTGAATTAAGGACCAGGAAGGAACAGAAAAATCAGTAGAACTGTGATTATCCATATAAAAATAATAATAAAATCATTTATTTGCAGGCAACTTAGCCCATAGACAAATACCTTAGCCTAGAAATACATACATTATATAAACTTACGTTAAATACACACTATTTCAGGGATCACGTTGGGCGATCATATTTTCCTCACTTATGTTTAGGGCACTAGGGCATACAGTACCTACCAGAACAACTGGGATATAATTTTCCGGTACCGGCCAGGTAACCTGAAATTCCCAGTAACTTCGATACTTACGGTGCTTCCTAGCAAATTACGACTTATTGCAATTGGGGTAAATGAGGAATATGTTAGTCGTTGTTTTTAACGGTGGCAAATTTTCACAGGCCTATTTTTTCTCAGTCGCTTTTTTCTTTGGGAGAAATTTACCGTTCCGCCTTTTCCGGAAACGCAACTGTTGAGTGTTTTTTTTTTCACCACATTTTTTGTCCAAATCATAGTTTTACCAGTGGATTTTTTTCACATTCGCATATATGAATGTTTGTAAACTGTTAGAATTAGCATACACTGGACAACTTTTTTTACATTGGTTCAACATACTAATTTTTTCTTTGCCTGTAACTTGAAATCTAGTATTTTTTTGTGGAATCTACACCCCTGAGCAAATAATGCATGCGCGGGCGCACCTCCAGCACAGGAAGCCACATCATTGCACCGAACGTGCCACTATATTAACGCATTCACACCTCGACTCGAATATAGATTGGTGACGCGTGTCTATTTCTGAAGAGGTCTCAATCAACATTGTTGAGGTTCTTGAGTTTTTTGTATAACTAGGTACCAATCAAAATATTAAACATAGGGTTGTCGATCCATTTCCCACACTTCGGATAAAAGATTATGATTCATAGGTCCCGTTCGGTTGTTGTTATAAGCATTGAAAAAATGTTTGCATAGCACTTATGCACTTTTTGCCCCCTCGCTCTTAGTGCCTTGTCTCACACCCTGTAAGGTTGGCTGGAAGAGATCTCTTTTAGAGATAAGCTCGCCTTTGTACACAAAATTTGTAACTGTATTTACTTTTAAAATTTGTGCAATAAAGAATATCATACTGTAATCTATTTTTTGGTTAGATACTTCTTATACAAACATTGGGACTTGCTCTATATGCAATATTGCCATTATTTTCGTATTTTCTTTGTTTCGTTATGTTACTTCATTAAATTCACTAAACTGGATTTATTCTCTCGTTTTGTTAATTTATCTTTCCTTATTCACTTTCAGCAGTACGCAGTCGCATGGTGTAAGTTTGCTTTAATTTTTAATAGTCCAGCTTGTTTTGATTATCATATTTGAATTCGAAATGTGTGTCTCTCGACTTTTTCATCATTGTCCTGCATTTCTTCATTTTTACTGTCATCTTACTCCTGACTACTTTGTGGTCTGTGAAGAAGTGTAAATGTTTACTATGTCAGTATCATGACAGCTTTGTACGTCACGAGCGATTATGAAGTCTACTTCAGCTGTGTCTGAAGATATTTCCTGTTAGGACGATTTTTCGAGAATGTGTTAAAATCAGTAAATAGTCACTAAAACTATACTAATTACAAAACATAGACGACCTCCGTGGCAGAACGGGTAACTCTCGACTGCCACGTCGGAGGTTGCGGGTTCGAATCCCGCTAGGGGCAAATCTTCGTATGATGAATATGAATGTTTGTACCCAAGTCTTTGATGTTTATATATTTATTTAAGTATGTCTATCCGATATCTAGTAACCATACCACAGGCTCTGCCTAGTTTGGGACTGGATAATTGGTGTGAATGTCTGAGATATTTATTTATTTATAAATTTACATACCCAGTATTGAGGACACCATCAAATCAGTTTTGTATTTATGAAAAGTTTATTTCCTAATATCTAAAATTAAGTTGATTTTGAAATGACTTTAATAGTTCGGCTAATTATTTCTGAGTGGTATCTAAGAGCTCGCAGTCACCCGCTGTTCATACACCACACTCGCGCACCAACCTCTACCGGCGCTCGGCCGTCGCGCGCGCACTGCAGCTGTTCGGCTCCCTACTCGCCGAGGCACGTGACTTGTTCGTGAACGGTATGGGACGACTGATGACAGAATGTAAGGGAATGCTAGAGAGAAGAATGCCTGTTTCGTCTAAAGCAAGTGATTGTATCGATTATTGAAAATCTGTAACGTAATTTTTTTTTTAAATAAATAAATGTCTAAAATGTCTTAATTTCTTCCAGTGCGAGCGAAACAAAAAAGAACCTGCGGAACGAATTAAAGAAAACCGTCACAATATGATGATATTTCAAACTCTTCAACTTCTAGCTTTCAAGAATCGATTGCATATTCCGAGTGCATGGTGGCAATAAACAAGACTGCATTGAATTCAATGCAGCAGGAACACGCGGTGTGGTCGAATGGCCGGTAGAGATGCACTGCGCGCGCGTCGTTCCCTCTAAACATAACTAATTCGTGTTGCGACAAGAATTTTTAAGTGAATGGGGAATGGTATGATATGAATTAAGTACAGTTTCATCATTAACCTCGCTGGCTTAGTTGTTTCGTCGTTGGACTCGAACGCCGGAAGTCGTGGGTTCGATGTTCACTAGGGACATAACTCTATATAAAACGATCCCAGACTTCTTTTGTCTAATTCCTAATTCCCATCATCATCATCCACTACTTCATACTACATCATACGTCTACTGCTGAACATAAGCCTCCCCAAGTAGAACGCCTCATTTGGTGGGCTATCCATCGGGGGATTCGCCATAATCACCACACTTGGCAGGCGGATTGGTGATCACAGTAATGATCTTAATATATATAGGACAACGTTGAACAAGCCCGTCTCTGGGGGCAATCCTTTAGTCGCCTTAACGAGACTCACGGGAAAGTTATGGGTGGTCCTATTCTAAGCCGGGAACCACACGGCTAAACCTCCTTGTCTAGCTCATTACTACTATTTTCTTTTTCTTCCATTTCTGTTTCTATATTCATCTTTATCTTTTTCTCCGTTTTTCTCTTTAAATAAATGTTTTTTATGCTTGTCGACGTTTATGTGTGACGTAAAGAAGGTGGCCGGAAGCGGATGGATGCGGACGGCAGAGGACCGGGTGTGGTGGCGTTAATTGGGAAAGGCCTATGTCCAGCAGTGGACGTCTAAGGGCTGACATGATGATGACGATGAAATTAAAAAAAACGTAGTCTACGCGAGCGGAACCTTGGGCACAGCTAGTACCAAATAAATTAGGTGGGCGTGTCATTGCCGGGCTGTCAGAATCGATCACCTCTAACTAAATTATACTTTTATAATGGACCGTTTAAAGTTAAACTTGGAATTCAAAAAAATGCCTCTGCAAAAAAGTATACAAAAAACTTTTGGCCAAGAATGCGCATCTGTCATGTTGGTTTTCTAATAAACTCAAATATTTTTTTTTTAAGTTCTTGACGGTAAATATTACCGTATTTAAAAGTTGAACAGACAATAATTACCAGCCCATCGTTTTTATTATTAAACTAGCTGTGCCCGCGGCCAGCTCGCGTGGACTACAGAATCCGCTCCCGTTCCCTTTGCCACTTCCACTTTCACTCCCGCTCCCGCTCAAACAGACAAAAATTTCAGAAATGACCGGGGTGGGTTTGGGGGTGAGGGGAGGAGGTGTGTATGTATTTTTACACATCCTACTAATATTATAAATGCGAAAGTTTGGATATTTGGATGTTTGTTACCGATCACGCTTCAACCACTGGACGAATCGGGATGAAACGTGGCACACATATAGGTTAGCTCCTGGAATAGGACATAGGATAGTTTTTATCCCAAAAAATCATCTGATTCCTACGGGAAATACGTAATAATAAGTCGCGGGCATATAAAACATCAATCAGGCCTCCCTAACCCGTCTGGCCAGCGCGGGGAGTGTAGGCCGAATCCTCCGTCTGTCTCCGGCAGATGAGAGAGGGTTGTGCTCCTGCAGTGGAGACAAAAATAACCTGATGGTGAATGTATGTAATCTAATCACATAGTATACATGTTTGTTATGGTATGTTAGGTTAGTAAGTGTATTAATTAATTATTTATTTCGCCAGTATGCTAGCTGGGTAGGTATTCTAATACATAGAGGAACCGTCATCTTAAACCGATTTTATCTACTTTTATTTTATTACTGTTGTCAAATACTTATGGGCCACACAAGGCTTCTATTTATTATGTATCAATCATAGATCAACATCCACCAGAAGAGGAACAAAGACATTGCAATTTTAACCTTAAAGGAGTCTAAGTTTAAGGCTAAATAAACTGGTGTTGACAGGAAAATTTTGAGAAGTGTCAAATCAAAATTCATATGAGGAGGATCTAAAACCGATTAGCTGTTTGAAAACTATTGTGAACCCGAGTCGTAAAGGGAACCAATTAAAATCAAGTCATGCGTATGACATAAAACTTGACCCCGAATTGAAAAATATAGTCGCGATGACTTCTGAGAATGGCATTCTAGTTTTGGGGTTCAGTGGCGTGGGATATTGTAAATGTGTAGTTCAGGGTTTATGTTATAGTTGATTATAATACATACACAATTTAAATTAACAGTTTTCGACGGCCTCCGTGGCGGAACGTGTAGCTCTCGGACTGCCACGCCGGAGGTTGCGAGTTCGAATCCCGCTAGGGGCAAATGTTCGTATGATGAATATGAATGTCTGTACCCAGGTCTTGGATGTTTATATATTTATTTAAGTATGTTTATCAGTTATCTAGTAACCATAACACAGGCTCCGCCTAATTTGGGACTGGATAATTGGTGTGAATGTCTGACATATTATTAAATTATTATTATTCTTCCTAAAATTACTTTCCTTAGGATTATGCTATTGTCAAGTGTATATACTACAAATAGGTAAAAACATGGAGTAAACCTGGGTCGTGCCACCAGAGCACCGAGGGAGCGTCGCTCAGATCAAAGGATATCACCATAACCTCTGATCTGCCCACGTGGAATCCCGTAGAGAAGCCCTTCAGCTGCAGAAGTATAAAGGACATTGCATTTTCACGGAGTTATTTGAAGTATCGATTAGTTATGTTCCTAGAGTACCTAATGTGGTTGTCATTACACACTAAATATCTATAACGGAATAAACTACTTTTTTTACTTTGTAATTGTAATTTTATCTAATGTATATATAATATTTTCAAGGATTATTAATATTTTTAATGTATTTGACTTTGTACCATTATGGATTGTTTCTGTTAGAGTGCATAGGATATTGACAATAAATTAAATTAATCAAAATCCTAATGGAATACATTATAAAACATCAATCAGGCCTCCCCAACCCGTCTGGCCAGCGCGGGGAGTGTAGGCCAAATCCTCCGTCTGTCTCCGGCAGATGAGAGAGGGGTGTGCTCCTGCAGTTGAGACAAAATAACCTGATGATGATGATGACGAAGTTAATCAGCCCAAAAACCCAAAAAACCTATAACCTAGCATTGCTTAAGAAATGGCTGGCAGCGGGAATCTAGGTACATATACCTTATACACATTTTAAATAAATGGCAGCGAACAAGAATGTGAAGAAATTAAACTAATGTAAATATTTAAATATAGAATGCTTTAATTGTTTTTTATTTTTGTAAAAAGGAGAAACAAAAACATAGATGTGTAGATGTTATGTGCCGTGTGGTTTCCGACTTAGAATAGGGCCACCCTATCTCTCCAGTGGATATCATCAAGGCGACTAAGGGATTGCAGCAGGGACAGGCAGCACCATTCTCCTGTGTGTGTATGTTAAGATCATTACTGCGATCACCAATCCGCCTGCCAAGCGTGGTGATTATGGTAAATCTCCGAATGGACATATAACCAAAAGCGGTATTCTATTGGGGAGGCCTATGTCCAGCAGTGGACGTATTTAAGCTGATGATGATGTAGATGTGTAGATGTTAACATAGGTAGAATGTTTAATTAACTTGATTATTTCGGAGAGTATAGAAGATTGTGCCTATATATAATTTGGACTAGAAGGTCGAAAACTATATTCATATATTAAAATTTGACTGAAATACAACTTTGTTTCATACACTACGTTACTTGGTACTTAGTAACCAAGTTAGTGATAGGTATAACGTAAGATTTTTATTGTAAGACTTTCGTTTTAGTTCTATTTTATAAACTAAATGATAATGAACTAAAATATCAGATTGAACTAAAGCCTCCGAAACCACGGCCACTTTCAGGTAAGTAGATCATCATAATGTGGCATATGGAAGTGCATAATGCATTCTTTGTCAATTGATACCTTTAACATAAGACTCAACTTCGCGTAAAAATTATACGTCAAACATTCAAACTGTCATCTGCGATTGTCATGTGGTGTGATTTTTTTCCGACATCCCATTCAGATGTCGACAAAAATATTAATTTTATATTAACACACCCTTAAACAGGGATCGACACATTGGCTGTATCATTTTCCACTTCATCTGTAACGTCATTATTTTACAACACTCAAAATCACTTCGACAACTGACAAGTACGATTTAATACTTTTTCTGGCCTCTAAAGCCAACGAATACAGTTTAAAATTGAGTCAAATCAGTTAAACTGTGTGCAAATAATGCGTAGACGTTCAATAATGTTCAAAAATTGATCACAAAAGATTCAAAAGAGATAGACATATAAGAATGAAGGGAGCGAATGGTTTTTTTCTTTATTTTTTTCTCGGAGCGCAACTGCCGAGCTTCCAAGAAGGTGTAAAGTGGTTCTTATTTTGTGTTATTTGTTATTTATTTTATTGTATTGTTAATAAGCATGCGAAGGGGGACCGTTCGGTTCGTAAACTATTATTAAATGGTTATTTGGAACTAAATAGAATATAATGGCCGTGGATAATCGTTGAATGGGTACCCGGCAATCAAGCGGCATTGTTGTCGCAGTCACCAGTTTGACTTTTGACGTCTCTGTTCCATTATTCTTTGACAAACTTATTTATATAACCTCTCGAAGTTTAAAACTCTCTAAGAAGGACTGTATAAAGTTTAAACTGAGTCAGATTTTTATTTGCCAGATGTAAAATTTAATTTAATTTGGTAGAAATTGACAGTCAATCGATTATAATGGAAGAATTATTTAATACATTTTGGCGCCTTCGCAGAAACCTCTGCAGTTAATTTGTTAGGAATGAAATTTGTCCTTTTACAATAAGGGCTTTTATAGTTAACAATAAAGTTTAAAGAGGTTTCAACGATTCTTAAGATTGATGTGTTTGTATGCCTTTTCAGTTGCGTAACCTTTATGATTTGCCAAGTTTTTATAACCTTTAAGAATTCATTTTAAGATAGTATCCATGTTAGTAATTCATTGATAAGTATTATGTAGACCGACATAGCCGAGGACTAGCAAGCTTAAGTGGCAGTGGGCGGGCCACATCTGTCGCAGAACCGATTGCCACAGGGGTAGGAGTTCTGGAGTGGAGACACACGTAGGATGGGAAGTCCCGCCGACAGGTAGACCTGAAGAAGGTGGGCGGTAGCGGATGGATGCGGAGGGCGAAAAACTGAGTGTTCATTGGGGAAGGCCTATGTCTAGCCGTGGACGTCTAAGAGGTGATATGATGATAAATTCGTTTTGTGTATAAAAAATCTTCAGTTCTTGCATATAGGCCTCCTTTAGTCTTAGCACCAGACCACCTCGTCCAGTCCTGAGTCCTAAGTGTCCACGATGTCACCCAGTGCAGTGGCGGCCGGCTTTTGCCTGGCATGTCAGCTTCAAGCTCTCCACATCCAGCGAAAGCCACGTTCAACGATCACCTCTCAGTGGTGAATCTACTTCTAGCTAAAATAATAAAGTCTTCAAGCCGAAGCGACGTCGCGGAATTTACGCCACTCGAAGCGGCGCGTCCGCTGTCCGCCGCGACCGCTTGTTTCGGCGGACGGCTCGCTGTTGCATGTGGATCGATACATATTTACAATGGCATAGCATTTAAAAGCCAGTCCACGATCGCGCTGCGGATCATCCGCTGGAGTTAGAGACCCAGGCCTCGTGTGACCAAATTATTATTAATCGAGTGGAGGCTATTTCAAGGTCTCAGTCTTGTATCACTGCGACCATTTCTGGTCTATTGTGAACGCTAACATATTACAGTTCGGTGTTAAGCCTTGCAGCAGTTAGAAACTGCACAATGCTTTTAGCACTGAGTTGTTTTACTTCGTCAGGGAGTTAGTTTCCCAGGTCTGATTTCTTTTACGCATCAGTGGGCCACACTGTAGAATAGGACAGAGTAGAATAGGACCACTCCAACTCTTCCCGTGGATGTCGTACAAGGCGACTAAGGGAATACATTATAAAACATCAATCAGGCCTCCCCAACCCGTCTGGCCAGCGCGGGGAGTGTAGGCCAAATCCTCCGTCTGTCTCCGGCAGAAGAGAGAGAGTTGTGCTCCTACAGTGGAGACAAAAATAACCTGATGATGATGGGCCACACTCGTACAGGAGTGTGACCAAATAAGTGACCAGTAATGTCCTTATCATAAATCCGAGGGCAGTTATTGTCAATCGAATACTTACAAAAATAAATGTATTGAATTCTTTACAACAAAGGCACATCCTACTGTGAGAAACTATGTCAATTTCAATTACAATTGCAAAATTAATTGTGCTTGTGTCGTATAAATTACAATTCAATTAAATAGAGATGGGGTCGATATAACTACCGGGAAGGGCTGATTTTGAATGCGTCCTTTAATGGGAGTTAGTGAGGCTTGTCATTGAGGGTTTTATTTCTATTTGATATACTTAATAGGTACAGTGGGGGGTCTAGGTAAAGGCCTTCGGGAAAGGGGGTGTAGTGAGGTAGGGGGAACGTCACACCATAAAATACCTAATGCCAAACTTCCAGTTGCAGTTCTGCTATACGTCATCCATCATCATCAGAAATACATCGACTGCTGAACACAAGTCTTCCAATAGGATGCCACTTTTGGTGGGCTGTCCATTTGCGGATTTGCCATAATTACCGCGCTTCATCGTCATCATCATCAGGTTACTTTGGTCTCCACTGCAGGAGCACACCCTCTCTCATCTGCCGGAGACAGACGGAGGATTTGGCCTCCACTCCCCGCGCTGGCCAGACGGGTTGGGGAGGCCTGATTGATGCTTTATAATGTATTCCCTTAGTCGCCTTGTACGACATCCACGGGAAGAGTTGGAGTGGTCCTATTCTACTCTACCGGAAACCGCGCTTGGCAGGCGGATTTGTGACAGCAGTAATAATCTTAAATTTTGCTAAGCGTGGTGATTATGACAAATCCCCCAATATACATTATACAGCCATCCAAAAGTTTCATTCTATTGGAGAGGCTTATGTACAGCTGTGGACGTATTTCGACTGATGATGAATAAAACTTCTCCATCTTTAAGTACATCTGCACTTACGCAGTCTATCACATAACAAAGCTTCCCACATACGGAACCCAGATAATGTAGAAATGTATCGGTCCTTTTGACGTCTGGCTGGAGCAGGGGCAGACGGGTGGCGCAGTGGAACGACCCCCTGGGAGGCAAGGTACTGGGATGCCAGGGGCGGAGTTGGAGAATTCTTTGGGATTAGGATTCAATATTTATAAAGGCATGTTAATTTTTTATACATATTGCTGTTGGGTTCGCGCTTGATTTCAATCTCACCTGATTGTAAGTAACGATGATGCTTACCCAGAAGATTCACACATGCATAACGTCTTAGCAAACTTCTAAATTCTATAATAAATAAAAAAATAATGATGCAGAATTAACAACTGTAGTTTAAGATGTCAGGGTTTAAGATGTGGGGGTGGTAGCCGGGTTGGTTGTGCACTCGCCTCACGTTCATGAGGTCGTGGGTTCAAACCCCGCCCGTACCAATGAGTTTTTCGAAACTTAAGTACGGTTTATTTATAATACCACAGGCTTTTCGGTGAAGGAAACATCGTAAGGAAACCTGCATATGCCAAAGAAAAAATTCTAAAGGCGTATAGTGAAGTCCATCAAATCGGCTTGGGGCACCGTTGGTGGACAGGGGTTTGGCACAAAAGATCCTGAAGGGTTGAAGTGTCGCCAGGTCTTCCTATAAGATAAGAAAGATGTGGGGGTCAAAATTCAGCTTAAATATGCGTCCAGTGATTCATGGACGCCCGCTAATAAAATTGTAAGTTATATTTAATAAAATATAGTTCTGAGTACATCACTGCCCACACCCACTCATCAAAGTCTTTTTCTAAGCAGAAACCAACCCCGTGATGCACGATTGTGCTAATTATTTCGAAAATAATGGCCTCTCCTAATTTATGGTCTCGGCCCTTAGAATTATGGTATTTTAATGGCCTGTCAATGTCCACAAATGGCCACCTTTTGTCTTGCCTAACAGTCGAAGCGGTTACAACGTTTTGTGGTTCATAATTTGCCGTCAAATCTCTGTTTGGGTTACACTTAATTGGTTTGTTGAATAAGCTACCTTTTGTTGTCTAACAAGAGATACTTAATGCTTTTATTACTTTGATTGTGTTCATTCAGAAAAGGTTTAGTTCATTACTATGGTAATATAACAAACACTTTTTTAAGTACCCTTGGCTTATCACTAATTGTAACTGGTTGCTATTAGCAGGTGGGTACTAAAGGGCCCATAATGGTCCGTTTTCTATTGGGAACGTTTGTATGGAGAGGTTTACAATTTTGAGTAGAGCACGGCCACTTGGCATTGGCGTCATGCACGTCAAGCTGAGCTCAAAAAGACTGGTAGGCAGACATAACCTCGCGACAGGTGCAGGGGGAGGAGAGTCAAAGTATCGAACTCCGTGCACTCAGATTTTTTTCTATAGGATGTTTTTGGACTTCCGAGTCAAGTTTAGTATCGTTATCCGGTAAATCGACGATGGCGAGTTCATTTTTAATACCATTTTTGTAGGGTTCCGTCGTAAAATATGACGAAATACCTAAAATAATTAATATTAAGTTGTAAAATTAGGCAAATAAACCCTTATATTTTCAGATTTCTATATGAAACTTCATATAAAAAAAATACTGCCTGAAAGCTTATTTAATGTAGATTATTAAAACATTAATATAAAGTATCTATTTAAATATTTTCAAAGAAAAATAAAAAAATTAACGTACTGCGGTGTACGTCTACGATATGAAAAAAGCCAACGCAATGTAAGATTAAAATAAAGTAAGATACTCGTAGCTTATAGGTATAAATTTAAATGATTTATATATTTATGTATGTTTTTTTATATTACATACATATACAAACACTTGTCTAATTCCAAACTAAGAATTTCTCCTGTGACATGGGCTTGTTGTTTGTTTGAATGTATGTCTCTTCGGCTAAACATGTTTTGATGTAACTTGGTGTAGTGATAGCCTATCCTGGTATAGTACATAGGATACTAAAACAACAATGTTGACGGTAGAAGTATCTGAAGCTTATTGCAGAAAGATTAAATTGTGCATATATAGGGTACTTTCAATGAAAAAAAAATTGTGAGTGTCACAGGCTATATAATTTATAAAGTCACGTGGTCCACGCCGACGAAGTCGCCAGCAAACAGCTATTTTCAAATATAATTCAACATATTTTTTAATAACCTGCCACAATATGTGAATTGTCGTCCACGCCCATAATACTTACGTTGTGAGAGATGTCCCATACGTGTCTTTGTAACATGACACTTGGGTCAAAAGACAGCTAAATACGTGTGAGTATGTACAGTGAAGACCAACGTAGTTTGACCCTTAGTTAAAAAAAATTTATAAGTACAACAACAGTCCTAAGTATCGTTAGTTTATAGTACTCTTTATTGACAAAAAAATGTAGCAAATCAACCTAACGTGAATACTGCACTAGCTGTGGCCCGCGACTTCGTCCGCGTGGACAACTTAACATCACAAATTATTATGTATTTCCCGTAGGAATGGGATACTTTTTCGGGATAAAAACTATCTTAAGTCCTATTCCAGGACCTAGGCTATATGTGTGCCAAGTTTCATCACGATCCGTCCAGTAGTTGAAGCGTGATTGAGTAACAAACATCCAAATATCCAAACTTTCGCATTTATAATATTAGTAGGAAGTAGGATTATGCAGAGGACGTTTAAAAACCTTTCATTACCTACCAGTTTTAAATTCAAATATCTTTTTTAATTGTAAAATCAAACTATATACAGTGCGCAGGCCACGCAGTTGCTGAATTCTTACAGATTTCTTTTCTCGACATACTTTATTTCTAAACAGATAAATGTGTTTTAACGTTAGGATGGAAAACAAAACTTGAAATCACTATAATTAAGTCACGCCAACACTATTTAAAAAAAAAATTGCAAGGTGCGAATACAATCCCTCCAAGGCTCCAAGGTAACTATGTATTAGAGCTTTCCTAAAAAAAGTGAGAAAATATAAAAAAGCACGTTTGCAAGTGTAATTAATCATTTTGGTTCCGTGTGGTTTCCGGTAGCGTAGAATAGGACCACTCCAACTCTTCCCGTGGATGTCGTACAAGGCGACTAAGGGAATACATTATAAAACATCAATCAGGCCTCCCCAACCCGTCTGGCGGGAGTGTAGGCCGAATCCTCCGTCTGTCTCCGGCAGATAAGAGAGGGTTGTGCTCCTGCAGTGGAGACAAGAATAACCTGATGATGATTTTGGTTCAGTTAATATTAAACGTTATGTTGCTCATATTAGAACCTCTCATTGTTTTTTTCCGGTTTACAACACTTTGTCAGTTTAGCGCCATTTTCCATATTATTATCTTAATTTAAGCGCCAAAAAGGCAAATATTTATAGAATTGTGAATATTTTCATTTTATTTTTGAAACGTGAATTTGGCTGGACGCAAGTTTTCCGTATTGTTCCATAAAGTTACGCATAAAACATTATTTTTAATCAAATGGGCGTTGGCTGAATAACGTTTGTTTCTTTAGACTTTCTTTAATATGCAACTGTCAGAAATTTAAAAGCTTGGCACAGCGGACAATAATATATTTTCCAACTTACATATTAGTATATTGCTAGCCTAGCGTTTCTTTCACTATATTTAATTTGCTTCCTGTGTAACCATTTCCGAGCATGTTTGACAAAATTCACTTATCTACAATAGACCTTTTTATTTGGTCACCCCATGAATAGAGACATCACACACTCGACAATAACTTATTCAAATTACGCGTAACACGATCCGTGTGTACGTGCCTTAACTGATCTTTGTCAGTTTTGGGTGTCTGGGAGCGCCTTTATTTATTTTTTCTTTTTTAAACGGCGCTTGGACTTGATTCATAGTGTTGGGTTTTTTAGAAAAGAATTATTAGATAAGTTTGTTATAATTTTTGTTGGACTGTGTCTGAATACTAATTTGTAATGGTAAGCCGCCATGTTTTTGTGGTAAAAATTCTGATTTAACTTGAGGAAATATCTTCAATCCCTTTATTTCATGTAGTTGCTTGCAATGGTTATGTAGATAAACATGCTAAGCATTAGATTTTTATGAGTGGATGCGGAAATCAATCGAAATGTGATAAAATAGTATAATTAATAACAACCAAGCTCTCTAAGAGAATTTGGTTTAGTCAACAACTTATTGGCATGACTACCGAGCCTAGAAAGGATCAATTTGCTAAATGCCTAGTTCGCAAAAGGACCATTTCTCAAAATAACTAATTGGGCAATTGGACAAAATGTAATCTTCCTTGCGTAGTACAATTTCTAAAGAACATCGTAACCATCGTGGTTCAAATTGTTTCCCATTTATTAAGTTATCATTCATCACACTGCTGCAAGAGGTTCCCTGTTCCCAACAGTGGGTAATCACAGCTTTAGTCCCCTGCTGATCGGCAGCTGTGGAATCTGTATGGCCAATAAAGATAACAACAAGAATACAAGTTTATATAACTATCATTTTAAAAGCCACTTTAAATGACACGTCAATATATTAAAATCGACTATAGTACTTACTCGCAGCTTCTCTCCCGTCTTTGAAATAGGTGCGGACACAGAATTTCGTGTGTGTGGTGGAGGGGGGAAAAGGGGGAAGGGTTGAAGGTGGGGGGAGGGGAGGGGGACAACTTATGTGTGATTTTTACCTATCCACACTTGGCAGATCGATGTAATCTACATTAGTAACAATTCTTGCAAACAGGTAGTCCTTATGGTCATAGGAGGGGTCAAGGGGAGGGGGGCAATTGCACCTATTGCCCCATAATTTTCTTTTTCTTTACAAATAAATAAAGATAGTCAAAGGTAATCAAAGGTACTTGTTTTATGTAAACTAAGAACGGAAAAAAAGGAAACAATAATTCCTACTTTAGTATTAGACAAAAGTATAGATGGCAGCACATAACTTGAGACCCTGCACGACGTATCAAATTCTTAAGTGCTATTGAGTGCGCTATTGCTGTGTGGTTCCCGGCTTAGAATAGAGCCACCCCTATCTTTCCCGTGTGTGTCGTCAAGGCGACTAAGGGATTGCACCAGGGACGGCAGCAGCGTTCTCCTGTGTGCGTATGTTAAGATCATTACTGCGATCAGCAATCCGCCTGCCAAGAGTGGTGATTATGGAAAATCCCCCAATGGACAACTTACCAAAAGTGGTATTCTACTGGGGAGGCCTATGTCCAGCAGTGGACGTATTTAGGCTGATGATGATGACTGAGTTTCAGTTCCAATAGTAGTTAACAAGGTATATACATTCTGAGTCGTGTTTTTTTTACAACAGACAGACAGAATCAAGCGACATTGTTTTTTTTTTAAATATTATTTAGGATACTCATATAAAGTTTATAAGTAAGGTAGCTCGTGGCTACTTCACAATAGAGACGGGCATTAACCGGCGGGATACCTCCGTATCGAACTAATCTAATTTATTCTAATTTTCCATACAAATGTCACATTCGTGTTTATAAAGAGGACGTCGTACTATGAATGGGTTATTATTTTAATATAACGATATTTGATATTATGTAAGTCTAATAAAGTTGTATATTATAATAATTTATATATGATATTTATATTATTATAAGAATGATATCTTTCCATAGCGGAAAGGTCAAAATACAAGGATGGTTGATTTTTACGCATTATTAAAGTAAAGCCAATAAAGTACTCGTGGGGGAGTTTTGTCCATAATGGCCACGCTGGGAAGTCGTGTTGGCCATCGCAGTACTAGGCCTCGCACTAGAGACGCTGATGCCTGCCACCAGTCTTTGGTATTTACGGCCTAGGGGGTGGTTGAATAGTTATACCGCCATTGTCTGTCACCAGGGCCTCGTTGGTCAATCAGCAAGGTATTGGTATTCGAAGCACCTGATGTCTATGCGCTCCCTTACACCCCCTTTAGTATTACGATTGCATTCAAATACATTTTTGATGATTTTAATTGTCTTCTTATTTATCACTTTACAGCTAAGGGAGCATACCCATAGTACGTGACCCGTTTAAGGGTGTTGGGGGTCTTAAAAATACCACGCTTGGACACAGGGATTGGGGGGGGGGGTTAGGTATTTGTCACGTAGTTAATATCCTCTAGGGAAAACTCGCGTTTTTTTTGAGCTATATTCAAATATGGCGCGCAGCGTTTAGCGATTTTTTAACTGGTTTCAAACCATATCTATGAATTACTAGCTGTTGCCCGCGACTTAGTCCGCGTGGACAATTTAACATCAAATAAATAAATAAATATGTCAGACATTCAAACCAATTATCCAGTCCCAAACTAGGCAGAGCCTGTGATATAGATAACGGATAGACATACTTAAATAAATATATAAACATCCAAGACTTGAGTACAAACATTCATATTCTTCATACGAACATTTGCCCCTAGCGGGAATCGAACCCGCAACCTCCGGCGTGGCAGTCTGAGAGCTACCCGTTCCGCCACGTCATCACAAATTATTATGTATTTCCCGTAGGAATGGGATGTTTTTATGGAATAAAAACTATCCTATATCCTATTCCAGGACCTGACCTATAGTACTACGCTTCAACTACTGGACGGATCGTGATGAAGCTTGGTACACAAGTTTCATCACGATCCGTCCAGTAGTTGAAGCGTGATTGAGTAACAAACATCCATATATCCAAACTTTCGCATTTATAATATTAGTAGATCTACGCGAAAACTAGAGGGGGAGGGGGTCTTGGCATATACTACGGGTGGTCACCGAGGGAGGGGAGAGGGGATAAAAAATGGGTCACGTAGTATGGGTACGTTCCTTAAGCATTTGCTAAGCGGCATACTCTTTTCTTGAAAAAAAAATGGACCGCTTCCCTTACCATTTAATTTATGTGTTTGTCCATTTTGTCTACTTTTTTCTTCCTCCAGGTGTTACAAGCTCTCAATATATTGTCCTATTATGTCCATAACACTTTTAGAGTAATGAATTCTTGTGAATGCCGTGTTTCGAATCGGTTTTTAATTTGTATGCCCTTTTAATTTTGCGTGACATTTTATTTGATATGTTTATTATGTTGTGAATATTAACAATTTATTGAATGTTAGTTATACTATAGGTAAGATAGATACATAGATAATTAATTTATTCTTAGACACAGCACAATACAATGAAACAAATTGGTCACATATTGGTACAGAAGTACAGCAAACAAATATAAAAATATACATACCTAAAATAAATATGTCAGACATTCACACCAATTATACATTCCCAAACTAGGCAGAGCCTGTGGTATGGTTACTAGATAACGGATACACATACCTAAACAAATATATAAACATCCAAGACTTGGGTACGAACATTCATATTCATCATACGAACAATGAAATAGTAAGTGTGTGTTGCTGTGCTGCAGAAAGGGCCCGTCAGCATAATGTCGCAGCCCAGCGGCGCGACGCTGGTATTCTGCACTACTATGATAATATTCTACGACAATACAGTTTAATATTTTTTTTATTGTTCAACTACTCTCGGGGTTTCTTTGAAGGATATGATTCGTAGTGAAGAGATCCGACGAAGAGCGAATGTCACCGATTAGAAGCTGAAGTGGCCGTGAGCGAGCCATATATGCCGCAGAATCGACGACCGTTGGGGCAGACGAGTTCTGGAGTGGAGACTGCGGGTCGGCACGCGCATATGGACCGATGACCTGAAGAAGGTGGCCGGAAGCGGCTGGATGCGGAGAGCGGTGGTGAGGAGTATAATTGAGAATGGAGTGAAATTGAGATCTTCTCTCGTTCAGGAATTCATTAACAGAATGATAAGCCTTTATTCCGAGTTAGCTCTACCTTCAGTTCAATATTATAAATGCGAAAGCTTGGATATTTGGATGTTTGTTACTCAATCACGCTTCAACCACTGGACGGATCGTGATGAAACTTGGCACACATATATGTTTGGTCCTGGAATAGGACATAGGATAGTTTTTATCCCGAAAAAACATTTGATTCCTACGAGAAATATATAATAATTTGTGATGTAAAGTTGTCCACGCGGACGAAGTCGCGGGCAACAGCTAATTTAGAATAAAGAACTCAACATGAATTCTTTCATCAACAGTTATAATATTACAGAGTTAACAATGACACAAATAAACTGTCAAAGTCTAACAACCCAGGCTCTCAATTCGCAACTACTTCCAACAGAGTAACAATGACAAGAACCTTTTTTTTTTAAATGACCATACCGAATTTCAAGCGCCCACAATCCCACAATACATCAATAGAGATCTAATTGAAATCGACACTCCAAGTCAATGGTTACGGAGTTATGAGCACAATGGGGGACAGACGGGCGGACAAAAAGTCAGTGTAGCGGCCGGCGGTGTTCAGAGGGTGAGAGGCAAAAAATATTCAGACATCTGCTGGTATAGTGGTAGTGATAGTTCGCTGCAACAGCGTGCAGTATTTGAAATAGTGCTTGGATGTTATATTTGAAAGAAATCGCTTAAAATGATTAGACATCCCTAAGTGGGATAAGTCCGCCTTTGTACACAGTTTAATTCCTTTTTTATTATTGTTGTTGTTGTTATTTTTGGTACAATAAGCGTTTACATACATACATACATACATACATACATACATACATACATACATACATACATACATACATACATACATACATACATACATACATACATACATACATACATACATACATACATACATACATACATACATACATACATACATACATACATACATACATACATACATACATACATACATACATACATATATACATACATAGATACACACACACAGCCTAAGTTGTACCAGTTTAATAGATTACAGACCGACTCATACACATTGAAGCAGAAAATGTAATTTCCTATAATTTACTATTACGGCGAGCGTACCAGCGGTTATGTTATGGATAAAATTTGGAATTCTCTGCCATCCGATTTAAAATACATTGTATCAGGTGGATTACTGAAGCAAGAACTGCACAAGCACTTCTTGTCGCTGGGTGTAGACTAATGTACTGATCACGTGAGCGCTCTGTCCACATACAAATGGGCTTCCATTTCTGTGGACGTTACTGTAAGTTATATATTGTAAAATTTTGTTGAATAATTAAAAAAAAATGCAAAACATTTTCAAAAACAAAAAGTTAAATCCTGAACTTAAAATTGGGAGAAAAGATGTTTTTAGAGACAGGCCAGTCTAGATGCAGACTAGCCTATCTCGAGAGACCAAAAACCATATACCCCGATTACTAAATCTAGGATTTAACTTAAAAAGTAACTATTTAATTTAAAAAAACTTAATGTAACGTTAATCGTGCTAATTTAGTTAGAACTTTGAAAAAAAATATCAAGTTTATTTGTCACTAGCTCTGCCCGCGGCTCCGCTCGTGTGGGCTACAGAATCCGCTCCCGTTCACACTCTCGCTCCCTATCCCACTTCCACTCAGACTCTCAATCCCAATCAAACAGTAACATATATAAGTAAATATATAAGTAACATACACAGTAACATGATAATAGTACAAACCAATCGCAATATGAATTTTGCATATAATGGCTTTTAGAAAAATTTACTTTATTAATATCTCAGGTTCTAAGTGGCGTATAAAGATGAAACATACACCAGATTTTAAGTTAGACCTCCATCAAGACAACTGTGAAAACTGCATCAAATTTCATTCAGTAGTTTTGGCGTGATGAGGTAGACCAGTTACAGTTTTATTATATGTATAGATAGCGCACTCTCTGTACCTACTATTAATAATAATAATAAATCGTTTATTATCATCAGGCAACTTGGCCCATAGATAAATACCTTAACCTAGAAATACATACTTTAATTTAATTTAATTTATATATTTAGAAATCTTACAGCACACAATTTTAAATTATATAAACTTTGATTAAGAAATCTGAAGGCCAAAAAGAGATTTCACATTTTACATTCAATCATTAAGTACAGCAAAAATATTAAGTAAACTAAACATAACTACAAATATTATAAAACCACTGCGAGTGCGTGCATGTGGGGGTGTGAGTGTGTGTGTGTGTGTGTAAATAATGAGTAGGAGTGTGTTTACATAGTTGGAATTAATGCACTAACGCTGAAGGGTCTTTATTGCATCAAGCAATTGCTTTTTGAAAGCATGATATTTTATATAAAACAAATCCAGGTCTAAAAAATTTTCATTATATTGGCGCATGCACCTAAGCAACACAGAACTTTGTGCGTAGTTGGTGTGCACCGCGGGCGTATGGAACATTATTATAGCCTTAATTAACATAGTTCATCACACTATTTTTGAGATTTTAGTCTTTGAATCCCTAAAACGTCTAATCACTACTCCCTCGGGCCAGAAGTCGGGACTGAGGAATATACCCTGGTGTTTTGTGGGAACCCGGAGTCTACAGGCCTTAAAGTTATTAGTGCTAGTAGACTCCAGGAACGCATTAAAGGACGCATCACAATGTAGCGTTTGCATTGCACGATATAGCAATAATTTGCAAGCAATTGAGCGTAAACTGCCCCTAACATTATACCCTTACTGATGCGTTGCCAATGATCCGTGTTAGCTTTTATTTGGGACTCTCTCACACCGTCACGTGGCCGTCTGACTTTCCTGACGCAAGACGCCATAGTTTACAAAACATTCTGACATTCATGTCATTTGGCATTGGTAGGTAGATATCTACGCACACTAACTATTATTATATTATGTAACTATTTTTATCTTAAACAAAGCTGTAAATCTTCCTTGAATAAATAAATAAATAAATAATAAATAAATAACTTGTATGGTCGAATTACGACTTCTCAATTGATGTAGAATACTGTTTCCTTGTGACAGAAAAAAAACCTGCGCAGAAATAAACGCTCAGTATATAGAAGTAGGTTCAAGTTTTCATTGACTGTCACTACAAAATACACACGTATCAAATGAGGCAAGACAAACTTATACGAGTACACATACAAAAGAATCGTATTTTACCACGTTTTTATTAAGTCTCTTTCTTTTTTTTTGTCTGTCTGTCGTTCTGAGTGGAAACTTGCAACTCAATTTATTCATTTATTATATAATGCTAATACAATAACTCAATTTATTAGACAGACAGACAGATAGGTACATAAGAAAACAAAAAAGAACAGAATTTATGTTTCTCTTTATTAATAAATTGCCGCGTGGTAGAGTAGAATAGGACCACTCCAACTCTTCCCGTGGATGTCGTACAAGGCGACTAAGGGAATACATTATAAAACATCAATCAGGCCTCCCCAACCCGTCTGGCCAGCGCGGGGAGTGTAGGCCAAATCCTCCGTCTGTCTCCGGCAGATGGGAGAGGGTTGTGCTCCTGCAGTGGAGACAAAAAAAAACCTGATGATGATGAATAAATTAAATAAAAATGAATAACAGTCCTAATAACACAGAGCACACAGTTTTCAATATTCTCGATGCATAAGAAGAATCAGGAGAATAAATCAGAATTTTTTTTAACATAACCAACGGTGTGATAGACGGCCCCGCCTATTATGTTTCTAAACGAATGTTTGCATTTAATCACAGTGTGACAGGGTGGGTCGCCACTCACATTGGACCCAATTTGGACCCAATTTCACGTCAATCCCAAACTTATTATACGGCTGTTAGGCCTAACGCAAACTTCAGACTTTTGTATTTTTGAACGAGATTTTGAACAATTTAAAAAAAGATTGCAACTCTATTTAATTAATAAAGAATTTTACTGTATGGAGGAATATTATAGCGTTCTTAATACATAATTACTGACTTGTATGTGTGGGAATGATGAGAAAATTACCTAATATATTTATAATAATTTCATCAATAATAAATTGTAATAATTAGATGAATAAGATTTTTAGCGTTATGTACACTAGAAATAGTAATAATTATTGCATGCTCCAAGGCAGATCACAGAGCCCATTATACAAATATACTAACACTAACACCTGTGTATCGCAATAAAGTTTTTTGAATTTTGTAGATGTCATAGTCGGTTGACAAAATCTATGTCTAAAGACTGCGTCTCTTACTTTGAAGTCAGCCACAGAAACCCCATCTAGATAGAATGGTGAAGTAGACGCGACATGCGTGTCAATGATTTGCAATATATTGCAAAAACTATCAAAGGCTTACTCTTTTCGCGCCGACTTACGGTCGGGTAAACACCGACCAAAAAACTGCAAAAACTCCATATTGGTTTCTAACTATATTTCATTCCAGATTAATAGTCCTATGAAAACCAACGCTATTTGCGTCTCGGTAACATATACATGAAAGGGTCACCAGCAGCAAAAATAGGTTTGTATTACCATGTAAACTTTGCAGTCCACTTAGGAACACCATCTATTGTGTATTTTGTTTTCGAGACGCAAATGCGTTTGTTTTCATAGGACTATTAATCTGGAATGAAATATACATAATTGTGTCTCCTCACTAGAAACGTAGCCGTGAGGGAGAAGAAAGAGTGCGAAAGAGCGTGCTGTGTCCGAAAATCGGCACGCGCGGAACTGAAGTAAATAAATGGTATTAACCGTTTTATATTGATAGGATTTCTGTGATCGCAGCTATGGAAAGAGCTATTTCCGACGCGCAAAATAAAGAGAAATACGAAGATAAGACACTTGGTCTCTACTACAACAAATGAGAGATTGAGATGGGCCAAGACAGTTGCACGAGTGGACCAAAGTCGGGAGAACTAAACAGACCATTCGATCGAATTTGAAACTATGAGCTACGAAAAATTATTTTGATTCATGGTATGAAGTGCAGGTACATACACTGGTCAAATCTTAAACTAGGATTTTCTCCTGTGCGATGGGAATTAAACAAGGAAATGTCAATTTACATTAGATTGTATATATCTAACTATATACCTATACCTCTTACTTATGCCCCCGATAAAAAGTCTGTTGTCTGCGTGAGGCCTTAGTAACAAAGTTTGTCACGCCAAACGTCGCTGTTTTTGAAGTTTCAATAATCCGTAACTAAAGATGTTAATTTGGGATGTTTTTTCTGCTTTCAGAATCCAGGAAGACGTTTAATGGCTTCAGGAGATTACTGTTAAGTGTTTTTCAAGGTGTTTTTTTATGATTCAAATTGAAGACAGATTGTGCAACCAATGCATCATGTTCGACGGCCTCCGTGGCGGAACGGGTAGCTCTCGGCCTGCCACGCCGGAGGGTGCTGGTTCGAATCCCGCTAGGGGCAAATGTTCGTATGATGAATATGAATGTTTGTACCCAAGTCTTGGATGTTTATATATTTATTTAAGTATGTTTATCCGTAATCTAGTAACCATACCACAGGCTCTGCCTAGTTTGGGACTGGATAATTGGTGTGAATGTCTGACATATTATTTATTTACTTATTTATTATTATTCGGAATGTTAATTATTGTAAACTATTTCATTTGTAAATCTCGCTTTTATTACTAACTAGCTGCTGCCCGCGACTATGTCCGCGTGGACAACTTAACATCACAAACTATTATATATTGTCCTATGTCCTATTCCAAGACCTAAACTATATGTGTGGCAAGTTTCATCGCGATCCGTCCAGTGGTTGAAGCGTGATTGAGTAACAAACATCCAAACATCCAAATATCCAAAAATTCGCATTTATAATATTAGTAGGATATTATTTTATTCTGTGTTCTTTGACAATGCAACTTTAGATCAGCTTAGTTTTATAATGTACTTAAACTCGTCGCTTTTTACCATGTCAAACTTTAACGTCATTCATGTGTAAGTTTCGATAATCACACATCTTAAATCAAAATAGACATCAATTTGGTTTCCCATACGAAAGAGATGTTTTTCGGGATAAAAACTATCCTGTGTCCTATTTCAGGACCTAACCTATATGTTTGCCAAGTGTAACAAACATCCAAACCTTCGCATTTATAATATTAGTGGGATAGTGGGATGGGAAGGGATATAAACAAAAGAATGTAGACTTAGCCTAGAGTCATAGAATACCTAATAATACTACGCTAGAGTTCTGCATGCCCCAAAAGGTTGAATTGTATTGAATGAAAGGGTAATGCCGTGTGGTTTCCAGTAGAGTAGAATAGGACCACTCCAACTCTTCCCGTGGATGTCGTACAAGGCGACTAAGGGAATACATTATAAAACATCAATCAGGCCTCCGCAACCCGTCTGGCTAGCGCGGGGAGTGGAGGCCATATCCTCCGTCTGTCTCCGGCATATGAGAGAGGGTTGTGCTCCTGCAGTGGAGACATGCTTTATATTTAGTCGACTTGTATGACATAAGAAAGACTAAATAATATTACAAGTACAGAAAGCGCACTCCCTCAGAAAGCTTGCTCAATTTCTCATTAACGTACTACAAAATTCGATGCAAGCCAAATTGAATCCTACGCGCATGGAATAAAGTCAATGTTACACTGAACTTCCAAATCATGCACCATTGACAGTCGTACGCTATTTGCTTAGGTGCCCCGGCAATCGGGGCCGCACCGCGTAGTATATTTTTATACCTAAAGAGCGACGTGAAACAGCCTGGTAGGAGGTAAAAGTACCATTTTACCATGACTGTTTGTTATTAAGAAGACCTCATATGATTCACAAACCTCCACTTAACCTAATAAAGTCTTAAAATTACCGTAAACACGACAGAACCCGTTTTAAAATAGGGTACTTTCCTCAAAAACTGCTCTCAGTACGTGGTTTCCCTGGTGAATAGTCAATTTGTCTACATAATAATAAAACAATAAACGTAAGAATGTCTGTACATTTAAGGTATTACTTTATAGAACACTAGCTGGTGCCAGCGACTTCGTCTACGCATGATTAGTATTTCGAGTAGCTTTTTTGTAGGACTATTTAAGATAAACATTTCCATCATACTTTACATATGTGTAACTCTAGCGGTTTTGGCAGCGCACGCCAGAATAGCTCGCAGATACTTACTTGATATTTTGGACAATTCACCCAATATCTTTATAAATTGTAGCCTATGTGTTATTCTGATGTAAGCTATATTATTGTAAAGTTTCATTAAAATCCATTCAGTAGTTTTTACGTGAAAGAGTAACAAACATCCATCCATACTTACAAACTTTCGCGTTTATAATATTAAGTAGGATAGGATTATTTTTGTTAGAATATATTGTATGTTGGTCTGCCCATCTACACTACGGACGGAGTTCAAGCACAGAGTTACTACGTAACAGATACATAGTCCCTAGTACAACGAAAATACTTAATACATTCGCTTTTAATCGCCTACCTCCTTCTCACTTTCAGACAATACTCGCAAAAATCTAAGGCGCTGGACTTAGCGTTGTTATTACTGGGTACGGCAGAGAGACCCCAAAGTGTAGGTACTTATACGTAGGTTCGATCTAGTGACGGAGACCTGGTTTAAGGTTGAATGCTCGGTAACGCCCTTTCGCATGCAAGTTCAAAGTTGAAATTCACTTATATTTCATTCCAGATTAATAGTCCTATGAAAACAAACGCATTTGCGTCTCGAAAACAAAATACACAATAGATGGTGTTCCTAAGTGGACCGCAAAGTTTACTTGGTAATACAAACCTATTTTTGCTGCTGGTGACCCTTTCATGTATATGTTACCGAGACGCAAATAGCGTTGGTTTTCATAGGACTATTAATCTAGAATGAAATTTAGTGTGTATCATGAAATAAAAGATGATCAAATAATTATTTAGGATTTTTTTTACACTTATATTTTCGCATAACTTTTGATTGATATCTCCGATTCCGATGAAGTAAAGACTAACTATTACTCCGAATTAATCCCCACATTTGTCTGAAAACTCCATCAACATTGGTTTGGTCGTTTTTACGTGATGCGTGCACAAATAAACGCAGAAATATTTTTTTTTTATCGAATATGTTCAGTGTGCAGACACGCGAAGTTTATGAGATTCGCTCGGTCTTTGCAACCTTCGCTCGCTCCATAACCGCAAGCGAAGTCGCAGGCAACGGCTAGTTTAGACATAAAGCAGTATATTGCGCTAATAGTGGCCATAAACAATAAAACGTTCGAGATAGCGGCTGTATAGCGGGTTCTCTTGCCTTTGTGTCAGACATGAGAATAACTTTTGACACTGGGTAATAAGGCTGAGCTTACGCGGAGGATGGAGGCATGACAGAGATTATGATGTTTATGAAGACGTGTAAATGGGTATTTTATGGAATACAGAGTTTACAATAATACTAGTCTCATGCCGTGTGGTTCCCGGCTTAGAATAGGGCCACCCCCTATCTTTCCCGTGGATGTCGTCGAGGCGACTAAGGGATTGCACCAGGGACGGGCAGCAGCGTTCTCCTGTGTGTATATGTTAAGATCATTACTGCGGTCACCAATCCGCCAAGCGTGTCAAATCCCCCAATGGACATCTAACTAAAAGTGGTATTCTACTGGGGAGGCCTATGTCCAGCTGTGGACGTATTTAGGCTGATGATGACTGTCGTCTTGCGATAGATAAGACGATAGATGGACAAAGAGAACAACATAATGGTGTCCAAAGGAGACAGAACACAAGGAAGACCAAAGAAAAGGTGGATTCAATGAGGAAGGCATAACGTGGACCAGAAATACAAAGAACAGGAAGGAGTGGGACAAACTGGAGGAGGGCTTTGCTCGGAAAAGGGCAGATAAAATATCCTACTTCCTACTAATATTATCAACGCGAAAGTTTGTAAGTATGGATGGATGTTTGTTACTCTTTCACGTAAAAACTACTGAAAGGATTTTAATGAAACTTTACAATAATATAGCTTATACATCAGAATAACACATAGGCTACAATTTATAAAGATATTGTGTGAATTGTCCAAAATTCTATTTCTTTTCTATTGGGGAGGCTTATGTACATAAGCAGTCTATTCCAAGCTGGGAATCACACGGATAATATATACTTGCGTCAATATTTATTAACTAGCTCTGCCCGCAGCTTCGCTCGCGTGGACTACACTTCCGCTCCCGCTCTCACACTCACACACACCCGCTCGCACACTCACTCCCGCATGCGATGAAAGACATTTTATGGCAAAGAAATTTAAACCTTGGGTTACATTATTGAAGTTTTAGTAGATATCCTTAATTTTTATGTTGATATTTATAGCCTATGTTACTCAATGATAATGTAGCATTCTAATGGTGAAAGAATTTTTGAAATCAGTTCAGTAGTTTTTGAGTTTTTTCGTTACAAACATACAACATTTTCCTCCTTGTAATATTAGTGTAGATGTAGATATAGGCTACCTTCGTAACGTGTCAGCCTAAATTCTAGTTTTGTATGCTTCGTTTAGATACGAGTATGTGTAAGTAAATATATTTCCATGTAAAGCTTTTCCATCACGGAACTAAAGGAATGCCAGTAGAAGTTGTCACACGCCACACAGTTGTACTTCCCGTTGTCCAATGTTTCAAATGTCGATCCGATGTCGACAAGTAAACAGCAAGCTGTTTCGCACGCGTGGAGTAAGGCTTTATTGTTTCACTAAAAGTGAAGGCTATTTTATCGTTGTATCATTTGTGTTTTTATCGTGAAATAAAGATTAATTAATTGAAGACTTGTTCCCATGGTAAAAATGGCATATGTTCATCTCCATGATACTGGCTACGTGCATGCAATATTTCAGAACGGTTCGAGTGGAGCCGCGAAAACTTAACAAAAAAAAAACTCAGTTTCGGATTTAAAATATTAAATGTTTTCTATCTCAAAAAATAATACAGACTAAAGTCAAAGTCAAACTGATTTATTGCATATGAGTACACTTGGTACATTTAAACACGTCATTTGTTTTTATCGACTACCGCTTCCTAGGTGTTAGCGCTGTGAAGAAGAAACGGCGCAACAAACTTCACGCAACACATCTTTTAAACTAATATTCTTACGTAGAAATATATATGTATGTTTGTTTCTTCTCAGTATGAAATTTTTAATCCTCGGCAATTGTCCAATGCAACTCCTTTATACATTCTAAAACTAAATCCAAATTAAACCACCCACCCACTTAATTAATCAACTTTACAGTGACTTGACCACAGAAAGTTCGCAGCAAACTTGAACCTGTGTCGGACACAGTGGAAAACGCGCCCAACCTGCGCTTATCTAAACAGTTTCCGAGTAAGTACGTGCTTTACCGCGCGAGATTATCGCTAAACGAGGGCGGGGCAGCGGTTAGAGACAGTCGTGACTTACGTGTGAACCGGCCTGTTAAATTGTCTGCGATTTTGTTTACTAGCTCAATTCAATTACACTATATATTACACGATAAAAAAGACAGATACAAAAATAAGTAGCTTATACTTGTACATTTATATGTGATTTTATCGCTAATTTCTTCCAGAAAACTTTTAGGTAGAGGATAAGAACAGCAGAGAAATTTAGGTTGGGCAGTAAAATATGGATGGGAGTTTATACCCGTTTATACTACGAGTATATTATTTATTAATTATATTTTATTATTATTTCATAGCCTGTCGCTGTCAACTGCTCTACATAACCCTCGCTCACCCTGTCCTTCGCGCTCCCCATCCAGCCGTTTTCGGCCACCTTTTTCAGGTCGTCGGTCCATCTGATCTGTAGTCAGTAAATAAATACGAATTGCTGCTTGTATTAAGTTAAATACTAAAAATGTATTACGTTGTGGATTCACTTCACAATATTCTACTTAAAAGAATGGACCGTCTACCTGAAAAAAAATCATATATACTTATCGTTAAATACATTAACATCGAATAACACCTGGAAAAGGACCAACTTGTACAAAGTTGTGTGTCTACGATGAGAAACGTACGCAATAAGTTTTAGATGTAGACTAATTTGTTGGTATATGATGATATTGATGATCGATCCTGCCCTTTTATAGGCGTAATTTATTAATGTTATTCAATACATTTTCCAAATAAAACGCGTCAAAATCACGAGTCCCAGTTTTATACCGTTTAATAATATTATTCAAAACCAATAAAAGAACACAACGGTTACAACACAATTAACTATTAGACACAATGAATTTCATAAGAAAAGGTAAATTACGCCAATGGAATACCAACAAGGGCTTTATCTTTATTAATATTCAGTTTGTGGCAACGATTGAACGATTCTCGTTAATTTTTACGGATCTACTTCTCTATAACAATTACGATATAAAATGTCATCACTAAAACTGTGAACTGTAAGTAGAAGATTAGTATTTGAACTATGTCTATCATTAAGAGCCGTGGTAGCCGGTTGGTTGTGCACTCGCCTCACGTTCATGAGGTCGTGGGTTCAAACCCCGCCCGTATCAATGAGTTTTACGAAACTTAAGTACGGTTTATTTATAATACCACAGGCTTTTCGGTGAAGGAAAACATCGTAAGGAAACCTGCATATGCCGAAGAAGAAATTTTGAGGCGTATGTGAAGTCCACCAAATCGGCTTGGGGCACCGTTGGTGGTCAGGGGTTTGGCGCAAAAGATCCTGAAGGGTCGAAGTGTCGCCAGGTCTTCCTGGCCCCCTAAGAAGATAAGATAAGATGTCTATCATTGTGTGTTCACATGCTGGTATTAGGGACCTTAACATCAGTCTACCGATGGATATAGACACGCACCCTACACCCCATCCTTCGTCTCATTCATCGCTTTCGTCTACATTTTTAAGGTCATTGGTCCATCTTAAACTAATCTGATAAACGGTTCGGTGCTAGATATGTGACCTGCTAACATAAAATATTTAGTCTAAATATGAAAACGAGTTTTATTTGCCAAATGGACCGACGACCTGAAACAGATAATAACAGCAAGGGATCAAACAGATAATAACAGCCGGTACTGGAGAAGAAATTTGTACCAATTGCAGGAAGTCCGCTATGAGCAAAAATCTCTATACACTCGGGTAATTCGGGTGCCCCTGGGGTGCTCTACCTCTGGGCTTCCGTTTGACACTAATCTATAAAACCCTGTATAGTTGCCTAATTCCCATGCACCGTGAAACATCCTAGAGTGGGCGTAGACAATTGCATATGTATGTTTTTCTAATAAATAAAAACCTGAACTTCGCGCTACTCTACATTGCAAATGTTTGCAAAAAAACTTAGAGTCTAAGGATTAGTAATTATATTATATCAGCCCTTAGACGCCACCACACCCGGTCCTCTGCCCTCCACATCCAGCCGCTTCCGGCCACCTTCTTCAGGTCGTCAGTCCACCTGGCGGCGGGGCGTCCCACCCTGCGCGTGCCGCGCCGCGGTCTCCACTCCAGGACCAGTCTGCCCCAACGCCCGTCGGTTCTGCGACACATGTGACCCGCCCACTGCCACTTCAACCAAGGATTAGTAATAGAAAGCATCAATCTCATTAAAACCATTTTTTTTCTTAGTTTGTGCTCGCCACGTAAAAACTACTGAACCGATTAACCGAGATGAAATTTTCAGAAAAACATAGGGTTTATATAATTTGAAGTAAAGAAAAGAACGTGAAGTGCTATTTATGGTGGTCACACCATTCGTCACAGGATCTAGCGGCGAGATATTTAAATTAACTAAATGCCCGAATTGTTTTCTTTTCCTAGAACGAAAGTTTGACATTTAATTGCGCGCCACACCGCGTGTTATCCTTTGAATTGGTCAGTGTAAGGCTCAGTGTACACTCGACCAACATTCAATTCAATTACTCTATATTACAATAAACATAGATACAGAATGTCCCAGAGGGGTAGGCACAGACTAGTAATATCTTTGGCACAGACGATGTCACTTTGCAAGTTTCTGACAAACGACACACTGACAGCGACTTTCCTTTGCCTGCTTTTCGCCCCGTGATACCACTTGACGTGATGTGTGGCGAACGACATCGTCAACTTAATGAAAATACACATAAATAGCTTACATTAGTATCCTACTAATATTATAAATGCGAAAGTTTGGATGTTTGGATTTTTGTTACTCAATCATGCTTCAACCACTGTAGTGCTATTCTCTAAAATACAAGCTCATTTGCGAGTCACTCTCAAATGACTTCATTCACTTTGAAACCTAATCCATTGGCTTTCTGTCCAGAGAACTATCAAAGTGAGGTGAACAATAGAATCAATTCACCGTTGGTGGCGTTCATTAGAAAGACCTATGTCCAGCAGTGAACGTCTAAGGGCTGAATGGTAAATAAAAATAAAATATTCGAAGTATAACACATAAAAATCAACTTTTTTTGGAAATTTTATGCATACCTATATTGTAAATTGTACAATGTGAATTTATATTCGATATAATTTATGGCAGCATTTTAAACTTATTAATGCCATAAGAATTAATGACAATCTCAGACCATTTAGGTACTGAGTACATTATACTGTCTCCTTATCCTGTTTATGGGCGTATTAAAAACTGATAGGAAACTTTTTATATAACACTAGCTGTTGCCCGCGACTTAGTCAGCGTGGACAACTTAACATAACAAATTATTATGTATTTCCCGTAGGAATGGGATATTTTTCCTATTCCAGGACCTAACCTATATGTGTTCCAAGTTTCATCAGGATCCGTTTAGTGGTTGAAGCGTGATTCAGTAACAAATATCCAAACATCAAATATACAAATATCCAAACTTTCGCATTTATAATATTAGTAGGAAGTAGGATACTTATACTTAGGCATGTTGCTTAAACACGCTGTATCAGTCTATGTGTCACTAACCTAACGATCACTATGCTTGCTGCGCGTGCGCATAGCTAGCACTAAATTGATGCGCGTGACGTGAATGTTATAGGAATGGGACAATAACGGTCGATTAGGTGTAGTATACATCAAATATTTAGCATTTACGCCATCACGGTGAGGTTAGGCCTCTGTCCAACAGTGGGACCTTATAATGGCTTTTGATAATGAAACAGCACCTAAGGGGATGTCCTCTAGAAGGAATAGAAGGAATCCTCTAGAGGGAGCCCTCTAAAAGGAGTCCTCTAGAAGGAGTCATCTAGAAGGAATCATCTAGAAGCCGTCCTCTATAAGGAGTCTTCTAGAGTATCATTAACGAATACGCGTCATGATATGTACTTAATCAGACTATATCTGTCCACAGCTGGCCTTAACCCCCTCCCCCCCCCCCCCTCTAAAATGATAAACAACTTACAAAATATCTAAAATAATAAGTATAGACTCACCTTAATACCCCACGGAGGTCCTACTCAAGTATATTATCGAATTTAATACTTACTGTCAATTTTATCGATATCGATTCAATCCTATTGGACAATCCGGAGGCTTCCAAGGAAATGTCTGTAAGTACCCATTGTCTTATATAAGATAAACGCTACCTGTCGACCAATAAAAATAGTTTTTGTATCCTGGTGGACTGTGCTTTTGGTTTCAAATCGTCTAATTTGAGATATACATTATATGTTCTTTGGGATTTTTGCACTCGGTTTTATGATGACAAGTTGTATGTAAGAATTTGTAGGTATATTACATTCCACAGCTATTGTCATACGAAAAGAAACGTTATTTGCTACTATTCAATATACTTTATTGCAAGAATTGGGGTCTTTTTGATATGAAAGCGAGCGTGGAGAAAATTACGAATTGGGGAGAGGGAAAGATGGAGAGAGACATCTAGGAAATTGGGGAAGGAGAGGAGAGAGTGAATGAAGTAAGAAGGGGTGGAAGAGGTGAAAGGGAGAGAAGAGAAATGATGTAACAACTTCGTTTCGCATACAACACAGCACCGAGTATGTACAAACTATCCCTTTTAATTTTATTAAATCAAAGGTTATTATAAGTGTTGGAGTCCTTGACCACTTCTTTTATATATACTTTGTACGTACTCCTAAAATTGTAGGTTAGATTCCCTCATAGTTGAACATATTGGAATAAAATCTGGAAACCTAGACTTGAGTCCTGTTGCTGTATTGTAATCTCCTTATTACAAGAAATTCTAGTTATGTGATGATATGGTATAGTGACCCCATCAATTTAACGTCTAATATTGTCGTAATCGTCAATATTTATTAAACTTTTTTTTAAATAAACACCTTAAAGATAAAATATAGTTTCCTTTAACAATTTATCATTCTATTTGCATTCAAATATCCAAATTAAGCTTTTGTATTTTGGAATTTTTATATATATTTTAAATCGCAGCATGTGGTATGTGTTTAACTGTTATATGACTACCGTGGCGCGGGGTAATGTCTTAATTTCAACTGACAAACTTACATTTGCTTACGAACGAGGCGCCGCTTTCCATATCCTTTAGTAAGTGCTGTATAAACGAAATGTAATAAATGAGGTTCAGTTCAAGATTTAGCCACACGCATTCAAAATTGTGTCCATTTAAAAAACGGAATTTAAAAATATATTTTATGTATACGCATCGGTAGCTATTGAATTAATTTCAAATATCAAGAATTATCGGTTGCGCTATCTGTAGAGGTTTTTATTTGATATGTTTTACGTATTGACATGAAATTGATACTTTCGTTTGGAACACAAACAATTTGACGTTTTTGATATTACACGTGGACCTTTATAAAATTAGCAATTAATTGATATCGGCGGGAACCGAAGTGTCGTATTCAGACAATAGAATTTTTTTTGGTAGGTACTGCTGCTATCATAATATAAAAATAATGCTATCAAATCAACGATCTCTATGTACTACTAGATGGAGCGTTCTAAACAATTGCTCTGTTCCACGCAACTGCGGCTCCTGGAGCCACAACTCGTTCACATTTAATTTGAAACTTGTGCAGTTACTACGCAGAACATTTAATTAGGTATTACTAAATATTGACGGTACGGGGAAATGAGCGTCAATATCTAGTAAATAATTAAATGAAAATAATCAACCGCAGAAACTTCATAAACAAATGTATAGGTGAATTTTAAAAAAGGGGTTTGATATCTATACTTACTTGTGCAGTAATTTGTTACGAATTGGATGTATTCTATACGAAAGCGAAATATAATTAACTATGAGTTATCGATAGTATTAAAGTATCGACATTAGCACTTGCAAAGTTGTCATCGTCTGGTTACCAGACCTAGAAATTAGTCTACAGTCTGCTACTAGACCTACGGGCCTACTCTGTAACATTTTCGAATAATATAATAATTTTAAATAATTGACATTTTCAATATTTGGTAATTTATATTTGTATTTTAATTCAATTTTTTTATTTGTTAGATAAGTATACAAAACAGATTAGGTTCGCTTTAATTTTATCCAAATTATATTACCATTGTATTTTTGTTGTCCTTGCAAGTAATTTTATGTTTTTTTTTTATTAATATTATTATCCGCTATTATTTGGCAGAATATATTGAAAACAATACTCATAATATCTGATGTCGTGTTATTCCAGACTTTGGTAATATTCGTCTTGTCTATTTCTTTTACTAAAAAATGTATATTGCGGGTTTTAATGTACAAAGTCGGTCCAAAACTATCCGTTGTAACTTTAGCTAGGATGTGAACTTGTGAGTGTATTTTTTACAGCTGTGTTTGTAAAGTCATTATATTTATTATCACATGTAAATGTGGATTCGGACTAAAATTAATGTTTGAAATAAACACGGATATTTGACGTAGTGCCTCGTAAAGGAATAGATATTACATATTGATGTAAGATAATAATTGGATCTTTAAATGTGTATAGAAGAAACGAAATTTATATTTAATATTTCATATGTTTATGTCTACGATTAAAATAAGACCTATTTCAAAATAACAAAAAGTTTTGGTAATGTATGAAAATGTATTTTCGTCATCCGAAATATTTTTGAAATTTTATAAAGTTTTTTTTTTATCGTGACTGTGTATTTACAGCTCTTTATATTTATAACTAAAGACATCCAAGTTCAGACCAGTATTTTACTCAGAGTGAGAGATTTCTTTTTTTTTACATAGATACCTACTTGTATAATTCCATATTAGAATCTTCTTGTGTACTGTAGGAACTAGACAAGCATAGGACAATTCACAGATATAACATTCCGGACCGGGACCTACTTGTACAATTTGTATGGGTCGGAACCGACCCCGAGACTTCTGATGCTCAAGTCTATCCTTATTTGATGGTCTCTCTTTATTAGAATTCTGCCAATTTCGAGTCTGTCAAAGTTCAGACCACGGGTTCATTAAAGAAGCTACCTTGTAAAGTAACAAACAGACATCTTCTGTAATAAGAATATTCTGTTCAATCAAATCGAGTAAAACTCGATACCTGCTTCCTCTGATCACAAAAACCTCTTTTATACCCAAACTCGTACGTAGAGTATCTTTATTAACATAGATCTCTCCAAACACGGCTATAAACGTCTATAATACCCATTAATAAACTCTAAACTGTCATTAATTATACAAAATGGCTGCCAAGGTGACGTCCGGACGTGTCACCCACTTTTTGTAATGCCGGGTCGATCCCACGCGTGATGTATGTGTTTTGATGGTAAATTAGAGATTGAAAACATTTTTAGGAGTTGACTAATTTGCTTGTTAATTAATTATTCTAGTGCTTCATTAATACCGAGCGGAGTTAAAGCGTGTTTGTTAAAGTTTTAGTCTAATTATGATAGACTAATAATTCCCCACGGCGCTGCCTGCCGTTTTTAAATTGCTGTGACAACCTTTTCTTTTTAAATTGAAATATAATTTTTATTAATTTTATACTCGTACACAAACTACCAAATATAATTTTGTTCCAATGCTTCAGCTGTTATGATTTGAAATAGAGTGTTCATGGAAGACATTTTTAACATTATCTCAGAGACGATTCAAGGTAGGGTACCTGAAGATTGGCGTGATATCTTATGCGAGTCGAAAGGTCGCAGCCCAGTAGTGGGTACCTAGGACCAAGCTTGATCCGAGGTGTGTACTACCAGCCGTGCACGACGTACCCTAGCGGAGGGAAGGTGAGATTGGCTTCTTTTGTTTAGAAATCAGAAAACAGGCAAAATAATCGAATACAAATTCATCGTAATTTAGGTCGTGAACTCGAGTTGATGCTTCTTTTATTATTGTTTAAAGCCTTATTTTGCGAGCAGGATGCATACTTAGTCACCGTTTCCCAGAACGGCTTCATTTTGTGGCCACTAAAGTATGTCTAAATGACATTAATGGCCCATGCTGTATCAGGTGACGATTTAAGGACTCGCACACATTGTTGAGTATATCTGACTTAAGTCTTCGTAGCAGTTTTACCTTACCACCTCCCTACACCTCATACCATGAAGCAAAATAATTTTTCGTAGCTCACAGTTTTCACTGGGCTTACCTATATAATTTAGAGTAAAGAAAAGAACGTGAAGTGATATTTATGGTGGTCACACCATTCGTCACAGGATCTAGCGGCGAGATATTTAAATTAACTAAATGCCCGAATTGTTTTCGTTTCCTGGAACGAAAGTTTGACATTTAATTGCGCGCCACACCGCGTGTTATCCTTTGAATTGGTCAGTGTAAGGCTCAGTGTACACTCGACCAACATTCAATTCAATTCAATTACTGTGTATTACAATAAATATATAGATACATACATAGTGTCCCAAAGGGGTAGGCACAGACTAGTAATATATTATCATTGACACAGACGATGTCACTTTGCAAGTTTCTGACAAATGTCACACTAACAGCGACTTTCCTTTGCCTGCTTTTGGCCCCGTGATACCACTTGACGTGATGTGTGACGAACGACATCGCCAACATAATAAAAATACACAGATACAATTATCTACACCTCATACCATGAAGCAAAATAATTTTTCGCACTTGATAAGTCACTTCAAAGTGTTTTCCTTCATGATTGACACTAATTGTTTTTTAAATTGGATAACAGATGATTTTAATGTGAATCTGTTATCTAATTTAATAACCAATTAGTGTCAATCATGAAGGAAAACACTTTGAGGTGAAACTATGAGCTACGAAAAATTATTTTGCTTCATGGTATGAGGTGTAGGTAGAGACAAGAGATAGAGACATACTTTTTATGACTCTACAGACAATAAACTCCAGATGGCATTCTCATCTGTCATACCTCGTCTATCTCAACTCATAACTCGAGGCCAATTATCATCTAAAACAAACCGAGGCGAGACTCGACACGATCGAGGCTGGAGGCACACCTTTGCGTCGTTTTTTATTTGCCTCGATAGAGGCAGTGGTGTTAAGTCATTGTCATATTCTACTGTAGGAGAGATCGTCTAAGATAAAAAAAAATAACAGCAACCTATTGTGCAAAACGCATTATACTAGGCCTCTCTGTTACTCAAGGGTTGTCTGGAAGAGAACCCAAAGTGATATAAGTCTGCCTTTATACATAACCAGCTGTGCCCTTACGTGGACTACAGAATCCGCTCCCCTTCCCACTTCCGCTCCCATCCCCACTCCCACTACAGCTCCAAATGTAGTCCAAACTCATCGCAATCTGAATAGTACCGAACATTAAAATAATACTTCTTTGTTATTACACCTTTGGTTACATTATCGAAGTTTTAGTAGAGATCCCTAGTTTTTATAATAATAAATTATAGCCTACGTTACTCAGGGATAATGTAGCATTCTAATGGTGAAAGAATTATAGAAATCGGTCCAGTAGTTTTTGAGTTTATTCGTTACAAACATACAAATCTTTCCTCTTTATGATATTAGTGTAAATTTTATTAATATTTGTTGTCGCTGTAGTTAATTTTAGTACAATAAAGCCTTTACATACATAAAAATAAATACATACATAGTGCCGTGTGCTATGTCCTATTTTAGGACTTACCCAATATGTGTGCCAAGTTTCATTCCGATTCCCGATCAGTCCAGTGGTTGAAGCGTGATTGAGTAACAAACATCCAAATATCCAAACTTTCGCATTTATAATATTATAGTAAAACAAACTTAGCCTTCAAAATTACAGCTCCTATATTTCTCTAGATATAATCAATGCTCTTAAACCAGTGGACAATATACGCATAGTCCTCCACACTAATGTAGCCGTGGCAGTCTGTCAGACGTTTGTATTAGCCAGAGAATAAGTTATCTCGGTTATCATAATCTAACAAAAGATCACAATACACTCTTACAGCATCATCAATATATTACCGAGTAGACTGAGACGCAACTGCCTTGATACTTGCAAATATTTCTAGCGTCAATAAATCTATACTAATATTCATCATCAGGTTATTTTTGTCTCCACTGCAGGAACAACCCTCTCTCATCTGCCGGAGACAGACGAAGGATTTGGCCTACACTCCCCTCGCTGGCCAGACGGGTTGGGGAGGCCTGATTGATGTTTTATAATGTATTCCCTTAGTCGCCTTGTACGACACCCACGGGAAGAGTTGGAGTGGTCCTATTCTATTCTACCGGATACCACACGGCAATACTAATATTATTAAGAGGTAAAGTTTGTGAGGTTTTAGGGGGTATCTCTGGATCTACTGAATAGATTTTGAAAATTCTTTTACCAATAGAAAACCTATATAATTTATAAAGTTACGTGGTCCACGCGAACGAAGTCGCGGGCAACCAGCTAGTAAAAATATACTTCATACACCTAGGGTTCCTGGTAGAATTAAATATGGAAAGAGCAACCTCACACACAAACTAAGATTAATTAGTTCAAAGCGTCAGTCCGTCTATAATTGAAGTTATTAAATCAACGACCTCTAGTGTGTCGCTGGAGGTACTAATCCTCAGAAGGCGGCCACAAAATACTGTAGTATTTGAATGCTGTTCACAGTAAACCGAAGTTTTGAGTTTCTATTAAAGTTAGAGTTTCCAATGATTGACCCATCCAGTCCTTAAGGAACTGTGGCTTTTGAACCCAGGGTACTTAAGGGGATTTTAATATATTTTTAGAGTAGAGCTATTTTTTTTTATTTCTGAAAGAGTACTGTGTAGATCGATGAAGTACCAGAGGATGTGATATTAGTTATACTTAGGTATTTTTAATGTCAATTATTTATTCAGTAATCGTGTTATACCTAGCGTAGAGTCGGTGCGTAAGGCAAGTTTGTGCCTCGCAGTCCAACCATGCAGCATATAATAGTGCCGGGATTCAAAGCAAGGTTGTTGGTATTGAACAGTTGCGGTTGCAAATGGGGCGAAGACGAGCATGTCGCTTCCCAAATGAATCTCCACCATAGACAGCCCACTCAAGCTGTGTGTACGGCTTCAGTAATACAACAACTTACATTGGGATTATAAAAGCCATCTCAATAGGATAAAGCCAGTAACAAAGTATATCGGATCACATGATAAAACAGAAAAGAAAAGAGTACGTTTTTTTTAATAATGTTAATAACAACAATATTCTATAAAAAAAAAGTTAAACTAGAAGGGCTCAAATACATGCGTGTGTATCATCACAGTAAGATGATGATGAAGAAATATAACTATTATCAAAACTGTTTCCTCCTACTACCTCTCACAATCCAGATTCAGGGAGGTGTGAGTCGCGTGAATTACCGTCGCAGCGGGGGCTCCCGCCCCGCGCCCCGCTCCCCGCCGGGGCTCGTTCCGGGAACCGATGGCCCGATAGCCCACGCTGGCATCTTGATGATGCTGTGAGGGACTTTTTGGTCTAGCAACGGATACTAGCTGTCGGCCGCGGAATTTCAAACCTTTCTTAGTCTGACCGCCTCGTGGCTTGGTTATACTCGAGCGGAAGGGATCGTAGGTTCTATTTCCATCAGGGACAGACAATTTGTACAAGTTGGTCCTGATTTGTCCATCTGCCATAATCAACACGCTTGGCACGCGGAGCTGCGCGTATCTTATAAAATCCTTTAGTCGCTTTGACGATAGCCCGACGTGGCCCTATTCTAAGCTGGGAATCACACAGCTTAACAAGAGTAAATCATTTGTAAATATTTTATAATAATGGACGATAACAAAATGATTTCCTATAGGAAATCATAGATTCACTAGTCAGTCAAGGTTGACAATTTGAGCACACTTGATGTTGTCATTCCCCATCATTGCTTCTAAAACACATATCTTCTTACCAAACTGCTTAATTACCAACAATTATACGATCAATTTCAACCCGTAACCAGAACCAAAAATAAACCAAAGTCACTGTCTTAATCGAAATTAATAAAAGCTCGGGTAACGCGACACCTTTACGCCAGAGTTGCCAGCCCAATAAAATAAATAACCATGCTATAAACTATAAATTAAAGCGTCTTGAACGTTAAAAATACCCATTTGTCTGTGTAATTCCCACCATTTATTTGGTGGGGCAACACTGGAATGCAAAGATGGTAACACACGGGATAACTCAATCTTACACTTGAGACGACAGCGTGGACAATAAAACACCCATGCTTTAACATATACTTGATATTGGTATTTTAAATTGATTGTTTTGGGATTGACTTCCATAGATTAGAGGTGAGTTTTAGTTTCAATGAACTAATTAAACTTTACTAGATTATATATAGTAACCGAATCGGCTAACTCAGTCAAAAGACAAATGCGAATTATAACGGAGCTAATTATACGGGAGTGGGAGGGGGGGGACTTCCCTTTCATTCATTTCATTCAATTCTGTAGAACCGCAGGCAAAGCTAGTATTATATTAATTTTGTACCTATAACAACTAGCTGTGCCCGCGGGTCCGCTCGCATGGACTACACAATTATTCCAACTCTTACTCCCAGTCCCGCTTCCGCTCCAACTACAACTCCATGCGCATACGTGTTCCGCGCACAAACAAACAGATAAACAGACAAACAATTCAGAAATATCTTAATGTATTCTGTTACTTATCCTTAGACCGCCCAATATATGTTTTTGCGAATATTTTCAATGTACAGACACGAGAGTTCACGTTTTTATTTATTAGATTAACAAATTGTTAACGTCGCCAATATCAGTATCCTACTTGTTGTGCCAAAATGGGGCATTAAATATCATTTTTAATTGTATCATCTGTGACATTATGGGACGCAATTACTGAATTAAATTTCTGTCTCTTTTTTCACTCAATTTGTTTGTCTAGGAATTATGCATGCATGATTAGGGAAAAATTATAATTGGCTTCGGCCTTATAAGCTGCAAAAAAGTAAGAAATCTTACTAAAATTACCTGGCTGTATAGTCTAGCGACGTTTGCCCGTCTGAAGGACGAATCAACCAAAAAAAAAATTACTGTCTCTTTCTGACAATATTCTTTAATTTTATAGAGGAGTTGTTCCCGCGTTTTTTGGAGAACAGTTTGTTGTGTATTTTTTTTTCCAAAATAATGTATTCTTCTGGCTTTGGTGTTTAATAGTGATAGTATATTATGCAACAAATGTCTGTGTGTGTCTACACTATGAAGGAAACATAAATAAACTAAGCTGATCTTCTTAGAGCAGTGAACTTCCTAACCTTACTAAAGCTTACTATCAACGTTAGTAAGGGAAGTCTGTGACTATATCAGTACCACGTTGGTCTGAGGCACTCTGATACTTATAGTAAACAGAAAATAAAAGATATCGTGATTAGGCTGATGGTATTATTGCCAATGTCTTTAAACAAACAAAAAAATAATAATTTTATAGTTGTCATTTTTCACATGTCACTTTACACATCTGACTGCAAAGTACAGTTAGTGATGGGCAGTAGGTACTTACTATGTGGTCATAGTTCTATCTCAGTTGGTACCCGACCGAGGTGTAGGCAATCACATCTTACTTTAATGATCGTGCAGAAGAATATATTAGAGAAACAAATAAGCTATAAACAGATTAAGGTTCAAAATTCAAGCTACAAGCATCTGACACGTTACGGTCGATTGTTTCTTTTTTAATTTGGTTCATAGTCCGGGAGTTAAAGACAGAAACATATACACTTAAAATTTTTGGTAAACTAAGTGGCATTTTGTCTTAGTTGCTGTATGTTAGCTAAATTAATCATTTCCAACGATCTCTATTTATTACTAGATGGAGCGTTCCAAACAATCGCTCTGTTCCACGCAAGTAGCCACAACTCTTTCACATTCACAATGAAACTTCTGCAGTTACTACGCAGAACATTTAATTATTACTAAATATTGACGCTACGGTTAAATAATATCAATATTTAGAAAATAATTAATATTCTGAGTAGTAACTGCACAAGTTTCAAAGTGAATGTGAAAGAGTTGTGGCTACTTGCGTAGAACAGAGCGATTGCTTGGAACGCTCCATCTGGTACTACATAGAGATCGTTGAATAGAAACGATGTATTATTTTTATATCATCGATTGTTTACGCCTGTAACACTGAGATGCCATTATTACCTCCATAGTTAGATTTTTACTAAAATTTGAATTATAAGACAATAAAAAATCACACAAGGTGTCCACCTAACCCTCGATTGTTTGCAACGCTCCATCTAGTAGTACATAGAGATCGTTGATCATTTCAAACAAGATCGTGATAAAGTTAACAAGTTAGTTCAAGGGAACAAGATCTTTGTGCGCTCGTATGGAGTTAAGATGACATAAACATTTGATGAGAAACAAATGGTTTTTTTTTCTAAGTGTAATGTTAATATGACTGCCTCGTTGGCTGGGTCGCTGGGGCGGAACGCGAGCCCCAGAGGTCGTGAGTTCAATTCGCAGGGCAGACAACATTTTACACAACTTGTAGCTAAAACTTTAGATCTGGGTGTGACGTTATAATTTGTGAATTTTCCTGTCGTTGTTGATTCCCATGTCACATGTATTAGACAAATGTTGCAATTACATACTTACATATAATATATAATATGTTAGTATAAATATAGCAACGTATAGCATCGATTATTAAATGTAGGCTTAGCTCTTGATCTATCACTTTTGAACGTAAGATTAAAACATACGGACGTACACTTCGTGCGTTTGTCTCACAGAAACGGATATAGGTAGAAGGGGTACATCACTTGTTTACTTCAGTCTCGCCTTGCACGCCCCTCCCGCGCACTTTTTTGCCTCGTGGTCACGTTTTTAGTGAGGAGATACAGTTATGCAGATACAGCAAAACGGGCAATATGACTACAGATTTTTTTGCCGGTGTTGAACCGACCTTGACTCGGCGCAAAACGACTAAGCGTTTGACAGTTTCTGCAATATATTGCAAATTTTTGGCACGCCTGTCGCGCTTACTTTACCATTTTATCTCATTCATTTCTATGGTATGTCCATTCCACTTGCTTTAAAAAATTAGTTTTTCACAAAACACAGATAACTGTTTTTTTTTTACTAGAGTAACTTATTTAACTAACTAAAGTGTCCTCAAATGACGTATGCAGGCCCAAAGAATGATATTTTCCAATCCACCCTTGAGGGTTGATAAAGAGAAAAATTGCAGGTAATAATAGCTAGTCACTGTGGAAAGCAACTATAAATTTCCACAAGTCGAATTTCAGTAATCTGACTCGGGCAATACTTAATACAAAATATGTACTGATTTTACTCAAAATTCAGATTCTGTACTTAAAAAGATCAATATATACAAGAGGGTTTTGAAATTAGAGCTGGGGTGACATCACTCCATTATGAACAAAGGTTCGTACTTAAAATTCTGATCACAGCATGCTAACAATAAGATCATTTTTAGATTGCTTCTAATCATTTGTCTATGTGTTTTCGTTCGGTTTAAAATATCTTGGAAGAGAGAAATATGTCGCTCGGTAATTAAACGGATCGGTACCGCCCAGAGTGTCGCCCCGTACGTTTCCACGATAGATCTTTATCTCGTGTTAGAGTAATGGTTTGTCAGCCCGTCACTGTTCTCAGTCGATTACTTTGATACGTTGCTTTTGTCGATAACCGTGCCTGTATCGAGTCGATGGGTGGTACAACACTAGGTACACTCGCGCTCGGTTTAGATTGATGGGTGTGAAATGATTGTTTTGATGTACTGTGTGAACGTTACTCGAACGGTAGCTGACCTCAGAACTCTTTATAACATTAGGTACTAGATTTTCTTGTACGGTTAGATGAATTTCCCGTGGGAATAAAATTCTATTCCGGGATAAAAATCGCCTATGTCTAAGGGTTGCCATCTGTCCGGGTTTCCCCGGATTTGTCATATTTTACGGGGCGTCCGGGGAGCGTCCGGGCAGGGTTTCATTTGTAGTCCGGGTTTTGAAGTTTTCAATAAAAAGTTGATTTATAACAATTAAAACTATTTTACTAACTTAAAAAAAAAACTCTGTTGGCATGTCCGGATTGTGAGCTCCAAAATCATGCTTCTTGTCCTGGTTGGCTAATTTTAGAGTTATCTACAACAAATTGGTAATCTATATAAACGCTTTTTTATACCAAATTAACAACACCAATAACAAATAGGCGGACTTGTCCCACTTAGGGATCTTTTCCAGCCAACCTTAGAGTAACTGAATGGAGTCGTATAATGCGTTTAGTAACAAACTAGCTGGTGCCCGCGACTTCGTCTGCGCATAATTAGTATTTTGAGTAGCTTATATTAGCGTGGCGTAGAAAAGAACTAACATTATGACATTAAAATTATAATTTTATGGCGCACGCCAGAATAGCACGCAGATGGTAGATTTTTTCCTACTTACTTGATATTTTGGACAATTCACACAATATCTTTATAAATTGTAGCCTATGTGTTATTCTGATGTATAAGCTATATTATTGTAAAGTTTCATTAAAATCCATTCAGTAGTTTTAACGTGAAAGAGTAACAAACATCCATCCATACTTACAAACTTTCCCGTTTATAGTTTAGTAGGATAGGATTATTCAATTATCTTCCATACTAATGTATAGGTCAATATCTTTATTAATTGAATTTATTGATCAAATATATTAGTCACATCTTGTGTTTAGATTTTTGATAAAAACGTATAAACGCAATAAGGTGTCAAATTTAATTTATTTTGTTTTAAAGTAAAATGAAAAAAAAATTAATCGTCCAATTGCGTAGGTAACCTTAGCCGACTCTATCTTATCTGCGGCAGTGATAGAGCCATTACCGTTTGTAACCTGAGAGCGTAGAGATGTCCCACTGTTGGGGTGCATGCACACTTCAAATTCGGCCCGTCTCTAAATTAAATTAAAATTAAATGAAACTTTATTTCAGACAGTAATGAGTACATAATTTTGTTAGTGTGTTAGTAATGATATTGGGCTCGATTCTGAAGGCACAACGTTAAAATTTAACAGCACTAAAACTGTTGCTATCCTTGTCACACAGTATTATGAAGATAAAGGCGAAACCAATTTTAGTGCTGTCAAATTTTAAATGTGTGCCTTTAGAATCAAGTCCAATGCTTAGGTATATAAGTTAGTATTGTTATTTCTTTTGGTAAACATGTTATAATTTATTTTTTCAGACCTATGACTGTCTCCACCCAGTGTTTCTGGAAAGGACAGTCTGCTCTGGTGGCAATCATTTTCAGAATGCTGTTGTCACTACCATGCAGGCGCTGTAGTAAAGAGGCCGGCTCTAAATTACATCCTATCCTACTAATATTATAAATGTGATAGTTTGGATATTTGACGTTTGTTACTCACTCACACGTCAACCACTGGACGGATCGTGATGAAACTTGGCACACATATAGGTTAGATCCTGGAATAGGACATAGGATAGTTTTTATCCCGAAAAAATATCTCATTCCTACGGGAAATACATAATAATTTGTGATGTTAAGTTGTCCACGCGGACGAAGATGCGGACAACTGCTAGTATTTATATATCTGATTATAATTTTTTTTATGAAATATGACGTATGTCTGGAGCCTCGTATATAGAAGTGTGTACACATTTTTGTGGGGCCGAATCGACATACATATCCCAATGGAAACGCAGCCCTACCTGGACATGAGATGTGTATGTTGTAACTTGTAACCGAATGTTTGGACACTGCGTGTTTCCGATAAAGATATTAGGCACTTTACGATACTGCGCTTTGGGTGAAAGTTTACTTACTCTTTTTTATAAAACTTCGAATTGTTTTAAGTACAGCGTTTTAGTATTGGAATTGAATATATCTAATTCTATGCCATGTGCCTCAAAATCGTCATCATCAGGTTATTTTGGTCTCCACTGCAGGAGCACAACCCTCTCTCATCTGCCGGAGACAGACGGAGGATTTGGCCTACACTCCCCGCGCTGGCCAGACGGGTTGGGGAGGCCTGATGGATGTTTTATAATGTGTGATTCAAAATAACACATTCAATTGACCGGCCAGTTGGACTCAGTATTGGATTCAAGCGCCAGAGGTCTTGGGTTTGATTCCCACTGGGGACAGACAACTTTGTACAATTTGTACAAGTTGGTCCCGGTCTGAATGTCATAATTGTTAATTGTCCCATCCTTGTTTAATTCCCATAGCACAGGAGAACATCCTAGTGTGGGATTAGACAAGTGTATGTATATATGTTTATAGGTAAGTTTATATGTAGGTGATGAGCACTTGTGTTTGCCTTGTGACTGGATGTTATTTATATATTACATTATGTATTTATGTATGTATATCAGCTGTCTGATACCCATATTACAGGCTCTGCCTAGTTTGGGGTCAGGTGGCCGTGTGTGAAATGTCCCCACATATTTATTTATTTATTTATACAGTGGCTCTCTTTACTAAAAGTTATATTTCGTGTCAATTGACAGTGACAGTTGAGATCAATGTAACGCCATCTATCACCAACAACAGAAACTAAATTTATATATATTATTATAACACCCAGACTAATGTTCACAAATTGATCTTTCTAGAGTTATTTTTCCTAAGACTTTCTTCTGCTAATTTAATATTAATGTTGATAACTTTTTGTATATTTTTAAGATTATAATATATTTTTTTATTATTATGGGGATAATAGGCGAGCAGCAATTTGCTGGTATGCCTATATCTGAACTGGTGTATTTAAGTCTTTGAATTGTCACTTGTAACACGGTTTTTGAAGAACTTGTCCAGTCTGTTTTTAAAAGTGTTCACTGAGGGGGCATCGATAACGTCCTGAGGTAACTTGTTACATGTGCTCGCGACCCTGTTGCTGAGTTATTTTATTTATTTTCAAAAAATCTACAGCACTTAGTATACAGTGTTATTCAAATTTAATATAATGTAATATAATTAACTAATTTATTGTATTTATTATATTGATTTATGAATTATCAATATTATTATTAGTAATGATTTATTTTTTGATTAATTAATTGTTAATTTAAGTGTTATTCCTTATGTATATGGAGGGTTAAATAATAAAAAAAAAACTTCCTAAGTGGGAATGAACCCTCGACACTTAGCACTCGAGTATAACGCCCAAGACACTAAGTTAACAAGGCAGTAAGTCAAAAGTGATGAGGGGAAAAAGCATATTAGTAGGTACATACATTTTGTCATAAAAACTTTTGTGTTTCAAAAAGGTATGTTTCAAAATTTCAGTTAACAATTATCTTGGCAATTATTCGTGGAGAAGCGATCAGTTTAGCAAGTAATGTAGTTCGGAGCGAGTGGAGAGACAGACAGACAAATTTATAAGCGGGCGCTAACGAGATGTATCGCGGGACGAGTGCGGGCTATAAGGCTGTAAGTGAGTTCTCGAATTCTTCATTGCATATTATAAAATTCATAGAATGGCATACCTATAAGTGAAAAATGTGTACAAAAGTGTATTTAACGCTGTAAGAAATCTCTTCCAGTCAAACTTCACTGGTGAAGTAACTAAAAAAATAATGAGAGATCAAATGGACATATTCAAAATAACCGGTGTGAAGTTAGCAGCCAAAGTTAGAAGCCAATTTGTAACCCGACCAAATAGAGATCACATACTTTTTAAAAATAAAATTAATAAAATAAAATAAAATAAAATAAAATAAAATAAAATAAAATAAAATAAAATAAAATAAAATAAAATAAAATAAAATAAAATAAAATAAAATAAAATAAAATAAAATAAAATAAAATAAAATAAAATAAAATAAAATAAAATAAAATAAAATAAAATAAAATAAAATAAAATAAAATAAAATAAAATAAAATAAAATAAAATAAAATAAAATAAAATAAAATAAAATAAAATAAATGGAGCAGACCTTAAAAAACCAATCGTATGTCAAAAGAAAGGGAATACATCAAGGAGAAGCCTATATGAAAATGAAGTAGATTGATATGGTCCTAGGGTTCCGTATAATTTATTATATTATTAAGGTGAAAATTGGTGTCCGGGTATATGGAGCAGACCTTCCAAAACCACACGTATGTCAAAAGAAAGGGAATACATCAAGGAGTAGCCCATATGAAAATGAAGTAGATTGATAGGGTCCTAGGGTTCCGTATAATTTATTATATTATTAAGGTGAAAATTGGTGTCCGGGTATATGGAGCAGACCTTAAAAAACCAAACGTATGTCGAAAGAAGGGGAATACATCAAGGAGTAGCCCGTATGAAAATGAAGTAGATTGATAGGGTCCTAGGGTTCCGTATAATTTACTATATTATTAAGGTGAAAATTGGTGTCCGGGTATATGGAGCAGACCTTCCAAAACCAAGCGTATGCTGAAAGAAAGGGAATACATCAAGGAGTAGCCCATATGAAAATGAAGTAGATTGATAGGGTCCTAGGGTTCCGTATAATTTATTATATTATTAAGGTGAAAATTGGTGTCCGGGTATATGGAGCAGACCTTCCAGAACCAAACGTATGGCAAAAGAAAGAGAATACATCAAGAAGTAGCCCATATGAAAATAAAGTAGATTGATACGGTCCTAGGGTTCCGTATAAACTATTTTATTGTTAAGGTGAAAATTGGTGTCCGGGTATATGGAGCAGACCTTCCAAAACCAAACGTATGTCGAAAGAAAGGGAATACATCAAGGAGTAGCCCGTATGAAAATGAAGTGGATTGATAGGGTCCTAGGGTTCCGTATAATTTATTATATTATTAAGGTGAAAATTGGTGTCCGGGTATATGGAGCAGACCTTCCAAAACCAAACGTATGTCAAAATAAAGGGAATACATCAAGGAGTAGCCCATATGAAAATGGAGTAGATTGATACGGTCCTAGGGTTCCGTATAATTTATTTTAAAATTAAGGTGACAATTGGTGTCCGGGTATATGGAGCAGACCTTCCAAAACCAAACGTATGTCAAAAGAAAGAGAATATATCAAGGAGTAGCCCATATGAAAATGGAGAAGATTAATACGGTCCTAGGGTTCCGTATATTTATTTCAATATTAAGGTAAACATTTTTCAGAAAAATTGGTGTCCGGGTATATGGAGCAGACCTTCCAAAACCAAACGTATGCTGAAAGAAAGGGAATACATCAAGGAGTAGCCCATATGAAAATAAAGTAGATTGATAGGGTCCTAGGGTTCCGTATAATTTATTATATTATTAAGGTGAAAATTGGTGTCCGGGTATATGGAGCAGACCTTCCAGAACCAAACGTATGTCAAAAGAAAGAGAATATATCAAGGAGTAGCCCATATGAAAATAAAGTAGATTGATACGGTCCTAGGGTTCCGTATAAACTATTTTATTGTTAAGGTGAAAATTGGTGTCCGGGTATATGGAGCAGACCTTCCAAAACCAAACGTATGTCGAAAGAAAGGGAATACATCAAGGAGTAGCCCGTATGAAAATGAAGTAGATTGATAGGGTCCTAGGGTTCCGTATAATTTATTATATTATTAAGGTGAAAATTGGTGTCCGGGTATATGGAGCAGACCTTCCAAAACCAAACGTATGTCAAAATAAAGGGAATACATCAAGGAGTAGCCCATATGAAAATGGAGTAGATTGATACGGTCCTAGGGTTCCGTATAATTTATTTTAATATTAAGGTGAAAATTGGTGTCCGGGTATATGGAGCAGACCTTCCAAAACCAAACGTATGTCAAAAGAAAGAGAATATATCAAGGAGTAGCCCATATGAAAATGGAGAAGATTGATACGGTCCTAGGGTTCCGTATATTTATTTCAATATTAAGGTAAACATTTTTCAGAAAAATTGGTGTCCGGGTATATGGAGCAGACCTTCCAAAACCAAACGTATGCTGAAAGAAAGGGAATACATCAAGGAGTAGCCCATATGAAAATGAAGTAGATTGATAGGGTCCTAGGGTTCCGTATAATTTATTATATTATTAAGGTGAAAATTGGTGTCCGGGTATATGGAGCAGACCTTCCAGAACCAAACGTATGGCAAAAGAAAGAGAATACATCAAGAAGTAGCCCATATGAAAATAAAGTAGATTGATACGGTCCTAGGGTTCCGTATAAACTATTTTATTGTTAAGGTGAAAATTGGTGTCCGGGTATATGGAGCAGACCTTCCAAAACCAAACGTATGTCGAAAGAAAGGGAATACATCAAGGAGTAGCCCGTATGAAAATGAAGTAGATTGATAGGGTCCTAGGGTTCCGTATAATTTATTATATTATTAAGGTGAAAATTGGTGTCCGGGTATATGGAGCAGACCTTCCAAAACCAAACGTATGTCAAAATAAAGGGAATACATCAAGGAGTAGCCCATATGAAAATGGAGTAGATTGATACGGTCCTAGGGTTCCGTATAATTTATTTTAATATTAAGGTGAAAATTGGTGTCCGGGTATATGGAGCAGACCTTCCAAAACCAAACGTATGTCAAAAGAAAGAGAATATATCAAGGAGTAGCCCATATGAAAATGGAGAAGATTGATACGGTCCTAGGGTTCCGTATATTTATTTCAATATTAAGGTAAACATTTTTCAGAAAAATTGGTGTCCGGGTATATGGAGCAGACCTTCCAAAACCAAACGTATGCTGAAAGAAAGGGAATACATCAAGGAGTAGCCCATATGAAAATGAAGTAGATTGATAGGGTCCTAGGGTTCCGTATAATTTATTATATTATTAAGGTGAAAATTGGTGTCCGGGTATATGGAGCAGACCTTCCAGAACCAAACGTATGGCAAAAGAAAGAGAATACATCAAGAAGTAGCCCATATGAAAATAAAGTAGATTGATACGGTCCTAGGGTTCCGTATAAACTATTTTATTGTTAAGGTGAAAATTGGTGTCCGGGTATATGGAGCAGACCTTCCAAAACCAAACGTATGTCAAAAGAAAGGGAATACATCAAGAAGTAGCCCATATGAGAATGGAGTAGATTGATACGGTCCTAGGGTTCCGTATAATTTATTTTAATATTAAGGTGAAAATTGGTGTCCGGGTATATGGAGCAGACCTTCCAAAACCAAACGTATGTCAAAAGAAAGAGAATACATCAAAGAGTAGCCCATATGAAAATGGAGACGATTGATACGGTCCTAGGGTTCCGTGTATTTATTTCAATATTAAAGTAAACATTTTTCAGAAAAATTGGTGTCCGGGTATATGGAGCAGACCTTCCAAAACCAAACGTATGTCAAAAGAAAGGGAATACATCAAGGAGTAGCCCATATGAAAATGGAGTAGATTGATAGGGTCCTAGGGTTCCGTATAATTTATTATATTATTAAGGTGAAAATTGGTGTCAGGGTATATGGAGCAGACCTTCCAAAACCAAACGTATGTCGAAAGAAAGGGAATACATCAAGGAGTAGCCCATATGAAAATGGAGTAGATTGATACGGTCCTAGGCTACTTCTTGATGTATTCCGTTTCTTTCGACATACGTTTGGTTTTGGCAGGTCTGCTCCATATACCCGGACACCAATTTTTACCTTAATAATATAATAAATTATACGGAACCCTAGGACCCTATCAATCTACTTCATTTTTATATGGGCCACTCCTTGATGTATTCCCTTTCTTTTGACATACGTTTGGTTTTGGAAGGTCTGCTCCATATACCCGGACACCAATTTTCACCTTAATAATATAATAATTTATACGGAACCCTAGGACCGTATCAATCTACTCCATTTTCATATGGGCTACGTCTTGGTGTATTCTCTTTCTTTTGACATACGTTTGGTTTTGGAAGGTCTGCTCCATATACCCGGACACCAATTTTCACCTTAATATTAAAATAAATTATACGGAACCCTAGGACCGTATCAATCTACTCCATTTTCGTATGGGCTACTCCTTGATGTATTCCCTTTATTTTGAGATACGTTTGGTTTTGGAAGGTCTGCTCCATATACCCGGACACCAATTTTCACCTTAATAATATAATAAATTATACGGAACCCTAGGACCCTATCAATCTACTTCATTTTCATACGGGCTACTCCTTGATGTATTCCCTTTCTTTCGACATACGTTTGGTTCTGGAAGGTCTGCTCGATATACCCGGACACCAATTTTTCTGAAAAATGTTTACCTTAATATTGAAATAAATATACGGAACCCTAGGACCGTATCAATCTTCTCCATTTTCATATGGGCTACTTCTTGATGTATTCCCTATCTTTTGACATACGTTTGGTTTTGGAAGGTCTGCTCCATATACCCGGACACCAATTTTCACCTTAATAATATAATAAATTATACGGAACCCTAGGACCCTATCAATCTACTTCATTTTCATATGGGCTACTCCTTGATGTATTCCCTTTCTTTCGACATACGTTTGGTTTTGGAAGGTCTGCTCCATATACCCGGACACCAATTTTTCTGAAAAATGTTTACTTTAATATTGAAATAAATATACGGAACCCTAGGACCGTATCAATCGTCTCCATTTTCATATGGGCTACTCTTTGATGTATTCTCTTTCTTTTGACATACGTTTGGTTTTGGAAGGTCTGCTCCATATACCCGGACACCAATTTTCACCTTAACAATATAATAAATTATACGGAACCCTAGGACCCTATCAATCTACTTCATTTTCATATGGGCTACTCCTTGATGTATTCCCTTTCTTTTGACATACGTTTGGTTTTGGAAGGTCTGCTCCATATACCCGGACACCAATTTTCACCTTAATAATATAATAAATTATACGGAACCCTAGGACCCTATCAATCTACTTTATTTTCATACGGGCTACTCCTTGATGTATACCCTTTCTTTCGACATACGTTTGGTTTTGGAAGGTCTGCTCCATATACCCGGACACCAATTTTCACCTTAATAATATAATAAATTATACGGAACCCTAGGACCGTATCAATCTTCTCCATTTTCATATGGGCTACTCCTTGATGTATTCCCTTTATTTTGACATACGTTTGGTTTTGGAAGGTCTGCTCCATATACCCGGACACCAATTTTCACCTTAATAATATAATAAATTATACGGAACCCTAGGACCCTATCAATCTACTCCATTTTCATATGGGCTACTTCTTGATGTATTCTCTTTCTTTTGCCATACGTTTGGTTCTGGAAGGTCTGCTCCATATACCCGGACACCAATTTTCACCTTAATAATATAATAAATTATACGGAACCCTAGGACCCTATCAATCTACTTCATTTTCATATGGGCTACTCCTTGATGTATTCCCTTTCTTTTGACATACGTTTGGTTTTGGAAGGTCTGCTCCATATACCCGGACACCAATTTTCACCTTAATAATATAATAAATTATACGGAACCCTAGGACCCTATCAATCTACTTCATTTTTATATGGGCCACTCCTTGATGTATTCCCTTTCTTTTGACATACGTTTGGTTTTGGAAGGTCTGCTCCATATACCCGGACACCAATTTTCACCTTAATAATATAATAATTTATACGGAACCCTAGGACCGTATCAATCTACTCCATTTTCATATGGGCTACTTCTTGGTGTATTCTCTTTCTTTTGACATACGTTTGGTTTTGGAAGGTCTGCTCCATATACCCGGACACCAATTTTCACCTTAATATTAAAATAAATTATACGGAAACCTAGGACCGTATCAATCTACTCCATTTTCATATGGGCTACTCCTTGATGTATTCCCTTTATTTTGACATACGTTTGGTTTTGGAAGGTCTGCTCCATATACCCGGACACCAATTTTCACCTTAATAATATAATAAATTATACGGAACCCTAGGACCCTATCAATCTACTTCATTTTCATACGGGCTACTCCTTGATGTATTCCCTTTCTTTCGACATACGTTTGGTTCTGGAAGGTCTGCTCCATATACCCGGACACCAATTTTTCTGAAAAATGTTTACCTTAATATTGAAATAAATATACGGAACCCTAGGACCGTATCAATCTTCTCCATTTTCATATGGGCTACTTCTTGATGTATTCCCTTTCTTTTGACATACGTTTGGTTTTGGAAGGTCTGCTCCATATACCCGGACACCAATTTTCACCTTAATAATATAATAAATTATACGGAACCCTAGGACCCTATCAATCTACTTCATTTTCATATGGGCTACTCCTTGATGTATTCCCTTTCTTTCGACATACGTTTGGTTTTGGAAGGTCTGCTCCATATACCCGGACACCAATTTTTCTGAAAAATGTTTACTTTAATATTGAAATAAATATACGGAACCCTAGGACCGTATCAATCGTCTCCATTTTCATATGGGCTACTCTTTGATGTATTCTCTTTCTTTTGACATACGTTTGGTTTTGGAAGGTCTGCTCCATATACCCGGACACCAATTTTCACCTTAACAATATAATAAATTATACGGAACCCTAGGACCCTATCAATCTACTTCATTTTCATATGGGCTACTCCTTGATGTATTCCCTTTCTTTTGACATACGTTTGGTTTTGGAAGGTCTGCTCCATATACCCGGACACCAATTTTCACCTTAATAATATAATAAATTATACGGAACCCTAGGACCCTATCAATCTACTGTATTTTCATACGGGCTACTCCTTGATGTATACCCTTTCTTTCGACATACGTTTGGTTTTGGAAGGTCTGCTCCATATACCCGGACACCAATTTTCACCTTAATAATATAATAAATTATACGGAACCCTAGGACCGTATCAATCTTCTCCATTTTCATATGGGCTACTCCTTGATGTATTCCCTTTATTTTGACATACGTTTGGTTTTGGAAGGTCTGCTCCATATACCCGGACACCAATTTTCACCTTAATAATATAATAAATTATACGGAACCCTAGGACCCTATCAATCTACTTTATTTTCATACGGGCTACTCCTTGATGTATTCCCTTTCTTTCGACATACGTTTGGTTTTGGAAGGTCTGCTCCATATACCCGGACACCAATTTTCACCTTAATAATATAATAAATTATACGGAACCCTAGGACCGTATCAATCTTCTCCATTTTCATATGGGCTACTCCTTGATGTATTCCCTTTATTTTGACATACGTTTGGTTTTGGAAGGTCTGCTCCATATACCCGGACACCAATTTTCACCTTAATAATATAATAAATTATACGGAACCCTAGGACCGTATCAATCTTCTCCATTTTCATATGGGCTACTCCTTGATGTATTCCCTTTATTTTGACATACGTTTGGTTTTGGAAGGTCTGCTCCATATACCCGGACACCAATTTTCACCTTAATAATATAATAAATTATACGGAACCCTAGGACCCTATCAATCTACTTTATTTTCATACGGGCTACTCCTTGATGTATTCCCTTTCTTTCGACATACGTTTGGTTTTGGAAGGTCTGCTCCATATACCCGGACACCAATTTTCACCTTAATAATATAATAAATTATACGGAACCCTAGGACCGTATCAATCTTCTCCATTTTCATATGGGCTACTCCTTGATGTATTCCCTTTATTTTGACATACGTTTGGTTTTGGAAGGTCTGCTCCATATACCCGGACACCAATTTTCACCTTAATAATATAATAAATTATACGGAACCCTAGGACCGTATCAATCTTCTCCATTTTCATATGGGCTACTCCTTGATGTATTCCCTTTATTTTGACATACGTTTGGTTTTGGAAGGTCTGCTCCATATACCCGGACACCAATTTTCACCTTAATAATATAATAAATTATACGGAACCCTAGGACCGTATCAATCTTCTCCATTTTCATATGGGCTACTCCTTGATGTATTCCCTTTATTTTGACATACGTTTGGTTTTGGAAGGTCTGCTCCATATACCCGGACACCAATTTTCACCTTAATAATATAATAAATTATACGGAACCCTAGGACCGTATCAATCTACTTTATTTTCATATGGGCTACTTCTTGATGTATTCTCTTTCTTTTGCCATACGTTTGGTTCTGGAAGGTCTGCTCCATATACCCGGACATAAATTTTCACCTTAATAATATAATAAATTATACGGAACCCTAGGACCCTAGCAATCTACTTCATTTTCATATGGGCTACTCCTTGATGTATTCCCTTTCTTTCAGCATACGTTTGGTTTTGGAAGGTCTGCTCCATATACCCGGACACCAATTTTTCTGAAAAATGTTTACCTTAATATTGAAATAAATATACGGAACCCTAGGACCGTATCAATCTTCTCCATTTTCATACGGGCTACTCCTTGATGTATTCCCTTTCTTTTGACATACGTTTGGTTTTGGAAGGTCTGCTCCATATACCCGGACACCAATTTTCACCTTAATATTAAAATAAATTATACGGAACCCTAGGACCGTATCAATCTACTCCATTTTCATATGGGCTACTCCTTGATGTATTCCCTTTATTTTGACATACGTTTGGTTTTGGAAGGTCTGCTCCATATACCCGGACACCAATTTTCACCTTAATAATATAATAAATTATACGGAACCCTAGGACCCTATCAATCTACTTCATTTTCATACGGGCTACTCCTTGATGTATTCCCTTTCTTTCGACATACGTTTGGTTTTGGAAGGTCTGCTTCATATACCCGGACACCAATTTTCACCTTAATAATATAATAAATTATACGGAACCCTAGGACCCTATCAATCTACTTCATTTTCATATGGGCTACTCCTTGATGTATTCCCTTTCTTTTGACATACGTTTGGTTTTGGAAGGTCTGCTCCATATACCCGGACACCAATTTTCACCTTAATAATATAATAAATTATACGGAACCCTAGGACCCTATCAATCTACTTTATTTTCATACGGGCTACTCCTTGATGTATACCCTTTCTTTCGACATACGTTTGGTTTTGGAAGGTCTGCTCCATATACCCGGACACCAATTTTCACCTTAATAATATAATAAATTATACGGAACCCTAGGACCGTATCAATCTTCTCCATTTTCATATGGGCTACTCCTTGATGTATTCCCTTTATTTTGACATACGTTTGGTTTTGGAAGGTCTGCTCCATATACCCGGACACCAATTTTCACCTTAATAATATAATAAATTATACGGAACCCTAGGACCGTATCAATCTACTCCATTTTCATATGGGCTACTCCTTGATGTATTCCCTTTATTTTGACATACGTTTGGTTTTGGAAGGTCTGCTCCATATACCCGGACACCAATTTTCACCTTAATAATATAATAAATTATACGGAACCCTAGGACCCTATCAATCTACTTCATTTTCATATGGGCTACTCCTTGATGTATTCCCTTTCTTTTGACATACGTTTGGTTTTGGAAGGTCTGCTCCATATACCCGGACACCAATTTTCACCTTAATAATATAATAAATTATACGGAACCCTAGGACCCTATCAATCTACTTTATTTTCATACGGGCTACTCCTTGATGTATACCCTTTCTTTCGACATACGTTTGGTTTTGGAAGGTCTGCTCCATATACCCGGACACCAATTTTCATCTTAATAATATAATAAATTATACGGAACCCTAGGACCGTATCAATCTTCTCCATTTTCATATGGGCTACTCCTTGATGTATTCCCTTTATTTTGACATACGTTTGGTTTTGGAAGGTCTGCTCCATATACCCGGACACCAATTTTCACCTTAATAATATAATAAATTATACGGAACCCTAGGACCCTATCAATCTACTCCATTTTCATATGGGCTACTCCTTGATGTATTCCCTTTCTTTTGACATACGTTTGGTTTTGGAAGGTCTGCTCCATATACCCGGACACCAATTTTTCTGAAAAATGTTTACTTTAATATTGAAATAAATATACGGAACCCTAGGACCGTATCAATCGTCTCCATTTTCATATGGGCTACTCTTTGATGTATTCTCTTTCTTTTGACATACGTTTGGTTTTGGAAGGTCTGCTCCATATACCCGGACACCAATTTTCACCTTAATATTAAAATAAATTATACGGAACCCTAGGACCGTATCAATCTACTCCATTTTCATATGGGCTACTTCTTGATGTATTCCCTTTCTTTTGACATACGTTTGGTTTTGGAAGGTCTGCTCCATATACCCGGACACCAATTTTCACCTTAACAATAAAATAGTTTATACGGAACCCTAGGACCGTATCAATCTACTTTATTTTCATATGGGCTACTTCTTGATGTATTCTCTTTCTTTTGCCATACGTTTGGTTCTGGAAGGTCTGCTCCATATACCCGGACACCAATTTTTCTGAAAAATGTTTACCTTAATATTGAAATAAATATACGGAACCCTAGGACCGTATCAATCTTCTCCATTTTCATATGGGCTACTCCTTGATATATTCTCTTTCTTTTGACTTACGTTTGGTTTTGGAAGGTCTGCTCCATATACCCGGACACCAATTTTCACCTTAATATTAAAATAAATTATACGGAACCCTAGGACCGTATCAATCTACTCCATTTTCATATGGGCTACTCCTTGATGTATTCCCTTTATTTTGACATACGTTTGGTTTTGGAAGGTCTGCTCCATATACCCGGACACCAATTTTCACCTTAATAATATAATAAATTATACGGAACCCTAGGACCCTATCAATCTACTTCATTTTCATACGGGCTACTCCTTGATGTATACCCTTTCTTTCGACATACGTTTGGTTTTGGAAGGTCTGCTTCATATACCCGGACACCAATTTTCACCTTAATAATATAATAAATTATACGGAACCCTAGGACCCTATCAATCTACTTCATTTTCATATGGGCTACTCCTTGATGTATTCCCTTTCTTTTGACATACGTTTGGTTTTGGAAGGTCTGCTCCATATACCCGGACACCAATTTTCACCTTAATAATATAATAAATTATACGGAACCCTAGGACCCTATCAATCTACTTTATTTTCATATGGGCTACTCCTTGATGTATTCCCTTTCTTTCGACATACGTTTGGTTTTGGAAGGTCTGCTCCATATACCCGGACACCAATTTTCACCTTAATAATATAATAAATTATACGGAACCCTAGGACCGTATCAATCTTCTCCATTTTCATATGGGCTACTCCTTGATGTATTCCCTTTATTTTGACATACGTTTGGTTTTGGAAGGTCTGCTCCATATACCCGGACACCAATTTTCACCTTAATAATATAATAAATTATACGGAACCCTAGGACCATATCAATCTACTTCATTTTCATATGGGCTTCTCCTTGATGTATTCCCTTTATTTTGACATACGTTTGGTTTTGGAAGGTCTGCTCCATATACCCGGACACCAATTTTCACCTTAATAATATAATAAATTATACGGAACCCTAGGACCCTATCAATCTACTTCATTTTCATACGGGCTACTCCTTGATGTATTCCCTTTCTTTCGACATACGTTTGGTTTTGGAAGGTCTGCTTCATATACCCGGACACCAATTTTCACCTTAATAATATAATAAATTATACGGAACCCTAGGACCCTATCAATCTACTTCATTTTCATATGGGCTACTCCTTGATGTATTCCCTTTCTTTTGACATACGTTTGGTTTTGGAAGGTCTGCTCCATATACCCGGACACCAATTTTCACCTTAATAATATAATAAATTATACGGAACCCTAGGACCCTATCAATCTACTTTATTTTCATACGGGCTACTCCTTGATGTATACCCTTTCTTTCGACATACGTTTGGTTTTGGAAGGTCTGCTCCATATACCCGGACACCAATTTTCACCTTAATAATATAATAAATTATACGGAACCCTAGGACCGTATCAATCTTCTCCATTTTCATATGGGCTACTCCTTGATGTATTCCCTTTATTTTGACATACGTTTGGTTTTGGAAGGTCTGCTCCATATACCCGGACACCAATTTTCACCTTAATAATATAATAAATTATACGGAACCCTAGGACCGTATCAATCTACTCCATTTTCATATGGGCTACTCCTTGATGTATTCCCTTTATTTTGACATACGTTTGGTTTTGGAAGGTCTGCTCCATATACCCGGACACCAATTTTCACCTTAATAATATAATAAATTATACGGAACCCTAGGACCCTATCAATCTACTTCATTTTCATACGGGCTACTCCTTGATGTATTCCCTTTCTTTCGACATACGTTTGGTTTTGGAAGGTCTGCTTCATATACCCGGACACCAATTTTCACCTTAATAATATAATAAATTATACGGAACCCTAGGACCCTATCAATCTACTTCATTTTCATATGGGCTACTCCTTGATGTATTCCCTTTCTTTTGACATACGTTTGGTTTTGGAAGGTCTGCTCCATATACCCGGACACCAATTTTCACCTTAATAATATAATAAATTATACGGAACCCTAGGACCCTATCAATCTACTTTATTTTCATACGGGCTACTCCTTGATGTATACCCTTTCTTTCGACATACGTTTGGTTTTGGAAGGTCTGCTCCATATACCCGGACACCAATTTTCATCTTAATAATATAATAAATTATACGGAACCCTAGGACCGTATCAATCTTCTCCATTTTCATATGGGCTACTCCTTGATGTATTCCCTTTATTTTGACATACGTTTGGTTTTGGAAGGTCTGCTCCATATACCCGGACACCAATTTTCACCTTAATAATATAATAAATTATACGGAACCCTAGGACCCTATCAATCTACTCCATTTTCATATGGGCTACTCCTTGATGTATTCCCTTTCTTTTGACATACGTTTGGTTTTGGAAGGTCTGCTCCATATACCCGGACACCAATTTTTCTGAAAAATGTTTACTTTAATATTGAAATAAATATACGGAACCCTAGGACCGTATCAATCGTCTCCATTTTCATATGGGCTACTCTTTGATGTATTCTCTTTCTTTTGACATACGTTTGGTTTTGGAAGGTCTGCTCCATATACCCGGACACCAATTTTCACCTTAATATTAAAATAAATTATACGGAACCCTAGGACCGTATCAATCTACTCCATTTTCATATGGGCTACTTCTTGATGTATTCCCTTTCTTTTGACATACGTTTGGTTTTGGAAGGTCTGCTCCATATACCCGGACACCAATTTTCACCTTAACAATAAAATAGTTTATACGGAACCCTAGGACCGTATCAATCTACTTTATTTTCATATGGGCTACTTCTTGATGTATTCTCTTTCTTTTGCCATACGTTTGGTTCTGGAAGGTCTGCTCCATATACCCGGACACCAATTTTTCTGAAAAATGTTTACCTTAATATTGAAATAAATATACGGAACCCTAGGACCGTATCAATCTTCTCCATTTTCATATGGGCTACTCCTTGATATATTCTCTTTCTTTTGACTTACGTTTGGTTTTGGAAGGTCTGCTCCATATACCCGGACACCAATTTTCACCTTAATATTAAAATAAATTATACGGAACCCTAGGACCGTATCAATCTACTCCATTTTCATATGGGCTACTCCTTGATGTATTCCCTTTATTTTGACATACGTTTGGTTTTGGAAGGTCTGCTCCATATACCCGGACACCAATTTTCACCTTAATAATATAATAAATTATACGGAACCCTAGGACCCTATCAATCTACTTCATTTTCATACGGGCTACTCCTTGATGTATACCCTTTCTTTCGACATACGTTTGGTTTTGGAAGGTCTGCTTCATATACCCGGACACCAATTTTCACCTTAATAATATAATAAATTATACGGAACCCTAGGACCCTATCAATCTACTTCATTTTCATATGGGCTACTCCTTGATGTATTCCCTTTCTTTTGACATACGTTTGGTTTTGGAAGGTCTGCTCCATTTATTTTATTTTATTTTATTTTATTTTATTTTATTTTATTTTATTTTATTTTATTTTATTTTATTTTATTTTATTTTATTTTATTTTATTTTATTTTATTTTATTTTATTTTATTTTATTTTATTTTATTTTATTTTATTTTATTTTATTTTATTTTATTTTATTTTATTTTATTTTATTTTATTTTATTTTATTTTATTTTATTTTATTTTATTTTATTTTATTTTATTTTATTTTATTTTATTTTATTTTATTTTATTTTATTTTATTTTATTTTATTTTATTTTATTTTATTTTATTTTATTTTATTTTATTTTATTTTATTTTATTTTATTTTATTTTATTTTATTTTATTAATCTTATTTTTAAAAAAGTATGTGATCTCTATTTGGTCGGGTTACAAATTGGCTTCTAACTTTGGCTGCTAACTTCACACCGGTTTCAAAATATGATGTTGTACATATTATCCTATCCTACTAATAATATAAATGTGAATGTTTGGATATTTGGATGTTTGTCACTCAATCACGCTTCAACCACTGGACGGATCGGGATGAAACTTGCCACACATATAGGTTAGGTCCTGGAATAGGACATAGGATAGTTTTTATCCCGAAAAAACATCCCATTCCTACGGGAAATAAATATAATAAATAAATATAAATATATCATTAACACAAATTGAAATTCCATTTCTACTTCATTATAGTAGCATCAACAAATATAAATCTTTTCAGAACGTAACCTTCATGGATATTAATTAATAATTATATTAAAAGATTGAAAAATATATACATTATAGCTTAAAACATTCATTAACCAAACCTCTCTAGATCTCTCTCTCTCTTCTTAGCCTCACAAATGATAAGTCCAAATTAATTATAATAAGCATGTAACTAATGACAAGGAAAAAACACGTAAAATTTTGAATTTGTGTAAAAATCTCATCAGCCCCTTTGAGACATGACCGATTCAATAATAAAAATAAGTAAATGACGAACAAATGACAAAACCAAATTACCTTTGCATCCTTTTCCAAAAGCTTCAAACAAGGCAATAATATAAAAGGAGAGCTCAAACCTCAAACAAATAAACAATCCCAATAATGCGCAGGTGTGAATGAACATCGGCTGCTGGTGTGACAGAGAGGGGAGATACACTTCTGTGCGAGTGTAACAGGGACGGCATGTGTGGATCTTAGAGCTATGATCATGTAGAGTGGACTTGATACATAATTATAATAGCTGTTTTACAGCTTATAAAATTGTGTTCGTTCTGAAGCAGAAGTCAATGATAAGAAACCTTAAGAATCTTCCATCAGTCATTAATCATATGAATTGTCTTCATCAAATCATGAGGCATAGATACGTAGGTACTTATCCTTTCATTACCTAAGCTCCAAACCACAGGAGTGTGTAGGCTCTGTGAGGAAGCAAAGGAAACCCCCATGCACCTCCTGTGCGAGTGTAACTCACTGATGCGTAAAAGAAATATATACCTAAGTAATAACTACTTGCTTCGCCCTGACGAAGTAAAACAACTCAGTGCTAAAAGCATTGTGCAGTTTCTAACTGCTGCAAGGCTTAACACGGAACTATAGCATGGTGACGATCACAATAGACCAGAAATGGTCGCAGTGATACAAGGTCTAGACTGAGACTTTGAAATAGCCCCAACTCGAATAGTAATAATACCCTTTAATGTTTTCCTGCATGCTTTCACAAAAACTTATTAGTACAAGCCCGGGATCGAATCCTCGATTTCACGAATGTGGAACCAGTGTCATAGTATTCTCTGCCAGTTTACTCCAAACATGGCCGTGTGGTTAGAATAGGCCTACCCCCAAATCTTCCCGTGGGTAGGCGACTAGGCAATACACCAGGGAGAGGAGCAGCGTCCTACTTTGTATATTAGATCATTACTTCGATCACCAATCCACCTGCCAAGCGTGGTGATTATGGAAAATCCCCCAATGGACAGCCCACCAAAAGTGGCATTCCATTGGCGAGGCTTATGTTCAGCAGTGGATATATTTCGGCTGATAATGATGTAGGTACTTCCAACTATGTAACTATTGACATTAGGAAAGTTACTCTTAAATGGAATATATATAATACATCTAACGCTCCAACAATAGCACAATGTTGCCGAGGACAGAGTGAGTTAAAATGGCAGCACTTACCATCGAGATATACATTGTGCTTTTCACTACTTCTTCATCAGGTTATTGTTGTTTCCACTGCAGGAGCACAACCCTCTCTCATCTGCCGGAGACAGACGGAGGATTTGGCCTACACTCCCCGCGCTGGCCAGATGGGTTGGGGAGGCCTGATTGATGTTTTATAATGTATTCTATTCCCTCAGTCGCCTTGTACGACATCCACGGGAAGAGTTGGAGTGGTCCTATTCTACTCTACCGGAAACCACACTGCATCGGAAACCACACGGCATACACTACTAAATCCGAGGAAATAAAATTAATAGTTTAAAAATTGCGAAAGATATCTGCAAGAAAAAATCATAACCTAAAGGGTTTAAATGTTTGTCGCAAACACTGTGTCAGAAAAATATAATAACGTAAAAAATTAAAAATGTCTGAGCAGAGAAGTAAAAAATATATTTTTTTTCAGTTTAATAATTATATTAAGAATAAAAACCAGGTCAATTTAATACCTTTTCCTTATAAAACGAAGTACGATTCCACAGTGCAAGAACTAACCACGGTGTCCAATAAGACTTTTGTTAGAAAGCTGACCTTATCTGATGAAACTCCGGATTGTTTATAGGTTATTAAAATGTATTGTCCAATTGTTTGTTGTAGTCGTAGTTATCGATATAAAGAAGAGTTGTGGTGATTGTGTTTTGTATAAAACTGTTATAAGACCGGAATATAACATATTGTACCAAGAAATAGTTTACAAAAAGTCCAAAGAAGTTATTGAACTTTATTTTAGAACTTAGTCGTTATAATCACGTTGTGTAATAAGTTATTGTATATATACGTATTTATTTATTTATTTCTGGGTATGCCCTACTGGTATACATATAAACTACTAGCTGTTGCCCGCGACTTCGTCCGCGTGGACCACTTAACATCACAAATTATTATGTATTTTCTGTAGGAATGGCATGTTTTTCGGGATAAAAACTATCATATGTCCTATTCCAGGACCTATATGTGTGCCAAGTTTCATCACGATCCGTCCAGTGGTTAAAGCGTGATTGAGTAACAAACATCCAAACTTTCACATTTATAAAATTAGTATGATACTGCTACCTTTATTCAACTGCACAACCTACCTTTTTTCTGCTATTCTTATCCTCTACCCAAAGGTTGTCTGGAAGAAATCTCTTTTAGCGATAAGACTGCCTAGATGTACACGTGTAAGCTACTTTATTATTGTATCTTTGTTTTTATCGTACAATAAAGAGTAATTGAATTTAATTAAATTGAAAATACATAACATAATATTTATAACTGTTTAGTACTGCGTTTCTCTAACACGTTTGCCCAGGGAGAACATTATGGGCATACAGCAGTACTGCAAAAAGAAAAGCTTGTAGTCCAACAGAGAACATAATTATATTGATCCCAAAGTTATTTATAAGCGATCTTACAGTCAAGAAGCAGGGCCGCATTATCCATTAGGCAGTGTAGGCCACTGCCTAGGGGCCCCTCATCGGCAAGGGGTCCCAGAGTCTTTTTTGTAAATGTTTCTTAGAGTGAAGAAAAGATGAGTAGGAATGGGCCTGGGCGTGGGCTTGGGCGTTGACGTGGGCTTCGGGTCGGAGTCGTAGTCGGATTGAAAGTGAGTAGTCCAAGCGTGCGGAGCATTGCATTGTGGTAGAAAAACTATACTTCAGGAAGTTAGAACACGGTAAAAGGGCCTCCACACATGCATTGTCTTGGGGCCCCGACATGGTTAATCCGGCTCTGTCAATAAGACGGACAGAACCTTTTTTCCACACACAATGTTTTACCCTGAATTATTTAATGAAATGACTACATTTAAGGCTATTATAATACATTTAAAGCCATAAAAGTGTGACCCGAGATATATTACTATATTTTATTGACATTTAAATCTTTTAACGACTTTTATAAAGCGTGTCATCCTTTTACAATTCCGTAATATGACTATACTACACATTACTTTGCGATTGTGTGTGATTACTGATTTTTAATGTCTTAATTTACTTATATAGTCAGGGGACTTGGTTGAGGTAGTTGCATGGTCTATCCAGACGAGTCACGGGTTTGTGGTCCCGGCTTCCCGAGTTATCGCTACTACAATCCCACTATCCTTCCGTAATAGCGGTATCCCATACCTAACCTAAACTCCTTACCCATACCCAATCTCCTGTCTCTCTCGCGCCGATCCCTGTCCCGTCCGCCAATCCAAGGTCTGCCGTGCCGATGGATGCGTGTCCAGGGGCTAGCCTGGTCTTACCGAGTCATGCGGGGCTCTGATGATGTGGACAATTGTTTCCTTAGCTAACCGTGGTACCTCAACAAGGCGGCGATGTTGTTCGCAACACATCACGTCAAGAGGTATCACGGGGCGAAAAGCGGGCGAAGGAAAGCCGCCTTGCGACATTAGATTGCGCAAAGTGGCGATACCTCGTCTCTGCCTACCCCTCTGGGACCAAGGCATTATGTATGCATGTAATTTACTTGTTTAATATTTACATTAACTGTGTGTCTCGTTGGATGCCCCTTTGTATAAGAACTTTGTGTGATTCAGGTTTGTGAATTTGTGTCAACAAATAAAATCTGTCTATCTATTATCTATCTATCTACTTAACTCAGATTTTTACCGCCTCGTGCTTAATGGCTTGGTAATTAAACTTAATGTCAAAGGTCGTGTATTCGATTCCTGCTGGGGACATACCACTTTGTACAGTTTGTATAAGTTGGTCCCGGTCTGGATGTTATATTACATTTTTTTTAAATTATCATAGTAGGTAGATAAGAAAATCCTAGTTTGGGCTCAGACAAGAGTATGTATTGTTTAATCATGTCAGCCTTTAGGCTTCATAAGGCCGACATAGGCCTTCCCCAATGAACGCCACCACACCCGGTCCTCCGCCCTCCGCATCCAGCCGCTACCTTATAATACAAGAAATAAAAATAAACTTGTTTTACCAGGGTTAAGACTAAGTAAGGTCAGCAAATCGTTCACGGGGCAATGTATACGCTTCTACAACAAACTACCAGAGCAAATCTTAAACATGACGGACAGAAAGTTTAAGATTCACATTAAAAAACAACTTTGTAAGAAAGCCTATTATAAAGTAAACGATTATTTGAATGACAAAGATGCCTGGTACAAATGTTAATTCAGATGCGCAAAATCTTTATTAATTGTATGCAAACTTGATTTTTAAAAGATGTGTTGCGTGAAGTTTGTTGCGCCGTTTCTTCTTCACAGCGCTAACACCCAGGAAGCGGTAGTCGATAAAAAAAATGACGTGTATAAATGTACTAAGTGTACTCATATGCAATAAATGACTTTGACTTTGACCGGCCACCTTCTTCAGGTCGTCGGTCCACCTGGCGGCGGGGCGTCCCACCCTGCGTCCTGTATTGTTTAAAGACACTGCTAAACAAAAAAAATACCTAGATTCACCTAATGCTGTTTTATGTACTATGGCAACACAATATACAGCGGTATTAGGCCCGATTCTGAAGGCACACATTTAAAGTTTGACAGCGTTAAAATTGGTTTCGTCTTTATCTTCATAATACTGTGTGACAAGGATAGCAACAGTTTTAGTTCTGTCAAATTTTAACTTTGTGCCTTCAGAATCGAGCCCATTATCAGTATTATACATAGGGAAATACCGGTACAACAGATATACCGGTTGGTACCATATTTGATACCGGTATCGTGTCAATGGTTCCTGAATATACCGGTATTTCATGCCCTATTTCAAAGTCTCCAAGCACGTATTTCAATCATCAGCCTAAATACGTCCACTCATCACGCTTGGCAGGCGGATTGGTGATGCTGGCCGTCCCTGGTGCTGTGTGCCTTAACGATACTTACGGGAAATTTGGGGGTAGCCCCATTCTAACCACATGGCGAGCATGTACTTAACTGCATTTTAAATAAAATTCAACTTAACGTAAATATTATACTTAGATAAATTTAAAACAATGAAAAACCAATAAAAACCTTTTTGGCGCAAAAAAACGGCACTGTAATTCACAAAACTCAAATCGCCAAAAACAAACAGCAAGGAGTTTAAAAGCAATCGTTCTTTATTTGAAATTTAATAAAAACCAACGCGTCCATGAACGGCTCTAAATAACATATACCAATCGTTTAATCTCACAAAACATTCGCGCCAAACGAAACAAAGCAAAATGGCCGTGCATATTGCAAAAATTAATTTTCGACCAAAATAAAAGACGAATAAAATAAATCGCAATAAAGTGAAGCTCGCGCCGTAAACGTCAGTCGCGACCTTCTTTACGGCGGGTGAGATATTTATTTATTTCGATATAATTCCGACGCGGGTACGTTAGTATTGAATCTTGAACTGACTGAGCTTGAAACGTTCGAGTTATACTTCGTTCATAATAATAAGATTAATATGGACATTCGTTTTCACTGAATTAACTGTTGTAATGAAAATCCCGGAATTAGTAGTTATAATTAAACAGTATGTCTTGTAGTTCCCGGCTTAGAATAGGGTCACCCCTAGTCTTCCCGTGGGTGTCGTCAAGGCGAGTAAAGTATTGAAGCGTTCTCTTGTGTATATTAAGATCATTACTGCGATCACCAATCCGCCTGCCAGGCGTGGTGATTACGGCAAATCTCCCAATGGACCACCAAAAGTGGCATTCTATTGGGGAGGCTTATGTTCAGCAGTGGACGTATTCAGCTGATTATAAATTTTAAGAAGTTATATATCGTCGACGAAAATTTATATTAGAGTAAGGGACAAATCACTATTTTTCAGGAAACCCAAAAACACTTGTTTTTTTCTTTGGGTTGTGTTTTTTAATATTATTGTACAAATCTATGATTATATATTTGAGAATAACTATTAAAATGTGATTTTCTGTGATATTTTAAAAACGCAAGATTTTATCTATTACTGTAAACATATGAAAGATTTTGTGTCTACATTGGTAAAAAAGTTTCTATATATTTTTTTTTAATTGTTTTATAAAGAAATAAATTAAAATATATAGATAAGGGGATTTCTGGAACTTTTTTCCAAAAATGCCCTTAGCGGGAATGGGATGTTTTCCGGGTTAAAACTATCCTATGTCCTATTCCAGGACCTAACCTATATGTGTGCCAAGTTTCATCACGATCCGTCCAGTGGTTGAAGCGTGATTGAGTAACAAACATCCAAATATCCAAACTTTCGCATTTATAATATTATAGTAGGATTACTGGTAAACGGAAAAAAGAATTGTAGATTATTAAATGAACTATTTGGAATGTCCATATTTATATTACCTCTGTATGAGTTTAGTGCATAAATGAATGACATACAAAAACAAATTTTCAATTTAACCTCAAAAGTAAACCTGAAATATCAACTTAAATAATTCATACGCTACCTAATTCCCATCCCTGGCCATAAATTAGGCTAAACAGGGTGACAAAGTACCTAGAGTGACCGGTTACTGAGGCATTAAGAATTTTAAGAAAAAACTTTGGGAAGCTCCATACATATTTATTAAAGTCTCCATACAAAAAAAATATTAGTAGTTATCCTCCACTAAGTGCGTCCTGTATCTGTAGTGCTATTCTGTAAAATACAAACTCACGTGCGAACCTCACTCGAGTGACTTCACTCACTTCGAAACATAATCCATTGGTAATTCTATAAACATTCCAGTGCACTGTCGACGTGAAGTGAACAAATAACCCATTTCACGTCGACAGTGCTGTAGAATGTATACAGAATGCCAATGGAATAGGTTTTGAAGTGAGTAAAATCACTTGAGTGAGACTCGCACGTGAGTTTGTATTTTACAGAATAGCACTACAAGTATTTTGTTACACTCTGTATATTACGTTAGGTTATTTGTTGTCAGCAACTTTGTATATTAGATGACCTACTCGTAAATTACTCTAAAGGGTGTAACAAAACACCTCGCACTTAGAATTGGATACTTACCGAACGACTTGTAGTAAACTAATTTCATAAATTGGAATAAAATTCGACTTTCTGTTCAAAATGATGCATATAATGCTATTTGTATAAGAGATCAATTTATTTTTTAACTAGCTGTGCCCGCGACTCCGCTCGCGTGGACTACACAGAATCCGCTCCCCTTCCCACTCCCGCTCCCGCTCCCGCTCCTGCTCCTGCTCCAGCCCCCGCTCCCGCTTCCGCGCCCACGTCTACAATAAAATGAAAGTTGAATTACCAAAAAACTTACAAATAAAGTAGATACAGCCTGTGCAAAAAGGGCGTTTATATTATCTAAATATACAGGGTGTAAGGGACGGTCTTCCGAAAACTTTAACCATGGCTTCAGACCATCACCCTGAACATCGTACAGCAAGAATTTTTCGCCGGAAATAAAAAAAAAATCGACTCTTCATACAAATCTGGCATGTCATTTGTAAAATTTGTATGGTGAGTCGAAATTTTTTTTTATTTCCGGCGAAAAATTCTTGCTGTACGTTGTTCAGGGTGATGGTCTGAAGCCGTGGTTAAAGTTTTCGGAAGGCTGTCCCTTACATCCTGTATATGTATAGAAATTTATCGAAAGTGTTACTGTGCCGTTTCCTAAATGTTTTATTGCAAACGGTCGATCAGATTTCGTTTACGCGTTTGTACAAATCTTATATTTTCACCAAGCCCAAATTGGTTTCAATAAAAATATGCTTTGGAAACAATAAAATATGAAAACATGATCGTCAAAAATGCACAATCATTGTTTCGCTCATTATTTTTTATTTGTTTGTTTATTTTAAAATTATATTTTTTAATCATGTTTTTTTTTAACTTTTGTATTTGAATGTATACTCAGGTCATTCACAACGCAGTTCCGTCAATATTTGGTTTTAGTTTTTTTTTATTTTATATTTAATAACTATCTGTTGCCCGCGACTTTGTCCGCGTGGACAACTTAACATCACAAATTATTATGTAGTTCCCGTAGGAATCAGATGTTTTTTCGGGATAAAAACTATCCTATGTCCTATTCCAGGACCTAACCTATATGTGTGGCAAGTTTCATCACGATCCGTCCAGTGGTTGAAGTGTGATTGAGTAACAAACATCCAAATATCCAAACTTTCGCATTTATAATATTAGTGGGATAGGATTGGATTGTAGTTAACATAAGTTCTTGAGAGCTCATTTGCGTTGCCTTTTTTCATATTCAGATTATAAATCTAGCTAATTATAAAACATCATTGGCTACTCCATTATATTCACTGACCTATAATTTAAATACACGCCAATTTATGTCAAAGCGTTATATTTTACCTGCATATCGTATATTCCTGACAGATTATAGAATAACTTAATAATACATAATCGTGTGAGCACAGCATTCTAGCTGCCTATATTTAAAACGCCATTTCCAAGCAATAAAATTTGCATTCCTTCCTCATTAAAAGTCATAAATAAGATTTATAACCGCGCACCAAAACGAGATAATAATACGGACCTATTTAATTTTTAATCAAAGTTAAAATTAACCTGTAATTATTAAAAAAAAGATTTTGCTAGATAATTCTTTATAAGGTTCAGAAATGTTTATATACAGTCTCCTTTAGAGGATAGTAAGGCCATCGAAAACTGGCTGCCGTAAAAAAAATATCAACTCAAAACACTGGCCAGTCATAATTTGAATAAAGAAAAGTCAGCAAAGTGTACGACGTACACAATTTACGGGTTCCGTTTTTTTAAATTATTATACACTAGCTGTTGCCCGCGAAATCGTCCGCGTGGACAACTTAACAGCACAGATTATTAAGTATTGGGATGTTTTTTCGGGATAAAAACTATCCTATGTCCTATTCCAGGACCTAACCTATATGTGATGACAAGTTTCATCACGATCCGTTCAATGGTTGAAGCGTGATTGAGTAACAAACATACAAACTTTCGTATTTATAATATTAGTAGGATGCTCCCCCCTTTAGGCAGAGACGATCGATCGAGACTGAGTGACACACCTCACTAGCCTCACTCACATCCATCATCCTTTTCATGCACCTCCTTTTATTCTTCTCACTGCGGACCCCAGCCTTCATTAATATTTTTCCTGGAATATCCGTAAACATGTTTAAGAACAGACTAGACAATTTTTTAAATAAAATTAAGCAAGTTCACTACTGATATAGAAGTACCAGCTATAAGGTACTTTTCCATTTAAAATAAAAAATATATACCTATCCCGAAAAAATACTGGTATTACTATAATGTTCCCATCATTACCATATGATGGTACAATGTTTTAGCTTAATCGATCTAGTAGTTTCCGAGTTATCCGCCGGACGGACAGACAGACGGCCAAAAAGCTTCGCTGTAGGGGTATCCGTCGTACGCAATGTGTGTATTCCGTCAAAAAAAAAGGGTTTTCCAACGATATCTATGTACTACTAGACGGAGCGTTCCACACAAGTGCTCTGTTCCACATAGTACATAGAGATATTTGGATTTTTCTGTATTTTTACCATATTTGTTGGAGAATGTTGCATGTAACTCGCATGTTCTAAATTTCAACTCAATCGGTCCAATAGTATTCGAGTTATGCGCATGACATACAGATGGACACAAATGCTTCGCTGTAAAGTATTGACGGATCCCTAAAAAAAGACGATAATTATAAATATTAACATTTTATTGGTCAATTATAATAAATGATTTAGAAAACTGTTCTCTGCTAACGATCTCGGTTAAACGGTGACGCTTTGATTAAACGCTTTTAAACAAAAATAATAGCCTTTAAAAATAAATATTTCTTTTTATTGTTCGCCACTGCGTCGTTACTTCGCCATTATGTTGGCTGTTTTCTTTTACAACGCCTCATCAAAACGTCTCCTTCTCTCTCCCACCTGCTTGTTTCGAGTGTGAGCGGGGATGTTTCCGTCTTTGTCTGTCGTCAGGCAATTTGCTGGCATGTTGTTAAGTTGCAATCAATTGCCATGCGCAAACAGACGCCTATGATATATCCAATTAAGTGGAGCTGAGGAATAAGGGCGTAAATGACTTTTAAGACAAGCATCTGGTTTATTAGCTGATGTCCATCTGTCTGTGTTAAATATCCCTTTTGATGGAGCCCTAATATAGCGAAGCCTGTCTGTCTATAAGCTGGATAACTCAAAAGCTATTGATATTTATAATAAAGGGTGTTAGGTAAATAATTAACAACCATTCATCTGCGTGTGGGGTCCCCCACTTAGGATCATAAAGATATACTATTCAGATTTTTTTTAGTAAAAGTCATAGTTTTCTAGATTTTTGGCCTTTTTTATTAAATTTTAATCCTAACTTAGTATCTTTAAATGAAGGATTGTTTTTAGTCTGTGTTTTGCATAATAATCTTGAATATTCTTGTTATAAGTAGATAGGGTGGATGGTTCTTCGCTCCGGCCATTCTCGTAACTGAGATTCGCAACCAGTTGCGAATCAAGATAAGTATTTCCTTAATCGCAACTTGGTTGCGGTTAAGGAAAAAGAACTTCTAAAACTTACAAAATTGCGATGGGTTGCAGAACTCAATTATTGAAAGGCTCAAATTAATTTAGTACCATTTTTAATGTGTAAAAAAGCACTTAGAAGTTACTTAAAATTGGTACGTATATCACTTGATGTAGTGCTATATGTACCATTTTTAAGTAACTACTAAGTGATTTTTTTTTAATTACTACAACCTAAAATGTATCTCTCAATTGCACTTTTCCCTAAGTTTGAGTTCATTGTGTTTAAAATAAAATTATAGATACCTACTTGGCCAAATAACTTAAAAACATGTCCATGTATATACCTATATACTTTTTAAAATATTAAGTCACATGCCTTTGTTGTAATGATTACAGCACAGTAAAGAACTTAAAAAAATTAACTCTATATTCAGTTTGCAGTAGTAATATGCAGTTTGATTACAAAATAATAAAATAGGCTGATTTAACATTTAAACAATCAGTACAAATAAAATTATTTCGCCCTTGGATAAGTAGAATAATTCAGTTCCAATATTTAAAAAAAAACAGAAAGAAAAATTAATAATTAAGTATTTCTGTTACAAATGCTATCGTCGCAAAAGAAGTACTTATGCTAAGTTTTAACTTAAAAATATCTTTAAAAAAACTCAGTTACACTTTCTTCGTTTCACTCGTGAACTCAGGTTAACGTGAAGAAATTCACCGTGTATTAAATCTCTGAACAAACAAGTTGTTCGCGCTTACTCACACACACAACGAACACCTGCCTACACACCCCGACACCGGTCAATGTGTGTGTTTAAACTGATACACACAGTTGCAGATGATTTAAGGTGTCAGTGACGTCTTTTATTTGTAAACATTTATTTTTTACTAGCCGTTGCCTGCGAATTCGACCGCGCAGTATTATTAACAATGCACAGTTGTATTATAAACGTAGTGCAACTTCACGCATAGATATCACGAGAAATCGTCGGGCTTAGGTTATTGGTATCATCTAGTCTCTGAATAAAATAAGATTGTCTTTTCGTAAAGAAACCGCTTTTTGCTTTAATAGCAATTAGCAACGATCTCTATGTACTACAAGGTGGAGCGTTCCAAACAATCGCTCTGTTCCACGCAAGTAGCCACAACTCTTCACATTATTTAACCGTAGCGTCAATATTTAGTAATAATTAAATGTTCTGCGTAGTAACTGCACAAGTTTCATTGTGAATGTGAAAGAGTTGTGGCTACTTGCGTCGGAAGTAGCCACAACACAGCAGTTAGGAACATTGCAAATTTGGAAAAGAATATGGAAATTTCGAAAAGATCCTATATTAAGCTCCACCCCTCCTCCCACAAATTACCTACACATTATTTTTAAATACTGGCATAGAATTATCAAAAAATAAAAATTAAGAAATTTATTCGCATAATTCGCATAATTTTTAACGCAATTGTATAATCATCATCTGGTTATTTTGTCTCCACTGCAGGAGCACAACCCTCACTCATCTGCCGGAGACAGACGGAGGATTTGGCCTACACTCCCCGCGCTGGCCAGACGGGTTGGGGATGCCTGATTGATGTTTTAAATTGTAATATTTTTTTTATAAATTGTAAGTATACTACCCATACGGAGACCAATCTTTAGAAAACCCAAAACCACTGAACCCAAGGCCACTGCTTTAAAACAGCCAACCAAGTTATTTATAGAAGTTAAAGAAAGAAATCTTGCCGTGGTTTTCGTCAACGTATTGCAACCAGGGGAGGGCAGCAGCATTCTCCTGTGTATATTAAGATCATTACTGCAATCACCGATCCTATTACCAGCGTGGTGATCATGGCAAATCCTCCAATGGACAGCCCACCAAAATTGGCATTCTATGTTCAGCATTGGTTGTATTTCAGCTTAGCTAGTGACTTCTCATCTAGGTTTAAGTAGTGGTTCGATATATATATATATACATATTTTGTGAATGTATAAGTATTTGAGTGTGTGTGCATGTTTCATCTTTATATATAAATTAACTAATAAATTATCTAGTTATGTATGCTGTGCGAGTCAAAACAAAAAAAATCTGTAACTTGTTATATGTGGTAGCTGTTAATTGGCTTTTAGTTTCTACCTAAAAATGTATATTATAACTGTATTTGTAAGCTCCCCTAAGAAATAAAATAAAATAAAATTATCATGTAAAGAGGTGGCCAAGTATTTCCCTAGCTAACCGTGGTACCACAATGTGTCTCAACACGGAGGCAGCGATGTTGTTCGCAACACATCACGCCAAGTGGTATATATATCACGGGGCACTTTGCGACGTTGTCAAGATCGTGCATAGTGGCGATACATCGTCTCTGCCTACTCCTTTTGGACCAAAGCGTTAGCATTATGTATGATGTAAAGAAAGGAAAATTCTCAGGCTACCAGGACTTGAATCTACGACCGAACTATCCGGGGGTCATATTCTACCAGCCAAGTTATCGCGTCGAGGTGCTGTAAGCGCATACCCTTAACGCACACATAGTAAGCTTTTGTCTCTGTGTGTGTGTCCATCGTGCTCGTCCAGTCGTGATATCTGCTGCAGTAAAGGATATTAGCCTAATAGCAGGAGTTAGCGCCGCCCGTGATGATTTGTTGATAGATAATTCAAGCCATTTTGTGAGTAGCGAGTGAGTAGATCGGTCCGAAGTGACATTATATTGGGAAGGCCTATGTTCAGGCAGAGAATACTACTACTAATCCTACTAATATTATAAATGCGAAAGTTTAGATTTTTTGATGTATGGATGTTTGTTATTCAATCACGTTTCAACCACTAGACGGATCGGAATGAAACTTGTCACGCATATAGGTTAGGTCCTGGAATAGGACATAGGATAGTTTATACCTATCCCAAAAAATCATATAATTCCTACGGGAAATAAATAATAATGTTAGGTTGTCCACGCGAAAGAAGTCGCGGTTAACAGCTAGAACTTAATAAATACGAGTACATATACTATACATTCTTCTACTGTACATAAACCAAGATAAAATATAAATAGATAATGGGCTCGATTCTGAAGGCACAATGTTAAAATTGGACAGCACTAAAACTGTTGCTATCCTTGTCACACGGTATTATGAAGATAAAGGAGAAACCAATTTTAGCACTGTCAATTTTTAAATGTGTGTTTTCAGAATCGGATCCACTGTACTTACATATTAATTCCACGCAAATCACACGTAGTGGGAGCCTGGTGAACTGATCTAACAGGTTCACCATATTATTCGAGTTGGGGCTATTTCAAGATCTCAGTCTAGACCTTGTATCACTGCGACCATTTCTGGTCTATTGTGATCGTCACCATGCTACAGTTCCGTGTTAAGCCTTGCAGCAGTTAGAAACTGTACAATGCTTTTAGCACTGAGTTGTTTTACTTCGTCAGGGCGAAACAAAGTAGTTACCCAGGTGTGTATTTCTTTTGCGCATCAGTGGGCCACACTCGCACAGGAGGTGCATGGGGGTTTCCTCTGATTCCTCACAGAGCCTACACGCTCCTGTGGTTCACCATAACTTCAAGATCCAGTCTATTGTACCAAAATTGTAAACTTAAATTATCTAATAATCATACAATGTTTGTGATGGATGAAATATAAATAAAATTGTGTGTTTTTCATTTATGTACAAAGGTATATAAATGAAAAACTCTGTAAGAGTTTTCTTCCAGTAAACCTTTGGGTGAAAGAGACAAGTCAAAGCAGATAGGCAGACAGCAGTGCACATTATAGCGAAAATAAATAGTGAAAAAAAAACTTATAAATAACCAGCAAATAGAATAATTTAAATTTACTTATAACTATCTATTTAAATATGAAATACAATAATTGTATACACACTCGTATAATATATATACACGTACATAATTAATAATATTACATACCAACATACACACAAAGTGATCATTCGGATAGGTAATGCTCTTTTCAACACATCTATTTGAAAAGGACGACTTGGTTCGCCTTTAAGTGCACCCAAAGGTGGTGTTTTCTATAACAAACGTTTAGCGGGCAGTAATGAGTTTTTAATCTTCTTTATAAGTGCGCCGCAATTATCTTTGCCTCGCACTTTTTGAATTTGGAACATCTTAGTGTTCAGCGCCAAAGAAATCGAACGCAAATATTGTTTGAATAAAGACTGGCTGGTACGACAGCCCATAGTCGCGCCGCCGGCTGAATAAAACAAAACGCGCGAACTACGGCCCGCGTTTTCGTCAATTTTCACGGATTGTTAGAAATTCATGGTTTTGTTTTGAAAAATGAGTTCTTCAAGTGACAGTGAAAGTATAGAATATGAGGCGCCTTTTATTTTCTCATAGAGGGTGATGAAAAGTAGAGTGTATCACTCGAGCGCAAAATATATTTTTGCCTCGGGCGACGTACTTTGAATCCCTCACTTCGCTCTGGATTAAAAAAAGCGCCCTGGCCGTAAAAATATTATTTTGGTCCCTTATGATACAATCTACTATTTACTCTAGCTTTCAACATGTATTAATACATGTACTGTATTATATATATATTATATAAAAAAAGCGAAGGTATTATTTAAATTAACTCACTAGCAAAAATCCCTTACAATTCTTACTTTTTACTTAGTACTTAATCCCTACAAAGTCATCCGCTAAGTACCTATTGTTTAAGTTACATTTATAAGTAGAGTTTAAGTTAATGTAATTATCCCTTTCGGTCCTCTATCTAAACCGACTAATCTGCTTAACTTAAAGGGTTGTTAAGCAATTGACGGGTAGAGTTGACTTAACATTTCTAAGCACCTACGAGTATTTAACGGTACACAGTATTATAATCGCTTATTTCTAGTACAAAACTATTTGGGTCTAAAAATGAGTGCGTTTGAAAACGGAACTGTACAAAGAATTTTATTCGGGTAGGCAGAAATGTGACAAAAACTTTTTTCTTTAACAAAACACAGATTAAATAACGAAGTTTTTTTTTTACAAAAAGTGCCATTATCATCAGCGCCAGACAGTCTGTTTAGAAAGTACGAAGAGGATTTGCAAGTGTATCTCGATACTGGCAGATTGACCGCCGTTCGAAGAATGTGGCTCTATAAAGAAAACTCTGGACCATATCTATACATGTAAGAAAAACAGTAAACTTTACTTGTCTGTAATTTAAAATAGCAAAAGAATTAATAGGGGGATGAAAGGTAAGTTGTTACATTTTTGTTTTGTGTGGTTTGACCACGCATCACATAAAAACCACTAACCCAACTCTAGTGGTTTTCATAAAAGCATACCTAGGGTTTGCCTTGGCATAATATTTAGTTTTTATTTCATCGCAATCGGCTTACTATTCAAAAGATATATGAATACCTAGCTGTGCCCGCGGCTCCGCTCGCGTGGACTACAGGTTCCGCTCCCATTCCCACTTTCGCTCCCTATCCCACTCCACTTTCACTCAGACTCTCAATCCCGCTTCCACTCCCGCTCCCACTCCCCTTTTCCCACTCCCCTTTTCCCACGCCCACGCCCACTCCCACTTCCATTCCCAGCTCCAAATGTAGTCCAAACTCATCGCAATCTGAATTGTACGGAAATACTATTATTTGCAATATATTGCATACTAACCTTACTTACTAATGTATTTGAAAACTAAAAATGTCCATAACTTTTGATTGAGTAAACCGATTGCGATGAAATAAAAACTAAATGTTAAGTTAGGTTAAGCCCCGTATTTATGTGAAAAGTTCATCAAAATCCGTTCAGTAGTTTTTAAGTGATGCGTGCACAAACAGACAAAAAAATTTAAAAATGATCGAAATGTGTTCTGTTGCTTATCCTTAGACGGAGGCGGAGGCGGAGGCGGGGGCAGTGCAAGCGGGAGCGGGAGCGAGAGCGGGAATGGGAGCGGATTCTGTAGTTCACGCGAGCGGAGCCGCGGGCACAGCTAGTTAAAAATAAAAAAAAATTTTAAAAAGTTACAAAAATTTAATCAGTTGCTACTCGTAATTATGGCAAATCCCAATTGAACAGCTCACCAAACGTGGCATTCTATTGGGGAGGCTTGAGTTCAGCAGGGGCTTGTATTCGTATCTTGTCCGAACCCCTTCAACTGTCTACAAAACCGGAGTTTCGTAACTACTAAGCCAACGGGTCTGTTAAACTGTACGACTGGTAATGCGGGGCAATTTGGGCAAAGTGGACTGTTATGATCAAACACTCAGCCATTTCATTCCAACTGTTTGAGACACGCAACCGTTGTGCTTAACCTGGACGCGCCAGCTTTTAGTTCTTTTATTTGGTTGCTTATATTTATTTAAGTAAATTATTACTAGCTTAAAAACATACACATTATTATTTACTAGCAGATCGCTTTCAGCCATTAACATACTATATTGTTAACATAAATACTTAATTAAGTAAGTAAAAATACTGATGTCATTTACAAAAATGTAAACGGTTAAGGAAAACAAAAGTCTGGTAAAGGGAACTATACAAATCTAGCACCTTTGATCATTAATAGTAGTTTGCTTCAACCTAAATATTTTGTAGTCATAGCTTAAATAATGTAACCTTAAATAAACAGTTGGTTCACTGAACAAATTGTTTTTGTGAACTTAATCATTTCTTATAGTGTTGTGCACCTAAAATGTTTCTCAGTAACTAGATAACTATTAAACATAACTATATTTTATTGTAATGTTTACTATAATTATCTACTAGAATATTCTAGTATTCACAACAATGTTACTATTTGTTTTTACAAGTAATTCAGGTAGATATGACTAAAATATGTTTATGTGCACTAGAATCACAACAACCATACAATCTGGTAATATTGTAAGATATTTTTCTCTCCGTGTGTGTATTTTTTCGTGTACTAAAGAGTAACTGAATTAAATTTAATTTAATTGGTGTATCATAGCCATAGTACATGACCTCGTGCTGTCCAGTATCCAATCCTGAGAACGGGCATACACAATATGGTTTTACAGCTATGTACATATAAATTTAATAGAAACAACGATCTCTATGTACTACTAGATAGAGCGTTCCAAACAATCGCTCTGTTCCACGCAAGTAGCCACAACTCTTTCACATTCACAATGAAACTTGTGCAATTACTACGCAGAACATTTAATTATTACTAAATATTGACGCTACGGTTAAATAATGTCAATATTTAGTAAATAATGAAATGTTCTGAGTAGTAACTGCACAAGTTTCAAAGTGAATGTGAAAAAGTTGTGGCTACTTGCGTAGAACAGAGCGATTGCTTGGAACGCTCCATCTGGTAGTACATAGAGATCGTTGAATAGAAACGATGTATTATTTTTATATCATCGATTGTTTACGCCTATAATACTGAGATGCCATTATTACCTCCATAATTAGATTTTTACTAAAATTAGAATTATAAGACAATAAAAAATCACACAAGGTGTCCACCTAACCCTCGTCTACTCAAAATGGTGTAACTTTTTATATCATTGTCCGACTATGAACCTCTCTTTAATTCCTAAACGATTCGTTTAAAAAAAAATAGTTATGAGTAATGTTGATACGATCGTACGTCATTTGGAGCTAGGGTCGAGGGGCGTAGTTAAGAAAATTACCCCAAAAATGGGGATTTAAACACCCACTTAGCCCATCAACGAGTGCTGCCCGCTAAATGGGATAACGCCATGGGCGCACGTCCACTGTTACACGTCATTACTGAACGTCTTTGTCTCACATAGTACAGAGGAACTATTACAAAAATCATATCCATTTTATACTAAAAAAAAATATTAAAAAATTTCTGGTCTAAGAATATTTTAACTTAGCACATTTCTCAGAAATATGGCGTAGATAATAAATGTCGCTCGCATCTTATGAAATTTTATGATTTGATAAATATTCTAGAATTCTAGAATTATTAGAACATCCATTTGAATGGGTGAAAGAGATTGCGCTGAAGCCCTTTCTCAAGACAGTACCTAACTATAAAAACAATCAAAACATTATTAAAATCATATACCTTTTTTGGTCTCCTGAAATGTAGCATTTTCTAAAGTAGATCCTTTGTCACTGGAGACACACATTTGACCACAATTAACAATAAAAAAATAAAATAAACAGTGCTGGAGGTCTTCTATCTGTACCCATCAAGTTTTTAAAACTAGTTGATAACGATTCATATATTTTTTCTATCATATCGATTTCTCTTAATAAACTTACATTAAATTTTTTTACGACATTCCTGTCTATACTGACAATGTTTTTAACGTCAAAGTATTTTAAAAATAAAGATAAATACCACTTCTCTTAATAAACTTACATTAAATTTTTTTACGACATTCCTGTCTATACTGACAATATTTTTAACGTCAAAGTTATTTAAAAAACACCACTGAAGTGATAGTATCCACATTTTGCCTACAATGGAAACTAGCTCAGAGGTAGTTAGGCGTACCCCATTTATATAAATATAATTCTTTCCTGCCCATTTTATAAAAGATAATTTGTACTGAGTGGTTCTTCATTAAATGTTAATTTATCGTGTAATGGAACACGTTTTCTCCTTGCTACCTTTGTTTTATAATTTGACAGATAATATAGAAGCGGTCGACTCGCGGTTTCAAAGGTTAATTTAAAAAACTGGACTAATTATTGTTATAATTTACATTCTATTATGGAAAGCTTGTTGTGAAATTGACTTAAGTTAATGTCAACTTTTTATAACCTTTAACGATAATTTAATTGATTCAAACCTAATAAATAAAAACGTAAAGTTCGCTTGTCTGTGCATTGAAAATATTTGCATAAAAAAGAAAAATCTATAGAAAAACTTTAAGATCATTTTTGATTTTTTTGTCTGTTGATGTTGGTTTGTGCACGTATCACGTAAAAACTACTGAATCAATTCTTATGGAGTTTTCAGAAAAACATAGGGTTTAACTTGAGGTAACATTTAGTATTTATTTCATAACAATCGGTACACTCAATATAAATTTATGCGAATTTATAGTTTTAGGAAACTCGGCATACAATGCATTAGTATACAATAAAGAAACGTAGCGTGTAAATGCTCGACGGAATTCGTATTGCAATGAATGAGAACTACAAGATAACTATATTTCATTCCAAACCAATAATACGTAATTATACGAAAACCAACGCTATTTGCGTCTCGGTAACATATACATGAAAGGGCCACCAGCAGCAAAAACAGGTTTGTACTACCATGTAAACTTTGTGGTCTACTTCAGAACACCGTCTATTATTTATTTTGTTTTCGAGACGCAAATGCGTTTGTTTTCATTGGAATAAAATATATATTTCGGAGATAGGTATAAGCGGAGGTGGTAAAGGAAGTGTAGGGAGGAAGGTAAGAGGGGGAGAGAGGGAGGTGGGTAAGTCACCTATTTCAGTGGTCTGCGCTTATAAAGTCGCGGGTACAGCTAGTATAGAACTCCAAACTGACAAGAGATGACATAAAAAATTAGGTAAACTCTAAAACAAACATAGCGACTATCAAAACACCGCCTAAGCTTTTAATTAATAAACATAGTCCAATCTGTTTCGGCTAACATCTAAAACTAATACACCACATCAATGTTACCACTAACAAACAAATATTTAATATTATGTATACCTTAACGCTTTAAATTAAGCTTCATAATTGATCACTGTTAAGTTAGACAAGTGTTATATTGGTGTTGTCTGTGCCGCGGTGACAGGTTGACATGTGTCATCGTTCATAGAGTATTAATATTAATTATGGTCAGGAGTGATCAGCGCAGACGCATGGGAGCGAGCTCGTTAAGGCGCTGTAGTTTCAGGCTTAGATATTGCAGTGAGAAGGCTCAGCCTAAAGAGCTCACGCAAGCCTGTCTCACTCGGTAGGTACTTTAGGTATAAAAATGTACCTACGCGGCGCGGTCCCGATTTCGGGGTCAACCGATCAGGGTGTAGCGAGAGCTATCAATGTGACGCAATTGAGTAAAGTTCCGCGCCCGAGTAAGGACCAGCCCTAGCCGAATCGCGCACGACTGTCAATGTGTGCGTGATTTAGCAGTTCAGCGTAACATTGACTTTCTTCCGTGCTCGTAGGATTCAATTTGGCTTGCTATGATTTTTATAGGTACGTTTTTCAGAAATTGAACAGGCTTTCGTCAGGAGTGGGTCTTCTGTACTTGTTCTATTACTTATAAGGCTTTTAAGACTTGAACATGAATAATCTAATAATTACACAGCCACACAAATAAAAGTTTCTGACCTCGAGGTCTCATTATGTGTACTAAGTGTTTTTGGGGTCGCTGAATCCGAATTCGGGGTCAGCTACATCCCAACACGTCTGGTTCCACCCATAACCTCAAACAATCCTGAAATCTGCTATATCCGCTGAAACCACAAACCTCAGCATCGATTAAAGTACTCATAATGAGACCTCCAAGTCAGAATTTAATTTTTTGTGTGGCCGTGTTTATTGATTCGTCATTCATCATCATCTCAAATACATCTGCTCAATAGAATGCCACTTTTGGTGGGCTGTCCATTGGGGGATTTGCCATAATCACCATGCTTGGCAGGAGGATTGGTGATCGCAGCAACGATCTTAATATACACAGGAGAACGCTGCTGCACTCCCTTATGCATAATTCTTATCTTATCTTAGAGGGCCAGGAAGACCTGGCGACACTTCGACCCTTCAGGATCTTTTGTACAGAACCCCTGACCACCAACGGTGCCCAAGCCGATTTGGTGGACTACACATACGCTTCAGAATTTCTTCTTTGACATATGCAGGTTTCCTTACGATGTTTTCCTTCACCGAAAAGCCTGTGGTATTATAAATAAACCGTACTTAAGTTTCGTAAAACTCATTGGTACGGGCGGGGTTTGTACCAGGACATCATAAACGGGAGGCGAGTGCACAACCAACCAGCTAATGTCCGTCCCTAGTGCAATCCCTTAGTCGCCTTGACGACACCCACGGAAGCCAGTCTTTTAGTATGCCCCTATTCTAAGCTTAAAATCACCTGTAAATAACGTAGCTATTTGAATAGTAAAACCTAACAACTTGTTTAATCTATATAATAATTACCATCAAATGGAACACAATAATAGTCATCCAAAATAGATATTTAAACCACAGATCAGATTAAAGAAATGATTTTGTGCTCACAAAACTAATTTCACCTTAACTGCTTACGAAGCGCGCAAACCTCTGTCAACGAGAGTAAAGATTGGCCGATAAACGAACAAACAGACAGACAAAACATTCATATATTATACTATCGTAAACTAACAGATACAATCTTTAAACTGCAGTTAATAAAGTTTAAATTTCAAAGGATGGGCTGTTATATTCAGTTGAGTGAGTGCAAAGTTAAGTTTGTGGCTAAATAGTCTATATTTTTTAAACTATAATTTGATTATAGTTATCTCAATGGAGCTGTCAATCGTTATTAGAAAGAGAGAGACGCAATCTTGACAGCTCGACCTATCGGATTATATATTTTTAAATTCGAACACGGTTTGAGATGCGCTGATATGAGGAGTAAAATTTGGCAGTTTTTGAACACTCCTTCTATTAAGAATTTTATTTACACAAGTATTTCAATAGTTATCATTCGAATTACGTCCACTGCTGAACACGAGCCTCCCCAACAGCATGCCACTTTTGGTGGGCTGTCCATTGGGGGATTTGCCATAATCACCACGCTAGGAAGCGAATTGGTGATCGCAGTATTGTTGCATGTATGTATGTATGTAGACGCTTTATTGTATCAAAATTCACACCAACAACAATATCAAAATATAAATTGACCTGTGTACAAAGGCGGACTTATCCAATTTAGGGATATCTTACAGTTAACCTTAGAGTAACCGAAAGGACAAGTATAATGCGTTTAGTACACTCCCACTCCCACTCCCACTCCCATCTCCCATCTCCAAATGTAGTCCAAACTCATCGCAATCTGAATAGTACGGAAATACTATTATGTGCAATATTTTGCATACTAACCTGGTATATGGATAATTATTAATGATCAAACAATATGGTTCATTATATGCTGTGTGTTGATGCTTAGAAAGCAATATAACAGATAAGGAACGATTATTTTATTCCAGTACCAACGTGAAGCGATCGACAAGTAAAAAAAGGTTGCTGCTGACAGCCCTACAATAATTCACGCACACACATAAACGTCTACGGACAGGCTAATGACATATAGAGTTTAAATTATATAGTCATCAATGCAGTTTTAGTACACTCGCAAGATCCCCGTTATATTAATATGGACCTTACCGTTTAATGACTTACCTCGTTATTCGCCTGTAGTAAGTTCATATGTCAATGGATAGACAAATAACAAATGGATACTCTAGTGTGGAATGTAACTCAGTTATCTAACAACGGTTAGCTTATCTAGCTTATTTGTCAGATCGTTAAATATTGTCCGTGGAATTGTAACGAAGATTTTTCGTTAAACAATCGTGTGGTTTAAGTTCAGAGGAGAGAGCGGGATGGGTTTACCTAATGCAGGGATTCCCAAAGTGGTCGATACAGACCCCGTCGGGGTATAAACAAATACTGATTTTGGGGGTCGACGAGGTCTAAAAATCGACTCCTATTAATTAACACAAGTTCTTATTTGAATCTTTCAAGATACTGTACCAGTTGTGTTCCGTGTACCAACTTGTTATAAGAATGACTAATATTTTAGTAGGAAGTATCATTTTTGTACTTTTAAAAAACTCAACAAGTCGATAAGCGTCCACAAGTTCGTTAAAAAATTATTATTTACACTTGATATCAACGATCTCTATGTACTACTAGATGGAGCGTTCCAAACAATCGCTCTGTTCCACGCAAGTAGCCACAACTCTTTCACATTCACTTTGAAACTTGTGCAGTTACTACTCAGAACATTTAATTATTTACTAAATATTGACATTATTTAACCGTAGCGTCAAAATTTAGTAATAATTAAATGTTCTGCGTAGTAACTGCACCAGTTTCATTGTGAATGTGAAAGAGTTGTAAAGGAAGTAAAAAGGTATAGCTCTCTAAAAAGGTATAGCTACCTTTAGCTATAGGTATAGGTAAAGGCAAGGTATAGCTCCCACCCCGGTGTTGAATAGGCTAAGGCCGCCGCTGCTGGCAGTATGCACCGATCGACGCTTTCAGTTAGAAAAACGAGGCTTGTGTAGACGTATAACGTTATCCCTCTCTCGATACTTTACTCGTACCCACGCACGTGTATGGACAGGCTGGTGCGCCTGTAGTACTAGTAGGTGGGTTAAATCTGTTCGCTTGTACGGAGTGCCGGAGTTGTGACATAGGTATCGCTGAATCGTTACCGCTTATGCACCCGCTAGTCGCTCTTCCTTCACCTTGCACCACAAATAATAACGGTGTTAAGAATCAGATCGTGAGATGTCAGCGTTGACCTGCAAATGATTCTACTTTATGTTTCTGTTTCGTCTGACAGTCGATACGATACATGTTGATTTGTCGGCCCCGTAGCCTAGTCGGTAGTACACCTGCCTGCGAAGCTCGGGGTCGCGGGTTCGAACCCCGCCCAGGGCAAACATTCGTGTGATGAGCACTTGTGTTTGCCTTGTGACTGGATGTTATTTATATATTATGTTATGTATTTATGTATGTATATCAGCTGTCTGATACCCATATTACAGGCTCTGCCTAGTTGGGATCAGGTGGGCTTGTGTGAAATATCACCATATATTTATTTATTATATTATTTATTTAAGGCACTTTTTTGTAGATTTTTGGTTTTGCTACAAGACCTTTTAAGTTATATCTTATTTGAGACACTGTGCAGTGATAATGTATGTATGTATGTATGTATGTATTATATTGTAGCATATTGTAGTTTGTTTATTTTTAATTACAAAAACAAATTATAATATAATGTATTTGTACACGCCATGTAAACCTTAGCTTACGTGCAACCAAAACGAGCGCCTGCAGAGCAGCCCCCCCCCCCCCCCCCCACCCCACCTCGCCTCTCCTCGCCTCGCATCGCTCGCCCAGTAACACACACACATGCGCACACGCACCCCCACACACACACTCCTCACGCACACGCACTCAACTCTCATTGCGACGACGACGTAGATTGTAGATAATTTATTTATACCTATTTGATTGTAAATTTCTATCTAATTTTTTTTTTTTTTTCTTCTGTACCCTCCTACTTTTGTCTACTTTTTTTATTACCCTATACAATAATGTTTATGTTTATATATTAGAAATCTGTTAATGGCTAATGTTTAATTTATATTATACTGTATTATATATTTTTGTAAATTAGCTGTAGGTTTCAGAATTAATAAATAAAATAAAATAAAATAAAGTAATCATTGGCTCAATTAATCCTATATTTATAGTACAGTTTCATCTAGTTTACCGACATAGCCGAAAGGATTAGCAAGCTGAAGTGGTCGGCCACATCTGTCGCAGAACCGACGACCGTTGGGGCAGACGAGTTCTGGAGTGGAGACCGCTGATCGGCATGCGCAGGGTCAGACACATCGCCGGCAGATGGACCGGCGACCTGAGGAAGGTGCCCCGAAGCGGCTGGATGCGGAGGGCAGACGACTGGGTGTACTGGTGTTCATTCGGGAAGGCCTATATAATAATAATATAATCGTTTATTGTCAGGCAACTTGGCCCATAGATATACCTTAAGCTAGAAATACATACATTATTATAACCTTAATTAACATAGTTCACCACACTTTGACTCCCTAAACACTACTCCCTCGGATTAGTAGTCGGGACTGAGGAATATACACTGGTGTTTAGTGGGAACCCGGAGTCTACAGGAGTCTATAATTTAAAAAAAACGGACAAATGCTCATCATTGTGTGTTTGTAACTTAGTATGAAACGATTGCATAATGTAGATAATTAAGTAATAAAAGTAAAATATCATCATCATCATCAGCCCGAAAGAGTCCACTGTTGGACATAGGCCTCTCCCAAGGTGCGCCACTGAGCCCGATCCTCGGTTCTTCTCATCCAGTTACTGCCAGTAAAAAAGTAAAATATGCTAAAAAGTAATGCTCACGCCTTGGTCCCAGAGGGGTAGGCAGAGACGATGTATCGCCACTTTGTACGATCCAATAATGCCGCAAAGCTTTCCTTCGTCCGCTTTTCGCTCCGTGATACCCCTTGACGTGATGTGTTGCGAACAACATCGCCGCCTTGTTGAGGTACCACGGTTATCTAGGGAAATAATTGTCCACCTCGTCAGAGCCAAAAATATCCTTTGGATATTAGTAAATCCACAATTTATGTGTCTAATAGTTCAGGTAACTAGCGGCTTCTTCCTAAAGATCAGTTACAATGACTTACCGCCTTAACAACAGACACTTTAGAAATATAATTAAATAAATACATCTGGATTAGTGCGAATTAAAAACAACCTAATCCTTTTTGAATACACCTTACTTTGACACGGTACGTAAAAAGGACTTATTTGAACTTATAAAAACGGTTTGATGTACAGTGCAATTGAACTCTATGACGCCTGACCATAAGGTTTATTTTAACTTCCTTTGGTTGGCTCTTGGGTTAGTAAAAAAAAATATTTAAAGCCAATTTCTTATCGATAATTTGTTTGCCAAATATCTAATGTCGTTAAAAAGGTGCCACCCGCGTAGTTTCGTGGAAAATTGGCTTACCACATCTGAGAACCGAACCCACTACCTGCCGATAAGTAGGGGCTGAGTAATCCCCTTAGCGGTTAGCTATTTGACTTGTCGCGCTTCAGTGGAGGGCGGTGCTTTATAAAGCTTACTTTTAGGGATCCGCATTATAGCGAAGCTTATTTTGGCTAACTGTCCAGCGGATAACTCGAATACTGCTGAACCAATTGAGCGGAAATTTTGAAATTTTTTCATGGTTTATTTTTTATTTATTTATTTAACTCTTTATTGCACACACAGATAAAACAAAAAATAATACATTAAAAAGCAACACAAGTACAAAGGGCGAACTTATCTTTGAGACAGATTTCTTCCAGCAGACCCGCGAGAGAGATAACTGAAATAAGAGAGGCAGACATAGTGTGTACGTAAATAAAAAAAAACATATACATACATACACTAATATAAACTCTATACCCACTTACATAGATTATAAACTACACGTTAAAAAAAATATAAGTATATAAATACATATTTACCAATAACTAATTAATATGTTCAAACCATTTTTTAAGTCCATATAAGAATACAGTAATTATAAGAAAATCAATTATTTACAACAGGTGTACGCCGTCCAACCCCTCGTGGTGAGGCATAGTCCCTAGGACGCTGGCGCTATTACCTCGCTGGACTGCCAGGCTTACACGTTGTGCGAGGTAGGCGCCAGCCCTGAGGTCTCCGGAGGCGTGGACCAGCCTGGTCGACCTGGTTTACCAATAATATATTAATATAATATACATTATTAAGTAATAATAATAATAATATACAAACATTCATAAAATACATATAAGATTTGCCGTGTGGTTTCCGGTAGAGTAGAATAGGACCACTCCAACTCTTCCTGTGGATGTCGTACAAGGCGACTAAGGGAATACATTATAAAACATCAATCAGGCCTCCCCAACCCGTCTGGCCAGCGCGGGGAGTGTAGGCCAAATCCTCCGTCTGTCTCCGGCAGATGAGAGAGGGTTGTGCTGCTGCAGTGGAGACAACAATAACCTGATGATGATGATATAAGATATGGATTATTATATTGACGGATGCCAATCAGCCTTAATAAAGTTATAACGTCATTTGTCTCACAAATATCTACTCAAAAACGTAAACACATCCTGTCCTTTATTTACGCGTGTCATCGACTATAATTCTCCCGCCGTGTGACGTTTAGGAGCTATAAAACGCACGGACGGACACACCAAGCCGTAACAAGGTATAGACGAGTCTGACAAACTGTGTCTGAGGTTACTAATGGGGATTCGGACACGATTTAGTTTATTTTATTTAACTAGGTATTCATTGTAAAACATGGACAAAAGCTTTATCTCTTTGACAGATTTCTGTCAGTTTGTCATAATAATTTGTCACTTAAAAATAACTCTCGTAAATGAAACACTGGAGTGGAGACCGCAGATCGGCACGCGCAGGGTGGGTGTTGGGACGGCCCGCCGCCCTATGAACCGACGACCGGTGGCAGCAGGAAGCGGCAGATAGGCCTAGTCCACTTGTGGACTTCCTCTTGTGGTACTAAAGGGCCTCGCAAAGTTTATCTGGATGCCCACATCAAATTTAAGTCTTACCCCACCACGTCATCATCATCAGGTTATTTTTGTCTCCACTGCAGGAGCACAACCCTCTCTCATCTGCCGGAGACAGACGGAGGATTTGGCCTACACTCCCCGCGCTGGCCAGACGGGTTGGGGAGGCCTGATTGATGTTTTACAATGTACTACCTTAGTCGCCTTGTACGACATCCACGGGAAGAATTGGAGTGGTCCTATTCTACTCTACCGGAAACCATACGGCATTGGTTGGTTGGCACCACCACGTAACTGGTGTTTAAATACAGTATGATCAGAATCTTGGGTAGGTATGTGAAGGACAAATTCAGGTAGGTAATTTTTGTTGTTGTTGATAATTTTACGCTTGATCTCAATCTCACCTGATAATAAGTGGCTATGCGTTGGACCGCGCTTACCCAGAAGATGCCTAATGCCTATTCATATCCATTAAAAAGATCCAAACTGTACTTGTACCTATTTTTTCATAATTTTGATATCTTTTGTAGTTTCTGAGATTAGTCAAAGTCAAAGTCAAAATCATTTATTGCATATGAGTACACATGGTACATTTATACACGTCATTTTTTTTATCGACAACCTAGGAAGAAACGGCGCAACAAACTTCACGCAACACATCTTTTAAAAATCAAGTTTGCATACAATTAATAAAGATTTTGCGAACCTGAATTAACATTAGTACCAGGCATCTTTGTCATTCAAATAATCGTTTATTTTATAATAGGCTTTCTTACAAAGTTGTTTTTTAATGTGAATCTTAAACTTACTGTCCGTCATATTTAAGATTTCCTCTGATAGTTTGTTGTAGAAGCGTATACATTGCCCCATGAACGATTTATTATGATGATGAACGATTATGGCCTGCTGTAGTGACGTCAGAGCCACCAATAGACCCCTATAACTTTTAAACGGCTGAAGATCACACTCTAATTTTCGAGTTTATTTTCAGTAAAAATCACACAGATGTACAAAATGATGACGCTCTTGCAAAATGACGCATTAATACTAATCGGGCTGGCCCAATCACGAATGGTATTTTCGTCGAAATCTACAGTAGCCCAGGTCTACATAAACTCGTTATTTATAAGCAGTCAATAGACCACACAAACAGACACGTCACGTCATCAAATGCAATCTCAGTAAACAGTAGCTACACCCTGTGAATGCGTAATAGAGACGTGCCCCGACTGTCAATCGATATCGAATAAATTGTCTCAAAGATTTCGAGATTTGAACAGCATTTTATTTTATTATCTACTTATAAGTCTTGTGTTGTTTTTGGTTTATCGTTGAATCATTTTAGGATGTGTTGTTCGTAGATTTGCGTAAAGCAACGACTCGACCCGGACACGCCTGCGATTTCTTCCGATGGAAAACGTTGTCTAATTCTAGGAGGGATCTACGCATAACACGTGCAGACTGATACGAAACAGATATAACTATAACAGATATAGATATAACTAGTTTGGGACTGGATAATTGGTGTGAATGTCTGAGGTATTTATTATTATTGTTTATTACAACCTATGTTTATTGTCTCTAGTCACTAGCATATTCAGTTTCGAGTAAACTTTGTTTCATATGACAATGTAGTTCAAGACTTAAAGACAATTATTTTACAGTGTCATATTGAGGTGAAAAGGAAATAAAAAACAACTATTTAAAAAAAGTTTTGTTTTATATAATCGAAGTGTTGTCTATAAATTACATAAAAAGTGGCTTCGAAATTTAAATTGGCGTGTTAGAACTTCTGTCTAAGGTTAGAATATTACAGATAATTCTCCCAGCCAGGGGCAGTAAATGATACGAAGAGTTCACATCTATATTTTAAACCTTAAAACAACGATCTATATGTACTACTAGATGGAGCGTTCCAAACAATCGCTCTGTTCCACGCAAGTAGCCACAACTCTTTCACATTCACAATGAAACTTGTGCAGTACTACTACTAACTACTCAGTAAAACTACTCAGAACATTTAATTATTTACTAAATATTGACATTATTTAACCGTAGCGTCAATATTTAGTAATAATTGAATGTTCTGCGTAGTAACTGTACAAGTTTCATTGTGAATGTGAGAGTTGTGGCTACTTGCTTGGAACAGAGCGATTGTTTGGAACGCTCCATCTGGTAGTACATAGAGATCGTTGGTCATAAATGTAAAAATTGAGGGCAGTTGGAGTCACGACGCCGTAGAAGCAACACCTCATAGCCTTGCTCTGGTCTCCTAGAGGTTGGTTGACGGCTCCGCTCAGCATGAGAAGAGAGGAAGACGTGTCCTCGTAAACTATGTTGTTATTATTGTAACAAGCTTATATACTTGACAATAATAGTTATAATACAAGAAATAAAAATAAACTTGTTTTACCAGGATTAAGACTAAGTAAGGTCAGCAAATCGTTCACGGGGCAATGGGGCAACGGGGCAAAAATAAACTCGAAAATTAGAGTGTGATCTTCAGCCGTTTAAAAGTTATAGGGGTCTATTGGTGGCTCTGACGTCACTACAGCAGGCCATAATCGTTCATCATCATAATAAATCGTTCATGGGGCAATGTATACGCTTCTACAACAAACTACCAGAGGAAATCTTAAATATGACGGACAGAAAGTTTAAGATTCACATTAAAAACAACTTTGTAAGAAAGCCTATTATAAAATAAACGATTATTTGAATGACAAAGATGCCTGGTACTAATGTTAATTCAGTTTCGCAAAATCTTTATTAATTGTATGCAAATTTGATTTTTAAAAGATGTGTTGCGTGAAGTTTGTTGCGCCGTTTCTTCTTCACAGCGCTAACACCTAGGAAGCGGTAGTCGATAAAAAACAAATGACGTGTAGGTATAAATGTACCAAGTGTACTCATATGCAATAAATGACTTTGACTTTGACTACCTACATATTAGAACGTGGTTCATAGCTTGATTCCTACTTTGTTCCAACACTTCATTTGAACAACACCCTGTTGCATGACCTGTCGTACTACAACATCAATCACTTGTACCTTCGGCCAATAGGAACGCTTGAGCAAGGCGACTCCACTCCGCACTGCTTTAAGTTGATTTGTATGCATTTTTACGATGTTAAATGCAAATTATGTTTCGATGACTCTAGAGGACAAAGGAAAGGTTATTCTGAGGTTACGCAATTAAAAAAGTCAGCAAAGTGTGCGTAGACACATAAAGCGTGGGTTCCGTGGAATCTTAATCTGCTCATTTTGATACGTCGCTAAAATATACCCAAAAAGTTTTGTATGGTTCGTTTTTTCCTTCAAATGTAGATATTATATCTATGTCATAAATTTTAACCTAGTCAATCCAGTAGTTTATGAATTGTCAGGCGAACAGACTGACGAACATAAAACTTCACTTCCCTGTATGTAATCCATCATCATCATATCAGCCCTCTATCTGCTGAGAATGCCATATCTTCGCCTTAGCCGACCTTTACCAGATCATCCTGTCAGCCCTTAGGCGTCCAATGTTGGACATAGGCCTTCTCGAAATAACGCTACCACACCCGGTCCTCCGCCCTCTCACCCAGCCACTTCCGGCCACCTTCTTCAGGTCGTCGGTCCACCTGGCGGCGGGGCGTGCCACCCTGCGCGTTCCGATCCGCGGTCTCCACCAGGCCTGGCTCACTCCGGACTTTGTTTACAAAAATCGCGGTGCAGGGTCGACCGGACAAAATCAGTCGGTTGCCGCCCGCTCGATGTGACGCACGCGCGAGTGATGATACGAGTAGCCACTTACCTACCGCGAATGGATAAGAAACGAAATTATTACAGGCGATATTGTATCGCCTTCGGTTGTTTAAACACTAATTCGGATTAATTTCTTATATATTCTTTATTGCACAAATTTTTAAAGTAAATACAGTTACAAATTTTGTGTAAAAAGGCGAGCTTATCTCTAAAAGACATCTTTTCCAGCCAAAAAAGGAATTTTCTGTATTAATCTAGAAAAGCTAAGTATTTATTAATAGTGATGGAAAGTTCCCGAACTATAGATATTAAGTAGGTGCCTACAGAGTATTCTCGAAAATATTAGGTAACAGTAGAACATTGTAGAAAGTTCTAGAAATATCATTTTGGTGTGTATGGAAGGTTCGAGAAAAGTCTGAAAGTGTCTCGAATGTTCTAGAACATTTTTATTTACATCATATGGAAGGGTCGAGAATGTTCTAGAATTTCAATTTCAATTTCAATTTATTCCTTAACAAAATACATTGTGTCGGAAACATCACAAACATAAGATTCAAAATAACATGCAACAATAATACTAACAAATTCGATATATATTATTAAACAATGTCAACTGAGAAAAAAAAATTACTTAATGTCCTAAAAATTCTTCAATACTATAATAACATTTGTCAAGTAGAACTCTTTCAAGCGGCGTTTAAAAACATTTACATTATTAATAATTTTAAATTCATTTGGCAGTTTATTAAATAATTTTACTGTTTGACAACGAGCACTGTGCTGCACAACTCTTAACCTCGGATTAATAGAGTTCAGTAAATCTTTCCTCCTTGTGTGCTGTCTTACACTAGCCTCATCTGGGTGTTCGTATCTTCCCGGATGCTTTACCATATTAGTGAGCAACACCAGGATGTACAGACAAGGTACGGTAAGTATCTTGAGCCTGGTGAAATGCTCTCTGCATGACTCCCACGGGGGAATCCGTACCATCACCCTTATCGCTCGTTTTTGTATGACAAATGCCTTCTTTATATTATAGTTATAACTATTGCCCCAGAGAATAATACTATATCTTAAACGTGACTCAACAAGCGCATGGTATACCAGTTTTAGCTGTCTAGTAGTAACCTCTTCACGTAGACTTCTGAGAGCATAGCAGGCTGAGCTAATTTTGCTTTCGATAGCGTTCACCTCTTGTTTCCAGTTCAGGTAAGAGTCGATTTCAACCCCCAGAAACCTTACAGACTCCACAATATGACAAATATTGTTGTCCAGGCTACCACGTAGAGACCCTTCTGCCCTCGCAGTTGTTCTAAACACCATAATATTGGTTTTTTGAACGTTAAGTTGTAGATAGTTTACATCAAACCATTTCTGAAACTCCGCAAGCGTTCCATTTACTTTTTTTTCAAGGGTAGCACTATTTTTAGCTTTTACAATCGCGTTGGTATCATCTGCAAAAACCACCAAACTGATATCAGCCATATTTTTATAAAAGTGATTTACCAGGTCGTTTGTAAAAATTATAAAGAAAATTGGCCCCAAGATAGAACCTTGTGGTACACCTCTACTATTAATTACAAGTTTGGACTTGAAAGCTGTTTCACGACAACCTTCAGTAGCTTTTACTTCAACAAACTGTTTCCTGTTATCCAAGTAAGATCTGAGGAGCTGTAATGGTTTACCTCTCACACCATAGAACTCTAGCTTGTCCAAGAGTATCACGTGATCTACTGTGTCAAAAGCAGAATGTAGATCGAGGAACAAACCTGCTACTTTCTTTTTCTCATTTAAGTTAATTATAACATCATCGACTAATTTGTCTATCGCATCCGCAGTTCCTAGACCATTTTGAAACCCATATTGTCTTGGATTTATAATCTTATTTGCGTTTAAATGTCTAAGCAGACGGGCTTTAATATTTTTTTCAAAAATCTTTGACAAAACTGGTAACATTGATATCGGCCTGTAATTATGCGGGCCAGTTTTTACTCCTTTTTTATAAACCGGCAAAACTCTGGCAATCTTCAATTGCTCCGGAAAAACACTTTGGTCATAACATTTATTATAAAAGTTAGCAAGAGGTTTCGCTAACAAACTGATGTTATCTTTTATTATTGAAATCGGCAGTTCATCATATCCACATGACTTCTTGCTCTCCATTTTCTTAATAATACTAGCGATTTCTGTTGGTGTCACTATGTTCCACTTTAAGTCACATTTGACCTTTTGAGAACTTTCGTTTAGGATATCAATTGCTAGTGATCTATTTCCTGTCCTAGTATGGAAGCATCCATAGTTAAATTTATCAGAGAAAATTTCAACAATTTCCTGAGTTTTATCCACTATTTTGTTATTTACTTTAAGCAGTAGTTTATCTCTGACATGAACTGTATTTTTATTATTTCTGTGCTTATTAACTATTTTCCAAATAGCCTTGGAGGAGTTTTTCGCCTTTTCTATTTCTTTCTGCACTGAAATTTTCTTCGAGATAGAAGTTCATGGAAGGTGATGGAAGGTTCTAGAAGGTGATGGATTTTGATGAAAGTTCGATGAGTCCTCCACTCTGATCGGTTCTACCCCCACCATCTTCCACCGTCCGAAGACGCAAGCCTCGTCTTGCGATCATTCAGTCATTCAGTAGAAACTCAGAATTCAATTCCCTCAGAACTCTCAGCTACAATACTAAGAAGAGAATACAAGTAAAAATAGTAAACAGTCAAAATTTGTTTCTCTCAAGGTGTTAATAATCTGGCAGCTCCACCTTCGAGTTTTACAGTCCACTGCATCTGGGAGCTTCATGTGGTCCCCAACAATAGTGAATTAGATACCTACACAATAGTGGCCTTCGTGAAAACAGATACACCAAAGTTGCTTACTTACTTATGTAAGTATGCGGGAATTTGTGAAACAAATAGTTTTCGGGTCTAAAACGATATTTCAAAAGTCATTGTTTAAAAAGAGTAAAAAGTACTTTTGTACTACCCATAAATACTTAGATTAAATTACGGGTTTATAAGATGACAACCCTAACGTTACACGTGCCGCGTCTGAACGAGATAGAGTTATACAATAGAAAGGGAAGCGTAGTTTAGGTATATTTTTGGTACCTAAACGCCGCTTTGTTCGGAAGAGAGACTTCTGTCCTACTATTTAGTATTCTGTGGTCTCCACTCCAGAACTCGTCTGCCCCAACGGCCGTCGGTTCTGCGACAGATGTGGCCGACCACTTCAGCTTGCTAATCCTTTCGGCCATGTCGGTAAACTAGGTGAATCTATACTATATATATAGGATTAATTGAGCCAATGATTACATACATTATCACTGCACAGTGTCTCAAATAAGATATAACTTAAAAGGTCTGGTCTGCGCAACGGTCGTCGGTTCTGCAACAGATGAGGCCCGCCCTCTACCATTGCAACAATCCTCGGCTATATCCGGTTACCTTCGTTCTTGATCGGATCCCCCCATTACGAACTCATCCTTCAAAGTAACCCCGAACATAGCCCTCTTCATACATACAACTGTATATGTAACAATTCTATTCTAGGTACAGTTCCAGAAGAAAGTGTTTGACCACGTTTAATGTCTATCTAAATCGCTTGTTGGTTAAAAGTACGCAACCGTAGTACAGATGGCGCTATGCTTCCTCATCGTTAGTTTTCAACTTAGCTTTTTCTACAGGGAATTTTACAATAAAAATTCATTTTTAAATGAGTAAAAACATATATTTATATCACTCGTCTTTTAAATTACTACAATTTCGTACTGAAACGTAAACTTTACTGGGTACAGTCACTGAAAGAAGTTATTAGCCGGAGATACACACAAATACACTTACATGTATTCTATATGTAAACTAACACACATATATTTACACTTTACTAAATAATTAAATAGTTAAAATTTACAAATTATTCACTTACTACAGTAAGTAGCTAAAATTATTTATATGGTTAAGTAATATATATTTACAACCAGTTTTTAACTATGGCATAGAAAACCCACAAAAGAAGGAACAATTTTTATTAATATATGAAAATTTACAACATTTCGATGGAGCAAAATTTTCCTATCTTAAGTACGAAATAAGAATAAATTAGATCTATTTACAATGTTTAATAATAAGCAGATTTGTTTTGGATTGAAACAGATTATAGATTTTTTACATAGCATTAAATCAGTGTGTACCGTAACCATTGCTTTATTCGACAAAAACCGTTTAATTTTATAGGACACATCTATGAAATGAAAACTAGTATTTTTGAAAGCCATTACACACATACAGACATAATTTTCTATATTTAGGTACTATTATTTCAAACATGATAATTAGTTTAAAAAAATTGTTACTAAAATCATGAACAGTTAATTAATATATGTTTACAATCTGCAATTTTTATGACTCATAAATTTATTTTCTCGTTACGAATCTTCTCACAAACATATCATTTTCAAAGTATATTCAACAATGGTCTATTAAAATGTTATTATATAGTATTATTATCATAATACTGCATTAAGGTCTCATTAACTTCTTTTCACACAACTATGTCTAAAGGAACTGACTTAAAAAAACTATAATTACAGGTCATACCACGAAGGAAAAAAAATTCGCATCACATAAGTCACCTCATTATTTTTATATTAGGCATCTGTTATCTAATTTAATAACCAATTAGTGTCAGTCATGAAAATAACTTTGTGGTGACTTATGAGGTGCGAAAAATTATTTTCCTTTATGGTATGACCTATAGGTACATTGAAGAAAAAAATAACCACTCCTGGGTGAATATTCGAGCGTCATTATCCGCACCTTCAACAGCTGAAGAGACAGTACCAGTTCATCGTTTTTATCATACAATAAGTTTCTGGTCCGAGCACGGATTCTGTATTGGTGAAGTATTTAATTAAATATATTGTTTTTCATAAACTTTTGGGGGTAAGCTTAATGACGGCGGTTGAAACGCTGGAATATTCACTCTCCTGTGGACCTTTTATGACGTCAGATGCCATAGACATTGAAATTATTACATATTTACACATTTAAATGACTACATTGCTTCATGACGTGGATCTAAATAACAACCTTAGGCTGGTTAACATTTTTATTCTTCGACTAATATTTGAGCGAGTCATTAAGTATTATTATTGCAAGTAGTTATTTACTAAATGTGCAATGCAAAGTAGACACACATTGCAAAAAAACACCTCGTTAGCCTAGTGGTTCCTAGTGTTTGCCTCAAAGATTAGAGGTCGGGGGTTCGTTTTCTACTGGCAACAGACAACTATGTTCGGTGAAATATGTTCCACCCGTACGTCCAACAGTGGGATATGCTTTTGATTTGATTTACTAAAAACGGTGCTTGATAACAACGAACCAGTGAGCCACAGTTCTAGATTCTAATTTCATACAGAAGTTAGTTTCGTTTCGTTTTCATTTACAATTTATCCACCAACATTTGTATAAAACACTCTGTAAATATTCCTCCTTAGGGTCTCCCAACACTTATCGACGCAAAGTTTGCTTAAGTGTAATCTAAACGGATTAAGGCAAACACCGAGGCAAAGGCACACACCATTGAGCCGAGGCGGTGGCGTATAACTTCCTTAAAACATTTATTCCGAAGCGTAAGCTGATTCTACGTCTGTCAGCGTAGGGAGACCCTTAAGGTGAGTTTCCTGGTCTCTTATCTGCAAGTCCAATGAACGAATAATGCCGCATAATCAGTAAGTAAATGGCAATCAAGATGTATGTAATTAAAAATCCGACTTCACCACGAATACAGGGCCGTAGCTTGACATTTTGGGACCTGTTTCTGGACCCTGTTGGCTTAAACAACGCGCTCACTGAAGAATAGGTGAATTGTACTTGAGTGTTATTTTAATTGACGCAAAACAGACTATCTTGCTATGAAAAGAGGCTCAAAATCATACAACTCAGGCCCGGATCCAGCCCTTAAATTTTTTTTGTGGACACCCGAAAATCGGCCGAGTCGAACTACGGACTCGCTCACGATCGATACATTGCATTCCTACAAAGGAGACATTGACAAAATGTATGACGCCCCGGCCAAGACCTCGTAAAGATTTTAATTAATTAAGTCATTGAAAGTAGCTAATATCAGCATATCGACCTCAATTAGGCTTGTAGGCATGCCCATAACGGTGGATCCACGATTGATACAGCTCCCCAAAAATTACATATAAGTAATAAAAAAAACTGAACAAATAAACTTTGCTAAAATTAATATAACTATTTCACCAAGCCAACGTTTTGCAATTCGTATCCGACATACCTACATTGATTTAAATTATTGACAAGCCAACCAATTAATAGCATATTTTTTAGGGTTTAACCGCAGCCGAGTTAAAAATAATAATTTCACAAATTGAGAATCTTTTGAGATGAAAATTATAGTGGTGTATCTAGGTATATGCAAATAATTATTAAAGTAAGCTGATGAGAAAACTTCTACGACGATTGTGCACTCTTCAATATATACTTAGACTATAATCTGATCATTATCACTTTCTTATTATAAGTTTTCAGATCATGGAGAACTAAACAACATAAGCCGAGTAAATAAAATTATTTACGACAGTAATTCGCGTTAATCATTTTAATTCGGTTAATCATGAGCCGTAACAACTTATTGTAAATTCAAGGTCCCAAATTTGGGGCCTCAGTCATTTTTCCTGCCCTCACAGAAACAGCCCTGCACTAAATGTCGTTAAATATCGACATGGTCGCTAAACGGAATCACTTAATGAAGAAAATCGATAATTAAAATCGACTAGCTGGTTAATTGAGCTGAAAATGGAATCTAGACTTAAATTACTGATACCGTAGACTTAGTAACGTCTTAGATAAACAGTGCGGCAAATTGAAAAATAATTACAGCACACAATGCGGAGGTAACTTTAAGTGGATTAGGTTTGCTTGAAAATAGTAATTACCTAACAGAAAATTTACTTCAAAAATCAACTTAGGTCAATACTGTTATAATAACTCACATGGAATTTTTCAAAAACTTCAAATGGTATATAGGTATTTCCATTAAATTAGTTATTTTTAAAAGATATTAGTTTTCATTAAGCATAGAACGATATGTATCCACACATTTCTCCTAACCTTCAAAGTTGGTTGTCCTACAAATAAATTTTCTGCATTGAATCGCCTTTTTGGCAAATTGTGATTTAAATATAAGGACATATCATCGCTTATCTAAACTTGATAAAACAAATTGACACGAATTAATTGGGTTTTTTTTCTTCAAATTTTACGATCAGTGATATTTTTCTACGCCGTTTTATATATAGGATAACGTATTTTTACCAAATTGGCGTTCCGCAATTTTGCCTTTCCAGCGACGATATCGTATAAGATACATATGATAACAAGAACTAAAAATCAAAACTAATTGTAAACACTGTTTCAATTGTTTAAAACACGAACATAAATACTCAAATTGTAGTTGACTTCACGAGTGCCAGATTTGTAATGTTACCCACCACAGCATGATAATAAATTTAACCACAACACGGCATTTACCAGTCAAATAATATCTAAATACGTTGTTCCTCAGTCGTTGGGCTCGGTTAATCGAATCGACTTGAATCCGATACTCGACTCGTAAATCAATCGAACAAAAGACGGAAAAGAAAATACAAATTAGCCCTATAATCGCGCATTAAGCATTTTGTAGGGTAGCTGTTTTGAGTTTAATTTACCGGAATTCTTCCAACGCAGCAGAGATGTACCAATTAACTTAAACAAAACGTTACAACTATTAAACTAACGTTCCAAGACCGTGTCGTTTTATTAGTAACTGGTACCTATGTTTATTGAACTCGAGCGTTTGATTTCATTTACTAAATGCAAAGTTTTGTATCCTGCCTGAATACTGAAATTTAATTTAATTGATCAAACTATGTTATGATTTCTGCTCAAAATAGATTTAAATCTGTATACACGTTTCGGCGTTATTTTCATTTTTTAGATGGATATTCTTTCAGAAAGAGGAAGAATTGTTAAGAAATTACTTTAACCTTTATTTTTTAAATAAGGAAACACCACGATGTAGTCCGAATGGTGGTCACAATACAAAAACGCGCATGTACATTGCGGCCAATTAAGTGTTTTTAAAACTGCCCGCAAACAATGCACGTTCATTTCGTGGCAAATAATGTGCTGCCGAACGCCATGCGTCCAAGACGTTAAATTAAACCATTAATACCATAACCCCGGTTTAAAATTACAATTTAAAAAAGAATAATTCGAGCGAGGCATAGACAAACTTATTAAGCTATATTTTCACAAGCTGGAAAATAACGATTGACACTTGACACTGATTGTTTTCTTAATCGACTTAAAAGCATTTGGCTGTTCAAGGCATTTTTAGGCCTTATTAAAGTTTTAATGAGTTTTCAATAGTTATTATCTTGTCTATGACATTTCATTCAATGCTGTTCTTTATCCGGGCGGGACAAGTTAAAAGTTAGGTAATGTTATGTTAGGTTATGTATGGACCGGGTGTGGTGGCGTTCATTGGGGAAGGCCTATGTCCAGCAGTGGACTTCTAGGGGCTGACATGATAATGATGATTATGTAAGTTATTGACTAATCCACGCAAGGTGCCAAATGTGGCAGATGATCGCCAATTATAGTATAACCTTTCGACGCGCAAAAGAAAGCTTTAACAAGCCAATCGTTAGATCCCAATCGCATCCAAACACGCGTAGACAAATAGCCATGGAGAACAATCCAACAGTTTAAAAACAATTTGGTTGTGAGCAATAACGAAACGCGATTCTAGCCACCGATAACGTATCTAAAAGCTCGTCCCAGGAATACTGATAAAAAAATTACCTTTCAATTTTGATTCGAAACACCTTAGTATAAGGTTGAGATTATATTACAGCTGTCGGGGAAATATCAAATTTTGACAAGGTGAATTGAACTTTTTGAAGCGACCTTTAAAGTTGGAATTCCAATAGAGTGAAAATGAGCTTTCTATCGCCCAGTTTAGAACGAAGTTCAAAACTCATCTCTTAATAATAGGCCCGCAATATCGCCTCTATCTCTATAAATATATCTCTGTCTCACTCATACACGTTACTATTGTATTCAGCTGTCTTTCCTTAATGTTGACAGCGCTCGTTAGAAACCACAGTCCCTGTCTATCGGCGTTCAGAATCTAAATATCTAATTATACCCACATCACCACACGCATCAAAACGAGGCATTTTATTTTAATTAATTTAGTCCCAAAACTATTATAATACGACCAATTTTTTAATCTAATAAGACATGAAGCGCTAACAAGACGCCATTTTGAAATGCGTTCCGTTAATTTAATGACAGGCCAGTTTAATAAATGATGTTTTTGTGAATTGATATTAATTGTCTGACAACATTTTGAGAATGTTAGCTCATTTATTGGAGTCGCTTAGGCTGTAATAGAGGGTTTGAAGTAGCCTATCCAATTATTTCAGAAGCTTGCAATTATCGCTGAATACGTAATAGATACTTCAAAAATTTGAGGTAAGGTAATTTAGAAACTCAATCTATTCATTAAAGCATGTTTTATTAATATCAGACTTGCAAAAGACTTACATATTTTATAGGATAAAATCCAAAACAAAGGTTGAAACACATGTTTCTTTTTTTAAATAAGCATCAAGTTTCACAACTTTTGGAAACGAGATAATTTTTAGATTTCTTAGGCCCGATTGTGAAGAAAGGAACTTTATTTTCATCTCTGTCAAACAATATTACGAAGATGAAAACGAATTTAAGTGCTGTCATATGTTTTTTTTTTAAAATCGGGTTACCAGAACAAAATTTTCAACTTCAATGACCCGATTAAAACCATTTCTCGCCCACCAGGAGCTAAATTACTGTATCAACCATAAATAAATAAAATTTCATCAATTCCTAACCTAAAAATAAATTTACAATCAATATTTACAAGTACCTATCACTGGAGTGTCATGTCACTTCTACGTTTCATTCTCACTTTCACTTAATTCGTCCATGTCCATGTCTATTAGTTCTTCGTCTTCGTCCTCGTAGGAGTTGTTAAACTGGTTACCGTCTTCTGGTTTGCTGCTAGAAGAACCAGATTTGGTGCCCGTCTTTGCTTCTTCCTCCTGCTGCATTCTTTTATGTTTCGTTCTTCTGTTTTGGAACCATACTTTTACCTGTAGACAAAGAATAAATCTATTATCGAAGGTATTTAAAGCTTGAAATTATTAATTAATAATAAATAAATATGTCAGACATTCACACCAATTATCCAGTCCCAAACTAAGCAGAGCCTGTGCTATGGTTACTAGATAACGGATAGACATACTTAAATAAATATATAAACAACCGACTTGGGTACAAACATTCATATTTATCATACGAACATTTCCCTAGCGGGATCGAACCCGCAACCTCCCAAAACCTAGATTACAAAGTCTTATTTTTAGGACAAAGATTATTTATTTTCATTATTACTTCAAGCATTTCTATAGACAATTGTCTAAATCACAATAAAATCGTAAAACATGAACGATCTCTATTTACTACTAGATGGAGCGTTCCAATCAATCGCTCTGTTCCACGCAAGTAGCCACAACTCTTTCACATTCACTTTGAAACTTGTGCAGTTGCTACTCAGAACATTTAATTATTTACTAAATATTGACATTATTACCGTAGTGTCAATATTTAGTAATAATCAAATGTTCTGCGTAGTAACTGCACAAGTTTCATTGTGAATGTGAAAGAGTTGTAGCTACTTGCGTGGAACAGAGCGATTGTTTGGAACGCTCCATCTAGTAGTACATAGAGATCGTTGTAAAACAACATATAAAATATATAAATGACTGCATTATACAGACATTATTTTCTTTTCAAAGTAAATCTCACTGTACTTCAAAATGGCGTCAACATAGATTTAACGTATGTGACAATATAGTTTTTACGCATGACATCGCTTAAAAAGGATTAACGGAAGTAGCAATAAAACTATTCAAAGCCCCCCAAATATCATATTTCACAAGTTATTGAAAGAAAACGCGATGCCGAAATTTTTCTGCTCACAACACAATGCACGGATTTCCCGCGCAAAAAAGCGTCCGCCATTTTGTACGACAATTTGTCACTTGTTTAATGGCTTGTGAAATCTATTCACGTTGCTACCAGCCAGTGTTTTGAGATGGTATACTAATGTGAAAGGAGTTTGTATACCGTTTTACATTTGGCAGTGACTGCAGTTCATAATGGCCTATTTATTCAGATTATGGCGTAAAAAAGCGATTAAGCTGTGTAATGCTGGCATTTTCCTCGTTTTCTAGGCTTTGTTTATGGAGTTATGCTTATTTTTATTAAGAAGATACATAGGCCGGTAGATGGCTGTGTGGTGAAACCATCATTAAAAAAGACAAAGATAACACACTTTTTGAACACAATCTTTTTAAATGGGGTCAAAAATACTATTATATAAACAATTTCAAGGCATATATGCGAATCTGTTATTAAGTATTGAGTACTAAAACTTGAGTATATTTTCTTTTACAGCTGTGTAAAAGAAACATTTTTAAGCAATATCCGATAAGTGAACTCGATAAATCCCATTTGACGTTATCAAAAACAAATAAAATGTAATTTATATGTGGTTTGTAATGTAAAAACCATAACATTTACACAAATGCGAGCGATTTCACGCTGAGTGTTGCCAGCGCGATATAAACTGGCGTATTGAGAGATTTTCTTACCGTGCTATTGACTGGGCTAATGGAAAATGGAGAAATTATTGCCGTTTAACATAGACCTGAGAATCTACAAGAATGTCATAGGTAGCGAGTTTTGTACTCGAAAACTAATATACAAATTAACATAAAATTTAGAACATACATGTAAAATGCCTGGCAATGACGGGAAAACTTTGGAAATTTTAGAAAACGTGTTCGTTTCCGAGATATTCCAGGAAACTTTTAAAAAAAAGTAGAGCTACCTACATTGCTGAGTTTTATTAAACCTGGAGTTAAATAGATCGATGTTTTATTACGATGCAAAAGAATTTAAAGACACAGATAGGTAATATTATTAAGTATATACGACTATGTACTAAGTAACTTGTATTAGTATACTCTTTAATTCTAAATATTTATAGTACAATATTTTATCTCAAAGTTTGCAATATTTCTATGTAAATTTGTTGACCGCCCGTAATTTTTATTTTCTCCTACGGTGCAGGCTGGCTGGAAGACATCTTTTATATAGATAAATCCATCTATGTAAATTTTTTTCATGTATGTCTTTGTGTATTTTTTATGCAATAAAGAATATATACAGTCCACAAACTATCAATAAATAAGTTATGAAAAATATATCCTGTTTGACATTCGCAGGCGGATGAAATCGAAACTAATATCTCATGCCCGTCATTTCCACATGATATACAGGGGGACTCAAAATTAGATTAGAGACACCGTCACGGGCCATCAACACTTCATATATCGACATCAAATATCAATCAGCTCTCCCTCCACCCTTTACATGGCGGTTAATGTTGTGTGACATGGCGGGAAAGATGGATGAGTAGAGAGCATAAAGCAACAGCGGAGGGGAGGCGCCATACTTAAGCGTTCCCCTCTGCCAAAGGTACAAGACCACCGGTCATGCGCAGTATCGTAATGTGTTGTGTATGAGAGGTTATATTTTTTTTCTGGTGTATTTCGTAGCGACAGCGTACAAGTATTGTGAATGACGAAGGCTGCAGCGGAAGAATGGTAACACAAACTATTATCCTGGTAAACCAGTTAAGACACCGACTAAATCAGTCAAGCTTTTTTAGAAAAGAATAAAATCACACAAGTATGCATGTGTGCCTGGATTTAATGACAGGATGTTTCGCATCAGAAGAAATTGTATTTTTTTTTCTTTTTCATATTATTATTAAATTAGTTGTTATTATTATTGTAATTATTTTTCAATATGAAACCTTGTTGAAGAAATTAAATTAAACGTTGAAAAATAATTATTTGCTATGAGATTTACATAAAATAAAAAAAATTGCGTCTACCCTCCGAGTCAAGCCGGCGGCTCCGTGTTGGTCTAAGGCAGAAAACGTATGTAAACATATGACGTCAAAAAAGATTGACAAAAGAAAAGCCAACTCTGAATTTAAATCTTAGCTCTATAGTCGCAAGTTCAGAAAAGGTTAAAAGTTAAATAGATCTTCTTGGTTTATAAACTCTCAGCTAATTAGATACAAAAAAATAGGTAAAAGCCCTTAGAATTATGAAAAAAGATTACAGTTTTTAATTTATGTAAAGAGCTACTAATTAATGTTTGAATCTGGAAGGAACTACAGAATAACTAGATAGATGGCTTGGCACCTCAGAAGAACGAATATATCCAACGTTCTTCTGAGCTTGGCACATAATATGACTGTTAAATGTTAGTTTGTAAGTCGTCGCGGTGCACAGACAAACCATGTCTGGTTTTTGTTGCACTGGAAATATGTAAATTCTGTTTTTATTGGTTAATAAATAAAAAATAAAAAACTATAGTTCAAAGATCACATTGGTGACGTCCTCAAAAAGGCTGGGGTCCGCAGTGAGAAGAATAAAAGGAGGTGCATGAAAAGGTTGATGAATGTGAGTGAGGCTAGTGAGGTGTGTCAGGATCGCGCAAAGTGGCGATCCATCAGTATGTGCCTACCCCTCTGGGACCGAGGCGAGAGTATTATATATGTACGTATAAAGAATTATTGTGGTCAGTTCTTTTAAGGAATCAAGTTTATCTATAAAACACAATCTTTTTTTAAAGAAATGTTTAAACATTTTATCTCAGAATAAATGCTGCAGAACTTCATTTAATTCAACAGTTTTTACAGAATCAACGATCTCTATATACTACTAGATGGAGCGTTCCAAACAATCGCTCTGTTCGTCGCAAGTAGCCACAACTCTTTCACATTCACTTTGAAACTTGTACTACTCAGAACATTTAATTATTATTTTATATTATTAAATGTTCTGAGTAGTAACTGCACAAGTTTCAAAGTGAATGTGAACAGAGCGATTGTTTGGAACGCTCCATCTAGTAGTACACAGAGATCGTTGTCCAGAATAGATTTTTCGTTATCAATAAGTAGCATACTCTTTTTGAAATGTAATTGTGTAATTTCAAAATGAGGTTTGTATTCAACGAGCAGAAAAAATTATAGTGTAAATAAAGGTGAAGGGTTTAATGCAGCATGAAGGATTTAATGCAGCATGATTTATTATAAATATAATGTAACATTAAAAATATATATATAAATATGTCAGACATTCACACCAATTATCCAGTCCCAAACTAGGCAGAGCCTGTGCTATGGTTACTACATTACCCATTTATTTATTCATCATCACCATATCAGCCCTTATACGTCCACTGCTGGACATAGGCCTTCCCCAATGAATGCCACCACCAATATTTATTTATTGCTGCAATATTATTACCACCCGAGGGCCACAAGGGAAACAAGAGTTTCATAGAATTCACGATAGCAGCCCCAGGGAGAAAGATTGGGAGTGGAGAAAGACAAGAGAGAAAAAGGGAAGCGGATAATATCCATTAAACTTTTGTACTCTGTAACGGGTCACGTGATATATTCTGACAAGCGTATTACGTGTTACTAATGTAATCAGACGCTAAACGCAGAATATGACACATGCATGGAGTAGGGAGTACAACATTGCTATTTAATTCGACGGATATTATCCGAAATGTTTTATTTAAGAAACAGCCGATTACGAAATGGCTACAGATACAGCAAAACTGCATAAATCATAATCGTAACGACGAACATAATTATATACTTCGTTACATCTTCAACAAGACATATATTTATATGTTTCTTCAAAATTACAGCACAAACACAGTTTACTGTTGATTCTGTTATTTTCACCGCAGTTTGTTTTGGACAGTAAATTACACGGTATGGTATTTAAGCATTGGTTGCAGGTTTTGTACGAAGCAGAGTTATTGAGTCGTAAAAATAATTACAATGGAAGTATGGCAGGCAATGTGGTATTGTAAAGATCTTTTAAACGGCTGACATTGTCAATACGTTTACGATACGTTGGTATTTTAACAGCTCCGACAGTAGGGCTTTGCTTTAAATATATATCTATGTTATCATTTTACACCGAGGTTTATCAGCAGCCGAAATACGTCCACTGCTGAAGACGAGCCCCCTCAAGCTGTCCATTGGGAGATTTGCCATAATCACCATGCTTGGCAGGCGGATTGGTGATCGCAGTAATGATCTTAATATACACAGGAGAACACTTGTCTCTGGTAAAATCCCTTAGTCGCCTTGACGACACCCACGGGAAGACTGGGCCCTATTGTAAGCCGGGAACCACACGGCTACGTTCAAGGATCCGAGGATCTCTGCGGCAGACGAGCTCTGGAGTGGAGACCGCGGATCGGCACGTCCAGGGTGATACCGTACCGGCACCGCCGCCGTGTGGACCGAAGACCTGAAGAAGGTGGCCGGAAACCGAGTGCGGAGGACCTGGTGTGGTACGGGCATTGGGGAAGGCCTATGTCAAAAGTTGACGTCTAAGGGCTGACATGATAATGATAACTGATGTCAATGTCTTTGTTTCTCTTTTAAAAATATAAAAATAAAAACCCGTAACTTCTCCGGTACTGGTACTTATCTGTACTGTCTCAGAGTGTTTTTATACTGTACTAGCTGTGCCCGCGGCTCCGCTCGCGTGGACTACAGAATCCGCTCCCGTTCCCACTCTCGCTCCCTATCCCACTTCCACTCAGACTCCCGATCCCAATCCCACTCATGCGCCCACTCCCATTCCCGCTCCAACTATAGTACAAACCAATCGCAATATGAATAGTATCAATACTTCTATGTTATAATGGCTTCTAGAAAAATTTACTTTATTAATATCTCAGGTTCTAAGTGGCGTATCAAGATGAAACATGCACCAGATTTTAAGTTAGACCACCAGCAAGACAACTGAAAACTGCATCAAATTTCATTCAGTGGTTTTTGCGTGATGAGGTAACAGACATACATGCAGACAGACAGACAGACAAAAATTCTAAAAACAAATATTTTGGCTTCTATTGGCCCTATAAAGACCCCTCATTCAAATTTTTCTACAATATCTCTCATGTACAGACATAGACCAGTTACAGTTTTATTATATGAATAGATGCAATAAAGAGTTTATCAGTCTAAACGCCTCTGAGTTTCACCCCCAACACAACATAAACACCTAATACCTAACCCTCACAAAATCAGTGTTCAAATCACGCGCGCAATTGGTCTAGCCCCCAGAGAGCCACGGTGTAAAATGGTGTAACCGTCCGATGATAGATGTGGTTGTTACGACCCGCGCTCTACAAATGGGCCTAACGTCCCACTGGGGTTTCACGGCCCGGGTAATAGTCGCCCGACAATGAGCACGATGGTAGGGTTATCCAAAGCTACAAACAATTGGGACGTTCCTGGGAGAAGCGTTCTTCGCGTCAGATTCGTGGCTTATATTTTTATACTGGTGAAAACTAAAATTACATGGGAAAGATAAAGCATTCGCGTACAAGAAAAAATTACGAATCTGACGCGAAGAACTCTTCTCCCAGGAATGACCCAGTTGAAGGTTATAAAGCAATACTGGGGGGGTCCGGTAGAACGGTTAAAGATGAACATAAAGCGAAAGTTTGTAAGTATGGATGGATGTTTGTTACTCTTTCACGTAAAATCTACTGAATGGATTTTAATGAAACTTTATAATAATATAGCTTATAGTACATAAGAATAACACATAGTCTACAATTTATAAAGATATTGTGTGAATTGTCCAAAATATCAAGTAAGTAGGAAAAAATCTACCATCTGCGAGCTATTCTGGCGTGCGCTGCCAAAACCGCTAGAGTTACACATATGTAAAGTATGATGGAAATGTTTATCTTAAATAGTCCTACAAAAAAGCTACTCGAAATACTAATCGTGCGCAGACCAAGTCGCGGGCACCAGCTAGTACATACATACATACCTACATAATGCTTACTCCTTGGTCCCAGAGGGGAGGCAGAGACGATGGATCGCCACTTTGCGTGATCCTGACACACCGTGATGTCATCTATCGACGGCCGTCGATATAAAACCACGACAGATTACGTTTTATACTTTTTATACATTACCGACAGAGAAAAATTTGCAATTGTACATGGTCTAACGAATTGCAATAAAATTATCTTTAAACTTTAATCGTTTCGCCCACTTATTCACAAAAATTCAAGACCTGACCTTCCCGAAATCAACACCTCACCTCACCTGATAGTAAGTGACGATAAGGATTAAGGTGGGCGTGCTTACCCAGAAGATGCCTCTTCCTTTAAAACAATCAAAGTTATACTTGTATGTAAATACCTAAGTAGCAAGGAATTCCATTCCTTAGCAGCATTATGAAAGAGGTTGTAAAACGCTTCATGCGAGAGCAACATAAGGATAAAGTCCTACTTTCTTTGTTGAAGTGCTCCAAAATAGTATACTTTATTTAAACTAGGTAACAATTGCATATACGATGACGACGATGACGACGACGTGATGGCGAGCGTAGTTCAACAGAGATGTCACAAACGAAAGTTCAACGACGTAACAGTCAAGCAAATTCAGGTACCGATTTGTCTATCTATGTAATTAATTTATTGTATACTCGGCTGTATTCGACAACCCTAGGTATGTAACATCACACACAAAAGCGTTTAAAATTAAAATTACAAACGAAACACTACACCCGAACCCAAAGAACAATTATCACCGTTTGATGCAAATTTAATGTCCAAAACTACACAGCTCATGACAAACAATAAAATTTAATTCCCCTATATACCTACGGGGAAGAACGACACATCTGTCCAAGTGAACATAGAGTTGCAAACTAGTGTAAAATGAGCTATCGTGAAACTAAATATCTTCCATTAAAAAGGTCAATAAAGAACGGTAGCGCAATAAAAGTTCTAAGTCCCCGCAAACAATGAATTTAATAGGAAAAGGGAGCGAATCCTCAGATCATAATGGCACCCGTACTGAATAAATAAAGGGTGCTATTCACAACATGCCCCAAAATGCGATTAAGTACTTATGTACGCGATTATACGCTCTCCCCAGCGGATTAAGTAACAAGGACGGAGATATGGAAGCTCACAAGAGGGAGGAAGATGGAATAACGGAGGGGAGATACGCAATTAAGGGGGTAGATCGTGAATTGGGCCAAAATTTAAGCGTAAAGCTATTTATCTGTATATTACTTTATTGTCGATCCATTACCGTGTGAAAAGGACAGTGTTATGAGAAAGAGGGAGATGTTATTATAGAACAAATTGGGGTTGTTAGGCATTTGCAATTTTTACGCGTTATCCGCCACTGAATTTGATAGAAAGAAACGGCGTTATGTGTTTTCTGTGAGTGTGAAAGGGATATAAGATGAGATTGAATGCGAAAGATCAATTGCCTGTTAATAATGACTGCCTTTGTCAGTTATAATTGGGAACGAGTTACGTAATTTATTATTGGTTGGTAGTTTTACATTGATTAATGTTTGCTTTAGAAAATTACGGGTAGCCATTTTGTTAATGTAGTCTTTGGTAATAAAATAAATAGAGTTTAGTGAAATAGTACCTACTACTATTTTTAGTTGTCTTTTTTATTGGCGGGTTTATGCGAAGAGCGGAGTAGCGGGTGTGGTTGGCCTATGACCAGCAGTGGACTTCATCCCTATTATAATTAAATATGGGATATTTTCATAAATGCATCCTATTTATTTAAACCCTTGAGACGCACTGTTCATTTAAATAATATATTTTTTTTAAATTACATCTAGTATGAAATTGATATATCGAATATAATATAGGTATACTTTTTGGATAGTCTTAAATTAAATATATAATAAATAAATATAAATATCTCAGACATTCACACCAATTATCCAGTCCCAAACTAGGCAGAGCCTGTGGTATGGTTACTAGATAACGGATAGACATACTTAAATAAATGATGAATATGAATGTTTGTACCCAAGTCTTGGATGTTTATACATTTATTTAAGTATGTGTATCCGTTATCTAGTAACCATACCACAGGCTCTGCCTAGTTTGGGAATGGATAATTAGTGTGAATGTCTGACATATTTATTATTATTAATATATAAACATACAAGAATTGGGTACAAACATTCGTATTCATCATACGAACATTTGCCCCTAGCGGGATTCGAACCCGCAACCTCCGGCGTGGCAGTCCGAGAGCTACCCGTTCTACCACGGAGGTCGTCTTTATTTATCAGGTATATAATATAACCCACACAAACCACCCAGTGGGTGGAATGAAATGGGTGATAACTGGGTTTTAACCCACCCATGGGTTTTAACCCGGGTGGTTACCCATCTCTACGCAAGATTCCATTATCGAGTGCAACCGGAAGTGGAAAGCGCAGCGCTTAGCCAACTTCCGGTGGCCATTAAGTACTGGCCCGCTTGTGGCAGTAGGGATTTTAGGTCCCTCCGGCCAGCAGGTAGGGTATGGGTTCAAGCAAAGCAAGGTAGTTTTAGTTCAAAATATTTATTGCCTTCCTCGTTCGTCCTAGTCTGAGTAAAAGGGTATATATGTTTCTGACACTGGCCTCAACAGTACGCAAGCCTTGTAAGGTCCTCCTCATCCGGTTCAGTAGAAGCGGGACACGTCCGTCCAATATAATAGATTATCCTGGAGATATCAGGAACGTGCTTCGGAAAATAATGTGATGGTAGTCTGGAACCTTGTACTGGAAGGTGGTTCTAGAAGCTTGTACTGGAAACCCTAGTGGGTTATCCAGCACTATTAAAACTTTAGAAACAAATAGGACCGAAATAGGTAGATATTCTCGTAAGCCAGGAAGATATTAAAAACGTAAGTAGTGTGCCCAGCGATGGTGCGAGTGCGTATGACGATCGAAGTTCACAATCTACCTGTTTGGCAAGAACACGAGTGTTTTAAGTAGGGATCCGCGCCACGATGCGGCGGTTTGGAAACCATTTCGCGAGGGATAGATTATGCAGCTATAATTTAAGGTTCCGAATATAGTTATTATTTATAATTTAGTTTAGGTATTTTAAGTAGTTTATGTAGCTAGGTAGTTTATGTAATTTGGATAGTTAAAGTAGTTATATATGTTTTTAGTTTTATTATTAATAGGTAAAAATTAGGTTAGTAGTGTCAGTTTTAGTTATTGTTAGTATATATAGTATATATAATATTTAATATGTAACGATTTAGTTATTATTAGTGTATTAGTTTTAATTAATATGTAACGGTCCTAGGCGCAACGTTACAGTACCCCCTCTGAAAATTCAGGATTTTGCCTACAGCAAGATCCGTCTAAGCATCTAACTAACGACAACTATTCTGTTCCTCACTTTCGTACTATTCACTATACATCTTCATTCTTACTTCTCTTTCTCACATACATTCACCATACATTTCCATTCATACTTCATTCTAATATACTGTGTGCTGGACTTTTTAGAAGTCACGTGACACCCTTACGACCTGAGTATACCAGATTTAGATCTTGTATACTCGAAACAGGAAGTGTAGAGAGATTGTATTATTAGTTTAACAATCCTCTGTCGCTAGTGTAGTCTAGATAGTAAATATTTAGGGTAAATAAAGTAAATAGAGTATATAAAGTGAATAAAGTAAATAGAGTGTCGATGGCATATTTTTACAGAGTCGCAGCCGCTCTGAGCGATTAGGGCTTATTTAAAGAGTAGCTATCCGCTCCTATATATAGATAGCATATGGTAGATTAGCATAATATTCGATAGGTAACTAATTAAGTAAATAAGTAAGTTTTTAAGTAAATAAATAGTAAGTAAATACGTAAGTATGTAAATAAGTAATTGTTTTGTAGATATGCAAGATACTAGATAATGTAGAAGTAGTAAATATCCAATTATAAGAAAAATAAGGTATATATAGATTTAAATAAGGTTAGGTTATAGTATTAGTGTTTGTAAATATTGGTTAGTAATTTATAACGTTATTTATAAAAAAAATATTTAGGTACAAGTTATTATACGGTAGTCATAGTAAATTTGAAAAACAAACAAGCAAACAATAATTCAGGCTGTTCATTCCAGTTATTCACTCCATTCACTCCACGTACGGTAGTGGCTGGTTCTTCTCCGCGTATTAGTACTTCGTAGGTATGATAACTCGTTTTTATTTAGCTGGACAAAAGAAATAGGGTGAGTTCCCATTTTAGACAAAACAATTACAGTAAGTTTACCGTAGCAGAAAAAAATAGCACTATAAAAATTAAGCAGAACAGATATGATAAGTATGATTGATGAAGACAATGTTTTATGCAATTATTGAAATGAATTTGTATGAATGAATTATAATTTTTGGCAACGGTATATAAAATTCTACTATTAATGAGTTTACTTGCTGTTTTTTACAGAATTAAGCAACTACGATTAAGTAAGCAACTATACGATTTGGTGTTTTAATAATGACTACCACCTGTGCGTAATGAACAATAAAAGCAATGAAATGAAATAAATTGAGAATAAAAATGATAAATAAGATATGGAGTGAATATGTACGTACCGGTTCGTAGTCACAACACCGCCTCGTTCACAATCTCTGCTATCGCACTGGACTAGCTGCTAATGAGTACCAAAAATAACCTAGGACGAATTCGGAAGGACAATAACCACGTTAGATGGGCGCCACTGTGGCAGTAGGGATTTTAGGTCCCTCCGGCCAGCAGGTAGGGTATGGGTTCAAGCAAAGCAAGGTAGTTTTAGTTCAAAATATTTATTGCCTTCCTCGTTCGTCCTAGTCTGAGTAAAAGGGTATATATGTTTCTGACACTGGCCTCAACAGTACGCAAGCCTTGTAAGGTCCTCCTCATCCGGTTCAGTAGAAGCGGGACACGTCCGTCCAATATAATAGATTATCCTGGAGATATCAGGAACGTGCTTCGGAAAATAATGTGATGGTAGTCTGGAACCTTGTACTGGAAGGTGGTTCTAGAAGCTTGTACTGGAAACCCTAGTGGGTTATCCAGCACTATTAAAACTTTAGAAACAAATAGGACCGAAATAGGTAGATATTCTCGTAAGCCAGGAAGATATTAAAAACGTAAGTAGTGTGCCCAGCGATGGTGCGAGTGCGTATGACGATCGAAGTTCACAATCTACCTGTTTGGCAAGAACACGAGTGTTTTAAGTAGGGATCCGCGCCACGATGCGGCGGTTTGGAAACCATTTCGCGAGGGATAGATTATGCAGCTATAATTTAAGGTTCCGAATATAGTTATTATTTATAATTTAGTTTAGGTATTTTAAGTAGTTTATGTAGCTAGGTAGTTTATGTAATTTAGATAGTTAAAGTAGTTATATATGTTTTTAGTTTTATTATTAATAGGTAAAAATTAGGTTAGTAGTGTCAGTTTTAGTTATTGTTAGTATATATAGTATATATAATATTTAATATGTAACGATTTAGTTATTATTAGTGTATTAGTTTTAATTAATATGTAACGGTCCTAGGCGCAACGTTACACGCTCCGGACAGACAAATGTTGTGGATACATTTTAATTAAGGGGGTACCAAGAAAACATGCTCAAAAATCTTTCAATAACGTAATATATGTTCTTCCATGAGGATGTGTTCATGGAGATTTCTACTGTCGAATATGTTGCTAACCAATACATACATAATGCTCACGCCGTGGTCTCAGAGGGGTAGGCAGAGACGATGGATCTCCACTTGGCGTGATCCTGACACACCTCACTAGCCTCACTCACATTCATCAACCTTTGCATGCACCTCTTTTATTCTCCTCACTGTGAACCCCAGCCTTTTTGAGGACGTTGTTAGCCAATAAAGCGACGTAATGACTGAAGCGACTATAAGCTTTTTATGCAAGATTTAAAATATACACATAATGCTCACGCCTTGGTCAAAGAGGGGTAGGCAGAGACGATGAATCGCCACTTTGCGCGACCCTGACACAAATTTAAAATATACTGTGCGATTCTGTCGTGTAGATGACCCTCTGCCTTAAAATTTATTTATTTTGGTCATTTTCATTAATTTTAAAGTGTTTTTAATTTAAATCCCATTTAGTGTTATGACTGCGTAATCTGTTTTGTATATATGGTACAAAAATCTATATGCTTTCATGCTTTCTGATATCGGAATCGGTTGGAAGATTGTTTTAGAGATTTATTTATAACTAGCTGTTGCCCGCATGGACAACTTAACATCACAAATTATTATGTATTTCCCGTAGGAATGGGATGTTTTTTTCAGTGTAAAAACTTATTCAAGGATATGTGCTAAATTGGCCTCGATAAATATTACAAAAATGTGTACACACTTCTATATACGAGACTCCAGACATACGTCATATTTAATAAAAAAAATTATAAACAGATATTTTTACTTATATAAATACTAGCTGTTGCTGGCGACTTCGTCCGCGTAGACTAACATCACAAATTATTATGTATTTCCCGTAATAATGGGATGTTTTTTTTTCGAGATAAAAACTATCCTATGTCCTATTCCAGGACCTAACCTATATGTGTGCCAAGTTTCATTACGATCAGTCCAGTGGTTGAAACGTGATTGAGTAACAAACATCCAAACATCCAAACTTTCGCATTTATAATATTAGTAAGACAAAGCTATCGCTTGTTCAGCTACCGGGTCTTGTTAATTCTGAAAAAGCACATAATTTAGATTCATTAGTTCCGCTACGAGCAAATGCACCGGACTCACTGCAGTTCACTCGCTTTGCATTTCAAGCCTTATTCACAACTTATCGTAAGCGACAATGTTGTCCAAATAAAATCTAAACCTTAAATCTTGAGCATCAAAACCTTATTTAGTGTAAAAAAATGGTTACACTTATAATAAATTGGCGGTAGACTCGACTTATTAAAGGTGTAATTTTATTTTGTTCGAATTTCGTTTCGTAGACTTTGGATGTTACTTAAAGGAACAAAATTAAACTTGTTAACCCCATATGTTTCTAATACTTACATAATGCTCATGCCTTGGTCCCAGAGAGGCAAGCAGAGACGTTGCTCGATCCAATATCGTAAAGCAACGATCTCTATGTACTACTAGATGGAGCGTTCCAAACAATCGCTCTGTTCCACGCAAGTAGCCACCACTCTTTCACATTCACTTTGAAACTTGTGCAGTTACTACTCAGAACATTTAATTATTTACTAAATATTGACATTAACCGTAGCGTCAATATTTAATAATGATTGAATGTTCTGCGTAGTAACTGCACAAGTTTCATTGTGGATGTGAAAGAGTATTGGCTATTTGCGTGGAACAGAGCGATTGTTTGGAACGCTCCATCTAGTAGTACATAGAGATCGTTGTCGTAAAGCGACTTTCCTTCGCCCGCTTTTCGCTCCGTGATATGACGTGATGTGTTGCGAACAACATCTCCGCCTCCGTGTTGAGGTACCACGATTGTCTAGTGAAATAATGGTCCAAGTCGTCAGAGCCCCGCAAGGCTAAGCGTATATGTTTCTGATTATAAATATATCTTTCATACACATACACTTGTCTAATCCCAAACTAGGATTTTCTCCTGTACTATGGGATTTCGACAAGGATAGGACAGTTCACAAATACAACATCCAGACCGGAACCAACTTTAAAACTGTACAAAGGTGTCTGTCTCTGGTGTGAATCGAACTCACGACCTTTGACGCTCGAGTCTAACGTCCTAACCACTGGTACAACGAGGCAGTCATAATGTTTTTTAATATTTTTATTTCCATAAATCTGTCTAATACCAAACAATGATTTTATCTGTACTATAACTCCATAACGCCTAAAATACAGCTAACTGAGATTAGTCGCCATGGTAACTATTGTTTTGCTTAATCATCATCAGGTTATTTTTGTCTCCACTGCAGGAGCACAACCCTCTCTCATCTGCCGGAGACAGACGGAGAATTTGGCCTACGCGTCTGGCCTACGCTGGCCAGACGGGTTGGGGAGGCCTGATTGATGTTTTATAATTTTTATTTTAATGTCAAATACTGAAATAGATAGTATGTTATATACTATGACATTATTTGAATTGTTGACATTCTAATTTATATTTTGTACATTATTTTATTTTATGACGATCCCTTTTACCATATTAGAATGACATGTAAAATTGAATTTTTAAGATGTAAAAGTGAAATAAATAAGTCTAATCTAATCTAATAAGACCTTTTCATTGGTGTATTACTTGTTGTTATTGGTAGCTGGGAACACAACGCCCATCATCCTCTGAAACCACATTTTCATAACAAGTGGTTCTTGTTAGGCGTAATAGGTGTTCGAAAAAATTATTAACAATGCCCGGATGTTATGTATGACCAGTGCCGTAACTAGGGCGGTGCCAGCGGTGCCCAGGCACGGGGCGCAGATTTTGGAAGGGCGCAAAAATAATCTAGTGGGCATTTTTCAGCGGCGCAGTTATATAAACTCGCACCAGGCGCATAAAAGGATAGTTACGGCACTGCTTGCGACGTATTTATAAATGTACTACTTGTGTACGAATTAAATAAAGTAGAAAATTATTTTAAGCATTAATTCCTGTCCCCCTTCCCCTTCGTCCTCCCCCTTTGGGTTACATTATTGAAGTTATAGTAGGGATACTTAATTTTTTATAGTAATAAATATAGCCTATGTTACTCAGGGATAATGTAGCATTCTAATGGTGAAAGTATTTTTGAAATCGGTCTAGTAGTTTTTGAGTTTATTCGTAACAAACATACACATTTTTTCTCTTTATAATATTAGTGTAGATAATTATATATATATTCTTTATTGCACGAATTTTAAAAGTAAATACATTTACAAATTTTGTGTACAAACGCGAGCTTATCTCTAAAAGAGATCTCTTCCAGCCAACCTTACAGGGTGTGAGACAAGGCACTAAGAGCGAGGGGGCAAAAAGTGCATAATATACTTACTAATAATACAATTTTATGTTTCTTTTTTTTGAGTACTCAATTTCGAAGTTATATTCTTATACCTTATATATTGCCGTGTGGTTTCCGGTAGAGTAGAATAGGACCACTCCAATTCTTCCCGTGGATGTCGTACAAGGCGACTTAGGGAATACATTATAAAACATAAATCAGGCCTCCCCAACCCGTCTGGCCAGCGCGGGGAGTGTAGGCCAAATCCTCCGTCTGTGTCCGGCGGATGAGAGAGGGTTGTGCTCCTGCAGTGGAGACAGGAATAACCTGATGATGGATTCTTATACCGCGAGGGCCTCGATGCGAAAACAAGTAAAATAAAGCCCAAAAGTAACTCCACAGTTGAAAGTCCAGTCAATTAGTCATTACCATAATTAATTTAGCTTGAAAAGTTGAAAACGCAATTAATTATTCAAACATCATCACTACCGTTTGTTCCCTCTCTTGATGATTACCTGTGATTGGAATAGGTAGAGCGATTTCCGGTCAGTGACCTCGAACGTGCATGTTAATATGGACATGCCTCCGGGATCTAGGGATTTTAAACTTATCGAGAAGTAGTTAGTACATTGAAGCGGCAGTGGGCTGGTCACATCTGTCGAAGAGTCGATTATCGCTGAGATAAACGAGTTCTAGAATGGAAATCGCGACTGGGAAAGCGCAGTGTGGGACGCCTCCTGCCTAGATGGAGCGACTATCTGCATAAGACAGCTGGCAGTGACTGGATGAGAAGAACCGAGGATTGGGTTCAGTGGCGCGCCTTGGGAGAGGCCTATGTCCAGCAGTGGGCTCTTTCAGGCTGATGATGAGAACTTTAGTACTCATTAAATAAACTTGAATTTTTTTTTTATGTTTTCGTAGTGAGAAAAATTAAGTATTCAAATGTTGCCCCCTTGCTTCACAAGAACCGGGCAGGACTTCTGTGTCTCTTTAGGATGTCAAGTAGGAGACGCAGAAAAAAATGTTTTAGGCAAAAGTTTCTAGCCATGATCTTATCTTATCTTATCAGGAGGCCAGGAAGACTTGGCGACACTTCGACCCTTCAGGATCTTTTGCGCCAAACCCCTGTCCACCAACGGTGCCCCGAGCCGATTTGGTGGACTTCACATACGCCTCAGAATTTCTTCTTTCGCATATGCAGGTTTCGTTACGATGTTTTCCTTCACCGAAAAGCATGTGGTATTATAAATGAACCGTACTTAAGTTTCGTAAAACTCATTGGTACGTGCGGGGTTTGTACCAGGACCTCATGAACGTGAGGCTGTCCATGATGCTCTCATTGCAATGTCAGCAAATAAATGGGGTGTTAGGCTAGACAAGTTTTTAATTTTTTTATATTATTTATTACTATTATTCTTATATTGTATTTCTAAGCCACCTACTGAAACCACTGGGTTTATTTGTGGGATGGTTGGTCGCTACTATGTATAACTTACGATAATTTGTAGGCACTATTAGTAAATTCAGGTATGGTTACAGATACTATGAAGGGATACTATCTAACTCACATTGCTGTTTGCTGTTTCATAGTAAATGTTATTTTCCCGCACCGCCCCTCAATATGTCAACAATAAGTAACAACATCATCAGGTTATTTTTGTCTCCACTGCAGGAGCACAACCCTCTCTCATCTGCCGGAGACAGCCGGAGGATTTGGCCTACACTCCCCGCGCTGGCCAGACGGGTTGGGGAGGCCTGATTGATGTTTTATGTAACAACGGCATGTCCATACTATGACGACGACAGCAAGTTGCGAGTACCTAAAATAGCTACTCCGATCACGGTAATCATTTACCGGACGTTTCATAAAACTACCGTTCCAATATTACAACCTACGACATTATAAAATAAAGTATCAATAAAACAACGCCAAAATTAAATACAATGGCAGGACACAATAGTGATTTATATCCGACTAGCTGTTCTCGCGTGAATAAGCTTTACTTTCCCGTGGGAGAAGATATCATCATATTCTTCATACGAACATTTGCCACTAGCGGGATTCCAACCTGCAACCTCCGGCGTGGTAGTCCGAGACCCTCCCGTTCCGCCACGGAGGTAGTCACTGTTAGATAACTGGCACATTCCTGTGACGGACCTTTAACTCGGACCCCCACTGCACGGCACTAAAATTTACCAACAAAATCCACTAGGCCAACGCGGCGGTATTAAAAATTGCCTGACGATAACGGAATTGTTTAATTAAAAAAACATATTCATACAAAAAAACCTAATCCACATTTTTCATATGTCACTGGCAATAATTTGGATGTACCGCGACCCCTGTCTCCGTGAGATATCACTCCGCCCCCCGCGGGGTAACATAACACCCCCCCGCTGTGCCCCGCCCCACGCCGGGATCGGGGGTAAGCTGTGGGGGAAACTGGGGGACGAACGCGCTTGCGTACTGAGGGGAAAATATATGAACTCTTATCGAGAACCGAGGTGACCTGTTCTTCTGTTCTATTTATTTTCCATTGCTGGTTTTAACGTATAATTTGTGATAGTCCTTTTCCAATAAGTGACTATGTAAATCGTCACCTGAAAGTGACAAGCTTTAGTTACGTCCCCAATAAAACGCCATTTATGGTGACCTGTCTATTGGGGAATTTGCTATAATTACCACGCTCGGCAGACGGATTGGTGTGGTAGGGGGATTGGTGATCGCCGTAATGATCTTAATATACACAGGAGAATGCTGCTGCTCATCCGTGGTGCAATCCCTTAGTCGCATTGACGACACCCACGGATAGATTGGGGGGGGGCTATTCTAAGCAGTGAATCACACGTTTTTTTTGTAAAGACATCTGGAGTGCACAATTGAATCTTACTGCAATAACCGTCTGGTACTCTCAGTGCCGCTGAGGGAATACATTATAAAACATCAATCAGGCCTCCCCAACCCGTCTGGCCAGCGCGGGGAGTGTAGGCCTCTCATCTGCCGGAGACAGACGGAGGATTTGCCTCCGTCTGTCGCCGGCAGATGAGAGAGGGTTGCGCTCCAGCGGTGGAGACAAAAATAACCTGATGATGTTTTTTTTAATTTTTGGTTTTGTATCTTTTACCCGAAGATCGGGTTCAGTGGTGCACCTTGGGAGAGGCCTATGTCCAACAGTGGACTCTTTGATGATGATGATGATAATTCTTTTTCTTTGAAAATACTCTTCAAAGTCAAAGTCAAAGTCAAAATCATTTATTGCATATGAGTACACTTGGTACATTTATACACGTCATTTTTTTATCGACTACCGCTTCCTAGGTGTTAGCGCTGTGAAGAAGAAACGGCGCAACAAACTTCACGCAACACATCTTTTAAAAATCATGTTTGCATACAATTAATAAAGATTTAGCGAAGCTGGATTAACATTAGTACCAGGCATCTTTGTCATTCAAATAATCGTTTACTTTATAATAGGCTTTCTTACAAAGTTGTTTTTTAATGTGAATCTTAAACTTTCTGTCCGTCATATTTAAGATTTGCTCTGGTAGTTTGTTGTAGAAGCGTATACATTGCCCCGTGAACGATTTACTGACCTTACTTAGTCTTAAACCTGGTAAAACAAGTTTATTTTTATTTCTTGTATTATAACTATTATTGTCACAGTGCCTCAAAAATGCACAATGCACAACCTCTTTAAATGCACAATTTAAACTTACTGCAATAAGCTTCGGATACTCCTATCGTCAACATTGTTTTTTTAGTATCCTATGTACTATACCAGGATAGACTATCATCATACCAAGTTACATCAAAACACGTTCAGCCGAAGAGACATACATTCAAACAAACAACCATCCATACTTACGTACTTATAATACACTAGCTGTTTGCCCGCGACTTCGCCCGCGTGGACCACGCAACTTTATAAATTATATAGCCTATGACACTCACAAATAACGTGGCTTTCTATTGGTAAAAGAATTTTCAAAATCGGTTCAGCAAATCCAGAGATTACCCGCTACAACCTCACAAATTTTACCCCTTTATAATATTACTAGCTGACCCGTGCCCACTTCGTTGGGCGGTAAACATTTCCGACTACCACGAAAAAGCCTTTTCATTTTTCGGGTTAATATATAGGCCTATGACACTCGCAAATAACGTGGCTTTCTATTGGTAAAAGAATTTTCAAAATCGGTTCAGTAGATCCAAAGATTACCCGCTACAACCTCACAAACTTTACCCCTTTATAATATTACTGTAGATTAGTATTAATGTTCGTTTGGTTTACCTTATAACAAGCTTATTTACACTCACGCCAATATACCCATCATAAAATATAACTGCAAATTGGTTAACGTTAATACGCCAAAAAAAAAACAAGAAAAACAGCCGACGTTTCCTTCACAACTCGGTTTTCTCCTTCAATAATCGAATTACTTATTGTAAACATTTTATCTTTAATAGCCCTCGATATACGGACGCACGGACAGACCAGCTGCGTGTAATTTACTTAATAATATAAAATTACCCCGATCGGGTATAACCTGTCTCAGGCATATACGTCATTCCTTAGGCCCGGGATGTGAAAAAAAAAACAAATTGGTCAAGTGTGAGTGGCTTACGCGTTAACGGTTCTCGGTTTAAAGTCGATTCCCAAGTAACACGAGCGCTAAAAATATCTAAGCTCTTGAAAACCAAAGCTTTCTATCAAGGTTATACTTTAGCACTACTTTGCGCTATACCCCATCAAATATGATCATTCTTATATAGCATGTAATAGGTTCTACAGTGGTTGTACAAAAACAATAGACTGGTGGCTCTTATAAGCTCTTTAGTAACGGTCCTTAGCACACTAGAATGGTAGTAAGGTGTTAAAGAATTCGTAAGTCTATTTACCTAATCTTTTCCCACAAAGTTGAACAATATATTTTGTCAATAAAATTTGTTTTAATTTAAAATTTCCCCGTATATTTCCAAAATAGTTCAGTTTATATTTTTACCGCCCGTACGGAGTAACAACAACGCTAAGTCAGGCGCCTTAGACACATTTTTGCGTGCCGCGCGGCATATCAAACGCCGTCGACCGCAACAATAAGTCGAGTGCCTTAGGCATATTTTAGCGTATAGGTGTGTGATGGCAGTAGGTAATCAATCGCTTTTAATCAAAAGCGTACGAATTTTCGTTCAAATAAGGAGTGACATATCTGTTACATAGTAACTATGAAGTAATCTGTGGCGATGGTTTTGACATTAGAACCTTTTGAGAACTGATCCCTAAAATTGTATGAAAACTTAAGGTTGTTAAGTATTAACAGGAGTTTTACTTTTGCATCACAGATCGAACGATAGTAACTACAGTTTATATTAATTCAGTTTATGATTGAGATGTAAAAACACTTTGTAAAACAACTATTGGAGTTGAGAAAAATAGTTATCACAAAAAAGTTGCCCTGACCACAGAATAATTAACACGTAGTATATAATTAAACTATGGTTATTTAACTTTTTTTTATTTAAACTTCGCGTGATACTTCATCTTTAAATAATTATTTCATTGTCTACACTCAACTAGAATTTTTTTCCGTACGATATTTACAAATATAACATTCAGACTGAGACCAAATTGTACAAAACTGTTTTCCCCTGGTAGGAATCGAACCCACGACCAGTGAAGGAAATCCATTCGTTCCATTTGGTAACTGGCTACGTAACGAGAAATGTAATTTCACTGTTCGAAGCAAGTTACAAGCATAGCGGGTTGAAAGAAGAGAAGTAGAGAAGGTATGTTGGACATACAGAACGTATATGAGTGAAAGAAGAGTGACAAAAGAGATTTACAGAGCAAAATGTGGAAGAACTACAGCCAGGGGTCATCCTAAGAGGACGTTCAAGGTTCAAATTGGTGACGTCTCCAATAAAGATAGGGTCTGCAGTAAGATTAATAAAAGGAAGTGCATGAAAAGGTTGATGGATGCGAGTGAGGATCGCGCAAATTGGCGATACATAGTCTCTGCTTACACCTTTTGGACCAAGGCGTGAGCATTATGTATGTATTTGAACATAATGCAACATTGCATTAGTAAGCAATTTTTTTATCCCAATCGAAAGAGTATACGCTCTCAGAGTGTGCAATTAAAGAGTGATTAACATATAGAATTGCCGAGTAATGAGCCGTGAACGCTCTGATCTAATTTATTACTCTGTGTTGACTATGTACGCAATTTTTTTCTTGCTTGGCCCATTTGTGTGGTGGTTAAGAGTAGGGTTGTCATCTCTCTGGATTTCCCCGGATTTGTCCTAGTTCACTAAGCGTCCGGGCAGTGTTTTATATGTAGTTCGGGTTTTAATGTTTTCAAGTTTCCATTTGTGAAAGCTTGTTATTGGCATATTGTTGCACAAGTTTAAATTATATTTTGTTACTTAGGCTGTAAGCTTTCCAAATATAAATAAAAAAAAATAAAAAAAAATCACCGTTTTCTCCGCCGGAACACCGCCCGCCGCCGGGACAAAGGTTCTGTTTTGTTTCTTTACAATACATATTTATTCTAAAATAGATAAATAGCAGATTTATAACCACTAAAACAATATTTTTTTTAATTCTCGGGTAAAGTTTGTTAACATCTCGGGTTGTAAACTTCACAATTCGGGGTTTTCGCTTCTGGTCGTGGTGGGCAGATTTTAAAGATGGCAACCCTAATAATGAGGACAGTAGTCCACAAGTAAGCCTAAATACCACGACCAGGCACGTGCCCAGTAGGGGTCAAGGGGGTCATCATTTAACTTGATTACCTACAACTGATTTGTTTACAACCTTAGCTCCCAGAGAAATATGAAGAAACTGACTCCCAGATTGACATTTAGAGCACTGATGTTATTAAGCCCCCTAAAGTGACCTGAGATAAATTATACTATATATCTAATATACATTTGTGTGTCTTAGTAGTTGATAACTACAAGTTAATCAGAGACCTGCTATTTATAATAGTGACCAACACATACCTTCGTATCAGCGTCAAAATATGGCGAGTCCGCTTATTTACAGGCCTAGACAGCCAGAGACGAACTCAGGCGATATGAGGCCCTGTGAGACTTTCTAAGGGGGCCACAAGGAAAATAGGAATAATAAGGATCCACGCTGACAAACTTTGTGTATTACATGTGTTTATTTGTCTTCGCAAAATAAGGTGGCCCGAAGCGGCTGGATGCGGAGGGTGGAGGACCGGGTGTGGTGGCGTTCATTGGGGAAGGCCTATGTCCAACAGTGGACATCTAAGAGTTGACATAATGATAATTTGTGTTCGCGTAGTCCGCGTTATGAAGTAACGACTATTTTTGATTTAGTAATCGTAATTTCTAAAGACTTTAAACTATAGTATTTTTAGGTACAGTCAGTTTTTGAGCTACAAGGCTACTGTCCATAATAAGAGCCTGGGGCTAGCTTGAAAGCAACAGGGACCATTAAAAATAATAGTAGGCAATACTTTCGAGGCTCCTTACTATCTGGGGCCCCATTCATGAATTCGTTAAGGCCTGGGGCCTCAGTCCGGCACTGCCCAACTTCTAAGTTAGCACATTGGCATAAATAACAAATTATGACAGTACAGATACTGCACAGGCGAGACGTGTGTGTACATTATACGTAGATGTCCAATTAGGCGATAAACGCTCAGTGAAACTTTACATAGTGGAAAATATAAACTGGCTCGAATATGGTGTGAAAGTCTTACAATAAGTCCATACGACAGGACTAGACTTAACCCTAATTAAAGGAAATGATTCTGGTGCAAAAGATTTGTCTGGTTTAGTCGCCTTTTGCCGGCCTCCTTGGCCTAGTGGTTTGGTTGTTAGACTCGAGCACTAGAGGCCGGGGGTTCAATTCCCACCACGGATATCCAACTTTGTACAATTTTGAAGCAGGTCCCGGTCTGGATGTTGTATTTGTGAATTGTTATATGTTACCATTGTAAAGGTGAGAATCTTAGAATAGACATGTGTAAATGTATATATTGTATATATACATACACTTGTCTAATCCCAAATTCAGATAATCCATGCTATTCCTAAGTCGATATCTTTATTTTTTTAATCTACGTAAACAATCACTCTCTGGTCATGACTGATAAAACTAAACACAAACATAAATTATACTAATTATTCTATATGTTTTTAAACACAACCGTTGACCGTTTTTTTTTTTGTATTCACTATGTCTATGGATTTTTTTAATTCTAAGTTAACAACGAGTTTGAGTATGCGCTGAAGCGGCAATTCGCGTTCGAATACAGTAAAGCGACATCTTACTTTTTATTTATTTATTTTTTATTTCGAAAACAACGGCTATAATCTAAAATTAGTTCTAACTTAAATTTACTACACAAGAAGCTTATTTTAGTTATCCACATTTTATAGTAATCGAGTGGGATAATGCTAGGTCACTGTAAGCAATATTAATATGTAGATGACAATAAGTGAAACATAATATTATACTGGGTATTTTTTTTTGTATGTTTTTTTTTGTATATTTGTTTTATGTGCCTGTCCCTGCCTTTTTTCTTGTATTACTAACACTAAGCTTAAGTTTCTTACTAACAATATATGGATGAATATCTGAAATAAAAATATATTTTTTTTAAATAAATAAATAAATCATAAATAAGAACAAATCACATCAGAACACATCGATAGTGTTAGCGTTGAATTAATTATTGTTGTATGATTTTTATTATTAAATTATCAGTGATAATTACCACTTCGAACCCAGCCCACGCCTCGGAAATAAATACGAAGGCCACGAAATGTTGAAATACTAAGTAAGTACATATGACGTGATGGAAAAACGCTGTTATCAAATTAGTAAATCAATCGTTTTTAGAAACTAGGCTATACACGTTATTAGCCGACCACACCCGGTTGGCATTGCCTACCTACCACCGCAGTACGGATGGCAAAACAATTTTTTTTCTGTGATATTTTGCAAAATGCAATCGGTCTCCAGACCATAAGCAGTTTTATTGAGTGCTCGATAGTGACGTGGTAGACATGCCCTCCCATTGTTGGGTTGCCTTCATGTGTGACTACAGATTATCCCATATATGGGATCTTTTCAGACGCCTTGTTTGTGAAGGTTCATTGAGAGATAGTGCCAATCTATTTTGGTGATTAGTGATCCAATCTTTGTAGGCTCTGATCGTGTTGCTTGTTTCCTCTTTGACAGTGGGAATTTTTAGATATTCATGGACTTCGTCTGTTCTAGTGAATCTTGGCGCATTTATGATTGATTTCAAAACACTATTTTGATATCTTTGCTAATTCTATTTAACTGTCCTAAATCAAATCATTCAAATATTCTTTGAATGAATATTTTCACCGCCTCGTTGGCCTAGTTGCTTGGTCACTCGAGCGCCAGAGGTCGTTGGTTCGAGTTATACTTGTGAATTGTCCTATCCTTGTTTAATTTCCATAGCTCAGGAGAAAATCTTAATTTGGGATTAGACAAGTGTACCTACGTATATGTATATTATGTAATATTTATTATGTAATCTAATTCAGATGAGATGGACAATTACTTCTCTAACTTCAATACGGAGACGGCGATGTTGTTCGCCACACATCACGCCAAGTGATGCAGCGAGCGGTGCGAAAAGCAAGCGAAGGAAAGTCGCTTTGCGATGTTTGTCAGGATCGCGTAAAGTGGCGATACATCATCTCTGCCTACCCCAATGGGACCAAAACATGAGCATTATGTATGTATGTAATAACAAACTTGTGATCTAATTTAAGGGTTTAACTTTATTATAAGACTCAAGGCCTGGTCATTAAATTTGAAATGTATCGAATTCCGTTGTACTACCTTCCCAGAAAGAGGTTGGCTGGTACAAGAATGTACAGACAAAAGGACAGACTAGATAACTTATAGGGGGATCAGGAAGAACTCACTGGAAAATAACATAAACGCAAGTACCGCCCCCCATCCCCAGCGAATAGGTCCTCATAACCGGAAGGTTGAAGGGACTGTTCGACCTCCCAACTCAAATTATCAGCTGTGCATTTAATCAGGGATGAAAAACAACAAATGAATTTTGCTAACCGTAGCTCGAGCGAAGCACGCTACACCAGCCTAATGATCTAGTAATTATAACGTTTTTTAGTGTAATTATACAGTTTTTGTGTCGTTTTTTCAGCGGTTGCGAACAATTAGACGCAACGTTGATACGTTTTGCGATTTCATTGTTTCACTAATGTTCGTCTGTATTTCATTTAAATCAACTAGATTTTTTTGTACGACAGTATACAAAGATCATGTAGCCTATCAACGTCAGCTATTAGACTGGCTTAAACTAGATGAATGAGATGGTTCACAATGCAATCTAATGAAACCGTGTGGTCCCCGGCTTAGAACAGTGCCACCCCAAATCTTCCCGTGGGTCATTGGTCATTAGCGCAGCAGCGTTCAGCTGATCATTACTGCGATCACCAATCCGCCTGCCGAGCGTGGTGATTATGGCAAATCCCCGAATGGACAGCCCACCAAAAGACATTTTATTGGGGAGGCTTATGTTCAGCAGTGGACGTATACAGGCTGATGATGAGGAAGGTATTGCTCTGCTAGATAAGAAGGCCGTTCTAGTTTGTCAGTTCAAATATATATGTTTATATGTATGTATACAGCCCTATCTTTAAATTGTATCTTTGCACCCGCATCTTAATTTTAATATTTTCACTAGCATAAATTTGCCTAGAAGAAATCGCTAAAAGCGATAAGGCATGTATATATATATTTATCCCTTATATTTCTGTTATTTGTGTGCAACAAAATGTATTCATTCATTCATTCTGACCGTAAAAAAACAGCATATTTAGGTAATAAAGTGATTGAGCGACGCAAATTGAAGCAAACATTCCAAAATCCACTTTCGCGAAGATATGCGCAATCTGTCGAAACTATCGATAGGTTTACGCACTATCGACTTATTACCTGCTCTATTTGCGACTAGAGCTGCCCCGGTCCGAGTATAGGTAAGTTAATAATTTATAATACAATGTCTATTTTATCAAGTAGCTAATTATGATAAACGATCTCATGAATAAATTATATAATTATCATTAATAAGAAGGAACATAATTGTAATAAGTAGTTAAAGGTCAGGGACGTTACGTCATCTATGATTATGTTTTAATACTATAGTTACTTATATCACAGAATAACTAATACTATGGAAGTACCTACCGAAGGCGCATTCTATAAGAAAGCTTGTCATTTCAACGTACTTACAAAATGGAATCCTATGCGCATGTAAGAAAGTCAATATTACGCTAAATAGTCATATGTCGCAACACTGACAGACGTTCCCGTTTCGCCTCGGTGCCCCGGCAATCGGGGCCGTGCCACGTTGGTATATATATTTCTATACCTAAAATGCGGAGTGACACAGTAGCCTTGCTTATATCTAGACTATTACAATGGATTCTTACTTACAGAAGATAGACTCATCTTTAAGATAAAAATATCTTCTATCGCGTTAGGGTTACGCTGATGTTATCACCACTGATGTTATAACCGGATCATTATCATCAGCGGAAATACGTCCACTGCTGAACAAACTGTATTATACAGTTTGGCGGAGTTATTGTATGTATATTTTTTGGAGAGATGAATAAATGATTTTATTATTATTAAGCCTCCCCAATAGAATGCCATTTTTGGTGGGCTGTCTATTAGGGGAACGGCTCGCCTTGACGACACCCACGTAATGATTGAGGGTGGCCCTATTCTATGCAGCGATACACACCTTATTACGATCAAAAGTAAAGTCATCCACAAACCTGCGTCTCGGTGAGACTCAACGTCTGCGCCAGCTGTTTCCTTTCAGCGCCGACGACGTAGTGATTCTTCTCGAAGGCATGCTCCAGCTTCAGCAGCTGGGACGGGGAGAACGCGGTCCGGATCCTCTTGGGCTTGCGGAACGGCTGCAGAAGGAACCCGGGGATATCTGGACCTGGAAGAGGAATTGAGATTTTTTTTACTTCTTATATCGTCGGCGTAGAGTAGACCTCGTACTTTATCGAAATCAGCACGGACTAAAACTCCGGAAATAACGATTTATACCATTTTAAAAAGGACTCCACGATCTGTTGATAGATTTTTTTTAGTATAGTTTGGAGGAATTTCTTGGTGACGATTCAATTTAAGGTTTCAATTTGTACGAGTATCTAATTAACTTTTAAATGTTATTTTATTTGTAACTTTGTTTTAAATGCATGCTTTACTGCGACACAATGTTGTGTGCCCACGTGGCGGGACATAGCTGAGCTCTAACTATGACATGTAATCCTTTCTATACCTTCAAAACTATCCATGATGATCACTATTATTATTTTTTAAATATCATTTCATTCATTAAATAAGGGTTGGAATGCAATGTACATTAAGTTGTGCACAAATCTTCTAATTGCTAAGAAATCCTACTAATATTATAAACGGGAAAGTTTGTGAGTATGGATGGATGTTTGTTACTATTTCACGTAAAAACTACGGAATGGATTTTAATGAAACTTTACAATAATATAGATTATACATCAGAATAACACATGGGCTACAATTTATAAAGATATTGTGTGAATTGTCCAAAATATCAAGTAAGTAGGAAAAAATCTACCATCTGCGAGCTATTCTGGCGTGCACCATAAAATTATAATTTTAATGTCATAATGTTAGTTCTTTTCTACGCCACGCTAATATAAGCTACTCGAAATACTAATCCTGCGCAGACGAAGTCGCGGGCACCAGCTAGTCCGCTCATAAATGAATTAACTAAACTTCGCACCAGCTAGTCCGCTCATAAATGAATTAACTAAACTTCATATCTTGTCAAAAATGATTGGAGACGTTGAGCCAAATTCAATTTTAATCGAACATTTTGGCCAAATAAATTCAGGATTTTTTTTGCACCGGCGCTATCTAGATGTGAGTGTTACTCAATCCTAGAGCACCACCTCAAACAATAAACATCCCTATAAGGGTCTATCTATACTATTCTATACCAACGATCTCTATGTACTACTAGATGGAGTGTTAAAGACCATCGGTCTGTTCCACGCAAGAAGCCGCATTCACATTAACTTTGAAAATTTTTCAGTTACTACGCAGAACATTTAATTATTACTAAATATTGACGCTACGGGTAAATAGCGCAAGTCCGCCACTTTAATCCGCCGCCATACTTCCACTGCTGAAATTACGTACGTCAAATGTTGAATAGTTATACAGTCAGTGTCCGGACCCACTTTTGGTTAATTTATGAGCGTAAATTAAATTCTGTTCTATTCTATGTAAGGTTGACATTTGGAACAATTGGTGTTCTTATTCCACCCTTAGGTGTAGTAAGTGGTGTTACAAAATCAGCATAACAAGACCCTCAAATGCAGTACGCAATATCCTTGCAGCGGCGTCTGCTATTAAAATTAAATTAAACAAAGATTACGTACGACTAATCTCCGAGCGAGAGAGACGGTCATCTATCAGCCGCCGCGTTTCACTCATATGTAGGAATACCAAACGTCTAAGTGTTTCCGGATTTAGTCTGGATTTTTTTTTAAATTGTAGTATAGTGATTTGGCCCTATCCATTTCACTAAAGTCGTTACAACTAGGTAGGCTTTTTGTAACAACTTGTCGTTTCGTCCTCAAGGTAGTCAAAATAATGACAACTGTAATTTAATTATTAACTGTAATTATATATGTACATTAAAATATATTCAGATTGTTTCTAACTAAGGCTGTTTAATTTATCTAATTTGTACTACATCGCTTTTAATCTGTGAAATATTTGTAGATAAACTCTTTTAAATCATTTAGTTGTGAAACATAGGTACAGATAAGATGTTTACATTAAAATAAGCTCTCTATGTTCCGCCTCTGCTAGTGCGGACATACAAATTTAAATACTTAGGCTAAATAAAAGAATGCAATCAAAATATTAGTTACAGATAAATCGTAATGTCACTGCTCCAATAGAATGAACACACTTATTATTTTAATTGCACACAAATAAGTGGACCGGGTATGATGGCGTACATTGGGGAAAGCCTATGTCCAACAGTGGACGACTAAGGGCTGATATGATGATGATAATGAAGAAAATAACAAGTAGGTACAGATTTATGAAAAGTGTACAAATGTGCCTTCTGCCCAACGATCTCAATGTACTACCTACCAGATGGAGCGTTCCAAACAATCGCTCTGTTCCACGCAAGTAGCCACAACTCTTTCACATTCACTTTGAAACTTGTGCAGTTACTACTCAGAACATTTAATTATTTACTAAACATTGACATTATTTAACCGTAGCGTCAATATTTAGTAATAATTAAATGTTCTAGTAATTGCACAAGTTTCAGTGTGAATGTGAAAGAGTTGTGGCCACTTGCGTGGAACAGAGCGATTGTTTGGAACGCTCCATCTAGTAGTTCATAGAGATCGTTGCTTCTGCCAGGCAACCTTATTAATTTTACGGAAAGTAACGAAATTCTCCTGCAAATCAGAACTGTTGCCAGGACTTTTCTTATATGGTTACCCTACAAGCACTGATTCACAACCATGATGTATGAACTAATGAAAGCCCACAAATTACACGTTGTTTTTGCTTTACAAATTGTTGGTTAGAGCCGAGGAGCGACGTTATGAAGTGCAGGGTTAAACTAAATAGGTAAGAGATATGTGTAATCCCTGTTCCTATCGCAAGTAATTATAAAATCCTGCGTCTCTGTGATTTTTGCTGTTGCAAGCTTTTAACTCTAGAACCAGCAATCAGTGAATAAAATTTGCGAGTAAAGATAGCGAAAGAGGTGTGTCTGGAATAGACAGGATAGCGTTAGGTACTTTGCATTTGCTCTCTGTTCTGTTAGCCTATCCAGTAATTCATTTAATAGTGTCCGTGACCTGTGCGTTATTGGTATAGATGAACAAACCTATGGGTATAGATATTTGAATGAATGAATGAATAAAAGAACGAATGAATGAAGGAACGAACGAATGAACGAACAAACGAATGAACTGACGGACGGACGAATGAACGAAAGAATGTTTGTTTTAATGAATATCTATATTTGAATGAATGAATAAACGAACGAACTGACGGACAAACGAATGAACGAACGAATGAACGAACAAACGAACGAACTAACTGACGGACGGACGAATTAACGAACGAATGATTGTTTACTTGTAACGACAATACTCTAAAATCCTTTCATCATCATGTCAGCCTTTAAACATCCACTGCTGGACATAGGCCTCCTTTACACCACGCTATAAGACTACAGTTGTGACGTGACATTTCCCGTGGGCGCTGTTACACGTTCCGCACGGACTGGCCTCGTTGCGACGTCCTGACATTTTGGCTAATGACATTATAATTGCAACAAAACCACTTTATCTCAACCCCTCGGAACATACTAAAGAATTTTACATAAAGTTCAAGTTAGATTGGCGTTACCTTTCATACAGCGATATATATTTTAAACGATATCAATTACTCCCAACGTCAAAGTACGTTGAGACATAAATGTTGAGATATTATCTCATACAGTTTAAACTCTTAATGAGCGGTTTAATATTATAGTTGCGATTAACTGTCATAACGTAACCTTTTGCGACTACTTTGTCTTGTCAAATGGACAAAATAATCTTCGTAGATAAAATATAATAATATTGTAAATTAATTAACGGTTATTTTTGTAAGTAATGTTAGCATTATTCCAAATTATAGTTATTCCTTTTAAATTTAAAATAAAAAGATATATCTATTGACTGACATTACTTCCTATACCGCCATTTTCGGTTCGGTTACCATAGAATACATAATAATACCAAAGATAATATATACTACGTATACGTACCACACTCAAGAAAAGCAAAGACATTTAATCACATACTACTATTACAGACGAACCAGCCTGTGTGTAAACTATCGAGAGAGGGACAACGTTATACATCAACACATAAGTGCTTCTCTTTCTAACCGGCTGCGTACTACACGCCGTGCTTTATTTTTAGGCGAGTTTTATTCTCTGCTTTAGGCGTGCAATTTCAAGAAATTTTTAACTATTGCCTTATTCATTCACTAAGCAAAATTTTAAATTTCTTGATCCAGTACGGTTTCATCATCATCAGCCGAATTACGTCCACTGCTGAACATAAGCCTCCCCAATAGAATGCCACTTTTGGTGGGCTGTCCATTGGGTGTTTTGACATAATCACCACGCTTGGCAGGCGGATTGGTGATCGCAATAATGATCTCAATATGCTCTGGTGCAATCCCTTAGTTGAAAACACCCAGGGGAAGATCGGGGGTGGCGCTATTCTAAGCCGGGAACCACACGTCACAGAGCGGTTAAGACGGAACAGCTGTAAAAAATACGCAACTAAGCCTGTAACAATACGTAATTTTGACTTCAAATCGCGTCTTTAACACAAAACATCTTTTTCCTCATAACAAAGTTGCGTCGTCTGTATTTAGCAGTCATTGAATCTATGAAGAACATTAAACAATGTGTAGTTAACGCGTTAATATTATCACAAACTGTAACAAGTAATTGCTGTATAACGACAATTTAATTATACACTCTGTATGTCAACGCAAATGTTTACTTCGCGTGATGAGAATCGAATGATGCATAGAGCAAAAGTGGTTATAGAATCCCACATAGGTGGGTTTTCACTTGAGAAATAGATTTATGGAGAGCAAAAGTGCAAAATCAAAATTAGGTAATTAAAATATTAAATATTTCAGACATTCACACCAGATATCCAGTCCCAAACTAGGCAGAGCCTGTGCTATGTTACTGGATAACGGAAACACTATTTAAATAAATTACTTATATCTATAGATTTGCTTACTTACGGTCAATGTTTATTTAAAAATATTATTCTAGACATGAAGCTAAAGGCTGTAAACATTATCTTTAAAAAATATTCTAGGCGTGAAGCTAAAAGCTGTAAAAATATATTCTTAGCATGAAGCTTAAACCTATGCACATGTTTTAGGCATAAAGCTAAAACCTTTAGACATATTCTAGGCGTGAAGCTAAAAACTATTCAAGACAGGGGTCAAAAACTGTAAACATGTTCTTTAAGAATTATTCTAAGCATCTTATCTCATCTTCCTAAGGGGCCAGGAAGACCTGGCGACACTTCGACCCTTCAGGATCTTTTGTGCCAAACCCCTGTCCACCAACGGTGCCTCAAGCCGATTTGGTAGACTTCACACACGCCTTGGAATTTCTTCTTTGGCATATGCAGGTTTCCTCACGATGTTTTCCTTCACCGAAAAGCCTGTGGTATTATAAATAAACCGTACTTTTTTTTAAAACCCACAGGTACGGACGGGATTTGAACCCACGACCTCAAGAACGTGGCATTTCTAAGCAATTCTAGGCATAAAACTTTTTGTCTTCATGATTCTAGGTCACCCGCAGGCGATACAGTCTCCTTTCCCGAGACCTTAGACTGTAAAACATGTCTGTCAAATCTAATTGAATATTTTTATTTGTTGTGCCTTGGCTAATCGGTGATTTATTGTAACTTGGTGACAGTGATAGTTAAATTAAAAATTCGCTACTCGCGAAGCAAACATAAATATTTATAAATATTAGATTAATTACAATATATATTACCGACTAGCTGGTGCTTGCAAATTCGTCCGCGTGAACAACTTAACATCACAAACTATTATGTATTTCCCGTAGGAATGAGATGTTTTTTCGGGATAAATACTTCCTATGTCCTATACCAGGACCTAAGCTAAATGTGTGCCAAGTTTCATCTCGATCCGTCCAGTGGTTGAAGCGGGATTGAGTAACAAACATCCAAACTTTCGCATTAATAATATTAGTAGGATTAGCCAAGGTTTTTACTCTAAACCGTAATATAAAATAATGTGTAAATGATCATTATTGCCACCAAAATATTTTTGTTTATGTGTGAAGTGGGATGCACAGTTTTTTTCCTCGAGTTTATCGATAATTTTGTTTTCGTCGTAAATATTATCTCAAAAGTCGTAAAAGTACGAGGTTTATGTCTAATGTGACACGGTCGCTTATCAATGTGATGACAATTTTATATTTTAATTATTGCGTTGTAACAAACTATTTTTGGTTCAAAAGCTTGTCTGAAAGAAATCGCTTTTGGCGATAAGACCGTCTACATATGCAATTGTAAGCTACTTTATTATTGTACCTATCTGAGTATTTTTGTAGAGAATTAAATATTATAATTAAGGTTGCCTGGAAGATATCGCTTAAAGCGATAAGTTTTGCTATTTTTAACTTTTAAAACTTGTAACTGTATTTGTTTTGTGCAATAAAGTGTATTTTACTGTATAACTATCTTTTACGTCATAAAAGTATAACACAATATCTACTTATATAATTTTTTCGTTTTTTTATTAGTCATAATTATTTTATTTTATTAATTTTCACAAAATCCACAGCACTCTAAACACGCCATTATATGCTCAAGCGCCGCAAATACTCGTCTCTCATCGCCCATTACGAGTTTGCGGCGCTTGCAGTAGAGACCATGGGACCGTGGTCGTCCGATACGTTTAAATTCGTAAAGGACATATCGACGCGGTTGGTCCTCGCCTCGGGTAACCAGAGGGCTGGCGGCTACTTTGCCCAGAGGCTGTCCATCGCCATACAAAGGTGTAACGCCGCCAGCGTTCTGGGCACCATGCCGCAGGACGGGCAACTAGACGACGTGTACATTTTGTAAATATTTTTGTCTTTATACCTAATGTTATTTATGTTATTTTAAGTGCTTTCCTGTTATATTTACATTACATATAAACTCTAAAAATAGTATTATTATAATTTATAGTTCTTACTACCAATAACGGATTTACAATATATTTATATTACAGTCTAGTGATTGTGTGTGTGGGGGGGGTCTTTGAGGAGAGGGGGTGAGTTATGCCCAAGGAAACAACTTTTTGGGGCAGACGCTAGTGATTTCTGGGTCGCCAAATATCCTACTTACTTATCGATAATATTATTATTTCTTGGTTTATTATAATGATATCAATAATTTAATGTTTATCATTCGATTTCAGTTTGTATATTAATTTAGTGATTGCTTTGTAATATTTACAACATTGCCGTGTGGTTCCCGGCTTAGAATAGCGCCACCGCTATCTTTCCCGTGGGTGTCGTCAAGGCGACTAAGGGATTGCACCGGAGGCTGTGTATGTTAAGATCATTAGTGCGATCACCAATCCGCCTGCCAAGCGTGATGATTATGGTAAATCCTCCAATGGACAACTTACCAAAAGTGGTATTCTACTGGGGAGGCCTATGTCCAGCAGTGGACGTATTTATACTGTTCATGGAATAAATTATTGGGAATTTGAGTCTTCAGCATTACGAACCTGGTTACAAGAAGTTTTCTCTCATAAAAACACGTGGAACAACGATCTCTATGTACTACTAGATGGAGCGTTCCAAACAATCGCTCTGTTCCACGCAAGTAGCCACAACTCTTTCACATTCACTTTGAAACTTGTGCAGTTACTACGCAGAACATTTAATTATTACTAAATATTGACGCTACGGTTAAATAATGTCAATATTTAGTCATTATTAAATGTTCTGCGTAGTAACTGCACAAGTTTCATTGTGAATGTGAAAGAGTTGTGCCTACTTGCATGGAACAGAGCGATTGTTTGGAACGCTCCATCTAGTAGTACATAGAGATCGTCGTGGAACGATAATTTGTACCGCAAATGTCATGGGTTTGAACTCGGGACTTCATAGACGTCGGGCAAGTACATTCTCAACTAAGCCTCCTCCAGTAGTAGGAACTACTTATTAGGTAAGTATTAGTGGAAAAATAAATATCAGTCATGTTAATAAAAATATTGGAAATTAGTCGTTCAATTAGGAGTTTAAATATTGCGCAATGCCATCCGATAATTACATATTTACAGGCACGGCAGTGCATCCGCCAAGTCCAGGCCACTTCACAACCGTAGGTAGTTTTCTCGAAGGGCTTTGACGTATTTTTAAACTCGAGTGTTTGTGTGGGGGTAAATTACATTTAATTTTAACACAGTGGTCCAAACTTTTGCCTTAAACACCAAATCAGATTTGCAATATGCAAATGTAGATCTTAGTCATGTGACGTTTTTCTTGAGCGCTGCACATTTTAGGTAGATATATCGTCCCTCGCATGACTAAGTGAATAAATAAATAAATATGTCAGACATTCACACCAATTATCCAGTCCCAAACTAGACAGAGCCTGTGGTATGGTTACTAGATAACGGATACACATACTTAAATAAATATATAAACATCCAAGACTTGGGTACAAACATTCATATTCATCATACGAACATTTGCCCCTAGCGGGATTCGAACCTGCAACCTCCGGCGTGGCAGTCCGAGAGCTACCCGTTCCGCCACGGGGGTCGTCGTAAGTAGTCACGGGAAGAGTTGGAGTGGTCCTATTCTACTCTACCGGAAACCACACGGCAAATACACAAACATTCGATTTTTCAGTGGGTAGGTACTAAATGTTAGTTGCTAATGTTGGCAATAGATGGAGTTGCATTGATATCAACTGTCATTGTCAATCAACTCAAGGAAACTGTCAAGAAGTCTAGTTGGTCGGGAGTTAATTTTTTTAACAATTTTATGATCTCGTAGGCTTTTGCAACTATTCTGGTTTTTTTTTACTGTTTTGTCTTTATTTCGCTTAAAATCGATATGAGTCCTATTTATTTTTCCCTGGCAACTTGGCCAGAAATACTGTTTATTTACTTTATTTTCAAATCGTTTATTTAAACTTGAGTATTACTTTGAGTTGGTTGAATTATTATTAAACAATTGCATTTAATAATAAATACCTACAACTTTTTATCTAAAGTGTATTATTTACAATTATAAATTGAAATCGCATGTCATCAATTAAAATAAGCAGCCGAGATTGAGTTATTATCTGTAAAATACAATTATTAAATTATCCAATGATTGGCCGTGACATCTTACACTACTGTACGAAATGAACGAACGATTCATTCAAGTTTAATATCGGTTGGCCACACTGTCTCGCAGCATAATAGTGTCGGTACAAATTAAAAATTACACAGTTCTGTCATTCACGTTCGCGCGTATCTCAAACTTTTGATGAATATATTGGGCTATATACACAGTAGAAGACAACAATTATATATTATGCTCTTGATTATTAAGTCCTATACGACTCTTTAAGCAAGAAATTTATAATAAAAGTTTTCTCTCTTTACTGTGGTTATATAATAACGTCTCTCGCATTTATAACTCCCCTACTTTTTTTTAGAACAAGCATTTATAAGTTACCTAATAAATAGGTAATTTCGGTTAAATTTTTTTTTAATTTCGAGTATTCGTACTCGTTTATTTCAACCTTCTGGAACATCGGACATTAATTTAATTATTCTTATTTTTATTGTGATTTTATTCTAATACAGTTTTATTATTCTTATTGTACAACAGATATGACATTATTATGTTGAAATAAATTATTTGAATTGAGAACTCTAGGCAAAGTCGACATTACTCTGTTTACATTTTGTTTTATATTTATTTTAAAGATGGCTGACGTTCAGGCGTCATTAGGAAATACATGGCAAAGCGCATCCAGTAGGTATACATTGTAAAATTAGATGCTGTAAAGTGGTATGTCAAACAGCACATAATAATCAATAGATAAGCATGAACAGCCGCTGCAAAGTGGCATTGTCGACATATAATTAGAGTACAAAATAAAATAATTATAACTAAGAGTATGTCAGTTTGTAAGCTGCTGTAAACGACTTTGTCTAAAAGTGGTAGTGTAAAGATAATTCTTATAATGTTAATGTCAGTTTCGAATGTCACTTCTAATAAGTAGATAGAGAACTTGAGAACCAATGTACCTACGGGTACGTGAGTTTGTGGTAAACATAGAGAATGACCGGAGGAAGTGAGTTAGTGGTAGTCCTAACCCAAATCGACAAAAAACTGTGTTAAGTGCAACGATCTCTATGCACTACTAGATGGAGCGTTCCAAACAATCGCTCTGGTCCACGCAAGTAGCCACAACTCTTTCACATACACAATGAAACTTGTGCAGTTACTACGCAGAACATTTAATTATTACTAAATATTGACGCTACGGTTAAATAATGTCAATATTTAGTAAATAATTAAATGTTCTGAGTAGTAACTGCACAAGTTTCAAAGTGAATGTGAAAGAGTTGTGGCTACTTGCGTCGAACAGAGCGATTATTTAGAACGCTCCATCTAGTAGTACATAGAGATCGTTGGTTAAGTGAGTTGTCATGGACGATATGTTTATATTGCTTATATAGGTACTTATAGCTTTTCCTTCACCTGTGACGTTGCACGATGACTTTGAGAGCACGGGATAAACATGCAAAATCAGAAACTTTATTTTATTATAATAAATCCTAATAGTGTATAGAAATTGCTAGCATATTGAAGAGTTTGCTTTTGTCTAATGAAATTATACAAACCATCTTACTTAATTATTGAAAGACCTGTTCTATTCTCTCAATCGAACTATTTTTGAACGCTATTGTGAGACAAAAATAATAACCGTCGAAACAGGCCAATTAATCACATCCTCAAATAGCATTCAAAGACTCACAAGCAACATTGTAAATCATTTCGACTAACTACCGTTCTCATCTACAGAACATTACAAAATGGCTGCCTGCCCAGTGGTACCAACATAACAGACATTATAAATGGTCGACTCTAAAAAGCTAATCGTCCCACCATCGCCTTACAACAAAGTAGTCTCAAATTACATCCAATTATAAGCCATTCAATCCTTTTTAAGGAATATTTAAAAAAACACGCTAACAATCGTGGTAATTAAGAAAAAAGGCGCGTAACGAAAGATGTGACGTTTGCTACCAACGTATTTAACGAAGCGGACACGGTAGTGATGTGCAGTTATCGATAAATAGGGCAGTCGTTAATCAAATGACGCCACTCACTTAAGTTGGCATTGTGCTGTAAATGGTCAGAATTGGCGACCATTGTGTAGAATTTTATGATTTCTCATGTGTATAATAATTTACCCCGACCATATATGTAGGATACTACAAATCAGTGCCGCAATCAAGACATTTATATCGGCCTATATATGTTCTCTAAATGAGATATACGGTTCCTTGTCAAAATAATGTGGTAAGATTTGCTTTAAATCCAATAAGTTTGTTTTGATAGTAAATATACCATTATCATTTTACAGAAGTTGCAACAAGGTTTTCTACCTTAGTGGAATAAATACTGGACTGGACACAAATAGGTATATATAATATGGTGCATATTACGGCTTATATAAGTAATCCACCTACTTATGTACGCCTTATACAATCGATAGCTATAAGGCAGGACTGAAAATTTAATAGTTTTAAATTAGATTTGTCTCTATACTTTTGATATTTATTTAGAGTAGATAATATTACAGCAGCTTTTTTCAGCATTACTTATTTAGAACTAATATTAAAAAGATAAAAGTAATTAAAAATCAACTGCTGCTGAGATTTTCTTTTACATTGTTTTGTATTATATCCAAATTTAAATCAAACATAACATATTCTTAAAAAAGCGACATCTTTATTCATATCTACATTTAATTAAAGGGTCTGGGTGTTATTTTATATATTTTTATTTAATCGTTTATTGTACACACAAAAATACAAAGAAACAGCACAAAGAAAACAAAATTATACAAAAGGTTGAGCTTATTAGGTAATGCGTACATATTTGTAAAATGCTCCAACCTTGTCTAATTCCCATTACAGAAGGATATCCTAATTTGGGATAATATATAACTATATCTATTTATGAAAATATAATATTTATTTACATATTTAATTAAAGTCGATAACCTCAGTACAACCCTACGAAGCAATCAAATTCCTAACAACAATGACGTCGGTTGATAATCGCGGGCGTCATTCCCGCTCGGGCACATAAAGATCCTTTGTCACATTACAATTATTGTAACAAAAAAAAACAATTTTTACTTTTTTCTAAAGAGACGGTTTTGACGCATTGGAAGCGGCGCGTTAAGCCGGTTTAATTAAAAAATGGGGTTTTTACATTGCCAGTTCATAAAAATAATATTGTTATTTTATAAGGGTGGCAGTTTATATAGGGGATAAGATGTTATAGAGTAGTTATTTGCTGGATAATATTTTCTTTGTCAACGAAGCGGGGTGAAGCGATTTAGATGGAGTTTTTGTTGACGCAGATAATGGAGTTAATATTGAAGTTGGCAGGGGTGATATTGCTACAGTTTTTTTAAACGTAGTATGGTAGAGGTGTGATACAATGACAATTCAAGCAGTTTGTCTATAGTCCAAGGATGTGGTAATACCATGATAGGAGTAAAAAAAGTCGACAAAGTGTACGCCGAACACAAAATGTGCATCTCGATCCACTAGTTTCGAGTTACCAGCACAGATTAAACTGATTTCTTCAAAACGGTAATCGTATAAAATTCTAAAATATTGAGAAAATGATAGTTTTTGTTTTTTAAATTTAAAACTGGAACAAAACATTTGAAACGGCTGTTCAGAGTCTTTAATGTAACACAATATAATGTCCTTTAATAGTGTTAATATACAAAGAATCAACGTGAACTATATTTTCGGTATCGAATATTTATTTGGTAACAGCGTGACGTCATGATGTTACTTTGACAGCAGTGGAGCGGTGCTTTAAAATCGTAACAGTAATTTCAAACTTTTAGTATTAAATACAAATCTTTAAAATTTGACAGATTCCCTAAGACAAAAATATTTTCTTAAAATTTTTCGTAAGTTTCCAAGGAATATTTATTTATAAAAGAGTTCTTGGAACAATACAATATTTTACTAGACTTATTTGTCACAGTCAAAATAAACCGTTTTAAACTAAACAAAAGTCAAATCAACGAAAACTAGAATACCTACATATAAGTAATCAAATGAAACCCTTTTTTAATTTTCCTGTAACATCTAAAAACCATAAAAAAAAATTATATTCCCATAATTGCCAAGCAAAACCAAACGTTAGGTTCATTCGCTCCAGTAGTTATAATGACTTATCAAGCGGGCAAACAACCCTAAAAAGCAGATGTTTACTTAGTGCTGTTATCATCGTCAAATCATTGTTTATTACTTTATTAGAATCCATCTTCACAATCACAGTATATTTTAATAGCCCATTAAAATGTATTTACGTACTACCAAAATATTTATCTCTAGTAATGGGAACGAAGCCGAATAATTCGCACTCTAGTAGAATACTGACCGAATTTTTTTTTTTAAATTGTTTATTTTTTAAGAGTAGAATAGAACCACTCCAACTCTACCTGTGGATGTCGTACAAAGCGACTAAGGGAATACATTATAAAACATCAATCAGGCCTCCCCAACCCGTCTGGCCAGCGCGGGGAGTGTAGGCCAAATCATCCGTCTGTCTCCGGCAGATGAGAGAGGGTTGTGCTCCTGCAGTGGAGACAATAATAACCTGATGATGAATGGGAACGAAGCTGAATAATTCACACTCTAGCAGAATACTGACCGATTTTTTTTTTTTAAAAACTTTTATTTTTAAAAGCATTTGAACCGAACTCAACTTCTGTGTGGTTTTAGTTCTAGCAGTAGAATGGCCTAAAAGAGAAGGCTTTGTAGGTTTGTAATTGGCCAGGATCACGAATGAATTTGTGAACGATAATATCATCATTATTAGCTGGAATACGTCCACTGTTGAACTTAAGACTATAGGATGCCACTTTTGGTGGGCTGTCCATTGGGGGATATGCCATAATCACCACGCTTGGCAGGTAAACTATACGGCACTTGATACGTTATAAAAGTTTAATGTATATACGAACAATTTAATTCAAGTGGATAAACGCTCAAATTGCATCAATCGGCAGATAGCTACCACAATCTCTAAGCATAACCCAAGCTTGACTAATAGAAAATGCCTTCGGCATTAAGTTCGTCTATTGTGCAACTGTCTACAATAAAGTTTAAATAAAAATAAATAAATATGTTTATTTATTTAACAACTTATTGCACACACAAAAGAACAAACATACAAAACAATAAAGTAAGGAAAAAAAATTATATGTACTACAAATGATAATGCTTATCTCTTTTTATGCTTACTTCTTTCTTTCTTATTCTTCACTCTTCTCTTTTTGTTCAAATTCGACCAAAAATTCGTCCAAACCTCTACCACATCTCTAGTTATCTCCGTAACCTCTGACCGGAATACAGTCTCATTTCATAATTACTCGTTAAACTTTCAGATAGCTTCCCGCGACCTCTCTACTATGTAGCTATCTCTATTAGTCGTAATTATAATTTTGATAAGTTAATTAAGAAGATAGTTGACATTATTCAATATATTATAACTTATAACAGTTGATTCGATGCAACACTGTTGCTAATGGAAAGCCAGACATAGAGTTCATTTCATCGGCTATTATAAAGAGGGGTCGGAATTAGGTAGTTTCATATATGTACTTGTGAATACCTATTTTGACTTCTGAAGTTTTTGATCGCCTCGTTGTCCTAGTGTCATTTTTTTTTTTTTGTGGGGTTAGCTTTACTTTATCGCCGCTATTTATTTTGTGTACGAATCTGGTAATTTATAATAATAAACTATTTGAATTTGAGTGAAGTCGAGTTTTTTACCCGGACATCGGAAAAAGAAATTAAATGCACGGCGCTCCAGTCCAGTGACCAAGCCAGAACTTACCTTCAAAAATATAGGTATGAACGTTTCCTACCTTACCCCTTACCCCTACCTTAACCCTAAAGGTTAAGTTACTCAGTAAAATAAAAAATGGTTTTAATTGTTATTAACTATTTATTAAAACTTTGAAACCCGGACTACAAATGAAACCCCGCCCGGACGCCCCGTAAACTAGGATAAACCCTGGCGGATGGCAACCCTAATTATGTGAAAGGTCAATATGTATATAACTACATGAGTTTAGTGCATAAATGAACGACTACTACGATATCCTGGAATTCCGAAACAAATTTTCAAACAAAGCTCGGAAAAAATCACGGAATATCCATTTTAACATTAACATTTCACTAATTCACTACCTAATTCCAATCTCTGATTAGGATAAATCAGTAGGTAGGTAACAGATGAACACTGCAATCGAGCCGCGTCTATATTTCATTCCAGATTAATAGTCCTATGAAAACCAACGCTATTTACGTCTCGGTAACATATACATGAAAGGGTCACCAGCAGCAAAAATAGGTTTGTATTACCAAGTAAACTTTGCAGTCCACTTAGGAACACCATCTATTGTGTATTTTGTTTTCGAGACGCAAATGCGTTTGTTTTCATAGGACTATTAATCTGGAATGAAATATATATTCCCGTATCTGCCCAGCTTGGGTATTTCCAGACAAGTACTATCTGGATCTTTTTAAAGGAAGAGTGAATAGGCATCTTCTGGGTAAGCGCGCTCCACCTTAGCCTCATCATCACTTACCATCAGGTGAGATTGGGGTCAAGCGCAAACCCATCTAAAATAATAAAAATCTTAAATTATAATGCAATGGAGTATACAGATACTGCCGTGCGGTTCCCGGCTTAGAATAGGGCCACCCCCAATTTCCTGTGGGTGTGGTCAAGGCGACTAAGAGATTGCACCAGGGACGGGCAACAGGGTTCTCCTGTGTAAATTAAGATCATTACCGCGAACACCAATCCGCCTGCCAAGCCTGGGGATTATGTCAAATCCCCCAATGGAAAGCCCACCAAAAGTGTCATTCTATTGGGGAGACTTATGTCCAGCAGTGGACGTATTTCGTCTTATAATGATGATACACACTTGTAAAGAAAGACAAACTATACTTATGTTAACGATGGTTACATTAAAATAAAATAAAAAAAAACATAAGCACTCACAGAAAAGGTATAACTGTACTAACCGGGCTGGAAATTTTAATAAAGGAATCACTTAGGACTTATCTGCTTAGAAAAAACAAGGTTGTACCTGATTTTTCACCAGAAAAAAACGGGCTTAAACCGCTATGCTTGATCCTAGAAACCGCTAACTCTCACTAATTAGTTTAAAGAAAAAAAAAGCAGATTAAAAATTTAAAAAGAAGTTAAACCATTGACAAACGCCGCGTGTTATCTTTTTCGTTGTTTCCTCGCTTTTTTTAAGAGACTGACAATATTCAATAGATAACGGAGTTTTATCGCAGTCTCATGTTTGGAGATAAGCTACTATATTAAGGAAACACTTAATTCTGTCAACAGGCATTGGTATTTATAATTGATTGTGATAAACGATGAACAAATTAATATCTATTTTATAGATTTTCCTGTTAGATATTTCTTTTTTTAAAACATAAATTTCCTTTTTTACATATTGAGGAAACATTTATCCAAATATAGCAGTTTATTTTACAGTTTTTAATTAAACATTGATATGATGAACCGATAGAAAGTTTTCTTCATCATCATCATCAGGTCATTTTAGTCTCCACTGCAGGAGCACAACCCTCTCTCATCTGCCGGAGACAGACGAGGATTTGGCCTACACTCCCCGCGCTGGCCAGACGGGTTGGGGAGGCCTGATTAGTGATTTATAATGTATTCCCTTAGTCGCCTCCTACGACATCCACGGGAAGAGTTGGAGTGGTCCTATTCTACTCTACCGGAAACCACACGGCAAAGTTTTCTTGCACGAATTTAATTGAGAAGACACTGAATTTCTTTTGTCTGTAAATTTGTTTAAGTTAGTTATAGAACTCCGGGCACTAGCCTTACCGAGTAATGCGGGGCTCTAACGAGGTGGACAATTATTTCCCTAGATAACCGTGGTACCTCAACACGGAGGCGGCGATGTTGTTCGCAACACATCACGTCAAGGGGTATCACGGGGCGAAAAGCGGGCGAAGGAAAGCCGCTTTGAGACATTGGATTGCGCAAGGTGACGATACATCGCCTCTGCCTACCCCTCTGGGACCAAGGCGTGAATATTATGTATGTTATTTTGTATGTATATTATTAATATTATTATACATCGTACAATTGACGAGGGCACGCCCAGCTTCCTTTCAGGGTTAGCGCGAGATGCGGAGAGTTTATCCTAAAGTCAGTCTCTTAGTGTTAATGATTAGTGCGTAACGATAGAACTAACACAGTAAATAAATATGTGGGAACATTTCAAACACGGCCACCTGATCCCAAACTAGGCAGAGCCTGTAATATGGGTATCAGACAGCTGATATATATACATAAATACATAATATAATATATAAATAACATCCAGACACAGGGCAAACACAAGTGCTCATCACACGAATGTTTGCCCTGGGCGGGATTCGAACCCGCGACCCCCAGCTTCGCAGGCAGGTATACTACCGACTAGGCTACGGGGCCGACAGTAACAATATAACGCGTACAATGTAAGCGATTTAGAGAAAGAGTGGGGCGAGCCGTCGTGAACTCTATACCAGATGGTAACTAAACTTTATGAAAGGGCTATTCGTGTTAATTATTTCTTTCGATTCAACCTTCTTCTTTGGAGCTCATAACAAAAGGCTCGCTGAAAGGTGTTTCTACAGTGTTAATGAATATATGGACTATAAATAGTGTATATAATTTCTGACATTTGATAATAATAGTAGATTTTAGTAATTTTTGACATTTATTAATATCTGACATTTTATCACTGTGACAATTAATTCTTTTAAATTTTACATATTATTTTCGTTCCCCTTTAGTCATTTTATTATTACGAGTATGTTATTAATTAAAATCTTGTATATGCCTGGAAAGGTAGGTTTACGGTGAATCAATGTATACAGCAAATTAAGCCGCAAAATGTACCCGTTTTCCATACAATAAAGACATTCTATTCTATTCTAAATAACCTCAAACAAAATATTGAAGAAATCCCGTTTCAAAACTACTTTACCATACAAAGATTATTTTCCAATCTTGCAGCCCACCGCAACTAATATTTTTATATCATTAAATCCGTTATTAAACATAACAGCGTAGGTAGCTTATACAATGCATGTTAAGAAAACTTTATTGACAGATAAAGTTTTAAACAAATTGTTATTTTACTACATATTGGCATTATAGAGCCGGAGATAATTGAACGGCTGTACTGCAACCTACCGCCTATTGCCTTCCTGGGCAATTCACAACAAAGTCATATTGTAGTCTTAATAAACCGAGGTAGGGAGCGACAACTACAGTGGAGGACCGTCGGAGGAACGTGAGCCTCATACCATGAAACAAAATAATTTTTCGTAGCTCATGGTTTCAGCTCAAAGTTTTTTCCTTGACGTTTAACACTAATTGGTTATTAAATTAGATAACAGATGATTTTAATGTGCATCTGTTATCTAATTTAATTTAATAACCAATTAGTGTCAATCATGAAGGAAAACACTTTGAGGTGAAACTATGAGCTACGAAAAATTATTTCGCTTAATGGTATGAGGTCTAAATCCTTTTGCAGGGCACAGCAATTGGAAGTTCGGCATTAGGTATTCTATATTTTGACATTTTTACCTCTATGCACCTCTAACCCAGAATCTCCTACTGATTTTACTGATATAAGGAGTTCCTATTCCTGTGTTACGTATATTATTTATCCCTCTATTATTATAAATGCGGAAGCTTGGATGTTTGTTACTCAATCACGCTTCAACCACTGGACGGATCGGGATGAAATTTGGCACACATATAGGTTAGGTCCTGGAATAGGTCATAGGATTGTTTTTATTCCGAAAAACGTCAAATTAATCGGTAAATATCGAACCTACGCGGACGAAGTCGCGGGCAAAAGCTAGTTGCATATAAATTTTACGGCATAATATAATAAAAGTGTAAAGGTGGACTTATCTCTATAAGAAATATCTTCCAGCCAACCCCCCTGTGGAAAAAGCTAAAACAAGCGGTAGATCAAAAAAATGGATAGGTATTGAAATCTATTATAAATAAATTATTGTACTAGGTACCTAGAATAAGTGAGAAGGTATATTTACTGGTATATATACTAATGTAAGTTACTAGGTACACACATAGTAAAATTAAATATTATAATTATAACTATACATATAAAACAGCTATCAGGCCTCCCCAACCCGTCTGGCCAGCGCGGGAAGTGTAGGCCAAATCCTCCGTCTGTCTCCGGCAGATGAGAGAGGGTTGTGCTCCTCCAGTGGAGACAAAAATGACCTGATGATGATGACGAACTATACATATTATATGTGATACCTTTGTCTAATTTCCATAGCACAGGAAATATACTTTTTGATTAGACTCGTGTACGTGTACGACACTCGTCTTATAGTGTTTATAAGTGGTGGATCTCGTCCAGGCGTTTAGATTGGGTACTGAAATGTCAGTCATTGACCACTTTTTAATAGAACAATTTGCTCCTACCTCCCAGGTATGACACTCCAACCAAGTTGAAGTATGACACGTAAAATGACAAAGAGCAGAACCCTGTGTCACTCCTGTCTTGAAGAAGGACATGTCGTCTTTGATTGTAACAAAAGTGACATATCAAGCGATGATCTATAGAATCATGTTTTTATACCTTGTATCTTTTGATATGTTATATGGGTGTCTTTATAAAGACCTAGTTTGAAAAGAAATTATGAGAATAGGCAACAAAAATTCATCACACGACCAATTTGATGTATGGTCACTTAGCTCTACGTCGTCAATTAATTTTTATTTAGTTATTTCAATGGTAATAGGCCTGTGCCCCAATAGTAGGCACATTATTAGGCTGCATTCATTATCACTAGGATACAGTATTTTGATTTATTTCCTGAAACTCGTAACCATTGGTTTCATTTGAGTTTAATGAATACAATTCATCAAACTCAATTCATGCCGTGTGGTTTCCGGTAGAGTAGAATAGGACCACTCCAACTCTTCCCGTGGATGTCGTACAAGGCGACTAAGGGAATACATTATAAAACATCAACCAGGCCTTCCCAACCCGTCTTGATGCGACGGCGGAGGACCGGCTGTGGTGGCGTTCATTGGGGAAGGCCTATGTCCAGCAGTGGAAGTGTAAGGGCTGATATGATAAAAAAGGATTGTATAAATAGCTTTTAACATTTGTTGGTTAGTTACTGAAGCAAAATACAACAATTATATCACGTGATATCGTAAGATTGATGTTTATTAAATGTTAATGGTGTAGTTATCCAACAAAATTATTCATCCATCACTTTATTAACACTAGAATATTTATTATTTTGTCTACACGTGTGCGCAGTATTACGTCGGTAAATTGACAGTGAGAATGAGTATATTACCGTTAACTTTTATTAAATTTTATAAGATATGGTAAGATAAGATTTTATTTGCTATAGAATAGGGTACAGTTCATCAGATGGTCATTATGAGGCTCCGATCTCCTAATTCTGCTATTTACAAGAGCATGCAAATATTTACATTAATAATAAAAATAATACTTAATGAAACTAAAACTTTTCAACTACTTAAACTAAACCTATTTTTTTCTTTGTGCGACAAAAATTCTGCAACGGAATAAAACGCATGCTGAATCAGCCATTTCCGAAGAGAATTTTTAAACCTATTTAGTGGTAATTCCTTTATAGATGCCGGTATATTATTGAATATAGTTCAGCCCATCGCGTAACAATTCTTCTGGAAGCGCGTAGTTTTTGGTACGTCACTAATCACGAGCCTATTTGGATATCTCGTGATTAAGGACAGTACATCTTTTGCCTGCTTGTATAAATTATGTTGATATTGTTTTACAAATTTTGCTAATTCAAGTATATACAAGCAGGGATTATATTATACTAGCTGTTGCCCGCGACTTCGTCCGCGTGGATAACTTAACATCACAATTTATTATGTATTTTCCAGTAGGAATAAGATGTTTTTTTGGGATAAAACTATTCTGTTTCCTATTCCAGGACCTAACCTATATGTTTGCTAAATTTCATCCCGATCCGCCCAGTGGTAGAAGCGTGATTGAGTAACAAACATCCAAATATCCAAATTTTCGCATTTATAATATTAGTAGGATTTCAACATAAACAATCACTTCACATATATGTATATTTTTTCTAAACTTAAAATTCCCTTTCTAAATACTATTTTGAGCACCTAATTCCTGCACCGCAGCGACTACAGCTCATTATCTTTAAATTTCTGGACTCTCAGATGTTTATTTTATCTCGGAAATAGATAGAAATCACTTGGAGCGAAGTCTGGTGCCGTGTGGTTTCCGGTAGAGTAGAATAGGACCACTCCAACTCTTCCCGTGGATGTCGTACTAGGCGAATAAGGAAATATATTATAAAGCATCAATCAGGCCTCCCCAACCCGTCTGGCCAGCGCGGGAAGTGTAGGCCAAATCATCCGTCTGTCTCCGGCAGATGAGAGAGGGTTGTGCTCCTGCAGTGGAACAAAAATAACCTGATGATGATGAAGTCTGGTGAATATGGAGGATGTTCAAGTATTTCATAGACAGCATATTGAATAGCATCCATTGCAACTGCAGAGTTGTGCGCCTAGGCAATCCTGGCACACCTCTCTTGTTTCCTTAGTCTCATCATTCTCTTCACACATGCTTGCTATGGGATATGACCGCCCTTCATGTTTCCGTCAGTTGAGCACTCGTTCTATCAGATCTTGAAACGTCAGTCTAATTAGATCGTCCTCGTCTGCTGCTACCACACACATTCGCTCGATATTGGGCCCGATTCCGAAGTCACACATTTAAAATTTGACAGCGCTAAAATTGGTTTCGTCTTTATCTTCATAATACTGTGTGACAAGGATATAGCAACAGTTTTAGTGCTGTCAAATTTTAACATTGTGCCTTCAGAATCGAGCCCATTATATACCTATGTTCTGTGTATCGTTCATCAACTAATTCATTATTTGTTTATAAATCAGTACTGCATTAAATACCTACTCATAATTTTTCCACCCGACGGCATTTTCTTTAGCCGACGCAAAATGAAATATAGATGTTCTATGTGTACACATAACTAAGGAAAAAAACAAATACCTATGTTTTTCATTATATAGATATATAGTCACTATATTTTAACTGGTATGTGACTTTCTTCTAAAATTAAAAATGTTGAACGTTCAAAATAACCTCATTTACACACTTGTATGTATGTATGTAAACGCTTTATTGTACCAAAAATAACAACAACAACAATAATAAAATAGGAATTAAACTGTGTACAAAGGCGGACTTATCCCACTTAGGTGTCTCTTCCAGTCAACCTTAGAGTAACCGAAAGGGCAAGTATAATGCGTTTAGTACAACATTTGATAAAGAAATGTACTTTTAATAAAGTTGGAAATTACATAAACATAAACGAATAATATACGAGTATACATACTTGTACAGTATTTTGCTATTTTATCTACGTTTGTAGTCTAATAAAGTTAATTAAATTACATTTATTATAATATTTAGGTAGTTTCTATATGAAATTCATCTTTCAATTGCTTTAAAGCAAGCTTTTCTTCAGATATGTATGGTCCACAAACTTAAACGATTATAGAATTTTCATTCATAGTTTACGTAAATTAACGCGTTATTTATGTTAAATTGGCGAATATAAAACCATTAAATAAATATAAAAATACTCAGCCACAAAAGTTTATAAATCACAATGTTTAATGTTTTGTTATCTTGACGAGATATTATTTTCGGAATATTTAAAATTGTGCGATTTTTTTAAATTAAATTATGGTAAATTTGAAATTAGTATAAATATCTACATATGCAGTCGAATAAAGGTAAACTTGAATATTTATATGGGAACTAATTTTTAAGATCTTTCAATACTAAAACAGCTGAAGAAGGTCAATTAAACGTGAGGAATAATCTATTCCTATCCTACTAATATTATAAATCTGAAAGTTATGTTTGGATGTTTGCTACTCAATCAAGCTTCAACTACTGGACAGATCGTGATGAAATTTAGCACACATATAGGTTAGGTCCTAGAATAGGATATATGATAGTTTTATCCCGAAAAAACATCCCATTCCTACGGGAAATACATAATGTTTTGTGATGTTAAGTTGTCTACGCAAACGAAGTCGCGGGCAACAGCTAGTTATGTAATAAAAAACTTATAATATAATATCCTACATCAAACACAAATCTAGATGGAATAGGTTAAAAATTCATAAAATTTACATAAATTTTACATTAAAAAAAATCAAACTCACCTCCAGGAAACCTATGTGGAAATATCCTCCCGTGCCTATTGATCAGCCATGGATAGAGCTGGTATGACTCTCTGGGCACGGGCGCGGCGGGGTGCGGCGGGGGATGCGGCGGGAGAGGCGCTCCGAACCCTTGCTGCTGATGAGCAAGGGCAGCAGCCAGCGCAGCACCTTGGAAGTGCGCCAGGAACTGATGGTGGTGACTCTGAGCGTCCAAATACGGCAACCTCTTTAGCTCAGGGGAGGGAAACACCGCCGGCAAGGCACTAGGCCTCAACAATGGTCTCGGAGATGGACTCCTCGGTGACGCAACCGGGGAAGGAGAGCCGGGGCTCGCGAGAGGAGGAGACGCGTGCTTCGACCGTTCAGAACCACCGACTATACTGTCTATGCTGAAACCGATTTTCGGTTTTGATGGCACCGCCACCACAGGGGTCGGTGCAAGAGGCATCATGCTTCAACACACAACGGGTCCGTCACAAGAATAACAACAAATCTCAGAAGCACATGTCACACAGAACACAATCCATTTTCGTGACGCGAGCGCGCGATACGAACGCCAGGGCGGCGCGCGGCCGAATGAGCCTTCGCCTTCGACCAGACGCCCGGAGCGCCGGAAAAAAAATAACGAACATGGACGCCTGTCGCGCTATTGGTCGGCAACCTCCAATGGGTGTCTCCGAACTCCCAAAATACGCTCCTTATTGGAACGATCGCGACGCGATTGGTCTAAAGGCGTATAGAGGTGGTGTTTGAATTTCGAACGCTTTCGCAGTGGGCGGTTTGAGTTACGAACTTGTGATTTAACCGGGTAGTTGGCGTGTTACGTTGGATTTGTCGAGACGGTTGGTGCCGGGAGTGCTCTCCAATTTGGTTGGTTATGATTTAATTAAGGCACCTATTGAGTAGGTTAGGGCTCCTTGGTTTGCTCGTTTTGGACGTCGCTCGCTCGGCCGCCCGTCTGCTTCGCTCGAACTCCGCATGCGAAGTAATAATACTTTTTAATTAACTCAGGTACTTTATTAGCTTTAATATCGCGAGATAAAGTAAATTCTTCACCGACTTCTGCATTAAAAATAATTGATTCTTTACAAAATGGCGCGCGTTTCGAGTTTTGTGTATTTTATAATTATTCTTATCGCTAATAAAATAATGGTCGCCGTGCGTGGCTGAAAGATTGTTTCTTGCTTCTGACGAATTTTATTTTAATGAAACATGATAAGGTTTGAATTTCACGCAAATTTTACGCCATTATAAACTAAACAGTGTTTATTAAATAGTTTGATTTTTTAATTAAAATTTCTATGCACCGCAATCAGTGGTGATTGATTTTTGTTTTAAAAATATGAATTGATTATAAAATAATATCAGTTCAGTCGTAACCAATAATTTCGCAATTTAATTAATAGATAAGTAATAAGAAGGCTCCGGATTTTTTCCTGCAATGTCCAAATACCTATGACAAATGATAACAAAGGAGCAATGGAGTCGAATATATGTATTTTTTATATTTCAATTCAATTCAATCACTTTTTATTGCACGTAAATACAACAATAAATAGATTTCCACGGACTTTTACAGGAAATTAATTTTATTTGTATTTTATTTTCACAAAATGATAACCAATATTAACCCAAAATGACGATAACATATTAAACTCAGGTCACGCACAATCATAGCGTAGAACATTATTAGTGTTTATATTATATTTATTGTTTATTTAATGTCCAATAAAAGTAATTGAATTGAAAGAAAACCCCAGATAATTCAACCTCATTGCTCCTTTAACATGGCCAGGAAAACGTCGGATGCCTATATAGTATAATATAGTAATAAATTAGTAAATACCTAAGCATTTACAGTAAATAGGAGCGTAGGTGTTATATTGTTCTGTAAGTGCAGCTGGATGCGGAGGGCGGAGGACCGGGTGTGGTGGCGTTCATTGGGGAAGGCCTACGTCCAGAAGTGGACGTCTAAGGGCTGATATCATGATGATGAAGTGCATACAACGAAATAGGTATCTTATCTTCTTCTTAGGTGGCCAGGAAGACCTGGCGACACTTCGACCCTTCAGGATCTTTTGTACCAAACCCCTGACCACCGACGGTGCCCCAAGCCGATTTGGTGGACTTCACATACGCCTTAGAATTTCTTCTTTGGCATATGCAGGTTTGCTCACGATGTTTTCCTTCGAAAAGCCTGTGGTATTATAAATAGGTATAAAAATATACCTAGTGGGTACTATAAAAAAACTACCCAACTAGCCAGTGTTGCGCATAATACTGTACCTTACCCACCTAAGTATTAAATTATCCTCTTCAACATGATTTCATCATCCAAAGGTCTACTACCTACAGGAAGAAAACTTTTTCAGAGTTAAGAACGCCTTTTCTGCTAATGCTTTACCTACTGCGTAACTTTATTGCGTACGATAATAAATGAATATTAATTCTTCGGTAATATATTGCCCTCAATTAAGGAAATGTAGAAAATGTCAGCAAAAAAATCTAAGACAGCTAAATTGATGTGCGAGAGTTAGAGTTCCATCAAAACTCTACCAATAGCGAAGCTTTTTATACAGCTGTCTGTCTGTACACCGGATAATTCACAAACTATACTGTACCGATTGAGGTGAATGAAATCACAGATTAAATAAATATAATTATGGCAAACATAGACCCTACACATCATAATACCATGAGCAAAATAATTTTTTTTTAGACAATATCATTCAACTAACTAAAAATTTACTAAACTACAAGTTAAAAAAACAGTGGTAAAAATACAGACAAAACCAACGATCTCTATGTACTACTAGATGGAGCGTGCCAAACAATCGCTCTGTTCCACGCAACTGCGGCTCAACTCGTTCACATTCACTTTGAAACTTGTGCAGTTACTACGCAGAACATTTAATTATTAGGTACTAAATATTGACGCCACGGGTAAATAGTGTCAATATTTAACAAATAATTGAATGTTCTGCGTAGTAACTGCACAAGTTTCAAAGTGAATGTGAACGAGTTGCGGCTCCCGGAGTCGCAGTTTCGTGGAACAAAGCGATTGTTTAAAACGCTCAATCTAGTAGTACATAAAGATCGTTGGAAAAACAGACATTTATTGGTAAAAATATAAGTCAAAAGGATAAGAATTATCCAAAAATTGTATGTCACGTAATTAGGTACTTAATAAGAAATAATATCATAAAAATAGAGTTTTCAATGTAACTTTTACCCTAAATACTATATTATCCTCCCGCTTCAAGTACTAGGTCTATATCCAACTGGGTGTATGGTAAGCTGATGATCATAGGGCGTTATCTTTGGCTCACGAATAAAATTCTCAAATTGTCGACTTCCTACAAGTTCTAGATATTGACTGAATATATATTTGGTTGATTGATTTTACATTTTACTTTGACATAATGTTTAATTTTTTTTGGTTTGAATAATTTATTAATTAATGTATTAGTAGAATTTTAATAAATATTGTATGCTTATACAAAAGGCAAGGTATAGCGGCCCTAATCTATAGTATAACATCTACTGTGTGTCTGTATTTACCTATACTTGGCAATAAATGATTATGATTATTTTTTGTTATAGTTTAATAAATAGAATGTGGAAACAATTTCTCGTTTGAATATAGGTGGTAGAGAGAAAAATATTCTAATTTCAGGATAATAAATTCAATTAAAACTTAAAATAAAAGATAAATAACGCCCTATGATCATCAATTAACAAAGAGTGTTATCTTTGCGTCACGAAAGATTTCATAGAGATGTAATACTGTATCTAAATATCGACTTCCCAGTTTCTCTGCTAACATCTGATGCATTTCAAGTAGCTTAAAAAAAAAGCAAAGAGTCTTGTTATCGAATAATGACAAATGAGCTTATCCATATGTGTTAGTAACAAATTTCTTATTCACTAATGTTATTTTACACAATAATATGTTTGTTGCCGTGTGGTTTCCGGTAGAGTAGAATAGGAGCACTCCAACTCTTCCCGTGGATGTCGTACAAGGCGACTAAGGGAATACATTATAAAACATCAACCAGGCCTCCTCAACCCGTCTAGCCAGCATGGGGAGTGTAGGCCAAATCCTCCGTCTGTCTCCGGCAGATGAGAGAGGGTTGTGCTCCTGCAGTGGAGACAAAAATAACCCGATGATGATGATGTTTTATTTAAAACTGGGTGATACTGGGTGAGTACTTTACTGCATGCAGTCGTATCCACCGCCCCAGCATCGGAGAATCCCACCGGTCAGCCACCACGTTCAGGATCCTGTTGGGGCTGGCGCGCACCCGTGCCATAGAAGCGCACCGTTTACGCATGATGGCATCGGAACCATCAATCTGTGCCAGCGCGAACATACCGGAGGCACTGCAATACCGCGGCAGCCCCATCAGCATCCTGAACGCGTTGTTGTATTGAATCCGCAGGTCGCTGTATGCCCTCTGCGTATAGTTGACGAATTTACCCACAGTTATATTTATAATATATTTTTGCCTTTAATCTATATAATTAGAAGTGCAATTAAGTCGATAATTCCAGCATTCCATCTCTATGATATTTTCATTCGTGAGATAAAGATAACGATTCGTGAGCTAAAGATAACGCCCTATGATCATGATAATAACAACAAAGTTAGTGCGGTGTGACCACACCTTTGATTTCTTCATCTGTGGGTAACCGCTTATCCTTTCAAACTTTTCCTTAACGATTAAGGTCATATGTAAAACAAAGCAAACACAAGCCGTTCCATTACATGTAGTTTCCTAACGCGATTACCGTTCGATACTATCTGCTTATTATCGCCCCCGAGCAGGCAGTAGGCAGGGGAGGCTTGAGGCACCTTGGCCCCTGATGAACAAGTGCACTGAAAAGAAACAGTTGTTGATTTGAACCAGATATTTTAACCGTGTACAGTGTATTTCAGTTTAGTTTGTGATCATTTAAATGCAATAGCCAAAATTAGGAATGCAATGCACAACCGCTTGCCGAATGATTTAACCGAGGCATCTGCAGCTCTTTAATAAAGTTGAAGCGTTCTCGAACAAGCGTTCTACAAATAGATGAACTTTTTATGACCACCAGAACCTAGGTGACCAGTGCGTTTTTTTTTTAACTAACTAAACTTCATTTCGCCTTCAAAAATTCAAAACTAGTCTTCACTTCGCCTATTCCACAATGCTTAAAGACAAAAGTCTTTAATCAGTGCGTCCTACTGTCATGACCTACGGTGCAAAAACGTGGACACTGACAGTAGGCCTGATCCACAAGTTTCAAGTCGCTCAGCGAGCTATGGAGAGGGCTATGCTCGGCGTATCTTAGAAAGATATGATTCGTAATGAGGAGATCCGACGAAGAAGGAAGGTGGCCGACATAGCCGAAAGGATTAGTAGGCTGAAGTGGCAGTGGGCGGGCCACATCTGTCGCAGAACCGACGGTCGTTGGGGCAGACCAGTTCTGGAGTGGAGACCACGTATTGGCACGCGCAGGGTGCGGGCGGGCGCCCCGCCGCCAGTTGGACCGACGACCTAAAGAAGGTGGCCGGAAGCGGCTGGATGCGGAGGGCGGAGGACCGGGTGTGGTGGCGTTCATTGGGGAAGGCCTATGTCCAGCAGTGGACGTCTAAAGGCTGACATGATGATGAAACTTCAATACTGTACGAGTATTAATTTTTCATTACTCATACTCGGAAAGTAGGTCTGAAGTTGCCTGAGGAGCGGGTTGAAAGTAATACTTTTCAGCCCTAGGGAGAATCGTTTTCAACTGACAGCTGTCAAATTATAAAAAAAAAATTATATTTTCACATTTCTATTGAACCATGTTCCAACTTTCTATACAGCCACTCAATTACAGCGCGATGTAAAACTGAAATAACTTAAAGTTAAGTATTAATTTAAGAATATATACATTTTAAATGACTTTATTATAACTTACTTTCAACTATTTCTTTAAAATAACATAGATTTGGGCATAATGTTTACCATTCTTTCAATGATGGAAATGAAAAATAATAGCTGAATAGCCCGGCCGTAATTTAGGCCGGCCACAGAAAAAAAACAAAATAGGCGGGAAAGCAGCAATCTGATCTTCATTTGTTTTTTCGAGTTGTAGAGTTTTGTTTATACTTTCGTATAGCAGAGATTTCTAATACATGTTTTTTTTACTTTCCTTGTATTCGTAATGAAAAGCACAGTGTTTACCTCGGGTTAAAGATTTATTTAGTCCCTCGAACCCGAGCGTAGCGAGGCACCCCTAGGGTAACAATACTATTAACTATTTATTTGAAATTTTTAATAAATTAAAATTTTGACTGACCTGATTTACTATAGCAATTGTTTATTTTTATTTACTTGACCTTGATATTAATTTATTATTGTTTAATTATTGTGCAATGGAATGTATTTTTTATTTTATTTAGACATGTAATTTAATAATTACCAACAAAATTGATTATGATTATTATGATCAGTAATATCAATAGGTATATCGGAAGTCGACAATTTCAGCATTCCATCTCTATAGGTGTGACATTTTCACTCGTGAGCTAAAGATAACGCCCTATGCCCTAGCCAGGGGGCGTCCCACACTACGCTTGTCCAGTCGCGGTCTCCACTCGAGAACTCGAGTTCCCCTCCGACGAGGGAAATTGCATCTTAGGGACGGCGAACCTGTCGCAGCCCCCTTTAAAATATCCCTGACTCCACTCCTGCCTATTCGATGGTATCAGGCTATTATCGCGCTGGTGCGGCGGGGCGCGGTGCGTCGTGACTAAATTTGAATAGCTGAACACTGGCTAGTGTTGCCATACTGCTATCTAATTGTGTGGCTCATTTGTTTTGCGTTAAACGAACAGCGAGATTAAAGGCTCAGGGGGGCAAGTCTACTAACACATTTTCGCATAAAACGAAACTGAACTGCAACTGTATTCCGCTGCGTAAAACGTTTGTGCTTCATACTTTGCCATTAGGTGGTAAAATGTGAGAAACCTATATATATATTGACATCTGTAATAACCACATTTTATGTAAATAAATAAATAAATATCTCAGACATTCACACCAATTATCCAGTCCCAAACTAGGCAGAGCCTGTGGTATGGTTACTAGATAACGGATAGACATACTTAAATAAATATATAAACAACCAAGACTTGGGTACAAAAATTCCTATTCATCATACGAACATTTGCCCCTAGCGAGATTCGAACCCGCAATCTCCTTACTTCAGCTGCGTTTCAGCCGTAGCCACCGTTTGAACAAACTCCAGACGTTGATGGAACTAACGTTCCGTGATTTAGAATACTAATGTCTTTTCTCATAAATTTAGGAATTGTACTTCAGCATGCCTACTCCGTAAGATTTTCAAATAACATCCGTCGAACTAATCTTCGTCCTTTCGAACGTATCATCTTGATGAGCATCTATAACTACACCTACGTGTTGTGGTAGGAAGAGTGAATAGGCATCTTCTGGGTAAGCGCGCTCCACCTTAGGCCTCATCGTCAGTTACCATCAGGTGTGATTGAGGTCAAGCGTAAACCCATCAGGTTTTTATTTTTTATTGTTGATGGGTTTGCGCTTGACTTCAATCTCACCTGATAGTAAGTGATGAGGCCTAAGGTGGAGCGCGCTTACCCAGAATTTGCCTGTTCACTCTTCCTTTAAAAATATCCAAGTTGTACTTGTCCGAAAATAACGAAGCTGGCAGGGAGTTCCATTGCTTAGCAATTCGCATTATGAACGAGGAAGCAAAACGCTTCGTGCGAGAGCGTGGTATGTCTGCTACATAATGATGAAGTCCCTCACCACGCCTGGTAGTCCGGTGATGGAAGGGGAATGGGGATATATGACAAATGATCTATTAGGGAATACAAAATGCATTTTTAGTTGGACGGATATTAGAAATGCTTACGTAGCTGGCCCCCAGTACACACTAACGCTGGAAGTCACGTGATAAGATTTATAAGCTAGACCGCAGGATGCACGTACCCTATTTACAGTATGACCGGTTTGAACTTTTAACGTCAGAGATCATGGGGTCGATTCCCACCGAAGTTGGACACTTGAAAAGAATGATGGGCAGCCTGCATATCCAATACAAATCCCATGTATAGAAAATGAAACCTAATAGGTACCATGATTTCTATTCAGGCTACAAGACTCGAAAGGCGAGGGGAAGTAATACATTTCCCTTACAAGTACAATGCCTAATTACCAGTACATTTAAAACAGAAAACCACGTTAGTAAGCAACCAGTATTAACGCACTGATAAGAAGAGGTAAGTACCTATGTTTGGAGCTCTAGATCTCCTCCGTTATTACTTCGGACAGCCAGCATCAGATCTTACCCAAATCGATTCCCAGCAGAGAACAAAGGGCTTAAAAATTACCCCAAATGTATGGAAAAAACCATTCAATTAAATGAGTACATGAGTGTTGTATGTCCTCCAACGCGCCGCACCAGGGCGGATTCCTAATACGCTGGCAGCATTCCCTCCCTGTGGTTTCCGGTAGAGTAGAATAGAACCACTCCAACTCTTCCCGTGGATGTCGTACAAGGCGACTAAGGGAGTACATTATAAAACATCAATCAGGCCTCCCCAACCCGTCTGGCCAGCGCGGGAAGTGTCGGCCAAATCCTCCGTCTGTCTCCGGCAGATGAGAGAGGGTTGTGCTCCTGCAGTGGAGACAAAAAAAACCTGATGATGATGATGATTCCCTCCCTGAATCACTAGGCTGATTCTCTGAGCAAAGAATCTGCCAGCTTCACGTCCTCTCTACGCTCTCATCGAAATCAGGCGCGTTGAACGATAAAGCACGGACCGCAGGACCCCAGGAGCCCGAAGCCTCGACGCCGAATCCACTAGGTACATAATACCTATCCACATAACATGGGCATGACGTACAACCCAAATGTCTTGACAAACGCATGTAAAGGGTACAAATTACTCATTAAATTCGTCAATATTTTGCATAGAATCGCACAACAAACCCATTACAATTTAAAAGTCAACGACACCACTTCTGGGAAGACTACTTTGTTTTTGGATGTCTAATATGACGTAGAAGGTTTCAGTCTTCGAATAGGGCGACTAGAGCTGAACTACCGATGATGCGAATTGCGAATTAAATGGAACTCCCTGCCAGCTTCGGTATTTCCGAACAAGTACAATTTGGATATTTTTAAAGGAATAGTGAATAGGCATCTTCTGGGTAAGCGCGCTCCACCTTATGCCTCATGCCTGTAAAATGTCATATACTGAGATGACCAACTTGCGCTTCATCATCAGCCTATATACGTCCACTGCTGAACATAAGCCTCCCCAATAGAATGCCTCCTTTGGTTGGCTTTCCATTGGGGGATTTGCCATCACCACGCTTGGCAGACGGATTGGTGATCGCAGAAATGATCTTAATATACACTGGAGAACGCTGCTGCCCATCCCTGGTGTTATCCCTTAGTCGCCTTGACGACACCCACGGAAAGATTTGGGGTGGGCCTACTCTGAGAAAAAAATAAGTAGCCCTCCTACTTACTTATGTAACACCTTACATTACTAAGTAACCACACTATATTTCATTCCAGATTAATAGTCCTATGAAAACCAACGCTATTTACGTCTCGGTAACATATATATGAAAGGGTCACCAGCAGCAAAAATAGGTTTGTATTACCAAGTAAACTTTGCGGTCCACTTAGGAACACCATCTATTGTGTATTTTGTTTTCGAGACGCAAATGCGTTTGTTTTCATAGGACTATTAATCTGGAATGAAATATACGTAATAATCTGGCCGGCTACTGAATCAGTTGTAGGCGACACCATTTATAATGGGGGCGGCTACTTACGTAATAGTGATATATTTTTATTCTTATGTAAGTAGGAGGGCTACTTATTTTTTTCTCAGTGTATTCTGAGCCGGAAACCACACGGCAAATTCTGAGCAACTCGCGCTTACTCCATTGTAATGGTTAGACACCGGTTTGATCGCCTCGTTGGCCTAGTGACTTGGTCGTTACACTCGAGTACCAGAGGTCGTGGGTTTTATTCCCACTAGGGACAGAAAACTTTGTACAATTTGTATAAGTTGGTCCCAGTCTGGGTGTTGTATTTGTCGGCGAAATAATAAAAGGGGAACTGATTTGGAGGCACAGTGTGTGCTCGGCGCGCCGTATGGCTTGGTTCGGCGATCGTCGTGAGCACGCGCGGACGGAACGTCTGGTAGGAGCTGGCGCAGGAGCAGACTCGAGACAGTCTTCGCTCGATACGCGTGCGGAGCGCAGGGACTAACGGCCGGATCGTCTGCCTTCTAAAATCGTTACTTGAAATGACACTACATGAAATTACGGTAGTGTAATTTCATGTAGTGTCATTTAAGCCAGTAAACGTGTTAACTTTGTAACGGCGTTAAACTCAATTTGGGAGCCCACATTTTCGGCGGAACCAGGAACCTACGACATATTTGTGAATTTGCCCTTGGTCTGAATCCCATCATACAGGAGAAAAAACTAGTAGCAATTTGGGAGTAGATCAATGTGTAATGTGTACGAGAATAAGCAATTTAAATATTTATTATTATTGATCAGTTATTAACATTAGGTTCGTCGTACCTAAGTAAGGTGTGGGATCTGTAAAAAAATATTATTTTACTGAAATAGCTCGAAAAATAAAAATGAGATTTCCATTGCCAGGCAATTCTACAAATATGTTCAGAATGTCAGTCCTATCGGTCAATGTGATCTTGAGTTATTAATAACAGATGAAAATTAAGATCTGTAGGGTACCTGCAATTCCCTCCCCTCCAAGCTTTCCCCGTCCCCAAACGCAGCCTTTCACTTATAGAAATGGAGTAAAAAAGTTTATATACTTATATATATTTGTCGACATATTTAAGGGAGATTGCAAAAATAATTACGGTACCTAATGCTGTGTGCGACGTACCTACGCTTTGCCTGACTTTTCTTTCTCTATAGTTTAATGAGAATAAAAAGGATTCCTAACTGTGAGATCTAAACATCTACAGCTTGCTGGTGATGTTGCATAAGATTACGGTTGCCATCCGCCCGGGTTTGCCCGGATTTGTCCCAATTTACGGAGCGTCCGGGCAGGTAAAGGTAATGAATTAATTTGTAGTCTGGGTATTTAGTTTAAAATTCTATAGCAACAGATAAAAGGTTGATTTATAACAATTAAAACTATTTTTTTATTTTACTGATTCATCATCATCATGTCAGCCCCTAGAAGTCCACTGCTGGACATAGGCCTTCCCCAATGAACGCCACCACACCCGGTCCCCCGCCCTCCGCATCCAGCCGCTACCGGCCACCTTCTTCAGGTCGTCGGTCCACCTGTCTTTTACTGAATATGTAACTAAAAAAACTCTGTTGACATGTCCGGGTTGTTTGCTTCAAAATCCGGGGTTTTCATGATTCTTGTCCCGGTTGGCAGATTTTAGAGTTGGCAACCCTAAGATTTCCAGAGCCGTAAAACACGTTAAAAAAAATTGTAGTTCCATGTGAATTGACACCGTCAGTACAGCAGGCGCAGAGTGTCCGAACCTCCCGCAATGTAATGGACTCCAAAACACAACATTACCGTGGTAAAAGTGTAGCGGAATTAATGGGGCGGCCGGCCGCGGTTCGGTGAGCGCTGATTGTCGATACTTCTAGTGTTGGGACTGCTCAGAAAACTTTGATCGATTGGGAATGGTCTTACTGCCGAGAACGCTTTAAGATAGATAGATAGATAAACTCTTTATAGCACACAAATTAAGGTTAAAAATAGAATAGGTACAGATTTTTAGAAAGTGTACAAAGGCGGCGTTATCGCTTAAAGCGATCTCTTCCAGGCAACCTTTCTGAAGGAAAATAAGAAAGACATAGCGACAGAGTATTGCAGGTGAAAGAAGAGAGATTTATAATTTTAGAACATGGTAAATACTTAGTAATAATATTACACAATTGAATTTACATACAAATATACTTAAATACATACCTATGCATACATATATAGTTTATAACACAATACATATACCGTACGTAATATACTATATTAAATTTAAGTAGACATAGACATACTTTATTGATAACTTCCGTTACAGGTCAAATAAAAATTATACACAAGTTAAATAAAATCAAATTGTAGACAGGCAAATAAAACACAATTAAATATAAAAACATCAATAACTAACATAAATATAAAAATGTCAAATAAAATTCTTAAACCTAAATAAATTAAGTTAATGCGTTCTGAAAGAACTCTTCATAGCAATAAAATGCCTGCTCGCAAGCCAGGCACACAGAGTCTTTTTGAAAATAGGTAGGCTCGGAGAGTAGATATGTATACCTAGATAAATATGTTATTTATTCATAGCTACTACATACACATATTTACAGGACAAACACACTGAGAAAAACATAATTAGCGCTCATACTTATAAGGGATAAAAATAGACTACTATTACATAAGTAGCCGTCCCTATTATAAATAGTGATTTAGTAGGTGAGGTAGATGGGTTTCGTAGTCGTGATTCTCTAAGAGAATTATTTAAGGAAATAAATATAATGACGGTGCCATGTCAATACATATTCGCTAACATTATGTTCGTTAGACAGAACCTTTCTTTACTCAACTTAAATAATGAGAGGCATAATTTAAATCTTAGAAATAATTATAAAACTCAAATACATCATTCTAGATTGTCTAAGATCAATAATTCTTTTGTGGGGCTGTGCGTGCGTTACTACAATAAGGTTCCGAATGAAATTATTAACTTGTCTGAACAAAAATTCTGTGCAAGAAAGCCTACTATAAGTTAGATGACTACTTAAATGATAAAAGTCCATGGAGTGCTTGATAGCTCAGCATAGGTAGACTTAATGATTGTAATGAATAAGATAAATCAAAGGAAGGGCCCTGTGCCGTTGGGTTTGTTGCCACTTCTTCCCCTAGGTTATACAGGTGGAAGTGGAGTAGTTTTAGGCAGAATTTGACGTCAAAAAGAGAATAATGTATTCCAATTTTGAAAATAAATATTTTGATTTTGATTTGTAGCCGGCCACCCAAGTAGCAATCAAGAATAGTGAATAAATCTTACATGTCTATACTTTATCTAAAATTGGATTTTGCTAAATCAAAATGGTTTTCGTTAAGTCATTTTATTCTTTAAGACCAAATAGTTTTATACAACCGCTACTTTAGCAAGTTCAGAATACCTAAAACCAAGTTAAGTATTCTCAAAACTATTTTGTATTAAATATGCCTACAGTTAAATCTTAAAATCTTTTTTTTACTGTACTCAGATTATTTGAAGGCTCACTTAAAACAAAATTAATTAATTGGGGAATTGGTTTAGTATCGCAAAGTAAAATTTGATTTTGTAGATAAACTAAAGATAATTGTGACACCAAGTTCTGGAAACTGTCTTTCTGAAGAATATGTTATTCCTTTATTACTCAAATTAATAAGTTTAGAGTAAAAATACATTTAACGGGACGTTTTCATCAAAATAGACCCAAGTACCTAACTGAAAAATTAAAAAGGTCTGGTGCTTTTCATCCGCAAGTTGTAAAATGCAGAAAACTAGCTTTTGCCCGAGACTTCGTCCACGTAGGTTTCGATATTTACATACTAATTTTAACGATTAATTTCGTTTCCCGTAGGAACGACATGTTTTTCGGGATAAAAACTATGTTATGTCCTATTCCAGGAGCTAACCTGTATGCCAAGTTTCATTCCGATCCGTCCATTGGTTGAAGCGTGATTGAGTAACAAACATCCAAACTTTCGCATTTATAATATTAGTGGGATTCTCCAGTGAGAGCTGTCATAACGTTTTTCTTATACCTACCTACATACGGAATTTCTCAATACAATTTTTATTTAGTAGTATACATTTAGTTGCATAATATATTCATTTATCAAGTTAAAAAAAATATTAATTATAAATTCATAGTTTTTAGTTGCATAAACTCTTTTCCAGCACAAAATAAACAAGAACAATGAAATGATAAACTAAAGATTCACTTAATACTGAAAAGTATTAAGTAGTAATTCACCAATACGTTTTTTAGAATAAGTTAAGTATAAAATCTCTTAACTTGCACTACTTCAAATGAAACTTGTCTTTATTTTTGCTAAACTAGCCTTACAAAATCAGTATTGTCTAAACTCTTACTTCATTAGGAAAAATTAGATTTAACGCCATTTTGCACTTTAAATGAAAAAAATAATAATAAATTTTCCGATACCACTTCATGAAAAACTAGAACACATTGATATTATAGTCATTCTAACTTCATTAATAACTCATTTATTTATATAAAATGTACTATTCTGCACTATATGCCGCTAAATTTTTCATTTGCAATATAATTATTAAAAAATTTATTGTTCTTTTTCCACTATTTTAAAGGCCCGTCTGTTTTATAGCACTATCTATCGATTTTACACGAGAAACAATCATGCGTTTTCAATTTCCAATGCATACAACGACATAATACAGCATTTTCTAGACATTAAAATTAGTTGTTTAACCGCCATTATCATAAGCCTTCATACTGTTTTTGTATTAAGTATAAAAGTTCACCATATTTTCTTAAAGATTATTACATAAAGTAAAAATAGTTTTAAATTTTACTTCATTAAGTTATGTTAGAATCTGTGCAATTCAGTATTGGTAGTTTTAACTAGGTATTGTAGATATCTTCAAGTCTATTTCTTGGTCTAAAGTCAACCTACAAGATATCTTGAAATCCATTTTATAGGGCTCTGCACAACCACTCTCTTAAGTAGGGTTAAAGTTTGTCTAAACAGTAGTCTTAACTCTGTCTTAAATTTGTCCTAAATGCTGTGCCCACTTGTACTTAACTGTGTCTTGAGGGATATCTTCAGGGATATCTTGAGGGACATAATAGTTTTAACCAAGACAAGAGCTGGAATACGTCTACTTGCCTTCAAGATATCTACAATACCCTTTTAAGACATTCGTTTGCTACTTGGGCACCGACTACTGAATCAGTTGTAGGCAACTTCATTTATAATGGAGGCGGCTACTTACGTAATAGTGGTATATTTCTATCCTTTTACTTATAAGTAGAAGCGCTACTTATTTTTTTCTTAGAGAAAATATACAAAACAGGTACTCATTAACTTTTTAAATATTCTAGATATGTGTCGCAGCAAAAAAATTGCACAAACTCAGCATAATGATGAAGTATATAGCAGAGAATACTAAATATTACTACATAAAAAAGCGACACTAACCTCCGCGTTGTATAACGTTGTCCCTTTCTCTATCGACTATGTTCGCGCGCTGGGTGGAGCAGCCCTACAATAATTTACGCACACACGCAAACATGTACAGATAGACTGGTGCTTCTAGTAGTAACATTAGGTAATCTGCTCGTTAGTGTGGAGTGGTGGGGGTTCTTCAAGCTGGGCGTAAAAAGAGTTCTTCAAGGTCGACAACGCACTCGTAATTCCCTTGGTGTTGAATGTCTATGGGTGGCGGTAAGCACTTACCATCAGGTGGACTTTCTGCCCGTTTGCCAGCCTAATGTCGACAAAACAGGGTCTATGAAAATGGCTACTTGAAAATCTGTTATTAAGAAAACAATCGATATGGATGATATCACATCACTAGCGGAATCAATCATAAAAATGACGTGGCTGAACAATAGCGGTGTGTGGGCGACGCGGGCGGGCGCGACACATTAGCCCGTCGGCCCGGGGACGGGACCGGGAAATTAATTATCGATATTATAAAACTCCGATACGAATGTTAGTTACATTACTAATAAAATATAATCATCATCAGGTTATTTCTGTCTCCACTGCAGGAGCACAACCCTCTCTCATCTGCCGGAGACAGACTGAGGATTGGGGAGGCCTGATTGATGTTTTATAACGTATTCCCTTAGTCGCCTTGTACGACATCCACGGGAAGAGTTGGAGTGGTCCTATTCTACTCTACCGGAAACCACACGGCTCTATAAAATATAATAATATTATACAATAATAATAGAATAAGACCACTCCAACTCTTCCCGTGGATGTCGTACAAGGCGATTATAGGAATACATTATAAAACATCAATCAGGCCTCCCCAACCCGTCTGGCCAGCGCGGGGAGTGTAGGCCAAATCCTCCGTGTGTCTCCGGCAGATGAGAGAGGGTTGTGCTCCTGCAGTGGAGACAAAAATAACCTGATGATGATACAATAATAATATAATAATAGAGACTGTATGAGCAGAACCGAAGATCGGGTTCAGTGACGCGTCTTGGGAGAGGCCTATGTCCAGCAGTGGGCACTTACAGGCTGATGATGAATAATATATACATTGTTACTGCCGGTTATCGGTCGCTCTCTCATTGTAGACAACCCTGGCACAGGCCTCGGTCTTTTGGGGTTTCCACGGCAACACCAAGTTAATATATTGCAAGCGCTTACTTCGATAACTGCTTTGATTTTGCATGGTAGATTATACTGTAATCAAATAATGTATAGACGGCCTATAAAAAACAGGAATTTTAAAGGTAATGAATTTATTTAGTTCCTAAAATATGATAATCTAAATACACACATACATACATACATAATGATTACGCTCTGATCCCAGAGGGGTAGGCAGAGACGATTTATCGTCACTTTGAACGATCCTGACAAACGTCGCAAAGAGACTTTCCTTCGCTCGCTTTTCACTTCTATGATTATAAAATAACTATAATAATAAATTTACATACCTAACAATATTTAAGGACTTGCACTACCTGTCAATTGTGTTTGTGTTGTGTGACAGCCCTGAGCAAGCTAATTTAATTTTACTGCTCCGAGTCGACTTACTATTCTTTTTTTACTATAGATATGATCTGCAATGAGAAAATACGACCATTAGCTAATGTCACCGACCTAGCCAATAGTATTACTTAACTAAAGAGTTGGTGACAGGCCAGGCAGAAAAATCAAAGATTCTACCTGCCTACATATTCAAAATTGTAACTCAATCGATCTACTAGTTTTTGAGCTATGATTACAGTTTTATTTGCCTTCAATATTTCAAATATGTTTATTCCTGAAAATTTCATAATTTTCTCATACTGCCCAGACAATTTAACATACAGCCTCCCAGTTTTAGATCAATCAGTTGTTTTCGAATTATCACGAAACAGGTATAATGTTATATTATCAATTTTGACGGAACTCTGCAATTCCTGGTCTTCTGCGTTGTTTTCTTTACCAATGTAGGAATTTTCTCCAGAAATTATTCAAAAAAGTAAATAATTTTTTAAATCGATTTATTTTATTTTACCAAAGTCAGCCCTTATTCTTAGGACTACCCCCATTTTAATTAACCTTCCCCATTACAATGCAAATCCAAAATAAACTAAGAATTATCTCTACAAATTAATTACACCTCTAAATATCTAACCTTATCGTTATAGCTGAAAACTCAAAGGGTGCAGACAACATTAACCTTTGGTATTTTATAAGCAACCCCGATGGCAGCAGAGATGAACTAAGGGCACAATAGGGCTCCGAACTCTGGGCCCCATGTGCTAAAAGAAAAATGTCCAGTAGATTTTAATGTCAGCGTAAAATAGCAATGGCAATTTGCCTACCTATAAAATAATAAATAAATATACATATCTCAGACATTCACACCAATTATCCAGTCCCAAACTAGACAGAGCCTGTGCTATGGTAACCAGATACACATATTAAATAAATATATAAACATCCAAGACTTGGGTACAAACATTCATATGCATCATACGAACATTTGCCCCTAGCGGGATTCGAACCCGCAACAAACTATAGGTCATATGCCACATATCGGTGGCTCTGTGTGAATACAAAACTTATGTCCAATACTGGATATTGACAATGATGGTCATCAGCCTGATTGTCTTTTTGCGTGATTTATCAATCACGCAAAAAGATTTAGGTTAGACTAAATATTTTTAACCACGACTTTAAAGTTTTATTCAACAAATGCAAAAGATAATTTATTGAAAAGCATGACTCAAAATTATACAATACTACCTATTTGTAATGTGTATGGTACAACAACAATTTGGAACTAATGTTACAACAAACAACAAAACTATTATTGTTATAATTTACTGCTGGTTTATGGGCGATAAAGACCGCTTACCATCAAGCAAGCTGTCTGTCATTTGCGACTTCGGACTAAAAATATATATTTGAAAACATACCTAATCAAAATTACTCGTGTCGTGCTACCGAAATGTTCCTGACTCAGCATTATACTGCTATATGTAAACAAAAATGCTGATAATTCTATCAGGAAATCAATATCGAGCAAAAAACAATCGTTTCCCCACCTCGCAGACTGCAAGGTCAATGTATAAATTTGTACAGAAAGGTATTAGGCGTAGATTGTAAGTTATAATTGTTTATTTTGTATTCGTTAGTTGTAAATACTATGAGGATGACAATTTCTAAACAGAAAAAAACCCTCACCAAATAAATATTAAAAAAAAATTGTGCCCCTTCATTTAACTGGCGCCGACCCTGTCTATACAAGGGTCAGTTCAGCCTGAACGGTTCTAACTTCTAATTACCCTTATCTTTACGCGGCTGAAAAACCTCAACCTCTTTATTTTGGTCGTGTCTATGGACTATTAAGAAAAGAATTACCATAGAGTGATGGGAAACCACAGTAAGAAACTTATCGATAAATTTTAAATGTCTATCGACCGCGGTCAGCCATTCTGGCGCTTTACGATCCGATACACGCGTCCAGTTTATGCATCCGAGATTAATGTAATGTTTTGTATAATTGCTGTTTTTGCTTCCGTTTGTTGTAATAATGAGAAAATATTTTGATTAAGTGCTTAAAACTTGTTTCACTCACTCGCTGTACAATTTTATTATGTTACGCTGTTAGAATAGATGGTGATAGAGTTAGCGGAAACTTTAAATAATTAGATAAGTATATTTTAAAAATAATTAGAAATTCTATCTCACACAATTAACTTTTTTATAATTTATGATTTCAGATAGGTACTAACAACCTTGTCCTTTCAGCATGAAAAGTGGTTGGTCAAATTATAATTTAAATCGTATATATTTAATTTTACGGTACCATCACTATTTTATTTCTATAAGTATTTCATCAGACATCCACTGTTAGACATAGGCCTTCCCCAATGAACGCCACCACACCCGGTCCTCCGCCCTTCGCATCTAGCCGCTAAGTAAGCCGATAAGTATTTGTATTTATTTATTCACTCCTTAGGTACATAAAGTACACTTAGACAATCATCACAAAAATTAATTATAGTTAGGTATATTAAAATTGATCAATAAAATCATGTCAATACAATGTCAAAATCAGTAAAATTAAATACAAAATAAAAAAGTCTTGTATAGATTACAATTGAATAATTAAACAAGATATATAGGTACAGGGAAATGTGTTAAACTTACGGCCATTGCAAATAATTATCATTACAAAAACCTGTTGAAAAGGTTAAATTAGCACTAATTTAAAACCAAGAAACGGGTACTTAGTTGATTATAATTATTCAGAAAGTATAATCTATCGACAGTTTATAACTAGCAACCACCTGTAGGTTTAAATTAAAATTACGTGGCATAACCGAGAATCGAACTCGGACCTCTCGAAATGAAAGGCCACGGCTTCCCCCGCCACGAAGCAATGTGTGGTTATTAACAGCCTCGTTAAAATAAGCTCGTATAACCTCCGGCAATACATAAATAACCCACCATCCCCTACTTATTCCTGTTTGTTAATACCTTTAATTACTCCAGACCATGCTCCGAACCGTCAATTATAGTTTGGAAAATAAATAAATGCCACAATACGGACTCTAACTACTTATTCTTAATTACTTAAAACTGAGACGTAACTCAGCGCTGAAAGTAGGCATTTAGTGAACTTATCTTTGCCTAGAGACGTTGATGTATTGCTGGGTGAAACAGCGGTATTTGTTTTTTTTTAATCGCCGCCTCAGGCCATGGCTCGGCCGGCCGTTCAGCCAAACCGTGTAATTAGGTTGTTATAAAAAGTTTAGGTAATTAATTGTGCCTGCATTGTGTGTTAAATTAATATTTATAGTTGACATTTCGTGCCGTGAGCGGCGCTCGTATTTAATTGTTGTTAATTTTTATTCATTGCCTTTTTTCTTATTTTCTCAAAGCGAGTTTTTCGCAATTAAAATTGTTTTTGATACACGGGCTCCTCGTGTAGTCATGTACGTTTAACAAGATGGTGATTAGTAATTACCTAAATTATATTAACAAAAAATCACTTGTGCGCTATTTTTCGGTACCTACCCTTAAAAAAACAATTAGTTCTTAAAATCTCGATAGATGACACTGACTGTTATTTGATAAAACGATAGAATACGAGAAAACTCGCAAAATCTCGTGAAGCAACGGCCATAAAAATGTTTTAAAAAAATATCAGAGAACAATCGCTTTTAACGATAAGACCGCCTAGATGTACATGGTAAGCTACTTTATTATTGTATCTTTGTTTTTATCGTTCAATAAAGAGTAATTGAATTAATTGAACAATATTGAGGTCTTTTCTGACAGTTGACATCAATATAACGCCATCTGTTGTCAACTTCAGCAACTAAAACTTAATACCTACTTCATTAATTAAATATTCTTTATTATGCAACAAAATATAAGTATTAAAAAATATATAATAAGTAAGTTACTTTATTATTGGCAGTGACTGGATGAGAAGAACCGAGGATTGGGTTCAGTGGCGAAGCCATGTCCAACAGTTGACTATCAGACTGGTGATGATGAATATGTTTTGTTTGTTATTTATAAGAGTACACCAGCTGCATCCTTATACGTCATAATGTAACAAGTGTACAATGGCGACGTTATCTCTTTTAGTGATTTCTTCCAAGCAACCTTTGGGTGATGGGGAACTTTTTCAAGATATTCGGATAGGGCTACTCCCAGACAGAAAAGAAGCAGCAGTAACTTCAATTTACTTGGATAACCAACCCGTCTGCCGGGGAAGGGAGTGAGGGCAAGAGGAAGGTAGAGAGAAGGGGAGAGCAAAGCATTTCAGGGAAAAAAATATATTTGAGGAATATACTTTTCTGATACTATATTTTTATTTTTTATTTAATTTATTTATTGATCATAAAACATAAAACTTACATTTTTCCGGTGTCACAAAAACCAGACATACGTTTACTTTTACAAAATGTCTTTGAATTAAATAATAAAGTATAGTAAGAGAAGAGATCGCTTTAAGCGATATCGCCGCCTTTGTACACTTTCCAAAAATCTGTACCTATTTTATTGTTATCCTTAATTTGTGTGCAAGTTGCAAAGAGTTTATCTATCTATCTATCTATAATAAGTAACGTGCACAAAAAACGTATTGCAAAATCAAAATCAAAGTCATCGAAATTTGTCGCGGACACAGCTAGTTACAAATAAGAATTACACTATGTCTGCCTCTCTTATTTCAATTATCTCTCTCGCGGGTCTGCTGGAAGAAATCTCTCTCAGAGATAAGTTCGCCCTTTGTACTTGTGTTTCTTTTTAATGTATTATTTTTGTTTTATCTGTGTGTGTGCAATAAAGAGTTAAAATAATAATAAATAAATAAATAAGAAAGTCAAATATAATGCATAAAATTTAATTATACCTGTTTCGATAAGACATGCGCAATCCTTAAACGCGTTCAAAAGACAAGTCAAGGAACACTTTCTTGCTGACTGACATCTCACTCCTTCATTACCTTTATTTTATAACTTAGTCCTTATCAATCATATTGTGTAATACGTTATTGTGCATATGTATGTATATGTGTATGTATGCATGTATGAATATATGTATATTTTATGTATGTATAAAATAATAATAAAATAATAAATATGTCAGACATTCACACCAATTATCCAGTCCCAAACTAGGCAGAGCCTGTGATATGGGTACTAGATAACGGATAGACATACTTAAACAAATATATAAACATCCAAGACTTGGGTACAAACATTCATTATATATTTGTATAAACTATACTCCTTACCTTATTTAACTACACAACCTACCTTTTTCTGTTATTCTTATCCTCTACCAAAAGGTTGTCTGGAAGAAGCGCTTTTAGTGATAAGACCACCTAGATGTACATGTGTAAGCTACTTTATTATTGAATTTTTTTTATAGTGCAATAAAAAGTGATTGAATTGAGTTATGTAAAAACTCATTATATGTAGGTACTGTAAATATATATATAAGTATATCATTAGATCCACCCTTGACTGGAACATAAATCATGTTTAATTAAATAGATAGTTAGAAATCGTCGTAGGTCGTTGTTCATTGTATTGTATCTAACAATGACACAATAACAAATCAAAACGCAACCTTTACCGCGTCGAATATTCAGCGGCCATTAATTCGGCGCCCTCGTGCGTGCGCGCCGGCCATTCCGCGCCGATTAATTAGCAATTCAAACAAATTTAGCTTAATAACAACGGCTAAACTCGGTGCCGATCGTTTTAGCCATAATTAATGAGTTCCTAACCATACGGTTGGCTCTAGGTCAGCACAACCCCGAATAACTTACGATATCATATAAGGGGGCACGCAATTTCCCCCGTTTTCAGTAGTGATGGGATGAGTTTTCAAGTAGAAGCTATCGATAAAAGTTCTTATTATTGATGCAGCACAATGCTTCGAAAATTACATGCTCGCTCGCCACCATAACAAATATTAAGAATAAATCGTGCCCCAAAATTAGTATTTAAAACAATGATTTTTTTACATTGCAGCAAGATTACGCGCGCTCCCCTAGCGGCAGATTTTGAAAGCTGCCTGTGAAGAGACGACCAACCGAACGACAATTGAAGGTTTGTTTTTAGCAGCGCTAGTCATCCACAGCAAAGAAACGTCTATTTTACTTGCCAGAAAAATTATAATATGTGAAGGGAATATTGAATAAAACATGTTTAAGAACAAATTGGACAATTTCTTAAAAGAAAATAATCAAGTCGACTAATGATATGGAAGCACCAGCTATAAGCTGCCTTTCCATTTAGAATAAAATAAATAAAGAGTAGGAGAAAAATCTAATATAATCAATTCCTCTCTTTGATGGCCACGGTGGATGGTACTGGGCAGACCTCTGGTCTCCAGAGCCCCAGGGTCCCAGTGTCCCCACCGGACAAAGGTAAAGTACATCAAGGTTGGCGCATTTGCACCGTTTGACATTTTCCGCCGCTCCAGCGCGTCTCTAATATTTGTTGACGTGGAGTGGATGTGGGAGGTGAGCGGATAACAAGTGATACAAATTGAAATTGTAGTTTGTGACTAGTAACGCCATCTTTGGCAAACATGCAATACAATAATAACAAACTAACATTGCCGGCGCCCAGCTTGTTTTGCGTGTAAAGAAACGAATACGTGACAACTGTCATTGTCACTGTCAGTAAAGTCAAATTTCTAAAATGACTTGTTGCCGTTCAAGATAATTATTCCACATACTGAATTTAATCAATGAAATTGTGAAATTTTATTGCAAATTATGATTTTAATTCGTTCAGAATCTAATACTTGACATTAGTTTAATGTTCAGAAACGTAAAGTTGATGGGATACCGGATTACTAGCTCGAAATGTCTTACTATCTGTTTAGGACTTACTTTCATCATGGGATGCTATTTAGCATCTTTACCCATACAATACGGTAAGTAAAATTAAATATTCCATTCATATACTACCCTTTAAAGGCATCAAAAATGTAATTTCAATTCATTTTCCCTGTTTAATTCCACAGAGAAGCCAGCATTACCCAGAGGAGTTCGACATCAAATTTCTTTATCTGTGCCTAATAAAAAACGTCTAGCTATCATAGTACCATTCAGAGATCGCTTTGAAGAACTTCTAGAGTTCGTTCCACATATGTACAACTTTTTGAACAAGCAAAACATACCGTTTCACATATTCGTAGTTCAACAGAAAGACAGCAACCGATTCAACCGAGCTTCATTAATCAATGTGGGGTTTTTATACACTAAGAAGGATTACGACTACATAGCAATGCATGACGTAGATCTGCTGCCATTAAATGACGATTTAAAGTACAACTTCCCTGATTTGGGACCAGTTCACATCTCCTCTCCGCAGACACACCCAAAATATCACTACGATACATTTATAGGGGGTATATTGTTGATAAAAAGGGAACATTTTGATTTGGTGAAAGGGATGTCGAATAACTACTGGGGTTGGGGGCTGGAAGACGATGAGTTCTATCTGAGATTGAAAGATGCAGGTTTAAAGGTGAAAAGACCAGAGAACATTGCTACTGGAACTGAAGACACATTTAGGTAAGTATATTGAAGTACTTCCATACTTTTAAGGTACCCCTTATAACCAGCCTGACGTCAGTGTAGTGTCAACATACTGGTGCACCCAGTGGTAGTCTGAGTACTACAGGTTTATACACTTTATTGCAAACATTTTTTTATTGGTTACATTTACCACTGCTGTTCAATTCAATTACTCATAATAGCACAGTAAAAATATATATAGAATATATAATAAAATAGCTTACATTAGTACCTCTGGGTTGTCTTATGCTAAAAATGGGTTTCTTACAGAAAACCAGTAGCACAAACCTTCCCACTTTTGTGTAACAGGGCCTGTTGAGTTTTTATTGAAAATGGTCACCAAGTAAATTCATGAGCGATCATTCTAATTTACCGATTTCCTGCTTCCAGACACAACCACGACAAAACATACCGTCGTCGCGACATGCGTAAATGCTACAACCAACGTGACGTGACGCGTCGCCGCGACCGAGTCACGGGCGTGCATGACGTAGCCCACAAGATATGGAGTGAACACCGCGTCACCATAGACGACCTGCCCATCACTGTGGTGAATGTGGAATTGATATGCAATGCGGAGGTGACTCCGTGGTGTCAGTGTCCGGAGCCTGTTAAGGCGAAGAAGAGTAGGTGAGAGTTGTGACAAGTGCTAAGTAGTCACAGTACTTCAAAAAGTAGTCATCATATATCATCGGCTTTTTGTAAGAAGTCCTTACTTCTATGGTTATTCTCTATCTAGCTTAACAGTTAGTAACTTCTTGCATTAAGCCCATTAAATGTGGGTTACATCAATGAATTTGGTGGCTACAATTTCCATCCTTCTCCATTCAATTATTTCTTTTCAAAAATGGCAATATAACATAATAAATCTAAGCATTGTATATCCTCTAGCCATGGTGCCGAAGCCTTGTAAAATTGTATGTTCATTGATGTAGCTAAAAGAATAGTGCTAGGGGGTAATGATTGCGTTTTTTAAACAACAAATATATCATAACCCATCTGTTAATTTAAACTGTAACAATAGTGAGCGATACTACTGACATATTCTAGAACTGAAAAGAAATATCACGGAAGCCGCTTTTTGTGTATGATGACGTACACTTTTGCTGACCTCTTCATGTTGAAGGAACTCAAATTCCTGTATTTTCTCTAATCTAATGTGTAGTCCCATAAACAAAGTGCCTTATTAATATAATTATGCTCAAGAAGATGAAATGGTCATAAACAAGAACACTAAAACACCATAATTTTTAAAAACATATAGTTGATGCCTAGATGTTGAAGATTATAGTCAAGTATTATTAAGTATTCTATGCTATAGTCAGAAGTCAGAAGAAGAAGTTTTGATGTTCTTGTCCATAAGAAAGTGGATTTGGTCAAAAAAACTATTAGAAATAGCACTGCCTATTCCGATCACTGTTTATTTATAAGACTGTTGGTGTCAGCCTACGGTTTCCAGAATTTCCCCTATACCCTTTTTTAGAAAATCAAACAAATGTATAAAGAAATAAATTATTTATTAGGCATATTTAATAAGCGTTTAACATGTAGGTATATTTATTCAGATATATATTTGAACAGAAAAATATTCACAGTTAGAAGTAGTTACAGGCGCCAGAATTGAAACGAACAACACATACGAGTAATAATGTTTGTGTTGGTGTAACTATGAAATAATAAAAAAAAACACTTGTCTAATCAGAAACTAAGATTTTCTCCTGTACTATGAGAATTAGAAAAGATTTTTTTTTTTTTATCATATAAACTATAATTTTTACAATACATATTTGGAATTAATATGACTTAGTGTCTAATACCCTATTGTCGAAAGGTTTCATTTGTATGAAGAGTTCAATTTTTTTTTTGTATATTTACCGACCCTGAACTCGGGTACTGAAAATCACTAGTTTTTGTTACACTAGGCTATGTCCACCAACCTTTTTTCAATATCTCGCACCTTAACCACAGTAAAAAAAGAATAGCAAGATAACTCGAACCCTGTCCTTGAAATAATTAGCTATGCCCCGAGCCGCAGAGCTGCCACTACATAAACAAACAAAACGTAAGTGATGAGACCCGTGACAATCTATGTAGTGGTTGCTTACAGATAGCGCGCGCTTGTGTGAGTGCAAAATTGGTGCACTAGTATGGAGATATTTTACCATTCTATTTTTACTGTCAAGCCCTTCAAAGACCAGTCGGTATTTCTATAACTATTAACGACATACTACGACACACTTATAAGACATACTTATACATATGTGATTTTTATACATAAGGTTGCCATCCCTAGGTTCAGGTTTCCCCGGATTTATCCTAGTTGACGGTGTGTCTGGAAGCATCCCGGTGGGGGTTCATTTATAGTCCAGGTTTTAAAGTATTCTATATAAAGTTGATTTATAACAATTAGTCTACAATCTATAGTCAATACGTCTATAGAATAAAAGTTATTGTAATGCAATGGAATAATAATCAGCAATGTTGCAATATTTTAAATAAATAAATATCTAAATATCAAATTAAAACTATTTTTTATTTACCGAGTAGCTTAAAAAAAATCTATTGACATGTCCGGGTTATTATTAACCGGGTATTAATTATACCTCCAAATTCCGGGTATTTCATGATTCTTGTCCAGGTTGGCAGATTTTTGAGATGGCAACCCTACACACAGGTTGTTCCAGGATAAAGTTCACAATGAAAAGGTGTGAAAGTTGGGGCCTATTTGTATTGATACTTAAAAATAATAAAAAGAAACAATTAACTTTTTTTTATTTTGACAATTTTTCTTTCAACTAAGTTGGGTCTAGCTTCACACCATTCTCGTTCTATGCACTTTATCGTGAGACATTCAGTATAACTTATTTCAATTTCTGTATAGTGAGTTTGAATTCGAAATAAGCCAGTATTGTAGCAAAGCTTCATGTTTATCTGCTCATCATTTTAATTTTAAGTACAATACAATCATCAAGTCACTGGATAAATAAAAATGAACAATAAATAAAATATTTATTTATAAATAGCTTTAAGTTTCCAAATAAAAGAAGACAACTTTGCTAATTTTGAGTATTTTTTATATTTTTATAAAAGTTATGTACTGTCGACACAAAAATAGACTGCGCTAGTAACTAATGTGTAATCTACACGTCCTTATGTTTTTTTTCTTTGTTATACAACACCGGTGTAACGAAAACCTGTAGCGACCGCTTCGGTGCACTCAGTAAAGGATGCTAAATAACTTCTATTGGCCAAATTTTGGAAATTTGATAAACACTGACTTTTTACACAATGCATCATTTGTGCAGGAAAATTTCATTTTATATTTTTACATTAAGTTACAAAATTGTTAAAATCAAATTATTTAGAATAGCCAGTAATATTCAGTATCCGATACCTACCAACCGGTAACAGACTACTACAGATATTTTCTTACAACCTTGTATAATGTTCAGAGTAACATAGAGAATGTTTCAAGATACTTTTAGTAACTAGAGATGCATTCAGTATCGATACTGAACCACTGAAGTTCTGAGACTTGAAATAATTAACTATCTATTATAGGATCAAATTGGATGCATCAGTTTTTAAAATCCTCAAGTCCATTTTTGACGTTTCGAGTTAAATGTTACATCGAAAAATGTTACAAAAATTAGGTGATAATCCTCTTTCTGATTTAAAAGAAATGCAAAAATATCTACCTGCAGTGCTTAAAATTGGCAAAAGTGGTCTTGACGATTTTTAAAACTGGTACATATAATTTGAAAATACCAAATGTAGAAACAAATCACGGGTTACTACAAGTATATTGAAACATCCGCTATGTAGGAAGCTGTTATATTGTTTCTATATCGATACAACCGATTATTTTTGATAAATCAATAAAACAGGAACATAATTGGATACAATTGTTTTTATTTCTATTATAATGTTATGGCTCTGGATTCGAGTCCTTTTGAGCAACCTAGATCTAATATTTTTTCCATTCAGTAATCATGTTTAGTAGTTTTGTACATTAACTGGTTACTTGAGTGAAAAATGCATATCAAATTGTTAATGAAAAGTTTCTTTAAACTGCAATTGCCCTGCACTAGATAAGGCCTTTGTTCAACAGTAGACAATAGATTCACTATGTCATCTAGATCCTGGTCACACTGACTCAAGTATAAATAAAATACAATTTCAACCGCAATATACAAATAATAACAGCATTTACAGACCCCTAAAATTAAAGTAAGTACATATTTAATATGCATAAAAAGTATATGTTCTACAATAATAAATTCTTCAAAAATTAAAAGTACGTGGCTTGAACGAAGCGACCAGGGTTGGATAAAAAACAGTTTTTTTTATATAAAACATGTTTTAAACAATTTAAACAGTTTTAAACAATAAAAAAACATGTTTTAAATAATAAAAAACATGTTTAAAACAGATGTTTTAAACACTTTGTTTAAAACATGCCAACCCTGGAAGCGGCTGACATACAATCGCCAGTTTAGGCAATTAAATACTTTTAAAAAATTACACGAGACGAGGCATTCTATATCCGCGTAGCAATCCACAAGTCTAAGATAATTGCAATAATAAATACATATTAGGCCCGATTCTGAAGACACACATTTACTTAACGGCACTGTAGTTAGTCTTTGTCTTTATAATACTGTGTGATAGAGACAGCAACAATTATAACGCTGTCAAATTTTAATGTTGTGCCTTTAGAATGGGTCTAATCCTAAACAAGGATTTTCTCCTGTGCTATGGGAATTAAAGGTTGGACAATTTCCAAACCACATCCATACCAGGTCTAACTGGTACAAAGTTGTCTGTCCCTATTGGGAATCAAACCCTCTGACACTCGAGCCCAATGACCAATTTGGATTGCAGCAGTCGGTGCAAAATTGCCACCTTTTGGAATACCTTGTGTGAATGTAATTACACTTCTCTCTCACACTTGCGAAATAATCGTCTGTTTCACATGCCTATGGCTATTCTACCTTGAATAGTGGAGACATTATAACTACATACAAAAAATACAGCTAAGGATATTCGTCTAAAGTCTAGATAACTAAATGCCTTGGTATAATAATAACAGCTAAGCAAAATTAGCTTGTTTTTCGATAAAACATTGTTGTGGGCCAACGACATCTATGTAATTACTAGATGAAGCGTTCCAAACAATCGCTCTGTTCCACACAAGTGCGGCTCCGGGAGTCGCACCCCAACATTTATTTACTAAATATTTACCTACGGGTAAATAGCGCCAACATTTATTTACTAAATATTTACCTACGGGTAAATAGCGTCAATATTTAGTAAATAATTTAACGTTCTGCGTCGTAACTGCACAAGTGTCAAAGTAAATGTGAACGGGCGGAGCCGCAGTTGCGTGGAACAGAGCGAATGTTTAGAACGCTTCATCTAGTAAGTACATAGAGATCGTTGCCCGTGACAAGCAATCTCCATATTAATCTTCCGTGCCACATTTTCGTCGCAAGTAAATAAGTTACAATCCCTAATTCTGATGAATACTATATTTTATTAAGCCATTACTAAATCTAAATGCATGCATGCCATCACAAGCTATACATATGACTAAGGTAACTTTTTACCGTAGGAAAAGAATTTAAATCTCGCTAAGCAATATCCCCGGCGGGCATTGACCTCACTCCCTAAGCATTTGGAATAATATCCGACCAACGATCTATGTACTACTTACTAGCTGGAGCGTTCCAAACAATCGCTCTGTTCCACGCAAGTAGCCACAACTCTTTCACATTCACAATGAAACTTGTGCAGTTACTACTCAGAACATTTAATTATTACTAAATATTGACGCTACGGTTAAATAATGTCAATATTTAGTAAATAATTAAATGTTCTGAGTAGTACCTGCACAAGTTTTAAAGTGAATGTAAAAGAGTTGTGGCTACTTGCGTGGAACAGAGCGATTGTTTGGAACGCTTCATCTAGTAGTACATAGAGATCGTTGTATCCGACGAACTAAATAGCCATTTGTACTCGCTAACAGGTCATGTGACATGTTTGGATAAGCGTCTGGCGTCTGACTATCGACGTAGACGCCAAATACGTATATATGACATACTAGCTGTGCCCGCGGCTCCGCTCGCGTGGACTACTCACTCTCAATCCGACTTCGACCAACCGCGACCCCGACGCTTACGCCCACTCCCACGTCTACGCCCACTACCTCTCCAAATGTAGTCCTAACTCATCGCAGTCTGAATTGCATCGAACATTAATTATACTATATCAGAAAAGTAAAAATTCCCATAACTTTTGAATGCGTGAGCCGATTGCGATGAAATCCTATCGTACTATTATTATAAATGCGAAAATTTTGATATTTGGATGTTTGTTACTCAATCACGCTTCAACCACTGGACGGATCGGGATGAAACTTGGCACACATATAGGTTAGGTCCTGGAATAGGACATAGGATAGATTTTACCCGAAAAACATCCCATTCCGACGGGAAATACATAATAATTTGTGATGTTAAGTTGTCCAAGCGGACAGCGGGCAGCGGAAGTTGCTAGTAAACTCTAAATGTTACCCTTAGTTAAGCCCTATGTTTCAGTGAAAAGTCCATTGAAATCGGTACAGTAGTTTTTACGTGATGCATGCACAAACTAACAAACAGACAAACAATATCTTAATGTGTTCTGTTACTTATCCTTAGACCCCTAATTATATTTTTTTGCAAATATTTTCAATGTACAGACTTACGTTTAGGTTTAGGTTTAAATATCTTTATCCTCATTAAGACAATGTCACTTACATGAGAAACACTTACACGTTTACGTTTTAATTTATTAGATTAACTCTTTCGAGAGTACAAAATAGCTTTGTGGCTCGACGGCTTACATCCGAAAAGCTTGTAGAGTAGGCCTCCTGTATTATGTACACTGGACTGGTTACTATCTATTTTGGTGCCTACTTGACTTCCACCATGTTAGCGCTGAAGGCTATGACGACTAGTAACGTGTGTCCATGGAACTAAGCATTTTGGCACTGATTGCGGAAGTTTGTCTCTTTATAATCTCTTTTTAGAGATAAGCACACCTGTGTATCGGCTTCTCCTTCTGTCTATTTATATATTTTCTGTGCACAAAATAAATAAAGTTATAACAATACGACGACCTCCGTGGCGGAAAAGGGTAGCTCTCGGACTGCCAGGGCCGGAGGTTCGAATCCCGCTAGAGGCAAATGTTCGTATGATGAATATGAATGTTTGTACCCAAGTCTTGGATGTTTATATATTATTTAAGTATGTATATCAGTTATCTAGTAACCATAGCACAGGCTCTGCCTAGTTTGGGACTGGATAATGGATGTGAATGTCTGAAATATTTATAAATGTAAATAATAAATGTATGGGGACATTTCACTCGCGGCCACCTGATCCCAAACTAGGCACAGCCTGTAATATGGGTATCAGACGGCTGATATACATACATAAATACATAATATAATATATATATAACATCCAGTCACAAGGCAAACACAAGTGCTCAGAACACGAATGTTTTGCCCTGGGCGGGGTTCGAACCCGCAACCCCGAGCTTCGCAGGCAGGTGTACTACCGACTAGGCTACGGGGCCGATTTATTTAATAAGTTTAGTTCCGGGGACACCCGCTGGTGGCGCTTCAGGTCGGCACAATAAATTAGCTGTCAGATGTATGGGACAGCCAGTCCAGTGTTAAGAGATATAGGATCAGTGCAATGGTTGATCTAATTAGGGATACGCCATACGACGATAATACAAGATGTACAATAATTTAACCCGCAGCTGGTCTATTTGCACACCTGTATAATAATATGCCGGATTCAGATGTAAAAAAATCCAATCCATATTTTCATGAATAAATAATTTATTATTTTACTTAAACGATTTAATTACCGTGCCCCTAATTAAAAATTCACAACAAATCTATAATCTATTGTTCAGCTCACCATGCGTTGCGAAATCAAATATTGAAATTTGAAATTCCATACGCGAGTAAGACTCGACCTTCAACCAACATGTTCTTAATTTAATCAACAACTATCAGTGAACTTCTACTGCGCTTGAATCTATCAAGGTCGATAAAGAAGGTACAAACTATTACGAACTATTTGTTACATAATTCAAAGGCATACAGCGCCATCTACGTACCACGTATGTGATTTACATCTGTCGAGTCGTGCTCGCGTACGAATCCTTAACTTTATGCCTAACACAGACGACAGGACGTGTTTATTTTTTATTGTGGAATGGAGTGGCATACGGCAGACCGCCTGGTAAAGCAGGTAGTGATCAATGTCACCCAAAACCTGCAGCTGCTGCAACCCTGAGGGGGTTACGAGACCAGATTGTAAAGGTTCTTTGTAAGAAATTATATGGACTCTCTTATCCCCTCAAAACTAGAATACAGCATGAGGTTATTTTTGCCGTTTAGCGGCAAAAATAACCTTATACATTAATGTTATTTAAATTCTGCCTCGTCGCCTGCGTTTGGCTCTAAATATGTATTAAAAATAAATCTAAATAACAAAACTCAAACTCGGGCAGGTAGGAGAGGATATGGGGCGCGCGTGGTCTCCCGCGACAGTCTGGCAACAGTCGGACGACAGTCGGGCAACAGTCGGGCGACTACTGTGCGTCGCGGCGCGCGCAACACGTCAGTTAGAGCGGGCAACCTCCCTACGCAAACAACCATTCACATTAGCAGGGACATAGCGTTGGGAACAGTGTAGTATCGCGTAACTGCATTTAGTAAGATCTGCGTAAGTGACTTTAATTAAGTACCGCGTAAGTGACTTTTAACATGTCACTGGTGTGATTAAAAACAAAAGAGACAAGTGTTGTTAGTTTTTATTGTTATATGTTGTCTCAGATAACTACAAGGTAAGGAGACGAGTAATAGAAATTTAATGAAATTCTAGTTACAAATATCAGACTGACCATAATTTGACTAAATGTCGTCATTTACGCGGTATTCGCCAATTGCATTTAGGCGATATTGCACTATTCTCAGATCAAGAACAAAAATAGCTATAGGAATAAGAAACTAATACTTATTAAAAACAAATTACATATTTAAGTACATATTGAAAGGCTTTAAAAATGTGGATCCTGTCTGAGAGCATTTGCGTATGTAACATATCGATTCAAGCATTACTACTATAATACGTTAACCCGAAAAAAAAAGAATTAAAATACACAAAGAAAAAAAAATAATAAAAAAAAGAGGATCTCAGAAAATGAAAAAAAAAGTATATCAAAAAAAACTATAACAACCCTTTTCCCATACTCCCAAATCCTGTGTATTCTCATGCTATACGAGCTCGAAGAATCTAGTTTAAAGAGCAAACACCGCATAATAAATATCTCTGACCAATATGTCAGAGGATAAAAAACTGCGGAACAATAAAAAAAAACGTTAACCCGAGCCTTAGATATCTCATACTGAAATGTTATTGTATTAGAATGGAATGTTAACGGATACAAGAATGCTCACATTACAATGTGAGCGTTGTTGAATGCTGACTTTCGAGTGTTACCAGAGGCAATAATACTTTCTAAAGAGAGCGTTGTAATGCTGGCTTTCAAGTTACTGGACGCAATAAAATATTCGAAGTTCACAGTTTGAATGTTCACTTTTGAAAGGATCCACTTAAGAGGCGATATCAGATAATGTACTTTAAAAATGTTAATGCTATCTTTCACTGAAATGGATTGCAGCGTTCGCACAGACCAGACGATGCTGTTATTCTGCACTTGATTAGCCTTTTTTTTGCAATTATACCTTCAAGTATTGAATCTCCTATACACATTAGTTAGAAAGACATAAAGGCAAATTGTATTCTTGGGATAAAATACAAAATTGACATACATTCAATTATGATAGAACCGCAGAGCACTTTTTCTGATTGAACAGGCGTTATCATTATCACAAAACATGCTTCTTATGAAGCTAATTTTTTAAAGTTTATATTGAGGGCTATAATCGACTTACAAGCAAGTTACTATTAATGGTTTGTAAAATAAAGTAGGTTTTTGCTTATTGCGATTATCTGTCAAAAACTGGAGGCTTTAATAGGCCCTGTCACTTAACTAGGAATTGTTTAATTACACCAACCCCCCCCCCCCCCCAGCGCTTCATGCTTAACAAAAAAATCATGTATTAGGCCTACAAACATTATCTTTAAAAGTAAAATAAATAACTATATACGTCGCAAAAAACAAAAAAACATTAAGCCAGATAATGAATTAGAACAACAATTTTAGTTAGCTACACAAATTCAATCTGAAGCTAGACATCAAACATCAAGTCAAGCTACGAATTCTCGAAAGTCTTATAGTTATGTATGATTCGTATCATAACCAAGTTATTATACAAAAAAATATCACTTATGACATAACGAAAGCAATAGGACCAAATGAACAGGAAAAGAATATGTCCTATCACAATCCATAGAGTTACAATTACAAAATCACAAAATACAAAACAATTTCACTTATGCCCTCAATTAATAAACTTCAGCGATTCACCCAGGTGTGGTACGCATGGGAGACACTGAAGATATAATATCTTATATTTTGTTATAATTATAATGTAATTTAAACTATGGATTTGTGACATAACATTTCCCTGTACCATTCAAATAGTACGACGAAATAACTTGGGAGGTGATTCTATGTATGTGCAGTTCACCAAACCTCACTGGAAACGTCTATGGTTAATACACGTTCGTAGTGAGGATAGGCTTCTGTCCAGCTGTAGGCCGTATTTAGGCTATTAATTTAATTTTTAACCTGAATAAAAAAATGCTTCTGCTGTTACTAAATGGGTCACTTCCCAAGCTAATGTATCTTAAATGACAGGAACATATTTGGCACTACGGAAACATCAAAACATTTATAAAGGGTTAAAAATACTATCACAGAAAGGAAAAGGTACAGCCTTATTTATAGCACTAAGGGGAAACGACACTAATAGACGCCGCCAATCAGAAACAATAGGAAAAGGGTTTCATAACGTTGTGCGTAACAGCGCTCTGATGTATTTTCTGATGGCTTCCGTTCGGTACCGAATTCCTACGCTTCTTTCGGGACTTACAAGGGCACCTCATAAGGTGTTATTCACCTATTTCGATGACACTTGGTACAGAACTTTTGGCGGAAAACCCAACCTGGTGGAAGGTACCTCACTAATTTTCATGAAACTCTGAACATATGTCAAATTGATTTTATTTTAACTAGTAAGTCCTTTTGTGAAATCTACTTGGATCAACATATATTGATTGCATAATGTCTTCGAAGGCTGGAGAGTATTTTTAAAGATACCCCCAACCCCATGGGAGGTTTTCCCCAACCCGATGGGAGGTTTTAAAACATGTAGTTTGTTCAGAACGGATGTTGTGAGTTACATACTACATATTTGCTGCTGCAGCACATATACTGTGTCTACTACGGTGTTGCCACACTGTACTGTTGCCCTCCCCTACAGGTCGGTCGCACGCCTTGCTTCTACTCCCGGTTTGTCGGATAAGTTCCTCGCGTTCTGCTCCTCGTGCAAGCGAATGTAATATTAAATTATCGTCCGACAAGCCGTGTGACGTGATCCCGGCGTGTGCACCCGACTCTTAGTTGTAGCTTTGTATTATTTTTGTTTATATGTAATGTTGCACTGTATATGTTTTGTTGCAGTCAATTAAGGCTTATTCTATTCATAATTCTTATTACGAAAATGTATATACCTACACGTACCTACATCTAAAATTCTCTCTTCAATTTATCTACACCTAAGTCTAATTAGGTCTTAGAACATTTATTTTTATGGGAAGTATACATTTGAGCAGTGATAATTAAGTGAAGTTGATATAATACTGGAGTTCATATAATAATAATTAGGTCGATAATAAACATACTACAAATTCATTTTAAAAAATTTAGTATTTTTTAGGTTATTTTTTTTATTATAAAAGTTTAAAGATATACATACCTACATATGTATATAAGAGTTGTATTAACTTCATTTGTATATACTACTAAAATGTCTCATTCTTGAGGAATTGACAGACATTTAACATTAAATACGTGTATATCTACACGGAAGATTCCAACATAGTTGATCTAGTATCATATAATTTGTATAGTCTATAATTTTGTACACATAGTCTACAACAACACTGTTTTCTCTTTGGGGAAGGCTAGTGAATTCTTATTGGCACAAAATTCTCAATAATTTAAATTTAAAGCTGCAATTTCAAACGCAAGGTGTCAGCAGTTCACACAAAAAGGTATAGTACTTACTACTAATTTTTAGGGTTCCGTAGCCAAATGGCAAAAACGGAACCCTTATGGATTCGTCATGTCTGTCTGTCTGTCTGTCTGTCTGTCTGTCTGTCTGTCTGTCCGTCCGTATGTCACAGCCACTTTATTCCGAAACTATAAGAACTATATTGTTGAAACTTGGTAAGTAGATGTATTCTGTGAACCGCATTAAGATTTTCATACAAAAATAGAAAAAAAATCAAAAATTTTGGGGGTCCCCATACTTAGAACTAAAACTCAAAAATTTTTTTTTCATCAAACCCATACGTGTGGGGTATCTATGGATAGGTCTTCAAAAATGATATTAAGGTTTCTAATATCATTTTTTTCTAAACTGAATAGTTTGCGCGAGAGAATCTTCCAAAGTTGTAAAATGTGTGTCCCCCCCCCTGTAACTTCTAAAATAAAGGAATGATAAAACTAAAAAAAATATATGATGTACATTGCCATGCAAACTTCCACTTAAAATTGGTTTGAACAAGATCTAGTAAGTAGTTTTTTTTTAATACGTCATAAATCGTAAACCACAATAATATTATTAAAACATCGATCAAAGTTACAACGAACTACTATAACTTTTATATTATGTTACTTGCTGGTACGGAACCCTTCATGGGCGAGTCCGACTCGCACTTGGCCGCTTTTTTTTTTCTAAAATGTACTACCTACTCTTTGCGCATTCGTTACAGCATCGTAGGTACTGAGCTGGTTACTATTTGTCATAAAAACACTGTTTTTTTTTTACCTTATTTTATGTTTTTTTAATTATATATTTTCCTCCTTCCTTCTTCCAGCATTACAGCTGATGTAACAAAATACAAATTCGAATACAGTGAGTAAGTTGAACCGAGAAACGTTAAGAAAATACTCATATTCAAGCTCGCTTTTGAATGTTACCCGACACAAGAACGCTCACATTAGAATGTTCACGCTGTGAATGCTCAATTTCGAATGTTACACCGACACAAGGCGCACCTCCTGGCGTGCCCGGCGTGCCCGCACACCTGCGACGAGCAGGATCTCCGCAATGCAACGGATAAGGCCGTCGGTACAGCTGCGTTCTGGTCGCGCATGGTCTAATGGAACCATTCGACACAAGAAGAAGAACAGACACAAGAATACCCACTTTCAAATATTCACGCTGTGAATGCTCATTATAAAATGTTATCCGACACAATAATGCTCACATTCCAATGTTCACACTGTGAATGCTAGCTTTCGAATGTTACCCGACACAAGAATGATGCCCACATTGCTGTGAATGCTTACTTTCGAAAATGTTACCCGACAAAAGAATACCCACTTTCAAATATTCACGCTGTGAATGCTCATTATAAAATGTTATCCGACACAATAATGCTCACATTCCAATGTTCACACTGTGAATGCTAGCTTTCGAATGTTACCCGACACAAGAATGATGCCCACATTGCTGTGAATGCTTACTTTCGAAAATGTTACCCGACAAAAGAATGCCCACATTCGAATATTCACGCTGTGAATGTTCACTTTCGAATTTTACCTGACACAAAAATGCTCACACTCAAATGTTCACAATGTGAATGTTCACTTTCAAATTTCACCTGACACAAAAATGCTCACACTCAAATGTTCACAATGTGAATGTTCACTTTCGAATTTCACCTGACACAAAAATGCTCACACTCAAATGTTCACAATGTAAATGTTCACTTTCGAATTTCACCTGACACAAAAATGCTCACACTCAAATGTTCACAATGTAAATGTTCACTTTCGAATTTCACCTGACACAAGAATGCTCACACTCAAATGTTCACAATGTAAATGTTCACTTTCGAATTTCACCTGACACAAAAATGCTCACACTCAAATGTTCACAATGTGAATGTTCACTTTCAAATTTCACCTGACACAAAAATGCTCACACTCAAATGTTCACAATGTGAATGTTCACTTTCAAATTTCACCTGACACAAAAGTGCTCACACTCAAATGTTCACAATGTGAATGTTCACTTTCGAATTTCACCTGACACAAAAATGCTCACACTCAAATGTTCACAATGTGAATGTTCACTTTCAAATTTCACCTGACACAAAAATGCTCACACTCAAATGTTCACAATGTGAATGTTCACTTTCGAATTTCACCTGACACAAAAATGCTCACACTCAAATGTTCACAATGTGAATGTTCACTTTCAAATTTCACCTGACACAAAAATGCTCACACTCAAATGTTCACAATGTGAATGCTAGCTTTCGAATGTTACACGACAAGAATACTCACATTCGAATATTCACATTCGGTCCTATCACTGCTAACTTGTCATCGTTTGTTTTCCTTTCCTATCGTTCAGCCGAGAGTAAGTTCTCTACGGGAAAATCTCTTTATAAACATCATCTATGTTCTAACTCCGTCTAGTAAAACCCCTAAACTATAGCTTCGGTATCGCTTATGACATGTATCCCGTGCTTAGTCAGAATCAACCGAACAATATCGTTGCAACTGCGAGTTTTGTAATTCCTACCAGAATCTTTATCTTTCAACTTTATAGTTTTGACTTTATCACACAACTTACTCACTTCTGACTTACTTTTCTTCATGTCATCCGGTCTTAGTTTCCTTATAGTCGACGAGCAACGTTTCTTAATAACAGTCTCCTTAGCATCTACTGCGTTAACGCCAATATTACCTTCACTAACTCTACGCTTGTACAAGTCAAACTCTAACTCATCTTTTTTTAAGTAACTCTCTAAAGAACTGTACGCGTTTTCTACTGAACTTACCGTTTCGTCTTTCAGAGCGTGTTTGTTAGCATCGCTGACAATTTTGACAGCCTTCCCTGGGACGTAAGTAGAGGGTACTTTGTCTAGATATGCCATTTTGGGCTTTATACCCTGCACAGGACTGACGTAATCAGTATGACTGTTGGGCATCAAGAAATTAGTTTTTCTGGGCCGTTTCACTGTGATGGTTTCATCGACGATGGAAGGTTTGTCTCTGATGGAGATGAGGATGTTTTTGAAGCTGGTTTCCTCTGGCGAGGACATGGACACGTCCTGGGGAGATCGCTTGTCGTATTTAGCGATTAGATCGTTCAGTATTGCATACTCACTGTAGTCCAGGCAAGCGTTAAGAAGATAATCTTGTTAGTTCATTTGTCACTGGGTAATAGTATTAGGAGTTATTAGATAAATGTTTATTAACTACGGTGAATGCTGAGCTAACGTAGGTCCTTTTGAAGAAATAATGATTGAATATAATTTACTGCACACCGGTAACAGATAAACGTTGGAAGAATATACAGTAAAAGTGGTAGCTTCATCGCTTTTAGCGATTTCTTCCATAATAATAATGAATTTATAAAGGACCTCCATGCGCTACAAACAGAGATGGGTAATCACCAGGGTTAAAACCCATTTCATTCCACCCACTGGGTAGTTTGTGAAAACCAATTCCTTGAAATTATATTAGCAATTTAATTTTATAATATAGATGTTTCCTACTACTCCTCTTTGCTATGTATTTCTTAAAGCCGCGTTAATGCCAGCCATGTATAAAATAAATATAAAACAAAACAAATATCGACTTAGCTTAAAGTTCTCAACGTCCCAAAAGTTTGAAATAAATGAGTATCTTATCTTCTCAGGGGGCCAAGAAGACCTGACACTTCGACCCTTCAGGATCTTTTGTACCAAACCCCTATCCACCCTGTCCCCCAAGCCGATTTGGTGGACTTCACATCCACCTTAGAGTTTCTTCTTTGGCATATGAAAGTTTCCTCACGAAGTTTTCCTTCACCGAAAACCCTGTGGTATTATCCTACTAATCCTACTAATATTATAAATGTGAAATTTTGGATATTTGGATGTTCGTTACTCAATCACGCTTCAACCACTGGACGGATCGTGATGAAACTTGGCACACATATAGGTTAGGTCCTAGAATAGGACATAGGATAGTTTTTATCTCGAAAAAACATCCCATTCCTACGGTAAATACATAATAATTTGTGATGTTAAGTTGTTCTCGCGGACGTAGTCGCGGGCAACAGCTAATTATAAATAAACCGTACTTAAGTTTCAGAAAACTCGTTAGTACGGGTGGGGTTTGAACCAGTTTGAACCCACGACGATGTTATTTTACTCCCCGACTGACTGTACAATTCAAATACACGATAAACGACAAATTACATGACTTGACCAACGATCTCTATGTACCACTAGAAGGAGCGTTCCAAACAATCACTCTGTTCCACGCAAGTAGCCACAACTCTTTCACATTCACAATAAAACTTGTGCAGTTACTACTCAGAACATTTAATTATTACTAAATATTGACGATGCGATTAAATAATGTCAATATTTAGTAAATAATTAAATGTTCTGCGTAGTAACTGTACTAGTTTCAAAGTGAATGCGAAAGAGTTGTGGCTACTTGCGTGGAACAGAGCGATTGTTTGGAACGCTCCATCTAGTAGTACATATAGATCGTTGGACTTGACTGATTTAATATCACTTCCTACATATTTTTTTTTATTGGATTGTCTTGACACCACAAAACTATGGAGCAGCTATCTCACTCTAAGACTGGGTGACTAAAAATTCTGACAGATGGAAACTCACGCATGGCTGAGAATTTTACCTACCTAAGCCAACCAACCAACTCGGCGACGAAGGCCAAGAGTATAAGTATGGTGTGGTACTCACGTGGCTTTCGTGGAGTCCGCGCCATACAACGCGTGCTGCCTCATGTACGATATGACTGCGTCGTCTGTGAGGTACTTGGCACTCTCGCCGCGCCGCATGAGCCGCCGTATGACGGTAGAGCTTACCTCGTTCGCTACGTAATTCGTCACTAGTATTATGTTGTTCTGTGGAAAATATTCAATATGGAATTACTCTAATAATAATAAATAATAATAAATATCTCAGACATTCACACCAATTATCTAATCCCAAACTAGGCAGAGCCTGTGCTATGGGTACTAGATAACGGATAGACATACTTAAATAAATATATAAACATCCAAGACTTGGGTACAAACATTCATATTCATCATACGAACATTTGCCCCTAGCGGGATTCGAACCCGCAACCTCCGGCGTGGCAGTCTGAGAGCTACCCGTTCCGCCACGGAGGTCGTCAATTAATTAACTACAGTGGGGGACTGAGTTAAAGGATCGTGAGAGATGTGTGACAGTTACAGGGCCTCCACCAACCTTCCAGTGGGTGTCGTCAAGGCGACTAAGGGATTGCACCAGATGGGCAGCAGCGTTCTCCTGTGTATATTAAGATCATTACTGCGATCACCAATCCGTCTGCCAAGCGTGTTGATTGCACCAGAGATGGGCAGCAGCGTTCTCCTGTGTATATTAAGATCATTCCTGCTATCACCAATCTGTCTGCCGAGCGTGGTGATTATGGCAAATCCCACAATAAAAAGCCCACCAGTGGACGTATATAAGCTGATGATGATGATGTTCTATGATTTCACACTCTTTAACTCAGTCCCTACTCTGTAAGCTGTATGGTTTTAGCAACGATCTCTATGTACTACTAGATGAAGCGTTCCAAACAATCGCTCTGTTCCACGCAAGGAGCCGCAACTCGGTTAAATTCACTCTGAAACTTGTGCAGTTACTACGCAGAACATTTAATTATTACTTATTACAAAGTGAATGTGAACGAGTTGCGGCTTCCGGAGCCGCAGTTGCGTGGAACTGAGCGATTGTTTGGAACGCTCCATCTAGTAGTACACAGAGATCGTTGCTAAAACCATACATAGAGATCGTTCGGTTTTAGTGACTTTTGCCTTTATGAGATTACAAAAAGAAATGTTGGACGAGATTTCATTCTATTATTCTTCACAAAAATCCAACAAGAACAATAATTGATGAACAAATACTACTAAAACTATATCCATATAAAAAAATTGCACGTCCACGAAAATAAGTAAAGCAGAAATACGTTTGCGATATATTGCGGTACTGAATTTCCAAATGACGCGACGAATATAAATTCCAGCCCTTATTGAAAACGATATACCGCTTTATAAAACGACATTTGACGACCTCCGTGGCGGAACGGGTAGCTCTCGGCCTGCCACGCCGGAGGTTGCGGGTTCGAATCCCGCTAGGGGCAAATGTTCGTATGATGAATATGAAAATTTGTACCCATGTCTTGGTGGTTTATATATTTATTTAAGTATATCTATCCGTTATCTAGTAACTATACCACAGGCTTTGCCTAGTTTGCGACTGGATAATTGGTGTGAATGTTTGAGATATTTATTATTATTATAAAACAAAAGCATTTCAAAAGTATATTTTGAAGATGTACAATTTTTTTGTGTACATTTTAAGGTTGATTCGGACCTATCATAGACAAACTTTTTTAGTTAGTTAAGGAATAATGTGTCATATTCCAAATGCAGTAACGGCTATCGATCTATCGCGAAATTTCACTGAACTGAACTGGCATTGCACGCATAACTGTCTAATACGGACCCATGACGGATCGATAGCCTTTATTACCTTTGAAATATGACACATTATTCCTTAACCTAACTGAAAAGATTGACTCAGGACTGAGGCGGCCCGGATAGGTCCGAATGAACCGTTAACCATAAATCACCTACTCTATGTTTGTGGAGCATGTCCGAGTCGTATATGAACCGGCCGGGGTCGCTGCCCGCGCGGGACACAACCACCAAGCCATGCCGCCCGACTATGGTCTCCAGCTGAACACATAAATAAAAAATAAATAAATATGTGGGGACATTTCACACACGGCCACCTGATCCCAAACTAGGCAGAGCCTGTAATATGGGTATCAGACAGCTGATATACATACACAAATACATAATATAATATATAAATAACATCCAGTCACAAGGCAAACACAAGTGTTCATCACACGAATGTTTGCCCTGGGCGGGATTCGAACCCGCGACCCGCAGCTTCGCAGGCAGGTGTACTACCGACTAGGCTACGAGGCCGACCATACAATAACAAAGGCATTTGACGTCAATAAGGCTTCTACCATACGCCCCGACACTGCATATAACCGAACAGAGGGCTCGATTCTGAAGGCACAATCTTAAAATTTGACAGCACTAAAGCTGTTGCTATCCTTGTCACACAGTATTATGAAGATAAAGACGAAACCAATTTTAGCGCTGTCAAATATTAAATGTGTGCTTTAGAATCGGGCCCAGAAATAATTAATAGTAGTAGTGTTTTATTTAAATTATTTATTAAAATATGTTTTACGGCTCTGGAAGCAAAGCCCTTTTGAGCCAGCCTTAGTTTTTCACGGTATTCGAGTTCTTTCCCTACTAAAGCTGATAGTAATGTGACAATGAGAACCACTCCCATCCTACCAATTCCTTAGTACCCTTCTTTTTGCAAACCTACCCTCCGAGATAAGAAGAGACTCGCGTCATCGCTGGACCACGACACAGTCAGTCGAGCGCGCTCCGTACATACGAAAGGACGATCGGTGTGAGTATATATAAGCGAATGAATATGATATATAAGTGAATTAGTGCCTGGCCAGGAATCGCGTTGTGTGACAATTATTTGGATTGTAAACGGTGAGTTACCTATCTGTTTGAATCTTTCCTTACTCCAAACCACTCATTGTCACAGTAAGCTTGAGTAAGGTTTGAAGTTACGAAGTTCTCTGATTTAAGAAGAGAAGTTTAGTCACGTTTATTTATATTTCCTTCATAGTGTACACACGCAGACATTTGTTGCATAATACACTATCAGTACTAAACACTTAAGCCCGAAGTATACATTATTTTGTAAAAACAAATACACAACAAACTGCGTTGCTAGATCAGTTTATTATATATATTCTTTATTGAACACAACTTAAAACTAAATACAGTAATAAATGGTGTGTACAAAGGTGAGCTTATCCCTAAAAGAGATCTCTTCCAGCCAGCCTTACAGGGTGTGATACAAGGCAGTAAGAGCGAGGGGGGCAAAATAAGTGCATAATAGACTACATAATAACTAAATACCTGAACTATATCACCATCATCATCAGGTTATTTTTGTCTCCACTGCAGGAGCACAACCCTCTCTCATCTGCCGGAGACAGACGGAGGATTTGGCCTACACTCCCCGCGCTGGCCAGACGGGTTGGGGAGGCCTGATTGATGTTTTATAATGTATTCCCTTAGTCGCCTTGTACGACATCCACGGGAAGAGTTGGAGTGGTCCTATTATACTATCCCGGAAACCACACGGCAATATATATTTACATAATATATTGCCTATGTATATATATATTGCCTGTCTAAACTATATATATATATATATATATAATAAATAATAATAACTATAATAAACATACTTACATAAATACATACATACCATATTATACTGAGTGAAATAGATAGTGCTCTTTTAGTTTAGTTTTAAAGGATGTCACCGACGTACTATCTCGAATGACCGTCGGAAGTTTATAGTTTATGGTAATTCTAGAACTAGTTTTCATGTGACTTACGTCTTCGTCACTCCACAGGCCGGGCGTGGCGAACGACTCGAGTAAATCGGCGCCGCACAGCAGCTTTACAGTGACCCTACTGTCCATGTTGCCGTTCAGTCTCTCCATTAGGTTGTCTGGTTCGTCTATACTGTGGACATTTGTATGGAAACCATTTTTATTTATTGTTTTTTATCATTCTGCACATTACAAATTACAAAATTACAAATGTATTTATTTACTTCACAATTTTTTGTGAAGTCTGGTGCCTGAACTAGTTTACACAGTAGCCTGTAAATAAAGGTGGCCAGGCTCCACCTCCGGACCGTGAAATACAATGGTAAGTAAATTTAAATGTAAATTATTTTGTAGCGTTCGCTTTGTAGCGTTCTTTAAAAGTCAAGTAGATGTTTGGATGTTTGTTAATCAATCACGCTTCAACCACTGGACGGATCGGGATGAAACTTGGCACACATATAGGTTAGATCCTGGAATAGGACGTAGGATAGTTTTTATCCCGAAAAAACATCTAATTCCTACGGGAAATACATAATAATTTGTGAAGTTAAGTCGTCCACGCGGACGAAGTGGCAGGCAGCAGCTAGTAAAATACATATACCTATTTTCCATTTGATTTTTGACAATTCTCACCTAAAATTCAGAAGCAAATTCCGCGTATTTTTTTTTTGAAATTGAATCATCATCAGCCTAAATACGTCCACTGCTGGACATGGGCCTCACCTATAGAATACCACTTTAGATTAGATGTCCATTGGGGCATTTGCCATAATCACCACGCTTGGCAGGCGGATTGGTGATCGCAGTAATGATCTTAACATACACACACAGGAGAACGCTGCTGCCCGTCCCTGGTGCAATCGGGAAAGGTAGGGGGTGGTCCCATTCTATTTGGCTCAAATTGAATATGCGGCACACATTTTACCACTTTGGAAGTGTCTCTCGCGCAAACTATTCAGTTTAGAAAAAAATTATATTAGAAACCTCAATATCATTTTTGAAGACCTATCCATGGTTATCCCACATGTATGGGTTTGATAAAAAAAAATTTTTGAATTTCAGTTCTAAGTATGGGGAACCCCCAAAATTTATTGTTTTTTTTTTTCTATTTTTGTGTGAAAATCTTAATGCGGTTCACAGAATACATCTACTTACCAAGTTTCAACAGTATAGTTCTTATAGTTTCGGAATAATAAAGTGGCTGTGACATACGGACGGACAGACAGACAGACAGACAGACATGACGAATCCATAAGGAAAATCGTATTTTGCCATTTGGCTACGGAACCCTAAAAAGTGTGGAACATTACAGTCATTGAATACTTACTTAATAACTGGTACAATGTTGCACCAACCAATATTATTAGAGTACCAAGAAACTATCAAAACTAGATGTGGCATTGACGGCTTCGGCATTACAAGTTGTAACAACGGTTATTAGCAGAAATGCTTAAGGAGCAGAGCCCCAGGACCAACTAGTACAAACTTGTCTGCCCTCAGTGGCAATCGATCCTACAACCTCTCTCGAGTCCAATTCAAATTCAAATAATTTATTTCAACATAATAATGTCATATTTGTTGTACAATAAGAATAATAAAATTGTATTAGAATAAAATCACAATAAAAATAAGAATAATTAAATTAAGTTAAAGTTAAATTAAATTAGAATAAAAAGAAATCAAATAATTTAAAATAAGTAAAATTAAAACAATGCAAGCAATTAAAATTAGGGTTAATGACAAGCCACTATGTCGACGAGGCCTTGATACATTTAGGACGTTGATTTGAAAATGTTACCTGTTGACACTGTTGACATTCAGTACGTCATCCGGCAGCCAGGAGGGGGGCGAGGGGTTGTCCACCAGTGGGGATATGTGGTGGTTGATCGTGTCCTGAAAATATAAAAGATATTTTCTTTAACATACATACATAATTTAATTTGCCGTGTGGTTTCCGGTAGAGTAGAATAGGACCAATCCATCTCTTCCCGTGGATGTCGTACAAGGCGACTAAGGGAATATATTATAAAACAGTCAGGCCTCCAAAACCCGTCTGGCCAGCGCGGGGAGTGTAGGCCAAATCCTCCGTCTGTCTCCGGCAGATGAGAGGGTTGTGCTCCTGCAGTGGAGACAAAAAGAACCTGATGATGATGATACATAATTCTCATGTCTCGGTCCCAGATAGGTATGAAGAGAAGTATCCCTACTCATGGATTTGTCCCCACTTTGGGCAAACCTGACAAAAGTCGTATAGCGGCTTCCCTTCGCCCGCTTTTCGCCCACTTGGCGTGATGTGTGGCGAACAACATGGGCGCCTTATGATCATAAGCCTCCCCAAGCCAAGGTCTGCCGTGCCGATGGATGCGTATCCAGGGGCTAGCCTGGTCGTAAGCATGCCGACATCCCGGAGCTGGGCGAACTCCGGGCACCATTAGCCTTACCGAGTCATGCGGGGCTCTGACGTGGTGGGCAATTATTTCCCTAGCTAATCGTGGTACCACAACACGGAGGGGCGATGTTGTTCGCAACACATGACGTCAAGGGGTATCCCAGGGGGAAAAGCGGGAAAAGGAAAACATTAGATTGCGCAAAGTGGCGATACATCGTCTCTGCCTACCCTCTGGGACCAAGGCATGAGCATTATGTTATGCATGTTTATGTACATTATCACTTGTAAGGGTAGACAGAAAAAAATATTCCTACGACTTTGTTGTAAATGTTACGTATTCTTCTGTGGTAACGTTTATCGTGATATTTAGTGAGAAAACTATTTGTTGGTTTAGTTAGGTAACCACATAATTATATGCATACATCCACATAATATAATAATATCTTCCACAGAATGTTATCATTTACCAGATAACAGTGCTTGTTCAAATAGCATGAAAGGAGACTGTGTGCCACGATCTCTATGTACTACTAGATGCAGCGTTCCAAACAATCGCTCTGCTCCACGCAACTGTGACTCCGGGAGCCGCAACTCGGTTACATTCACAATGAAACTTGTGCAGTTACTACGCAGAACATTTAATTATTACTAAATATTGACGCTACGGATAAATAGCGTCAATATTTAGTAAATAATTAAATGTTCTGTGTAGTAACTGCACAAGTTTCAAAGTTGAACGATATGCGGCTCCTTGCGTGCAACAGAGCGATTGTTTGGAACGCTCCATCTAGTAGTACACAGAGATCGTTGCTGTGTGCTTAAACATTCTTGGAATGAAAGATTCCGACAAATTACTTGTTTGAATATCTGACTTTTCCCACAGCGGTACGATACTTGATGATTCTTCATTCAGACTTTACGAGTCCACTGCTGGACCTCTCGCAAAGCGCGCCCTCAAACCCAATCCTCGGTTCTTCTCATCCAGACACTGCCAGCTGCCTTACGCAGATCGTCGTTTCGTCTAGCCAGAAGGCGTTCCGTACAACGCCTACCCAGTCGCGGTCTCCACTTTAGAACTCGTTTACCTCAACAGATGTGACCAGCCCGCTGCCACTTCAACGTACTAACTTTTTGAGCTTTGTCGAAGACTTTAGTTCTCTGGCGGATCACCTAATTTCAGATCCTGTCTCTTAAAGAAACTCCGAGCATAGTTCATTCGGTCGGAGGTTTCAGGGAACTCATAAATATTTGTGAAGAATTTGCACATAGCCACGGCTTGAAATATAATGCAAAGAAAAGCGAACTTATGGTGTTCATAGCTGGGACCAAGTGTCCGTCAGAAGTGCCTCCCGTCTCGCTGAATGGTGTCCCTTTAAAGCGGGCACAACAAGTCAAGTACCTGGGTCACGTTGTGACCGAAGATATGAAGGACGACGCGGATATTGAACGGGAACGGAGGGCGTTGTCAGTGAGAGCGAATATGATAGCCCGCAGGTTTGCTCGTTGCTCGAAGGCAGTTAAGATCACACTGTTCCGAGCGTACTGTACATCCTTCTACACGAGCAGCCTGTGGGTGTGTCACTCGCGACGATCTCTCGACGCCCTCCGCGTTCAATATAACAACGCGTTCAGAGCACTGTTGCGGCTGCCCCCCTTCTGCAGCGCGTCGGGGATGTTCGCAGAGGCGCGAGTCAACTGCTTCCGCGCCACGATACGCCAGAGAGCAGCCTCGATGTTGCGGCGGACGAGGGGCGGCGGCAACGGGCTCCTGTCCGTGGTCGCGGACCGCATGGACGGCCCTTTTGTGGAACACTGGCTGGCATTGCATGCTCCAGTGCCCCACAACAGAGCTAGAATATACTAATTGAAATTTATTCTATAATGTAATTTAATTGAATTTATTTAATATTTTGACATCCTAATTTATTTGAATGTTACTAACACCTAGTCATATAAGTATTATTGTATTACGTTACTAACAATAATGGATCATTGACATCTGAATAAACAAATTTAATAATAATAATAGCCTGCTGAGCGACTTTAAGTTTCCGGACTAGTCCCACTGTCAGTGTCCACGTTTCGGCGCCGCAGGTCATTACGGGTAGGACGCACTGATTGAAGACTTTTATATATTAATACTCTGTGGTATACGCGACGAGAAGATATGACGTAACTTCCCAAATGCTGGTTTCAATGTTTCAAATGTTTTATTGCAATCATGTGGTTACAAGGATGGAATATAAAATAAATCGAATCCATAACATGAACCCTGTTAAGGGCACAACAATATCAACTATTTTAAATTCTAACATGCATATTAAACGTTTTTAAAATTTTCCTTTATAGTCTCTGGTCTTTATAGGCTTAGGGATGGGATCTTCAAAGAGTCGGTCGTGATGGTCGGCAGCCTCTGGTGTTGCAGGGAGCGGTGATCGCTTACCATCAAGTGTATCATCTGCCAATTTGCCGCTTAGTTTTAAAAAATAAATTTGTGCTAGCCTAGTCGTGCTAGCTGTAGCTTGACGTATAAGCGCTATTTTCAAAACCGTGCGGTACGTATATCATACCAACGGCTTTCCGGTAAAGGAAATCATCGTGGGGAAACGAGAAAAAATTATGTATATTTCGGAGAAAATAATATTTTCCGAGATATTTCAGAAAATTTCCTACATTTATTAAAATAAATTTGTCCGTGTAGTTAGCTTAGAAATCTTCTCGTGCGTGTCGTCAAGGATTGCGTGTGCGACGCTCCAGCTCGGACGAAGTCGAATTTCAGTAATTTGACGCTGGCCGGATTTAGTACTCATAACGTACTATTTTGTACTCGATTTTCAGATTTTGTACTTAAACAGATCAAAAGTTACAAGAGGGTATTGAAGTCCGAGCTGGAGTGACGCACATAAGTATTACACCAGGGATGGGCAGAGTTCTCCTGTGTATATTAAGATCATTACTGCGATCACCAATCCGCCTGCCAGGCGTGGTGATTACGGCAAATCTCCCAATGGACAGCCCACCAAAAGTGGCATTCTATTGGGGAGGCTTGTGGTATTCTTTAACAGTAGACGTATGTCGGCTGATGATTAAGATGAATTACTCGTATAATATAAACTGGAAATATTGACTTATTTTGCACAAGCACGAAGGCTGATTACCTGGTGATACTTCATCGAGACCCTGGTCCTCGTCCAGCCAGACTGCTGGATCTCCCAATCCGACACCTTGACCCACGGGGACGAGCGCAAAGCGAGCTTCAGCATTGATATCCTGGCGAACAGATTTATTATTATTTATTTATTTGTAACTAGCTGTTGCCCGCGACTTCGTCCGCGTGGACAACTTAACATTACACATTCTTATGTATTACGTGTTACTAAATCCTAAAAGAAATCTATTAATCTGGTTATGCATTAAAAATATTAATATACATAAAAAAACATACTATCCAATTGAAAACCTCCTTTTTTGAAGTCGGGTAAAAATTAGCGTTCCGGCGGCGGTTTCGCCCGTTGCACCACAGTTTTTTAGGTTTCCGTAGCCAAATGGCAAAAAACGGAACCCTTATGGATTCGTCATGTCTGTCTGTCTGTCCGTCCGTATGTCACAGCCACTTTATTCCGAAACTATAAGAACATACTATTGAAATTTGGTAAATGGATGTATTCTGTGAACCGCATTAAGATTTTCACACAAAAATAGAAAAAAAACATTAAATTTTGGGGGTTCCCCGTACTTAGAACTGAAACTCAAATTTTTTTTTTCATCAAACCCATACGTGTGGATAGGTCTAGGTAGGTCTTCAAAAATGATATTGAGGTTTCTAATATCATTTTTTTCTAAACTGAATAGTTTGCGCGAGAGACACTTCCAAAGTGGTAAAATGTGTGTCCCCCCCCTGTAAGAGAATGATAAAACTAAAAAAAATATATGATGTACCTACATTGCCATGCAAACTTCCACCGAAAATTGGTTTGAAAGAGATCTAGTAAGTAGTTTTTTTTAATACGTCATAAATCGTAAACCACAATACTATTATTAAAACATCGATCAAAGTTACAACGAAATACAATAACTTGTATATTATGTTATTTGCTGCTAAGGAACCCTTCATGGGCGAGTCTGACTCGCACTTGGCCGCTTTTTTTTTAATAAAGTTGACATTTACATTTATCATGAATTAAAAGATTATCATATAATCAATAAAAAAAAATATATTTTAATATTGTGCAAATTAGGTGATATTTCCTTCCCCCCCCCCCTCCAATTTGTCCTTTCCATACCCTTTCTTTCTTTCCTTCTCCATCCCCTTCCCACAACGTTGAAAACCCTTTCCTCACCCCTTCCCTCTCCCTACTCCTACCTCTCCCCCTTCCATTAACCCACCCCTTCCTACACCCTTTTTTTACCCTTCCTATGTTGCATATCCAATTAACTGTACAACAAAATGTCTTTCAAACTGGTGGACATGCCTTCCCCAATGAATGCCACAACGCCCTACAGATCCAGCCGCTTCCGGCCACCATCTTCAGGTCGTCCATACACCTGGCGGCAGGGCGTCCCACCCTGCGCGTGGGACGTCGCGTCCCACTCTAGAACCCGTCTGCCCCAACGGCCGTTCGGTACTACGACAGATGTGACCTGCCATTTCAGCTTACTAATTCTTTCGGCTATGTCGGTCACCTTCGTTATTCATCGGATCTCCTCATTACGAATCATATCCCTCATAGAGACCCCGAGCATTGCCCTCTCTATAGCTCGCAGAGCCACTTGAATCTTGTGGATCAGGCCCACCATCAGTGTCCACGTCTCCGCGCTGTAATAATGACAGGCAGGACGCACTGATTAAAGATTTTTGTCTTTAAACATTGTGGAATAGGTGACGTAAAGACTTGACGCAGTTTTCCGAATACTGCCCACCCTAACTGGATTCTTCTGTCAGCTTTTGAAATTGATGCTACCCAACTATATTGTCTGTCCTAGGCAGACGTACTCCTGAACAGCTTCGATATTGACATTGTCGACGATCACCGGTCTAATACAGGGCTACTAATTATCGAATAGCGAACTTTTTGTATCGAGACTTGTGGAAATACCTGAAATACATCAGCTAAAATAAATCTATAAATGAGCTTTAAAACATCTCTGTCACTTTCTGTGTCAAGTTCTTGCAACGTCCAGTAATGTTGAACTATACTTTCATACAAATGATATGAAATGAGAGGTCAACTTGTATATCAGCATCCTGACATTTTATTGAGATATGACTTATACTTATTACTTTATGATATGAGGCCCGAACTCAAAGCTATTAAACAGTGAAAACGCCGTCAAATTCTGTTCAGCAGTTTCCAAGATTAGCCCGTACATACATACATACATACAGACAGATAAGAAATTTTTTAATTATATTTTTGGACTCTACTGGTCTTCAGTAACGTCCGGGCAGTGAAATTTTTTTTTTTAACTACAATGTACAGATTCGCATTTCTTTTGTTTTTTCTACTCTTTTATTATATGTATAGACTATAAATGAGCTTTAAAACATCTCTGTCACTTTCTGTCAAGTTCTTGCAACTACCAGTAATGTTGAACTATACTATCATACAAATGATATGAAATGAGAGGTCAACTTGTATATCAGCATCCTGACATTTTATTGAGATATGACTTATACCAGTATGAGGCCCGAACTCAAAGCTATTAAACAGTGAAAACGCCGTCAAATTCTGTTCAGCAGTTTCCAAGATTAGCCCGTACATACATACATACATACAGACAGATAAGAAATTTTTTAATTATATTTTTGGACTCTACTGGTCTTCAGTAACGTCCGGGCAGTGAATTTTTTTTTTAACTTCAATGTACAGATTCGCTTTTCTTTTGTTTTTTCTACTCTTTTATTATATGTATAGACTATAAATGAGCTTTAAAACATCTCTGTCACTTTCTGTCAAGTTCTTGCAACGACCAGTAATGTTGAACTATACTTTCATACAAATGATATGAAATGAGAGGTCAACTTGTATATCAGCATCCTGACATTTTATTGAGATATGACTTATACCAGTATGAGGCCCGAACTCAAAGCTATTAAACAAAGAAAACGCCGTCAAATTCTGTTCAGCAGTTTTCAAGATTAGCCCGTACATACATACATACATACAGACAGATAAGAAATTTTTTAATTATATTTTTGGACTCTACTGGTCTTCAGTAACGTCCGGGCAGTGAAATTTTTTTTTTAACTTCAATGTACAGTTTCGCTTTTCTTTTGTTTTTTCTACTCTTTTATTATATGTATAGATACCGTTACAGTGGCATTATAGGTAACCTAATGTGGCAATGTAAACAACCACACTTTAATATTTAAATTTTATATCTAGGTAATAAGTTTTTATGCGCATTTTGTCATCTTCTAACAGTGTTACAGCCGCACTTCAAGTGTTAAGTGCCAAATATATCCAACCCCTCCCGAGCCAGAGCATTCAGAGCCCTGACTGCGCGCGTCAGCGCGACCGGCGCGCCCGCGACGATGTTGGTGCGCGCTGCGGGCACGCGCCTGAGGCTCAGATACCGGTCAGATGATAATAATAATGCTCTCAGTGCCTTGTCTCACACCCTATAAGGTTGGCTGGAAGCCAGACGCGAGTCGGAAAACACAGAAAAAGCGGCCAAGTGCGAGTCGGACTCGCCCATGAAGGGTTCCGTACCAGCAAGTAACATAATATAAAAGTTATAGTAGTTCGTTGTAACTTTGATCGATGTTTTAATAATATTATTGTGGTTTACTATTTATGACGTATTAAAAAAAAACTACTTACTAGATCTGGTTCAAACCAATTTTAAGTGGAAGTTTACATGGCAATGTACATCATATATTTTTTTAAGTTTTATCATTCCCTTATTTTAGAAGTTACAGGGGGGGGGACACACATTTTACAACTTTGGAAGATTCTCTCGCGCAAACTATTCAGTTTAGAAAAAAATGATATTAGAAACCTTAATATCATTTTTGAAGACCTATCCATAGATACCCCACACGTATGGGTTTGATGAAAAAAAAATTTTTGAGTTTCAGTTCTAAGTATGGGGACCCCCAAAATTTTTGATTTTTTTTCTATTTTTGTATGAAAATCTTAATGCGGTTCACAGAATACATCTACTTACCAAGTTTCAACAATATAGTTCTTATAGTTTCGGAATAAAGTGGCTGTGACATACGGACGGACAGACAGACAGACAGACAGACAGACAGACAGACAGACAGACATGACGAATCCATAAGGGTTCCGTTTTTGCCATTTGGCTACGGAACCCTAAAAAGCACCTTGAAAAGAAACCTATAAAAGATTATTTAAGAAGGTATTATTACCAAGCAATACAGTTAATTTTTCTGACCGCATAACTAAGTTTGTTTCTAAAGAATTTATGCTGGTTTCTATAAAACTGTGCTAGTCAGACATAGTTTTACTTTTCATTTAATATTTAGACAAACCTCTATCAACTTTAATTATTTAAGATTTTACGCTGTGCAAACGTCGGAGATAAAGGTGCTATTTTTAAGGTATACAAATTTGTGATGTTAAGTTGTTCACGCGGACGAAGTCGTGGGCAACAGCTAGTAAGACATATTTTTTTTTAAATAGCTAATCGTGTCACAATGTAAACACGGAGGCGGCGATGCTGTTCGCCACACATTACGCCAAGTGGCATCACGGGGCGGAAAGCTTGCTTTTCTAGTGACAATATGCAAGTCAATATTTGCACGCTACTACAAATGGCAGAATATGTTGAATTACCTATTACTTAAGATATAATTATTAACCATATTCCAGCGAATAAAGTTCTCATTTCATTTCAACATACAGACTGGGTTCGTACCAGTTCCTTAGGGCTAACACGCACTGCGAATTAATTCGCCGCAATTTTTTCCGCAGAATTCTGTGACATATGGAAGTACGAAGCTGCACGCACTGCGGAAAAGATTTCGCAACCAAATCTGTGTTTTGCTGCCATCGAAATAGAACATCGAAGTAGTACATAGAGATCATTGTTTGCTGCAGATTTCACCGCGCAGCGCCGCGGATGTGGAAAAAAATCCGCGCGGAAAAAATCGCGGCGAACAAAATCGCAGAGGGACTTCCCGATCTACTCTAACCTTTGTGTAAGTGTGCGTAACATACTGTTCTCATTATCTACCACACTCAGGGAAAATCCCGTTTCATATATCGCACGCTTAATAATAAACTGGAATAACTCAAAAATCTGAGATTTTGACTTTTCATCATAAAACTAATTATTTAAGCGTCAAGAATCGATACAGTTCAATCGGCGCGCAGATCGGAGCAAAATGACAGAGTAAACGCATCACCCGTCTCTTTATTATTAACGCGGGCGCACATGCGTTTCATGCTAAAGTGACGTCTGTCAGAGATGAGCCGACTTCGATGTGAACAGGACACGGTTTCGTTAGACCGGCGGCGGAGTAACTCTTAAAAAACCAGTTTATTATCAATGTCATGTACGGAATTTATATTTCTGTTTAGTCATAAAGTGAGTTATCTCGAATTATTTCACCTTTTTAGAAATTAATTTAATCCAAAAAGCGAACTAATCCGATATATTTCAGTTTAGTTTTAATTTTTGTCCGAATTCATGGAAAAAATAAAACTTAATTCAATTTAGTTTTAAGAGGGGCATGAAATTGAAAAAAAACATTTGAAATTATTTCTATTTATAGTTATTATGTCATGATAATACAAAATTAAGATTAGAGTTATTTCGTTTTACTATGAAAAATACTTTCGCAGCCTTATTTTGATTGATTAATGGTCGAGTGACTCACAACCTCAGAGTCAGACTCTGACTCCAATAAGATTGCAAATCCAACTAATAAAAATCCTCCTAGTGATGACGAGTTTGGATTGTATTCACAATTCTGTTCGGAAACCAAATAGATTACAACAAATCCAACAGACATACATAAAGACGAGACTAATGCTTTATTAAGAATTTCCTTCCAATACATATTCGTCAATTAAATAAGGTGAATATATACCTACAATAAAAATAATGCTACATAATATTTAGTTATTTTTAAATACACACGCGCACCAGTCACCATTACACACTCAACCGCAAAACACATAACATGCACATAAACAAATACACCCAGAGATATACACACTGGCGCACCGCTACTACTTTTTACTATTATCATTTATTATACTTACCTGCATACTTACTAAACACATTTTACAAAACTTCTAATCCGTCTACATGCATCATGAAACGCGGGACGATTTGACCCAATCCTTCATCTTATAACAATTAAAGTGATTTAGATTTAAGCGTTAATGATCCTACATTATACACAAAGACAACAATAAAAAAGCGAACCCTATATAATACCATCATCGTCCGAATCCTTATTGTCAAGTTCTGCACCCAATGATCGTTTACCTGTCTATGACGATTCAAGCAAAGTACTACTCAATAAAGAAGCCGCAAACGCACACGTAATACTGCAAACTGGAAACAGAATAAAGCTAAACGTTTGCGTAATCGATGTCAGTCGTATATATAAAAAGCATGTAATATCGCTGAGTTAAGCCTGTATAGAAAAAAATGCACTGAAAAAATTATCACTCATGGTAGATGAATATTTTAAACAGTTTTAGCGTTTAGGGGATTTGTGCAAAGAGAATTTATAAAGGCAGGCCTAAGCAGTGGATGTCTAAAACACAACAACCAAAAAGAACAGACCAGAGCCTAATTCAATACATTAAAAGTATACCTATTAACTCTATTTCAAAAATTTAATCCAAAGAAACGATAGAAATATACGGTAAAAATGGTAACAAAGAAAAAATATAGCTGTTATACGTATTATAATATTCTGTATTGCAGTGTCGACGAGCGAGGAATTCTTCAGCATTTAACTATACATTAAAACTCAATAGCTACAATATGACTTTTACCGAACTAATAAAGATTAATACAAAAAATGGCGCAGCTTATCAACACGTTGCTATTTTGGACTAAGGCTGATGCTAAACATCGAGAACAATTGAAATAGGGTGTGTGTTGAAATTATAAAGAATTTGTGAGAACACGGAGGACCAATTGATCATAATTTTCTATTCCGAAAGTTAGAGGAGACTTAAGCAGACAGTGTTCACAGTTAAATTGAAAAGTTTAAAAAAAGTCTGGACGCATGTAATAGCCCTGATGAAAAATTTAACCTGTTAAAAACTCTAAGAAATGTAAGCCTCCCGTCAATTTACCTACATAAGCTAATATTCGAGGTTGTTGAGGAGGTTGCGGGTTCGAATCCCGCAAGGGGCAAATGTTCGTATGATGAATATGAATGTTTGTACCCAAGTCTTGGATGATTATATATTATTTAAGTATGTATATCCGTTATCTAGTAACCATACCACAGGCTCTGCCTAGTTTGGGACTGGATAATTGGTGTGAATGTCTGAAATATTTATTTTTATTTTATTTTTATTCGATAGTTTTATTTTTTTGAAACGATTGCAGGAAGAATGGAACACAAAAGTTAATTTTGGTACAAACGAAGTTGATTAAAAATTTAACTGGAATGACATAAAAGTGTTGAAGGATACAAAGGGCGACTCATTCAAATTTACTACAAGACGCGCATACAATAAGTTTAAAAAAAGTTTTAAACTTACAATTTAAATTTGGTTCTACAAAACCACTTCTGATGGCTGTTTATTTATAATTTTGAGACTGATTGCAGATTTAAGCTGCAGTTCAATATTTTGGAGTTCTTGTTTTATAATTATTTGTAGTTTTTATGACAAAAAGCAGTTTTTAAGAAAACTTTAACTGGTTTATAAAATACATTTTAAAAATAAAGTGAAATAAATCCTAAAATATGTAGTGGGGTACTATTTTATTTTAATAATAACTGAATTAATAGGTTTTAATTCGCAGAATTTTTTTCAAATCAATATTGATTTTCATCATAAAATGAAATAAGTTAAGAGGTTTTTTTTAAAACGTTAATTTTTTTAATATATTGTTACTTTTTTTGCAATCCTTATACATGACATTATTCATTGCTCATTTGACTATAATATAAGACTAACCAAACCAATAAATAGGCTCCAATCTCACGCGAAAGTTTAAATATTGGCCACGCGGCAACGAGTCAAAACTTTAACAGCGAATACCCAAAAGTTTCTGTTTTTGAGATAATTCACTTTATTATTAAGCGTGCGATATATTATTATCTATACTGATATGGTTCCATTTACCTTATTGCAACTCTTCCTCCCTGTACATTAAAATAAACCAGCTATATAAATAACAGAAAAGATAAAAATTCCTTTTGGCTAGTTAGTTGTTTTTGGCTCGCGTGGACTTCTCACTCTCAATCCGACTACGACTCCGACCCAAACCCCGACGCCCACGCCCACCGCTACACTACAGCCACTACAGGTCCAAATGTAGTCCAAACTCAACGCACACTGAATAGTACGGTACATTATAACTATACTTCTTTGTTATATTGCATACCTACTCATGTATTTGAAAACAAAATTAAAGACTAACTGTTACTCCGAATTAAACCTTATGTTTTTCTGAAAAATCCATCAGAATTGGTTTAGTAGATTTACGTGATGCGTGCACAAACTAACAAACAAACAGAAAAAAATTCAAAAATTATGTTAATATCACATAGCCCCCATTTTTTTTAAATATATAAAATGTACAGACACGCAATTCACGTTTTTTATTTATAAGATAATTTAAAATAAGTACAAATATCCAATACAATCTGTTGTATGTACCTACAATTTATGGCAAATAAATGAAATATATAAAATTTTTTTTACATAATTGTAATTAAATATAAGTCATTATAAACATTATTTATAATGACTAATAAAATACGTAGGCTAATAAAATACATATATAATTATTTAGTGTTATTTATTTATTATTTTTTAAAATTTAAAAATATTTTACATTTTCTTACCTATGATGTGCAGCAACTAGATCTTTTTTACCATATGCATCATGCACAGGTGACACTAATCCTCCAACAACCGTCCCTATCCCTAAGGAATGTATGTAGTCCTTTGCTATTTCTGAAAACAAAAAAAACATCAGGACACACCAATAAACAGGCATTTTTCCACCCCCGTAGCCTAGTCGGTAGTACTCCTGCCTGCGAAGCTCGGGGTTGCGGGTTCAAATCCCGCCCAGGGCAAACATTTATGTGATGAGCACTTGTGCTTGCTTTGTGACTGCTGTTATTTATATAAGTACATTATGTATTTATGGATGTATATCAGCTGTCTGATACCCATAATACAGGCTCTGCATAGTTTGGGATCAGGTGGCCGTGTATGAACGTGGCAGACAAGGAACGTGGCAGACAAGGATGGAATAACTCAAAAAAATAACCAGGTTTCTCTCACTCTGCACCATACATATAAGGTGAATCGCTTACAACTATCAATGTTAGTTTTCTTCCATATGCATAGGATTCATTATGACTTCTGTTGAATTTTGTAGATGTGTTAATGAGAAATTGAACAAGCTTTCTATGAGAATGCGGCTTCTTGTATGATATAAGAAGGCGTTTCTTATTCAATGATATAAGACAGAGGTCAAAGCAAAGTTGCAAACTGAACAAACATGTGCATAACTTGGGCATTACAGACAGTACCCTGTGCAGAGGCTGCCTGCAGGAGAGGGACAGTGGAGCATGTGCTGAGCACTACACTGTCTTGCAACCAGAGAATTTAGATCCTGACAATGGATTCTGACCTCTTGGTATTAAGAAACCAGCAAATGCACAAACTCTCACATTTGTAGAGTCATTTCAGGGACTGCCAAGCCCAACAAGAAAATCATCCAGAACAGGTCCAACTTGTACAATTTATACTAAGTTGTCTGTCCTCAGTGGGAATCTAACTTACAACCTCTGGCTCTTATTTTATTTTCCTCCGAGTATTTTAATAAAACACTCTATTGTGTAAAATTCAATGTCAGTATATGATTAAAAAACATCCATAATTTTGTGGTTCCTGGCACTTGCACCGATCTATTGGCAGTCATGGTCAGTGTGTACAAAAGGGGGCAATACTTAAGGACTTACAATTATTATTATTTTTTAATTGTGGAAAAATTATTGAGTATGGATATATTTTTTTCATTTCAAAACATTGAATCCACACAACAAAATATTAAATAAAGATATTTACGTCTTTAGTGACCAAACTGTTAGCACAAATGTAACAAAATTTAAAGGAAAATTAGAATAATAGTGCACTTTTGCCCTTTAACTAAACTTACCAAACATTCGCAGATGCATGTACGTCGGAGGGCTAAAACTGCCGCAAGCCATCAGCACTATCTTTTTCTGCGACATTCTGTTCATTTAATATCACAACACTGAATAATACTTTTATTTAAAAGGGTTTATCATCACAACAAAAATATCTTTTCCCACAAATCGATATCATATGCCGACTACATTAAAGAGCTTTCTATTCTGCTAGGAAATTCGTGCACATTTGTGTGCTCTGCAAATATTTCGGATTGTAGAAATGTCAAAACCATTTTTAATGCAAAAGAAATCAATAATAAACAGTATCATAAAATCTTTCCCACAAAACTACAAATCATAAATAAACATTAGCGTAGCGTAAAACGGGATGCCTTTAAAAGTAATCAACCAAGTTTACAGTAGCCAAGCTTGCTAGCCGAATAGGTCATTCACGTTGCCTTTTAGATTTATTCAAGTTATACGTCAAACTGACAGCATATCATTTACACGTTCCATTTTACACTTATCACAAACCAGAACCCTCTTTCTCTCTCTCTTGAAGAATATGTATATTGTTATCCTTTTCACATAGCTTAATAATTATTAAATTATTTTTGATGGAGCCGAGGCGAGGATCGAACGGAACGTGATTATTTTCCTCAATTTTTCATGTGGAAAAATAACAACAGTATTTAAAATAGGTATTTTTTGCCCGGCAGCATATCAGTCACTCGCTCAAGCTCAAGATAAGCGCCGACATTCACCTAAACCACAATATTGACCTTATGAAACTGAAAAGATCGTGCAATACCTGGACACTTTGAGCCTTGCTTTATTTTAATTCACAAAATGAGATTGACTTTGAGCTTGTTGTCGTCTGTGGTGCAAAGAAGGCCTTTTTACGTGACCACGCCGATATTTTACGTAAATGCCGGTAAGTAAAAGTCGAGGCAACCTTTATATGTCAACTTGATTCTAGATGTTTTGTAACACTTTGTTTTGCGGAATTATTGTGCCTTAACTGCATAATAACAAAGGCCATAATGAATAAGAAAAAAACACTTTGTTTTTTACATATCTATTAAAACTTAGTTTATGAGGATATTATTTAGAAGGGCTGTACTGGTCAGAGAAAAATAGGAACATTTTCAGTATTTCGCATTATTTTTTTAATACTATATATTACACACTGAAAAGATAAGACTACTGCTAAGAAACAATACACAGGGTGACTTATGCCTGAGATTTCTTCCAGCAAGCCCACTTCTTGAGTTTAGTTATTTAGTTTATGTTTTCTTTGTGTTGTAATTATTTTTTATGAATGTAGCTCCTCATCTGGGACACCTGTACTCTGCAGTGGTGGCTGATGCCATCCAGAGATTCGAGAAGTTGACCAGTCCTGACTGCAATGTCATATTTACCACAGGTAATTGAAATCCTTACACAATTTTCGAGATTTTACCAGTTTTTTTTTTTATTTCTGTGATATTTCATTACTGAGATCTTTAATCCGCCTGCAACGTGTGGTAGATTACAGCAAATTCCCTAATGAATAGTCCAGCAAAAGTGGCATTCTTCTCTGGCGGCTTATGTTCAGTAATGGACATATTTTGGCTGATGATGATAGATAACTATCACTGTTAGAAATCACAAAGAAACAAAACAGATAAAAGTTATCTATTTTTCCAGTAGTCTATTTGAATGAAACTGACACTGACTTATGGAAGCACCAGCTATAAGGTGCCTTTCCATTTAAAATAAATAATTAAAATATTTTTTAAATCACAGGCACAGATGAACATGGCACAAAGATCCAGCAAGCGGCCGCCAATGCAAAGGTTTCTCTCCCTGAATACTGCTCAAAGATATCAGATGATTACAGACAACTGTTCCAGGAGTTTGGGATTGGGTACACAGACTATATACGAACCACGGAGGAGAGGCATAAGAAGGCTGTCAGACATTTTTGGGTAAGGAGTTAATAAATAACTAGCTGTTGCCTGTGGCTTTGCTCACATTCACTCGAAACAAGGTGCATTTTCGAGGAATTTAAAGGTAAAGGTACCTAGTTAATGCACAAATGGTTGATAACATGCATGCAGTGTTCCTTTAAAGTCACATCATCGCTAGGGAATGCAATCTTTTGTGAGATTTTTTTTACGAATTAACACAATAATAGAATAGGTAGGTATAGGATATAAATTATAAGAAATAAGATTATTATTGAATAGTCATTTATTTTTAACAACCTTATCAATCAAATAATGTCTTCTTTTTTATTTGAAAATTCAATAATTAAGTAATTAAATATATTTTTCTAAATCATCAGTCCTAAATTTTTTTGGAAAATTATGATAAACTGATTTAAAAAACCAGCCAGTTCGTTTTCTGCAAAATATTTGCAAAGAATAATGCGAAACCATTATTCTCATTCATATATTCAGGATTTTATTATTTCAATAACTATTAGAATTTCGACCATGAAGTATAGACATAGCCTTTTATGTAGATAATAAATTATGTGTTAAAAAATACTTTGTTCTGGTACTTTATTTTTTAGCATCAGACCACCTAGTAGCTATATCACTTTGATTATTTAAGATATCTTTATTAGTTAAGAAATGATCGGCTGTTGACGCTTTCCTGTTCCACTCTGTATACTGGGTATTCTATTTTATTCATACATACATAACTCTAAGGCCTTGGTCCCAGAGGGCGTAGGCAGAGACGATGTATCGCCACTTTGCGCAATATAATCACTGGCTTCCCTTCGCCCGTGATACCCCATGACATGATGTGTTGCAAACAACATAGTTAAACAACATTTTATTCATTGGACTAATATAAATGTGAAAGTGTGTATGTTTTTCAATTATTGCATTAAATAAATAAAACATGGTTACAAATGGTGTCTGTGTATTGATTGAGGACGCCATTAATGACTTGCAGCTAAATCACGGACACCACAGACAACCTACAAATGTTTATGAAAAAAAGAAATAATATTTATGGAAACAAAGCATTTCCATTGGGATATTACACGATGTTACGGAGAACTCGTTTGATTGTTTCATTCATGGTATTGGAAAACAATAACTATTTAAACTTGTTAGGTCAAAAATACCATACATTACATAACAAACATTGGAGCAAACAAATTCAATGGGAGCTTTGGCTTTGCATGGGTTTGGAAAGTCTGGATAAATTTGGCTGACAGATAGAAATGGTGCCCAATACTCGTTAATGGATAAATAATATTTGCGTATGGAACTAAGGAGCCGCAGCTTCACATCCAAAGAGCCGCATGTGGCTCGCGAGCAGCAGGTTGCTGACCCCTGGCCTAGTCGATTGATCGTTAAACTCGAGCGCCAAAAGTCGTAGATTCGATTAATACTAGGGACAGACCATTTGTGAATTGTATCCTTTTCTAACTCTCATCGTACAGTAGAAAATCGTAGTTTATGAAATTGGAATATATTGGTGTTATAGTATTACGCATTACAATAAGCTGCGTATTTCGCCAGTGCTCTAGTTGGGGTTCACTGTTTTGCTGATTCGCACATTATCAAAAATCTTCAAAATGTCTTGTTTCCAGAAAAAGCTATCTAAACGTGACTACATATACAAGGCGAACTACTCCGGGTGGTACAGCGTCAATGACGAAGCCTTCGTGCCCGAGGCACACGTCAGGGACCAGCTGCGAGGAGACGAGAAGGTGAGGAAGAGAGATATATGGAGCTCATGCTGCGACACCTGTCTTTGTTTCATCATCAGGTTATTTTTGTCTCCACTGCAGGAGCACAACCCTCTCTCATCTACCGGAGACAGACGGAGGATTAGGCCTACACTCCCCGCGCTGGCCAGACGGGTTGGGGAGGCCTGATTGATGTTTTATAATGTATTCCCTTAGTCGCCTTGTACGACATCCACGGGAAGAGTTTGAGTCTTTGTTTATCCGACTAATATTAAAAAATGCGAATGTTTGGATTCTTGTTACTCAATCACGCTTTAACCACTGGACGGAACCGAATGAAAATTGACACATATATACGTTAGGTCCTGGAACAGGACATAGGATAGTTTTCATGCCGAAAAACATTTATTCCTACGGGAAACCAAATGAATCGTTAAAAGCAGTGTGTAAATATTGAAACCTACGCGGACGAAGTAGCAGGCAAAAGCTAGTGTTCTATATAACTAATAATGTGTATATATTTATTGCTAGCATAAGACTTTTCAATACTATTCTTTTAAGTTTTAATGCAAAAGAAAAATACGGCTACATCATATCATCCGTTAAACGTCCAATACATAGGCCTTTCCCAATGAACGCCACCACAACCTGTCCTCCGCCCTCCGCATCCAGCCGCTTCCGGCTTCACGTACGGCTTACGGCCTCCTAATTTTGACCCCTTCCGGAACTGTGCTGCCATCTATTTTGGTAGCGAGACAGTTCTCTCTCAATCTAACAGCAGTCGCGAGCACGATTGCAAGCGAATACGATTAGTAAATCAATAAACCCCACAATTCAACTAAAACTGTGTGCACCAAGTGCTAAAATAGCATCCAGGGTACCCTGAGGAAAGAACCATGCTGTGGTGTTCCAATAAGCTTGGCACGCTTAAGACTCAGAAACCTTTGCCTAGAGCAATCCATCAATCACTGGAATTGCATGCCAGGATTGAACCACTCGAAGGACTAATCAAGGCTTACAATCGTAAGTCTGCCCAAGAAGCTTTAACGCTTAGCAGGAACAACTTATGCATAGTAGTGAGAGCTCTCACGGGACATTTTGGGCTGAACAAACACATGTTCAACCTCAAGCTCCGAACCACAGGAGTGTGTAGCCTCTGTGAGGAAGCAGAGGAAACCCCCATGCACCTCCTGTGCTTGAGTGGCCCACTGATGCGCAAAAGAAATACACACCTAGGTAACTACTTGCTTCGCCCTGACGAAGTAAAACAACTCAGTGCTAAAAGCATTGTGTAGTTTCTAACTGCTGCAAAGCTTAACTTATGGTGGCGACCACAATAGACTAGCAATGGTCGCAGTGATACAAGGTCTTTACTGAGACCTTGAAATAGCCCCAACTCGAATAATAGTAACGAAGACGACGGAAATTCTGTTGATTATTCTAAAACCCTTCGCCTTCACATCCCTACTACTCCTCTAAATTCTATGATCAATCTTTTACACCTGTTTCGCTCAGTCATTGCCCTTAGAATAGAATGACTTTATTTGGCAAACACAAATACAACACAGGAATTAAAATTGACGACATAAATATGAAAAAAAAAGCAAACAAATTACATGACCATTAAAACACAACAGAAAAAAATTACACAGTGTTGTAGTGTGACGCCAGAAAGGTCCCCAGCTCAGCTTATGCTGTAGCAAGAGCTGCAGCGCTGATTTTCAGTGAGGCCGCCAAATGACTCACGGACGCAGTTGGTACATCGCAAGCAAGAAATGAAAATATTTATATACTTATTAGATTTATATGTGAACGGGTGTGAAAGGTGTCCACAGTAGTCAAAGTCAAAGTCAAAATCATTTATTGCATATGAGTACACTTGGTACATTTATACACGTCATTTTTTTTATCGACTACCGCTTCCTAGGTGTTAGCGCTGTGAAGAAGAAACGGCGCAACAAACTTCACGCAACACATCTTTTAAAAATCAAGTTTGCATACAATTAATAAAGACTTTGCGAAGCTGGATTAACATTAGTACCAGGCATCTTTGTCATTCAAATAATCGTTTACTCTATAATAGGCTTTCTTACAAAGTTGTTTTTTAATAGAAAATATGTATTTGTATTTCTTTACCTCTATACCCTTGTATTTCTTTACAAACCAGGAACTAAACAAAATCTCTCTGTTTTTCAGGTAAAAGTGTCTGTAGACTCAGGGCATGTACTAGAGTGGACAGAGGAGACAAACTACATGTTCAGACTTAGCGCATTCAAAACACACCTGCAGGAGTGGCTCAAAAACGGTAAGGATTGTCCAGAAAAAGGCGAGAGACTATCATCAGCCTACATACGTCCACTGCTGAACATAAGCCTCCCTAATAGATTGACACTTGTGGTGGGCTGTCCGTTGGGGAATTTGACATAATCACCACGCTTGGCAATCGAATTGGTGATCTCTGTGATGATCTTAATATACACAGGAAAAGCTGCCCGTCCCTGGTGCAATCCCTTAGTCGCCTTGACGACACCCACGGGAAGATTGGGGGTGGCCCTATTCTAAGCGGGGAGCCTTAAAATTCCACACAATACTTGACAATAATCATAATCATTTATTGCCAAGAATAGGTAAATACAGACACACAGAAAATGTTATATTATAGATTAGGGCCGCTATACCTTGCCTTTTGTATAAGCATGCAATATTTATTAAAATTCTACTAATACATTAATTAATAAATTATTCAAACCAAAAAATTAAACATAAGGTCAAAGTAAAATGTAAAATCAATCAACCAAATGTAAAATGTGAAGATTGAAATAAAAACACGATTTTAATTACTTTTACAAAAGTGGCATCTCATAGAACTTTTCCTAAGATTCGGGGTGGTCCTATTCTAAGCTTTCGGGGTGGTCCTATTCTAAGCTAGCAACCAAACGGCAACCACATTAAGTATTTATATGTCGGGTTCGTTGGGCTGATATATGTTCAGGGGCCGCTTGGTAGATTCGGGGAAGGTGGTGATATCATAAGACATAAACTACAGCTTTACTACTTTTATTTCACTTCGAATAATCAATAGGTAGTTACAACATAAATAGAGAAACGGTCCGTACGCCGTGCCGTCTGAATCCATACTCTCCGTACGCTGCGGCGAGTCTGTCTTTTATACAAGCGTGCACCTGCGTTTAGTCGCAATGGGGAAGCGCTGAGGCGGGCGCTACGCCGCGCGCAGGTGTTCACAATGACGATCCGTCGGTCGTTTAACATCATAGTAGGGAAGCGATGGTACGATGTCAGCCATGTCACGAGTCCGCCGCCGTCATATATAAAAATTTTTTTTGGAAACAAAATTTTGTTACCAAAACTACCTTTTTTACATTTTTATTTTAATTTCATTACTTTTTAGCATCAGGCCACCTTATTTTATGTCACGTATTTCGGATGATGATGATGCTAACAGTTGGTTGAAATGTATCATTTCAGATGGAGTGATAACTCCTCACAAGTTCCAGAAGCAGTTACAAGATCTGTTGGAGAACGAGGTGTATTTCCCGGATATATCTGTCAGCAGACCGTCCTCCAGGGTGCATTGGGGTATACGGGTACGTCTTATCTGTGATCGCCTCGTTAGCCTTGGTCGTTAGACTCCAACGCCAGAGGTCGCGGGTTTGATTTCCACCAGGTACAGACAACATTTGGAAAACTGCATAATTTTTTTAAAACATCCTAGTTTGGGACACTTTGGGAATAGACAAGTGTTGTATCTAAAGCAATAATAGGTCGTATGTAAAAAAAATATGTTTTGAGTTAACTGGGGCATTCAAAACATAATTTTTTGCCATCTCTAAAGTCTGCCAACCCGGACAAGTCAACAGAGCCTTCGGCCTCATCATCACTTACCACCAGGTGAGATTGAGGTCAAGCGCATTTAATTAAATCGATCAGTAAAAAAAATAGTTTTAATTGTTGTATGTCAACTTTTTATTGGAAACTTTAAAACCCGGAGTACAAATGACACTCTGCCCGGACGCTCCCCGGACGCCCCGCTCCGTAAACTGGGACAAATCCTGGGAAACCCGGACGAATGGCAAGGTATATATGCTGGTATCAATAAAACCTCTGGAACTTATGAGGAAAAGACGAGAAAATTCACAGGCCACATCGTCAGAACAACAGGCGCTCAATAAAACTATTCGCAAACGAATACGAATTGACCTCCGACGCTACAATACGCGCCTCATTAAAGAGGCCATTGAGCAGAACAGGGGGTCAAAAGTATTCGTTCAGCAACTACAGAGAAGCCACCTGACGAAACTTAAGACCACGAGTGGTAGAACCGTCACCTCTAAGCCAGAGCTACTCGCTGAGATTAGAGACTTCTATGGCCGATTGTACGCTTCGCATGCCTCGCAACCAGAGCCCCAAGTGACTGATGCCAGAGCCACGTTAACCCGCCACAATCCGACGAACTGCCAGAAGTCAGTCTGGACGAAATTGGGATGGCTCTCAAACAGCTCAGAAATGGGAAAGCCCCTGGAGAAGATGGAGTTACTTCAGAGCTTCTGAAAGCAGGAGGTATACCTGTACTCAAGGAGCTACAGAGGCTCTTTAACTCCGTTATTCATACAGGGAGTACCCCGAGGGCGTGGAACAGGAGCATTGTCGTTTTGTTCTTCAAAAAAGGAGACAAAACCCTACTTAAAAATTATCGGCCCATCTCGCTCCTGAGCCACGTTTATAAGCTGTTTTCGAGAGTCATTATAAATCGTCTCGCAAGAAGATTTGACGACTTCCAGCCACCGGAGCAGGCCGGGTTTTGAGGAGGATATGGCACCATAGACCACATACACACGGTGAGGCAGATTATACAGAAGACTGAAGAATATAATCAGCCCCTATGTTTCGCATTCGTGGACTATGAGAAAGCATTTGACTCCGTCGAGACCTGGGCTGTTCTGGAGTCCTTGCAGCGATGCCAAGTAGACTGGCGGTACATCGAAGTATTGAGATGTCAGTATGACGTCGCGACAATGTCAGTCCAAGTACAAAACCACCAAACACAACCTATCCAATTGCACAGAGGAGTGAGACAGGGTGACGTCATATCCCCAAAATTGTTCACAAATGCATTGGAAGATGTGTTCAAGACGCTGGACTGGAACGGACAGGGCATAAACATAAACGGCGAGTACATCTCCCATCTACGCTTTGCCGATGATATCGTCATCATGGCAGAATCGCTGCAGGGCCTTCAGGAAATGCTGGACAGCTTCAACGCTGCATCTCGACGTGTCGGTCTCGGAATGAACTTGGACAAGACTAAGGTCATGTTCAATGATCACGCTACTCCGGGACTGACCATAGTCGATGGTAAGGCACTCGAAGTTGTTCACGAGTATGTCTACCTCGGGCAAACTCTGCAACTAGGCAAAAACAACTTCGAGAAGGAAGCCGACAGGAGGATTAGGCTAGGCTGGGCAGCATTTGGGAAGTTACGTCATATCTTCTCGTCGCGTATACCACAGTGCCTGAAGACAAAAGTCTTCAATCAGTGCGTCCTACCCGTAATGACCTGCGGCGCCGAAACGTGGACACTGACAGTGGGACTAGTTCGAAAACTCAAGGTCGCTCAGCGGGCTATGGAAAGAGCTATGCTCGGAGTTTCTCTAAGGGACAGGATCCGAAACGAGGTGATCCGCCAGAGAACTAAAGTCTTCGACATAGCTCAAAAAGTTAGTACGCTGAAGTGGCAGTGGGCTGGTCACATCTGTCGGAGAACCGATTACCGTTGGGGTAAACGAGTTCTCGAGTGGAGACCGCGACTAGGCAAACGTAGTGGGGGGCGCCCCTTGGCTAGATGGAGCGACGATCTGCGTAAGGCGGCTGGCAGTAACTGGATGAGAAGAACCGAGGATCGGGTTCAGTGGCGCACCTTGGGAGTGGCCTATGTCCAACAGTGGACTCTTTCGGGCTTGATGATGATGATGATGAATAAAACCTCACAAGTCACAAGTTCCTTGTCTTATGTCAGTAATATTTCGTATTTGGTAAATGCCGTCAGACCTGTGTCAAGTTTATTCGGGCTCACAAAATATTGGGCTAGGCATGGATGGAGTTTTTTTTTTCCATACGTACTATATTTTGCGGGCGATGATAGTTAAACTACCGGCGTAGGTTAGTGTCGCTTCTTTACGTATCTAACTACCTAGTAATATTAAGTATTCTTTGCTATCTTACATACATGCATAATTCTCACGCCTTGGTCCCAGAGGGGTAGGCAGAGACGATTTATCGCCACTTTGCGCAATCTAATGTCTTCATCATCAGGTTATTTTTGTCTCCACTGCAGGAGCACAACCCTCTCTCATCAGCCGGAGACAGACGGAGGATTTGGCCTACATTCCCCGCGCTGGCCAGACGGGTTGGGGAGGCCTGACTGATGTTTTATAATGTATTCCCTCAGTCGCCTTGTACGACATCCACGGAAAGAGTTGGAGTGGTCCTATTCTACTCTACCGGAAACCACACGGCAGTCTAATGTCTTGCTTGGAGTTTTTTCATGTGAACATGTACATGTCTACAGGTGCGATTCATTTCCAGGTGCCAGGCGACGAGACTCAAAGCATATACGTGTGGCTGGACGCTTTGATCAGCTACCTGTCCGCTATAGGGTACCCCGACGAGGACGCCATGATGTCGCGGGGCAGGCCCTGGCCGGCAGATGTGCAGGTCGTCGGGAAGGATATACTCAAGTGAGATTGTACTCTATTTATACGCACACTAAGTTAAGGATAAAAGGAATAAGGACAAAAAGGAAAGGATGATGGCCGTTTTTTGTATGGAACTTAGTACACACCGACTAATTGAAACCGATAACAATAAATGATACGCCAATGAAGAGGTCTTATTTAGTAGAACAGTAGTTACTATGACGGATGATCTCAGTTAGCTGTATTTTAAGCGGTATGGGCAGGATTGGTATGTTTTAAACAAAGTGTTTAAAACATCTATTTTAAACATGTTTTTTATGGTTTAAAACTGTTTAAAACATGTTTTATATATAAAAAAAACTGTTTTATCCAACCCTGGTTATGTGCCTTATAGTACCCACGTGCTACTGCTACCAATTATAATCTAATAAATAAAAACGTAAACTTCGCGTGTCTGTACATTGAAGATATATTTAAAAAACAAATTGGGAGGTTAAGGATAAGTAATATTTCAGGCATTTTTGAATTTTTTGTCTGTTTATCTGTTTGTTTGTGCACGTATCACTTAAAAACTACTGAACCGATTTTGATGGAGTTTTCATAGCAACATAGGGCTAAACTCGGAGTAATATATAGGCTTTATTTCATCGCAATCGGTTAACTTAATCAAAAGTTATGGACATTTTTAGTTTTCAAGTACATTATTTGTAGGTAAAGTTAGTACGCAGTATAACAAAGAAGTATAATTTTAATGTTCCGTACTATTTAGATTGCGATGAGTTTGGACTACGTTTAGAGCTGAGAGTGGGAGCGGGAGTGGGAGTGGAAAGGGGAGCGAATACTGTAGGCCACGCGAGCGGAGCCGCGGGCACAGCTAGTAAGTACTAAACGGCTCATAACGGCGACAATACAGCTGGGATTAGCCGCTCCTACTCTTTGACTCTTCCTTTAAAAAGATCCAAGTTGTACTTGTCCGGAAATACCGCAGCTGGCAGGGAGTTCCATTCCTCGGCAGTTCGCATTCGAGAACGTGAACTAAATTACTTTGCAGATTCCACGGCATCTACTGGCCCGCCTTCCTGATGGCGGTGGGCTGGCACCCGCCGCGGCGCCTCGTGTGCCACTCGCACTGGACGGCGGACGGCGCCAAGATGTCCAAGTCGGTGGGCAACGTGGTCTGCCCGCGCGCCGCGCCCGTGGACCGCTCGGCGCTCAGATACGTGCTGCTGAGGGAAGCCACCATGGCTGACGATGCTAGTGAGTTTCTGGAACACGCTCCTGAGATTCTGAGTAGTCTCTGGTGCGAACTGGAAATGTGCAAATTTGTAAAACTACACAAAAACTTATTAGAAGAACTTTGTATAGAATCCCCTGACTTACGGCCGAGAGACAAATTGATACCAAGCTACATTTTGTAAGATATACCAAATGGCTATAAAAATATACAATCATTTACTGAAACATATAAAGCTTATAGAAAAATTCTCCACATTGATTAAAAAAGTTAACAGAGTTATTAGTAACAAGATGTTTTTATAATATACAAGAATTTTTTTAACTGCCACGCAGTTTTTAGGACTGCCACGCCGGAGGTCGCGAGTTCGAATCCCGCTAGGGGCAAATGTTCGTATGATGAATATGAATGTTTGTACCCAAGTCTTGGATTTTTATATATTTATTTAAGTATGTCTATCCGTTATCCAGTAACCATAGAACAGGCTCTGCCTAGTTTGGGACTGGATAATTGGTCTGAATGTCTGACATATTTATTTATTTATATACCTACATATACTCAAATAAATACATAAGTATGTATCAATAGATACTTATACCTTATAAATATCAAATATCATATCATAAATAACAATAGTAATTAATTAAGTTAGATATAAGATCGCGACACCCTCGCAGGGTCATGTTGGGAAATGAACACCTGTGCAATAAATAAATATTACTATGACTCTTGCCTGATCAAAAATATATGTCGGCGAAATAATAAAAGAGGAGCTGATTTGGAGGCACAGTGTGTGCTCGGCGCGCCGTTCGGCGAGCGTCGCGAGCACGCGCTGGGCGGGGCGGGCGCGGGGCAGGGCGCGGGGCAGGGCGCGGGCGCGGGGCAGGGCGCGGGCGCGGGGCAGGGCGCGGGCGCGGGGCAGGGCGCGGGCGCGGGGCAGGGCGCGGGCGCGGGGCAGGGCGCGGGCGCGGGGCAGGGCGCGGGGCAGGGCGCGGGGCAGGGCGCGGGGCAGGGCGCGGGCGCGGGGCAGGGCGCGGGCGCGGGGCAGGGCGCGGGCGCGGGGCAGGGCGCGGGGCAGGGCGCGGGGCAGGGCGCGGGCGCGGGGCAGGGCGCGGGCGCGGGGCAGGGCGCGGGCGCGGGGCAGGGCGCGGGGGCGGGGCAGGGCGCGGGCGCGGGGCAGGGCGCGGGCTCGAGGCAGGGCTCGCTCGATACGCGTGCGGAGCGCAGGCACTACACGGACGGATCGTCTGCCTTCTAAAATCGTTACTTGATGATTTGAACTTTGTAACGGCGTTAAACTCAATTTGGGAGCCCACACTTTCGGCGGAACCAGGAACCTACGACATATATGTTTGGCACTCTGGACTTGGCAGCATCACATGTCACCCAACTCGATCCCTGGCGGATATACACTGATGAGGGTGAGAGTGAGAACTACATTTTGGAGATAGGTAGTAGTTGTGGTGGGTGGTAATAGAAGTGTAGGGGGAGGGGAGAAGAAAGAGGCGGTAAGGGGTGAGGGATGTGGGATAGGGAAGAGGAGATCAAATGACAGGGGGTTTAGGAAGGGAGATGGTAACAGGAGAAGAGTGGTCGGAGAGAGGGAGATGGGGAAGCCACGTATTTCAGTGGTCTGCGCGTACGAAGTCGCGGGCACAGCTAGTTAATATAATTATGTAATTTAAGTCATAATGACAATTTGTTTTGTGACTAAATAATTATATTCTGTTTATGTAACCAATATATATAAATAAATTAGAAATATAGGATCGTACCATACGGACAGATGGAAGACAAAGGTCTTGAATTCCAGATGGACCGACAACCTGAAAAATTGAAGGCGGAAGGTTGGACGAGGAATGCAGAAGTACTATATCCAGTTTTATCTTGCAGCGGAGACCGCTCACTAGGAATCTTAGTATCGTAATAGTCTAAAATATACAATATTACTCCCAGACTACAGCGAGAAGAAGCTGATAAACATCGCCAACGCTGAGCTGGCCGACACGCTGGGCAACCTGGCCAGCCGGTGCTGCGGGGCGGCGCTCAACCCGCGCGGGGAGTTCCCGCCGCTGCACGCGCACGAGCTGGGCGCGTGGCGCGCGCGTGACGTCACGCGCGCGCTCATGGACCGCGTCGAGCGGCTGCACGGTCAGATAACGGATACAACCTTTAGTAGCTGACTGATACCTTTTATAATGATCGATACCTTCTACAACTGGTTGATACCTTCTATAACTGGTTGATACCTTCAGTAACTCTAACTTTATTATACACTACTGATACCGTAGACTGATATCTGGCAGCGGTTACACGGTGACATTACAGAATGATACCGAAATCCTCATAATTAATCTATACCCATTAAGTAACTGACAGATACCAAGGATTTCAGCAAGTTATTGACTAGTTATACCTTTTGTAACTGGTTGATACCTTTACAAATGTCTTCTGTAGTTTCGGTAACTGGTTACTACCGTTTGTTACTGACTGGTACCCAAGGTAGTTTCGCTACCTGCACTGAGAGTTCCCGGCTTTAAATATTTTACCTTTAATAACTTATTTGTAACTGGTTTATACCTTCCGCAATACGCTGGTTTCTTCAGTAAATAAATCAATATCTCTTTCCAGAGGTCTGCCACCTGCACTACAGCAACTACCAATTCTACAAAGCAGTCGATGCCGTTATATACGTTCTGCACCTCGCTAACTTATTCTTCGAGACCCACAAACCCTGGGAATTAAGAAAGAATGTAGAACTACAGAAAGAGTTAGACGTAATACTACACATAACTATGGAAACTCTCCGCATATGCGGTATCATACTTCAGCCAGTAATACCAGAGTTGTCTGAGAAATTACTAGATAAATTACAGATAGGAAAGGACTGTCGGAGCTGGCAACACTGCGAGAAGCCGTCGTGGAGTGTGAAAGGAGCTATATATGAGACGAAAAATATACAAAGTGGGAAATTTGTGCTGTTTCAACGGGTTTATGCTGACAAGAAACAGAAGAAGGCCAGTGCGTAAGAAATCTCAGATTTAATGTTGGTATGGGCAGGCTCACTCGCTGTGACAAATACGTAAAATACGCAAAAACACCAATATCGCCGTGTACTTGCCTGATCAGGGAGGTATGATTGTCGCTCTAGACCTACTCCATCGATATGTCGATGCAGTCAATCCACGATAGAACAAATAATAAATAATAATAATAAATATCTCAGACATACACACCAATTATCCAGTCCCAAACTAGGCAGAGCCTGTGGTATGGTTACTAGATAACGGATAGACATACTTAAATAAATATATAAACAGCCAAGACTTGGGTACAAACATTCATATTCATCATACGAACATTTGTTATAATGTCCGTAATTAGTCAAATTTAGTAGCAAAAAACTAGATTTAGTCGGTCGGCTGTTTAAAAGTTATAGGGGTATGTTACGCTATGTACTGTGGTTCCGTAGATATCAAGAATAAGGTTTCTTCTTGTATGGGAACTTTCAATACCCTATAACTTTTAAACGGAGGACCGATCATATCTGATTTTTTGCGACTACAGGTCCATACCATGAAAGAAAATAATTTTTCACACTTCATAAGTCTGTCTTAGTTATAAAAGTTTGTCTTAGTTTTTAGACATCTGCCAAAACGGAAACCCTTATGGCGAAGCTTTTTTGTCTTGATTGTCTGGCGGATAACTCAAATACGAGTACTACTAAAACTACTGGACCGACGATGTTATTGCAATTTCAAGGAAATAATTTCTTTTTCGAGACATTTCAGGAAAAGTAAAAAAAATTACGTTTTCGATAGATTTCAGCAAAACTAAAAAAGAAATTGACGAATTGTGTACGACGTACACTTTGCTGACTTTGTCTAATTAAGTGTATGACTGAATGTTTTAGTTAATAATTTAATGGAATCTTGTCAGTTCGCATAATTTCATTGGATAAAAACTTTTGTTTTGTGGCTGCTTTTATGCGGAGGAGTAACACATCTATGAATTTGCTACGTGTGTGATTTATACAAGCGTGCTTGGATCCTCCTTTCCCCGCGAAAAATGACAGGATATTCCGTTCCAGAAGAAACGCTAGGCGTCTCCCCATAGGCATTGGCGCGACTTGTGTGATTACTGAGCAGTATCGATCAATTACGTATAAAAAAACGCATGTGTAAAAGTAAACAACAAGATGACTTGATACATACATATTGTTCACGCCTTGGTCCCAGAGGGGTAGGCAGAGACGATGGATCGCCAATTTGCGCGATCCCAGGGTTGGATAAAAAACAGTTTTTTTTTATATAAAACATGTTTTAAACCATGTTTTAAACAATAAAAAACCTGTTTTAAATAATAAAAAACATGTTTAAAACATATGTTTTAAATACTTTGTTTAAAACATGCCAACCCTGCGCGATCCTGACACACCTCGTATTCGTCAACATTCATGCACCTCATTTTATTCTTCTCACTGCGGACCCCAGCCTTTTTGAGGACGTTACTAATTTGATCCTTGAACGTCCTCCTAGGACGACCTCTAGCTGTAGTTCCACATTCGCGCTGTATATCTCTTTTGTCACTCTTCTCTCACTCTTACGCTCAAAACGTCCAAACCAACGCAACATCTTCTCTACCTTCGTTACTACATCTTTATAAATACTCCCTTATTCCCCTCTAGCCATATCATGCATTAAATACTTTCGTTTGAAAGCAGCCACAATTATGCAAGCAAGCAAAATGAGCGTAGTAAAGTTTTTGTCAAAATCGGTTTTCAGTATACCTAACTGAAATTTTATCAAACGTAATTGTTTACCAAAGTTATTGCAAATTATTATTTATTGAGATTATTAGCCAATTATTTATTTAGTTTAATAGTTTGCGAGATTGCTTCCAATGTCAAACTTTACTTTTACGGATTTAAAACTTTATCGTAATCTGTATTATATGTAGCGTTCCGAAACCTATAAAATTCGCTCGATAGAATGTGAAATTCACTTGACAATCACTTGACAGATGGCGAATTTCGCTCGATCCCGGTTCCAAAACCTCAGGTGGAATTTCCACGTTGGTTTTGGAACCGAGATCGAGCGAAATTCGCCATCTATCAAGTGATTGTCAAGTGAATTTCACATTCTATCGAGCGAATTTTATAGGTTTCGGAACGCTACAATAGTTAATAGAACGCACTAGAGCTCTCATTTGTTCAAACCAGTGCTCAAGTTACCTGCAGCCTACTCTAACCTGTTCCCACACAATGGCATACGAAACTATGGTGTTCCGAATTGGGCTGCAAAGTTAAGGTGTAACGATATAGCGGAAAAGTAAAAACGCAATGTTGGAAACGGCAATAGTTATTTGTTCAACAAGTGAGCAAAGATATTTTGTTGCGAGTGTTGACTTTAAATCACGAACTAGCGAAGTAGTCTAGAATTGAATCACGAGTGGTTCTAATTATAGACTACTGAGCACAGTGAATGATTTAAATGCACGAGACATAAAAAAATTGCTCTCGTGTGAAACATAACATTTTTCACTTCTACCAACGAGAAAGTTTTTTTATTTTATTTAAATGTTGGTTCTGCAACTTGATATTTTGAAGTAAGCGATATTAATATTTATAAAACACTATATGATTTATAAATATATTTAAATGTCTTTACAAAGGCAATAGTACTGTTTATAAACTTAAATTTCAATAAATAACATACAATAATTTTTGCCTATGTGTTAACCCACTAGGCCAAAATGAGTTTCTGAACTTCGTATTAGACAGCATGCGTCGAGACAGATGGTTATCCGTCTCGACGCATGCTGTCTAATACCCATCTTGTCCAATACTATCGCCAAAAGGTGGTGTTGGAAATTCGAATAACTTTTCCTTACGCTTATTTTACTGCGAGTTTTTACGCAAAAGCGCCCTTTTCGAGCTGGAAGTGAAAAATAAGTTTACAGTTTCTTTTTGACAATAATATTTGGTAGAGGAGTATTTACATAACGTGAGAATCTAATCTAATTCTTAAAAAATCTAATTTTCTATTAAAACAAAGAATCACAGTCTTTATTTTGTGAGATACTTGTCGATTCTCGACCAAGTGGTCCATTAGCGATTTTACATTTTCAGTGGGCCCGATTCTGAAGCATACATTTAAAATTTGACAGCGCTAAAATTGGTTTCGTCTTTATCTTCATAATACTGTGTGACAAGGATAGCAACAGCTTTAGTGCTGTCAAATTTTAAGATTGTGCCTTCAGGATCGAGCCCAGTGTCGGTATCATTTAAATAGCATTGTTTTCGTATGCCATTTAATTTGGAATGGAATACAGCCTGTATTAATCTGTAAAGAAAGTTATATTTTGTGGTGCAGTTGTATAGTTCAATAGTTTTTAGTTGTGATGAAATCGACTGATGTTGAATAGATTTTACTGAATAAACGTTGTTGAATTTAAGTTACTGTTTTATTAAACTCTGCACTCTGGCGACTTCCGGGCCATGTGTCGATATAATTTATTACTAACTGTGCCAAACTGCGAGTAGTGTGACAAACGAGAAAAAATCCTGTTGTCACACTGGTGTGACAATCTGGTGTGACTACGAGTCAGCAAGGTTATTTTTAATCTCAATCCGATTCCGACGCCCACTTCCAATACCACTCCCACGCCCACCGCCCACTATAGCTTCAAATGTAGACCTAACACTCTAGTATATATTATCTTTGACCTTACTCATCGCAATCCATCGCCATTGATTGCTATGAAACAAAATGTTACTCCGGTTAAGCCCTATGTTTCTGTGAAGTCCTTCAAAATCGATTCTGTAGTTTGTAGTGTACGTGATGCGTACACAAACTAACAGACAAACATTTCAAAAATGATCTTCATGTGTTCTATTACTTATCCTTAGACCCCCCTAATGAACTGAACTGACTGAACTAATTAATCATTTCCACTATAAGCAGTATAACTCTGGCCAGCGTGGGGAGTGTATTCCAAATCCTCCGTCAGATGAGATAGGGTTTTGCTCCTGCAGTGGAGACAAAAATAACCTGATGATGATAAGCAGTATAACTAATTGGATTTTTTTGCCCATTCTGTTGTTTCGTAGAACTAGCTGGAACAATTATAACTAGACTATCCCGTCATACAGTCTAGTAGCAAAATATATAATACTAGTAATTTCTAGTGTAGTATATATATGTAGGCAGTAGCACAATGTGAACATTATTACTATATTTACCATGTGGGTAATTGCATGTAAGCTAGTGTCATTCAGTGATTACACTTACAGATACTTTGGAAGCATAACATTATATTGAGCTCGATTCTGAAGGCACAACATTAAAATTTGACAGCACTAAAACTGTTGCTATCCTTGTCACACAGTATTATGAAGATAAAGACGAAACCAATTTTAGCGCTGTCAAATTCTAAATGTGTGCTTCAGAATCGGGCCCATTGTCTCATTTCTCTCGCCTTTCCTATTAAATATACTACAACAGTCGGACAAGGTTTTGAAGTTTTAAATAAAAACACAATATTCTATATCGGAGTCAATTTATTTATGAATACGCTTATTAAATAATAATATTTGCATCAAAGACTGCAATAACGACTAACTCAGGAAAGCTAAACACTATGAAGCTAGTTACAGCGGGTCGCATTGCGGGCCGGCGTGGCAGCGGCTTGGCAAGTTAACACAGAGTGCGCCTGCCGTATACGAAGGGAAGGGGAGAATTGTGATATTTTCATTCGGTGTACTTCTCTATAAGGCAAGATTCACAATGCAACGACTTGGTAGCATTTCATTGGCGTATTTACTGCGGGCAGACATCTTGTCAAACTCGACCAATCACTGTGATTGGTTGATTTCGACAAGATGGCTGCCCGCGTGTGCTATCGCGCCAATAAAGGTGGGTTTACAATGCAATGCGATTCTTTTTAATGTTAGATCAATTAAATAAAATATATATACAGAGAACCAACGTTGTTTTAGTTTTCAAAAATTACAAGAATTAGTGTTATTTTTATTGATACGTGTATAAAAATAGTTATATAGACTGTTTATTTCATCGCATCGCGTTTAATAAACCCCCCTCCCCTTCCCCCCACACCGCAGGCGCACTCTCCGAAATCTTGCATACCTAAGGCCTCAAGTCATATTCATAGGCGATTTCACAAATACCTTTGTCTGTAGATTTGTCTATACTAGATTAAAAGATGCCGCAAAACCACCTATGCATAACGGAGGCGTATATATATACTTACAATAATATCTCAATGTAGCTTATACAAAAGACTGGAGGCAATGATGACTGAATCTAATTTTAAGTCACCTTAAAGTTTTTTACCTTCATAATTAATGTCAATCATGAAGGTAAAACTTTGAGGGGACTTATGAGGTGCGAAAATTATTTTCCTTCATTGTCCTTTAGTGATAATTTTTTTTTACAAAAACGACTCAATGGGATGAGCCGTGGGAGAGTCCTTCAGTATCGAATGACAGTAACTTAACATATTAGAATGTAATTCCAGTCTAAAATACAAGCTACGTATTTGTTCAATACACTTAGTCGAAAATGCATCAAATGAGTATGATACAGGTATGAATCTTAAATATATAAATTCTTACAAAAATTCGGTGACAATTAAAATATTAAATGCTTTATAGTATTCGGGGACTTTCGATATCAAACAATATTGGCAATTAGAAATGGCGCTCATAACTCAAGTGCTGTACGGGTCAAATTCTATTAGTCAGCTCCCCGATGCGTTGATCGATCGAGACTAGTGATGTTTGAGCTAGTTAACCTGCATATAGTGCACAATGCTACAGAGCTTTTAATAACCGAACAATAGCGGTATAACCATCTGTACAAGTTAAGCTTGGGCAACAGCGCCACCTAAGTGAGGTCTAAACCTACGATGGCCAACACGTCTGTCCAGGGTGGCCATAATTCCCGCTCAAGACACTAATTTATTCCAAATACAATTTATAGTATGTCAAAATTTGATGCGTTTACATTATAGTAATCATTTCAGTTACTCAAACGTTGACTAGAAGAGATCCATAAATGCATCCGCCTTTTTACCAAATTTTATTTCTATTTGTTATAATTACCGTTGTACATTTTGGTACAATAAAGCGTTTACACACATACCTCGACTTGACAATGTCAAACCTAGGCACGTAGATACTGGTTAGTGAAATAAAAATTGACAAACACCATGCATCTGATGCAAATGCAACTTATGTTGACCGTAACAGTCCAAAGGCCACAAATATATTGCTACCCTGGGCAGGCCTCCGTCCTCGAACGAACCTACCGCTAAGTACCTCTAAGTCGAGTGCCTTAGACACATTTTTACGTGTATTATCTGACAGTAGGTGCTTAAAAACTTAAGTATTTTCGTTGGGGACTAGTTAAAATTTATGCTTGTAATATTGATAAATGGCCCTGAAATGAATTTTGAGTACCATTAATAAAGCCAGCAGTAATGAACACGTCAATATCCTTAAAAACTTCCGCTGTACAAAAGCGCCTTCATGACGGGTCGCGCTTGGGTAAGAGACACTCAAATACTGAGAGCGGCTCATAAAAAAAATTGAGCTGAATCAAGCGCGACCAATCAAAATGGAGCACTATAAAAGATCTGACATAAATATTTCCATTCGTTCAATCGCTGAATGAAAGACAAACAACTTTGCGTGCGAATCAAATCCAATAGAGAAGAACACGTCTTTTGATTACAATTTCCCCGCACGCAAATCTTAGTTTGTCACGTCTTATAAAATGGTTTTATTTTAAAAATATAGTTATTCTATGGCAATTTGAACTTGGAATGGATTGGCAGCTTAGAACGATACGAGTGAATGGAAAGATCTGTACAGACAATACATAATTGTGCGTATTTAAAGAAAATTTATATAGTGAGAAATAATTTATATTACAAAGTTACGTACCAAATTTCGGCTAAGGTTCGATAATAAATAAAGAAAGCACAGTCGTAAACAAAAGCGGATGACCGTCTGCAGACCTTTAATCGCGTGCAGGCAGCATGAATACGGTATGTTCGATTCGGCCTCGATAAGACCGAGTTGGCACCCGGAAAAACTTTGTCGTAATTTGTCCCTGTTAGAGTCAGAGCAAATTAGGCATTGAGAGTTGAGATCAATGCAAATCTATTTGTAACCGACATTAGCAACTCAAATTGAGTATCTACTGGAAAATCCATAGTTTTTCTGACGTGTCGAGGGGAATCGACTCCACAGAGTTTAATAAAAATTTCGAAGTGTCAACTCGGGCCAGGGCGAGATTTATTAGGGCCGAATCGATACCATACCTTTTCTAGGAGAGCGGCACACGCCACTTCGATTAAAAAAATTACAATTTATTTCGTTGGCGGTGGTCCAATAAGTTCTCAGCATGGTATTTAATGTTAGCTTCATGCGCATGTGAATCTTTCTGACCGTTTCGTTGGCCTAGTGGTTTGACCATTACACTCAACACCAGAGGTCGTGGATTCAATTCCCACTGGGGATAGACAGTTGATCTGGATATTACATAAAAAAAACATTATAAACCGTTGTTTAATTTTTTTTTTTTAATAAATTTCCAATTATTTCCCGATTTATGTCTCGCTCTACACCTCATACCATGAAGCAAAATAATTCTTCGCACCTCATACGTCACCTCAAAGTTTTTACCTTCATGATTGACACTAATTGGTTATTAAATTAGATAACAAATGCACATTTCAAAGTCATCTGTTATCTAATATAATAACCAATTAGTGTCAATCATGAAGATAAAAACTTTAAGGTGACTTATGAGGTGCGAAAAATTATTTTGCTTCATGGTATGAGGTGTACAAATTTATAAGATGTATTCACGCCATAACCTAGTCCGTTAGTGTATACGTTATTCGTTCTTATCTGAGAACTTATTAAACTGCCCTGATACGTAAAGCCAGTAGCTGAAGAGTAACATTTAAGTTAATAAATGGCAAGAAATGTACGAAACTGGTTTTCTAGCACTGTACAGGTCATACGATGAAGGAAAATAATTTTTCGCATACATAGTAACTACGGTTTCTTCAACAATTACAACACTAATTGGTTAATTAATAACCAATTAGTGTCAATCATGAATGTAATAACTTTGAGGTGACTTATGAAGTGCATAAAATTATTTTCCTAAGATTGATGAATTCTAGTTCTTGTAATCGGTGAAGAAACCATATTTACTACAGTTTCTTCACCGATTACAAGAATTAGAATTCATCAACCGTAAAGTCAAAAGTCAAAATCTTTTATTGCATACGAGTACACCTGGTACATTTATACATGTAATTCTTTATCGACTACCGCTTCCTTCGGATCGGGTGGCGTAGGGAAGGCCTATCTTAAACGTCCAGCAGTGGACGTTTAAGAGCCGATGTGATTATGCTTCCTAGGTAGGTATAAGGACCGCCTCATTGGCTTGCTCGTTAGACTCAAGCGCCTAAGACCGTGGGTTCGATTCCCACTAGGTATAGACAACGGTGTACTTGTACAGGTTGGTTCCGGTCTGGATGTTATATTCGTAAATTGTTATATTTTTATCTAGTTTCCATAGCACAGGAGAAAATCCTAGTTTGGGATTAGACAAGTGTATGTATATATGTTCGTAAGATGACACCTTACCGACGACCTGAAGGTGGCCGGTAGCGGCTGGATGCGGAGGGCGGAGGACCGGGTGTGGTGGCGTTCATTGGGGAAGGCCTATGTCCAACAGTGGATGTCTAAGGGCGGACATGATGATGATGATATGTATATATGCAATATTTATTTATTAGCGCTGAAATCTAGAGAACCAGTTCGCACCTTGTTTGCCCTCCTTTTACAATCGGCTATCTTCTCTGGTAACAGGGCCCACTGCTTTAACTTCACCACAGCCTTCACAATTCTATATAAAGGGTAATTTTCGAGCGTTCGAACCGCCGTCATTATCATAACCCTAAAAGTTGACGAAAAGGAATATATTTAATTAAATATTTCATAAATGCAAAATATGTGCCAGAAACTGATTAAACAAATCGATGAACTGGCGTTGTCTGTTCACCTTATAAAGTTGACAGTAATGACGTCAGTTGAAATGCTGGAATAATTCGTTTGTTGCCCGTGGTACTACCAGTATTACCAAAGATAATATATACTAGAGTGTATTACTACCAGTAGTACCACGGGTAAAAAACAACCCGTAGAACTACCAAGCGATCCAGTAGTACCACGGGAAGTTTTTTTTTACCGGTGGTACGAGTACACTAACATTCTTTAGGTTCTTTAGGTTTTACCTTAAAAGAAATAAATTCCTGAATGATACTGGACATGACATGATAACAATTTAGAGTTTACATGTAAGTATATAAATATGAAATATTCAAAAATACAATAAAGTTTACATACACATCGAAAATGCATCAATACTTACACCTACACATACATGGAAGTATTTCTTTACATACTGGCAATGTACAAATATCATGGCGATTTAAATATAAAATCTGGATTCACAATGCAATAAACTGCTGCGTTTTAATCGCGGCGACTTCTTTGAAGCCGGCCATTTTGCAGGATTCCGTTAATAATATCTCATAGTTTATATTAAAGCGATATCGCCGCGTAAACGCCGTAATGGTTGCAGTGTGAATCCAGCTTCAAAAAATTTGTGCGACGTCTACACTTGATATTTACGAGAAAAAAAAATAACATCCATAAACAAACTTTACAAATTACACCGATAAAATCGTACTATGTATAATTTTATCAAATTACATTTATATATAAGTATTTTTTTTTTAAATTTCGTTTCAATATTATTGCTCGCTTTTCCAATTTTAATATTTGTAACTAGATTTTTAATTGTTAGTAGAAGGCGTTTGAGTTTCTTCAGGGGCAAAATTTCGCAAAACTTACAAATTATAAGCACAATTTAAAAAGATTTTGCGAAATTTATACTGAAAAAAAGCCTATATAACCGACTCCATAAATGCATGACTTTGTTTTTTTTAGTAACTTTTTTTTTGTTAATTTTTTGATATCTGATAACTACGTAAGAATTTATTCGATATTTTGGCATTTTTATTAACCAAAGCATGCACTTACAACGCCGGGCATATAATTCTAAGTCAATTCAATATGTCCAACCACTCAAATCCATACATTTCCTAAAGTTTGCATTGTTCCGGCTACGTTGATAAAGAAATTGCATTAACCGCCTAAACTATACGAACTACAAAACTATACAATAATAAATTCTGTTACAAACTCAATCTAAGCAATGAGTAAGGTGGTGCTTTGAATGAAACTCAATATATTTCGAAAAGAAAATGTTACTATCTCTTGATATCGATCCTTGGGACAATAACCGATAGGACTATCTATAGAACAGACATTGCCGATAATATCCATATTGCGAAATGTACTAATGGGGGGTAAAAACAGATGGCGCCACTATCATTAGTCATTGTGGTGCGATTGAAGGCAGAATAAAGATGGAATTGAAAGGTACACTACAGAAGTAAATCTGATTTGTAATTTACGATTTCTGCATCTGTGTACGGTATATGAGACTCAATAACACATTTCAGGCAAAGATGTTACATTTATTGACTCCATGCGCTACAACGGTATTATTGAGATCATAATTTAGTGTACACAACCATCTAGATTTAAATCTGTAGTCCGCCTGCCAAAAAGATTTTTTTCTTCCTTCTGAGGAACATACCACATAGTTTAACTAAGCACACTAGTGGCGCCATCTGAGTTGAGCTTTAAGTTTTATCTCCTATTGCTCAGCTTTTTATCAGCGTCACTAGTAAAGTCTGAGCGTATCGGTGAGCTATCACAAATCCATAAGAGACACCATCTGTAACATGGTATCTCTACAAAAACCTGATGGTAATGATTAAGATGAGATTTAGTTGACTTCTGTCGTGCTGGGAGTTTGCCTACTCCGTAATTATTCTAGTAAATTCATATTCTACTCTCTAATATATTCTGATACGCGTTTGGCGTTTATAATAGTTGGTAGTATAGTTTTGTTGGCTGCAAGAAATCTAATAAAGAAGCAAGTCCACCGTTGTACTTTTTTTATTTATAACTTCTTGTGTAATATAATATATATAGTTAGACGTCAAACACTTATCAGACCCGTTAGGTAGTGCAAAATAACTTTTTAATTCCACGGAAATTAGCCGAAATGCTTATAGAGTAGGCTCCCGGCACGTGAGAAGTTACCTGTTGAAAATTGATCTTACCACCTTACAAAATCAAAGCATGTCTTAACCAAAAAAAATTAAATAATATCAATTCTAAAATTCTCAAACGTTACTTTGATTACAAAATACAAACATTATAAATACAATAAACAAGACATAAAAATATACATTTTTGTTCGTTTAATACTCAGTAGAAGTTTGAGCTAGACGCACTAAAAATAAAATAAAACGTGTAGTAATCGATACATCAGTCGAAAAATGGAAAAAAAAATATCAGAAAATTTCATAACATTGATTTATATAAAAAAAGTTGTCTTAAACTATAATGTTGTTCATGATTCAAATTTTTACACATTACAACTCTGGTCTGCTAGCTAAGAAGACCGTAAAGTGTTTTGGCAACATTTTAGTAACTGTCAAAAAATGGGTCCAACTGGTTGTTTATGAAAATTACTAGCGTTTCTTCGCCAATGAGGAAGATGAGTGTAACTATTTTATGATCTACAAAAATAAAACATAAATCAGAAAAATATTGGTGAAAGAATTTTCGCGATATCTTAAGAACTGTATTTTTCAAAAAATTTCAAAGTCGTGTGACGTCACATCGCCCATTGGCTTTTACCGAGCAGGCGTAAGCAGTATTCGGAAGTGGCCAAATTGATTTATTTCAATTAAATTCAGTTTTCAAGATATCTTCATGATTTTTTCGCAGTTGTTATTATAATTACTTAAAGATTTTTTTAAGATTAAGATATCGCGATTATTTTTCATTTACATCTTCCTCATTGAAGAATTAGAATTCACCAATCATAGAATTCTATAAAACCAGTTTGACCTCTTCTTTGACAGTTATCAAAAGGTTGCCAAAGACTTTACAGTCTTCTTAGCTAGCAGGGCAAAAGTTACGTTCAATCAGAACGTCAAAATTATGTCGTCGACTGTACATTAGTCTTTAAGCTTGGCTATTTAACAGAGAGTGCGCCTATCTACAAGTACAGGGTGTAACAAAATACTTTTAACACGTCTTCACAGCACTTTTGTTACATGACAAAAAAATGTTTTAATTCCCAAACAAAAGTGAAGCAATTTTTCTCTAGAACATTCATAAGTCGTACCCTACAGGTATTTTGTTAAACCCTGTATAAGGTAGTAGGTCGTTTCGAGGAATTTATTAGCCTGATCCAGCTAACATCCCCCAATTTCTTAAAAAGCCGAAAATATTTTCGTATTTCTGCTTCGTGGCACTTTGAAGTCTATAACAATAAACATACGTTCTATATTTCCTCAACTACTGTAGGAACAAAGCTGTAGACTACCCTCTCAGTTGTACAGTCGGCCTCGGGTTAATCTATACCATCGCTCAACGTTGCACGTCATAGCCTTAAGTTTCAGATGGTATACTTTAGTGTGTGGCCCACTGTTCTAATTGTAAAATATATTTCTTGTACTTGGGTGCATATACGAGCCTTTCAACCGCCGTCAATATCGTCACCCCCAAAATTTGATAAAATAGAATTCCTATAATAAATATTTCACCTGTGCAGAATCTGTGCACGGACCAGAAACTTAATTTATAATAAAAACGATGAATTGCTGTTGTCTCTTCTACTTTTGAAGGGGAGGATAATGACATTGAAACGATTGAAAGATTGAAACGCTCGAATATTCACCCACTTAGTATTGGCTAGGTTTAATATGGTTACTTGTATTTGTGATGCGTATAAATATATTATTCATCCTCGACTGGCTCTCGTTAGGGCGTAAACATGCCCTGGTCTAATAATCGTTTCGGATAAACCACTTGTGTACTCTCAAAATGGTCATTATATTTATTCTAATAAGCGTTTGGGTACACTAAATAGATGTGTGTAGTTTGTAAGTCAGTGTAATCGTCATCAGGTTATTGTTGTCTCCACTGCAGGAGCACAACCCTCTCTCATTGCCGGAGACAGACGGAGGATTTGGCCTACACTCCCCGCGCTGGCCAAACGGGTTGGGGAAGCCTGATTGATGTTTTATAATGTAAGTCAGTGTAATGTTTATCTGTAATTCATACAATAAATGAGTTCTTATTCTTAAAGAAGAGATACGCCAAACCCTTATCCGAGTATGTCACGCGATCTATAAGAGAGCACACAATGTTTTTTTTTTTAATTCGGACGTACGGAGTAAACCTACTGTCTAATATCAAACACTATATAAGACCTACATCCAACAACGTTCGTCCAGGTCGCTGATGATGGTAAGTATTTTAACCAGTAACCATAAAAACATAGTTTATTAATATCGGTGCGACGAGAAGTGATAAAAAATGTAAACATGGGAATCCAAATACATTGCGATTATGAATGATCAATAGTTCTGTCCTTATCTAACGATTGATTGATTGATTGATTTAATATACTTTATTGCACACAAATTACAGAAAAAATTTATGAGAAATATACAGTAAATGTACAAGTGGCGGCCTTATCGATTTCAGCGATTTCTTCCAGGCAACCGTATGCTGGTGAGAAATAATAAAATTAAGAGCGCGATCAACTCGTCACTGTCTGTCACGGCGACGCCAGAGTTGACAACAGTCGGTTCGCCATTTTGGAATCGCATACAGCTTGCGTGGAGCGGAGCGCAACGACGGTGGCGCCCTCAAACGTCAATCATGGAAAATTATATCATAAAAGTTATATCATCTCTCAATTAAAAATTCACCTTACATAGGGCATCGATAATGTCCACTTGTCCACGTGCTCGCGACCCTATTGTGGCCGAGGATGGTGTTAGACTGAGTTGTCAACCACTTCACGAAAATTTTTTACCTTTCTCTGTGGATGGAACTGAGTTTAAAGATGGATTTCAGGTCAGAACAGCCATTTGTCGGTCAGAATTTTGTAAGTTTCAATAAGATCACCACAATTACGTCGTTCCTGAAGGGAGGGTAATTTTTAAATGTGCTATCTTTGTTCGTAGCTTTTTTTCATTAAACAGAAAGGCTAATAATGCTATATAAATATAATATAATATAATATTGAGCTCGATTCTGAAGGCACAACGTTAAAATTTGACAGCACTAAAACTGTTGCTATCCTTGTCACACAGTATTATGAAGATAAAGACGAAACCAATTTTAGAGCTGTCAAATTTTAAATGTGTGCTTCAGAATCAGGCCCAATATTTGATAAAATAAATCATTTCATCAATAAAATATGCTAAAACTCCATGACCCTTCTAATTTTTTTTACATTTTCTATCGCTTCGCGTGACAACTACTTGTAAATTTTTGTTATTTAACTGTAGTCTAGAACTTGGCAGGAACTATCGTGAACTATAATGTCTCCATATCCGCAAGTACGTTTGTAATGCTGACCATGGCCTTAAAGAGAATTCGCGCGCACTAATGGAGAAAACATTTCACAAAACACTTATTATGGAACGTGTTCAAAATCGTAAACCATGTTATTTCCATAGGAACAGAATAAACATGTTACAGTTCTTCAGCATATAAGCGATACTTTAAACATTAAAGAAAGAACGGAAAAATCACACAAGATCTGGACTTGAACCTACGACCTATTATCGTATCAATAACACAATTTTCAATCTTATGGATAATCTACCGCCTTTAGCTGACGCGATAGCTTTGTTGATAGAGCATGACCCACGATAGGTTAGTCGCAGGTTCAGCGGGCCTACTCTCTAAGCATTTCTCCTAATATCCATCGAACTACAAAGCCATTTTGTACTCTCTAACGTGTCACGTGACATAATCTGATAAGAGTTTGGGGTGTGAATATCGTAGTGGCTTGGCTATGACTTTTTTTTTGTTTCAAATGATATTAGGCGAAATGCTTAGGGCATAGGCATAGGCTTCACTGCTCGCGCGTAATTTTTTCTTTCATTGCTTCTTTAACGTTTAAAAAACACTTTGTTTTTAATCATTAGAGACTTTTCCATAGGAGCGGCGAGTAGGCGACCGAACTGTACGTGCACACTGGCGGAATTTCCATAATCAAATACAATATATAATCAACACATTTGACACTCTACAACAATATTTCAATAAGAGAGTAGACGTTATGTATATACGTATATAAAAGGTTTTACTGTGCGTTCGTCAGTCAGCTGTTGAGGGTCGCGGGGGCGGGGGGCGCGGGCGCGGGCGCGGGCGCGGGCGGCGAGGCGGGGCGTAACAGGTGCTCCGGAACGGGCACGGGGCGGAGCCGCGCGGGGATCTTCTTCTGGGGGCAGAGCACCTGCGGGGAAGCAGTTTTATACACTAGAACATACATGTTTGGTCAAAATAAATAAATCAGATTTTTACAAAGTTCGGACTCCGGGCAGTATTACCCTTACCGAGTCATGCGGGGCTCTGATGAGGTGGACAATTATTTCCCTAGCTAATCGTGGTACCACAATGTGTCTCAGCACGGAGGCGGCTGTCTACCTACCCCACTGGGACCAAGGCGTGAGCATTATGTATGTTATGTACATAGTACACAAATTAGGGAGCAGGAATTATCTTCTTCGTATCCGTCGTTCCCTCGCTGCTGAGGATCGCGACCGTACAGAACACGTCTCCACGCATTGCGGTCGCTGGTCGTTGCACCGCTTCAAACATATTATATCGACGCCATAAAAGCTTTATTATTTATTATTATTATTTATTTATTTCAGATAAGATATACATCCATAGTGTTAGTAAAGCCTTAATACTATGTTAGTAAACTTATTAACTAATTTCTTACATAACTAGATATAGGTTTCAACAGCCCCACCCAGTGTCTAATGATGGGGCTGTTAACCCACACTGATGTAAAAAAAAATGTTACTGTCAATTGGGAATTAGAAAAAAATCAACGTCGAATGGTCTCGGTCACACGTGCCTAAGGCTAATAGACAATACAGATTGCCTGAAAGATCGATTATGTAGTTCTAGCTTGCATAAATGACCTCATTCTATAAATTGTCTTTGACTTTTGCTAGTTTAGGTCGTCATTTCTCAGTTTAATTTTACGTTAAATCTTTCGTTTTTCCCAAAAATAGTAGTAAGAGCCTTGTGATCTGTGAAACAGACTTAGAACCATGTACGGTCACCAACTCGCACAGTCCTACTAATATTATAAATGCGAAAGTTTGGATATTTGGATGTTTGTTATTGAATCACGCTTCAACCACTGGACGGATCGGGATGAAACTTGGCACACATATGGCACATGTATAGGTTAGGTCCTGGAATAGGACATAGGATAGTTTTTATTCCGAAAAAACATCCTATTCCTACGGGAAATACATAACAATTTGTGATGTTAAGTTGCGGGCAACAGCTAGTGGTGTATATATTTGTGATGAGGTAATAAACATTTCATCATCATCAGGTTATTTTTGTCTCCGCTGCAGGAGCACAACCCTCTCTCATCTGCCGGAGACAGACGGAGGATTCGGCCTCCACTCCCCGCGCTGGCCAAACGGGTTGAGGAGGAGATATTACGTTATATACTTTGACATTGTTTTTATTTTTTGTACATTAGACAATGTCCTATAAAAGAATTTAGAGATTACGGCAAATTCTTATAGATAAAATATACTACAGTATGAATACCGAAATGACACTGAACTATTATATAAACATTTACTTTATTTTAATTTTAATATGCCACTGCATCCACTCACCCGCCTGGCGAACACGAAGCAGCCCTGGTCCTCCTCCGGCGCAGTGACGGGCGGCACCAGCTGCAGGTCCGCCGTGGGGCCCTCCTTGCCGTCTTCACCTTGCAATAACACACAGTAGTTACTACTACATATAAGGTGGTCGCTCGCTCACGAGTCGACTAACACTAGATGGGGCCAGAAGTGGAAAGAACACTCCGCCTGCTACGCGTGGTGGTTACTAGTGTCCGACCAAAACAGGATTTGCGGCCGAAACCAAATCTTTGGCCTCGGTCGAAACTGAAACCGAATCTTATTTAGACATGTTAAAATTTCTGTTGTACGCTGAAATTTAAATGTGTATTTAAATGTAAAGTTAATTCGTGTTAAATGAGATAATAAAAGAATAACAATTAAAGTATGTTAAAATAGATTTGTTTTAATAAGTACAACACACTTTATTGCACAAACAAATACAGTTACAAGTTTTAAAAGTTAAAATAGTACAATTTAGGTGTTATCGCTTTAAGCGATTTCTTTCAGACAATCTTTGGGTATAAAATATTATGCCAGAGAAAAAAGTAGGTTGCGCTGATTAGAAAATTTAAATGATAAATGTATATAACATTAATTAACTTTATGTAATATTAACTTTAACATGAACAAATATAATAAACAATGTTACTCTTGTAAGTAAACTTTACACGAACTCACCCTAACAGAGCGCGACAATTCATGAACACAGAGTTTCGGCCCGGCTGAAGTTTCGGCTGATTTTTGGCCGAAACCGAGACTACGGCCTTACCTCGCTTTTTGGCCGAAACCGAAACAGAATCTTCGGTCGGACACTAGTGATTATGGCGAATCCCCCAACGGACAGCCTACTAAAAGTGGCATTCGATCAGGCAGGCTCATGTTCAGCAGTACAGGCAGATGACTATAAAACACCAGTGGCCCCACCCCTTCCCGTCGCTCTCATATCAAGCTAGCACGTCATGAACGCGGCCGGTCTCACCTCTCGCGAATACGTTGAGCTCGGTAAAGCAGCCGGTCTCTATCATCTCCGTCTGCCAGGGGATGCTGACGGAGCCGGTGCTGAACTTCCCGTAGAAGGTGTCGTCGGCGGCGTCCAGGTTGACGCCCTTCACGGTCGAGAACTGCTCGATGTCCAGCACGTCCTTGGCGTACACCGCGTGAGGCTGCCGGCGACAATTACAAATAGTTTTTATTATAAACCAGCTGTTGCCCGCGACTTAACATCACACATTATTATGTACTAGCTGCGCCCGCGGCTCCGCTCGCGTGGACTACAGGATCCGCTCCCCTTCCCGCGCCCTTACCGACGCCTACGCCCCCGCCCACTCCTAATATAGTCCAAACTCATCGCAATCTGAATAGTACCGAATATTAAAATTATACTTCCTTGTTATATTAGATACTAACCCTACCTAGTAATGAATTTGAAAACTAAAAATGTCCATAACTTTTGACAGAGTAAACAGATTGCGATGAAATAAAGCCTATATGTTACTTCGAGTTAAATTCTATGTTTCGGTAAAAAGTCTGTTAAAATCAGTTCAGTAGTTTTTAAGTGACGCGTGCACAAACAAACAGACAAAAATGTCTAAAATTATTGAAATGTTAATTACTTATCCTTAGAGCCCCCAAGTTATTTTTTTGCAAATATCTTCAATGTACAGACACGCGAAGTTTACGTTTTTATTTATTAGAAGATTTCCCGTAGGAATGGGATGTTTTTCGGGATAAAAACTATCCTATGTCCTATTATTCCAGGACCTAACCTATATGTGTGCCAAGTTTCATCTCGATGCGTCCAGTGGTTGAAGCGTGATTGAGTAACAAACATCCAAACTTTCGCATTTATAGTATTAGTGGGATGGGATTGGATTTCCTGATTCATGTAATGTAAACTACGGCGCCGACTGACGATGTAATAAAAACTCAAAAAGTCGCTCAGCGGGCTACGGAAAGCGCTCTGGCGCGGCGCGGAGTTTCTCTAAGGGAAAGGTTACGAAAATATAAACATCTTACTTGTACCCATGTTTCACAAATAAATGATTTGATTTGATTCGAAATGATATGATCCGCCAGTTCAAACGGTAAGTACGTTGAAGTGGCGGTGGGCTGGTCACATCTCTCGGAGCACCGATTACCGTTGTGAATACGTTTGACTAATATATGCTAACATAAGAATATTAATAATTTGCTGACTTTGTGATCTGGTATGTAATTTGACAAATTCATTTGACTTACTGTACAAGTATTATATTTTTTAATTTTTTTTGAATCATCATCAGCCTATACACGTCCACTGCTGAACATAAGCCTCCCCAATAGAATGCCAGTTTTGGTGGGCTTTCCATTAGGAGATTTGCCATAATCACCACGCTTCGCCGACGGATTGGTGATCGTAGTAATGCTCTTAATATAAACAGGAGAATGCCGCTACCCATCCCTGGTGCAATCCTTTAGTCGCCCTGACGACACCCAAAGATTTGGGGTGGCCCTATTCTAAGCCGGGAACCACTTGTTTTGAATGTCTGTATGCTATCTTAGACTTTGCACCGTTACGGATTGTTAACAATAAATTAAATTTTAGATACAAAAAAAGGCGAATGAACTCACATCCGGCACGAAGGGCGCGTCGACCATGCCGGCCTCGAGGCGCGCCCAGTTGAGCTGCGCGAAGAACCGGTGCGCCTTGACGTGCGCGGCGCCGCGCCGGCCCGCGCCGCAGCCCAGCCGCGCCATAGGGCTCTTGCCGAGCAGCGCGGCGCACAGCGAGCGCGCGCACTCGCTGAACTTGCTCGAGTACTTCTCCTGTTCGTGCTGGAACATAAAATAACTTCTGAGCAGGGAGTGCGCGGCCCGTGATGTCGCGTTGACCGAGTTCGATACCAGGTCTTTGTGGGATTGCATCTTTGGATAAAAAATAATGTAAGGGCGTCTTCCCTCCGGGGAGGTGCCCAAAAAAAAACGGGCCACCTGCCTGTCACGTGCTGCCATTTAATAGAAAGCACTATGTTTTTTAAATGTGTATTATGGCTCTAGAAGCTAGGTCCTTTTGAGCCAATCTTAGATAGTTTTTTCATTCAATATTTTCCCTTACTAAAATTGATAGCAAGGTTTGAGGATAGGCAGTTTTCTTATTTAAGAAGATCAGCTTGGTCACGTTTAATTATGATTACTTAAAAACTGAGTATTGGTGGTGCTGCCAATTGGCGGATAATTACCCGAAAAGCGGGAAATTTCTGGCAATTTTATAATGGCAAGTAATTTTATCGGGTGCTTGTATTGATCGGGGTAAAAACTGGTATTTTATCTGGCAATACTATCCCTTATACAATTTTATACCAGAGCCGTAAACCTTATTATTACAAAAAAAAATACAATTTTATATAACATTGCCAGGCCACAAAAAAAATGCCTAGAAATTCCCAGTTTGACAAGTGTGAAATGACAGCATTAACAAAGCTGATGACAATTTACATTTGATTTCTTTTCACTTACAATCGTAAACGTAGAACTCGTTTATTCTTTCATTAAATTCGACTCCAGTTTTGATTTGTTCATTGTTTTTTTTAAAGGGGAGGAGTATAACTACTAATATACACGACTACCGACCGGAAAGTAGGTTTATAAGACATTTTTTTGCACTAAAACCCATTCAGTGAAAACCTTCACAGCGAGCTTGGCTCTCCTACGGAACACACCAGATCTATCCATGCACTGCGACGAAGCCTAGCCCCAGTAGTTCCTACCCCTAACACTACTTTCCCCGCTCCAACTAGACCTAAGTCTAGGTCGAGGCATCGTACTGACCTTGACCCTGCGGTCCACCTCTTCCCGCTTGACCTTCTCCTTGCGCGCGCGGAAGGGCGCGCGACCCTCGATCATCTCGTACACGAGGCAACCAAACGAGAACCAGTCCGGACTAAACGTGTACCTTTCGTTGTCTATCACCTGAAAAGAGGCAAACAAATCACATGAAACTATTGAAGTCAAAGTCAAAATCATTTATTGCATATGAGTACACTTGGTACATTTACACACGTAATTTTTTTTATCGACTACCGCTTCTTAGGTGTTAGCGCTGTGAAGAAGAAACGGCGCAACAAACTTCACGCAACACATCTTTTAAATTTAATTTTCAGACTTCCCAATAGGCTATCAGCCGTGTGGTTTCCGGCTTAGACAGAATAAAGCCACCCTCCATCTACCCGTGACTGTTGTCACGGTGATAAAGGAATTAAGGACCAGGGACGGCAGCAGCGTTCACCTGTGTACATTAAGATCATCACTGCGATCACCAATCCGCCTGCCAAGCGTGGTGATTATGGCAAATCCCCCAATGGACAGCCCACCAAAAGTGGCATTCTGTTCACAAGACTTGTTGTACCCAACCCCAGACGTATTTTTGCTGATGGACTGATGATGAACAGGATATATTCTCATCACTTAGATGCAGGTGTACAACGAAGGCGTGTCCCCTTGTCAGCCTCTAATTTATTATATCACGATTGTACATTTAAATTGAGTTTCTTCAAACACTACTCTCCCATGGTCCACCTACTCAGTTCACATGGGTGGACCAGGGATAATATTTTTTGCCTATAACTTAGACATACCGTAAACATTATGTAAAAGAATGTAATGCCCAGTAATAATCCTTTTTCCGTTTTGTTAGACTGTTAGTACGATCTGTCGAAAAAAATTCAATTGAGGTTGATCTACAGGAAAAGTATTTATCCCTGGTCCACCCAGGTGAACTCAATAGATGGACCACGGGAAAGCAGGATATTTAAAGGGTATGATCAGAGATGAGGAGATCCGACTAAGAACACAGGTCACCAAGGTAGTCGAAAGAATTAGTGAGGTGTGGTGTAAGATGCGATTGGTATGGGCCATGGTCTTCTCAATATTTTTGTATGGCTCTGAAACCTGGTGCGTTAAGAGTCGAGATCGTTCCAAAATTAATGCCTTTGAGATGTGGTGTTGGAGATGACTAAATGATGCGTGGAGACGCGTTTTATACGGTCGCGATCCTCAGCAGTGAGGGAACGATGGAGAAGAGGTGTAAGTGGGCAGGGCAGGACAGGGGTAGGGCAAGGCAGGGCAGGAGTAAGGCAGGGCAGGGCAGGGGTAAGGCAAGGCAGGGCAGGGGTAAGGCAAGGCAGGGCAGGGGTAAGGTAGGCGGGTCGGGGCGGGGCGGGGTGGGGCGGCCGTGACCTCTGGCGCCATGTATCCCACGGTGCCCACGCGGCCGCGCACGCTGCCCGCCTCGGGCACGTCCACGGCCAGCCCCAGGTCCGAGATGCGCACGTGCCCCGCGTCGTCCAGCAGGATGTTCTCGGGCTTGCAGTCTCTGGAACAACAACATTTGCTGTCAAAAATAACATCTGGAAGCTGCATTCCCCTCACCTCACCACCTCTGCTGCCAAAATATCAAAAAATAGCTGTGCCCGACTACAGAACTTAATAAAGTTGAATCTTCGTCATCATCAATATCATCAGGTTATTCTTGTCTCCACTGCAGGAGCACCACCCGCTCTCATCTGCCGGAGACAGACGGAGGAATTGGCCTACACTCCCCGTACTGGCCAGACGGGTTGGGGAGGCCTGATTGATGTTTTATAATGTATTCCCTCAGTCGCCTTGTACGACATCCACGGGAAGAGTTGGAGTGGTCCTCCTATATTGAAATTACATCTTTGCACCCGCATCTTGGTCTTAAATTTACTATTTCTCACTTGCATAAGGTTGCCTGTTAGAAATAGCAAAGAGCTATAAGGCCGCCATTTGTACATTTACTGTATATTTCTCCTACATATTTCTGTAATTTGTGTGAATAATGCTAGATGGAGCGACGATCTGCGTAAGGCGGCTGGCAGTGACTGGATGACAAGAACCGATTTATTGTATTTAAAAAAAAAACACTTGCAATAAAGAGTAATTGAATTGAAGAACCGAGGATCGGATTCAGTGGCGTGCCTTGGTCTATGTCCAACAGTGAACTCTTTCAGGCTGATGCTGGTGATATGTGTGCAACAAAGTATATTCATTCATTCGCTTGTGTGTAGTGTCGGGGGGAGGGGTCCCACCTGTACACGATGCCCATCTTGTGCAGATGCTCCAGCCCGCAGGCCACCTGCGCCGCGTAGAAGCGCGACCGCTCCAGCCCCAGGCCCGTGTCGGCGCCGCACATGTTGTATATGTGGAACTTCAGGTCGCCGCCTGACACGACAAACAAAACATAATAAAATAGTACATTTATAAATAGACTGTCTCCGCGATTTCGTACGGTATACAATGTCGTGTGGTTCCCGGCTTAGAATGTCCACCTCCATCATCCCGTGGGTGTCGACAGGGCGAGCAGCAGCGCTCTCCTGTAAATATTAAGATCATTACTGCGATCACCAATCCGCCTGCCAACATACGTACATAACGCTCACGCCTTGGTCCCAAAGGGGTAGGCAGAGACGACGTATCGACACTTTGCGCAATCCAATGCGCAACTTTTTCTTTCCTTCGCCCGCGATACCCCTTGACGTGATGTGTTGCGAACAACATCGCCGGACATGCCGAGCGTGGTGATTATGTCAAATCCCCCAATGGACAGCCCACCAAAAGTGTCATTCTATCGGGGAGGCTTATGTTCAGCAGACATCTGAGGGCTGACATGATGCTGAGTGTATGTCCGCTCACCGTTCATGATGGTGAGCACGAGGCACAGCGCGTCCTTGGTCTCGTAGGCGTACGCGAGGTTGACGACGAAGCGCGAGTTGATGCGCTGCAGGATCTGCTTCTCGATCAGCACCATCGTCTCCCCCTTCCGCTTCTTTATGCGCTTCTTCTCCAGCTTCTTACACGCGTACATCTTGCCTGTCGCTCGCACCTGGGAGAGTTGACAACAGCGTATAAGACTCAGACTTAGTCAGAGAACTGAATGAGGATCACTCGCATAATAAGATTTATACTACAGAGAACGAGATGTCACCAACGATCTCTAAGTACTACTAGATGGAGCGTTCCAAACAATAGCTCTGTTCCACGCAAGTAGCCACAACTCTTTCACATTCACAATGAAACTTGAGCAGTTACTACGAAAAACATTTAATTATTACTAAATATTGACGCTACGGTTAAATAATGTCACTATTTAGTATATAATTAAATGTTCTGAGTAGTAACTACACAAGTTCAAAGTGAATTTGAAAGAGTTGTGGCTACTTGTGTGGAACAGAGCGATTGTTAGGAACGTTCCATCTGGTAGTACATAGAGATCGTTGGATGTCACCGTAAATTACGAGAATGATATGACAACCTTATATCTTTGCCATATGGTTTACTTTGAAAAAATACGTTGACGCTAAGATCTCCTCTGGAAATATCCGGAATATTCTAGAAAAGTTCTCAATATTGTCACTACTCACAGCACAATCTCGAGTTTGTATGAGCCGTACAATGTGTTAGAAAAGGATAGAAGTATCCCATCACACATTTAGCATAAGTGAAAGTTTCGCCACTGAAAACGAGATGTCACCATAAATTACGAGAATGATATGACAACCTTATATCTTTGCCATAAGGTTTACTTTGCAAAAATACGTTACCCTAAGCTCTCCTTAGACATTTTTACAACTCACGTCCACCCACTTCCACTAACCGTAACCAAACTCCCTTATTTGCGAGTGCAGACCCAGGGCTATCTAACATTGCAACCATGGGTGGTCATGGAGAAAACGCTGGACATACATACACACACTCTCCTTTTATATATATAATAATATATCTATACTATTATTATAAAGAGGTAAAGTTTTTGAGGTTGTAGCGGGTAATCTCTGGATCTACTGAACCGATTTTGAAAATTCTTTTACCAATAGAAAGCTACGTTATTTGTGAGTGTCATAGGCTATATAATTTATAACGTTACGTGGTCCACGCGTACGAAGTCGCGGGCAGACAGCTTGTAATATATAAAGAAGTAAAGTTTGTGACGTTGTAGCGGGTAATATCTGGATCTACTGAACCGATTTTGAAAATTCTTTTACCAATAGAAAGCTACGTTATTTGTGAGTGTCATAGGCTATATAATTTATAAAGTTACGTGGACAAAATCGCGGGTAGACAGCTAGTTGTACAATTAACCCATACTCATACTCATTTATTTCAACCTTTTGCGACATTGAGAACTCTAGGCTAAGTCGACATTGTTTTGTTTACATTTTGATTCACATTTATTTTCTTCATTACTGGCGTTAACGCGACCATTAGGAACAGATGGCAATGAGAGACCAGTTTCTACATTATAAACATTAAGCTGCGGTAGATGGCATTGTCAAACATGAAAGATAAAATAATTATAAATATCAATTGATATACATTATCAGCTGCTGTAAAATTGCATTGGGCTTGATTCTGAAGGCACAATGTTAAAATTTGACAGCACTAAAACTGTGGCTATCCTTGTCACACAGTATTATGAAGATAAAGACGAAACAAATTTTAGCGCTGTCAAATTTTAAATGTGTGCCTTCAGAATCGGGCCCATTGTCAATTTATAATTAGAATGCATACGCGCAGTGTGTGGCGCCCCGCCAGTGAGGGACCGGCGACCTGGGGAAGGGGGCCGGAAGCGGCTGGGTGTGGGGGATGGGGGGTGGTGGCGTCCGTCTGGGGGCTGACAGTACCTGGCAGGCGCACACCTCCCCGAAGCCGCCCTTGCCCAGCACGCGGTACATGCGGAAGGTGTGCTGCGTGACCGGCTGCGCCTCGAGCCACTTCCACTGCAGGTAGCGGTGGAAATACATCGACCGCTCGAACTCCGCGAACGGCGTGCCCGCCAGGAAGCTCTTCACGCACCTTATGCACTCACAGAATATGTCCCTCGAGCCGCCTGTGGACCAAACATGTGTGTATTAGTTCTCTTGGTTCCCCCAATCTTCCCGCGTCGTCAAGGCGACTAAGGGATCGCACCAGAGACGGGCAGCGTTCTCCTAGGTATATCAAGACCATTACTACGATAACCAACCCGCCAAGTGTGGTAATTACGGCAAATCCAAATCAAACACAGCCCACTAAAAGTGGCACTCTACAGAGGACGCTTATGTTTAACAGTGGACGTATTTCGGCCGATGATGATGATTTAGTCCACTAGGGAAGTATACACACCAAAATAATCAAAGCTACCATTTAATGTTCAGCTCGGAGTTTCCTGGGTCCGAAGTGAGTTGATCTGCCAGAGTACTATATAGTCAACGATATCTATGTACTACTAGATGGAGCGTTCCAAACAATCGCTCTGTTCCACGCATAGTAGCCACAACTCTTTCACATTCACAATGAAACTTGTGCAGTTACTACTCAGAACATTAAATTATTATTAAATATTGACGTTACGGTTAAATAATGTGAATATTTAGTAAATAATTAAATGTTCTGCGTAGTAACTGCACAAGTTTCATTGTGAATCTGAAAGAGTTGTGGCTACTTGCGTGGAACAGAGCGATTGTTTGGAACGCTCCATCTGGTAGTACATAGAGATCGTTGTACATAGTTCAGAAAGTTAATACGTTGAAGATGTGTCGCTGGAAATACTATATATAAATTGAACCTTAATCTACTGATGTGGGAGTTTGGTTTTAATTTGAATTGCGACCGCGAACTGGCGGGTAAAAATCACCGCGAGACTAGCGGGTGCAACTGCTCGCCGTTATTGGCGACAGCGGAACCAGTATCTACACTAACATTATTAAGAGAAAAGATTTGTATGTTTCTAACGAATAAACTCAAAAACTGCTGAACCAATTTCGAAAATTCTTTCACCATTTGAATGCTACATTATCCCTGAGTAACATAGGCTATATTTATTTATTACTATAAAAAATTAGGGATTCCTTCTAAAACTTCAATAATGTAACCCAAGGTGTAAAAATGGAATATTACAAAGAAGTATAATTATTATGTTCGGTACAATTCATATTGCGATCGGTTTGTACTACAGCTGGAGCGGGAGTAGGAGTGGGAGAAGGATCGGGACTGAGAGTGGGAGTGAGATAGGGAGCGAGAGCGGGAACGCGAGCAGATTGTGTAGTTCACGCGAGGGTAGTTGATACGAGCGCGGCCTACCTTCGACCATGACGCCAGTGTCGTCGACGACGCGGCGGCCGACCACGTCGGTGACGGCGTCCGCGCCCGCGTCGTCCATCTTGAGGTACTTCCCGAACAGGTCCGCGGCCAGCGCCACGCGCGTCTCCTCCACCTCCACCTCGTACCTCTCCGCCTGTAGTACACACAACTTTACTCGCTTTACTAAAGTCTGCCATTTTGGTAACATCTAGAAGTACAAGTCGAGGGTAACCTATTTAGTTTAATGTTAAACGATATAGAGAAAGCTACAAGTGACCGCATCTACGAATTTAACCTAAATAGATAAGGCTACCACTACAACTGACTATATCTAGGAAGTTAACCTAAATAGAGAAGGCTACAACTGACCGCATCTAGAAAGTTAACGTAAATAGATAAAGCTACAACTGACCGCATCTAGGAAGTTAACCTAAACAGATAAAGCTACAACTGACCGCATCTAGGAAGTTAACCTAAACAGAGAAGTCTACAACTGACCGCATCTAGGAAGTTAACCTAAATAGAGAAGGCTACAACTGACCTCATCTTGGAAGTTAAGCTAAATAGAGAAGGCTATATACAACTAACCGCATCTATGACGTTAACCTAAATAGAGAAGTCTACAACTGACCGCATCTAGGAAGTTAACCTAAATAGAGAAGGCTATATACAACTGACCGCATCTAGGAAGTTAACCTAAATAGAGAATGCTACAACTGACCTCATCTTGTAAGTTAAGCTAAATAGAGAAGGCTATATACAACTGACCACATCTAAGAAGTTAACCTAAATAGAGAAGGCTATATACAACTGACCACATCTAGGAAGTTAACCTAAATAGAGAAGTCTACAACTGACCTCATCTTGTAAGTTAAGCTAAATAGAGAAGGCTATATACAACTGACCACATCTAAGAAGTTAACCTAAATAGAGAAGGCTATATACAAATAACCGCATCTAAGAAGTTAACCTAAATAGACAAGGCTATATACAACTGACCGCATCTATGAAGTTAACCTAAACAGATAAAGCTACAACTGACCGCATCTAGGAAGTTAACCTAAACAGAGAAGTCTACAACTGACCGCATCTATGAAGTTAACCTAAACAGATAAAGCTACAACTGACCGCATCTAGGAAGTTAACCTAAACAGAGAAGTCTACAACTGACTTCATCTAGGAAGTTAACCTAAACAGAGAAGTCTACAACTGACCGCATCTAGGAAGCTAACCTAAATAGAGAAGGCTACAACTGACCGCATCTAGGAAGTTGTTGTACTTGTGGTAGTCAGGCCTCGTCCGCTCGCAGAACATCCGAAACAGCACCTTGCCGATCGGCTGCTGGTCCACCACGTAGTCGTAGCCTACATCTAGAACAAGGAAAACACTTGTCTTAATTTGTGTATACAGTGTCAAGCCGACACAGGGGCAAATAATAAAAAAATTAGTATCTATAAGTCATCAGTAATTGCTTCGAGATGTTTTTAACTAATTGAAATATAAATTACAGATTTAGATTTTTTCTTACCAACATAATCGCAAATTCGATGTAATGTAAACCGTAGAACGATAACACCAATAATAACAAACTAAAGAGACTTCCTAATTTATTGCGAGCAAAGAGGCTCACTCTAGTGAGCATTTTTGCTTTGCGATCTAATCTACCCCTTTAGATGACTGACTTTACTGACAAAATACCTTATAGAACCGGCCTTTTTGTTATTAACTCCATATTGTATAGTATCATAATCAGGTTATTTTGTCTCCATTGCAGGAGCACAACGCTCTCTCATCTGCCGGAGACAGACGGAGGATTTGGCCTACACTCCCCGCGCTGGCCAGACGGGTTGGGGAGGCCTGATTGATGTTTTATAACGTATTCCCTTAGTCGCCCTGTACGACATCCATGGGAAGAGTTGGAGTGGTCCTATTCTACTCTAACGGAAACCACACGGCAGAATTGTATAGTATAAAAGACAGTAAACTTCGTACACCGTGAACTAATTCCGTCAATACTTTTCTAAAGTTTTACTTTAATAAAAAAGTTCAAGTACAAAGTGCGAGAGTTAAAATCAACTTTTCCTTTAACATCATCAGCCGAAATAAGTCCACTGCTGAACATAAGCCTCCCCAATAGAATGCCACTTTTGGTGGGCTGTCCATTGGGGGATTTATCATAAGCACCACGCTTGGCAGTCGAATTGGTGGTCACAGTATCCCGTTCAAAAAAAGGTTCCCCTTGGTACCAACGGTGGTACCACGGGTGAGCCGGGCATGTTAAATTGTACTTACAACCTGCGATTGGGCATTTTTTTCACGTCTCTGAAATATTGTGAAAGGCCAAGATGTGTATAGCCAAACCCCAATATTTCGATGTTTCCGTATAAAAACAAACGCATAAAACACGGCTTAACAAATTATCGTATAATTGAATAATGATAACTGAACACCACGAGGCGAGTTTACGATGAGATAACATCTTACGATTATGACTTATTACGATAAAAACGTTATGAGTTAACGACTGATAAGATCTAATGAATGAATCAAGTCATTCAGCGTAGATTTTACTTTTAAGTTATTACTTATTACCGCACCATTATCGTTATCAATATCTACAGTAGCTTTGACGTTAACTATTTATTTAAGACTAGCTGTGCCCGCGGCTCCGCTCACGTGGAATACAGAATCCGCTCTCCTTCCCGCTCCCACTCCCACTCCTACGCTCACTCCCACTCCAGCTCGAGCTCCAAATGTAGTCCAAACTCATCGCAATCTGAATAGTACCGAACATTAAAATTATACTTCTTTGTTATATTGCATACTTACCTTACCTACTAATGTATTTGAAAACTAAAAATGTCCATAACTTTTGATTGAGTAAACCGATTGCGATGAAATAAAGCCCATATGTTATCTTATCTTCTTAGGGGGCCAGGAAGACCTGGCGACACTTCGACCCTTCAGGATCTTTTATGCCAAACCCCTGACCACCAACGGTGCCCCAAGCCGATTTGGTGGACTTCACATACACCTCAGAATTTCTTCTTCGGCATATGCACGTTTCCTTACGATGTTTTCCTTCACCGAAAAGCCTGTTGTATTATAAATAAACCGTACTTAAGTTTCGTAAAACTTATTGGTACGGGCGGGGTTTGAACCCACGACCTCATGAGTCCGTCCCTTAATCCTCGCCCGGATGTGCTGCATTACATCATATATAGTCAAAAACTCCACATTTTTTCTTCCAATTTCCAAAAGTTGTCACTTGAAGTTGTTGGAGAGTTTGATTAAAATTAAGCACTCAAACAAAGTTATTCGTTGCAAGAATTGCTGTACATTGTTAACGTTATAAAATAAAGCCGTTATAACAATAAAAAGCATTATAAATTTGCATTTAACACAGTTACACAGCGAACCAAATTTGCATATCCTGGCAACATTTAATTGATCTGGGACTGAGCTAGTCTCGGAGCAATCAATTGGCAACACCACAATTAATTAGATATTAATTAAGCTAACAGTTCACATTGCGGTATCGTTGTCGACTGTGAGTCTTAACCCTTTGGGAGCCAGCATCAGGAGCCAGTAAAAAGGTACATTTAAATGGTGATAACACTTTGCAGACTAGGTGTTAAACTTATGACAAAAACATGAAATCCATAGACTGATTTTGGTCACAATGCATAAAGTGCATCCTCCTGTCATATATTCCACAATGTTTAAAGACAAAAGAGTTTAATGAGTGCGTCCTGCCTGTCATGACCTACGGCGCAGAAACGTGGACACTGACGGTGACAGTGGGGCTGATACACAAATTTCAAGTCGCTCAGCGAGTTAAGGATAAAGCTATGCTCGGGGTTTGAAGGATATGATTCGCAATGAGGAGGTACGACGAAAAACGAAGGTAGCCGATATAGCCGAAAGGATTAGCAAGATGAAGGGGGTGGACCACATATGTCGCTGAACCGACAGCCGTTGTGGCAGACGAGTTCTGGACTGCCGACCTCTATCATCATCAGGTTATTTTGTCTCCACTGCAGGAGCACAACCCTCTCTCATCTGCCGGAGACAGACGGAGGATTTGGCCTACACTCCCCGCGCTGGCCAGACGGGTTGGGGAGGCCAGATTCATGTTTTATAATGTAATGTTAACCTCTATACAAATGTATTATTAATACTGTTGAGAAACTATTATTTAGGGACCTTCTGTGAAGTGTAAATAAAACCTAGTTATATTGTTACTGTGTTAATTCTGTTACACACTAATCATCAATGTGGGCATATGTAACTGACGTTCGTATTAGCTTCCTACGTCCCGCGCTCACCCTTAGCGGCGGCGTGTCATCATGAATTGAACGACCTATATAGGTCGTTCAATTCATGATGACAGCCGGCTGATATGTAGTCGTATTTTTATTTCAATTTAACGCCTCTAGCTGCAAATAGAAAGGGAACAATGGGGATATAAACGTAGACGTTCCCACGATATAAACCCAATCACGCCTCATCGGTGCCAACTAAGGCAGGGACATAAAATAATAATGGCGGTAGTGTTGCCGGAATACCTATCGATACTACTGTGGTGAATAATACTATCGATAAAAGGGATAACATCGAAACTGGTATGCCCTTACTGGTATAAACTATACTCCTACCTTTATTTAACTGCAAAACCTACCTTTTTTGTTATTCTTATCAGAGGATAAGAAAGCGATAAGATTTGTTCCTAAAAGCGATTTGTTCCTTTGGGTAGAGACCCAAAGGAACAAATCGCTTTTAGCGATAAGACCGCCTAGATATACATATGTAAGTTACTTTATTATTGTATCTTTTCTTTTTACGTGCAAAAAAGAGTAATTGAATTGAATTACTCGTCTTCGCATGCCTTTTATGTAATTTTCGGCTCTGCATCTCAGGGGGCCGGGAAGACCTGGCGTCACTTCAACCCTTCAGGATCTTTTGTACCAAATCCCTCTCCACCAACAGTGCCCCAAGCCGATTCGGTGTACTTCACATACGCTTTAGAATTTCTTCTTCAGCACATGCAGGTTTCCTTCACCGAAAAGCAAGTGATATTAGAAATAAACCGTACTCAAGTTTCGATAACCTCATTGGTATGGGCTGGGCTTGAGCCCACGACCTCATGAATGTGAGGCGAGTGCACAACCAACTAGGCTACCACAGCTCCTCATCAGCTCTGCATACTTTATCCTGCCTGTAGCCAAGTCCACTCACGGATGTTATCTGAGCCAAAATAATTTTCTGGCGAAGTGTCATCATCGTCAGCATATCATTGTCCACTGCTGGACGGAGGCCTTCCCTAATACACCCGATCCTTCCCCACTGCATTCGGCCACCTACCTTGGATCTTCAGGCTGGGGGCGTTTCAACGCTCACACTTTGCTTTCTCTCAATCTTTACCATAATTACCTAACCGTAGCTTGGACCACTTTAATAGTATCAAAGTTTTTTTTTATGTATTTACTTTGAGGAAGACTTACAGACAAATTACAAAAATAAATAACAATGCAAATATAAAAAAAATGCTGATTACAAGTCCCCACTTAAAAAATCTTCAAAAGTATCTCGTTACGTCACAATAGTATCGGTTGGTCCATCGCTATCGATGTTTTCTATCCAATCAATCGTACTCGATTCTGAGTAACAATTATCGCGCTATCGATATTCCGGCAGCACTAAGTAGAAGATGGATACTCTCTAACGCGCCCTACTTCATCTACAGCTACACTAATATAATAAAGAGGTTAAGTTTGTGAGTTTGCTTGAGGTAATATCCGGAATTACTGAACGGATATTGAAAATGCCTTCGCAATTGGCGTCCTGGGGGGCGTAGGCATCCATCGAACTACAGAGCCAGTTTTACTCTCTAGCGGGTCATGTGTTTCATTCTAATAAGTGTTTGGCGTCTAATTAGCGTAGTTAGAAGCCAATCGCTCATCAGAATATGTCACGTGTCCAGTTAGAGGGTACAAAATGGCTCTGTAGTTCGACAGATATAAATGTTTAGGCCCCATCTGTGTTCTTCATCATAGGCATATCTTAGATTTAAATAAAGTTAAGAATTAAGTGACTTTACATTCATCATCATCTCTATGATCAGTCTGTACAAGACCATAGGCCTCCCAAGCAGTCCTGTATCTGCCGCGCTGGCAGGACTTATATGCCGCGGACTAACGACGGCAAAGTTCAGGAGGCAGCAGATTTCAGAGTGATAAAGATAGGTATGAACGAGAGGCCGCAAAGTGGCCTTTACTTAAAGTAAAAATCCGGCACTCCTCCAAACGCGTGCCACTAAGCCCGATCTTCGGTTCTCGGCATCCAGTCTCTGCCAGCCGCCTTACGCTGATCGTCGCTCCACTAACCAGAGGCGATCGAGGCTCCACTAACTACGCCAGTCGTGGTCTCCACCCAAGAACTCGTTTACCCCAACGGTTATCATCATCATCATCATCATCAGGTTATTTTTGTCTCCACTGCAGGAGCACAACCCTCTCTCATCTGCCGGAGACAGACGGAGGATTTGGCCAACACTCCCGCGCTGGCCAGACGGATTGGGGAGGCCTGATTGATGTTTTATAATGTATTCCCTCAGTCGCCTTGTACGACATCCACGAGAAGAGTTGGAGTGGTCCTATTCTACTCTACCGGAAACTACACGGCAACGGTTATCGGTTCTCCGATATGTGACCAGTCCACACTAGTACGGTGGCAGGTAAGGTGAGGTCTAGGCTTCGTACTTTGTACCGCAGAATTCCGCAACAATTTGGATTACTGCATACAATCCTACTAATCCTACTTCCTATATTCAACCCGCATAATGTTCAATACGCAGCATATTCAACCCACATAATGTTCAATACGCAGCATAATCAACCCACATAACGTTCGATACGCAGAATATTCAACCTGCAGAATGTTCAACGCGCAAAATGTGTGTATGTAGTTACAGGCTCTCCGTAGTTCGGTCCATTAACTACGTTTATATATATTTAACCGCAACATGCCTCTCGAGTACTTCGTAGTTAGGGGGCACTTTATACCGACATAAACTGCCCGTGTAGAAGTCGACTCGCTTTTAGCCTTGTTAGAGACCTAACCATTTCTTTGGCCGAAGTCGAATCTATGTATATCAATGGATCATTTCATTTGGGCAACCGCTAAATTTTGTTTTGTGTAAGTAATGCCTTCGCTTCGCCTTAGCCGGCATTTACCAGCTCAATAAGACACAATCTTAAATATCTTCGTGTGAATTGTACAGGCGGAGAATTCCGCTTGCAGCGCGCTGGGGTGAATCTTTGCATCACCAATAGTTCAGTTTTGCATATTGTCTCTAAATAATTCTATATTGTTGGACTAAGTGCTACTTGTAACCAAAGTACATAAGTCGAAGCCAAAGTCGAAATTACCTTCGGTTCAAACTCTACTCCTCATCAAAACTTAGCCCGATTAATACAAAGTTCCCGTATAAAGGGCTAAGTAAAGCAGGGACGTAATCAGTGACATATATTTCTTTTTGGGTATAAAATTTTATTTAATATTGGATACAAAAAAAAATGTCAACGTTGTTGTTACAATACAAATCGCGTGTTTTGTATTGGATAGTATGGAGAAGCAGCGCGCGGTTTGCGCGACTGGGTGCGCGCTACCGCGCGCGATCCCTTCGAACTTTCGTATAGGGTTGTTTATGGCGTGGAGAAAAGCGCTCGGCGCAGCGCGGTACCGACGCGGCGCCATGCAATTACCGCGATGCGCGCGTTTTTGTAACTAAACCCTCAAATGTTACACGTGCTTACTTATAAAAGAAAAGAAAGGTAGAAAATCCATCGATTCTTCCCTAACGTGGCAGTTCAACTCAAGTCTACTTGGATCGAACCGGACTATGAAACATCACAGATTATGGTAGGTCATGGCTGTTTCCGAAAGAGACTTCTTGACATGAAGTTGTGTGAGATGACTGTATGTTACGTGGCGATGCAGAAGAGGATATAAGAGGATAATGTGGGAATGTCTACTGTATGAGGAGCTCAGACGAAAGATGGATGGGATAGAGCGAGAAGAAGGCTCGGTATACTTACTACTGCGAGCGAGATCGGAAACAGCGTTCAATAGGCTCGAGAATATGCGCACGGCTGGCTCAGAATAAGAAGCAGGCTTGAGCGTGAAGAGGAATAAAGAGATGTGCCCGGGCATCCAGACGGCGAAGCCATAAATGTGGTGATTTGCGCCAGAAAGGGGATAAAAGTAAAAGGGGTTAATTAGGGTGTACCAGGAAAGAACACTTGTGTTAGTACCGGGCACCCTCGATTAGGCCTATATGACCTGTCCTGACCTGATGATGATGTCGAATGATCATGGGTTGTGGAAGGACTACGCTCCCTAACATCCCACACTATCTATGAAAACTTAATTTAATTTAAGTTCAACTAATGAAAGATCGAAGCTAATCAATAATTCACATGTAACTTTTAATTAAATTAACAGAATCTACGTCAAAATCAAATGATGAGAACATGACGACGCCAGGGCGTGACATAACAAAACCAGAGCCGTAATCAGGGTGGTGGCTCAGGGCGAACAAAACGGAGGTCGCAAAAATGGTCCTGATGGTGGTCCTCACGAGGCTGACTTGTCTATTTTAAACTACAGACAAGTCTCACAAAAATAGATTAAGTGTGACATTTTTATAACTGAGCTTTTGCTCATCATCAGAGACATTAATTGAATTTCTGAGAAAATCTACTACAGTGACATACGACGAACATCGATGTCCAGTGACCAGTTATTTTATCTTATCCAATGATGATAAAGTTAACATTACACATATGTTTTTTGCCCTAAAAAAGTGACATGCCCTTTTTATTGCATAGTCCGACAAAGCTTTTAATACAAAATGTAGTAGTGAAACTCCCGCGCGTCAATTCCAAGTGATTTTGAAGATTTTTTTTTCAGTTTGACCCCCCAATCGTAAAACGCCATAAAAAAAAAATTCTGGAAATCTATTCGCGACAGAATTTTCCTATTAACGTTATTTGGTTGGGTTATATTGACTACATATATTTATGTCATCAACTTTGCGAAAAAGTCAGTAGGAGCGAAGTTAACTTCATTTTATTAGAATTTAGGTTTTTATTTTATTATATTTTTTTAAGGTCGTGATCGAAACTCTGTCCTAAAATGACACTATATGTCAGCAATGTCAGCAAGCTACCAAAGCAGTATTTTCTAACTCGGCCTAACTTTTGAATAAACCGCATTTCAAATTAGATCGTCAGGGTTGTCACCTAGGGAGGTCACTCAAGAAAAAAATTGTTCCGATCGCGCTCAAAACTTGTACACTTGGTAATGAGGGGCTTCTGTTAACGAATTAGAGGCTAATTTAAAAAACGCATTTTCCAACAAAATCATATTTGAGTCTACGGTTGAGTTAGCGATCTTACATCAGTGAAACCGAATACGAACCATTAGATCAGTATTGTAACCAAAGGCTCCCAACTCACAGACTGCCTAAGGGCAATAACAATAAATAACAATATCCTAAAAAAATGTATTTCAATAGACCTACTATACTCTTTGAATAATACAAAATATCTAGGGCTCAACATATCTAACAGCGCTATAGGTGCTGCTTCTGACCTGAAACCTTTTTATTCCTACGTCCGATTTTGTTAACATTGAACGCCGGTCGCTTTTATCGCCATCAGGGGTCGAAATAGGTAATGCTATTAAATGTATTGTGATGAAAATAGCATAGAGACGCGTCGAGACTTGCCAATTTTCACGATCTAAAGAGAAATCCGACACCATTGAAACTACATATTGTTGTAATATCAAAAACATAATCACAAAGGTTTTATAATCGAAAAATATTTTTTATAAAAATATCGTTACTCTAAAGATTCAGTCTATCCATGTTATAATTGTATGTATGTTATAATTACTTTAAGAACGTGACGAGGCGGTGACCACTCGCCGTCGGGTGAACCGTCTGCACGTTTTCATTACACCCTGTAGTCATATATGTAAAGTTGACTATCTTGTTTTGCCTATATGATCATTATTCATACAATGCCGATGAGGGGGCGCTGTTATGGTAGTTGGATGAACGCAAAAAGACCTGAGTACGGCACTGGCCGAAACCTCGTACATTGTTTACTGTACTGGCAACCGCGTCGCTCGTGAAATCTAAGTACATGTTTGTCTATAAAGCATCTACTTATTACATAGAAAACCCCAGTCTATTTAAATCCAAGAACAAGGTAGAATACTGCTCTCGTAATAGAGCTATAAAAGGGAATTCTGAGAAAACAGTAAATAAAATTATTAGTATTGTTTACCAATTGAAAATAAGTATTCATCACTCGAAAACCAATTTGGCACCAGTTTTACCATTTTGTTATTCCCTTTTTACATTTAGCAAGTCTTTTCCAGTATAAGACAGAAAGGCCATACAAAAGTAAGACTTACACAAAGTAATCTGTTAGTTTTGACAGACCTGTCTCACTGCGCACTAGAGGTATAAAAATATGAATGTTTGTACCCAAGTCTTGGATGTTTATATATTTATTTAAGTATGTATATCCGTTATCTAGTACCCATACCACAGGCTCTGTCTAGTTTAGGACTGGATAATTGGTGTGAATGTCCGAGATATTTATTTATTTTATTTTATGTATAACTACGGGGCGCAATCCAGATTGCCGAGGCACCTTGGCGAATCGCGCACGACTGTCAGCGTAACATTGACTTTCTTCCATACGCCTAGGATTAAATTTTACTTGCACTGGATTTTGTAGGTACGTTTTTGATAAACTGAACAAACTTTCTCAGGGAGTCCGCCTTCTGTGCTTGTGCTATTACTTATTCTGTGGTTTTGATGAAGTATTCTTTCCGAGGTATCGACTATTAGGGCACCCTTGGCACGATATAGTACGAAGGACACAGAAACCACAATTCTAAGGGCTTATTCAAATTTAAACCCCATACAGGTGAAATTTCAAAATAACTCTTCTTAATGGTGGCAGAGAATAGAGAACGGCTACAGTACGCTTAGAGAGATCATCGCTTTAAGTTAGAAAGAGAAACACTTATGTTGTCCCTCTCTCGTTCGCGCTCTGTGCAGCAACCAGCTCTATAATTATTTACGCGCATTACAAACGCGTATGGACATTGTGCACCAGGTAGGTAATAGTAACAGGTAATTAAATCTAACAGCGCGGGGAGTGTAGGCCAAATCCTCCGTCTGTCTCCGGCAGATGAGAGAGGGTTGTGCTCCTGCAGTGGAGACAAATATAACCTGATGATGATGATGAATTAAATCTATTCACTTGTATGGAATGTCGGGGAGTGGTGTCGTGGTCTACGTCCTATAAATTACAAATCAGTTGAGTCTCGTGGCAGTTGAGTGTGCTATGAGAAAATATCTTTTGTCATTATCTGTAGAGAAAATATATTACATATTATACCCAGTCGATAACACAACTAACTTTCCCGAACTGTCGTTGCCGTCCATTCATCCGTCCAAGTTGTTATACGGCGGATCAATGCGGAATTGTTTCCCCTTTAGACCCGTTCTCCACAGATCGACCCATTTAAACTTTACTGAGTACTTCCCTGTGCAGTATTAAGTATGAATGAGGGCGCTAACCCCTATAGGATAGCGCTACGGCAGAGATTTTACTTATCTTTTATTGCTTTGGAACAAGACTTGGAGGATTTTTAAGATTGATCTGAGGCTTAGAATCGGCCCTTCCCGTGGGTGTCGTCAAGTCGACTAAGGGATTGCACCAGGGATACATGCGCTGCTGGCGTTCTCCTATATTACGATCATTACTGCGATCACCAATCCGCCTGCCGAGCGTGGTCATCATCAGGTTATTTTTGTCTCCACTGCAAGAGCACAACCCTCTCTCATCTGCCGGAGTCAGACGGAGGATTTGGCCTACACTCCCCGCGCTGGCCAAACGGGTTGGGGAGGCCTGATTGATGTTTTATAATGTATTCCCTTAGTCGCCTTGTACTACATCCACGGGAAGAGTTGGAGTGGTCCTATTCTACTCTATCGGAAACCACACGGCTTGGCCGAGCGTGGTGATTATGGTAAATCCCTCAATGGACGGCCCACCAAAAGTGACGTTCTATTGGGGAGGTTTGTGCTCAGCAGTGGACGTATTTCGGCTGATGATCGTCCAGCAGTTAACGTTTATAGGCTGCTGTTGACCCATCCCACTAACATTATTAATGCGACAGTTTGGATGTTTGTTACTCAATCACGCTTCAACCACTGGCCGGATCGGGATGAAACTTGGCACATCTATTACGACCTGGAATAGGACATAGGATAGTTTTTATCGCCAAAAACCATCTCATTCCTACGGGAAATACATAATTTGTGATGTTAAGTAGTCCACGTGGGCGAAGTCGCGGGCGACAGCTAGTTTGTATATATATTTATACACACTTCGACCTACTATCATTTCGTATAGACAGACAAACACAGTTCGTTATTCTAACGTAAACAATCCACTTGGGAGTGAGCGGAGAGGACAGTACACATACCTAGCCCCTGTTAATTGTTTGTGTTGTTAAAACTACATTTACAAAGACGTATTAACTCAATAGTGGTTCTGACGTCAATGTGGTCGAGATTAGTTATTAACAGGGTTCGGAATTAGGTAGGGTCATTAATATACATAGCAGAGAGGGATTAGAGTTAGTTAGTATCGTTTGTATATACAAGTCGCAAGTTTGCGACGAAATTGTTATTTTAAATGGATATTTATTTAAAACTAGCTTTTGCCCGCGTAGGTTTCGATATTTACACATCGTGAATTTCGAAATAGGTATCATTTTTGGTAGGGATGAGATGTTTTTCGGAATAAAAACTATCCTATGTCCTATTCCAGGACCTAACCTATGTGTGTGCCAAGTTTCATCCCGATCCGTCCATTGGTTGAAGCGTGATTGCTCTGAGAAAAAAATAAGTAGCGCTCCTACTTATACCAGTATAAGGATAAAAAAATACCACTGCTACGTAAGTAGCCACCACCATTATAAATGGTGTTGCCTAAAATTCAATCAGTAGCCGGCCACATCATAAAGTAACCACACTACTTAATAATGTGGCCTGCTACTGAATGAGTTGTAGGCAACATCATTTATAACGGGGGCGGCTACTTACGTAATAGTGGTATATTTTTTATCCTTATATAAGTAGGAGCGCTGCTTATTCTTTTCTCAGTGTAAGTAACAAACATTCAAACTTTCGCATTTATAATATTAGTGGGATGTGTTCAATTCATTCGGTCATTTATGTATAAACTCGTACAGTAATATAAATACATCATCATCAGGTTATTTTTGTCTCCACTGCAGGAGCACAACCCTCTCTCATCTGCCGGAGACAGACGGAGGATTTGGCCTACACTCCCCGCGCGGGCCAGACGGGTTGGGGAGGCCTGATTGATGTTTTATAATGTATTCCCTCAGTCGCCTTGTACGACATCCATGGGAAGAGTTGGAGTGGTCCTATTCTACTCTACCAAAAACCACACGGCAAAAATAAATACATATATCTAATTTAATAATCTACAATTCTTCTTCCGCTTACCAGTAAAGTAAATTGCAAATAAAATGAAATTATCTTTTTTTGATTGGATATTGAATATTGTTTTATTACTACTGAGAGTCACTGGATTCTCATTACAACAGTTAATAAAATCCTGTGAAAAGGAATTGATGTACCACGTTAGCTAGGGAAATAATTGTCCACCTCATCAGAGCCCCGCATGATTCGGTGAGGCTAATAGTGCCCGGAGTTCGCCCAGCTCCGGGATATCGGCACGCTTACGACCAGGCTGCCCCTGTACATGCATCCACATCGGCACGGCAAAGCAGGGGAAGGACAGCCACAAAGTGGCGATATATCGTCTCTGCCTACCCCTCTGAGACCAAGGCGTGAGCATTATGTATGTATGAAAAGGAATTTTAAGTATGTCACAGGCGTTATACGATAAATTCTTATGCATCGCGGGGACAAGCGTAAATATTCAAAACCAGCTGCTCCCGCGGCTCCGCTCGCATGGACTACACAATTATTACCCCACTCCCGCTCCCGCTCCAAGTGCCACCTCTCACTCGAAACGTAATCTTAACTCATAGCAATCTGAATTCCGCCGAGCATTACACGACTTTGTTGTATAGTGCATACCAACGTAATTTGAGTTTTTGAAAACTATAAATTCGTATAACTTCTGATTGAGTAAGCCGATTGCGATGATATAAAGACTAAATGTTTACTTTATGAAAACTCCATAAGAATTGGTTTAGAAGTTCTTATGAGATGCGTGCACAAACTAACAGATGAACAGACGAAAAATCTAAAAGATTCGTAATGTAAATCGTAATGTATCAATCTCAAGTCGGTCGATTAGTTTTTGAATTAACTAGGGGACTAAGCCGTGTGGTTTCCAGTAGAATAGGACCACTCCAACTTCCCGTGGATGTCGTACAAAGCGACTAAGGGAATACAATATAAAACATCAATCAGCTTCCCCAACCCGTCTGGCCAGCGCGGGGAGTGTAGGCCTAATCCTCCGTCTGTCTCCGGTAGATGAGAGAGGGTTGTGCTCCTGCAGTGGAGACAGAAATAACCTGATGATGAGCGGACACAGACACAAAGGCAAAAATATCTTGGAACCGTTTTGAAGGAAGTTGTAACAAGAGAAAGTGTTACCGTTTCGTCGCTGACGATGCAGACTGGCCTATCTGATTTTTGATAAAAGTTCTGGAACCAAAAACCAGTTTTCCCCCATTTGTTTAGTTAAAAAAAAAATTTAACGATAAGGCCGCCTAAATTGTACCATTTTAACTACAAATTTTAACTGTATTTGTTTGTGCAATAGAGTGTATTGTATGGTACGCCAAATAGTTGTAGTAGCCTAGTTGGCAGTGCGCTTGCCTCACGTTCATGAGGTTCAGGGTTCAAATCGTACCTCCAATAAATCTTTCAGAACCAAGTACGGTATATTTTCATACAAACAGGCTTCATTCACGTTGGTTGCCGTGTGGTTTCCCGGCTTAAAATAGGGCCACCCCTTTCTTTCCCGTGGGTGTCATCAAGGCGACTAAGGGGTTGCACCGGGGACGGCAGCAGCGTTCTCCTGTGTATGTTAAGATCATTACTGCGATCACCAATCCGCCTGCCAAGCTTGGTGATTATGGCTAATCCCCCAATGGACAATTTACCAAAAGCGGTATTTTACTGGGGAGGCATATGTCCAGCAGTGGACGTATTTAGGCTGATGATGAATTGTTTAATTCAATGAAACTTACTGTTAATAATGTTAAGTTAGTTAGAAACAGGACCTAGATTATTATTCAAGTACTCGACATTTTTTTTTTAAATAAAATTTACGTCATCAAAACTTTATAAATTAATTAACCGGTAACTTTAGAGATTTTAGATAAGTCACAAAACCCGCAGTAGATTTGGTTCCCAATGCCTATTTGAAATGTGTCCTGCAGTGTTGCCAATTAAGCATCTTCTACACTCCAGATTAAATTGTCAAACGGAAGGGTTGCCCATTCACTTAATTGGCAACACTTCGATTTGCATTTTAAAGGGAATTCCTGCGACAGAAGTGAGATTGAGTCTCTGTTTTCATTCGGGACGTTATAAAATGTAGTTTTTTTTTTTTGGAATTGGTAAAACCGAAACCTTTTTTAAACATTTATTTAATAAATGTAACTAATAGATATTTTCAGACATTCACACCAATCATCCAGTACAAAGTTGCCGTGTGGTTCCCGGCTTAGAATAGGGCCACCCCTATCATTCCCGTGGGTGTCGTCAAGGCGACTAAGGGATTGCACCAGGAACGGGCAGCAGCGTTCTCCTGTGTGTGTGTGTGTTAAGATCACTCCTGCGATCACCAATCCGCCTGCCAAGCGTGGTGATTATGGCAAATCCCCCAATGGACAACTTACCAAAAGTGGTATTCTATTGGGGAGGCCTATGTCCAGCAGTGGACGTATTTAGGCTGATGATAATGATGATCCAGTCCCAAACTAGGCAGAGCCTGTGCTATGGTTACTATCACTCTTTTTTTTCTCTTCCTTTTTTTTCTTTTCGTTAACAAAAAAGGTATAGTAGCAACTGTCCAATAAAAATTTGTGCACCTGTCTTTTAAACAAATAAATAAACCTGGCGCAGTAACTTTGTGGTACGGCGCGAGCTAAACAGCGGCCCAGTAGCGTACCTACTGCCAGAGGTGCTCTATTTTACGGGGGACGTTAAACTGGCCGGGGGGAGGTGAGTGTCCCTTCTTGACGTAGTAATATTTAGTATTCTCTGCCATAATCTTGCCCGTGCAGAACCAGAGCAAGTAGCTAGTACGACATAAACGCTATCACCTAAACGGCATTGATCCATTAGACTAAGTATCGGTAATTTATACTCTATCCATAAAAGATGAAACTTGGCAAGCGTTCCCTTCGCTTCTTTATTCAGGAGATGAGGAGTAAGGGAGACGGATAATGCTCGAATGGATCACGTAATGGCGATAGCTTAAACTAAATGTTTTCTACAAGTTTTATTGCTTTTGTCAATTTGCGAGATGGATATTTGTGTTTGAGACCACAGTATAGAATTGAATATGCTACAAGGCTACAAGGCAAGGGGATACGACGTGTTAAATGTCAACATCAGCTCCCTGCTAATAATAGAAAGTCTGGTGATCGAAAAGTAGAGGCAAGCAATCTAACTGCCTGAGTTGTTTGTACATAATCATCAGCCGAAATAGTCCACTGCTGAACATAAGCCTCCCCAATATTGGCTGTCCTTTATTTGATTTCATTTTATTCTAATTTAATTTAACTTTAACTTAATTTTATTATTCTTATTTTTATTCTGATTTTATTCTAATACAATTTTATTATTATTCTTATTGTACATCAAATATGACATAATTATGTTGAAATAAATTATTTGAATTTGAATTGGGGGATTTTCCGCTTGGCAGGCGGATTGATGATCCAGTAATGATCTTTATATACACAGGAGAACGATGCTGATCGTCCCTGATGTATCCCTTAGTCGCCGTGACGACATCCACGGTAAGATTGGGGGTGGCCCTGTTCTAAGTGTGGTTTGAAATTAATATAATACATATAATTAGGCATTTGTCAAACAAACCCGAAATAGGATGACAGGTCAAGTTGCAAGAGTGAGTCAGTGTCATCAATCCATTTGGTCCACATAGTTCAAATTTTACAATTAGGGTTGAACTCTACTATACTGCTCCTGTATACATCGCTTTGTATAAGATAGCACCCGCATTGAGCAGCTCTGACGCTGCGAACATCGGGGCATTCTCCAGGCCTCGGTCACTCGCACGAACCAACATTGTCGGGCCGAAGTAATTACAAGTCTTAAGTCAAGCGCCTTAGACATTTTTTTGGGCACTGCGCGGCACATCTACGACCGCCCGCTTAACGCGTGTTATTCGGAGTAATAACAACGCTAAGTCGAGCGCCTTAAACACATTTTTGCGTATCTTGTCATTATTGTCTGACAGTGGGAAGGAGTAGATGATTAGAAGCGTAGGTAATTTCGTTTTACTAGGAAGTGATGTACGTAAACTATTAAGCAATCACATCGACCTGTCGTATCGCAGTGGAGGAGAACGCGTCTGGGTCAACTGCGATAGGGTGAATATTCGAGCGTTTCAACCGCCGCATTTTCCCTCCCCTTCAAAAGTAGAAGTGACAACACCAGTTCATCATTTTTATTATAAGTTTCTGGTCCGTGCAAAGATTCTGCGCAGGTGAAATATTTAATTAAATATATTATTTTTATCAACTTTTGGAGGTGAGGATAATGACGGCGGTTGGAACGCTCGTATATTCACCCGATGTGAATGCGCTCTTGTGTATGGAGCTCAACCCTGGTCGTCGCGTTGCATGATTACTGTAATTGATCCCTGACCTCTCCGGCCGCGCCGCCTGTTTTATGTCAAGTGCGATCAATTGAATTGATTTAACGCTGTACACACCTACTGTTTTATACGTGGTGGTAGGTAAAAAAGATTGTAAAACGTCTTTGTTGCCGCTTTTTTTCTTTTCTCCCCTTTTCTCCCTCCATCCCTCGCTCCTTCCCTTCCATCCCTCATTGTTAACTAGCTAATTTAATTTTAAATTATTATTATTCCTACCTGTCACGACCTACAGCGCGGAGAGATGGACACTGACCTGATTGATCCACAAATTTCAAGTCACTATGGAGAGGGCAATGCTCGGGGTTTCTTTGGAGGATATAATTCGTAATGAGGAAATCCAAAGAAGAACCGAAAGGAAGCTGAAGTGGCAGTGGGCGGTTTACATCTGTCGCAGAACCGACGGCCGTTGGGGCAGACGAGTTCTGAAGTGGAGACCGCGGATCGCCACGCGCAGGGTGGGACGCCCCGTCGCCAGATGGACCGACGACCAGAAGAAAATAGCCTGGATGCGGAGGGCGGAGGACCGGGTGTGGTGGCGTTCATTGGGGAAGGCCTGTGTCCAACAGTGGACGTCTAAGGGCTGATATGATGATGATGATTGAGAGGTGTGTCAGGAATCAGAATCGCATTAGACCCATCATTCCGCCACTTGACAAAGATCCCTACTCGTTTTCGGAGTATTAGGTCCGCTTCAGAAGCGGCCCTAGCAAGATTTTTAGATGGTGCGAGATCTATTTGTCGTCGAGGCGCTTTAGCAGTTTCACCTTTCCAATATAGATTAATTAGTGTTACAATTTATATTAGTGTATGTATGTATATGTTTTTTTATTTACGTACACACTATGTCTGACTCTCTTACTTCAATTATCTCTCTCGCGGGTCTACTGGAAGAAGTCTGTCTCAGAGATAAGTTCGCCCTTTGTACTTGTGTTTCTTTTTAATGTATTATTTTTGTTTTATCTGTGTGTGTGCAATAAAGAGTTAAATAATAATAAATAAATAATAGATTATAAAAGGTAATTTTTTTTAACTTAATAGTTTATTTATTTAGTTACATATTACCTGTAGGTATGTATGTATACCACTCGGTTTTGTTTAAAACTCTGATGTACCACTTCATTAAACGTGTAAATGATAACGAAAAATATATAATTGTTACAACCTTCAGATGCGAGTTTGTGCAGTTAATATTAAATGACCTTATCATGTGTTATATTTGTGAACTGTTTAATTACCATAGTACATGATATTCTTGTTTAGGATTAGACATGAGTATGTATTAAAATGTGGAAATGGGTCAACATTTACAAGAACTCAGAACAAGCCCGAGCTAACAAGTTAAACACAAAGTTTGATAAGACCACAAATAAGGCGATCACAAGAACATATAACATAATACACTGGCAAACATAAAAAGTTTCACCCACTCCACGATGTGTCCAACCCAGTTCCACTTTTTGTCTTATTATTCATACTTTGTCCCACAGCTAAAGTAAACCATGAATAAAACACAAACTTGTAAAGTTGTCCTCTCGTCGGGGCAAAGGGGTGTCCCCGATACCGAGTCGTTGGCTATTTATAACGATATTAAACAATTCTCCATATTTTTGTTTACATTGACTTACTGCTCTTAGTTGGGGAGCTACAACAAAAAGTTTTGTAGGGTTGTCCATACAAGTATGTATTCATTCCATTTCGGGTTCCTCTCGTACCGAAGGTTGGATTTTCAACAAGCACTCTAATGACTATTTTATCTTTTTGCCAGGCCTACCTTACCTCGACCGTATGGAATCTTTGGTTAACACCAACGGCACATCTTAAGGTCTAGGTGTCGTCGGATAAAGTCAAAGTCAAAATCATTTATTGCATATGAGTACACTTAGTACATTTATACACGTCATTTTTTTTATCGACTACCGCTTCCTAGGTGTTAGCGCTGTGAAGAAGAAACGGCGCAACAAACTTCACGCAACACATCTTTTAAAAATCAAATTTGCATACATAACCCCTGTTTGTATATCGTTCCCGGCCCAGTGGCCAAGTGTGCACAAATGGAACCTATAGTCCTTGCATTTAGAGTAAGCTGTACTTAGAACACTCATTCGCCTTGCGGATAGTGCATTGAATTCGCACAGCGAGTGCTTCCTTTTCTCTCCTGTCCTCTCCACAAGCTCTATAGCTGATGTCTGACAAGCCTTACTTGAAAACAGCGATAGAATTCCTCGTATAATTAGACTACCTTACCTTTTAGTTAGAGTGCAGTTGCTTAATTAAATCTATAATGATTGTTCACTATTATCAATCATCCTCTATATAATTATAATTAAGAATTCTTTGACTAACTGCTGGGACTTAAAAGTTGAATTTTGCATAAAGATTCGTTGTATGAAGTAGGCACCCACAAACAAAGTATTTTTTTTAACTCCACACGGACTAAAGTCACGTAACACTTTTTAACCATTACTACTTAAAAAACATATATTTTTCATTTTAGATAGAACGGTACTCAGTCATCATATCAACAAACAGAATTTCTAATAATTTGTCGAAAAATAACTTGAGACTTTACTTTTAGGCCCTCGTTTGCATAATGTCCTACGGAGATGTAATAAAATCCCAATTTCAGGACGAGCTGGAGGCGGAGACGATACGTAATCTATCTTCTATATAGGTACACGATAATAAAATCGTAATGAACTCGTGCCTATACATAAAAAACATATCTCCTCCATGCAAAGTCTGAACAATACCCGTCTACCATAAGTCCATAGACGCTTAAAGTTTAGTTGTCCACGCGGACCAAGTCGCGGGCAACAGCTAGTATGTCATAAAGCCCGTTAGAGTGTACAAAATGGCTTTGTAGATCGAGGGATATTATCCGAAATGTTAACAGGATAGGCCCATATGGGGGCAACACATCCAAACGCGTCACTATATAGTGATAATAAATACATTAAACGCGTCGCCAGCCCTAGCGCCCCCCGAGGGAGCCGAGTGGTAATAAGTAGGCACATCCTCCCGGCTTACATGTTGTGGCCAAACATTTGTAGTAATCCGATTTTGAAAACTACTTTATTGCCTTGGGTTTATATCGGTCCGCCTAGAAGGAAAATAAAGCTCTTCGGTCCTACACGAAGGCATTAGTTAGCACAAGACATTATAAAGGCTGTTGTTGATGATGATTTATCATCACCTAGCTTTTGCCTGCGACTTCCTCCGCGTAGGTTTCGATATTTACACATCTTGAATTTCAAAATAGATATCATTTTCGTAATGAACGTCCCTAAAAACCATAAAATGACATTCATATTGATTAATTTGGTTTCCCGTAGGAATGAGATGTTTTTTCGGGATAAAAACGATCCTATGTACCAGGACCTAACCTATATGCGTGCCAAGTTTCAGCCCGATCCGTATAATGTATACGATTCTACAACAAACTACCAGAGGAAACCTTAAATATGACAGAAAGTTTAAGATTCACATTAAAAAAACAACTTTGTAAGAAAGCCTATTATAAAAGAAACGATTATTTGAATGACAAAGATGCCTGGTACTAATGTTGATCCAGCATCGCACAATCTTTATATAATTGTATGCAAACTTGATTTTAGAAGATGTGTTACGTGAAATTTGTTGAGCCGTTTCTTCTTTCCGCTTCACAGCGCTAATACCTAGGAAGCTGTAGTCGATAAAAAAAAATGACGTGTATAAATGTACCAAGTGTACTCATATGCAATTAATGATTTTGACTTTGACCGTCCAGTGGTTGAAGCGTGATTGAGTAACAAACATCCAAACATCCTAAGTTTTGCATTTCTAATATTACTGGGATAACAGCTGAAACAAGATTTTTCTTTACTACTAGATTTCTAAGAAAGTTTAATAACTATCAAACATGGTTTTCTAAGTAGCTAAAGCGATCAGTATACATCTGGACTAGCCGCTGGCGGGGCGGAGAACTAGATGTGGTGGCGTTCATTGGTTAAGGCCTGTGTCCAGTTCATGGGCTGATATGGTGATGATGGACTAGACCTGGGCTAAAATAATGAGATCTTTAAGCCCTACCATCACCACCACGCTGAGAGAGGCAATTGGCACGATGAGCGGGTGGCATAAATCGTCGTGAAACTTGGAGTAGAAATGTTAGGAAAACCTTTGCCTAGGAAACTTGCACTGGACTTCGTTTCCGAGTTTCCGTTTTAACGAAAATCCCGCCCGCTGACGTAGTTTGAGTATACAATATGGCGAAAGTACCAACTTTGTTTCTCATGTTAAAGCTTTGTTTCTCATATCTTCCTTCTGGGATAGACTGCGTAGTCCTGACAACAGTATCCTGAAAACGTTACCTACTTATCAAGCACATTATTAAGGCTCTCAGTCACCGAACGCAATCAATAAATAAACAACTGATCATGTGATAATTCCGCTAAGATAATATCTTCGGAAGTAAACTTAATTTCAGAGACATTATAGGAAAAACAAAAATTAAACTTTTTTTTTTAAAACATAAGTCGGCAGCGGCCTTTCTTTTCACAACCTGGCGTAGAACAGACAGTCAATTAGTTCTGGTATTTTAACGTGTTACAGCAGAAATAAATTACCATATGTTACTTCCGTATAAAAATTAAGATATTTGTGACAAAACCTCATTATCATATGTCATTGCTCAGTAATAAATATATGTCGCAGGTGGTTCGTAGAATCAACCATTTTATAAAATGCTTAGGACTGTCAAAACCATCGACTAAAAAAGTTCAATACTCTTAATTCTCATATGTATTTTTTTATTCCTTATCTGTTATCTATAGTATAGTTTGAGTGGTTCTCAAACTTTTTTTGACTGAAATCTTTTGGACAGCGAAATATTTGATGGAGCCCTAAAATAAACAAAAAAATAGTTGTACCATTCTTCTAGTATATAATAAAAGTAAGAACAATAGATATCTAATGCGAGGTGTGAAATTGTTTCTAATTTTTCATTAATTGGGTGATATCAGGTTTGATAAAAGAGAGCTGAAGTCTCATATCAGGTTCTGGTACTGTTTAGCATTTCTTTTTTATTTGGCACACAGCTGCGTGGAGCCCCTACAGAGGCTTTGCGGAGCCCTAGGGCTCCGCGGAGCACACTTTGAGAATGGCTGATCTATACTATTATCTATTCCCAAACTACGATCTCTCCTGTACGATGGGAATTAGATAAGTATAATTCACAAATATAACATCCAGACCGGGGCCAACTTGTACCATTGTACAAAGTTGTCTGTCTCTGGTGGGAATCGGACCCACGACCTCTGGCGATTGAGTCTAAGGGTCTAGGTTTAATGAATAAAATAAACATAGTGCTGGAGACGTTTTACTTGACATGTCGGGCAAAATCACATCCCACTAATATTATAAATGCAAAAATTTAGATGTTTGTTACCCAATCACGTTTCAACCACTGGACGGATCAGGGTGAAACTTGGCACACATATAGGTTAGGTCCTGGAATAGGACATAGGTTAGTTTTACCCCGAAAAAACATCTCATTCATACGGGAGACCAAATTGATAGTTAAAAGCAGTGAAGACGTGTAAATCGAAGTCGCGGGCCAAAGCTAGTCGTTTATATCGAAACAAAGATACGCAGTATTTGAGTATGACATTTGATTGTCAATAACAGAAATGTCTGTTATTGACAATCAAAACAACTGACAAAAATACACATTTTACAACTTAGCTGCAACACTGACGGGTTTCCCAAGCCGTGATCGCGGGTCAAGTCATTCATGAATATTGTCATTGTTCCCTTGGAGTTGAGTGGGTGTTTCCCAAAACTATTAAATATGCAGAGGGGCGGGTTCGTTTGCTGTGATATCGTATAAAATGTCTAAAGATCAAGACATCTATATTACAATACAGCCCGCAGGGTTTAAAATTAAATATAAGAAATATCTAGTAAACTCATTGACGTAACTTCTATCTTCTTGCTAATATCAAAAATAACCTTTTTTTTTAATTTGCCTTACTATTCACCATTGCGTGGTGATATTTGGTATTCTCTGCCATAGGTATGTATAAAATAAGAGAGAAATGTCTGCCAACAAACTGTATTATACAGATTGGCGGAGTTATTGTATGTAATTTTGTTTGGAGATGTATATTTTTAAAATTTATTATTCCACTCTAGTTAAAACTACTATTGGACATCTCTCTACACGTGCAGTCTGTGGGAAAACGACTTCGTCCGCGTGGACAAAACATCACAAATTATTATGTATTTCCCAAAGGAATGAGATGTATTAGCGGGATAAAAACTGTCCTATGACCTATTCCAAGACCTAACCTATCTGTGTGCCAAGTTTCATCCCGATCCGTTCAGTGGTTGAAGCATGATTGAATAACAAATATCTAAATATCCAAACATCCAAACTTTCACATTTATATTAGTGGGATTTAGTTTTAAAATGTGCAATAAAGAATATTATCAATTGATATCGTGCCATATATCCGTCAATATAATTGCCGTATGGTTTCCGGTAGAGTAGAATAGGACCACTCCAACTCTTCCCGTGGATGTCGTACAAGGCGACTAAGGGAATACATAATAAAACATCAATCAAGGCTCCCCAACCCGTCTGACCAGCGCGGGGAGTGTAGGCCAAATCCTCCGTCTGTCTCCGGCAGATAAGAGAGGGTTGTGCTCCTGCAGTGGGGACAAAAATAACCTGATGATGATGATCCGTCAAACCCTGAAAGTAATCACACAGGAGCCCCGGTTTGAGATTAGACAAACAAGTGTACGTGCTGTTGTGCCGTTGTTCGAAAAAGTAAAATTAGAAACGTACAAACGTGGCCGCAAACGTCCAATAAAACTCTACTCAGATAGTAAAAACTAGTATTTTTCAAGTATATTTCATTCGAAATCAATAGTCATATGAAAACGCATTTGCGTCTCGAAAACAAAATAAATAATAGATGGTGTTCTTAGGAACACTCTTAGTAGACCGCAAAATTTACATGGTAATACAAACCTATTTTTGTTGCTGGTGACCCTTTCATGTGCATGTTATAAATATCTATATTGCGGACCATAGGTATAGAAAGGATTACATGTCATAGTTAGAGCTCGGCTATGTCCCGCCACGTGGGCGTACAACATTATGTCCCAGTGCAACACGCATTTAAAACAAAGTTACCAAAAAAAAAAACATTTAAAAGTTAATTAGATACAAGAAGTAATTCTTCCAAACTATGATAACATTTTTCTGTCAACAGATCGTGGAGTCTCTTTTTAAATATATTAATCTCATCTACATCTCGTATCGTTTTAGGGATTTTATTATATATGTGTGGTATCCTGCAGAATAGGCTTTTGTGTAACAAGGCAGTGTTTGCTGGTAACACTGACATTTTATCTAATTGCCTCATACGAATTTGAAACATCTTAATATTAGATTTTGCAAGAACCGCCGATTCATATATATATACAGAAGTCAGAGAGTCAATAATTTTAGTTTTATAATGTTCGACCTACACGAGTCTATTTGTTTCAAATTGCATATTGCCCGAATGCATCGTTTTCCCCTACTGAGACGCAAATAGCGTTGGATCTCGTATGACTATTGGTTTGGATTGAAATATAGGTTGAACCTCACTATGGAGCGATGCGCCGCACTTTGTCTATACAAATCGCGTAATACGATGAACGTCCTACGTTGAGTTACGAAAAATGTGTACTTTCGAGAGCATAGAGTAACTAACATTTACAGACTAATTTATATGAAATTTTACGTATAGATCGTGCAATAACTAAATACTTGCTACTTTTAGAAAATTATCATAAAGACTATATCAGAAATAATATTAATGTAACTAAAAGACAATATTCTAAGGCAAACAAGAGAATAAATGTTCCAAGATGTGTCAACTATTACGGCGAGCGTACCAGCGGTTATGTTGCGGCTAAAATTTGGAATTCTCTGCCATCCGATTTAAAATACATTGTATCAGGTGGATTACTAAAGCAAGAACTGCACAAGCACTTCTTATCGCTGGGTATAGACTAAGATGGGAAGATGGGAAGATGACGTTACTAAGACGGCTGGCCCTCGCTGGATGCAAGTAGCCGAAGATAAAGACAATTGGAGTTCTTTGGAGGAGGGCTTCACCTGCGGAGGGGTTCTTGCAGACTAATACTACTAGATTAAAAGTATTGTAAAATTGAAATTAAGTAACGCAAGAAATAAAAGGCTTTTTATTTTTATTTTATTTTATTATATATAGACTAATGTACTGATCACGTGAGCGCTCTGTTCACATACAAATGGGCTTCCATTTCTGTGGACGTTACTGTAAGTTATATATTGTAAAATTTTGTTGATGATAAAAAATCTATGCCTATAGCTACGTTCGTGACGGATGAGATATTCCGAGCCTATCGAACGTCAGTACATTAGGGTATGTATGCACACACTGATGATTAGTGCGTAACAATAGAACCAACACAGTAACAATGCTACCCGACTTACAGGGCCACCCCCAATCTTCCCGTGGGTGTCGCATTGCACCAGGGACTGGCAGCAGCATCCTCCTGTGTATATTAAGATCATTACTGCGATCACCAACCTGCCTGCCAACCGTCGTGATTATGGCAAATCCCCCAATGGACCAAAGCTACAAAAGTGGCATTACATTGGGGAGGCTTATGTTCAGGAGTATTTAAATAAATAAATAAATGTCTAAATTTCGACTGATGATGTCAATGAAATGTGAGCGATTTAGAGAAGGAATGGGGCGTGCCGTCGTGAACTGTGCTATATATTATACCATTAGATTAAATATGTACTCACCTATTTTTGTTTTTATATCTAAACATTGTGATATGTGAGGGAACTGAAGGATCTTGCGCCACTTCTTGCTTTTGCCCTTGTTGCTATCGGAACCACCTGTGGACAAACATGCATTGACGTGTTAGTCATATATATCATTACTTTGCCGTGTGGTTTCCGGTAGAGTAGAATAGGACTACTCCAACTCTTCCCGTGGATGTCGTACAAGGCGACTGAGGGAATACATTATAAAACATCAATCAGGCCTCCCCAACCCGTCTGGCCAGCGCGGGGAGTGTAGGCCAAATCCTCCGTCTGTCTCCGGCAGATGAGAGAGGGTTGTGCTCCTGCAGTGGAGACAAAAATAACCTGATGATGATGATCGTTACTATAACCATGTACAAAAGCAATCGTACATTTGAGAGAGGACGTAAGAAACTCTCAATGCAAGAAAGAGACGGAAATAAAACGCGGCCCGCACGCGTCGCTAGAATGTACCACATATAAGGGTTACGTCGCGAAACAACGCCGTGCGTCGAGAACGTTCCTGTATATTTACCCGTCGGAATTGTAAAAGGACGAATTATGCACCGGGGACAGTTTAGTTTTTGGAAGCGAACGATTCTTATATGTTCGGCGAACAAGTTATTAGTTCTTTTGTATAGTACTCGTGTATCAGTAAAGTATATGATTTTGACTTTAAAATCGTAAACATCGCGTGTCTCTACATTGAAGACATTTGCAAAAAAAATTGAGGGCTCTAAGGATAAGTAATAGAACAGTATTCAATCATTTTTGGAATTTTTGTCTGTTTGTCTGTGAGTTTGTGCACGCATCACTTAAAAACTACTGAACGGATTTTGATGGACTTTTCACAAAAACATGGGGCTTAACTTAACATTTAGTCTTTATTTCATCGCAATCGGCTAACTCAATCAAAAGTTATAGACATTTTTAGTTTTCAAATACATTAGTAGGTAAGGTTAGTATGCAATATATTGCAGATAATAGTATTTCCGTACTATTCAGATTGCGATGAGTTTGCGATGATTGCTGCGAGTGGGAATTGGAGTGGGAGCGGGCGTGGGCATGGGAAAAGGGGAGTGAGTGTGGGAGCGGGAGCGGAAGCAAGAGCGGGAGCAAAAGGGGAGCGGAAGCGAGAGAGGGAGAGGGAGAGGGAGCGGGAACGGAAGCAGGAGCGGGAGTGGTATTGGGAGCGGATTCTGTACTTCACGCGAGCGGAGCCGCGGGCACAGCTAGTGTTTTAAATAAATTCAATCCCTATTTATACAGTATTTCTATCCTAACAACAGGTACGCACGCCATTACACGCAATAATATTATATCATCGCTTTGAAAGTAGGGAGGCATTATTAAATCATTTTGATTTAAATGACAATTTTGACCTCAATCTCACCTGACGATGAGGCCTAAAGTGGAGCGCGCTTACCCAGAAGATGCCTATTTCCTCTTTCTTTAAAAAGATCCAAATTGTACTTGTCCGGAAATACCCAAGCTGGCAGGGAGTTCCATTCCTTAGCAGTTCGCATTATTTCAATAAAAATCAATGAGTTAATCAAGTAATGAGTTAATCTTTAATATACGTCTTAGATAGAATTAAACTTAAAAACTAAGGGTATTAGAATAAGTAAATCACGTGTACCTAACTCTCTAAATCTGCATCTGCTAAATCAATATCATTATTACAATATTTAAACAAAAAAATAAAACAGACTTCTGTTCCCATTCTATTCAGTAATTTGGTGTGAATAATGTAAACTCTTTTAACTGAAGCTGAAGAGGCTATGGGCATAGAATACTTAATAATACTACGTATAGAATGGACACTCCCTTCCCCCCGCCAATCACAGCTTCCTCACCCCGCGCCGCAGTTTTGGGTAGCGTTTAGGGCACTAGCCGTCAGGGCTGTATGTATTGCTTGAAAGATAATTAAAAGAGTAATGGTGAAGTATTGTGCTGTAGGTGGTTGTTTGATTAACATAAATGACAAAAAGAGACGATTTCATTCTTTTCCTCCAGAAGAATCGAGGTAAGTAACATATTTTGCCTATTTATTTAAACAATTTGTAGGATTGAATTTTGGTATTATATGTAGTACAAATATAATTTTATACGTTTTGGTTTATTTTATTCTGTTAATAATATAAATAAAATAATGTAAATAAAACGATAATTGAGATAGACATTGATACAATTTGAATCAATTGTATATTTATTTGTTTGTTGTACGACATTTACACATTTGCGTTAAGTCGCGAGACGCTCGCATCGATGTGGGGCTTTTTGAATTAGGTAACTTGACAAAACATAATAAATCTTAAAGAATTTAAGTAGTATTAGTCACGCCTTCAATTAAAATCCATGAATTAATCAGGAACCTGCAGATCATCAGAAACTTATTACATTCTAGCGCCCAACGTGGGGTTTAATTGTAGCGTGTAAGAAGATACCTGAATTCTAAAAAATTGTAGGTAAAGTTGGAAAAACACCTAGTTTCGTGTGACCTAATATATCAAGGTAATTTTTATACTCTGCAAATTTTATATTTTGTACACTTTAGACTTTAGCGTGTGGTCCACCGTACATACATTCGCATAATTGCCAAGTGTTCATGCTAGTAAAAAATTTGGTTGTGTAAGTTTTAATTTATGGCAGTCATGCATACACGAAGATAAAAATAAATGTTTGGACTCCCTCTGTTGAAGATATCATGGTTATTGACCACGTCGTTGGCTTAGTGGCTTGCTTAGGATTGGATTCAAGTACCAGAAGTCGTGAGTTCGATTCCTTTTATGTATAGACATCTTTAGAGTTCGTCTTAGCTGGGTACTATATTAGTGAATTGGTCCTTATCTCATTTCAATGGTACAGGAGAATGAGACGTTCTGATCTGAAGTGAATAAAATCAAGTTTGGGATTAAACAAATGTAATGTATAATACATAGAATATATATTTAATTAAATTAAAAATAACAGAATCGATGTCACGTTTGAATTTTCACCTTTTTGATGTAATCGAAATTCAATGAGCGATTGTCTACCGACTTACGCGGATGTTTAATTGCAGCATAATAAAAAGAAAAAAATGACATGTGTCATACAGTGGCGTGTTACGTGAGCTTACAACGTAACATTGTAGGAACGTTTCCGCAGTTCCTTTTGTTTGGGTATAAAATCTTTTTTGTTTTTCAGATGTATATACTGGATTCAAGTGATTGGGCGACCCGACTTAAACAACAATAGTTTAAAGAATTACCGCGTTTTCGATCTTCATTTCTATGCTTCGGATTGTCTTGCAAAGAAATACTAAATAGATTTAAAAAAATTATAATGTGCACAATGATGAGTGTCGTATTTTTTTCCCTGTATGTCGAAAAATATTTATTTTAGCACATGCGCCATGTTTAGTTATATATTTAAACCATAATTAATGAAAGAAAAAAAAACTACACGCGAGTAGGAATTATTCCATAACAATAGTCCACGACGCTGGCCCAATGCAGGTTTGTGGACTTCACATACGCCTTAGAATTATTACTTCTTTGGCTGGTTTCTTAAGGTATTTTAGCTCTCCTCACGTTCATAAACGTGAGGCGAGCGCAGTACCAACTAGTCTATCACTAATTCGTACAGTTTTGTATAGTTGCATAGAGATTTTGCACGTAAACATCGAAAGTTGGAAAAAAGATTGTATACCTACGACTTAAATCTCAATTAATCAACCACCTATATAAACTATTTATATTTTTATGCACACTTTACGCCGCCATCACAAAGTTACTGGTGCCCACGGCCGGTCCGCGCGGTCTGACACCCCTAACGATTGCCTTACGCATGTGTGCGTGCGCTGCCGTGTGCGGACACGATTATTGTATTTGTGTAAGAATAGGTAGTCGATTTCCCGCCATCGCATACATTTTGGCACAAGTGTCCGCCCTGTGCTATGGGCCTAAATAGTAAACTAAATATAGCGTAAAAAATCTAACTATATCATAAAATGAACAATCCAAAAAATATGACTAACTACGATTTTAGGAAAAAAATACACGATTTAATGGGTTTTTTGAAAAATTATGATTTTAGAAAAGTATTAATTTATATCCGAATCTTTCGGAGATAATGAGTTTTAACACATTGGACTTGAGCTTAAAGTGGTGCTGTGTAAAAATGCCACTCAGCGAAGTTTTTGCTTAAAGTCCTTGGTATTATATTTGTGAATAAAAAAACAGAAGTAGTCAGATCTACGAGCTATTAAATTTAAACCCCCCCCCCCCCCCCCCCCTTATTATTGAATTGACACTGACAGTTGTGATCAATACAACGCCATGTATTGCCAGTTGTTATAAAAAGTAAGTACGTTCTGTACAGTTTTCAAGTATAGCATCTTATTACATAAGTTAATTTAAAAATGGAGGCGTGAAAAATTACTAAGTTGCCTGTCCCGATTAGGAATCGAACCGGCGACCTTTAAGCCGACTAGAACCTTCCAAAGACGCCTCAAGACAAATTGCAAAACCGAGGCCGGATTGCACAAAAAAAACGAAATAGTGTTGCAGGGATATCGATAATTAATGGTTCGATAGTTTTGACCTAAAGTCAATTATTATTCATACTTTCGATAGTCCGACCGCATCCTAATATATAACTGAATTTATCATCATCAGCCTGAATGACTCCATTGCTGGACTCTCCCAAGGTGCACAACTGAACCCGATCCTCGGCTCTTCTCATCCAGTGACTGCCAGCCGCCTTACGCAGATCATCGCTCCATTTAGCCAGGGAGCGTCCCACACACCTACGCTTGCCCAGTCGAGTCGCGGTCTCCACTCGAGAATCCGTTTACCCCAGTAGATTACTCATAAATTGACACAATCTAATTCCATTAGATTTATGCAAAGACCCTACGTCCATAGGGACGCTGGGAACTCCTGGGTTAGGTTAGTTCTGATTAACTCCCCGCGTCCCTCGCTCCCCCCTCGCTAAATGTAGCGGGGAGTAGCGTCGTGAATTGTATGATGTGACAGCACGGCCCGCTACTTTTCGCATGGAGGGAGAACGGAGGCGGGGAGTTAATCCGAACCTATCCGAACGTCAGCATCTTAAGTGTACGTATGTACACACTAACTTACTTTTAAACAAGTACCAATAATTTACTGGTGGATAGTTATAACTAGTAGTCTACACTTAATAATATAAAGAGAAAAGATTTGTATGTTTGTAACGAATAAACCCAAAAATTACTGGACCGATTTCAAAAATTCTTTCACCATTAGAATGCTACATTACCCCTGAGTAACATAGGCTATATTTATTACTATAAAAAATTAGGGATCCTATTAAAACTTCCCAAACCCAAAGTGTAAAAAATAGCCATAAAATGTCTTTTATCGCATGCGCTGCGGAAATATTGATGATAGAGTGGGAGTAGGATGATAGATGATAGCGGGTGTGGGAAGGAGAGCGGATTCTGTAGTCCACGCGAGCGGAGCCGCGGGCACAGCTACTGGTTTATAACAGGGACATGTCACTATTGATGTGGAGTTTGAATTTATTTTTATACGTTGTGTATCGTGACGTCACTATAGTTTATATAGGCCGATTGATTTAACTATCGATAGCTGTTTCTGCAGCACTAAAACGAAATGATTTTAACCAAATGAAAGTGGACAGCAACCTCAGTGCACGTAAATAGACGACGTGATTTATACGAGAATAAATCTCAATCGGAATTAGTTGCGCACAATTAACGTTTATATCAGATAAAGGGATTTCACACGAGCGGGTAGCCGCTGCGGTTTAAATGGCTTAAGATTTTGTATTTGAACGGTTTATCGATATACCTTCACTGGTCAGGTGTACTGGGACGTAGGTCTTTGATAATTATCATGATAATTATCGGATAATTATCCATGATGATTCGTAACTATTTAGTCCTAGACAAATAGTGATAAAACTAAATCGCACGTCCCATAGAACAATGACGTAACTGCAACTAAATTTCAGTTGAAACTTGATCTCTATTGCTGTTCCAAAAATGTTTATTGTTAAGTGTAAGAGTGCAATTAACAATTAACACTAGAGCACAAATTCAAGTAACATTTTATTGCAATTACGTCATTGTTCAATGGGATGTGTGAAATATTAATTGTATTAAGTATTCTGTTTGTTAACAACGTTTGTTTTTTAAATTTAATGCGCTTGGATATGCGCGGAAGCGGCAAATCGCGTTCTGATACACGTAAAGCGTTATAACATTGATAGCGTTAGCGTTTAATTAATTGTTGTTTATGATTTTTATTATTATCAAGATAATTATTAAGATACCACTTTATGACAGGCAGGACGCCCTGATTAAAGACTTTAGATTAGGCGACGTGAAGACTTGACGCAGTCTGCCGAATCTGCCCAGTCCAACTGGATTCTTGTGTCAGCTTCCATATCGGAGCTTTTCCTACCCCACTTATACCTCTCATTCAAACTAACTTCAAAACAAATTCTTTATTGCATCTTATATCTTTGCAAGGATAACTTCGACTTTCGAAAAGGAATCCCAAAAACAAAATACTAAATCATATCTCAAGAAAACACGAACGCTTCAAGGCTCGGTGAACATCTTTGAATCGGAACTAAAACTTGTGACAAACAACTTAAGCGTCGCCCCAATTCCTTTCCTCGTGTAAAACCTAAACTATCTCGTTTCACATTTATTTGTGACTGGATTCTTATCTTTTGTTTTAAATCTTAACAGTGAAATATCAGCTTTCCCTAGCGATTTCGCTCGGCTGCGCAATCAACTTAGATAATATATCTCATATCACTGAAAAAATCATTTAAATTTGCCTTACGCTATCAAAAAGTATAAAAAAACTATCTTACTCAGTTGGTGTGCGCCTACATTAAATAACCAACAAACTACTAACAAACAGGCAAAAGAAACATAACAATTATTTAAAATTCGGTGCAGTGTACGTCGTACTTTTGCAAAAGTTTTTTTTTCCGAAAATTTTCATGTTTTCCCATTTGTTTAAAAGCTCAATCGGTCCTGTACTTTTCAAGTTATCCGTTGTATATACAGACAGGCGGACATAAAAGCTTCACATAAAGGTTTCCGTTTTGACAGATCCCTAAAAAAACATTAATAGAAATAAATACATGCTTGTTACGTTTTTAAAATAAAATAGAAACGCGGCGATTCGAACAGCTAGTCTGACGTATCCTTAACTGGATAAATAGAGACCTCACTTGTCGGAATAAATTTAATTCTTCGAGACGTATCAGTCGCGAATGAGTCACGATCGTGTGGCATTAGCCTTAATTGTCTATGGGCGACGTGACCAGTAAATCCAAGAGATGAGCAGGAGCAGCATCCACTATGTATTTAAAACCATATTCTTCGATCACCAAACCTCATGAACAGCGCAGTGATTATGGCCGAAAGTCCCAGGGACTCGCCCATTTATTATGGGGCGTCTAAACGATCAGAATTATCTCCTGACCGTTAGAGAGTACAAAATGCCTTTGTAGTTCGTCGGATATTATCTGAAATGCAGAGTGGGCGCCCTGGTCCATCTGTGGACTATCAAAATCAAAATATTTATTTTTAAAATTGGAATACATTATTCTCTTTTTGACGTCAAATTCTGCCAAAAACTACTCCACTTCCACCTGTATAACCGAGGGGAAGAAGTGGCAACAAACGCAACGGCACAGGGCCCTACCTTTGATTTATCTTATTCATTACAATCATTAAGTCTACCTATGCTGAGCTATCTATTATATTGTCATGCTGTATACAGACGACGGTGGTCACTCACCATCAAACAGGCCGCCTCGATTAGATTATCAACCTGTCAGGATCATGTAGAAACATCGCATTAAACTTGGTACGAGTAAAATCTTTTTTATTTACGATTAATTTTTTTATTACAGTAAGTGGGAGTCACATCCACATTATCTGGCTATCGGCTATGCACCAGATTCAGTAACAGGAAATGTTACATCCCCTCTGATTACCTATAACCTTGTTGTCGCTAAGCCTAACAGAATCACCGGCCTGTAACACTGTCCACTGTTGGGCTATGGGCATTTGTATAGGTGTCCTCTTGAGCCCGAAACAAACAGAAAGCGAATGCGTGGCGGAGGCGTTCTCCGGTTTTTTGTATTGTTCGATTTAGTATCAGACACTTCACACAAAGTACCGCCGCGGGATTTGGCGGGATTTGTATGAAGAATACTGCTACCGCCACGCGTCCGCCACGCAATCGCCTTCAGTGGTTTCGGGTATTAAACACACTCCCGCACACCTCTATACAAACACTCACACATTTTGGGGAGTGTGCCCAAGAATTACACGATTTGATTTTACATCCTCTTTCATAATGCGAACTACTAAGGAATGGAACTCCCTGCCAGCATGGGTATGTCCGGACGAGTACAATTTTGATCTTTTTAAAAGGAAGAATGAATAGGCATCTTCTGAGTAAGCGCGCTCCATCTTAGGCCTCATCATCACTTACCATCAGATGAGATTGAGGTCAAGCGCAAATTCATCAACAATAAAAAAATCTAATGATTTCATTTGAAGTCAATGGCGGTGGGGGCGAAAAGGAACAACCATTGTGAAATCAAAATGGTGTGCTGTGAGCTTTAATTTTTTTTATTAAAAATCCTTATATGCGGATGCGTTATGGATGCTTTTGTCTACAGTTACGCAAATATCATATATTATTCGATCCGATATGTACGTACAAAAAAGACGCGAATTTTATGATGTGAGTGACAAAAATGTTAAATAAAATTTTGACTTTGATTAATAGACTTATTTATTATTAGCTGTGCCCGCAGCTCCGCTCGCGTGGACTTTAGAATCCGGTGCCGTTCCCACTCCCGCTCCCTATTCCACGTGATTCTGTGAAAAGTCCATCAAAATCGTTTCAGTAGTTTTTACGTGATGCGTGCACAAACAAACAGACAAACAAACAAAAAATCCAAAATTTTTAGAAATATATTCCATTAGTTATCCTTAGAACCCCCAGTTCCTTTTCGCAAATATTTTCAATGTGCAGACACGCGAAGTTTACGTTTTTATTTATATACTCGTATATTCTTTATTGCACACATTTTAAAAGTACATTTACAAATTTTGTATACAAAGCCGAGCTTATCTCTAAAAGAGATCTCTTCCAGCCAATCTTACAAGGTGTGAGACAAGACACTAAGAGCGAATTAATTAAAATTATAGTATCCGAGATTAATAAATCAGTCTTCAATATTTAAAATTCAAAATTTAATCTAGTAGCTGATTAAACAATAAGTTTATAAATAACTTACAAGTAGACATAGTAGGGTGTAGCACTGTGCAACAAAGTAAGAACCGAGCTGCTGCACTGACCCACAGGCCGTAACGCAGTAGTCAGTATAGCGAGGTATAAAACAGGTAATTAATTATTTTGTGTACATAGAAATATTCTGTATAATATTACAGTATTGGAAGATTAAAAAAAAATTTACAGTTATTATATCTGAAAAACCCGTATACTTACGTAATACGGCGAATTTGACCGCCTCGTTGGCTAAATGGCCTGGTCATAGGACTCGAGCGCCAGAGGTCTTTGATTCGATTCCCACCGGAGACAGATAACTTTATACAATTTGTACAAGTTGGCCCCGGTCTGGATGTTATATTTGTGAACTGCCCTGTCCTCGTTTCCTAGTTTGGGATTAGACAAGTGTATGTAGGTATATGTATATGAGCGAACCCTGACTTTATTATTCATTAAAGCGTTAATTAAAAGCAACAAATAAACCTGTTCGAAAACACCTCTATCGATAAACGTGTTAATGATTTAACATTCCCTCATTAAAACTAATAGCAAAAGCCATAAACATTGCAGTCCTGTGGCATACTCTGGCAAGGCTAATTACAAACAAAACTGGCTCAGTTTTACTGCTAATGCAAAAAGAATGAACTCTATTCCTGTAAGAAAAGCAGCATATACGACATTGGCTAGTATTTAAAGCTTTTAACATTTTAATGTATTTCTAAAGACACTAGACCTTAACTGGCGTAGTGGTTTGGTTTGGTCATTAGTTACACTCAAACGCCAGAGGCTGTGTATTCGATTCCTACTAGAAACAACTAGAACTTAGAACAGTCAAACATCGTCGCAGTGTGGCCTGTCTTTCGGTTTTCTACAGGTTACATTTTGGGGAGTGTGCCCATTTGATTCCCCCATCCCCCTTCCCTCACCGGACTACCAGGCGTGGTGAGGGACTTCATCCTTATGTAGTAGACGAACACGAAGCGTTTTGCTTCCTCTTTTATAATGTGAACCACCAAGGAATAGCACTGCCAGCTTCGGTTTTCCGGACAAGTACAATTTGGATCTTTTTAAAGGAAGAGTGAATTGGCATCGGGCGCGATTCTGAAGCACACATTTAAAATTTAACAGCGCTAAAATTGGTTTCGTCTTTATCTTTATAATACTGTGTGACAAGGATAGCAACAGTTTTAGTGCTGTCAAATTTTAACGTTGTGCCTTCAGAATCGAGCCCATCTTCTAGGTAAACGCGCTCCACCTTAGGCCTCATCGTCACTTACCATTAGATGAGAACGAAAGTGCATGACCTCATCCAAGAGGTTTGAAGATAAGTGACCTATGGTCCGGCCTCCATTTTGTTTTTTTACAAAAATTATGTCGAGTTTGAAACCTATTTATTATCGACTAGCTGTGCCCGCGGCTCCGCTCGCATGGACTACAGAATCCGCTCCATTCTCACTTCAGCTCCCACTCCCGCTCCAGGTCCAGGTCCAGATCCAGCTCCTCAATCAAAAGTTAGGCGAATTTATAGTTTTCAAAAATACATTACATTGGTACCATACCCACTCCCGCTACCGCTCACGAATTCCGTCGTGCATTGACACCCTACACTTCTTTGTTGTATGCGAGTTTTCGAAAACTATAAATTAGCATAAATTTTGATTGACTGGGCCGATTGGAATGAAATAAAGCCTATATGTTACATCAAATTAAGCACTATGTTTCTGTGAAAAGTCCACCGAAATCGGTTCAGTAGTTTTTAAGTGATGCGTGCACAAACAAACAGATAAACAGACAAAATTTTCAAAAATGATTGAAATGTGTTCATTACTTATCCTTAATTTTTTTGCAAATATCTTCAATGTACAGGCACGCGATGTTTACGTTTTTATTTATTAGATAGGGAATACCTAGGTGATAAAAAAAAATTATATAGGTATTTTGTCGTAACCCTAAAGGTACAAGGAGGACCTCAGGCACCATACAATACCAGATCTTATCTTATCTTCTTAGGGGCAAGGAAGACCTGGCGACACTTCGACCCTTCAGGATCTTTAGTGCCGAAGCCCTGACCACCTTCGGTGCCCCAAGCCGATTTGGTGGACTTCACATACGCCTCAGAATTTCTTCTATGACATATGCAGGTTTCCTTACGATGTTTGCCTTCACCGAAAAGCCTGTGGTATTATAAATAAACCGTACTTAAGTTTCGTAAAACTCATTGGTACGGGCGGGGTTTGTACCAGGACCTCATAAACGGGAGGCGAGTGCACGACCAACCGGCTACCACGGGTTTTTTACAATACCAGATACAGTATGTAGATTTCACATGCCTATGTTCTCCGAGCCACTCCATTACACAGCCCAAATTGCCTAAACTAATAGATTAGCAGAAAAAACAATGTGAATAACCATAGCTATAATAAAGTGGCATTTTATCTAAGTGGTTTACATAACTGGTTTGTGTGCTTGTAATGAAAAGGATATAATTATATATGGAAAATAATTGATGGGTAGGGGAAGAAATGGAAAATATCAGATCTATGTCTTAGTAAAATACTCAGCATCGTCCTCAGTATTTTGGTATCTTCATCATCATCATCAGGTTATTTTTGTCTCCACTGCAGGAGCACAACCCTCTTTCATCTGCCGGAGACAGACGGAGTATTTGGCCTACACTCCCCGCGCTGGCCAGACGGGTTGGGGAGGTCTGATTGATGTTTTATAATGTATTATTTTGGTACACCCAGTCGAAAAATGTGACGTAGGTACTCGTAGGTTATGACATTTTCTTTTCTTTTAATACTATTTTGATGGTTTATATTGGAATTGCATGTTAGTATATAGTTAGTTATAAGCTGCTACACCCGAATGAGTAAAATTGTAAGGAACTTTTTCATCATGTCAGCCCCTAGAAGTCCACTGCTGGATATAGGCCTTCCCCAATGAACGCCACCACACCCGGTCCTCCGCCCTCCGCATCCGCATCTAAATTATTTGTACTTACACCTACAATTGAAATGTCAATCATACCTCTTTGATGAAATTGGCAGTTAAATCCCACTAATATTATAAATGCGAAAGTTGGTATGTTTGTTACTCAATCTTGCTTCAACCACTCGACGGATCGGGGTGAAACTTAGCACACATATAGATTTAGGACATAGGATAGTTGATATCCCGAAATATCGAAACCTACGCGGACGAAGTCGCAGGCAAAAGCTAGTATTATATACATCCAAAAAATATATTTTTTTATATAAATATACATAAGTTCTTCATTATACTCGTAAGTGTATATATACTAATAGTATATTTCTATTATCAAAATTTGGTACTAAATTAAAATATTAGTTCATTTACTCTAAGGCTGACTGGAAGAGATACCTAAATGGGATAAGTTAGATACCTAAAAGGCAGCTTTGTATAGCATTTTATTTCCACTTGTTATTGTGATAATCCATTGTCTCTGCCTACCTCTATGCCGACCAAGGCGTGAGCATTATGTATGTATTTTGTTATTGTTGTTGTAATTTTGGTACAATAAAATGTTTACATATTTATATATCTTTCCAGTCTATATTTTAGTGAAAGCTATGTATTTTTTGCTCTGACAACAGGAAGCCAGCAATAAAATAAAAGTCCGGGGCAACAGCTAGATTTGAAAGAAGAAAAGAACTTGAATTAAACATCTACCAGTGTCTGTTATTATAATAATTCAAAGCAATGCAGTAAAATGTCTGCACAATTATTGTAACTCAAAAGGAATGCAATAAAACTTGTTTAAAAAACATTATCATTGCTGCAAACATGTGTTTGTGTTGAAATAATGTGATTCTTGCTAATTTATTATGTAAATTATAATATTGTTAGTTATTGTCCAATTAAATGTTTAAAATAACTAGTTTTGTTTCAAATAACATTTTGTTTATCTACTACTTTATTATGCTTTAATGTTAGCTGCAAACTTCTGAGATGAAATTTCAACAGAATTTGTAGTTTAAAATGGTTTAAGATACGCCAAATGACATCACAGGGTGAAAAGCGAATGAAGAAAAGTTAGTTTGCCTCTTACCTCTGCGTTTTTAGTTTAAGTTATTATTAGATTAGATTAGATTTATTTATTTCGCTAATATACCATAAAACAATATATAATATTATATACTATCTTAGCCATAAAAGGGATCGTCAATTGAATACAATAATAAACCTTATGTCATATAAAATCAGAATTAAATCACATAGTCAAGATAATACAAAATAAAATAATGTCAGTATACAATAATGTATATATCTTAAGAGAATTTTAGTTTTAAAAATTCATCAACAGAATAAAATTCGTTATCCAACAATAGATTTTTCAGTCGGCGACTAATCGTTTCGTCATTTGTTTCGTTACGTAGGTCTGCAGGGAGGTGCTCGTAGTACGTGGGACCGATGATTCGCGGCTTTTTTGTGGCAACTGCAGTGCGCCTGGGCACTACGGTGAACCGGTCTTGGTTACGGAGTTCATGTCCTACGCCTGCCCTACGTTTGAAACACGATGGGTTTCGCCTTACAAACATTATTACTTGAAACAAGTACAGGGAGTATAGGGACATCACATTGTGATGCTTGAAAAGGGCTTTACAAGTGTCTCTTGGTTTAACTCTGGATAGAATTCTTATTGCCTTTTTCTGTTGTTCATATGTGCGTGCGCACACAACGACAGTGGTGTCGTCGGCGAACAGGACTATCAGACCATCAGTGATAGAGGATGGTAGGTCGTTGATGAAAACCAGGAACATGGTATTTCCAAGAGCAGAACCTTGAGGAATGCCTATCGTCACTTTACCTGCTTCAGATCTGACTTTCCGACCGCCGACCACGACGGTTTGTTTTCGGTTGCTGAGGAAAGATATTAATAAGTTGTAGGCGTTATGCACTTTTTGCCCCCCCTCGCTCTTAGTGCCTTTTCTCACACCCTGTAAGGTTGGCTGGAACAGATCTCTTTTAGAGATAAGCTCGCCTTACACAAAATTTGTAACTGTATTCAGTTTTAAAATTTGTGCAATAAAGAAAATAATAAGAAAAGTCATTGCAATGTTTCACAGGATCACACAAAGTGGAGATACATCATCTCGGCCTAATACCCCTCTGGGTCCAAGGTGTGAGCATTATGTATGTATGAAGGGAAACAATCGCTGTAATATAAAATAACAATAAATATACTTCGTATCTACATAAACATACATACAATTATCTATCCCCAAAACTAGAATTTTCTCCTTTATGATGGAAATTAGTCAAGGATAGACCAATTCACAAATAACATCCAGATAGATTTGTACAAAGTTGTTTGTACCTGGTGAGAATCGAACCTACAAACTCGAGAACCCGGAGTATGAGTCCAATGACCAAGTCAGTAGGTCAATGAGGCAGTCAATGATAAACTTTGAGATTTCGGGTAGCGATTCGTTAAATGACATATAATATGTATGTTATTATCATCAGCTTATTTTTGTCTCCACTGCAGGAGCACAACCCTCTCTCATCTGCCGGAGACAGACGGAGGATTTGGCCTACTCTCCCCGTGCTGGCCAGACGGGTTGGGGGGAGGCCTGATTGATGTTTTATAATGTATTTCCTTAGTCGCCTTGTACGACATCCACGGGAATAGGTGGGGTGGTCCTATTCTACTCTACCGGAAACCACACTGCAAATTGTTGTATGTATGTTATATGAAATGTCTATAGACAACCAAATAATATTTTAAAAGAGTTGCACTGAAAGCGGACCTAAGAGTATGAAATTCCACATGGACAAAGCCGGGCAACAGCTACTTATCACAGATATAACTGGACGAATATAATTCTACTCATTCACCTCATTAATTCAAATATTCAAACCAGTCAGTGATTATTAGGTCATCCACTTCACTGGCTCTTATTTACTTGGTCAGGCCTAAAGACAACAATGCTTATGTACCTACTTGCAGTTATACAGTACTTTTAAATTGATCATAGTCTAAGGGATCAGAATTAGGTAAGACTTGCAAAGAAAATATGGCACAGATTAATATAGGCATTCCTTTTCATAGGATTTAATTAAGCTGAAACTTAACTTAAAATAAAACTAAAAACTTGAAAGTAGTCATAATTAAAAAAATATATATAAAATATATATAATATGCAATTAAAAACAGATAATTTTATATTACCTGTTTGTATTTTATTTTACTAATAAGCGGGAGACTTAAAAAGAATTATATATATTACTAGCTTTTGCCCGCGACTTCGTCCGCGTAGGTTTCGATATAAAAACTATCCTATGTCCTGTTCTATATTCAAACCTATATGTGTGCCAAGTTTCATCCCGATCCCTCCAGTGCTTTAACTACTAACAAAAAAAATATGAACAAATTTCTGAAATAAATGTTTTGAATATGAATAACTGTTCTTAAGTACTTTCATCCCTAACTAAGTGCATAAGTTTGAACACAGGTACTGTATCTATATGTAAAAAGATATCTGATTGATTCCTTACGCAGTTTAAACACACCCCCGACACGTCATACAATTGAACAAATTTAATTACCTACTACTATTACAGTACCCAACCTGTTTATTTGCACACATAAACTATCAAGACAGGGACAATGTTATACATCAACACATAGGTGCTTCTCTTTCTATCCTGCTGTGTTAGTACACAGCAGGGAATGATTTATTTTGCGGGCATCGTTAAAATGGCAAGGAGGTGAGCATCGCTTCTTTATGTAGTAATATTTAGTATTCTGGTTTAAACCTAAGCATCTATAAACTTGAAATTTTGCATAAATACTTAAATAAATAATTTTTGCACAAACGTTACCACTAACAACAGATTTTTTTCAATTCCATCCCTAGGAATTATGGTCGCACGAATTCGCGAGCAATAGCTAGTCTTGTCAAAACAAATTTTAATAATAAATTTATAAATGTTACCTGGATGATTAAAGTTGAGCATACGCTCTCAACAAACGTTCTGAATACAGAATCTGTGCGCCTGACGCTTATTCATGAATAATGCCCACACCGTAGCAGAGTTTAAATTGTAAATCAAGTGTGAGTGAACTGCAAAGTGACATACCTTCTCTGGCCTTCAAGTAAACCGTGTTGGCGACGATGTTCTCTAATTCCATCAGTTCCAGTGTGGCGGATTATATCGTAGACCCTCCAGGAAGCAAGACCCCGCCGCTGCGGCAGCTCGGCCGCCCTTCCACGCACCGCACTTCCCATCAATCTACCACCTCTCGCACCAATCAAACCCAAACACCACCACGGCTCCCGCTAATTCTTGCACATAACACTGGTACACCACACGCGGCGAATAACGCGATATTTGTTACAGAGCAGCCCAGGAGCGGCCGTCAGAGAACACGCAACGAGTTCACAAAATACAATGGGGTGTGGTATAAGTTATCTTGTCAGTTTGTCAACAAACGAGTACGTTCTCTGTAATGTCGATTGCGAGGTTGTGCGACTAGTTTATTTCAATTTGTGCGCAAACGGCGTACACGCCCGAAAATTACAGCGATTTATTGATGACGGAAAGCAATACGCTATGCTACGCTACGGCGAAATTCTACTACGGTATGGTAGGAAATGATTCCAGTAGCCAGGGCACGTTCACAAGAAGCTACTATTTCTTTCTAGATTAGTATAATAATGAGCGATTGTACTGCAGGTACTCCAGTATATTTGTTAATGTTGGCAATAAATACGTTTGCATTGATCTCAACTGTCATTGTCATCGAGACTCGAAAATTTCAAGGATAACATCAAATTAGTTGGGAAGTTTTATGAAATTGTCCACAGGCATTTGCAAGCATTCTCACGTCTTTTGATATTTTATGATACAATCAGTGCCACCCATCTAGGTATTTAAAATATTTCTTCTTTCTAAAGAGATACTAAAAAATAACTAATTGTATGATAGAAATATAAACTGTCGATATATAGTATCGATATTATCAACAAAGTCCGGAAAATGGATAAAATATTATTATCTAAAAGTTAAAATTATCATTGCATTATAAAAAAAACTAAAAGCAAGCAAGATGTTACATTGCTTTTAAAAACTTTTTTAGAATATACCGTTTTCAACTGTACATGTAACATGTAATTAATAACATGACAAGACTTGTTTACAAGGATATTATCTGAGCCACTCTATCAATAATAATGGAAGTAAAATGTAAAAAAATCTTTTGTTTCCCTCCTGCGCATGTAAAGTGTATCTTCTGTCTTCTTTAATCATGAAAAAAAAACTATAAACAGTATGAGCGACGGTACAAAAACAAATGTCACGTGCCGCCAAATTTTCTAATAACACAAGTATCTTTATCATAAGTGTTGTTATTTTTTTTGATTATACATACCGGTATTTCATGTAAAAACTTACCTATCTGTATCTGATTGTCCTCTCAAAACGAAGTCCTCTTTTCCGATAACATATATATTTTAATACCATTTTAGTAAATTTTCTCTACACTAGCAATAAATCTTACGTCAATTTACATTGCAGGTATACCAACGTTATAAAAGTGTCGCGTTCACAAATCGTAATTCATCTTGTCAAGGTTTTTTAAAACCTTGGGTTTGGTGATTTCTGAAACCTACATCCCCATCCCTATAGGAAAATTACATTAGATAGGTATTGTTTACAACCACTAAATTATACAAAGTTATAAAATTTACCCAGCATTCCAGCCTCCTCAGAAAAGGGGTCTGCCAGGCCAGGATGCTGTTGCAAAACCCGATATTGTTATTTTAAACATTAAATTAAGTGCCAAGTATAAACAATTAAATTAGGTACCTACTAATCGCTTATTTACAATGTTTGATGAGATGCTTACTATTTAGGTACTTACTTTGCGTAAGTAATTGTGAGCTTTTATTTAGATTGATACGCATTTAAAAAAAATTCGAACGCACTCTTTTTTGACAGTTGCAGAGGTTGATCCCGCGTTTTTTAGAGAACAGATTTGTTTTAATAGAATAATGTATACCTTCGGGTTTCGGTGTTTATGTGTACACTATATAGGAAGCATAAATAAACGTCGCTAAGCTGATCTTCTTAAATCAGAAAACTTCCTAACCTCAAACCTTACTAAATCTTACTATCAACGTTAGTAAGGGCTAACACGCACTGCGAATTTATTCGCCGCGATTTTTTCCGCGCGGATTTTTTTCAGCATGCACGGCGCAGTGAAATCTGCAGCAAACAATGATTTCTATGTACTACTTCGATGGCAGCAAAACACAGATTTGGTTGCGGATGTTTTTCTGCAGTGCGTGCAGCTTCCTTAAGTCACAGAATTCTGCGAAAAAAATCGCGGCAAATAAATTCTCAGTGCGTTTTAGCCCTTACAGTTGTCACCAAAGAGGACAGACACATGTCAACTTTTTTTTTCAAATTTGTTTTACTGCTTCACAAGTGGTACTATCGTTTGTAAACTCACACTGTTTTCTTTTATAAAACCTTAGTGCCATCTCTTTCTAAATGATTTATGTGTGAGAGACCATCTATATGCGATCGAGTAGAGATGTCACGACTTTTTTATGACTTTCAATTCAATCGTACCACCAGTACCAGTCAGTGTTTGATTTTGTTCCCGCCATGTGTCACCTTATTTCACGTGCTTTTATTTATATTAGTATACTTAAAATATATTTCATAAAACCAGATAGTTAAAGGAAAGCGCTTTTCTAATACTATATATTTCAAAAGAATGGAAGTAAATCCGTGTTCAGTATGCGGCGGTACAGACTTAAATCTCGTGGATGGGTTTTACTATTGCGTAGAATGTGGTACCCAGGACGTAAACGCACAGGAAACTGTGGTGGAGCAGACCACGCTCGCAGACGGAACCTTCGCTCATGCCGCCTCCAAAAGATTCACCACCGTTCTGAAGGAAGGAATAGAAAGTAAGGTTATACCTGTCTTGGGTATGGGTTGGGGTGAACTGGGTCTCGTAAATGGTGAAAAACATCGCGAAGAAACACTTATATAACTAGTGTGTTAATTGCGCAACCAATGTAGCATTATATCCTTAGGGTTACCCAAGCCCTACAGAGACTGACATCCTAAAAGAATCGGTTACCTGGCCCCCTATAATAATAAGACATTTCATCATTGCCTGGCCCCTCACTGTTAATCAGGGGTACTTGTTGAGATTTGCAGTTGACGTTTTTGAATTGTAAATTGTATTTGCAGTGAGCGGAGAGTGGAACAAATGGCATACATTCAACTTCATACTGTGCGGGCTGGCAGACGAGCTGGAGTCGCTTGGAGCCAAGCCTAGTTTTAAAATGAAGGTGCTATGGGTGTGGGCGCGATATATAAAGAAGTTTCAAGTCAAGGAGGATGACTGGTAATAATATAGGGTTTTCATTATTTTATTTTGTGTTGTCCATTTTTAGATTTGGTGCCAAGAAGACTTGTAACTGACAAACCTTTTGTGTCACTCGAAATGAATGACTCGAAATTTGCAGAATTCTAATAAGAGAAACCATCAACTAAATAAGGATTAAGGAATGGTGGTTAGCCTGAACATAAATACAGAAGCTGCTAATTTTGTTTTATTTCAACTTCAATTTATTCCTTAATCAAAATACATTGTATCGGAAGCATATTTAAATAACATGTTGAAACTACATGCAAAAAATAAATATAAGTCAATTAGATATAAGTAGTATTAAATAATGTCAAATATGAAAGAAAAAACTTAATGTCCTACAAAAAATACTTAGTAAGGATGTCACTCAAACAATAACAGGTTATATTAATTTAGTTCATTTCATTCATTCCATTCTTGTGAAATTATCTGATACTATCATCATACTTATCAGATACTCCCTACTAGTGTGTTCCTTATGCCAATTTAGATTTCTGTTGACGATATAATAACATCCAGAGCAGGTTGAATTTGTACAAAGTTGTCTGTCACTAGCTATAGTAGAAATCGAACCTACAATTTCAATTGCTTGCATCCCTAGCCATTGTTATCAATGTTAGAAACAAAACTTTTGTATTGCATAGATTTATGCAAATTATTTTTCATTTCTAGTGAGGCCAGCCAACTATTTGATGAAGATGAAAGGATTAATACAAAAGCATCATTATATGCAAGTAAAGATGATGACATTGAAAACTCTGATGAAGAAAACACAAAATCAAGTGAAAAACGAAAGAATAATAAGAGTGTTAAAGACATTAGTGTTATTACCAGTGGGGTGCTTTTAGCCATACTTTATGCAGCACTAAATTTAGACCGGAGTGAGATGCAATTGTCTCATCTATTAAGGTATATTAAAGATGGTAGAGTAAGCATATCAGATTACAATAAATTTATTCCCAAAGAGTTAAATATTAAATCCATACCACACTGGAAAAGTTTCTCATGCTGTACCAGGATAAACAATTCATTTTATATTAGAACTTCTACAATGTCAGTTTTCAACGCTTTAGATTTGGGTATACCTTTATTACCAGATTTAAGAAAATTCATAGATAATTATGTCAAAGAGTTGTCTCTGCCCAGTGACTTTAAAAATCTAGTCTTTTCGATAATGAATTTGGCTCCATGTAATTTATTAGATATTGAGTGTTACAAAGGTTTGGTACGAATGCCGGATTTTGAGGGAGTAGCCATGGCTTACGTACTAGTTGCTTTAAAAATGTGTTTCGGCTTAGATGATGACTATGAAATTAAGTTATCAAATGTAGTTGACCAAATTAATAAAGAGGAAAATTATATGAAGTCGCACAAACTGGGAATGGTTACGGAGCCTACAGACAGGCTATTCTCTTTTAGAGAATGGTGCAATTATTTACAATTCAGAAAGACAATGCTCTGTAAATATAATTTACTTATGGCCAAACAACACGGTCTCGACGTGGACGATTATGTTTTCATGGAACAATCAGAAGAAAGGCCTAAAAGAAAGATAGAACTGAGTGACGAAGTAACAATGGACATTTTAAATAAAATACAACTTGTAAATGACACACAAGTCATTCCAAAGTCAGAATTTTCTCCTAGTTTAACACCAATATCTACGTATACTGATGTTATTATACAGTATGTCCGAGATCCTGAATTAAAGTTATTGATAAGTGAAGATTTTACTCAGTATTCTCTTAAATACGCATGCGTCGACTTAAAGCTTCTTTTTGAAGAACAGAACATAATAATAGGCGTTAATGAAACTAATAAAACAGTAAACCCTGTTGTAGTTGGTACTCTAGTATGTAAAAAAGCTGATAAGACATTGGTTTATGTGAGAAATTGTGAGAATAAAAACTGGTTGAAAACCAAACCTACAACCGAAGATCATGTCACTCAAATTGAAGATAATTCCAACCTGAATGCCAAAGATAGCGATCTTGGTTACGATTCTAATATAGATAGTCCGATCGAAGTACAAAGCATGGCAGATAACAATCTAGTCGAAGTAACAAGTATGCCAGATAACACTCCAGTTGAAGTAGCAAGTATGGCAGATAACACCCCAGTCAAAGTAGCAAGTATGACAGATGATACTAAAGCAAATATGCAAGATGACATTGATGAAACTGAACGAGAACTCGAGGCAATACAAGAAGAAGACATAGACAAACTTATATTTGACGACACATTCGAAGATGTCATAGACATCAAAAAGCAAGACATTGAAACTGATTCATTAGAATTTAATTATGAAACAAATGAAGACTTTCACGTCAGTCTTGCTGACATAGATGACAGCAAAAGTGACACATCTGATTTTAGTTCAGCAGCATTTAATCCAGTAACATTTGACAGGGAAAAAACGATCAAGGAACTGATACTAACTGCATGCAAAAAGTACAAAATACCCATACCACGGGAATATAACACTAAAGAGCCTAGAAAGAGAAAACCGACGCTGGTCCACATTGGAGCGGGACAGAGCGATGCTAAAAGAAGAAAAGTAACTAAGAGAGCCAAACCTGGTGAAGCAAAAAAAGCACTAAACGGAATATTAGCTGCATACTATGATAATGTAGGAAAAGATGTATTGAATCAAGTATCAGAACACGTGAATTCCCTTTTAAACAATTTACATATAGAAGGCCTACCTGAATTAGAAGAAGAATTGGAATCTAAATCAGCTATCACTCTCAACGATAGTATGATAAGTAACCAAAATGACAAAAGTATCTCTCAAGATAATGATGAACAGAATACAAATATAACAGGCGTTGATGGTGCGCAAAATGCTGAAAACAATGTGACAGTTAATAGTGATGAAGATGAAGAAGATTTAATCCCAAAAACCAATCCCAAATTCGATACCAAAATATATGACGCAAGCCAATTATACATAAAATTTAAAGAGGAAGTAAATTTAGAGGATATTTTCGACTATGATGACCCAGACCTTGAAAAACTTATAGATAACAAAATTTGCGAATTTGCTGAAATTCAGCCTAATATATGCCCTGAAGATTTGCAAGAACATGATCTCGAAAGTGATTCAGAGGATGATATTCCTTTAGCTAATATTCAAAATAAAATGAAACTTTTACGAGAAAGAAAATTACAAATGAAGAATTTACAGCCATTAATAAAAACTCCAAAGAATTTAAAAAACTTCAATTATTGGTTCAGACATTACACAACGGCGTTGGTAACAAAAAATATAGATATGCATCAGAGGTTTGATTTGGAGTTGAAAGCGAATTGCCCAAGCAGTTTCAACTTTGTAATACATGAGTGTGCTTCTATATTAGATTGTACGACATTCTCTCTCTACAAACATATGCAGGATATAGAAAAGTTGTTAAATATTAAGGCCTCAAAGAGGTAAGATAATAAAATGGGATATTACATTTGCACAGTTGCTGGACCAATATTGTTAAGTTTGGCTAGGGACCGACATAATTGGAAAAGGAGGAGACCTATGTGTCTACAGGGCATGCTAACTCAGGCAGGATACCCGAATGATGTGCAAATCTTGATAATAAGTTTATACATCATATATTCTGTAAACGAGTTTGGCTGTTCATTCATGGAGGTGTAAAAAGCAAGTGGCCAATGACCGCGTGTATGAATGAATGCGTGGAGGCGCATTTTATACGGTCGCGATCCTCAGCAGTGAGGGAACGACAGAAGAAAAAGCAAGTGGAAATCTCTGTCATGGTAAATAAAATAATGGGCTCGATTCTGAAGACACAATGGACACAATGTTAAAATTTGACAGCACTAAATCTGTTGCTGTCTTTGTCACACAGTATTATGAAGATAAAGACGAAACCAATTTTAGCGCTGTCAAATTTTAAATGTGTGCCTTCAGAATCGGGCCCATTATGTAGGTATCTTGAGAAAGAAATTATATGAGGAATTATTATGACAATTGTTATTGTTTAAATCTAATAAATGAAAACGTTAACTTCGCGTGTTACAAACAATCGCGAATTACATATATCGTAATTGATTACATACTATTTATTAAATTAATGTGGTTTATTTTACTCCGTTTAAACAAAGATAACATCAGTTCCTTCGTCAGGTTTTATTCCGCCTTGGTATGTTAAGCAAAATTTCAATTACAATCGAATGATACACAACACAATACAATACACTTTACTGCACAAACAAATATAGTTACAAGTTATAAAAGTTACAAATAGTACAATTTAGGCGGTCTTATCGCTTTAAGCGATTTCTTCCAGACAACCTTTGGTGTATGTATGTGCAATGAATGTCTGGCGTATAATCATGTATAATACTACTCTTAAAACAATGCGGTGATTCCCCGTGCGTCACTGTAAATTAGCAATATATTTTACTTACGAATGCTTTCAAAATCTTGATACTTGGCTCTTTCGTTCGAACTGTGTTACGAGGCGGACGTGTCGCTGGAATATTCTGTGGTGGTGTGAGTGCAACCTGCTCACAATACGATACATGCTAGCAAGACGCACTCGCGTAGTACACGCCAGGTAAACAGATAAACTCTAAAATGGCAAATAGTACTCAAGTGCGGGACCGATCTTCGCCGCCCCCTTCGGATGATTCTCAATCTGTATCTGGATCACTGTTGAAAGAATCCCCACCAAACTACGTCACGTTTAGACAACGTCTGCAACAAAATGAAGAGCTATCTCCCCAAGCATTCCAAAATTCTGTTTTGACGATACTGGCGGAAATTCAGACACACCAGGAAACTCAACTTAGCAAAATAACCAAGGAGTTAAATAATATAAAAATCCAAAACGAGAAAATCCAAAAAAACCAAGAAGAACTGGAGAAATCAGTACAGTTTGTATCGGATCAATATGAAAAGATAAAAACAAAAGTTGAAAGATTGGAGGAAAAATCAAAGGAAAATGATGCAGTTATGAAAAAAGAACAAGAAACTGAGGGTCGTGTCTTTGAGGTGGAAGAAAAATTGGAAGAAATGACTCGGAAACTCCGTGAAAAGTTTGTCGAGGTCAAAAACTTACCCTATAGAAATGATGAGAATAAAATGGAAACCATTCAGAACCTGTACAAATTTCTCTCCCTCACATACAATGAAGCCCTGATCCATGATGCCTTTCGTGTGGCAACAAAAGACAAGAATACCAAGCCACTGATAATTGAGATGAGCACTCTTAAACATAAAGCCAATCTTTTAGGAGCTATAAAAAACTACAATAAAACAAACCGTACCAAACCACTTGGGACACATGTCCTGGGATATTCTGGATCAAATGTGGCTATCTACGCAGGAGACTACTTAACCCCAAAAGCAGCAAAACTGTACTATTATGGTCGATATCTCAAGAAAAATCACAATTTTCGATTCTGCTGGACCAGCATGGGAAGAATATATGTCAAAAAAAGTGAGGATTCCCAAGGGATCCTTCTGAAAAGCGAAAAACAAGTCGAGGAACTCAAGCTTCGCAAGTGACTACTAAGGTATCCAATCTGTACATCTACACTTTTCCTTAATTTGTTATTACTTCTCAAACAATGTCAAATATTATTGTTTAAAAAGTTCATTGTGCAATATTATATTTATGACTTTATTATACTTTACAAAAACACAAAACTTTCTTCTGTCAACAATTACACCTACGAAACAATACAACAATACAGTGTAAGATCTACAATAATAACAACTACGACAAAAATAGATATAAAACGTTTAATGTACACTTACCTACTGAAAGCACTAATGCATAATATTACGCCACCACCAAACCAAATCCACTATAGAGCATAACTTCAAAATTACAGGCAATCCTCGTTTTTGCAAGCAATCCTCAGAACTGGATCAGTGTTATCCTGTGTCACTCCCTCATTCATCCTCACTATAGTCAACACCATGCTAATGTATTTGGACTTTAAAAATGATTGATATGCTAAATCAAGTAATGGATGACATTGGTTGCACAACTTTGGTACGTAGTTTTTATGTAAGTAACGCTGAGGAATGCAAAAACAAGCTCAATATTACAAAGCAAGACTGTATAACTGTAATAACGCAAAATATTAGAAGCATTAACAAAAATTTGCACGGTTTCCAAGCCTTCCTAGCAAGACTCGATTTTGAAGCGGATATTATCATACTCACAGAGTGTTGGCTTAGCGATAAATATTCGAACTTTAGCTTACCAAACTATGAGTACCATTGCACAAAAAAATACCTAAATCAAAATGATGGAATAGTCATATTTACTAAATCCGACCTAAAAGTTGCAATCAAAGAACCTAGTTTCAAAGATGGAAATTGTCTGATTGTAAGTGTTGGAAATGATATCGCAATTGTCGCTATGTACCGCCCTCCAAATCTCAATAAAGACCATTTTTTAGATTCTATGGACTGTATCATGCAACAGATGAAAACCAAAACATGTATCTTCACAGGTGACATGAACATTGACATATCTGACAACAACATTGACAGCCATAGTGAAACATATCTTAACCTTTCCGCATTTAATGGATACTACTCACCCTACAATGACCCAACACACGGAAAAACCTGTCTTGACCATATTTTGATTAAAACCGAAAATGAAGCCACATCGGTTGTTTGTGAATCAACTATTACAGATCACTACACAACAATGGTGTCAGTAAGGACCTGCATTGATAGAGTAGCTATGCCTCGTGAATTTACTAAAATTGACTACGCACACCTTTCCAACAAACTTTCACAGACTGACTGGTCGATAATTTACAACAATACAGATCCCAACTCAGCTACGGAATTTTTTACTAACATCCTAAAATCTTGTATTAGCGACTGCAAATACACATATTGTCCCACGCATAATAAATATAAACTGAAGGCATGGATAACTCCCAATTTAATAAAATGCACTAAAAAACGTGACAGATTACATAAAGCCCACAAACGTGATCCAGAAAACGAAAATCTTAAAACTATTTACCTAAAATACAGAAATACATGCAACTATGTACTAAAAAACGTGAGGAAAGAATATGATAAAAAGCGACTAGAGAAAAACCTCAAAGACCCCAAGAAAACGTGGCAGGTACTTAAATCCATATGCAACATTGACAAACCAAAATCATTAAATAGTGACCTCGCTAATCTAGGAAATACTACTAAGGAATCAGCTGATGTGGTCAATCGTTTTTTTACTTCAATTGGAGCGAATATAGCAAATAATATCTTACAAGCTACTAACAAATCCGAGGCGGAACTATTGAGAGACATTCACAATATTCCCCAAATTACTAGTAGTTCCCTATTTTTACAACCCACTGACCCAGTGGAAGTATCTAAGTTGATTCTAAGCATGAATACCGATGGTGCGCCAGGCTGGGATGGAATAACTCCCAGAGTACTAAAAGAAATTAGACAACTAGTTTCTGAACCCCTTGCGCACATAATAAACCTCAGTATTACCACTGGTGTTGTTCCAAGCTCACTTAAGATAGCACAGGTCTGCCCAATATTTAAGTCAGGCGACACTAAGGATATGAATAACTATAGACCTATCTCACTGTTGACCTTAATTACTAAAGTCTTGGAAAAAGTAATCAACCGGAGACTACTTAGCTTTTTGGAAAGTAATAATTTGCTTGCACCTAACCAATTTGGCTTTCGGGCAAAAATGAGTACAGAAGACGCTGTTACTCGCCTAACTGATACCATAACGCGAAACTTGGACAAGGGTAATAGATGCATTGGAGTGTTTTTGGACCTCAAAAAGGCCTTCGATACAGTGTCTATACCCCTGTTACTCAAGAAATTAGATATTACTGGAGTGAGAGGAGTGGCTCTGTCGTGGTTCAAAAGCTACCTATCGAACCGTAAGCAATTTGTGAAACTTGATGGTACCTTGAGTCAAATGGAAGAAGTAACTTTCGGTGTACCCCAGGGAAGCGTACTTGGGCCGACGCTGTTTTTGATTTATATAAATGATCTATGTGGCCTTGATCTAGCGTCGGCTCAAATCACCACATTCGCAGATGATACAGCTGTTATTTTCGAGGGTAATGACTGGAATGATGTTAAACATAAAGCTGAGAGAGGCATGCTGCGCATATTCAAGTGGCTCGAGGATAATCTACTAACTCTTAATATTTCAAAAACTCAATATCTCTGCTTTCATATTTCGACTAGAACAAAACCTCCCTTATCGTTATCGGATATAAAAGTCCATAAGGCTATTTGTAATGGAAATTACTCATGTTCCTGCCAGCAAATCAAAAGATCCGACAAAATCAAATACCTTGGGTTAGTACTGGATGAAAACCTTAACTGGCGCAAGCATATTGATGGCCTAGTAGGCAGAACAAGAAAATTACTACACGTTTTTAAAAAATTACGTGATGTAGCAGAAATCAATCTAATTAAATCTGTCTATTTTGCTCTATGCCAAGCTGTTTTAACATACTGCATTATTGTATGGGGAGGAGCTGCTAAAACGTACCTTATAAAACTAGAAAGAGCCCAAAGAGCTGCTCTGAAAGTAGCCTTCGAGAAACCCTACAGATATCCCACAAACCAATTGTACACTGAAAGCAAATTGCTGACAGTAAGACAACTGTATTTACAGAAAGTAGCTCTCCACTTTCATAAGACATCGCTCTATACAATGCTAACCGCCAAACCTATTGAACATTTGCGAAACATTCCTACGAGATACCGCCATTGGGAAATACCGCAAACAAATACAGCCTTTGCTCGCAGGTTTTACTACTACATGGGCCCATTCATTTACACACATATAAATTGTCAACTTCAATTGGTCGCAATGAAAAAACACCAATGTAAAAAAATATATATTCAACTGGTTGCTTTGTAAAGACTACGATGATACAGAATCATTTTTTTCACTCACTAATTTATAATTTATAAGAACATAATTTTTATCTTAATTTATATCCATCTATTGTTCATACAGACACATATACCAACATACATAATTATATTTAATTATATACACACTCCCATTCACAAACATATCAAATTACTGCAAAAATACACACGTACACACACATGCATACATCTACATATTGTGCTATTTCAGTCATTTAATCAATATATTAATTTTAATTTTATCTGAAATCATCACATATACTATGCAAAAACGCAAACTACTATACCACACGAGTTACGAGTCGCAAGTTTTTCGGATCATACCCACTATTACCCACTACATTTTTATTATTTTTCTAACCGACTGTCACGCGCAATTTGACACTGTAAGCGAACTAAATTAAGTAGGTTATCAAATGTTTGAAAAGTAAAGTAAAATCTGAAGTGTAACTGTTAATATATTAAAATTATATAAAACAAATCTATTTAATTAATAATAGTAATAAGTTAATGTGCAAAGGATGTTTCTGTGAATATATATCGTGTTGGAATTTTTAAGTGTTTAAAAGCTAAGTCGTGTAAAAGAGGACTAAGTACAAAATTTTGGATATTACCTACTGCTGGTATGTATTGTATAGGAAACAACATACCTGCTTGTGTTGTGTTGTCTTTAGGTTGTTTTAGTACTACTACAGAGTTAAACTTAATTTTTTTACAACATTTGTTCACTTTTTCAATGAAAGACTGGCTACCCATAGAACAGGGAATCCTAGTTTGGGAGCCAGGCTACTGCTTGTAATAATATATCTACATAGATATGTCTAGTATAAGGACCCTAATGTTCTTGAACCAATAAAGTTATTTGTATTTGTATTTGTATACGTACTTTTTAATTTAATTTGTATTGTTTTGTGATTTGAATTTTATTTACTACATTTTATAAAATGTCAGGTTCCGTATGTCCAACAACAGTAAGCGACGCAAGCAGATGAAAGGTTAAGATCCGTCCAGTAGTTGAAGTGTGATTGAGTAAGAAGTCTGTTGACAAACATCCAAATATCCAAACTTTCGCATTTATAATATTAGTAGGATATACTAGCTGTTTCCCGCGACTTCGTCCGCGTGGACCACGTTTCCCGTAGGAATAAGATTTTTTTCGGCATAAAAACTGTCCTATGTCCTATTCCAGGACCTAACCTATAATAATATGTGTGCCAAGTTTCATCCCAGTCCGTCGAGTGATTGAAGCGTGATTGAGTAACAAACATCCAAACTTTCGCATTTATAATATTAAGTGGGATTCCAACTGGTCACCCCCGCTACCGACTCAAAACGGGGGTAGTGACAATGTTGCTGGCCACTTCTGCCTATACTCGGTTATACTGCCTATAACCTAATATGGTATTTGTATGAAGGACCTCACACTGATGTGGGCAAGGTGCGGCCTACTGCGGTACAAGTTTGAATAGAGCTTAGGCCGTCACTGGTTTAGTATGGGGGCTTATACGTAGCATTATTAGTATTATATTCTCAGACCAATATGTACAATTGGTCTGAGATTCTACATTCCCACTAGGCATCAGAAGCAATGTAATCAACAAAAACACTTTCAGAAATAAATATAAGAAATATCTAGTAAACTCATTAACGTAACCTCAATCTTTTTGTGCTAATATCATATTTAAAAACTTTGTAACTTTGCTTTGCTATTCACCATTGCGTAGTGATAGTTAGTATTCTCTGTCATAGATGTGTATAAAGTAAGAGAGCTATTTCTGCCAACAAACTGTATTATACAGTTTGGCGGAGTTATTGTATGTAAATTTTTTTTAAGAGATGAATAAATGATTTTATTATTATTATTATTATTATTAATCTCACTGCGGACCACAGCCTTTTTGAGGACGTCAATAATTTGGTCGTTGAACGTCCTCCTAGAACGACCTACATTTCCTTCTACATTTGCGCTATAATCTCTTTTGTCACTCTTACTCTACAATACCTTAGATTATATACTACTCTGAGGTCCAAACCAACGCAACCAGAAATTTAGGAAGTTTACTGTCTGTGAACGCAACATACCCTTCTCTACCTTTCGTTACCTACCTACTAACTACATCTAAGATTGTATGGTTGTTGTAGAATGTGCCAGGATTTACTTGTATTAAAAGATTTCCTATTTCAAAATTTCCATTCTATGTCAAATGCCAACAATTTTCACTGTCACTGCCGAAAATCATTCGATTGCATCTGCTGGAATTGTATTTTTAGCCAAATTTCCTTGGTTTATATAACAATGTTGGGTAAAACGGCATTGAAGTTGCTGCATAGGACTCCGCAGACTGCGGTGATGCAGAAGCGTGGCTGGAATCAAAACACGACCTTTATAAGCACTCCGCCTAGGGTTAGAGTGTCTTTTGGGGTAAGTCTTATACAACACATTTGTTTGGTTCGTTTATAATTGTAAATCTTTTGGAAATTTCCTAAAAAATCCTTTTAGTATGCCCAGCGGGCAGCGGACATTCCGCGACGGAAACTCAAGCCGCACGGCAGCGGGCATGCCGCTAAACGATTCAAATTAACAGCGGTGAAACCGCAAACTACCTATTACTACTACTAGATCTTACTGTACAGTTCTAAACAAGGACTACACACCGCTTGCCCAATATCTGATTGTGGCATAAATCTCCCTTAAGGGCTGTTTTTTAATTATACCTATATATACTTTGGTAAATAACTTGATGTTATTTTCGTCAATCAGACTAGCCTCTATAAAAAGGGTTCAAAATCGTACGTGTCCCCAAAATGTTTCATGACACACCTTTTCCAAATCATAAATCTTTTTTGGGCAATGAAAGTTAGAGAATTTATCACTCAGTGTGATTCACCCAGACTAATTTACAAGTTCATGATGGTAGGCCGCTGTCCGATCGCAGAATTAAGGGATAACACGCACTGCGAAATTATTCGCCGCGATTTTCTCCGCGCGGATTTTTTTCCGAATCCGCGGCGAGACGCGGTGAAATCTGCAGCAAACAATGATCTCTATGTACTACTTCGATGGTCTATTTCGATGGCAGCAAAACACAGATTTGGTTGCGGAATTTTTTCCGCAGTGCGTGCAGTTTCATACAACTTCCATATGTCACAGAATTCTGCGGAAAAAATCGCGGCGAATAAATTCGCAGTGCGTGTTAGCTCTAAGGCAATCCAATGATGGACTTGAGGCGTTTGATGATAGGTATGCTCGGGATTCGAACTCCGTACCCCTGGTCGATAAGACAGACTCGAATTACGTTCGTAATCAATTACTAAACATGATCCTTGATTCGTGAGGTCGAGGGTTCGAGTTTTTCTTTCTTCAGATCTATACATATAATAAAAGAGTAGAAAAAACAAAAGAAAAGCGAATCTGTACATTGAAGTTAAAAAAAAAATTTCACTGCCCGGACGTTACTGAAGACCAGTAGAGTCCAAAAATATAATTAAAAAATTTCTTATCTGTCTGTATGTATGTATGTATGTACGGGCTAATCTTGGAAACTGCTGAACAGAATTTGACGGCGTTTTCACTGTTTAATAGCTTTGAGTTCGGGCCTCATACTGGTATAAGTCATATCTCAATAAAATGTCAGGATGCTGATATACAAGTTGACCTCTCATTTCATATCATTTGTATGAAAGTGTAGTTCAACATTACTGGTCGTTGCAAGAACTTGACAGAAAGTGACAGAGATGTTTTAAAGCTCATTTATAGATTTATTTTAGCTGATGTATTTCAGGTATTTCCACAAGTCTCGATACAAAAAGTTTGCTATTCGATAATTAGTGGCCCTGTATTAGACCGGTGATCGTCGACAATGCCAATATCGAAGCTGTTCAGGAGTACGTCTGCCTAGGACAGACAATATAGTTGGGTAGGATCAATTTCAAAAGCTGACAGAAGAATCCAGTTAGGGTGGGCAGTATTCGGAAAACTGCGTCAAGTCTTTACGTCACCTATTCCACAATGTTTAAAGACAAAAATCTTTAATCAGTGCGTCCTGCCTGTCATGATTACAGCGCGGAGACGTGGACACTGATGGTGGGCCTGATCCACAAGATTCAAGTGGCTCTGCGAGCTATAGAGAGGGCAATGCTCGGGGTCTCTATAAGGGTTAAGGTTCGTAATGAGGAGATCCTATGAATAACGAAGGTGACCGACATTGCCGAAAGAATTAGTAAGCTGAAATGGCAGGTCACATCTGTCGTAGTACCGAACGGCCGTTGGGGCAGACGGGTTCTAGAGTGGGACGCGACGTCCCACGCGCAGGGTGGGACGCCCTGTCGCCAGGTGTATGGACGACCTGAAGTTGGTGGCCGGAAGCGGCTGGATCTGTAGGGCGTTGTGGCATTCATTGGGGAAGGCATGTCCAGCAGTTTGACAGACATTTTGTTGTACAGTTTATTGGATATGCAACATAGGAAGGGAATAGGACGGGAAGGAAGTCGGATGGAAAAGAATAGAGGGATTAGGGTAAGAGAGGAAAGATGAGGGGGCAGTGGTAAATAAAGGGTGTAGGAAGGGGTGGGTTAAGGGAAGGGGGAGAGGTAGGAGTAGGGAGAGGGAAGGGGTGGGGGAAAGGGTTTTCAACGTTGTGGGAAGGGGATGGAGAAGGAAAGAAAGAAAGAAAGGGTATGGAAAGGACAAATTGGAGGGGGGGGGGAAGGAAATATCACCTAATTTGCACAATATTAAAATATAATTTTTTTTATTGATTATATGATAATCTTTTAATTAATGTTAAATGTAAATGTCAACTTTATTTTAAAAAAAGCGGCCAAGTGCGAGTCTGACTCGCCCATAAAAGGGTTTCATAGCAGCAAGTAACATAATATAAAAGTTATTGTAGTTCGTTGTAACTTTACGATTTATGACGTATTAAAAAAAACTACTTACTAGATCTCTTTCAAACCAATTTTCGGTGGAAGTTTGAATGACAATGTACATCATATATCTTTTTAGGTTTTATCATTCTCTTACAGGGGGGAGGGGGGGGGGGGGCACACACATTTTACCACTTTGGAAGTGTCTCTCGCGTAAACTATTCAGTTTAGAAAAAAATTATATTAGAAACCTCAATATCATTTTTGAAGACCTATCCACACGTATGGGATTGATGAAAAAAAAATTTTGAGTTTCAGTTCTAGGTATTAGGTACCCCCAAAATTTAATGTTTTTTTTTCTATTTTTGTCTGAAAATCTTAATGCGGTTCACAGAATACATCCACTAACCAAGTTTCAATAGTAAGTTCTTATAGTTTCGGGATAAAGTGGCTGTGATATACGGACAGACAGACAGACAGACATGACGAATCCATAAGGGTTCCGTTTTTTGCCATTTGGCTACGGAAACCTAAAAAACTGTGGTCCAAAAAAACTGTGCGGCGAAACCGCCGCCGAAACGCTAATTTTTACCCGACTTCAAAAAAGGAGGTTCTCAATTGGATAGTATGTTTTTTATGTATATTAATATTTTTAATGCATAACCAGATTAATAGATTTCTTTTAGGATTTAGTAACACGTAATACATAAGAATGTGTAATGTTAAGTTGTCCACGCGGACGAAGTCGCGGGCAACAGCTAGTTATTAATAAGTAGGTATAGTCTTTTCGGTGAAGAAATCTGCAAGCTGTAAAAAATATTCTAAAGTACATGTGAAATCTACCAATCGACATTGGTGTCACATCTTTTACTATGTCCCGTACTTTGCAGAGTTATAGAGCTGTCTCCACAGTGCGTGTTAAAAATACTGCTATTTACGTGGTGAAACTGCGTTTCCACTGTTACTCGGATCCGCCGCACGGACCATAAATTTTTCGTTTGTGCGTGTGAGAAAATGTTCTTTAACATTCTGGAATATTCTAGAAAAATTCTCAATATTGTCACGCACTGAACGCAATTCAGCACAATCTCGAGTTTATATGAGATGTACAACATTTTAGAAAAGGACAGACGTATCCCATCACACATTTTTACCACCCACATTCACCCACTTCCACTTACCGTTACCAAACTCCCTTGAAAGTGCAGACTAAGGGCTATCTACCACTGCAACCATGAGTGGGTGGCAGTGGATGGTTATGGAGAAAAGGCTGGACATACATACACACTTCTTTTATATATAATAGACTAGCTGTTGCCCGCGACTTCGTCCGCGTGGACGATTAACATCACAAAATATTATATATTTCCCGTAGGAATGAGTTGTTTTTTTCGGGATAAAAAACTATTCTATATCCTATTCCAGGACCTAACCTATGTGTGCAAAGTTTCATCCCGATCCGTCCAGTGGTTGAAGCGTGATTGAGTAACAAACATCCAAATATCCAAACTTTCGCATTTATAATATTAGTAGGATTGGATAAACTAACGATGATTTTGTGGTACAGGAAAAATTAGTTCACGGCGCTATCATGGTCACCGTGTGGGTAACTCCGATGGCATGGGCGTTGTCCCAACTGAAGGTGTGGCGTCGCGAATACGTTCAAACTTAAATAAACATATCATTTGAAATATGTTTTTTTAATTGTACCTATATATACTTTGGTAAATGTTATTTTCGTCAATCAGACTAGCCTCTATAAAAAGGGTTCAAAATCGTACGTGTCCTCAAAATGTTTCATGCATGACATACGTTTTCCAAATCATAAATCTTTTTTGGGCAATGAATGTTAGAGAATTTATCACTCAGTGTGATTCACCCAGACTAGCTTGTGGTTCTAAGTTCATGATGGTAGGCCGCTGTCCGATCGCAGAATTAAGGGCTAACACGCACTGCGAATTTATTCGCCGCGATTTTTTCCGCGCGATTTTTTTTTGGGTTAGTCCAACCAGTTCTACCAGTTAGGACTGTTTGGAAAATGATTTTTCAAAAAGCGCTCAATGAATTTCGATAAAAATTTATGGGACCACCTCTGAAGTATGACCTACCACACAAAATATGAACCATCAAAATCCATTCAGAATTGGCGGAGTAATCGCGTAACAAACATACAAAAAAAAACATACCGTCGAAATGAGAACCTCCTCCTTTTTTGAAGTCTGTTGAAAAAGTTCCAACTAGTCCTACTGCTCAGTATGACAAATTGGAATCAAGTAAATTTAATAAATATAGTCCAAGTAGTTATACCTCAGAAGAACGAATGGATATATCCAAAGTTATACCATTGGTGTAGAGGCGATCGGTGTACAGTCGAAGGCAAATATAAGGTATAAAACATATATATATCTCAACGTTACTACCATTTTTAGGGAAAACTAGACTAGAGGTGTCTTCACCAAAACGGAAGGCCTCGATGAGATCTTCATTTCGGACGACAGCTGTCAAAATTAAAACGGCCGTATCTCGGAAACTACTGACCCCAGACTAGAGGTGTCTTCACCAAAATGGAAGGGCTCGATGAGATCTTCATTTCGGATGACAGCTGTCAAAATTGAAACGGCCGTATCTCGGAAACTACTGACCCCAGACTAGAGGTGTCTTCACCAAAATGGAAGGGCTCGATGAGATCTTCATTTCGGACGACAGCTGTCAAAATTAAAACGGCCGTATCTCGGAAACTACTGACCCCAGACTAGAGGTGTCTTCACCAAAATGGAAGGGCTCGATGAGATCTTCATTTCGGATGACAGCTGTCAAAATTGAAACGGCCGTATCTCGGAAACTACTGACCCCAGACTAGAGGTGTCTTTACCAAAATGGAAGGCCTCGATGAGATCTTCATTTCGGATGACGGCAACGTATGGGACCGATGCGACGATCAAAATCATTTTCAAAAATCAAATAGTGTTTCCCGCTTGCGTAATGTCCAGTCTGTAAACGGATTCTGCTGTCGAGGCAGCATTAACTGTGTCCGCAATTACGGCCTGGACGGGTTAGTCCAACTAGTCATTAGTTCTATGATCGGACAGATTGGAAAAAAAAGTCCAACTATATGGATAGCTTGTCTTATCAAATTAAAATCAAATACTGAGATCAAATCAAATATATGCCTTGGATTTCAGTTACGAGCTAGGCATTATGGTCTTATTGCATGTTTGATCAATCAGGAAAATAATAACTGTCCCATTTTTCCTAGCCGGTTGTATTACGATTGGTCCGAGCAAAGATATTTATTATGTCCAAATGATATGGAAGGTCAAGAATGGGAAGGTTATTATAAAGATAATAAATTACTATTACGTCCGAGGTTAATTCGCTCAGAAAAATTTACTTCTTTCGCAACACCTACGTTTATATGTTTGCAACAAAGAAGTATCTAAACTTCTTGTTTGCAACTCTTTGTCAGGTGGGTAATTTGCATACCGAGAGCCTTTTGAACTATAGGCTGGGTATTACGGGTTGAATAATATAGGCCGTGAATTTGTGGCTGTGCATTATAGCTAAAAAAATATCGCCGGGTTGTGGTTTGTTTTTCGGTTATTTATTAGTTTTCTGCGTTGAAATGAAAGAATCCAAGGCAACACAAACTCCTATAGAGGACTTGGCGGAGTTACGGAGTTATTTCGCGTCTCACAACGTCGTGCGTGAGTACATAGCGCACAGTTCCAAGGTGCATTCTGTTGGCTGGTCTTGCGATGGACGGAAGCTGGCATCGGGCTCCTTCGACAAGAGTGTGGCTATATTCAACCTCGAAAGAAACAGACTGGTAAGTTAATGCTGGAATTTTTATATTGTACCAGTAAAGTTTGAAAGAAATAAGTGCAAAAATAATTTAGGTTATATTTTTGTTTTTGCCGGAATCAGCTGTACAAACCCGAAGACGAGTTGAAACTTTCATTATCGCGTGTTCTCAGTAGTCCTACCAAATAGTCTTACCAAATTATTATTTCGTGCAACCGCAGTTGTTGAATTATTAAATATATAAATGTTACATTGTTAAAAATAAGAAGCGAAGCGACAATCATGTTTGGCCCGAGTCGAGTGAGCGAACCGAGTTACAAGTTTTAAAAGTAAAATATAGTACAATTTAAGAGGTCTTAGTGCTTTAATATTATGCCAGTGAAAAGCTAGGTTGCACTGTTTTGGACATTTAAATGATAAATAGGTACTTATATAACTATAGCAAATAGGTAATAAATATTATTTGTTTATTTTTAGGTACAAGATTTTGTGTTCCGAGGTCATACTGGCTCAGTAGACCAGCTGTGCTGGCATGCGTCACATTCTGATCTACTCAGCACAGCCAGTGGAGACAAATCCGTTCGAATATGGGACACCCGGTAAAACATCTAGATAATTGTTATAGATAGATTTGTATAGATAAGTCTGTCCTTTTACAGAATTTCGTTCCTGTTTGATATTATTGTGGTTCTCCTCCTGTTTATAGTTGCATGCAAATTTTTTCGTTATTTTCATCACATAGTTCGTTTTGTTTCTTTGCAGATCCCACAAGTGTATAGCAACGATACCAACAAAAGGTGAGAATATCAACATAGCGTGGTCGCCCAATGGCAGTACCATCGCTGTCGGAAACAAGGAGGATCTGGTCTCCTTCATCGATACTAAGACTTATAAAGTGGTTTGTATTCATTCATTTTCTGGCTTGGCAACCTATAGTGGATTATACTTGACCTGCAATCATAAATATCAGCCTTTTCGCGTCCACCGCTGAACATAAGCCTCATCTTGGTGGGCTGTCCCAATGGGAAATTGCCATAATCACCACACTTGGCAGGCGGATTGGTGATCGCAGTGATGATCTTAATATACACCTGAGAATGCTGCTGCCAGTCCTTAATGCAATCCCTTAGTCACCTTGATGACACCCATGGAAAGATTGGGGATGGCCGTATTAAAAATAAGATATTGTCAGACAAATAATGTATTGAATTTCCCAGGTAACAGAAGAGCAGTTCAACTTTGAAGTGAATGAAATCTCATGGAATCAGTCTTCTGATCTGTTCTTCTTGACAAATGGGCTGGGCTGCGTACATATTCTTACGTGAGTAGTGTTAAAGTTATCGAGAATATTCTCCTAGCCGAGAACTTATGAGAACTTTAAGCTACTTTTCCATAAGAATGCATATATATTTTTTTTATAAATTCCTGTTAAGTTCTTGACTACGAGAATGTTCTCAGCAATATTCCTAGTATACGCAGACCTTTGTTCATTTCGTTTCATAAAAAAATAACTTATATTTTATGTTGCAAAATATTAGGATTCTAAGAAAAATGTGTGTAAGATATTTAACGACGTACTAAGCTCAATCGATTGGCATAAAAGTCTCTTATTTTGCTATTTCGTCCCACTGTGCATCGTCGCGTCGCGTTTTAAGTGCGCTCTACACGGGGCATCCACATTGTATCATCTGGAGGCAAATCGGGACGTCATCGGTCCCTAAATCGCAGATATATATTATCGATACAGTAACTTGCACATAAAATAAAATCTCTTATAGAGATAAGTCCACCTTTGTACACTTTTATGTTTTGCCCTTTTTTTTTGTTGTAAAATGTATGTGCAATAAAAAATATAATAAAACAGCAACTTTTTTGTACATATTGATTGGTGATTATCCCCCCCAGGTACCCCGGCATGGAGCTGCAGACAGTGCTGAAGGCGCACCCCGGCACATGCATCTGCATCGAGCACGACCCCACCGGGCGGTACTTCGCCACCGGCTCGGCCGACGCGCTCGTCTCCCTCTGGGACGTCAACGAGCTGGCCTGCCTCAGGGTGTTCTCCAGGTGAGTGCTGCTGGTCTTTACACTATCTACATACATAATGCTCACGCTCTGGTCGCAGAGGGGCAAGCAGAGACGATGAATCGCCACTTTGCGCGATTCTGACACACCTCACTAGCCTCACGCTGTCTAATAGATAAAAACGTGCATGCACGTCTGTACATAAAAAAAAAATATTGGCAAAAATAAAACAAATTGGGGGCCAAGGGGGTAAGTAATAGAACACAATAAGATAATTTACGTTTTTTTGTCTGTTTATCTGTCTGTTTGTGCACGCATTACGTAAAAACTACTTAACCGATTTTGGTGGACTTTTACAGAAACATAGGGCTTAACTCGGAGTAACATTTAGTCTTTATTTCATCGCAATCGATTGAATCAGTTAAAAATTATGCGAATTTATAGTTTTCAAAAGGTCAAAGAAGTATAATGTTCAACTGAATGCAGATTGCGATGAGTTACAGTGGCAGTTGGAGTGGGGGTAGCGAGAGGGGATACAGCAGCGGGAGCGAGAGAATAATTGTGTAGTCCACGCGAGCGAAGCAGCGAGCACAGCCAGTATAACATTTTATACATACATCCGAGTACATACATGCCGTTTGGTTCCCAGCTTAGAATATGGCCACCCCCGATCTTCCTGTGGGTGTCGTCAAAGCGACTAAGGGATTGCACCAGGTACCGGAAGCAGCGTTCTCCTGTGTACCTTATCTTTACTGCGGTCACCAATCTTCCTGCCAAGCATTGTGATTATGGAAAATCTCCCAATGGACCAAAAGTAGCATTCTCTTGGGGAGGCCTATGTTCAGCAGTGGACGTATTTCGGCTGAAGATGATGGTATACATAGTTAAACTTGTGTAATCACAAACTAGTATGTTTCTTGCCATATGGAAATTAACTAGGATAGGATAATTCATAAATATAACATCCAGACTGGGACTTACTTATACAAAGTTGTCTGTCCCTGATGGGAATCGAACCCACGACCTCTGGCGCCAGTTATTCATTACTTCATCATCATCAGGTTATTTTTGTCTCCACTGCAGGAGCACAACCCTCTCTCATCTGCCGGAGACAGACGGAGTATTTGGCCTTCTCTCCCCGCGCTGGCCAGACACAATTCATTACTTACATTTACATTAGCATCCTGAGGGTGGTCAGGGGTAAGAGCGAGTGCCCCACTGCTGGCCACTGGACGGCAGTGTTGGCGGGCTAGCGAGCACCATGCAGGCATTTATATTGTTACTAGCTGTTGCCCGCGACTTCGACGGCGTGGACAACTTAACATCACAAATTATTATGTATTTCCTACTTACTTGATATTTTGGACAATTCACACAATATCTTTATAAATGTGTTATGTAAATGTGTTATTCTGATGTATAAGCCATATTATTGTAAAGTTTCATTAAAATCCATTCAGTAGTTTTTACGTGAAAGAGTAACAAACATCCATACATACTTACAAACTTTCGCGTTTATAATATTAGTAGGATTTTATGTGTTGACATTTTATAATATTATTATTTTTACATGTGACATGATTAATTATTAATTTTTGTTATCTGAAATAAATGGATTTTATTTTTTACCTACTTGACTGTAAACAGGTTAGAATGGCCGGTGCGGACGCTGTCGTTCAGTTTCGACGGGCGACTGCTCGCGTCGGCGAGTGAAGACCATATAATAGACATCGGAGACACTGAGACTGGTACGTGATTTAGTTTCCCACTGTACACGTACGTTCACGTAAGACTAGTACACACAGTATGGAACAGAAAAGTGTAACCAGCCCGATTATTTCTTACTAATAAAGATATCAAAAAAATTCAAACTGATATAGCTAATTTATTTAATAGTTTATTGTACACACCAATATACAAAGAACAACACAAAGAAAAGAAAATTATACAAAAGGATAAGCTTATTTCTAAAGAAATTTCTTCCAGCTAACCTACGGTGAAGACAAGGGTTTATGGAGAGGCAGTCGTGTACCTACTATATATTAAATATTCATAGATCATTTAATACAATAAGCATAAACTATAAATACCTATACAGATACATATAACAAAAATATACGATATATTATTAATGTTTCCCCCCCAAAAAAATTACCAGAACAAAAGTAACTTATTTTACCCCCATGAGAGGAGTTTTTTTTTAAAGTCATTCGAACGCCCTATTAATTATCTCCATAAAAGGTTATGTACTATAATGACGAAAACCAGTAGTTATCGAAATAATACAGTTCCAACACGCAGTGTTTAGCTATTTGTTTCGCATTATTTAGCGAAACTAGTTTTTAAAAAGACGAACTGGCTTATTTGTAATATGACTTATCTTTTAGTGTAAGCGCGCTTCACCGCAGGCCCCATCGTCACTTCTCAATTAACACACTAGCGAAATATGGAGCCATAAGCTATAAAATAGGTCCCCTAGGTAGTGCCCCTAACACCAATATACCCCCGCTATGGACCTATTAAATAGCAGCATATTATGACAGTGTGTCATAGTTTGGTTACCATTAGGTGAGATTCAGGTCAAGCGTAAACCCATCAGGGATAAAAAACTAGATTTAAAGAATTTACTTACTGATATGGTGACTTTTCAACAGGCGAGAAGGTAGCAGAGATCCCGGTAGCCGCTGCCACGTTCACGGTGGCGTGGCACCCGTCGCGCTACCTCGTGGCCTTCGCGTGCGAGGACAAGGAGCCGCCCGAGCGCAAGCGCGACGCCGGGAACCTCAAGCTGTGGGGGCTGCCGCACTCCAGCAGTAGCTAGGGGTTACTACTCTCGAGTAGTAAGTAGCTAGGTGCTTCTCTCGAGTATTACGTAGCTAGAGGTTACTACTCTCGATTAGTAAGTAGCTGGGGGTTAATACTCTCGAGTAGTAAGTAGCTAGGAGGTGCTTCTCTCGAGTAGTAAGTAGCTAGGGGTTACTACTCTCGAGTAGTACGTAGCTAGGGGTTACTACTCTCGATAAGTAAGTAGCTAGGGGTTACTATTCTCGAGTAGTAAGTAGCTGGGGGTTACTACTCTCGAGTACTAAGTAGCTAGGGGTTACTACTCTCGAGTACTAAGTAGCTAGGGGTTACTACTCTCGAGTAGTAAGTAGCTAGGGGTTACTACTCTCGATTCGTAAGTAGCTAGGGGTTACTATTCTCGAGTAGTGCGTAGCTAGGGGTTACTACTCTCGAGTAGTAAGTAGCTAGGAGGCGCTTCTCTCAAGTAGTAAGTAGCTACCTAGAGAATATCAACTCATAGGATTTGCTATGGGTTGCTCCTCTAGTTGTAGCTAGGGGTTACCACACTCCAGAAATAGATAGTTAATGGGCTATGTCTACTTTCAGCAGTAATGAAGGATGTTGCCACACTCCAGTAGTTGCTGCCGTTAATAGAGGGGAGATTAATAAAGCGCCGTCCCGCGCCCGCGCACGGTCGCCTCATCGCCCGCGCGCCTGCGTTCCGTTTTACGAACAATAGAATGCATGTTATATGTATAGGAATAAATAAACTATGTGTGTATCAATTGAATGTAAAGTAAATTTAAAAACAACTTCGTATTATACAATTTATTGTCTATCACTACACCTACTCTACTTACAAAAGATCACATTCGAGATGTCATAAAATTCTATGAAACTAACACCAGTATATTGCTGCCCTGTATAGGTGTGAGGTATATTATATAACGTGATAAATGTTTTTTTTTAACCATAGCATCACCACGCTTCAACCTGCAGCCTCCCTTCACCCTCCATAGCCTGCAGCTGTCTCTTAGCCTCTTCCAAAGTCAAACCCCCAGCTTTGCTCAACACGTCTTCAACTAAGGCGTCCTTGACATTATCTGGCATGTTTTTAGAGTTGCCAGATATGAATATTCGAGCTTTATAATCGTTTATGAGCGGCCATAGTGTCTCTCTATGCTCTGTTATTTTATGTTGTACATATCTGAAAGAAGAAAAAAACTTGGTAACAAAATAAACTGACGATGGTTGACAAACTTAATAAAGAAGAAAAATTATTTTTCTAAGTAAACTAAAAGAGATACTGACTAATAAGTATTATTTATCAGGGATCGGAATTAGGTAGTGTCATTTATGTACTTGCGAAGAAAATAAAGTGCAATAGATTAATATGGACATTCCTTTTTACGAGATATTATTTACTGTTGTAATAAATATCCCAGAACTCTTATATCAGTAGTAATCCCATTATTATTATAAATGCGAAAGTTTGGATGTTTGGATATTTGTTACTCAATCACGCTTCAACCACTGGACGGATCGGGATGAAACTTGGCACACAAATAGGTTAGGTCCTGGAATAGGACATAGGATAGTTTTTTATCATAAAAAAAACATCTCATTCCTACCAGGAAACCACATTAATCGTTAAAAGCAGTGAATTTGCTCACAACATGGCGCCACTTTTCAGGATGTGTAAATATCGAAACCTACGCGGACCAAGTCGCGGGAAAAAGCTAGTAATTAATATGACTAAACCATTTATCAAGTCCAGATTGTTAAAAAGTTCAAAGTCCAAAAATATTTTTTTTCCCTCACCCCCTTTGCGTAGTACTTTGTATCTACGGACGGCGCGACGTTACTTTGTGGGCGACGTTAACCTATCGGGGGAGGTGAGCGTCTCTTCTTTACGTAGTAATATTTAGTATGTGTGTCTCAAGAGGCCAGCCTGGTCGTAAGCGTATTAGCCTTACCAAATCATGCGAGGAACTGACGAGGTGGACAAGTATTTCCTTAGCTAACAGTGGTACCCCGTTGTACCACATCACGACAAGTGGTATCACGGGGCGAAAAGCGGGCGAAGGAAAGCCGCTTTGCGACTTTTCTCAGGATGGCGATAAATCGTGCTTACTGCCTACCCCTCTGGGACCAAGGCGTACTCACACTTTGTCCTCCTGATCCCTCGAGAAGGCGCAGTACAACGTCACCTTTCCTTCCTGTTGCATCGTCTCCAGCTCTCCTCCGCAGTGGAAGTCCTTGTCTCTATACCGACATCCGAAGAACAGGTGCATTGTGTGTTTGCTCGCAGTGCCTTGCACTTCGCGTTCTTGCAGGAGGCTCCTGAAGGGTGCTAGGCCGGTGCCTGGGCCAATCAGAATGTGTGGAGTAGTCTGTAGGTAGATAGAAGAGAGGTATCGTATCATAAGGAATGTTAAAAAAACTAATGACTGTAACGTTGCGCCTAGGGCCGTTATATATTAATTAAAACTAATACACTAATAATAACTAAATCGTTACATATTATATATACTATACCGGGTGTAAGGGACAGCTCTCCGCAAACTGATAGGGTGCATTCAGCTCCTTATTCCGAATTATATGTCACCGGAATTTTTCTCAGGAACATTAGGGAAATTCAAGAAACCTTGTTTGTTTGATAACCTCGTACGCAATGTAACGCTACCACTGCGGGCCGGCCGGCCGCCATCACTACGGGGTCAATGCGCTCGCGTCACGTGATCACATCGAAGCGAACGAGAGCGACATGGCTGCGTCTGCGACAGAGACAGAATAACAGCCGAGCGAGCGAGTGCGAGCTAGCCGCGTTCAAGGTTATTACCCTTACCGGGTAACTTTGTAGCGACAGAAAGTAAACAGCTGATTCCTCACGAGTCGAAGTTTGTAAGATTTAGGAATCCATTACTGCTTTTTTGATTGTAGCTGTTTTATTTTAAAAAATGAAGTGCTGTTTTAGAGAATGTAATTTTACGTTGAAATAAAAGAGATATTAACCGAAAAATCCATAAAAAAAATGAAAATTTTCCTGAGAAAAATTCTGGTGACATATGGTTCGGAATAAGGAGCTGAATGCACCCTATCAGTTTGCGGAGGGCTGTCCCTTACACCCGGTATATTAATTAAAACTAATACACTAATAATAACTAAATCGTGACATATTATATATACTATATATACTAACAATAACTAAAACTGACAATGGGCCCGATTCTGAAGGCACACATTTAAAATTTGACAGCGCTAAAATTGGTTTCGTCTTTATCTTCATAATACTGTGTGACAAGGATAGCAACAGTTTTAATGCTGTCAAATTTTAACATTGTGCCTTCAGAATCGAGCCCACTACTAACCTAATTTTTAGCAATTAATAATAAAACTACAAACATATATAACTACTTAAACTATCTAAATTACATAAACTACCTAGCTACATAAACTACTTAAAATACCTAAACTAAATTAAAAAATAATAACTATATTCAGAAACATTTTATAAATATTACGTACACTTGTCTAATCCCAAACAAGGATTTTCTCCTGTGCTATGGAAATTAAGCATTGAACAAATATTACATCCAGACCGGCACCAACTTGTACAAAGTTGTCTGTCCGCAGTGGGAAAAACCCACGACCTCTAGCGCTCAAGTTCAATAACCAAGCCACTAAGCCAACCAAGCGGACAATTCACATACCTATTGGCTATTCGGTAAAGATAAACATCGTGAGGATACCTGCATACGCCAAATGATTGTGATAGGTTTAGAGCAACCCCCCCTCAAAGATGAGATATACTATAGGCTAGTGTTGTAAAGCACGACCTGGATAAGCTCGTCATCCTGGGACAAGTGGAGGGCAGGCGTGCCAGAGGACGAGCTCCGACGAGGTGGTCAGACCCGGTGAGGAGGGTGGCTGGCGGATCCTTATATGAAGCAGTGCGGCTGGCCAATGACCGCTATGCGTGGAGGCGCATTTTATACGGTCGCGGTCCTCAGCAGCGAGAGAACGACATAGAAGAAGTGTTGTAAAAGACTTGAGTCATTTTGCATGACTCGAGACTGACTTGCGAGCTGGACTCAGACTCGAGTCTTTAAAAAAACTGAGTCTTCAAAGAGAACTCAAGTCCCATTATTATTCAGGACTGGAGTCTCTTACAAAACTATTATAGGCTGTTGATTTGGATTTCTTCTTACCACATCATCAGGAAACACGAAAGTTCCATTCTTGATCCATCCATACACTCTGCTCCCAACAGGTAAGTCCTTCAACCAGTTGGAGCACAGCCCCAGCCTGGGCCGCTTCAGCTTGCTGTAGTATTCCACCACGGCTACCAGTAGGTCTAAGGATTGAGACATTAATAATCAAAAATCTCCAAAGAGGTATCGCAATAGTGGAGTAATTTTCTCCTGACAGCAAGATGCTGGTCAATGGTACAGATGACAGGGTATGAATATAGTTGGCTCGAGATAAGCTGGTCGCCATTGACTTACTATTTAATCTGAAATGAGTCATCATTACACATACATTTTACAATTAATTCATCATCATCATCGTCATCAGGTTATTTTTGTCTCCACTGCAGGAGCACCACCCTCTCTCATCTGCCGGAGACAGACGGAGGATTTGGCCTACACTCCCCGCGCTGGCCAGACGGGTTGGGGAGGCCTGATTGATGTTTTATAATTCCCTTAGTCGCTTTGTACGACATCCACGGGAAGAGTTGGAGTGGTCCTATTCTACTCTACCGGAAACCACACGGTTTTACAATTATTATTAAAAAAAATTAGTTTCGTCTTTGTCTTCATAATATTGTGTGACAGGGATAGCAACAATTTTAGTGCTATTTAGTACTATTTATTTAAAATACATTGGCTCAACCGCAGTTGATACCATTTTGCAGTAGGATTTGACAAATTGACGAATCGTCTCTTGGATAAAATTATTAATATAACTTACTTTATTAGTAAATCTGTGTATTTGTATTGTGCAATAAAAAGTATTCGAACTGAATTGATAAATCTCGCATTTATTTGTGATTTATGAATTATGACACAGCATCATATTTTATTTCATGTATTTCTGCTATCTCTACAATGCTACCAAAACAAACGAAAGATAACGATGTCTAGTAAACTATCATCATCATCATCATGTCAGCCCCTAGAAGTCCACTGCTGGACATAGGCCTTCCCCAACGAACGCCACCACACCCGGTCCTCCGCCCTCCGCATCCAGCCGCTACCGGCCACCTTCTTTAGGTCGTCGGTCCACCTGGCGGCGGGGCGTCCTACCCTTCGAGTGCCGATCCGCGGTCTCCACTCCAGAACTCGTCTGCCCCAACGGCCGTCGGTTATGCGGCATATAAACTATAGTATATATTATCTTTGCTAGTAATAACTAATCATTTTCACGCATATCAATAATGTCTTTGTTTAATTTGCATTCTTAGGGCAATGACACCTAACTTCTTGAGTCATTTGGAATTTTAAAGTTTTCGCACGCCAGGCAGTGGTCTCCTGAATAATAGAGATGCGAGTTCATTTGCATTATAATTTTTTGTTTACGTATATGCAAAAAAAAGGCAGGGGTCCGCAGTGAGAAGAATAAAAGGAGATGCATGAAAAGGTTGATGAATGTGAGTGAGGCTAGTGAGGTGTGTCAGGATCGCGCAAAGTAGCGATCCATTGTGAGGGTTCAAGACCCTAGTAAGGTCCTAACCTTTCTCAATACTATTTTTTTTTTTCCTCTGAGCCAACAATATTATATAGAAGTACAAGAATATGATAACGCGCACCGTTATTGGGTCGCTAGGTTCGTCAAGTAATAAGTTAATAATGTTCATAGGATAGTACCTGGTGTGAGCAAGTGGAAGAAAAGCTATTATATAAATTTATGTTTAAGTAGATATATACCTATGCTCTAGTATTCGGTTTACCGACACTAATAAGTGTATCGGTAAAGGTGACGCCCCGCCCTGAAATGAAGAGAATCAAGACTCACTTCAATTCAGTTTTTCCGCGTCACCCATGATGTCCGTCCCAGACTGGTCGCATCCCTGCCGAAGAGTTTACCCGCCCGCAAGGTATACTAATATGTCTGTTAAGTTCAACCAAACCAACGATGTTTTAGTTTGTGGCCAATAGGTCCGTCAAAGTCTTGGTTAGTCAAGGGGAAGCAAATTAAGAGGAAAGCAACCCCAATACTAAATGTTTATGCAGCTTCACGTTAATAACTTCAGTTCACGATAGCTAGAAAGGACACTTAAGGCAAGATTAGTAATTATTCTAAAACTTAGCTCCGGATTTCAGCTTTCTGCAACGTATCTCCGCTCCGGCTCTCTAGAGCTGGGACCTCTCGTTTCCCTGGCTCTCTCTGTGCGGTCACTCGCGCACAACTTTCTATTTATGATTCTACAATTGAATCTTTATACACATTCTACGCTTTGCTTATTATTTGCAACTAAATAGCAACACTCAAAATATGCACACTTTACGCATTGCTTAATATTTACAGCCAAATTATCGACAGACAAGCCACACACAATACTCGGAAGACCAAAAGCTCGATCTTCAACCTCTCGCGCCGGCTCTCTGAAATCGACTCTCCCGCATCAGGGTGGAAAATCTCCCTTCACCCCTCTGCGCCCGCGCATCGTAAGACACCACCCTTGAGATGCATAAGCCACTCCTTCAGTTCTCCCGTTGGTTGCGTCTGCGCACAAATGAACCTTTCATCCCTTAAGACATTCATAAAGCGACGCCCCTGTTATATAATTGGCTAAAAGTAAAGTTTATGTTAAGAGAGACCAATCACATGTACTTAGTATCCTTGAACAATCAGCAGCTATTCAAATTTGATCCTAAACAAGATCTATTTAATGATTAAAATACTTGGAGGTTCAACTGAAATTCAGGAATATTTCATATAATGTTCACACATCTTATTCAATGAAATAGTTCATATTCTAATTAAATCATGCGCAATATTAATTGTATTTATAATTAGTACCTTAATCCTAGATGTGTCAAGATACAACTTATTATTGATCAGATAATAAGTTCTCTTTTGTGTATGTTATGTGTGTTGTGTGAATGAAATGTCTTAGATATTTATTTATATAAAACATCGAGGCCTCGGTTGTTACGCAATCTTATTATGTTACGCCTTATTTGCATAGTAGTATTTACAAACACACCGCTCCATACAACCCAATAACAGTGATTAGACTTTTGATTAGACCAGATCAAATTGATATAATTTACACTTGCACCACGACATAAATCATTGCATAAATCAGGCATTGGGAACGACATAAATCGGCTTGACGCTATATAATTCTTATTGTCAAAAGGCCGGCTCATTCAATAAAGCAGTTTAAATGGTTGTTGTAATATTTCGTCTATTTAAACGCGCCATATGTTATACTTTTTCTCAGTGCAGAATATTTTGTCCCGACTGCTTGCCTTTGTAAATGTGTCATTGTTTTAGAATTACTTCCTTTGAGTTTCGTAAAAGTTATTTGAACAATTACCCCGTTCGTACAGCTCCTTTTGTCTTAATAGGCAATATCTACATCTATTCGAATATTTTAGTTGCGTATTTTTGGTTGCATTGTGAGTTAAACCTTTTAATTTTCTATTGTCTTTAATTTATTACCACAGGATGTTCCATGGTGTCGTTTTTACCAATTGAATAACTCTTAGAATTATACTTTTAAAAGAAGTTGTTATTTATGGTTTTTGCGATGCGTCAAATTAGTCAAGGTTTTTATAAATCAACTTTGAGTTAGTTGTTTTTGCACACTGTTCACATTTGTTCCACATTTGGTTCTACACTCCTTGACAAACACTTTGGGAGTAATTTATTAGGGTTCGAATTCCGGACGTCTTTTTAAAATATTATTGTCCACTTGAGTTCAAAGAAATATTAGGTAGATGCAAGTGTTAGTTAACTATGCGTACATTGACATTATATATATATATAATTCTATATATATATGTACACACATACATTACGGACTGTGTTCTATCACACTTCCCTCCCTATAGAACTATAGGATATGCAGTATCCTGTTGATCTATATTCAAGTATGATCGTACTGTCGGGGTTTGTCCGGACTATATTTAATGTCTATCGAATTTACCGTGGTGTGAAAAAGAAAATATACAGCCCCTGATCAGATTATTGAGCTTCTCGTATTATTATCATCTTATTCAATTATCAAATAATTTATAGCGTAAGTTTTGCATAAACTTTTATATATTCAGAAGTATTAATTAACTCTCCTTAGGTTGCGTATAATATTATTATTATTATTCATTTACTTCATTATTATTATTATTATTTTTTTTTCCTCTAGAAGTGGAAACTGAAACCAGTATTTAATTTATACTCTCAAGTTTGGTATTACGAATATTATAAGAATTACGCTTGATGCAATATATTAGTATGTTTCTGCATCAGCTGGTCGAAGTCCTCCGATAGCTCCGTCTCTGTATAGGGTAAAACATGGTTACGCATGGCAAGTACATATAGTTTAGATACACCTTAGATTAAGTCATTTTACGCCATCATATCTCGTTCAGTTGAGTATATTAACCTGGAAATACGCATTAGCAGTTATCAAATATAACGTTGCGCTTCGCCTTAACGTAATACCAAAATTGATATTATTATTTTTTTTCCATCGATTGTTAGTCATTAGTTTTTTTTTTTTTATTAATATTTATTTTATTATTTCGGATTTATTTTAATTGTTTTGCCTATTTTATTCTAATTACTTAAGCTTTATTATATACATGTTTTAACGAAAATATGTACGTATCTTATTTATTATATAAGGGTTACATTATATTATCTTGTTAAGTGGATATCATTATAATTGCCTATAATCGAGCTTGTCTCAACGTCTACTAACGTATACACATTACAATATGCAATACACAAACTATGTATGATCCTTCGTAATAAGACTTTTCGAATACTTTTAGTTCTACATTAGATTTTGGCATAACACTCAACTTTACATAATCACCTTATAATACAATATGTCTGTTCTCTTCTATGTATTGATTTTACATCTTTGTGTGCTTGTTATCTTATTTTGTCAATATCCACATGGTGACTTTTGTTCACATACTTAGCTAATACCAGATCTGTGTATTACACTGTTACATTTCCTTTCACTATTTCAAATATCGGGAATCCTGTACTACTAAATATGGTCTTATTATAACATTCCTCTAATTTATTCCTCTAATTTTAGTAATAAACTTAATTATAATCTTAACCAGCTTCTATGCGATTTTATTACAGTTCGTTTTGAACATTCGGTCTTACTCACTGTTTTAGCTTTCTGTGTTTTTATCGGGGATTGCATACTGAAATGTGTAAATATTTTATAAATAGACTATTAAGTCCTTATTTCCATATACGTAAAGTGAACTGAGATCCAATATAAGCAACAATTTGCTTTATTTCTATATCGGTATGATATTCATATTCATATCATTTATTGTTATTTCCGTGTACAAACTAACACAGAATTATTAAATAAGGGTTCGAACCTTATGTTGTCGACCATCGTTTCCACTGCTTACTATCACTTATTCCATTCAATTTTAATTCAATTACTATTTATTATTTCAGGATAATATGACTATGACTATAAAGATACACGGATACAGTAATTAATCTGCTTACATTAGTACATCTAGGCAGTCCTATCGCTAAAAGTGATTTCTCCCAGACCACCATTCTCACTTAGCTTCGTCATTTAATTTCCTCACTTAGTTTCCTCAATTAGTTGCCTCACTAGTTTATTCACTTAATCCTTCACTACGTATGTAAGACCTATACATACAAATTAAAATTCTCCATGTTACCTATCTGTGTCTGTGTTTAACTCCCATCCGTTCCACGATCAGATTTTCAGAAGTGTCACACGTAATAACGGCTTTCATTGCATTGAAATCTTATAACTATAAATAAATGTTTTATCCAATACTTACACTCTTGTCTATTGCCAAACTAGAATCCTCCAGAATTAGGTACCGATATAACATTCCGTCTGGGTCCAACTTGTACAATTGTACGAAGTTGTCTGTCCCCAGTGCGGGAGTCGAACCCACGTACTCTGACGCTCGAGTCTTACAACCACTCCACTGTACCAACAAGGCGGTCCTTGGTTAATTAATATTCTTAAATTAACATAGATGTCTCTACTTCAATCGCTCTTAACCTTATAGTTATTATCGTCAATCTCGTGATCTGACCTCTCATATTTATTAACCCTTTACTTCATTATTGTCCACTCTAATATTTATTTCCAATAGTTTATAGTTACTTCATTCTCATCAATTATTTATCTATTTCTTCTTACATGTTTGGCACAATTTTCATTCAATTCAAGTATTATTTATTGCACGATATAACACACAGTTGCAATAATTAGATAGCTTACACATTAACATATTGGCGGTCTTATCGCTAAAATAGATTTCTTCTAGACAACCTTTATTCGCTACTTAATAAAAAGCCTTCTCGCCACTGCGATCTAATAAGGATCCTATTATATATATTTTATTACTATCTGAGCTAGTCTCACAGCCTATGGGATATCTACGATTATTCTCTAATAAACCTATGCCTTCATGTGGTATTCATCCCATCTTAGGTATAAAATCTTAAGCGATCCTACACGCTCATGCCTTATTGTATTCACTTATTCAAGATAAACACATTATCATAAGGGTATCTAATAAAAGTAGGTGTAGTTGAACATTTAGGCCTTGTTTAACTACGATTCGTCTCCCTATATATATTCTTTTAACATCTGCACATCAGTGTCTCTATTTGAACCGTTAATACCTGTTACATCAGGTAGTGCAAAACTGTCTATCATCTATTTTATTGAATTTATATAATTCTTTAACCTTTGAATACATTTGATTGTGTCCAAATCACATCTTCCGCTTAACTTAGGCTTTTTCAATATCCGTTCACATTTTATAAATATTTAAGATAGCTGCTAGTTGAACTCGACCCTAGATCTGAAGCAGCGGGCACAATACTATTGCCGTCGGTCGGCCTTTGCGCTTACATATTTTTACAAAACATGTAACCTTTTAACTATTTCACCCAGCTTTTCTCTTAATAATTGGAATCCTGACTCAACAATGCTACTCGTATTTGCGCTCTGGCTACGTTGTTTCTTAGTTCTCTATGTTTAGTACGTTTAGGCAACACTATAAACATCTAACTCAACTGCGTCCTGTTCTAACATTACATTGTACGCTTATCTTCTCTACATGGTTGGTTATTTGCAGACATTTTAAACTCTCGATATTATCATATCATATACAATGTCTCGTTATTTATGTAAAATACTGACTGATAACGAATAAGTTTCCAATACTATATTTATTATTCGTGTATCTAATTTATGTTATATATATTTTTATATATAATGAATATCGTAAACAACTGGATACGATTCAATTTTCATTCATAATTATTTATATAAATACGAAGAGAAGGTGGACTATTAGTAACTTATAAATTACCCTTTTTAAATATTGTCTATTTAACTTTCTAATGTTTGAAACCTTCTATCAGAATTATTACTTAAGGTTCCGGGATAACTATTATTCCGTCTTTTTCTGTTAGCACATTTGGACTCTCCTGAAACACCTACTTCTACAGGATCCGTTCTATGAGCTCGTACGCAATCGACCATTTCAAAAATGGTGTTATTTTAATTATTTTGTTTATAGTTGTTACAATAATTAAGGTTTACAGTACTATGTAGATATTGCTTATAATATTAGGGATAAAATCAATTTAATTTTTGCCTGTTTAGACTTGATTAGTGGTGCAAGCTTAAGTTAATAATTGGTCTAGTTTTCAAATAAATTTAGAAAGAACCAAAAATATTGTGACTTTATATATGCTGTTTGGGTCATGTCAGACTTATACCATTACCTCGAAGAATCCAATGCACAAGATGGAATACTTTATATGCGAGTCTGTGTGCTCGCAGCAGACGCATGCATGACAAAGGACACTTACGAGAAACTTTTACTTTTTTATCTCTTACTTAGCCTAATTATATTCGCAGCGAACTTGCCATACGACAAGACACTTTATGCGAGATAAAATACGGGCGTAGTAATCGGAATTGATATGAGATAGAGGAGCATAATATATACTTTTTTTTTTCTTCTTTCTTTTTTTTTTTCTCTGGGTGCACCCTGTTATGTATTTTTTGTTTGTTTTTGTATATACATACATGTATACCATGCATCAGTTTTATGTTCTCTCTCTCATATTTAGTTTAGGCAGTAGTCTGACCTGACCAAACTATTTTATACAGTTTAGATTCAATTTTATATTACCGATGTGTATAATATCACATCCCTCCCAAACTGTTACACTATTTTTAATTCAAAGAGATCGTCTTGTTTATTTCTACGTTGTGTTATTTTATTCAGATTCTTTTATCTAGCAGTGTTGCATATTTGCAGACACATTTTAACTAGATCCTGGTGCTCGGCAACAGATGTGAGGGTTCAAGACCCTAGTAAGGTCCTAACCTTTCTCAATACTATTTTTTTTTTTCCTCTGAGCCAACAATATTATATAGAAGTACAAGAATATGATAACGCGCACCGTTATTGGGTCGCTAGGTTCGTCAAGTAATAAGTTAATAATGTTCATAGGATAGTACCTGGTGTGAGCAAGTGGAAGAAAAGCTATTATATAAATTTATGTTTAAGTAGATATATACCTATGCTCTAGTATTCGGTTTACCGACACTAATAAGTGTATCGGTAAAGGTGACGCCCCGCCCTGAAATGAAGAGAATCAAGACTCACTTCAATTCAGTTTTTCCGCGTCACCCATGATGTCCGTCCCAGACTGGTCGCATCCCTGCCGAAGAGTTTACCCGCCCGCAAGGTATACTAATATGTCTGTTAAGTTCAACCAAACCAACGATGTTTTAGTTTGTGGCCAATAGGTCCGTCAAAGTCTTGGTTAGTCAAGGGGAAGCAAATTAAGAGGAAAGCAACCCCAATACTAAATGTTTATGCAGCTTCACGTTAATAACTTCAGTTCACGATAGCTAGAAAGGACACTTAAGGCAAGATTAGTAATTATTCTAAAACTTAGCTCCGGATTTCAGCTTTCTGCAACGTATCTCCGCTCCGGCTCTCTAGAGCTGGGACCTCTCGTTTCCCTGGCTCTCTCTGTGCGGTCACTCGCGCACAACTTTCTATTTATGATTCTACAATTGAATCTTTATACACATTCTACGCTTTGCTTATTATTTGCAACTAAATAGCAACACTCAAAATATGCACACTTTACGCATTGCTTAATATTTACAGCCAAATTATCGACAGACAAGCCACACACAATACTCGGAAGACCAAAAGCTCGATCTTCAACCTCTCGCGCCGGCTCTCTGAAATCGACTCTCCCGCATCAGGGTGGAAAATCTCCCTTCACCCCTCTGCGCCCGCGCATCGTAAGACACCACCCTTGAGATGCATAAGCCACTCCTTCAGTTCTCCCGTTGGTTGCGTCTGCGCACAAATGAACCTTTCATCCCTTAAGACATTCATAAAGCGACGCCCCTGTTATATAATTGGCTAAAAGTAAAGTTTATGTTAAGAGAGACCAATCACATGTACTTAGTATCCTTGAACAATCAGCAGCTATTCAAATTTGATCCTAAACAAGATCTATTTAATGATTAAAATACTTGGAGGTTCAACTGAAATTCAGGAATATTTCATATAATGTTCACACATCTTATTCAATGAAATAGTTCATATTCTAATTAAATCATGCGCAATATTAATTGTATTTATAATTAGTACCTTAATCCTAGATGTGTCAAGATACAACTTATTATTGATCAGATAATAAGTTCTCTTTTGTGTATGTTATGTGTGTTGTGTGAATGAAATGTCTTAGATATTTATTTATATAAAACATCGAGGCCTCGGTTGTTACGCAATCTTATTATGTTACGCCTTATTTGCATAGTAGTATTTACAAACACACCGCTCCATACAACCCAATAACAGTGATTAGACTTTTGATTAGACCAGATCAAATTGATATAATTTACACTTGCACCACGACATAAATCATTGCATAAATCAGGCATTGGGAACGACATAAATCGGCTTGACGCTATATAATTCTTATTGTCAAAAGGCCGGCTCATTCAATAAAGCAGTTTAAATGGTTGTTGTAATATTTCGTCTATTTAAACGCGCCATATGTTATACTTTTTCTCAGTGCAGAATATTTTGTCCCGACTGCTTGCCTTTGTAAATGTGTCATTGTTTTAGAATTACTTCCTTTGAGTTTCGTAAAAGTTATTTGAACAATTACCCCGTTCGTACAGCTCCTTTTGTCTTAATAGGCAATATCTACATCTATTCGAATATTTTAGTTGCGTATTTTTGGTTGCATTGTGAGTTAAACCTTTTAATTTTCTATTGTCTTTAATTTATTACCACAGGATGTTCCATGGTGTCGTTTTTACCAATTGAATAACTCTTAGAATTATACTTTTAAAAGAAGTTGTTATTTATGGTTTTTGCGATGCGTCAAATTAGTCAAGGTTTTTATAAATCAACTTTGAGTTAGTTGTTTTTGCACACTGTTCACATTTGTTCCACATTTGGTTCTACACTCCTTGACAAACACTTTGGGAGTAATTTATTAGGGTTCGAATTCCGGACGTCTTTTTAAAATATTATTGTCCACTTGAGTTCAAAGAAATATTAGGTAGATGCAAGTGTTAGTTAACTATGCGTACATTGACATTATATATATATATAATTCTATATATATATGTACACACATACATTACGGACTGTGTTCTATCACACCATCGTCTCTGCCTACCCCTCTGGGACCAAGGCGTGAGCATTATGTATATGCTGAAACCGGATTGTATAATTAGTCGTTTTACAAAACAGCTATGTAGTTTAGCAGCTTTATAAACCAGAGCTATCTTGTACTACGGCTGATTGTCGTTCAGGCGAAATATTTAAACATAGTTTACCTAAGCTTTGACATTTTGAGGGTAGACAGCTGCTCGCTATGGAGAAGGATCTCGGCTTGATGGTGGAGAAAAGCTCAAATAGTATTTGTAATGTGAGCTTCGATGCTGTTTTGTGGAAATCGTGAAGCACCTGGAAGCAAAGATTCCCCGCTGTTACCTTTTCATCTGTTTATCTTTCAATCTGTTGAACATAGGCAAGCCAAGCCAGTACTGGCCACGCTCTAGTGTCGGGGGCGTAGTAGGAAAGAGAAACCTATTATGTCGAGTGGTTGTTGTTGGTAGGACTTACCATATAAAGTGGTTGTTGTTGGTAGGGCCTACCATATAGAGCGGTTGTTGGTATTACCTGCTACATAGTGGTTGTTGTTGGTAGGACCTACCATATAGAGCGGTAGTTGTTGGTAGGACCTACCATATAGAGCTGTTGTTGTTGGTAGGACCTACCATATAGAGCGGTAGTTGTTGGTAGGACCTACCATATAGAGCGGTAGTTGTTGGTAGGACCTACCATATAGAGCGGTTGTTGTTGGTAGGACCTACCATATATAGCGGTTGTTGTTGGTAGGACCTACCATATAGAGCGGTAGTTGTTGGTAGGACCTACCATATATAGCGGTTGTTGTTGGTAGGACCTACCATATAGAGCGGTAGTTGTTGGTAGGATCTACCATATAGAGCGGTTGTTGTTGGTAGGACCTACCATATAGAGCGGTAGTTGTTGGTAGGACCTACCATATAGAGCGGTAGTTGTTGGTAGGACCTACCATAGATAGCGGTTGTTGTTGGTAGGACCTACCATATAGAGCGGTAGTTGTTGGTAGGACCTACTATATAGAGCGGTTGTTGTTGGTAGGACCTACCATATAGAGCGGTAGTTGTTGGTAGGACCTACCATATATAGCGGTTGTTGTTGGTAGGACCTACCATATAGAGCGGTAGTTGTTGGTAGGACCTACCATATAGAGCGGTAGTTGTTGGTAGGACCTACCTATAGAGCGGTTGTTGTTGGTAGGACCTACCATATAGAGCGGTTGTTGTTGGTAGGACCTACCATATAGAGCGGTTGTTGTTGGTAGGACCTACCATATATAGCGGTTGTTATTGGTAGGACCTACCATATCGAGCGGTTGTTGTTCGTAGGACCGGCCATGGCAGTATACTTTTTTCAGTTTTTTATATATTTTTTTCCTCCGAAGTAGCTTCGTATTACGAACAAAACTTAAACTACTACGTGTACTGTGCTCATAAAAAATCATAAACTTCAGGGGGGACTTTTAAAGTTAATCGTTTGTGAAATCGCGTTTTTTTTGGTATGGTTTTTACATAAACTAGAACGAATTGGGAGTTCTACTCCCGCATTTACAATATATTGAGGCCTATCTATTCGTCCGTTTGTTGGTATAACTAGAATTACCTCAAGCACAGTTCTCCTCGGTCTCCTGCAGTAATTCAACCAATCCTCTTGACCCTCAGGCGAGCTGAGTTCCATACACTTGTCTTTTTCCAATTTATCTTCCGACACTAGCGCTAGAAGAGAGAAGATGTACTGCGTCGGGTACGCTTTTAGGTCCCAGTACTGTTCAGCGATCTCGTATAAGGTTAGAGGTTGTTTTAGGAACTCTGGTACTGGCATATCTGGAATACAGGTGTAAGAAAATAATTTAGAAGTCCCTACTTGCAAAGTCGAAGGAGTCGTTGGGGAACGAATAAATGTGTCAAAACGAATGCTTCCGGTGAGTACTTACCGTCCTCTTTTTGATATTTATGAACTAGCTGTGCCCGCGGCTCCGCTCGCGTAAACTACAGAATCCGCTCCCATTCCCGCTTCCGCTTTCGCTCCCACTCCCGCTCCCGCTACCACTCCCACTCCCCTTTTCCCACGCCCACGGCCACTCCCATTCCCACTCCAATTTAACCTTACCTACTAATGTAAAAAAAAAGGTCTAACTTTTGATTGAGTTAGTCGATTGCGATGAAATAAAGACTAAATGTCAAGTTAAGCCCCATGTTTTTGTGAAAAGTCCATCAAAATCCGTTCAGTAGTTTTTAAGTGATGCGTGCACAAACTCACAGACAAACATAAACATACAAACAGACAAAAATGATTGAAATGTGTTCTTATCGTTAGACCCTCAATTTTTTTTGCAAATATCTTCAATGTACAGACACGCGATGTTTACGATTTTATTTATTGGATGACGGAAGAGGTGGACGTTACAGTTCCGTAAATAAAGGCTTACACCGTACTGATGGGGATATGTCATATAAATAGAGGTTTCTTCATATAGTTAAGGATTCAGATTCATTATAGAAGAGTCATTTCCTCCAGCTAATATAGAAATCGATGTTAGAGGGGTTACGTTCTTACAGCAAACAGGAGGAAGTAAAATTACTAAAAATGTGATGTATCCATAGCCTTGTATTCATTCATACTGACATCACGAGGAAACGCCGAACACGGCCGGGGCCCCGGCTCGACCCGGGGGAATGCCTTAGCGTTTTTATTCCTGTTTTTCACAGAGGGATCCACGCAGCGGTCATATCTATGGGTTCAATAACGGAATAACTCGAAAGGCACTGTTCTGAGATAATCAACTCTTAAGTTTGTGACTCATAATAATAATGAATGGCTTTACTTACTCAAAACATTTCTTTTAGAGTTGTTCCCCTATTGTACGTGTCATAAGTAGTCGGTGTATTTAAAGACAATTAAAGACATTTTTATAGCAAATTATTAATTTATTCGTGGTCCTCGAGCCAGCCGTCGTCGTCACTAAGGAACCGTCGTTTGTTGCCCGTGTTCATGTAGGGGCGGAGCGCCCACTCGGTGTCGGCCGCCGTCAGCGCGTCCAGCGTGCCTAATTTAATCTCGTACAGCTTCATCTGGAAGCGCGGGCCGATTTCTGTCAGGTCTATGTCTTTGCCGGCCTGGGGGGAGAATATATAATAACAGATAAATGGAAAATTGTTATTTGTGCTTGTAAGGCGGAGGACTTGCATCACACGTAGAGCACATGGGGGAAGTCCAACGACAATAGTGTTGCTCTACTAACTAAGGCAGAAATTGAAATGGAAATTGTAAAAAAATGGGTCAAACCAACTATCTCTATGTACTACTAGATGGAGCGTTCCAAACAATCGCTCTCTTTCACATTCACTTTGAAACTTGTGCAGTTACTACTCAAAACATTTAATTATTGACTAAATAATGAAATTATTTAACTGTAGCGTCAATTTGTAAGGGGTCAGTCAAGTGAATACGTCGAATCAAAAATATTAGAAATTTGTTCCAAATCTGTTACCTTTCTGTAAGTGTGCTGCCTGAAAGAGATGTAGTCATCGTTATTTGCGAATGTGATCACTCTCTTAGAGTCCTCCTTTGGCACGGGAAACAAGTATTTCAATATACTCATTGCTCGTAGACCTGCAACACGCATGCACAAAGAGTCTCAGAAATAATTTTTCACCTCTGCAGCTCGAAATGTGCTTATGGTGCGTAAAAACTCGCAGCACAAAGCGTGAGTAAAAATGATTCGAATTTCGAACTTTTAGCGATGAACTGGGCGATGGTTCGTTCATAAATTCTTTTTGGCCTAGCGATTTAACACATAGGTTAAAAAATTTATATGTTATTTATTGAAATTTAAGTTTATAAATAGTACTATATTGCCTTTTTAAAGACGAAATATTTATAAATTATCTAGTATTTACTAGTAAATATTAATATGGCTTACATAAAAATATCATTTTTGTTTGGTTTTATAGAAATGTCAAGCAGTGCAGTTTCAGAACGCAACATTTAAATAAAGAATAAACTTTTTTTCTTTTCTCGCTGGTAGAGGTGAAAAGTTGTTGTTTACTTTTTATGTCTTGGGCATTTAAATCACTCACTGTGCTCAGTAGTTTATAATTAGAATCACTCACTATGCTCATGATTTAATTCTAAACTACTTGGCTAGTTCGTGATTTCAAGTCAGCACTCACAGCAAAAAATAACTTTGCTCACTTGTTAAACAAATAACTATTTTTCTTATTATTGATTTATCAGTCGGTTATATAGTCTTCCCGCTGACAGACGGGCAAGAAAAGGTTTTGACAGAACCCTCAAAAGCTTGTAAGTTTGCTGCCTCGGGTGAGGCAATGAGAATTTACTTAAAGCCCCCTCATACTTTTCAGTTTTCTGCTCCTAGTTTGTGTTCTTAATGAGGAGTTTTGTAACCGTGTCTGGTGATGCTTACCCAGGCTAGACTTGAAGTTATGGAACACGAGGTGTGGGTACTGCTCGCTCATGGGCCCGATGTCGGGGATGTCGTGCCGCATCACCACGCCCGACAGAGTGAACGACGCCGTAGGCCCGTGCGGCAGATGGCAGATTACCTGCAACCAACACATTATTTTAAGACTCAGCCTGTATAATGTAAGATCTTGCGTGACGAGTGACGTGTACCATTTCAGTACAACTTGCAGTTGCAACGGGCGAACGGGTGCATGTGCGGCTTAACAAGTTTATCAACAACAAACATAAGTTTGACAAGTAGTAAACAGGTTCACGTTTATCCAACTGCCCGCCACGCAAAAATTAATAACTGTATGTTCCGACTACCGAGTGTATGTGGATTGCGTTTCTTGTGTCACGACAAGCGACTTATGCTTAGTGGCACAAAACATGGTCTCCTTGTTATTTTTTGTTTTTATTATCATAAAATAAAATTAAATTAAAAAAAGAATTACATTTGCCGCAGAACCTATGGCCGTTGAGGCAGGAGCAGCTGGATGGGTGGCCTGCTGTGACGATGCTCTTTGGTGAAGACCTATGTCCAACAGTAGACCTCAATTGCCAGCTGATGATGATGATGAACACATTATTAACCAAATAGCCGCATTGGCTGTGCTGTGCAAGTGCTACGCATGGTCAATTAATGTGATATGATTTTGTTTTTAAATGAATTTAATTTGATATTAATGTCCTTTGTCTAGTGGCTTGGTCGTTAGATTCGAGCACCAGAGTTCGTGTTTTTTTTTTAATTTTATTTTCAACATTGATAACTGCGTAACTGTACCAAGTATACAGTCATCATGGCTTATATTTTAATTTATACAAATATACCTTTTACCTTGGAACTGAAAAAGTTGTGATACACAAATACTTAGTTAAATTAGTTGTCATTTAGACAGTTTTCCAACTCACCAAGCTGTCAGGGACACCTCTATGTTCATGCACAACAATGAAGTCGGTCACCTCGTTCGCGCGGCACGCATGTATCAGTTGCGACATCTCGTACCCGCCTCGGTTCATACGCTGGCTGTTCGGGAATATTAACCTGCAATTTGTAACAACAAATTATTTAACATAAGAATTTGTACATCATTCACCAAATCTTTGTCTACACAGGAATTAAAACCTTTGAATGGAACATTACTGGCCCACTTTGGGATATCATTGCGATCCACCCCCTTAAGAAAACCAGGGTGCAGATCAAATGATCCTGTTGGGTGGTATCAAACCCCTTTTATTTATTTCCAACTCCAAACAGCAATGCAGTACTTATTTATGTACTAATTTGGTAAGAAAGAAATTTAGGATCCTAGATGTGGCCTACCCTAAACCCAAGGACTACAAGCTTCTATCCCTTAATTGTATAATAGCTTTTATGCAGCAGAATATGGATGATAGAAGCAATATATAGACTAAGGGGCTAACACAAAAGATCCTACAGCATCTATGTGTTGCAGGGTATACCTGGCCCCTTATTATAAGAGGGGTATTTCATCAATTGAATTGACAAATGCAGCAATCCAAAGTATTAAAGTGTTTATAGGTGACAGTGGACTCTCTCCATCTATAAGCGTAGGCCAACTTGCATGTCGTAAAAAAGATAATAAATGTGTTTTTCAAGGCATCAAAAAATATATAGCCAGTTTTTAAACACTTTCATTACTGAACTAAACAACTTGAACTTATTATAAAGTGACACCATAAACAGTTCCTCTTTGATGGACACCCACCTAAGTTCCTTAACAAACATCTTGAGCCGGGCACTGGGTTCCCTTGATGTAGTAATCATGATCTTTGGATCCTCAACTCCAGCATATCTATACTCATCATCCTGTGAGCTGAGTGTGTTAGCACCACCGCTGAAACCACCAATCACTGCGGCTCTTTCTGGACCTGTGGCGAGTCACATTGATAGGTATCAGAATTATGAAAACAAAAAGGGACCAAGGAAAATATTTAGAAAATATATTCTGCACTCTGACTGAAATGAGTACATACCAATTTAACATTTAAAAATGTGATAGTGAGTTTGTTAATGCCTTCACATGTAATAACATACAATCTGTGTCCTGGAGGTGAACAAAGACAATTATTTACAAGTACTATGACAGTCAGTCTACTTTCGCAGGATAGAAATTCGCGCTGTACATATTTTGAGGTTATATTTTTATCCAAAAACAAAAACTTCATCAAACAAAATGACTTACCCTTATCTTCGAATTCCATTCTTTTCTGTAAGGCAAGCGCCTCTTTTCTCAAATCACCATGAATAGGAATGTTTTCTTCTAAACTTCGTTTTAATTGATCCTTTTTGGCTTGTATACTTTTTTGTTTGTCCTCCACAGATTTTCTGTATAAGTATTCACGGCGCAAACGCGCCTGCCGCCGTAACATGTTTAGTTTTAGCTATTTTAGTGTTTTTTTAATGTGAATACTTTTTATAAAATAATTCACCATGAAAATAATGATATTATGACAACCAGCCACGCGTTTCTGTTTTGATTCGGATCGGAGTGTCACTGTCAAATTTGACAGTTATGTTTTTGACAGTACGCGTTTCGTTACTACAAATTGGTTAAAATGCAAAATAACACGAAATCGAATTCTCATCTCAACAGTCGTTCAGAAACATCATTTTAAGAAACAGTTTCAATTTCTAACAGGAATATAAACGCGCGCGTTCCTAGCGGCAACATTTAGCAACAATACTTGGTTAAATGGTATGAGCAGCAAGAATAAGTTTGCCATTCACCAACGTCAAATTAGTACTGAGAAAGGATTAGTTTCGGCCAGAAGGCCAGGGGCGCTGGTGAAAATCTTTTAGTCGCCAACAACAGCCAAAACGTTCGTTAGTCATTGTTTTAATACATTGGGTCTAAAAAGTTCTTACCTTCATGGCATTCTTCCACCAGCAATCGATAAAAAGGCTTTATATCTATACCATGTGTATAAAATATATCAAATAGATCATCTATATCTTCTTTGGAGTTACGAGGCCTTATGATGAAGACATCTCCAGGCTTGTAGTTCAATGAGCTGTCCATTGTTTTTAAAGATATTAATCTCACATCCTGGAAAAGCAAACAAACCTTTATCTGAACAATTCAGAGCATAAAGCTCTTTATTTCGAATTGGGCAGCAAATTATGCCATGAGGATCATTCATATTTTTTTGTTAAGTATGCAGATATTTAGCGATAAAAACAACAATAAATACTATGAAAAAAATACTTAAATCAGATCAAAAATGACAAAGATATAGTGATTTCAGTTCAGTAGTAACAATCATCGTGCCATCATTTTGTGAGATCTTTCCGATTATTATGGTTCAATCCTACATGACTACCAATATTGTAGCCTATATATTCAATCAAGGAAGAACTTATAATTAGGTAACAAGAATATGAGACATATTTCCTATTTTTCTGTATAAAAGCTTTTAAATACTTACTTGAAAATGTGATTCATCAGTTATCCTATCATTATTTTCTAATTTCAGAAGTTTGACATCATTGACATTATCATTGTTCCCTTTAGCATAATATATGTCTTCACTTATCAGCTCACTTGTACCATTTACAGTGTGAACTTGGTCTTTTATTAAACTTACTTTCCATCTTGGAATGAATTTGGTTGTCAAACTGTCTGTCTGTATGTTGGGAAAGTATGACTTGAGTTCTGAAAAATATTCTTTAGTCCATGGTATTTTTACTGCATCATGACCCAAGTCATGTTGGTAGTCGCAAAGACCTGAAACAAGGTCAATTTATACAGATAAATTATTTAAAGTTTATTCCATAAAGTAACATAATGATACCTTATTATAGAGGCATACCTGGAGACATCTAGACCCTATAGGATCTTTTGTGCCAGCCCCTGTACTTAAAGGTTTGCTGCATAAAGGTCCCTAAGACTTTGCTGCATAAAAGCTGTTATGCAGCTAAGGGGTCTAAGGGGTAGTAGCCTGTAGCCCTCAGGTCAGGATGAGCTACACCTAGGAAACTCATGCAGCTAATACATTGCATTTGCACAGCAAGTGATTCATCGTTTCTCGGTCAGCTAAACAGATGCTACAGTTGATAGTTTCTGATAGTTCCATCTTTTGCTGGAGTAATACTTACTTTTATACGGTCACGATCCTAAGCAGTGAGGGTACGAGAGAAGAAAAGAGAGATGCTGAAGATACCTCAAATGACAGTTCTGCCCTAGAAGATGGTTACCTACCCAGTTAACTTTTGTGACCGAGTAACTGATTGATGCATAAAACTATCTATAACTCACCGACATCGACTAATGGCGTTGCTCCCAGTTGAATCAAGCGTCTATGGAGCTTCTTGGCAGCGAAATTAAACTTCCCGTAAGACGAATCTCCTAACCCTAGCACCCCAAACTTCAGTTTGACTAGAGACTTTGCCGGCAGGTTTTTCCTCAGCAGAAACTTCCAGAACTTCTTCATATTATCTGGTTCATCGCCCTGGCCGGCCGTAGCACACACGAATATTGCGAATTCCTCGTGAATAAGCCTCGAAATTGGATAATCATCCATTGCCTGCACTGGGCCCCGAAAACCTAACGCTTTCGTTGTTCTCCATATTCTTTCCGCTATCTCTTGAGCAGTGAACGTTTGGCTGCCATATAAAACCAATATCCGGCCTGGTTCACTCATGTTATTATGATATTTTGTGTAAAAAGAGTAAAAACAACAATGAGAAAATCGGTTGACATTGACGTTTGTTTTGACAATTCCGTAGTCAAGGAATCAGCTGATTAAGGTGGTACAATGAAAACTCACTCAAAAATCTAATTTCAGTCGGTTTTATTATTGTGCAGAAAAGTAGCTAAAATGTTTACGATTAATATTTGATTACGTCTTTTTCCTTAAACTAATAATAATAACTATAATAAATATTTTTTTCCCGAACCATAGCCAATATTTTTTATATTTAAACTAAAAAGTAAAGTTTTCAAATTAATGTATTCTGTTCTGAAAACTTATATCCTTTTTGGTATTCTGATTCAAAATTGCAAATACATTACCAGATTCAGAGCATAAACCTGCACCCGTTGCATTCGGACAACACAGTCCAAGACCACAGTGCGTTCCCGCCGTAAAGACAGTACATGTAACATTTATTTGAACTATTTTCTGAATATATTTATTTAAAATAAATAAAATATAAAATGTAAATACCTACCTTATGATATGAATTGGTACATGAGACCTACCTATTTTATACATTTACAACATAGAGGTTGTAAATTATCTTTTTGTTTAGCACATAGATTTAGGTGACTTCCTAAATTTATGGTTTAGCAGCATCGAAATAGATTAATAGAGGTCGTTGTTTAGCAGCATCTCCACAAATTTGTTTTTCAAATCTCAACCTTATTAAAAATGACAAATATAATATACAAATACAATTTGTTAGAGTAATATAATTGTTTTTCTTAATTAATAAAAATAAAACTTTTTAGTTAATTGGATATTACGAATATTTCGAATTAATTTATAAATATTTGATTAGAAGTAACGCTAAAATGACGTATGGAATCCGGATTTCCGCTTTTCCCCATTTTCACCCCTACGGGCGTTCAATACGGTACAGAACTTTCTCTTTCACGCCTTTACAATATGTATTTCCCATCTTACTCTAATTCGGCGCACGGCAGTCTCGCGATCCATCTTGGCGGGCTCGGTCGCCCTAATCGAAAAAGGCGGGAAACATTTTCAGTGTAGTGCTTTCATAAAAAAAATTGAATCTAGTAAATTAGAAGAAACCAATTAAAATGTGAGTATTATCTATTAAAAGTTAAATAATTATTTAATAATGAATACATGTTGATAACGACGTTCGTTTTCCACGAGCAAAAAAAGTTTTAACCAATTGATATTTTTGAAGCTTTTCTACGCTACTAAATAGAAATGGTAGAATATTTTTTAATTATGGCAAGAGCGAAGGCATTATGATTAACAAAATTAAGCAGTAATAAATAATTATCGAACTAATTTTTCTTTGTATTTCACTTGGTGCAATTTCAAGGTTTCAAACGTATCTTAAGAGTTAGAAATAGTAAGAGTTACTTTCAAAATTGCTTTTAATTTTTAAAATAATTTTAAGAGTTGTCGCTGCTTTAAATAGCTTGACCAATACAGGAATTCAGGTAATAGATATTCTATTGAAATAAAAACAGAGCTTTGCTCGAAGTAATAGAAGTCGAAATATGGAGGAAATCGTAAGATATTAATTTTTTTTGTAAACAATAGGTAAGTACCTACTTAACATTAATTATCAAGTCTAATTGTTATTCCACAGATGTAATTGTCACACGATAACCTACCGACCGATAACTAATTGTTCAATATCAATAAAAAATTACTTATTCGCTGCTGATACCAAGTCTTATGAATAAATATTTTCTCATTTGAATATGTCTAGATAGGGATGCATAGGGTGGCATCTATAAAAAAATATATTTGTGAGTTTCCCTTACAATAATTGATGTAAACTTTGATGGTGGCCTAATAAAAAAGAAATAAAAAAAAGCACAGGAACAGGCATAAATAGCTAGCGTAACACTTTCGCGCCATACTTTGAAATACGTCAGCTCCTTGCGTCAGCCACCACGTGGTCTCATCGATCGCACCCCCACCCCCTCTGTGGACCTCTGCTACCCCAATCCATTCCAAATGTCTTTCACCTTTGACCCCCACATTTCTGGCATTCTTGAGAAGGAGGCACAAGAACGTCATATGCTCCAAATGCCAACCTCTTCTGCACGCGGAGTACTCTGAAATAAAACAGACTTGATAAGCGTGAGACCATATGGCTAGGCACTTATCTATATCTATACAGAGGTACAAACCGATTTTGAAGTCTTTTACCAATAGAAAGCCACGTTATTTGTGAGTGTCATAGGCTATATATTAACCCGAAAAATGAAAAGACTTTTTCGTGGTAGTCGGAAAATGTGTACCGCCCAACGAAGTGGGCACGGGTCAGCTAGTGGTTATATTACAGAAACGCAAATACGCTGCAGTTTATATGTATAACTAGCTGCTAAGGCGAGAGCTGTCTACCATTACAGTAGATACGGGAACTTGGAAGCTTACTCCGTTAGCATTTCAGATTATATCCAACGAATTACAAAGCTATATTGTACTCAGTAACGGATCTAATGACATGCCATGCGTTCGGCGTCTAACTATATAGGTAAACGCCAAACGCTTACTCTAATATTAATTACTAGTTAGACAGTATAAAGTGGTTTTGTAGTTCGATGGAAACTATCCGAAAAACTGCTGGGGGTAAAAGTGGTGCAAAATCGACCCCGCGGTTACACACACTGTTTATCACACATGTGCTTGATCCTCGCGATGTTTTCTTTTACCGTTTGAGAGCAGGTTTTGAAAATCATGGCATAAGCGGGTAGCGAACTTTTAACATTCGATATGATAGGCCGCAACTTCTCCACTGTTAGCTCCCCTCATACGTTACGTGCAGGGCCATACCCAAGGGTATATACCAGAGCAGGCTGAGACTATGAGCGTGCCCTAGCCTGAGCTATATAAAAGAGGATAAATTCGGCTTTCAGCCTGCCCTGTATTAATGTAGCTGAGGATTTATGTAATGAATAGATTAATGTCTTTTTCATCAGTGGAACTCTATTTGCACTTTTATAATAACTAACAATCATAACATATTTACTCGGTCACAGACAGGGAAGTACGGAGAGAGGTGAGGGGGGGGGGGGGGGGGGCACTCTACTTTCTTAATGTTATATGTTAAAGGTATTAACAACCATACAGTCTAAAACAAGTCCTGACACCCTGGATATTTTTAGCCGGTTCTGATTACACAGTCTGGCTTCGCATCTGTCCAATTTAATAGCCAGTAACCAAATGTAAAAAAAATAAGTTTTTGCTTTGTAGGTTATTATTCCATATAATGTATTAGTCCGAGGAATCATAACAGCCAAAATATGTCGATATGAGAGGTAGGTATATAAGAATATGCAGGCAACCATATAACCATGTGCAAATACCATAATACGAGTATATGTACTGACAATTTCGAAGTTAGTTAGCCACTGATATTAAATGAGACATCTGAGCCGGCACTGGGTATAAGATGATGCAGAAATAGTACTAAAACTCCCCTATTGCGAATAACGAGGGTCCAACTCAAACACTGTAAGGTGTACACCCTCAGTACGTATTCTAGGAGGGTTGCACCCTTATAGAGGTCAAGGTTGCAGTTAGGGGGCTAGAGGAGACTCGCATACGGAGATCTAGATGGGATGGCGTGGGTCGAAATTTTTGTGAATAATCTCCGGATCACAAAATTTCGTCAATGTATGTTTTAATGTTGTTTAAAAAAGGTCACAGGTAAAATATTCGGTTTTAAAAACCACAAACTTTAAAAATTACAAGATTCAATAATAATAAAATTAGGATTTAGAAGTAATTGGGTTTAGTTTAATTAAATTTGGATGTGACAGTACTTGTAATGTGATGCATTTGGTAATGGCATGTGTTTATTAGATATGTATAAACATATCCTTAATATTTTACGCTCTATTCTACTCTATTTTCACGCTCTACGGCTTATTTCTATGAATTTGTAGTATTATTTTAACAGCAAAAAAAATTCTTTCAGTAGCTCTGACTATTTTAGCGTTGGCTAATGGTTTCCTCGTTATTCATATCTATTGAATGACTAATGCTACTTCGGCTAGTTACGACTAGCTGTATTGAAAACTCTGCACAATTAAATTAAATTACCAACGAAATTTAGTAAATTCGTTGTCTCCTGATATCCTCATTGTCATACCTGCTTATTATGTCTTGTATTGTAAGAAAAAACTGAATTTAGATGTTGTTTTTTTTTTTCGATGTTTTTTTAACAATTAAAATATTAATGGAGGCGCATTTTATACGGTTGCGAACCTCAGCAGTGAGGGAACGACAGAGAAGAAGATGTTAAATAGTCTACTTTGAGTACATTTTGCTAAGGTCAACAAATAAAGTAAGTCTTTTCTTCCTGCCCTATATACTTGATAAAGAATACTAAAGCACGTACCTAATATAAATAAACTTGCATTATTTTGTGAAATTACGGGAACTAGTCCAGCAATGGAATATTTTTCGCCATAAATGGTAGCGGTTTTAGGCGTTAATTGGCCTATGGACATAAGACAGTGGACGCCTAAGGGCTGACATGAAGATGATGATAAACGGTAACCCAATCAACTCAAAAATAACATTAGGAACCTACCGGGAGACTTCGTTTTGGCACTAAGGCAGTATTTAGAGCGTGAACGTTCACTTTATTTGCGAGCATATCTTTCGCGAGCCAAGCATTCCTCCGCGAGCACAGCCTCGAGCATTCGTAGTGTACTTTATCCATAAGGTAGGTAACTAGATTTCTAATCTGCAATGAAGAAACGGCAACGCCAATGAGATCGGAATACTAGAACGAGCTCATTTGCGATCAGTCGGGAGACCACTGCCAGGCGTGCGATATATTCAAAATGCCAAAGTATCTTCGTATTGACCTAAAAAATTAGAAATTAACAGCGAATGACATATTAATGTGCGTGAATATGATTATTGATTACCTACTTTTATATTGACACATGCAAAACTTTGGACGTTTCCTAAGGAAGATTTTGTTCAGAATTTTGTTTACTTCAAATATTAGGTCAACGTTTCATTTCTCATGAAAGTGGCAGATGCGGCGGTCGGTTCCGCTGTTGCTACGATTTCTATTTAATGGTAAATGTGGTATGCATTCCCACTCCCGCTCCCGCTCCCGCTCCAGTTCCGCTTCCGCTCCCGCTCCAGTTCCGCTCCCGCTACCGCTCCCTCTCCCGCCCCCGCTCTCGCTCCCCACCCGCTTCCGCTTCCGCTCCCACACCCACTATCCTTTTCCCACGCCCACGCACACGCCCACTCCCACTCGCAGCTCCAAATGTAATCCAAACTCATCGCAATCTGAATAGTACGGGAAAACTATTATGTGCAATATATTGCATACTAACCTTTACCTACTAATGTATTTGACAACTAAAAATGTCTATAACTTTTGATTGAGTTTGGCGATTGTGATAAAATAAAGACTAAATGTTAAGTTAAGTTAAGCCCCATGTTTTTGTGAAAAGTCCATCAAAATCCGTTCAGTAGTTTTTAAGTGATGCGTGCACAAACTCACAGACAAACAGACAATCAGATAAACAGACAAAAATTCCAAAAATGATTGAAATGTCTTCTATTACTTATCCTTAGACCCCTCAAATTTTTTTTTGCAAATATCTTCAATGTACAGTCACGCGATGTTTACTATTTTATTTATTAGACAGATTGAATAGTGACACTCTTGATGTAATGGGATACATATTATGGAAGCGAGCTATAATCGTCCGATATGTTTGTTTCTATATACGTGCTTAGCAAATGTGCTCGGATAAGTGAACACTCGCGGTCCATATACTCGTTAACCAAATGACCTCCGTGGCGGAACGGGTAGATCTCGGACTGCCATGCCGGAGGTTGCGGGTTCGAATCCCGCTAGGGGCAAATGTTCGTATGATGAATATGAATGTTTGTACCCAAGTCTTGGATGTTTATATATTTATTTAAGTACGTGTATCCGTTATCCAGTAACATAGCACAGGCTCTGCCTAGTTTGGGACTGGATAATTGGTGTGAATGTCTGAAATATTTATTTAAAATTTATTTATATTTATTTACTTACTCCTTTGACCACCACTTCTAAATGAATTTGGTACACCTGTATCACAGAATACTGAATAGTAGGACCTGTATTCCTGATAAGCCAGTAGGTTTCCGAGTTCCTACAACATCCTCTAACCGTATACGAGATTGCTGAGCAGTACTGGGATCTAAAAGCGTACCCGACGCAGTACATCTTCTCTTTTCTAGCGCTAGTTTCTAAAAACAACTTAGCGAGCGCCAAATGTATGGAACTCACCTCGGATTAGGGGCGAGAGGATGAGTACCGTCCTTTAGATCTATCAATAGCAGTTACCGCATCAAAACCCCAACTAGCATACTGGCGAAGTATGCAATTATTTTATAGCTAAATAGGTGTATATCGGTTTTAGATGCAGTAACACCGATATACCCCCACTATGGACCTATTAGTAGCTTATGGCTGTATATTTCGCCAGTGTGCTGGTTGGGCACAGAACCAGCGAGGCCGGTTGTGTTATCGCATCATTGACCCCTGACTGCTGATATCAGGGCAGCTGTCAATATGTGTCGGTGGTCACTTATGTTTACATATTTATGTAATGGGTAAAGATAACGACTGTTTCCATATCTGTTGCTATCGGCTGCAGGAAGGTTTACGTCTTTAGACAAATACAAATGACGTCGCATGTACATCATCATCAGGTTATTTTGGTCTCCACTGCAGGAGCACAACCCTCTCTCATCTGCCGGAGACAGACGGAGGATTTGGCCTAAACTCCCCACGCTGGCCAGACGGGTTGGGGAGGCCTGATTGATGTTTTATAATGTATTCCCTTAGTCGCCTTGTACGACATCCACGGGAAGAGTTGGAGTGGTCCTATTCTACTCTACCGGAAACCACACGGCACTGTTGGAGTAGTCCTATTCTACTCTACTGGAAACCACACGTAGTCGCATGTACGATTGTCCCTAATTGCCAGCAGTTAAACCTTCAGAACTTAGGTACCTTCGATACAGGCTACAAATAAAGCCTATTGTGGGGACTTCATCCATCTGCTTGTTTCATAAAATATAATACTTATTATATTCCTAATGAAACTTAAATAATTAATGTAAGAAATTATCATCATTAAAGTTTGATCACATAATTTGATTTTATAATTTAGATGGAATAAAATATAATAGAATATTTATTTATATAAATAGAGTGCATCACAAATGTCAGATCTTACAACTAGAAAATTAAGATTCCTAACTAGGCCTTGTAGTTTATATCGGGGGAACCTAAGCTCTAGGTTTATACATGTTACCAAGGAAAATGTGCTCTTAGAAATTAGTGATATTTTCGTACTTTGCGGTCGTTTGTTGTGATTTGCACTAAAGTTCTAATTTCTTTGGCTCACTATTTTCTTTACAGACTAACTTGCTATGAAACGATTACGGTATCGGGCCCTTTACATAGCAAGTAGGTACCTAAGTCTGTTTTGTGCCAAAGAAATTAGCAGTCCTTGAGATTATTCTTATTAAGCCTTGTTAATCCGTCAGGAAACGATTTATTTGAAATCAGAGTGGTTATTTCAGGAATAGGTCTTTTTATAATGCCCAGGATACTAAAAATATAGTACAGTACTTTAGGATTTATTAGGAAACTTGATGATTCACGAGTAACATTTGTCTCTCTCACAGGTAAATATCATGTCTGTTCTCATCGGCTCGTTTTTAGTATTTTCTTTTGATATTATTCAATAGTTATTATTTAAACATATACATACATAGTTTTTATACAAAACCGTTCAGCTCAAACCGTTGGTCTAGTAACTTGAAAATTTGCATGGAGGTTCTTCAACTGACGCAGAAACTACTAAGAATGGTTTATTTAAAATCCCTCTCCTAAGGGGTTAAAGTTTCACGCTAAGTGTGGCAACAGCTGGTATAGAATAAATAATGTTGGGCCAAATGAGTGTCCTTGTGCGACCCCAGTCCTTGCTCGATTATAATGGCTCTATACAAGTTCTTTTCATCTCGACCTACACGCAATCCTTTGAGAGCTCCACACAATAGGCGTCTGTAATGGTCTCCTTGTTATTTCCTCATCTCGTAACCTACTGGGGTCATTTTTACAAATGATTTGTTTCTTGGACGTTAAGTTAAAAGTTATAAGCGGAGTAGGTTGAGCTATTTTTTGGTACTTGAAACATGCTGTCATAGTATGGACATGCCGTTAGTACCTGTATAGCAACACTGAACAAAAATAATTAGCGCTCCTACTTATATAAGGATAAAAATATATCACAATTACGTAAGTTGAAAGCTCCTCTGACCAAAAAATTTGGGTGTCAAAATGACGTTTCCCTTCTCTGAGAAAAAAATAAGTAGCGCTTCTACTTATATAAGGATAAAAATATGTTAATAATGTGTCCGGCTACTGATTCAGTAGCCGGACACATTATTAAGTAGTGTGGTTACTTAACAATGTGGTTGGCTACTGAATCAGTTGTAGGTAAGACCATTTATAGTGGGGGCGGCTACTTACGTAATAGTGGCATATTTTTATCCTTATATAAGTAGGAGCGCTACTTATTTTTTTCTCAGCGAAGGGGAACGTTATTTTGACACCCAAATTTTTTGGTCAGAGGACTTCATCAATTTGTGTCTAAACAAATTTTTTCCCCAGAAATGGACCTTCTAAAGAAGATGTCCTTTAATTTTGCAAAGATTATTCAATAAGTAAAGTTCTCGATAATTTTAAAATCCCTGGATCCTTAAGGCACGTCCATATTAACATGTACGTTTGATTTCATTTAGTAGAAATCGCGGTACCTACTCCGATCACTGGTTATAAGAGAATTTAGTTCGTTATTGGTGACCTAATTTGTATATTAGGAGTTTTAGTGTAGTTCCGTCTGAAACATCAGCATCCTGAGCACCCTGGCAGACATGTATGACAGTCCCATACACTGAGACTTCACCTCTCCCGTGCCAAACCAATTATGTCGTTATTTCAATTTTAAACTTAATTTGTTTCTATTATACTAACATAGTTCTAAGTTTTATGTATTAGTAACATTTTTATGGACATTTGTCTGAAATAAAACTGTAATAATAATAAAAAGCGAGGATGATAGCGAAGCTACTTTGGCTGTATGTCCACCGGATAACTCAAAAACTACTGAACCGAATGAGCTGAAATTTTGATGACAGATTAACTTACAATAAAAAAGCCTGTGCTTTTATAAATGGATTATCGAACACTGATTATATCAGCCATAAAGCTTGGGGTTATCTTATCTAGATCTAAACACATTACACAAATTTGTATTGTTCTGGTTGTATGTCAAAAATACATTACCTACATGTCAGATCCACCAATCGAATGTCGTAGAATTTTCGTAGCAAATTGCTACGAATTTCGTAGGCATGATTAGATTTAGCCAAATATCTATTCATTGAAGTGAAAGAAAAAATGTGTTTGTTATAATATTGTACCTAAAAACTTTGGGGATTAAATAACAATAGTCGTTATGTTGCAAAGTATTAGGTTATTAGTGTCACTCACATGATCTTACACTTGTAGCTGTAGTGCGATTCTGTAAAAAGTTACTTTGCAACTCGACTTCTAAATTGCTTAGTAATTCAAATTCGTATCCCGTAAAGTTTACGGTCGTTCGATTTCTATACCAGCGCCACACTTTCGGGCGCGACGGCGGGTTGTAACTACAGTTAAATGGACATGTTGACGTTTGTTTGTATGAGATGACGTTTAGAATCGTATCCTGTAGCAACATTACGCACGTCGTTCAATTCGAAACTCGTGCCTGCATTCGACGAAGTTTTAGTACTTTGTGCGTGAAAATTTGCACGAATATTGTGGAATTGCTGTAGAGAAATTCTGTAAAGCTTAACTTAGCAACCATAATCTAAATCCGCCGTGAGATTTCACATTTTCATTAATTAAAGTTCACAGTCGTTCGATTTCTATGCTAGCGCTACACTTTCGAGTGCGACGTCGTGTTGTAACTACTGTTAGTGGACATGTCGACTTTTGTTTGTATGAGATAAGTTTAGAATGCTGATGAAAGAAAATGCTTACATCCCCATAGAATAAACTTACTACAATTCGAAAAAAGTTGCCAAAGTTGGCATGTTTCACGGGACGTCGAATGGTCCCGTGTCTCTACTGCTAATAGAAAGAACACTGGACCCGAACCATTCGACGTCGATTATTTACTAATTCCGAATTTGCAATAACAAAATGTGGGTTTCTGTTTTTTTGCGTTGAATTTACCTGGTTTGTGAATATATGGAGACTTGTGCTCATTACCTGTAGGTACTAGGGCGTACATATACTCGTACGCTGTTGTTTTGACTTATATAAAAGAAACATATTCTGTCCTTTCTTGATGTATATCAAAGTCAAAGTCAAAATCATTTATTGCATATGAGTACACTTGGTACATTTATACACGTCATTTTTTATGGACTACCGCTTCCTAGGTGTTAGCGCTGTAAAGAAGAAACGGCGCAACAAACTTCACGCAACACATCTTTTAAAAATCAAGTTTGCATACAATTAATAAAGATTTTGGGAAGCTGGATTAACATTAGTACCAGGCATCTTTGTCATTCAAATAATCGTTTATTTTATAATAGGCTTTCTTACAAAGTTGTTTTTTAATGTGAATCTTAAACTTTCTGTCCGTCATATATTTAAGATTTCCTCTGGTAGTTTGTTGTAGAAGTTTATACATTGCCCCGTGAACGATTTGCTGACCTTACTTAGTCTTAACCCTGGTAAAACAAGTTTATTTTTATTTCTTGTATTATAACTATTATTGTCACAGTCAGTGCCTCAAAAAAAAAGTATATCTCTCAATAGAAACAGAACAGCCACTTCAAACAAGCTGTTACTTTCCCCCTACAGCGGATGGGACAGTTTATGATTCATTCTCTATTCGCCACTAGTTACTCCGTGAGGCCAGTCAGTCTTTATTCGATGTGATTTGTTTGCGGTGCTCTATTTGTGTAACCTACGAACAGTAACGGGTCAAAGTGATATTTCCATACGTTCGAGGTCGATACAGAGCCTCTGTTCCCTGCCAGGGAACGATTTGGGTGAGATCTAATGGTGGTTTAGCAGGATGAAGGAGGTCCAAAGTGCTAAGACCGATGGTTTGCATCAGAGCTTTATGAAACGAAAAACTTATGGAGCAAGATATTGTTGACTCTGGCATAGACTCGACAGCATATATGCACACATACTCACACAGTTGCGTTCTTCATTCACCGATAGACAGAGATAGTGGGAAGGGCTGGATCAGTCGTACGAATGAGACAGTGGCAGCGCACTAGTTACGAGTACGTCACTCACACAAAAATGGCGTAGCGAAAAAAAATTATTTTGAATTTTCGATAAATTAATACTTTTTGTATGTAAACTAAGAGTAAAAAATAAAGGATCTGGCATCTATTACATAAGTATTTCGGATAATGACTCGAATTAAAAAGCCTTTTAACATCTTCACACACACACAATTACATTCATATTCTCGACTCTACCACCCACAATCACACTGCCATCTAACTCTCACCCTCCTAGTAATATTATCATCTTTTTCTATCAATATCTATTATGTCCTACAGTTGTAATACTTGTAATGTAACCTGTAATCTCAGGATCCCCGGTACAGCCTGCATGGTCTAGTGTGGGAGTTCCAATATGTATTGTCTTTGTTTTAATCGTACTCAATTCTTGTAATTATGACTGTATTAATCTATTAATCTTGAGTATGGTTTCCAAGTTTGGAACCCATACTTTGTCAAGGACATAGACCTTCTCGAAAGTGTACAAAGGAAAGCTACCAAGATGGCTTATATGGGCTAAAGAAAAAAAACATATGAAGAAAGACTAAAGATTTTAGGGCTCACCACCCTCAAGGAGAGACGTTAGACGAGGCGACTTAATAGAGACGTTTCAGATACTCACACACAAATACAACCTGCCAGACCTGCACAAGATTTTTACAATGAAAGACATACTGCCGTTGCGAGGACACCATCTGAGAATAAGCCGCACTAACTCAGACTCAAATGTTGCACATCACTTTCTGAATAATAGAGTTGTTCAATCGTGAAACAGGCTCCCAGGTGAAGTGGTTTCAGCCAAATCAATAAACTCCTTTAAAAATCGCCTTGACAACTGGCTTAAAACTAATACTGTTTAAAAGTTAAAATCCAACACTGTGAAATAGACAATCAGCATATTTGCTGCTCGTCTATAATATAAATAATAATAGTAATAATCTGGTAATAAACTACCTATTTGAATTTTAGTACTCTCTAACGGGACATATTCTGTCCTGTGTCAATAGGACATACTTATGCTGTTAAGCGGTTGGCATCTAACTATCACAGTTCCATGCCAAACGCTTATCCGTCCAGTCCAACGTCGTATATATATGTCCAGTGATCCGTTAGAGAGATCTAAATGACTTTTTAATTCGACCGATATTAGCAGAAATACGGAGTAACTTCTTCAGACACAGATGTTTTTTTAGACTCTTACACAAACGTTAGTGAGTGTCAAGTAAATATCTTAGGCACTTTGGACTTCCACACATACTTTAGATAGCCCTCAGATTTCACCAAAACTTTCCCTGGTGCTTTCAAAATGACCTCCAATATTTGAAAATTACTTTGCATGACCTGTTTTTTGTTTTGTAACTTATTTTGCAGTTGTGACATGTGCTAATAATTGTGAAGATCACGCTTTTGACATCGGTACCTATTTTCCACCAATCACACGCTTCGGAAATACACAGCGTCAGCCATATCGATTTTCGATTGGTCTTAGCCATGGTTGGGAAGATAGCGTCAGCAGCTCCTGCAGTGCGTCGCCATATCAAAAGGTTCTTACGAACTAGAGCATGTGTTGCGGAATTTTATCATCAACATCATCCATCACAATATCTATAGCGTTACCTACTAGTATTTATTGAGGCGTTATTACGCTATTAATTTTATTATGTGTAATTTTGTTTCTTTAAGAGCTACTCAGCATCCATAACCCTATCCCATAACTTTTTTATGAGTAAATAATGAATTTGAAATTGCATATTAAATTACCACTATTAGCTTGGTCACTTTTAATTTAAAGTATCACGGCCGCATGCTCCGGAAGGCAACAATTTTTTGTGAATAGAAAAGTCATATAGTGCGAGGCTGTGTGACTGTGTTACGAAATTTACCTTTGAACTTTGATAAACCTTAAACAATAACTGACATGCGATTTCCTGCAAATAACTATTAATAAAGATAATAATAAACACAGCCTTTTATTTCTTGCATAACTTAAAATACAAGAGTTTTAATTTGCATCAAACCCTCCGCAGGTGAAGGGAACTCCATTCATCTCTATCTTGGGCTACTTCTGACAGCGAGGGCAAGCCGTCTGAGTCCTATTACGTGTGGGGTCTTCCTTTGTGACGCTTCCCATGAAGCTATTAAAGACCATAAATGAAATTCTATATATTTTTTAAAGACGATTTTATATAAGTATCCATGATTGACCAGGAGTTTATGAGTAGCCAGGAGTGCCAAACTTTCAGTGTTGCCTATGTAAAACTCAATCGCTAACTGCTCCAATTTCTTTCCCAGGTCACCGAAAAGAAAAGCAAGCGAAGAGGAATGCGAATCCGAAGCCCTGAAATCCCCGGAGGACCCAGAAGGAAGTCCGGGGGGCAAAGATGGGGCTCTCGAAGCCAAAATGTCTCTACTCAACGGCATTACCGTGATAGTCGGCTCAATTATAGGGAGCGGCATCTTTGTATCTCCGACGGGGGTGCTGAAGTATACTGGGTCGGTTAACGCTAGTCTACTGGTGTGGATTTCCTCTGGAGTATTTAGTATGGTGAGTATATTTATTATTGCTAGACTGACTTTTAAAGCTTAACTGCATTCTAAACAGGCCATGTATTTGGTATTCTTCGCCAATAGGAGAGATGGTAATGTTAATCGTCAGAAAATTCGACTTCGATTCGATTTTTTGATGACAAATGATTGTAGTAAACTTACGAGTAGGTATAGAGTCGAAAAAGAACAATGTATAAAAGAATTATGTATGTTTTTGTGCCCATCCCCGAGCCTAACGAATAAACCTTGATTTGAATGAATTTTGTATTTCTAGTATAAAGTTATTACTTTATTTATTAATAAGTAAAATCAAGCAAAATTCACTTAATTACTTCCAGCATACAAGCTATAAGTAAATAGGCTTATAAAATTTAATATTTTATAAGTACACTAGCTGTTGCCCGCGACTTCGTCCGCGTGGACAACTTAACATTACACATTCGTATTACGTGTATTACTAAATCCTCAAAGAAATCTATTAATCTGGTTATGCATTAAAAATATTAATATACTTACATAAAAAAACATACTATCCAATTGAGAACCTCCTTTTTTGAAGTCGGGTAAAAATTAGCGTTCCGGCGGCGGTTTCGCCCGTTGGACCACAGTTTTTTAGGTTTCTGTAGCTAAATGGCAAAAAACGGAACCCTTATGGATTCGTCATGTCTGTCTGTCCGTCCGTATGTCACAGCCACTTTATTCCGAAACTATAAGAACTTACTATTGAAACTTGGTAAGTGGATGTATTCTGTGAACCGCATTAAGATTTTCACACAAAAATAGAAAAAAAAACATTAAATTTTGGGGGTTCCCCATACTTAGCACTGAAACTCAAATTTTTTTTTTTCATCAAACCCATACGTGTGGATTGGTCTTAAAAAATGATATTGAATAGTTTGCGAGAGAGACACTTCCAAAGTGGTAAAATGTGTCCCCCCCCCCTGTAACTTCTAAAATAAGAGAATGATAAAACTAAAAAATATATATGATGTACATTGCCATGCAAACTTCCACCGAAAATTGGTTTGAAAGAGATTATTAAAGTAGTTTTTTTTTATAAGTCATAAATCGTAAACCACAATACTATTATTAAAACATCGATCAAAGTTACAACGAACTACAATAACTTTTATATTATGTTACTTGCTGCTACGGAACCCTTCATGGGCGAGTCCGACTCGCACTTGGCCGCTTTTTTTTTAAATAAAGTTGACATTTACATTTATCATGAATTAAAAGATTATCATATAATCAATAAAAAAAAATATATTTTAATATTGTGCAAATTAGGTGATATTTCCTTCCCCACCCCCCCCTCCAATTTGTCCTTTCCATACCCTTTCTTTCTTTCCTTCTTCATCCCCTTCCCACAACGTTGAAATCCCTTTCCCCCACCCCTTCCCTCTCCCTACTCCTACCTCTCCCCCTTCCCTTAACCCACCCCTTCCTACGCCCTTTATTTACCACTGCCCCCTCATCTTTCCTCTCCTATCCTAATCCCTCTCTTCTTTCCCATCCGACTTCCTTCCCCTCCTATTCCCTTCCTATTTTGCAGTCAAACTGCTGGACATAGGCCTTCCCCAATGAATGCCACAACGCTCTACAGATCCAGACGCTTCCGGCCACCATCTTCAGGTCGTCCATCCACCTGGCGGCAGGGCGTCCCATCCTGCGCGTGGTGGATGGTGCGTGCGACGTCTCGCGTCCCACTCTAGAACCCGTCTGCCCCAACGTCCGTTCGGTACTACGATAGATGTGACCTGCCATTTCAGCTTACTAATTCTTTCGGCTATGTCGGTCACCTTCGTTATTCATAGGATCTCCTCATTACGAATCATATCCCTCATAGAGACCCCGAGCATTGCCCTCTCTATAGCTCGCAGAGCCACTTGAATCTTGTGGATCAGGCCCACCATCAGTGTCCACGTCTCCTGTAATCATGACAGGCAGGACGCACTGATTAAAGATAGCAGCAGATTGCCCACCCTAACTGGATTCTTCTGTCAGCTTTTGAAATTGATCCTACCCAACTATATTGTCTGTCCTAGGCAGACGTACTCCTGAACAGCTTCGATATTGACATTGTCGACGATCACCGGTCTAATACAGGGCCACTAATTATCGAATAGCGAACTTTTTGTATCGAGACTTGTGGAAATACATCAGCTAAAATAAATCTATAAATGAGCTTTAAAACATCTCTGTCACTTTCTGTTAAGTTTTTGCATCGACCAGTAATGTTGAACTACACTTTCATACAAATGATATGAAATGAGAGGTCAACTTGTATATCATCATCCTGACATTTTATTGAGATATGATTTATACCAGTATGAGGCCCGAACTCAAAGCTATTAAACAGTGAAAATGCCGTCAAATTCTGTTCAGCAGTTTCCAAGATTAGCCCGTACATACATACATACATACATACAGACAGATAAGAATTTTTTTAATTATATTTTTGGACTCTACTGGTCTTCAGTAATGTCCGGGCAGTGAAATTTTTTTTTTAACTTCAATGTACAGATTCGCTTTTCTTTTGTTTTTTCTACTCTTTTATTATATGTATAGATTGTGCCCACGCAAATTATCCGGTAAGCCGGCATTTCCAATTTGTCCTCTAGTTCCCTGTAGAGATAGCTTTTCACAATTTAAACGAGACAGTCTCCAGAAGTTTCCAGCAATTTCTAATCCTATTAAAATGGCTTGTTTATTTGTTGAAATCTCCAGGGATTTGTTAGGAGACAGTATTTTTCATAAAGCTAATAAGGCAAAAATTGTGCGTTTTGATATTGCGTTGTACACGAAAAGTGTGGTTCCCGGCTTAGAATAGGACCACCACGAATCTTCTCGTGGGTGCCGTCAAGGCGACTAAGGAATTGCACCAGGGACGGGCAGCAGAGTTCTCCTGTATATATTAGGATCATTACTGCGATCACCAATCCGTTCAAATCCCCCAATGGACAGCATTGTGACAAGGACCCAAAAGTGATATTTTATTGGGGAGGCTTATGTTCAACAGTGAACGTAAGATAATATATTAGGTAATATACGAGTTCTTGACCACCAACCACTAACCATCAGACTAAACCACAGTTTTACTATCCAGTAATAATGAGTTACTGAACTACCCATTTGTTTATGGTTCCGTTTAGTAAATTCTGACTAAACGTCCTTTGTTCAATGGTTTGTGCCTGCTAGTGAATTAGAATATTGTTGTCAATATCATAACGTAATATGAACTGATAACATTCATTCGTACCCGTAGTCTACTGATAAAAATGGTCGACCACACCAAACATATGATTAGTTAATTATTACAACATGCAAATATTAATTAAAGGTCTTTATAGATTACATAGTGCAATAAAGTGTACATTGTATCTAATTGGATGTAGATATATAAGTATAATAATAACCTGGCACATGTTTTATAAATTTATAGTATAGTAAAACTACTGGGAATAAATAACACCAGGGAAGTCTTACTATCAGTAAGTCTATTGGGAAGGAAATTTCCAGTAGTTCTACATGTAAGACTACTTGGTAAAACTACCTACTGGGAACAGCCGAACTATTGTTGTTGTCCTATTATTGAATCTGTCAAACGAAGGACAAATAAACAGGTCGAAAACGATGCGATGATCAGAGTATACCAAATGCAATTGATTAACGGTAACATCGGAATATCTTTATTATTAGCGAAAATGCGTTATTACATATTTGTTCCCATAATGAAAGGTAATTATTTACGTTCACTAGACTTTCAATCGACAGAAATAACGTAACAGAACAGGTGGGAAGAGTTGAGATTGAAGCCCGGAAGCTAAGAAAAGCATAGTCTTATAAGTTACAGAACTAATGGGAAAACGAAGTCTCAGTAGTTCTGAGAACATATATATATATAGTTCAGGTATTTAGTTATTATGTAGTCTATTATGCATTTATGCCCCCCTCGCTCTTACTGCCTTGTCTCACACCCTGTAAGGTTGGCTGGAAGAGATCTCTTTAGATATAAGCTCACCTTTGTACTCACCATTTATTACTGTATTTAGTTTTAAGATGTGCAATAAAGAATATATCAGAACTAATCAACAGAACAGCTGGGAATAGACGGATCAGGTGAGGGCGTAAAGACGTACGGGAGATAGTCTTAGATTTTTGTCTTCGGCGTATGCAGGTTTCCTCACGATGTTTTCCTTCACCAAAAAGCCTGTGGTTTTATTATAAATAGCTGTGCCCGCGGCTCCGCTCGCGTGGACTACAGGATCTGCTCCCATTCCCACTTCCGATTCCTATCCCACCTCCACTCAGACTCTCAATCTCACTCTCAATCCCGCTTCCGCTCCCGCTCCAGGTCCAGGTCCAGGTCCAGGTCCAGGTCCAGGTCCAGGTCCAGGTCCAGGTCCAGGTCCAGGTCCAGGTCCAGGTCCAGGTCCAGGTCCAGGTCCAGGTCCAGGCCCAGGTCCAGGTCAAGGTCAAGGTCCAGGTCCTGCTCCAGATCTAGCTCCAGATCCAGATCCAGCTCCAGCTCCAGATTTTTCATCGTAATCGACTAACTCAATCAAAAGTTATGCGAATTTATAGTTTTCAAAATCTCACATTACGTTGGTACGATACCCGCTCCCGCTACCGCTCACGAATTCAATCGAGCATTTACACCCTACACTCCTCGCAGCGTATGCGAGTCTTCGGAAACTATAAATTCGCATAACTTTTGATTGACTGCACCGATTTCAATGAAATAAAGCCTATATGTTACACCAAATTAAGCCCCATGTTTCTGTGAAAAGTCCATCAAAGTCCGATCAGTAGTTTTTAAGTGATGCGTGCACAAACTCACAGACAAACAGACAAACAGACAAACAGACAAACAGACAAAAATTCCAAAAATGATTGAAATGTGTTCTATTACTTATCCTTAGACCCCTCAATTTTTCTTTTGCAAATATCTTCAATGTACAGACACGCGATGTTTACGATTTTATTTATAAGATCAACTGTACTGAAGTTGCGAAGTCCTCAATCGTAGAACTATTTTTTGTCACCATCATCATCAGCCAAAATATAAGCCTCCCCAATAGAATGCTGCTTTTGGTGGGCGGTCCATTGAGAGATTTCCCATAATCACCACGCTCGATGTCATAATAATAAATATTTAATATATGTAAACATACACTTGCTTATTCCTAAACTAGGATTCTCAGCTGTAGGATGGGATTTAAACAAGCATAGAACCATTCACAAAAATCCTGGTCAGGGCCAACTTGTACAAATACAAAGTTATCTGTCTCTACTGGGAATCAAACCATGGTAGCCTAGTTGGCAGTGTTGTATTTAAAGGGGCCTTATAATTTAAATAACTTCTTTATTTAATGACAAACATGAAAGCATTATCGTTTCGCCTACAGATAGGCGCATACTGCTACGCCGAGCTCGGCACGATGATACGGCTGAGTGGCGCCGACTACGCCTACATCATGGAGACCTTCGGCCCCTTCGCCGCTTTCATCAGGCTGTGGATCGAGTGCATGATCGTCAGACCTTGTTCCCAGGTAAGACAGACGAGAACGCCCTTAGCTCCAATGCCTAAAGACTCAAAATCGTGCATAATTTTAGGGAGATGTATAATTTTGATCCCCTTTATATATATCAAGTTATCTGTCATAGAAATAGAACTCTGCGCGAAAGAAATTACACTGAGAGAAATTGCACTTTGCCGTAATACAAAATTATTACTAACATAAGAAATGAGATCGGTATCCATAATAAAAAAAACTTTTTTTATTGTATATTATTTATTATTCAAACTTAAAAACTCTAAAACATAAGCCAAACATAACTAAACATTAAAAAATAGAAATACTACTAACACTAAACTACAAGTAATAAAAAGGGCCGTCGAGGTGGTCGCACTGCGGCATTGTGCCCAGAAGGCTGGCGACGTTCCCTCTTTGTATGGCCAAACTAATGCGTTGCCTGAGGTACTGGCCAGCCCTCTGGTCACCGGAAACTTCTATGAGGCGCGAAGACAGCTCGTTTATCAACTTTCTTGCCTCAGGGCCCCAGGGCCCCAGTGTCTCCACTCCGACGGGTATAGATAACAGATGCACAATCATTTGTTATCTAATTTCATAACCAATTAGTGTCAATCATGAAGGAAAACACTTTGAGGTGAAACTATGAGCTACGAAAAATTATTTTGCTTCGTGGTATGAGGTTGTAGATAAGTAGATATATCGTGCCACCCGCCACAGGTGCATAAGCCGAATAATCTCATTAAATACATATACTAAATACTGACTGATGGATATCGATCCTTATCGCTATAACATTAACCCAGAAAACGATCACGATTTCGCGGTAAAACCGCCCGTTTACGGCGATCTGTGAGAAGACGGTAACAGTAAGATATATATACCTATATGATATAACTTTAAATAAACTATTCATCGTTATCAGCTAGCAAGTGTCCACTTGGTTGCCGTGTGGTTTCCGGTAGAGTAGAATAGGACCACTCCTACTCTTCCCGTGGATGTCGTACAAGGCGACTAAGGGATAACATTGTAAAACATCAATCAGGCCTCCCCAACTAACCTGATGATGATGATGACTCGTATTTAAGTAGGTAGATATATTTTATCGTGCTTATGTATTAAAGTATTGTATTCCTACGTAACTCATCCCACGTTAGACATTTACATAGACGTCATAAACAGCCAATAAATATAGCGAGACTTTGTCTTGTCTACGAATAGAATTGTGTACGTAACCGCAAAATAATAGGCTATTATTTTGATATCTGAAGAGACAAACGGGTAGACAGCTTCCTCATGGTACCTAGTAATATATTATCTTTGCTAATGGTAAGTGGCGACTGTCGTTTGTGGTGGTGACCTGCAACCTGCGTGTTGAAGAAGTGTGATGGGCTAAATAATTTAATAAGGAAGTTCATCATCATCATCATCAGGTTAATTTTTATCTCCACTACAGGAGCACAACCCTCTCTCATCTGCACGGAGGATTTGGCCTACACTCCCCGCGCTGGCCAGTCGGGTTGGGGAGGCCTGATTGATGTTTCATAATGTATTCCCTTAGTCGCCTTGTACGACATCCACGGGAGGAGTTGGAGTGGTCTTATTCTACTCTACCGGAAACCACAAGGCACAAGGAAGTTCAATATAAGGAAAACTTCAGGTAGCACCACTTATACTACATACTTTCCGGTTGTGGAGATCAGACGATTTATTCCGTAATCATTTAGAAGCGTTTGGAAACTAACTACAGCGCGCTAAACGCCATTCGCTTATCCAAATATGTCACATGACCCGTTAGAGAGTCCAAGGCTTTTTCAGTTGACGGATATTTTCCGAAATGTTTACCAAGTAGCCCTCCTGGTGCTAGGTTCGTACACACACTATAAGTAATGTTCGGATAAAGTATTTAGATTGGGTTTAAATACTACATTTTTAGTCAGTCGTTTGAACGGCGTGCCCGCTTTGAATAAAACGGATTCCTTCGCGGATGGTCCTCTGGATGTGACACTACCCAACTGGGAGAACCCAGCCCTATTTACCTAATAAGTACTGGGTCTCCCAAGTAGGGTGGTACCAAGGTGGGTGTAAGCAACAACTCGTAGTGTAATGTAATGTAATCTAACGGATTATCCGCGAAGGGTAGGCACCCACATAACCAGTAAAATTAATTTGTGTTTAAAAAAAGAAAGGAGGATTCAAACGAAACGAAGCCAAGTGGATAGAGGTATCTGATATCTAAATACAACACTAAATACTTAGTTCAACTTAGTTACATACCTGTATACGAACAAAGGTCAAAGACTCCGGCCCGTTAGGTTCTGGAACTGTTCCAAGAAAAACAAGGGTACTTTTAATATCTCTCTTCCGACAAACAATCAATTTTCAATTTAGTTTCATTGTTTCCCTTACTCTAACGTAATTTAAATTCAATTGCGAACAATGGTCTCTTTATCGCCTTGTCTGTTTGCCTTTGCCCCATGTCGGGCGCCAATATCGCTAGAAACTGTTCCCATGAAGCGTTTTTACGGGCGCGTTTCGACCGACTGCATGGTGGCGAGACGTAAATGTCTTCCACAAGCATTCACGTGATTCAGTCTCTTGTTGGCATCAACAACAGAGAAAAGGATGAGGTGGAGTCAGTAATAAGACAGCTATATACTCAGCAAGACATAATGAAAGTATTAGTACTTGATAAGATCTTGTAAAAGGTGGCTAGTGCTGTCGGTTAATAAAGGGTCGTCATCGTCTACCGCGGAGTGCCGATGATTGTCAAATTTTAAAAACGTATACTGAAATCAATAGAACTCGAATTGTAGCTCAAATTTTCCAAATTATCTCATTGATAGTACTAAAGATTTAATTCAAAGTTTGTCAAAAGCTTTTTATTCGTAAAATAGCATCTAAAAAGGAGTTTCAGCAAAACTTTCCTTTGGCAACCGCGTTTATATTGCGTCATGTAGACAATCTCTACCAGCGACGTGGAGTCAACGAAAGTTATTGTCATGTCGGATTTGTCAGACTTTGTTTTCTCAGCTATCTATACAGGATTAAAGTACAACGTATTATTGTGTATTTTCATTACAAAAGAAGCTTTTAAATGTTTTGTCATCATTTCGGTGGCAGTAATGGATATTAATGTTTTATATACTAAATACCTGTATTAACGTTACAACAGACCTATTCAGTACCGAATACCACAAAACTTTTCCTACAAAATGATTTGCCTAACGATTTAATTTGTAGGAACGAAATTCGAATTTCCTAAAGTAAATAACTTGTTCAGTGCACGTGTGAGAAATCGATCAACACTAATGAGTATCGCGTTTTTTTTACCTTAAATATTGATTGACAAAAGACATATGAAACTTTAATTCGACAATAATTTGTATGCATTGAAAAATCTAAACGTATATTTTTTTTGTCAGATGATTTTGCCCAATGTATGCCATTGTTTCTTGTGCAGGCGATCGTGGCACTAACGTTCAGCGTGTACGTTTTGAAGCCAATATTCCCCGAGTGCGATCCCCCAGAAGACGCCACTAGATTGCTCGCTGCCTGCTGTATATGTAAGTAAATAATGCAAAGACGTAGTCAAATGGGACGAAATGAAGTCGTTGCAAAGAATATGTTACCTAGGAGGACGTTCAATCAAAAACTTCCTCAAAAAGGTTGGGATCCCCAGTGAGATGAATATAAGGAGATGCATGAAAAGGTTGATGAATGTGTGTGGGTCTAGTGAGGTGTGTCAGGATCGCGCAAAGTTACGATACATCGTCTCTGCCTACCCCTCTGGGACCAACACATGAGCATTATCTATGTACAGTACATGTTAGACAAGTGGTCGTCAATGTGTGGCTCTGCTATTCTGCTACCTTACATTAGCATGCAAATCTTATTAGTTTAAAATTCAAGAACTCATCGACACTATATTTTGTTTTTAATAGCAATTCATACTGACTGTTTGCGAAAGGTTTACTTGTTTGATGACCACGTGTTTGAAGATTCATTTGTACATTCATACTTATTTATATTATCTGAACAGTGCTCCTGACATTCGTGAACTGTTGGTCGGTGCGCGCCGCCACTCTAGTGCAGGACTGGTTCACTTACGCCAAGCTGTTAGCGCTGTTCATCATCATCGCCGCCGGCATCTACCAGTTGTGCAGGGGTGAGTTGAATCTACCAGTCTTGTGATGAGACAAGTTGACAATGGGTAGCTATATGTTGACAAAAGTTGCTCTATTATAATGTACATTATTAGACATCTTGACACACGTTTTTTGTTGGGGACTGAGATACCAGACGCAGGGGGGGGGGGGGGGATGGGGTAATGTCGGGTTTTTAGGGAGAATCAGAGTTTCCCTACGAAAAGGCAAACTTGTTTTGTGGACAAGTCAATATAGAGTAGGTACAAGATATATAGTCGTTCGTACGCATTTTACCAGAAACACAAATTACCTGGTTAGGAACCCTGGTACCATTAGTAATAATTATGGTAAAGAAATCGAGTATAATTACTTTTTTTTTATCTATTTTTTTGTTGAGGCTTGTGATTTGCTAAAGTCAATGCCAGCCTCGTAAGGAAACACTAATTTGTCATGTTATTCAGACCTCAGTCTGAGAGATAACTCCCTCTTCAGATCTACAAGATTGGCAATTTACGAATCTTTGACAGGAGTTGACATCAGCATTAGGGTCTAATGAATGATAAATTATTTGTTACGAGTGAACTATATGTCGGAGGCGAAGATATTTATACTACTTCAACAATGGTGGAATCCGAATGAATGATCTATAAAAATGATGTATCAACGCTAACTATCGTCATTTTCTACTTTGTCTCCGGCGATAAGCGCCCATAGTTTTTACCTATATAGTTTTTACAGTCAGTAATGACTATTATACTTACGTTACGTACATTGTATTGAATATCGTTCGGCCTTTGGCTATGTAACCAGTATTCGGCCTTGAAGGTTTCAGCAAACACGTTTGTTTGAACATACGGGGCTGATCTGACACCTTGTAGGTATCGTCAAGGTTTTTATCGTTTTCGGATCAATATGTCTTGACTAGATAGGAATTCGTGATGTGAATGCTTATTGTAACTTTGTTGCGGGGTAATGATCCTACCCACCAATGACGCGATAAATTGTAGCCGGTTTACTTTCAAGAATGTTGTTTTTGAATCTCAACTAAACGTAACTTGACTTGATCTGCATAAAATAGTAACCGATGTAAACTACACAGCTGCTGGGCGAGAAATTATTAGACTAGATTCAAAGCCTTATCCTAATGGGAAAACAGACATGTATACAGTCCACGTAAAGACACCTTGAAGTAATAGGGAGATAGTCGATTTTAAGTTATCTCACTGTTTCTAATACGTGGTATTATTAGTATTCTATGGTTTATAAAGACCAAAGTGCGAGGGTTTAAACGTGCGTAGGGAATAACACGGCACAAACTGTAACATAACGTTGTTTTGCTATTTAGTGATTTTTGATTGAAGTGACAGTTAGACAATCGAATTTGAACTATCTCGCTGTCACTTTAAGGTATAAATTAGTCAAACCGTGCGTGCAGAAGTTTCTTGCAGCTACCACACTCTCTCAGCTTGACCCAAAGGTTTACTGGTAAAGAAAACGTTCGGCATAAGTTCGCTTGTTGTGCAGTCGTATGCAATAAAGGAAATACAAAATCTTATCTTATCTTATCTTTTAATAGGGGGCCAGGCACGCCCAGCGACACGTCGACCCTGTGGGATCTTTTGTGTCAGCCCCTTTGTCTATGCTGTGCTTCCGTCCCCCACAGTTCGCTGCATAAAATCTATTATGCAGCTGAGGGGCAGATGCCTGTAGTCCTTGGGTTCCGGATAAGCCACACCCAGGACACTCATTCGCCTTGCAGCTAGTGCATTGCATTCACACAGCAGGTGTTTCACCGTTTCGCTGTCCTCTCCACAGGCTCTACAACTGACAGTCTCTGACAGTCCCATCCTATGTAGGAGGTGCCTTACATCAAGATGGCCGGCAAAAACTCCCACGATAAGACGTACTGCTGTCTTCCCGTATTTTAGGATTTTGTTAGTAAAGCCCGCGTCTGTATTACCGATAAACTCTTTAGCGTGTTTCAGCTCCCGAAGTGCTCTCCACTCCGCCAGGTGTTGTTCTTCGGCATGTGCTTTTAGAGCTGTTTTTATGGTACTCATCGAGAGTCCCACAAATGGCTCTGGTCCTGTCAGAGTTTGTTCTGACCCTTTTCTAGCCAGTGCATCAGCATTCTCATTACCCTGTATGCCTTCATGTCCCGGGACCCAGACCGAAATACAAAAACAAAGTATCTTTATATATTTTTTTAAATTACGTAGACATTGTACCTTAGACGAAATCTTCACCAAGAAATTCTACCAAACTATGATAACAATTTTCCGTCAACAGATCATAGATCTTTTTAAATATATTAATTAACCTCATCTATACCTTTATCGTCTTGGGGATTTTATTGTACCTATATGTGAGGTATCCTGCTTAAGGTAGCAAATAAATAAAGTCCGCTATTGACTTTAAAGAGCACAATTGCGTCGCCTCATGAACTCAATATCTTACCACTATAAAAAGAAAGGTCATTTCGCATTTAAATAAGTTTTTTGTCAAGTCACCGCAAATTAGAATGTCAGTTGAACAAAGATCTCATCCATCAGCCTTGAGACTCTATTGACAAGAGTCGCTCGGAATTCCGGAAAGGTTTGATAATCAATTTGGTGCGGCAAATTGGATCTATTATGTTCAACTTGAACGTCGGTCTAACTGACATTTGAAGGGAGCTGCGTAGTCTGTAGTTCTTAAAGAGTGCCAGAGAATTAATTAATAGTATGGTAGAGCGTAAAAAAAAACCTTAATAATCATATGTGGGACCGTGATCAATTTAGTGCAAGGAGACAAGATCACAAGCACACTGGCAAGATATGCAGCCATAATCTATAAAAAAAGGTCTAGTGGGGGTAGGAATCTTATCTTATCTTCTTAGGGGGCCAGGAAGACCTGGCGACACTTCGACCCTTCAGGATCTTTTGTGCCAAATCCCTGACTACCAACGGTGCCCCAAGCCGATTTGGTGGACTTCACATACGCCTCAGAATTTCTTCTTCGACATATGCAGGTTTCGTTACGATGTTTTCCTTCACCGAAAAGCCTGTGGTATTATAAATATACCGTACTTAAGTTTCGTAAAACTCATTGGAACGGGCGGGGTTTGAACCCACGACCTCATGAACGTGAGGCGAGTGCACAACCAACCGGCTAAATGGGACGAAAGGGCTACCACGGCTCCTCTGGGGGTAGGCATAGTGGGGGTACATCGATGTTAGGTGTCAGGTAAGGTGGTGTATCTTTGTAACCTGGTATGAATATAAACGAATTATAAAAGTTGAACGGGGCTTTCTAAATTAAGAAACACAAGATACAAACAGACTCGTTACGATTATCGTTCCTGAAGAAGCATAGACCAAAACATAGAGTGACTTATCTATTAAAACTATTACAGCCACGACATAAGGGAAGATCTTTGTCCAGCAATGGACACTGACAAGCTGATAATGATGACGAGGATAAAGTCAATACAATTGTTGGTTACCTATGTTACTGCAACCAGTAACAGGACTCCAATAGACTAAATCCGTCTAAAATACTAATCAATTCAACGACTCACTTCCTTTACGCGGAAGGCGTCGGCGGACAGACAGGCCGGCCGCTTCTTATTAGATGATTGGTGCAATCCGGCCATCTCTCTAGTTACAGTAATATTCCATTTGAGATGAAAGGATTGTGCGAAATTGCGTCCTGAATCTGATATTAGACCCTTAAAAATATTGGGTTCATCTGCATAATTCGAATTAAAAAATCCTGACAACATTACGCTGATTGATGGATATGGAACAGATAGACAAACAGAAAAATATGGCAAGAGAGAACCCAAGCATTTGAGTACAAACTCGAGACTAAAGATTCCTGCTAAATTGAAAAGAAGGTTGAAGATTTTAAAAACTACCTATTGAGTTATTTTGACTAAACGTGGCTATACCCAACTAACAAAACATATTTAGTTGAATCGCTCGAGAGAAACTGACGTTCATGATTAGTCGTACAGAAGTGTTATAACGGGAAAAGATCCCACTGTTATCGCTATTTATTGATACAGTTAAGCTACTGTTGCTCCACTCATGACTATAGTAGATGATATAGTTAAAAAGTGTTATGATTCGCATCTATGTGGTTGTTCCCATCGATACTTTTGTATTTCTTTTTAATCACTCTTTAGTTTGATTTTCTTATATCACAAAAGTTGACCTCATTTATGTTATTTACGCCTGCTCCCAGTAGTATTACCAAATAGTCTTACCAGTTGTACTACTTGGGATTTTCATCCCCTTAAAGATAGTCTTACCGCTTACATCGAATCTTTAAAAGAAAATTATGTTTGTATTTTCAGGAAAAGTGGAGCACTTTACGTTCGAAGGGACTACTAGTGACGTCACATCTATAGCCCTCTCCTTCTACTCTGGGTTGTTCGCTTACAATGGATGGTAAGTCGGTATACCATTATGATTGTGGAGCATGGAGAATGTGATGAATCTGGGGGCCTAGTTCTTAAGCGTTTCGGATAATCCCACTAATATTATAAATGCGAAAGTTTGGATGTTTGTTACTCAATCACGCTTCAACCACTGGACGGATCGAGATGAAACTTGGCACACATATAGGTTAGGTCCTGGCATAGGACACATGACCCATTCCTTCGGGAAATACATATAATTTGTGATGTTAAGTGTCCACACGGAAGAAGTCGCGGGCAACAGCTAGTATAGTTAATACTTGTAACTGTATTTATTGCAATAAGGTGTATTGTATCTAATTGGATGTTGATATATAAGTATAACTTGGCCCGATCGATCATGAAAATAACCGATGAAAACATTTCATTCCTATAGTCGAATAGAATATTTTGAAATTCAAGATATGTAAATATCGAAACCTACGTGGACGAAGTCGCGGGCAAAAGCTAGTATTATATATTCAAGCTATTCTGTAATTTCTCTCTAACGCATGAAGGTAAAAACTTTTTTCTGGGCGCCTCCGTCCTTATGGGGCGCGCTATTTTTTCCTTCATGCTTCAGACCCGTTGTCTTTCACATATATACGGATAAGCATAAGGCGTTAATCTTATCTTCTTAGGGGGCCAGGAAGACCTGGCGAACACTTCGAACCTTTGTGATCTTTTGTGCCAAACCCCCGTCCACCAACGTCGGTGCCCCAAGCGTATTTTGTGGACTTAACATAAAGTCAAAATCATTTATTGCATATGAGTACACTTGGTACATTTTTTTAATCGACTACCGCTTCCTAGGTGTTAGCGCTGTGAAGAAGAAACGGCGCAACAAACTTCACGCAACACATCTTTTAAAAATCAAGTTTGCATACAATTAATAAAGATTTTGCGAAGCTGAATTAACATTAGTACCAGGCATCTTTGTCATTCAAATAATCGTTTATTTTATAATAGGCATTCTTACAAAGTTGTTTTTAATGTGAATCTTAAACTTTCTGTCCTACGCTTTAGAATAATATCTTCTGTGGCACAAGCAGGTTTCCTTACGATGTTTTCCTTCACAGAAAAGCCTGTGGTATTGTAAATAAACCGTACTTAAGTATCGAAAAACTCATTGGTACGGGCGGGGTTTGAACCATCGATCTCATGAACGTAAGTTGAGTGCACAATGAACTGGGCTACCACGGCTCTGTCCAACGACGATATACCTACTTCAAACGCTTCACATGACTCGTTTGAGGTTACTACACAACTGTTTTGTAGACGGATATTAACAGAAATGCTCAAGCCCCTAGGTCATTTCACCAGTTAAGCTTATGTAGACGGTATCTATTTCTTGATTTTTAAGTGATGTAAATATTTTTGGCAAGCAAAGTCAACCAGGTCAAGGGAGCCAAAGGCTATTTTAACTATCATAAAATACTAACAAAGCCTATACTCAGCTCTCTGACTAGTGACGTAACTCAGCCTTCGCCTCCGTTAGTCATTATAAAAAAGACTGTAATGCACTGATTGACCGAATGGAATTGGACGGTATTTATATCTATAAAGGAGTTCAGCTATTAAAAAAAATCCGGACTGAACTGCCTTGGTATTAGAAACCTGTTTTTGCTGTTAGTTCACTTTCATTCACATGTATATACTTTGTTTCATCATCATCAGGTCATTTTTGTCTCCACTGCAGGAGCACAACCCTCTCTCATCTGCCGGAGACAGACGGAGGATTTGGCCTACATTCCCCGCGCTGGCCAGACGGGTTGGGGAGGCCTGATTGATGTTTTATAATGTATTCCCTTAGTCGCCTTGCACGACATCCACGGGAAGAGTTGGAGTGGTCCTATTCTACTCTACCGGAAACCACACGGCACGCGACACGCAAATACACAATTCCTCCTTTCCTCCACCCACAGGAATTACCTTAACTTCATAATAGAGGAGCTGAAGGATCCAGTGCGTAACCTGCCCCGAGCCATCGCAATCTCATGCACGCTGGTCACCGTTGTCTACACTTTCACTAACGTCGCGTTTTACACTACACTGTCACCTACAGAGGTAAGATTTACACTCACTGTTACCTACAGAGGTAAGATTTACACTCACTGTTACCTACAGATTTAAGATTTACACTCACTGTTACCTACAGAGGTAAGATTTACACTCACTGTTACCTACAGAGGTAAGATTTACACTCACTGTTACCTACAGAGGTAAGATTTACACTACACTGTCACCTACAGAGGTAAGATTTACACTCACTGTTACCTACAGAGGTAAGATTTACACTCACTGTTACCTACAGAGGTAAGATTTACACTCACTGTTACCTACAGAGGTAAGATTTACACTCACTGTTACCTACAGAGGTAAGATTTACACTACACTGTCACCTACAGAGGTAAGATTTACACTCACTGTCACCTACAGAGGTAAGATTTACACTTACTGTTACCTACAGAGGTAAGATTTACACTTACTGTTACCTACAGAGGTAAGATTTACACTACACTGTCACCTACAGAGGTAAGATTTACACTCACTGTCACCTACAGAGGTAAGATTTACACTTATTGTTATCTACAGAGGTAAGATTTACACTCACTGTCACCTACAGAGGTAAGATTTACACTCACTGTTACCTACAGAGGTAAGATTTACACTCACTGTCACCTACAGAGGTAAGACTTACACTTACTGTTACCTACAGAGGTGCACACCTAGGTAACTACTTGCTACGCCCTGACGAAGTAAAACAACTCACTGCTAAAAGCATTGTGCAGTTTCTAACTGCCACAAAGCTTAGCGCCGAACTGGAGCATGGTGGCGATCACAATAGACCAGAAATGGTCGCAGTGATACAAGGTCTAGAATGAGACCTTGAAATAGCCCCAATAATAATAAATACATACAGAGGTGTATATATTATCTTTGGTTTTACACTCACTGTCTCCGATAGAGGTCAATTTCATACTACGCTGTCACCTACTGAGGTAAGTTTACCTGCTAAGAAGACTTTTATTTTGCACCGTCACCTAGAAAGATGAGTTATACACACACTGTGACTTACAGGTGTATATCTGTAAAGCTAACCTGATTTTCTTTTTAACACATCTCACATTAACGAAAACACTTGTCTCATCTGAATCTGTGACGCAGCACTTTAATAGCTGAAACATACTAGATTTAATTAATAACACACACAGCCTGTACTGACGAAATTTAAAACACAAGAGAACCGTTTGTCTTATCCTAGGAGTGTTTTTATCTTATCTTTTTAATGGAGGGCCAGGCATGCCCGGCGACACGTCGACCCTGTGGGATCTTTTGTGTCAGCCCCTTTGTCTATGCTGTGCTTCCGTCCCACACAGTTCGTTGCATAAAATCTATTATGCAGCTAAGGGGCAGAAGCCTGTAGTCCTTGGGTTCTGGATAAGCCACACCCAGGACACTCATTCGCCTTGCAGCTACTGCATTGCATTCACACATCAGGTGTTTCATCGTCTCGCTGTCCTCCCCACAGGCTCTACAACAGACAGTCTCTGACAGTCCCATCTTATGCAGGAGGTGCTTTACATCAAGGTGGCCGGCAAAAACTCCTACGATAAGACGGACTGCTGTCTTCCCGTATTTTAGGATTTTGTTAGTAAAACCTGTGTCTGTATTACCGATAAAGAGTGTAGGAGTGTTTACCAGCCACTTAGATGTGACGAACCTCATGCATAAGATGGGACTATCAAGACCGTCAATTGTAGAGTCTGTGGTGAGTAAAGCGAAACGATGAAACACTTAACTAGCAGCATAAAAGCTGGGACACGACATAATAGTAGTTTTAGCTTCTAGAAGATAATATAGTTACCTGCTTACTTAACTAATTACAGGTCCTGGGCTCTGCAGCGGTAGCAGTGACCTTTGCAGAGCGTCTGTTCGGGTGGTTCGCGCTCTCCATTCCTCTCTTCGTGGCTGCTTCAACCTTTGGCGCTGTTAATGGCGTGCTGCTTACTTCTTCACGGTAAGCAAGTCTTGCTCTATACAAAAATAAAGCATTTTTTTAAATGACCTTCCATCATCAGCCGAAATACGTCCACTGTTAAATCTTAAGGCTCCCCAATGCCACTTTGCTGGGCTGTCCTTTGGGGGATTTGCCGTAATCACCACGCTTGGCAGGCGAGGTCCTACAAGCTTTTCTGTTTCTTCGGAACTTACAAGTTAAGCTTATAATGTGTTTATTATTTATCTCACGGTCCAGGCCCAGCCCAAGTCCAGGGCCAGGTCCAGGATCAGGTCCAGGTCCAGGTCCAGGTGCAGGTGCAGGTCCAGGTCCAGGTCCAGGTCCAGGTCCAGGTCCAGGTCCAGGTCCAGGTCCAGGTCCAGGTCCAGGTCCAGGTCCAGGTCCAGGTCCAGGTCCAGGTCCAGGTCCAGGTCCAGGTCCAGGTCCAGGTCCAGGTCCAGGTCCAGGTCCAGGTCCAGGTCCAGGTCCAGGTCCAGGTCCAGGTCCAGGTCCAGGTCCAGGTCCAGGTCCAGGTCCAGGTCCAGGTCCAGGTGCAGGTGCAGGTGCAGGTCCAGGTCCAGGTCCAGGTCCAGGTCCAGGTGCAGGTGCAGGTGCAGGTCCAGGTCCAGGTGCAGGTCCAGGTCCAGGTCCAGGTCCAGGTCCAGGTCCAGGTCCAGGTCCAGGTCCAGGCCCAGGCCCAGGTCCAGGTCCAGGCCCAGGCCCAGGCCCAGGTCCAGGTCCAGGCCAAGCCAGGCCAAAACAAGGCCACGTTAACGTTTGCGTGCGTGTGGCAGGCTGTTCTACGCGGGCGCGGCGCAGGGCCAGATGCCGGGCATGCTGACCATGGTGTCGGCGCGCGCCACGCCCGCGCCCGCCGTGCTCGCCGTCGCGCTGCTGTCGCTCGTCTACCTCACCGTCTCCGACATCTACGCGCTCATCAACTACGTGGGCTTCGCCACCTGGGTCAGTTGAGTGCCCTCCGACTTCTTCACCTGCGCCCTTGAAAGATCATTTTTGCGCCCCTCCGACGTCTGCGCCCAGGGCGTGGGCACGGCTGGTACCGCCCTAGTTCCGGCCCTGTCCTAAAATACATACTCATACTCATTAACCGACTTCAACAAAATTATTTTTTAGAAAAAACATAAACCGACTCCAAGACTATACCTCCATGTACAAACTTAAACTAAAAAGTAGAAAATAATATTTTAATTACTTCAAAGCGAAGAGCATTAAATGACAATCTCATTTGATGAAAGCTCGTGTTACAAGCCAAGACGATTAAAACGTTGCTCTTCGGTTTCGTTTGATAAACGTCGTCAATTAAACTGAGTCGTTGAGCATGACTTTCTGGACTTTCATTAAGCCTTGATAAGTTCGTTTATGCCCTCATCTGAGAAAGCCTATAGGCCCGCTGCTCAAAACTCTCATTTGAAATGTTTATCGCATTTCTTTCCCTACTTTTCTTTAAAACGATCTTTCCTCTCGTCACTACTTTCTTCCAAATGGCGCTGTCTCATTTGAGCAGCGCGTTTAGAAGACCTACCCATATAATGGGCTCGATTCTGAAGGCACAATGTTAAAATTTGACAGCACTAAAACTGTCACACAGTATTATGAAGATAAAGACGAAACCAATTTTAGCGCTGTCAAATTTTAAATGTGTGCCTTCAAAATCGGGCCCAATATATAAATAAAATACAGTTACCTACTTCCCACAAAAAAATGTAAAATAAAATGTTAAATTTGAGAAAATATAAACAAACCCCGACTTCAAGACTATACCTGCATGTACAAACTTAAACTAAAAAGTTGAAGTAAAAAGTTTTGGAGTCGTATTGGTGCTCGCAGTAATGATCTTAATGTACACAGGTGAACGCTGCTGCCAGTCCCTGCCACTATCCTTAAAGTGTGGCGTTCTGTTTCAGCTGAGTATCGGCGCCGCCGTGCTGTGCCTGCCCGTCCTGCGGTACACCCAACCCAACCTGGAGAGACCCATCAAGGTCAACCTTTTCTTCCCGGGTGAGATTCTTTAGCAATATTGATTACTAGCTGTTGCCCGCGACTTCGTTCGCGTGGATAAGTTACGTATGGTGCGAGGACCCGCAGATAGCCGATATGACAATAGAACATTCTGGAAAAATCTGGATTATTCTAGAGAAGTTCTCAATATTGTCGCTCACAAACACACTTAACGCCATTCAGCACTTTATTCTTCAGTTTATATGAGCCGTACAATGTGTAAGAAAAGGATAGAAGTATCCCATCACACATTTTTAACACCCACTTCCACCTACCGTTACCAAACTTCCTTACTTGCAAGTGCAGACCATGGGCTATCTACCACTGCAACCATTAGTGGGTGGAAGTGGGTGGTTATGGAGAAAAGCCTGGACATACATACATACACACTGTCCTTTTATATATATAATAGATAAATAGATTGAGGAGAATATACGTTTTACTAACTTGTTTGTTTAGAACTTTAAAGTTGTCTGGAAGACATAGCTTTTAGCGATAAAGCCGCTTTCTATCAATGTAAGCTACATTATTATTGTTCTTGTGTATTTTTTTAAATCTTTAAAAAGTGATCTTCTTGCTGGGTAGGTACAGTGGCGGTATGAAGATGTTCGTCATCTTAAAGTCTATATTTGCTTGTACCAGTGCAAGAAGCAGTATTGCCAACATTTGAATAAATCTTACGTTTTGTTCAACAACTTCCTGCTATCAGTATTATCTACAGCAAAACAGTAAATTTAAACTTTGATGTAAGGGACAAAAGTGGTTTGTCCCTTACGCCAATTAAAATATCTGTCGACGATAGTAATTATGCAAAACATGGACATTTTCTAAAAAATATTTTATTTAGAATTCATTATCTAGTTTAAATAGTATGTAAATGCCCTACTCCAAAATGTAGTTCTCACACATTGCAATACGAATTCCGTCGAGTATTTACACCCTACACTTCTTTGTTGTATACTAATGCAGTGTATGCGAGTTTTCGAAAACTATAAATTCGCTTGACAAAACTTTTGATTGACTGGGCCGATTGCAATGAAATAAAGCCTAAATGTTACACCGAATTAAGCACTATGTTTCTGTAACAAGTCCATCGAAATCGGTTCAGTAGTTTTTAAGTGATGCCTGCACAAATAAACAGATAAACAGACAAAAATGTTATTACTTATCCTTAGACTCCCCAATATTTTTTCGTAAATATCTTTAATGTACAGACACGCGAAGTTAACGATTCAATTTATTACATTTATTAGTTTAAATAGTATGGCAATGACCTGCTTGCTATGTTCATACATGACGGCCTCCGTGGCGGAACGGGTAGCTCTCGGCCTGCCACGCCGGAGGTAGCGGGTTCGAATCCCGCTTGGGGCAAATGTTCGTATAATGAATATGAATGTTTGCACCCAAGTCTTGGATGTTTATATATTTATTTAAGTACTAGCTGTGCCCGCGGCTCCGCTCGCGTGGACTACAGGATCCGCTCCTATTCCCACTTCCGCTCTATATCCTACTTCCACTCAGACTTTAAATCCAGGTCCAGGTCCAGGTCCAGATCCAGGTCCAGGTCCAGGTCCATGTCCAGCTCCAGGTCCAGGTCCAGGTCCAGGTCCAGGTCCAGGTCAAGGCCCAGGTCCAACTCTAGGCCCAGACCCAGACCCAGGTCAAGGTCCAGATTCTCAACTCTCCCCTCAACCCTCCCCTCAACCCTCCCCTCAACCCTCCCCTCAACCCTCCCCTCAGCTCTCCCCTCAACTCTCTCCTCAAACCTCTTTCCCTCGTCTCTCCAAATGTAGTCCTCGTAACTAACCCATCGCAATCCAAATTCCGACCAACATTACTTTGTTGCATGCATATACCACAAATTCATCGTAATCGATTAACTCAGTCAAAAGTTATGCAAATTTACCGACACTTAAATTACACTGGTACCATACCCGCTCCCGCTACCGCTCACGAATTCAGACGAACATTTACACCCTACATTCTTCGCAGTGTATCGGCCAGGTCCAGGTCTAGGTCCAGGTGACCTCAGCTCGCGTGAACTACAGAATCGCTTCCATTCCCACTCCCGCTTCCGCTTCAGCTTCCGCTCCCGCTTCCGCTCCTGCTCCGCTCCCGCTTCCGCTCCCGCTCTCACACACACTCCCCTTTTCCCACGCCCACGCTCGAGCCGATGCCCACGCCCACGCTCGAGCCGTTGCCCACGCCCACGCCCACGCTCGAGCCGATGCCCACGCCCACGCCCACTCGCACTCCAATTCCCACCCGCAGCTCTAAATGTAATCCAAACTCATCGCAATCGGAATAGTACGGAAATACTACTATATGCAATATATTGCATAAATAACTTTACCTACTAATGTATTTGAAAACTATAAATGTCTATAACTTTTGATTGAGTTAGCCGATTGCGATGAAATAAAGACTAAATGTTAAGTTAAGTTAAGCCCCATGTTTTTGTGAAAAGTCCATCAAAATCCGTTCAGCAGTTTTTAAGTGATGCGTGCACAAACTCACAGACAAACCGACAAACAGACAAACAGATAAACAGACAAACAGACAAACAGACAAAAATTTCAAAAATGATTGAAATGTGTTCTGTTGCTTATTCTTAGACCCCCCCAATTTTTTTTTTGCAAATATCTTCAATGTACAGACACGCGAAGTTTACGATTTTATTTATTAGATGTTTATCCATCATCATCAGCCTGAAAGAGTCCACTGTTGGACATAGGCCTCTCCCAAGGTGCGCCACTGAACAGTGTGTGTTTATTCGTTATCTAGTAACAATATCACAGGCTCCGCCTAATTTGGGACTGGATAATTGGTGTGAATGTCTGACATATTATTAGTTATTTATTTATTTAATGGCAGAGATTGAAGTGAAAGTTTATGATCATCATCATCAGGTTATTTTTGTCTCCACTGCAGGAGCACAACCCTCTCTCATCTGCCGGAGACAGACGGAGGATTCGGCCTACACTCCCCGCGCTGGCCAGACGGGTTGGGGAGGCCTGATTGATGTTTTATAATGTATTCCCTTAGTCGCCTTGTACGACATCCACGGGAAGAGTTGGAGTGGTCCTATTCTACTCTACCGGAAACCACACGGCATATGATCATACCTCCTTACAATTGCAGTGATCTACATAATGTGCACGATCCTGGTGGTGGCCGTGCCCGCCGTGGCGTCCCCCGCCGAGACCGGCATCGGGTGCCTCATGATCCTCACCGCCGTGCCCATATACCTGCTGTTACTCGAACCCAGGACCCGGATACGAGGGCTCAACTCCATCACTGGTAAGTTTCTTAGTCTTTGGGGAGGTGCACCTCCTCCTCAAGAGTTGGAGTTCCCCCACCACATATTTTTTAAAGTTGTGCGAGATATTATTGTGGCGCCATGCGTTGGTTGTTCTCGCGTTTGGAGAACAGTCTGTTGTGTATTTGTTTTTCCAAAATAATGTATACTTCGGGCTTTGGTGTTTAGTAGTGATAGATACATAAATAAACGTGACTAAGCTGATCTTCTTAAAACTGAGAACTTCCTAACCTCAAACCTTACTTAAGCTTACTATCAACATTAGTAAGGGAAGTTATGTGACTATATTAGGACCAGTATTGGTCTGAAGCACTCTGATACTGATAAAATAACATAGAATTTCTACTAAAAATGACCTGGCTGTATAGTCTAGCGACGTTTGCCTGTCCGAATGACGAATTAACCAAAAAAAAATGTGGCGCCATGCCCCCTTCGCTCTCCTCCCCTCCCATCCCCAAAAGGCTATTGCTGTATGTAACATAGAGACTTAAGTGACAGAGACTTTCTTATTTTTCTTACTTTCCTTCTCTGAACTATATAAACTCACCTAAACTCGTATTCTTCATTGTATTACTTTTATGTATCAGTTTAGTGGAAATTTGGTAGGCTAATATTATATATTTCTATTTTATCTAATAATTGGATCTACATAAGAAATGCTGTTAATTTCCCATAATAAAAAAGATACATAGGTACATCAATAATAAATCCAGTAATTAGTTTGATTTTTATTTATTAAAAAAAAGTATTATGCTACTCGCGAGTAGGGTAAAGTGGTTAGTGGTCTATCTCTCATCCCCCCCCCCCCCCCCCTAAAACCCAGCTACGGGAACTTAATCCAATGGGAACGTTTAGTCATAATAAATTCTAGATTTACAAGAGCTTTACCGAAATGTTTTCTTATCTGTGTTATTTTGTATTCAGATGCTGCCACGCGTTTAGTTCAAAAGTTAACTTTGGCCGTTCGACCAAAAATGAAGGTGAATATTTTTTTATGCATTTTTGTCTTATATTTGATAAAATTGGACCGCCTCGAGCACCAGAGGTCGTTGCCGTTGGGGCAGCCAAGTTCTGGAGTGGAGACCGTGGGTTCGATTACCATTGGGGACGTAACTTTGTACAAATTCATCCTGGTCTGATCCTTGTATAATTTCCATAGCACATGAGAAAATCCTACTTTGGTATTAGACAAGTGTATGATTATATATATATTTTTTTATATTATATTATACTTTTACTCTTTCCAGTGAACGCCTTTTCTGCAGTCGCTGGAAATGCTCACATATCCGACCATTCGGTTAGTATGACACGAAATCATGGAAGTAATTAATAGAAAAGCCCTTCATGGCAAAAAAATAATTATATTATTTATTAGTCTCCCGCTGTTACCAAAAGAATATCTCGTCTAGGTGTAATAAGAAAATTTAAAGGAGCCATTGAACGCTTTTATATGTGAAAATTTATAACGACAAGTATATAGGAGTTGATTTGAACTAGGAATTAATGCAAGGAATTCAGTATGTTCACAAAAAATAGTGAAAGGCGTTAGCAAACAGGATCAAAAAGAGTATTTCGATACCTCTGGGATCAAAGGGCGTAAAGGTCATTAGGGCGTAAAAGCACTTGTCATATAAACTTCTTCAGTTTTAATTCTCCATCGAACTGTTTCTTTAACTACCCATGCATAAACAGTAATTTTTTTTGATAATTTGGCTGCGTGGAATATACAGATCGATAGAGAATTAAAACTCAATAAGATTATGTAAGAACTTCCTTTACGCCCTAATGTTCTTTACTCTCTTTGACCACCAAGTTATTGACTTATTTAGTGACAAGTTTGAAGACTGTATGGTCAACCACCACAAGTTTAAGTTCCGAAACATGAACAATTTATAGACTTATAAGTATATTATCTTTGCTTGTATTCAAATTAACTCCCAGTCTATGCTTCTATAACCATCGAAGTGTTTTATAATGTATATTTCATTCCAGATTAATAGTCCTATGAAAACCAACGCTATTTACGTCTCGGTAACATATACATGAAAGGGTCACCAGCAGCAAAAATAGGTTTGTATTACCAAGTAAACTTTGCGGTCCACTTAGGAACACCATCTATTGTGTATTTTGTTTTCGAGACGCAAATGCGTTTGTTTTCATAGGACTATTAATCTGGAATGAAATATAAGCATGTTGTTGATTGTTGTAGTAAGTATATTTTAGAAAATAAGTTAAGTGTGCAGGAAGTTTTAGTGAAAATGCAACTGTCCCAAAAACTGATATTTTTTTAATATAAAAAAAAAAACTTTTCAATCCTGTGAAAAATTCTTTACTAAGTAAGTAGTTCATTATTAACTTCGTACTATGTATTAAAAAATCTTTTTCTCATACGTTTACATATATTGTACAACATATACTATAACTTATATTACGAATAACCGGGACTAGGTATTTTCACTACTATGTATGTATACTATATTTATATTAAATGTATATGTTTAATCCATTTACAAAATGGACAGTAGCTTAGTTTGGTATGCTTTCAGCATGAGCCAGGCTAGAGACGAATTCTAAATAAGTTGTTGTAACAAATATTGTAATCTCAATTATGTGGCTGGTATTAATAATATGTGTTTAGAATAACATATATTATTTAGATGTATATCACCGATATGGGCAGAATTGAAGTTTGCTACATACAGACAGAATCTAGAGATAATATACTTGCATAATATACAAATTCAATGGAATTTATAAGCCAAAATTGACAGTAAATACTAAAATTCTAAGTTTTTAATCAAACAGCCTTGGGAAAATAATACCATCTTGGTAAAGGCTGGTGGGCATTTTTTTGGGGAATCTGGTACCCATAGCAACCTTTAACAATAAGTGATATGCCAAAGTTCTTAAATTACGAAGAACAATATCGACGACGGAAATTAAAATTGGCGTAAGGGACAAACGACTACTTTTGAGGCGTGAAAAATATATTATATATTTTTTAATACTTTGTGACTGTTTGTGCACCTATATTAATCATGTTAATGAATGTAGAGTCACTGATTTTTTTAAATTAAATTAAAATCAATTTATTTCAGATAACAAAGATCCATACACAAAAATTAATAATTAATCATGTCACATGTAAAAATAATAATATAATAAAATGTCAACACATAAAATAACAATATAAATGCGTGCATGGTGCTCGTAGCCCACCAACACTGCCGGCTAGCAATGGGACACTCGAACTTACCCCCGACCACCACATTTTAATGTGTTTTAAATTATACCTACCATTCGATAGAGAATTGAAAAGCTGAGTTTGGAAATCTAAAAAACTTATTTTGTCCCTTACGCCAATTTAAATTTCAAATACATAAGACAACCTAGTAAGGTAAATAAGACACCATAGTAACGATATAGTTACTATGGTGTCTTATTTACACAATGAACTGCAATAAAAAATATATTTACCTACATAATTAATTTCACTAAAATATAATGTTCGTAACTATAAATAAATAAATAAATATTAATATATGGGGACATTTCACACAGGGTCACCTGATCCCAAACTAGGCAGACCCTGTAATATGGGTATCAGACAGCTGATATACATACATAAATATATAATATAACATCTTGTCACAAGGCAAAAACAAGTGCTCAGCACACGAATGTTTGCATTGGGCGGGGTTCGAACCCGCGACCCCGAGCTTCGCAGGCAGGTGTACTACCAACTAGGCTACGGGGCCGACGAACTACCTAACTATTACCTATTAGGTATATTGGTGTATCACTTAATGTAATTGGTTGATATTAGTGGGTGGCTAATAAAAGACCCATGAAGCCGAACTGACCGCTAAGCTTAGCCGCCGTAGTAGGTAACCAGTGTTCTATATAATAAGACACTTTCATTGGCGTATCACTTATTGGTGGGTGTTTACCAAAACATCATCCTTTGCACAATCCAAAGCGGGGCGTAAGGCTCATTTGATAAATTGTATACGTTAACAAGACCGTATTTGTAAACACTTTTAGCACAAACTCATCAACTATAATAATTTAATTAAAATAATTAATTTAATTATGTAGTACGTATAAGAACGTAATAAATTATTTCCAGTAATAATTTATTTAAACATTTAGATAAATTCCACTACTCGGATATGAAAAATTATTTTGATTAGTAGACATATTTTAATTTTCTTTTATCTAACGTAGCCGCCTTTGGGACCACTCATGGGCTAGTATTATTTTTTTCCAAAAAAAAAATTTTGTACGTCAATTTCTTGGATTTAGAAAATAGTTATTTCTTTGAAAATGGACAATACATAGCTATCTATAAGTATATCTATTATAATGTAGCTTTTATATGTTAACTATTATCTACATATACGGTATGTAGCAAATACCCGTGCATGAGTAAGTAATAATTTGTCACCGTATGAGATTTTGCCCTTGCCCGTAAGCAACGATCTCTATATACTACTAGATGGAGCGTTCTAAACAATCGCTCTGTTCCACGCAAGTAGCCACAACTCTTTTACATTCAGAATGAAACTTGTGCAGTTACTACGCAGAACATTTAATTATTACTAAATATTGACGCTGCGGGTAAATAGTGTCAATATTGAGTAAATAATTAAATGTTCTGACTAGTAACTGCACAAGTTTCAAAGTGAATATGACAGAGTTGTGGCTGCTTGCGTGGAACAGAGCGATTGTTTGGAACGCTCCATCTAGTAGTACATAGAGATCGTTTCCCGTAAGTAAAAAAAAATATAAGTAAAATTAGTGCAGTAATATTATACAGACGGCTTCTAGGTAAGATCTCCCATTGCCATTCGACATCTTGGATATATAGGCCAACCAAACACACTGCTTGATCCTTCTGTAGGTAAAATAATACCTTCTCTCAACCTTGTACATTTGTACAGTCTAAGCATAACAGAATGTTATAATTTAGACTGTGCAAATTTGACAAGTGTATGTAACTCATTAAAGGCTGGCTGAAGATCAGATAGCCTTTACGACTGAAGATCAGGACTAAAAAGCTAGGTTCCGCTAAATTTCCGAAAATTATTCATGATAATTAACATAAGTATTTTTTTTTAAATACCAATTACCCAGAATTTTTTTTTTACTTGTTTAAAAATATTATTTTGTATGATCATCTGTCAATGAAAGCAAAGAATCACCCAGTCCTATTATTTATTATGCGAGATAGGTGTCGATTTTCCACCAAGTGCTAAGTTACGTGCGGTATAGGTATGTAATTTCAAAGGAATGTTCATTCTAAAATGTCAATGTATTTAAGAGTGTTTTTTAAAGGCATTTAATTTTACCGCATAAATTACATATATAAAATATGTTTTATTTATATTTCAAGAATGAATTCAACATGTCATTACATTAAGTGTGTTTTAAGTAACTTTTGCATTTTAGAAAAGTCTATTTTTTAGGTATTTTTACTTTTTTTTAACATTTTTATCATGTAACTATACAACTATGGAATTTATTTTGTCATCATGGCTGTGCTTCATAAATTTATTTTAAACATTCCCAAAGAAATTCCAAAATATTTGTGTAATCTTTAAATATTTTCTAGAATTTAAGAAAGCTTTGTATGAATTAAGATTATTTTACTAGGTTCTTTTTAAAATTTTGTACATAAAGGGTTTCCAACATACACGAACATTCCAAATGGCTAGTTAGTATTTTAATTAATCCCGTAAATATTAGAATTATTTAAATTTTAGTCAACATTAAGTACATTTTAATTTTATTGAATTGAGCGATTTTCCAAACGGTTATTCATTTTAGTTGCACATACTGCCATTTGATGGCGTTCTATTGATCACAAGTGTCATTGTCAATCGAGACTGGAAAAGTTTTATTTTTTTAGCTCAATTTTATCGCCTTGCTTCACGGGCTTTTGCAAACATTCTCGTATACTTTGACATTTAGTGCTATCGAGGTATTTATAACAACTATTCCATTTAAAAGAGCTACTTGAAGATCGCTCATTGTTTTGGTTAAGTTATTTATTTTTAGCACCAAAATGAATATAAACTACTGGCGTCAGGTAAAACTGAACGACTATATTACGTCGTCGCATCTGTATACATTATACAAGTGTTTAGAGACGCGTAAACAGAACTTAAGCGTCAGTGCATTTTAAATATATTTTTTAATGATTTTTATTATATGTATAATTAAGTTTAAATTATACTAGAATAGATTTAAGTACGTGTAACAGTGTTATATGTGTCGATATGTCTGTTACGCGCTTAGCTATGTTTTACTGACACAATATGACAATAAATTATGTAAGAAATCAATGTTGTCTTATTTATAATAATATAATAATATGTCAGACATTCACACCAATTATCCAGTCCCAAATTAGGCGGAGCCTGTGTTATGGTTGCTAGATAAACATACTTAAATATATAAACATCCAAGACTTGGGTACAAACATTCATATTCATCATACGAACATTTGCCCCTAGCGGGATTCGAACCCGCAACCTCCGGCGTGGCCGTCCGAGTACTACCCGTTCCGCCACGTTCAATAAAAAAATAATGAATTATTGGAAATCTGGCAAATGAGTATAATGAGGATCAACGAGTGTTATTGTTTTGAATATAGTATTGTAGAACATGAAAAATCCTAAATATTGGTGTACTTAATTATTTTTGTCATACGACCTAAAATGAGCTTACAGCAATCAAATGAATGCAATTGTTTAATACTTAATAACTTTGTAACAGGTACTGGTCCGACTTCAATAATTTAAAGAGTTAAATAATTATCAAGTCATAATAAACGCCGTACAGTACAGATTGAACGAATATTCTGTAGCTTTCTGATCCTCATATAATATTTTTCTTAGAGATACGAAATGGTTTTAATCTGTCGCGCGCGTAACATCCATGAAACAAAAACCAAACGAAAATCGCTTCTCTTTGGTTTTTGTTTATACTCACGGGTTTCTCGATAATCAGAGAACGTACGAGCGTGGCGCGAAAAATGAGAGAACGTTAGTGATGGAATAACCAAACGCAAAGTTTTTTACTTTGACTGAGTTGCCTCCTGTCAATAGATGTCACTCGCTCGAGCTGAAACTTTCCGCTTCCCTATAATTATAAAACTGGCTTTTGGCCATAGACTTATTAAATCCATGGCTTTGGCTGATGAGGTGAGGTACAAAGAGAATATAACTAGTACCTAGGTGACTACAAAATTAAATAATCCCATACAAAATTCTTGAAAAAAATCAAAATCAAACTATTTATTTTCAAAATTGGAATACATTATTCTCTTTTTGACGTCAAATTCTGCCTAAAACTACTCCGCTTCCACCTGTATAACCGAATCAACACATAATCCGTCTGGTTATGAGTACAATTTTGGGTTTCAGTGCTCTTCCTGATTTGGACGGACTAGGCCGCCATTAAAAACTCTGTCCATTTCATACATCGGTTTTTACTACCTACTGAGTTGCGCCAGCCTGTGAGGTAGTCCAAAGATGATATAAAAGGTATTGTTGTTCTGTGTAAAAGGTAGTCGATTGATGTGAGGCTTGGGCTGACGGTTTTCAAACCAATGACATAATATCTCAGAAAAACGAATATAGCATATTCGTCTTTCTGAGCATTATATCCTCTTTGCCAATGCCCTTAATAAATTAAAAAAAAATCATTGATCTGATAATCAAAGACGGGACTCCATATTAGCCATTGGCCATAGATTTAGCACCACTTTCAATACCAACATAGCAAAAATTGAGGCGTCCAAAATACGTCATACCAACATAATGACAATAATAGTGATGGCCGTATCTACTACCGGATTTAATCGATATCGATAAATTATTTTCAGGGGTGTCGTAGGTTCCATTAATAGCAAATATTGTATTTCTAACAGTGACACAAGAAATAAAACAAGATGATTTGTGATATTAGTGATATTTATTTTGCAAGCCGCCACCTTCAAACGACTTTTCTTTTTAATCTTTGGGGTGAAAATGGTCACCACAAACATATTTTATCTCGTGGAGTTTCTCAATTGGAATGTAGGCCCAGTCTTCTTTTCCAATAATGTTCACCCATTGTCTGCATCTGATTGTGCAATGGGACAAATATGTTAATCATGTACTCACCGGTCTTTATACAAAGGGAATCTCGTCTTAAATTTCCATTTCTTGTCATTTAACCGGCTATCTCTTTTTTCCCAAATTTCACACGTTATGCACCAATCGGTTCCTTTTTTTTTTTGCTGATCACATGGAAATAGTCTCAACATTCACAAAAAACAAACTACACAACATTAATGAGAAATCTTGAAAAAATGGCTAGCAAACCAGAATTTAGCACACAAATAATTACATGTGCCGCCATGCATGACAGTCTGGAAAAAAGAGAAAGCATAACAAGAAGTGAGATGGCATGTGTCCGCCATAAAATGAATGCTAAATTCGTAAAAAAAATTCAATGTTCCTATTGCGTGAGACTGGTGATAATTTGCGTGTGTTTTTCATTTAAAATATTTGAATGTTTTAAATGTGGTTTTAATTCGAAAAGTAGGTACAATAAACATGGTGAAATTCGGTAAAAACAAGTTTAAAGCTCTTAACAGAATGGCTAAAAAGCAGAAAACTGCCACCAACAACACCACAAACAAGGTTTTGAAGAAGAAACTAAATGCTGAGAAAAAGCTGTCCTTCCAAAAGGAAGTTTTAATAAAAGAAGCTGCCTCTGGTGATAATTCACTAGTTCAAAACGTTTCAGCAAAGAAAATCCAGCTGGATGAGCTATTTAAGGACGATGTAAAGAAAAAACACAAACCTGAAAATACAACTGCAAAACCTAAAGTGAAATCTGTAGAAAGGCACAAAAAACGACAGAAAACTCAAATTAATGATACGAAATTATTATTAAGTTTATTGAAGAAGAAATAGGCTAATTTATCTGTATTTTTTTACATTTGTAAATATTATAAAATATGAGCATTTATAATACTGTTTTCATAGCTTTCTCTAACCTTTTTCTTCTAAAATTGCACCATTTAGTTTGATTTGAGAGAAATATCAGATATGATCATTTTGGTGCTGAGCCTTTTGCTGTTATTAAAAGCCTGTGTTGCCCCACTGCTGGGCAAAGACCTGCCCTACTTTCGGCTTTTTGCTATTACTAATACTCCAACAATCTCTTATTTACTACCAGATGGAGCGTTCTAAACAATTGCTCTGTTCCACGCAAGTAGCCACAACTCTTTCACATTGACAATGAAACTTGTGCAGTTACTACTCAGAAAATTTAATTATTTACTAAATATTTTCATTATTTAGCTTGACAAATGAGGAATGAAATCTCTACCACTTTTTTTTGGGTAATAAGTAATTAATGTGCAGTTATCACTTAATAAATAATATGCAAAGTGGCGATACATCGTATCTGCCTATCCCTCTGGGACTAAGATGTACCTAATCATCATGTTTGTTGTTATCTACTCCAAATAGTTTCCTTAAATGAGCAAAATTATCCTAGTGTGAAAGACTAAAAACTTGTGTCATGCTATCATCATTTCCATGGCTAGCTTTATCACTTATCAATATCATACCAATCAGCGCCTTTCATTGTAATAACTGCTTAGTTTTTGCATATTTTTTAAAAATCATCATCTTCATATCAGCCCTTAGACGTCCACTGCTGGACATAGGCCTTCCCCAATGAACACCACCTCGCCCTGTCCTCCGCATTCAGCCGCCGCTTCCGGACACCTTCAGGATGTCGGTCCACCTGGCGGCGGGGCGTCCCACTCTGCGCGTGCCGATCCGCGGTCTCCACTCCAATGCCACATCAGCTTTCCATCAAGACCGAACCTTCGGTATTCGTCGTATCTCATCATTGCGAACCTTCAAAGAAACCCTCAGCATAGCTCTCTCCATAGCTCGCCGAGCGACCTCAACCTGTCTACTGATTTTAATGTCCTTCCTGACTTTTTAAAAAATGAGTGCAAAATCATGATTCATATTTACAATTTTTGTCAGATATTCTGGCATGGCTAAACCCTCTATAACTTTTAAATGGCGGACAGACTAAATCTAGTTTATTGCTACTAAATTCGACTTATTTTCTGGCATCTATTCAGAAATGCAATCCATGGCGGTGGCATGCCAGGATAAGGCAAACCAAACATAGAGTAGACTAGTGTCAATGTAAAAGTTGTAGTTATAATAAAAGCTTGTGATGATTTAATAACGCTATTTATTTGATTATAAGACATATAAGATACAAGGTTAACTTCAACTTATGGTCATACAATTATACTTTGGCATATTATGTGTATGACAATGGTTGTATGTATTAAATAATAACTTTTGTTCTGTTATTTTTGGCTTAGTTTTGAAAAATAGAGCTGTCTGTATGTACGCAAGCAAGATCTTTAAACCGGGTGATATTTATGTTTACAATCTTTCCCACATTCTGATTACTAATTTAGCTTGGGAAAAATTGTCCCAGAGAAATAAGAATCCAATAAAATAATATCCCTTTTTTAAGAATTCTGCTAAAGTTAAGGACACCTAGATGGTCCAGCCGGTGAATCACTGTATTTATCCTAATCAGTAATCACAGAACAAAAGTTAATTACTTTTGATAAAACAAAAAATCTAAAATTCACGATTATACAATGTTATTAAGAATGGACTGGAAAATATTAAATTCTAATAACCTACTTCTACTTACCTATCTGTGCTTCTACTAGAATCTACCAACTATAATAGATACTTAAGATTATAGAACTTAGAATAAACATATGTTAATTTTTCTTAAGCCTATCTCACGTCAAGTATAGGTTTAATAAAAATTAAATTGTCATTTTTAGTTATTTTGTTAATATCCAAGGCCAGTCAGATTGTGATCCAAAAACAGGCATAGATGACCATGCTTCAGCGATGAAACCGCGAAGAGTAATTTCACGTGTAAAGATTGAAACTAAAGTAAGCGAAAGAGGTGGGTTAGTCAAACTAAATAGTTATACTGTTAGTTCTATGACAGAACGGTAGGAACAAAACTTGACGCTCTTCCTGCCTACCCCGTCAGGGATATATTATATTATATTTTATATATTTTATTTATTAGGTTACCAACAGGATGTACATCAATTGTTGCTTAACGGAAACTTACATTTGTACATTGGCCAGATGCCACCCCAATTATAGGCAACGACAGCATGCCTAATTTAGCATTAGGATATGAATGTGTGTTCATTATAGCCTTCCGCCTGAGACAACTCATATAACAGACTTCTTTAATGGAAACAGTCCACAAAATTTCTTGTTTAAAATCCCCATTAATGAAATGAAACGAATTAAAATTAAATGAATTAAAAAGAAATTAGGGTAGACTTTGGGAAATTCGTGGACAATCTTACTACAGTTAATTGAGAGCTGTTTTTGAATCTCAGTCCTACTACTCTTCAACTTACAAATTAAACTCACGTGTTAATTTGACTCGTATTTTGTTTCTACAATTTAATCACAAATTACGTTTTAGTTTCCTAGATTTAACATAATCGTATATTCCATTCCAAATCAGTTGTCATACGAAAACAAATGTTATTTGCATCTCGGCAACATGTACAAAGGCACACTAACAGCAAAAATTACGTTTTTGCAGTCCACTTTGGAACATATCTATTATTTTTTTTTTCTAAACAAAAAAATTCTTTTCCGTATCAATGGAATGGAAGGTGGCGGAGTTTCTAGCATGTGCATGCAAAAGTCTATGTCCAGCAGTGGACAGGCGTGAGATGAATCGTTTTAAAATGTGGAAACAAATTACCACTGAACTTTTGTATAACCACGTAGTTAATGGTGTGTGACCGACATCTGAGTTGAGATTAAAAAAAATATACAGTGATTTAGTCGCCAATAATCGAAAAGACTTTGCAATTAATTTCGAGCTGTTAAAGAAGTTTCGCATATAACTTTATGGACAATTAAAAAGGATACTAAGTTTTGCAGTACCTATTTAAATTACATTACAGTACAAAGTTCAAACTAATCTACGTCTATCTACACTACAACTAAATATTAGAGAGAAAAGGTTCATTTATTATACTTTGCCGTAAGACCGGAAGTCACGTGGATTCAACAAGTGTAAACAAGTCAGATATAATGACATAATTCAGTCGATAAGAGTGTAATATATTTTACGCAAATGCAATTGATTGAATTGAAATATGGTTAGTATCCTTTACATAATTTTTATCAATCCTAAATTCGACTTTTTCGTGTCCTGCTTATGTGTGTAAAGTTGCATTAGAATCGGCCCTTGCATTTACACGCAGGTAACACCTTCAGTATAGTTGGCGGCACGTAGCATGAGCACACGTACAAATTACAGCTCAAGTTACATGCCGCATACTATAATTAGTTACAGGGGCATTTAGTATAGACTACTGAAAACTATGTTAGTCACTTTACGTATTAACTACCAAGTAACTGAATTGAAAACGTTTAGAATATAACTTTTGAAAACTCAATATTATTACTTTCCATATAAGCCGCACCGATGGGAATATAATAAAATAAGATTGTGTGTCGGTAAGTTCCACATTTAAAAAATTGCACTAGTTGTCCAGCTAATCCGAAAAGATGTGTAGTGTGTAGTGTAAATATATACTGCAGAATCAAATTTTATAACAAAATGTAATTGAACTTAATAATTAGCAAATCATATTTATAAAAAATACGCTTGTGCTATTAGCCATACCAATAAAATTATAGACTCTAACTAAATGTTTACGCCAGCTAAATTTCAAACTAGTGCAAAAGTTCCTATTTATAGTAAGTTCCTAATCTATTCTGATTGTATAAAGTATTGCAAATATTTAATTTCAAGATGGGTTCACAACGCAACAGTATGACAGCGCAATGCATTTGGTTCCAAGATGACCGGCGATGAAAGCGTGCCAATGTGCTGCGTTTTGAATCCAGCTTTATACAATGAAAAAAATGTGAGTGTTGTGTTATAGCTGAAGTTGTATAACGCGAGCAGTTTAAGGAATGGATCTGAACGAAATATAGAATTATGTAGATAGCATACAGTTTAATTACATTCATTCATGCTAGAGCGCGAGATAAAAAAGTCCAATATCATAAATGAGTAGAGGCGGGATAAAGGTACAGACTTGGCACTTTAGCTCGGACACCCAAAGAATAGTCTAACAGTCTTGAGTAAGATCCCGTCCCACTAAGGGATGCTGAGCCAATGGAAAATAGTGATGTCCGACTAGACGGCAAAAGAGTCGATTACACACGGAGATTAATATTGTGAGAGGATTCGATGATTGTTTTAAAAAAAAGCACGGTGAGTAGTAATACTCCCTTACAGTTGGCTTGGCAAATGTTTGAAATAGGCCGTGTGTATTTAATGGGTACAACGTTGTACGTTGGTAAAATGTATTGTGTGATAAATCATATTGGATGTTTGTATATGATCGGTGAGACAGACTACTCTGCCAAAACCTTACACACACATCTAATGAAAAATTGGAAGCGAATGATAATTATGATTTTATTAATTCAAATCCATTCTTTATTCTCGCGCAATTTTGTGCCAATGTTTAATAGCGCCTGCCACGGCCTCTGCCTCTACCGCGCGGGGTGCCCCGGGGCGAAGGCTTGGCCCTCTCTACTGGGGGCGGAGTGGGCGCCTTTGGCGGCGGAGTGGGCTCCTTGGGCGGCGGAGTGGGTTCCTTCTGAGCCTCTGGCTCTTGTGCTTCTTCGTCTATCTTCTCTTCTGGAATGCAAAAAGAAAGGTTGAAAAAATTTAAACGAGTCAAAGATACTGTGGATCCACGCTCGATACAAACATGGGATGCTAAAGTACATGACGTCAACCCAAAATAGCCAGCCATTATTTTATAAATATTTTAAATGTAAATTATTTATGCTACAGATTTCCTTTAGAACTCTTTGATACACATATAAGTAGGTATGTAAACTAACAATACCTTTTTAGGTTTCAGTCAAAAAAGGATACTGAGTATGTAAAGATAATGTACCGAATATGTGCTATTTTGTACCCGAAATTCAGAAATTGTGCTCCAGACGTTTACAAGGTTAGTGGCTTAGCTGCTATAACGTCACTACAGCTGAACCACGAAAATGTCTACAAAAGCGACCAGAAGTCGGTTAACACGAAAACGTAATAACGTATAATCTCGAACACTATGGAACCTTTTTAAAAATCTGTTTATGCAAAAAAACGCTCTGCCCGCATTGGCGTGGAATTTCCTATATAATCGCATATCATGATCATACATCCTGGTCGTAAGGCGTAGAGAAGACCGAGCCATTATAAAAAAAAGGAAATAAATGTATAACATCTTAACCTACGACAAAACATTAGACAACACCAATCATGCAGATCGCACGTGGTTATTTTATTGTAGTCCGGCTCCGGTACCCACCTCCGTCCGCCTGCTGCTCGTCGTTGAGGATCTCGTCCACGGAGTGCTCCCAGTCCTCGAGCTCGTCCGCGGCTGGCATGTCCACGTCTCCGTCTCCGCCTTCGCCCTCACCCAGGATCTCAGCTTCCTCGGCTTCACTCGGCTCCTCTGTCGAGAAAACCACCAGTCAATCAATTGATTATTCATTGTGAGCGCTTCCTTTTATTTTTACGTTATTGTTTAGTTACACATTCTAAGAGGCTAAACATATCTCAGAGCCTGTAGAGAGGACAGCGAAACGATGAAGCACCTGCTGTGTGAATGCAATACATTAGCTGCAAGGCGAATGAGTGTCCTGGGTGTGGCTTACCCTGAATCCAACGACTACAGGTTTCTGCCCCTTAGCTGCACAATAGATTTTATGCAGCGAACTGTGGGGAACGGAAGCACAGTATAGACAAAGAGGTTGACACAAAAGATCCCACAGGGTCGACGTGTCGCCGGGGACACCTGGCCCCTTATCATAAGCTATTATATATACACAAACTATTATTCCAGATCAGAAAGACGTAAGATAGGGAGGTGTAATTTCATAGAAACTTGCACTGGAGGTCGTGGGTTTGATTGCAAATACGAGGGGCGTTCAAAATATTCTCGGTATTGATATCTTACAACCTCTTTTTGAATTTGTTTTGTTACTGGCTGCTAAGGTTCATTCGTTGACTAAAAAAAAAGTATAATTCAAACCGAGATGTTCTTTTGTTTTTCTGCAATTTCTGAACAAACATGAATACTATAAGTGAATTAACAATGTTAACGAAATTAGAACATCGTTCCGTCATAAAATTCTTGACAAAACAGGGTAAAAATCAAAAAACCATAAAAGAGGAAATGGATTGTGTTTACCGTGAGTCTGCTCCTTCTTTATCTACCATTCAAAAGTGGTCAAGCGAATTCAAATGTGGCAGGGAGAGTATTAAAGATGACCCTAGATCTGGCCGGCCTGTAGTAGCTACTTCACAAGAAAATATTGATCAGGTGGAAAACCTTATATTGGAAGATGGTCGAGTGAAGATAAAATCAATAGCTCAAGTAACCAATCTTTCTATTGGTACCGTACATGATATTATCCATGACCATCTTAATATGTCAAAAGTGAGTGCAAGATGGGTTCCGCGAATGCTGACTCGGCTTCAAAAAGATATGCGTGCAGCTTGTTGTTCCGATTTTATTGACCTGTGTGGCGAAAATCCTGATGAGGTGCTGCAAAAGATAGTTACTGGAGATGAAACCTGGGTTCATCATTATGACCCAGAGAGTAAACAGGAGTCCATGCAGTGGCACATTAAGGGTTCAGCTCATCCCAAGAAGTTCAAGGTCGTCCCTTCCGCTGGCAAGGTTATGGCAACAATATTTTGGGATTGTGAAGGAGTATTGTTAATCGATTATAAAGAAAAAGGTGTAAATATCACAGGACAGTACTACGCAAACATTCTACGTCAATTAAGGGATGCAATCAAAGAAAAGAGGCGAGGAAAGTTAACCAAAGGTGTTCTGCTTCTGCATGACAACGCCCCTGTCCATACTGCTCATATTGCCAATGCAGCTATTGCTGAATGTGGGTTTGGAACTATAACTCATCCACCGTATAGTCCGGACTTAGCCCCCAGCGACTTCTTTTTGTTCCCCAATCTCAAAAAGGATCTGCGTGGAAATCGATTTTCTGACGATGAAGCGTTGAAGGCGGCAGTGGACGAGCATTTTTACACCAAGGATAAAAAATATTATTATGAGGGATTAAAAAAAATAATTGATCGATCTTTTAAGTGTATTATATGTTAATGGGGGGGGGGGGGGGAGTATATTGAAAAATAAAAATATCAAACTTTTCGTACTTGTTTGTCTTCATTCGAATACCGAGAATATTTTGAACGCCCCTCGTATCAAGATATAATCTGTACAATTTGGTCTCAGGACTAGGTAGCAGAACCATAATTATTATGGCGGCTAAACTGAGCAAATTTTTCGCCGTTATGGTCGTTTTAGTACCCACCCACTAATCATCAGATATGATATTTCAGTGTTCAATTTATATGTTTCTTATGTTTTTCTATGTGCTAAACTAGCCCGAAATAAATACTATTCCATATAACCTACGCACACAGGTGCGTGCAAAGGAGAATGCCCAAAAGTGGGCCTAAGATGCGTCTTCACCATTCATGTACCAAAAATATTGGTCTGAATTATGAATTCCTTCAAATTTTTTTTAAAGCCAATGGAATAGGGAGTTTAAAAATAACATATAATATAAACGTTGATTGATATCCGCCGGTCGACCGGCATCTTTTCAACTAGAGTAGTGAAAGCAGAATTAAAATCGATATATAGTTATAATCGATATTTGTCAACAATATTTGATAATACCTTTCAGTTACTAGCGCGATAATCCACCCATCATATTTTTCATTTACTGACTGGAAATACACTATTTGTACTGATTTAAAGTGATACACACGTTCTTAAAAGATATTTATGAAAGTATTGTTACGTAACCGAAATATCGATTATTCAATTTGTTAAATCGATGTAGTTGAACCTCACTATTGATATGCACTATGGTTTCGTACTGTGACGTCATATCCGATATGATTTCAACACTTGTTTTGGTCAGTTTGTTTACATTGTGTATTTGGGTGACAAAATCTATTTTAACGAGCCTAATGTAGTGTCGAATGCAATATACCGTCGTCGACTAATAACAACACTATGACATCAATATCTGGAGCGGTTAATCGTGGCTATATACCCACGGTTTTGTGAAAACTGCATGCCAACGAAGATTTTATTCCAAGTAAGATTATTAAATTTTCCCACTAAATATTTAAACGATTTTCTTTTTATAATGATCCTGAGTATTTTGCCTGTATTGTGACGACAATTTGATCCAGACGCAAGGTTAAAAGTTCAAGGGCAAACTCCCATACAATTTTGGTCATTCTCCTTTGCGTTCACAATCATCGTGCCATAATATACTATCATGGATGCCTGGGTATGTTTTGATGACACCTTGTCTTTCACTTGACCCTGAATGACCAGTCGTGCATACGATACACAGACAAAAATACCTTTAACAGTGTCGTCCTCAGCGTGCCCGTTCTCCGCCTGCTCCCCCTCGCCCTCCCCCTCGCCGTCCCCGGGCGCGGTCTTGCGCCGCTTCCAGTTGCCCATCTCCTCAGAGTTAATGGCCCTCTTCTGGGTGTCCTGGTTTTGTTGCTGCTATAAGAGAGGCAAAGGAACATTGTAATAAACGCTTTATTGTACCACAGAATACGTAATATGATAATGATACTTGCAGGTTCGTAAGAAAGCTTGTTCATTTTCTCATAAACGTAATAACAAAATTATCTTACGCGCATGGACGACAGTCAATGTTATGCTGAACCGCTAAATCATGCAACACTGAGTCGCACGCGATTCGCCTAAATGCCCCGGCAATCGGAGCCGCGCCGCGTACTTTATTTTTATACCTAAAGTGCGGAGTGAGAGAGGCCTGATAGTACAATAATTAACAAAAATAAGAATAAATTGTGTAGAAAGGCAAATTTATCTTACTTCCATCCCAAGAGAAGAAGTAACTAGTATAATACGTTTAGTATCAAATTTTACAAAATAGTACAAATATACAGTCCAGCAAAGACGGACTTGTACAAAGTTGTCTGTCTTTCATTAGAATCGAACCCACGGCCTCTGGCGCTCGAGTTCCACGACCCAGCCACTAGGCCAACGAGGCGGACATCATCACCAGCCGAAATACGTCCACCGCTGAACACGAGCCTCCCCAATAGAATGACACTTGGTGGGCTGCCCATTGGGGGATGAGGCGAATAATCCTACTAATATTATAAATGCGAGAGTTTGGATGTTTGTTACTCAATCACGCTTCAACCACTGGACGGATCGGGATGAAACTTGGCACACATATAGGTTAGGACCTGGAATAGGACATAGGATAGTTTTTATACCGAAAAAACATCTCATTTTTAATAATTTGTGAAGTCCACGCGGACGAAGTCGCGGGCAACAGGTAGTGGTAAGCATATGCACCTGGCTGAGGCCCGACTTGTCGCCCACCAGCCTCAGGAACAGCTGGTGGTGGCGCCACGTGCGCAGGTGCACCTCGGCCGTCTCGTCGCTGTCCAGCAGCTTGTGGCACAGCTTGCACTGCACGCACCGGAAGTCCTCCAGGAACGACCGCCCCACGCCGCGCTCGGTGCTGCAAACAAGTAAACGAATAATCATACATACATAAGTGAGCATTACGCTTTGGTCCCATAATGGTAGGCAGTACGATGAGTTGCCACATTGCGCGATCCTGACAAACGTTGCAAAGCGACGTTCTTTTGCTTGTTTTTCGCCCCGTGATATCGCTTGATATGATGCGTGATGAACAACATCGCCGTCTCAATCAAGTTACAATTTGCAAAGCGACGTTCCTTCGTTTGTTTTTCGCCCCGTGATATCGCTTGATGTGATGCGTGACGAACAACATCGCCGTCTTAATCAAGTTACAATAGGTCTTATATTTCATTACAATTACAATAGTTCTTATATTATATTTGCACGTGTTGTATTTTTATTGGCGATATTTTTTTAAAGTTTCAAGTGGGAATCCTAAAGCATACCTATAGGAGGGCAATTGCTCCTGCGTGATGCCCGTGATGTCGTCGCCCTCCTTGTAGTCCAGCACGGTGTTCTCCGCGTCGACATGATCCGGCTTCTTCTCCTCGGGTTCCTGCTTGACGGCGACCTCGCCCTCGGTCGCTTCGCCTTCGCCATCCTCCTTCTTCACGACTACATCCTGAGAAATCGTTTATGTGTTCATTACCCGTAACTAATATTATGTTGTTAAACTGGCGAAGGCATTGAAGCTAAAAACTGCATTTAACCAACTAAAGGGAGGGAACCCTGAGAAGTACAGTAGGCCACACGACTAAATATATCATCTGTCATATTTGCAGACTAAAATGGACCTTGATATTACGTAAAATTAAGGTTAATTTAAGACTGCACAGTTTGATGGCGGCAACACACGTCACAACGTTTACCGAACATACTCGAAACAGACTACATCTGTATGGCCATCGTTTCCTTTTCAGTCCTTCAGAGAAGTATGACTATCCAGATTTGGTCGATTTCGCTAAGCTCCGGCAGATGTCGCGATATGTATTGTATTGGTCCTCCACAAGGGAGAATTGTGGTTTTACTGACATGAGTATGGATGAAAGAGGCTTGGAGTTTGGAAGCCCCTGTGTTTTGCGATTCATCAGACAATGCAGAGGTTTCAACCCTTGCTACTTGCATGTGTACTGAGTAAATATCACCTTCACATATGTCACGACCGAGTCAGTCTCGCTGCCTGCACCCAAGCGTGGTGATTATGCCCTAACGGACAGCCCACCAAAAGCGTAATTCTATTGGGGAGGCTTATGTTCAGCAGTGGAATGTCGGCTGATGTTGAGTGAGATTACCTGGCTCTCGCCCTCCTTGGGCTCGGCCGGCCCCTCCGCCTTGTCCGGCTGCGGCTCCTCCCGGCGGCGCCGCACGCGGTCGTCGCGCACGTACGACTGCTCCATGCTCAGCGTGCAGATCACCATTACTGAAAATAAATAGGTAACTTTTGGTCCCTTGGGTCAAATTACACGAAAGTCTAGTCTGTCGGGCGGTCGGTATGTCTAATTCCCGATAGTCCATTTCAAGAAAAACAAACTCCACCAGTCATAGATATAATTTCCACCAAGTAGAGTGCAGGATTGCCTCGGGTTGAGTAGGCGACTCGAATGCGGGGGGCGGCGAACCGGGTGTGGTGGCGTTCATTGGGGAAGGCCTATGTCCAGCAGTGGACGTCTAAGGGCTGATATGATGATGAGGAGACGAACTCACCTTCAGGTTTCGGCTTGGCGATAACATCCTGCTTATCCTGCATGTTCTTGAGATGCTCCGATGACAGTCTAGAGAAAAATACAAATAATTATGTTTTTACATTGGTCACGAACTATAAACCATTGCCAATTCACATAAGTTGTACCTTAGCATCCACACTAAGGAGTGTGATTTTTAAAATAAATAAAAAATATTGTTTTTGTATTTAGCGTGTTTTTTTCTTAAAACCTAATTTTTTATCCACATATTACAGAACAATAAATCAAAGCAATAATTTAATGTTATGACTAATTCGGCAACCGGCGCCGGCAACCGAATCAGTGACCGGCGCCGGCAGCGGAGGCACTCCCGAAATATTAATAATCTACTATATATTTTAAACGACAGAAGAGATGTAATTTCTTGTTATGTGGAGCACAAATTCAGGTACTTATGAATCATTGAATGAAATATTTATTTACTAGAATATGGTAAAAATAATATGGTACATAATCACATATTCTGCCATCCATGGCGTGCTACTTTTATTTTTATATTATACTAGCTGTGCCCGCGGCTCCGCTCGCGTGGACTACAGGATCCGCTCCCATTCCCACTTCCGCTCCCATTCCCACTTCCGCTCCCTATCCCACTTCCACTCAGACTTTAAATCCCGGTCCAAGTCCAGGACCAGTGCAGGTCCAGTGCAGGTCCAGTGCAGGTCCAGTGCAGGTCCAGGTCCAGGTCCAGGTCCAGGTCCAGATCCAGGTCCAGGTCCAGGTCCAGGTCCAGGTCCAGGTCCAGGTCCAGGTCCAGGTCAGGTCCAGGTCCAGGTCCAGGTACAGGGCCAGGTGCAGGTCCAGGTCCAGGTCCAGGTCCAGGTCCAGGTCCATGTCCAGGTCCAGGTCCAGGTCCAGTTCCAGACCTAGGCCAGGTCCAGATCCTCAACCCTCCCCTCAACACTCCTCTCAACCCTTCCCTCAACCCTCCCCTCAAAACCTCTTTTCCTCGTCTCTCCAAATGTAGTCCTCGTAACTAATCCATCGCAATCCAAATTCCGATCAACATTACTTTGTTGCATACGTATACCACAAATTCATCGTCATCTAGTAACTCAAACACTCACATTACATTGGTACCATACCCGCTCCCGCTACCGCTCACGAATTCAGTCGAACATTTACACCCTACACACTTCGCAGTGTATGCAAGTTTTCGGAAACTATAAATTCTCATAACTTTTGATTGACTGCACCGATTGCAATGAAATAAAGCCTATATGTTACACCAAATTAAGCCCCATGTTTCTGTGAAAAGTCCATTAAAATCCGATCAGTAGTTTTTAAGTGATGCGTGCACAAACTCACAGACAAACAGACAAACAGACAAACAGACAAAAATTTCAAAAATGATCGAAATGTGTTCTGTTGCTTATCCTTAGACCCCCCAATTTTTTTTTTGCAAATATCTTCAATGTACAGACACGCGAAGTTTACGATTTTATTTATAAGATTTTGTACGTTTACAGAATTTTGATATCATTTGTATATTTCATTCCAGATTAATAGTCCTATGAAAACCAACGCTATTTACGTCTCGGTAACATATACATGAAAGGGTCACCAGCAGCAAAAACAGGTTTGTATTACCATGTAAACTTTGCAGTCCACTTAGGAACACCATCTATTGTGTATTTTGTTTTCGAGACGCAAATGCGTTTGTTTTCATAGGACTATTAATCTGGAATGAAATATAGTTATCGAGATATAGCCGTAGCTCTGCTGCACTGACCTAATTTTGGCCGAGTCACAAACACAATCGAATATCTTGAAAACGGTAAAGGTATGTGATGTAAATTTTGAATAGATGGAGCACAAATTCAGGTACAGCTTTTGTACTTTCACAGAGTTTTGACATCTTCTGAAGTTTCTGAGATATGACCTGCTGTAGAGACTCATTTTCAAGAGCCACCAATCAACCCCTATAACTTATAAATTCTAGTTTTCGAGTACAAAATAGTACATTTCAGTAAAAAAAAAAATTGCATATTCAGATTTCAAACCAGAGACTGTGGCTCTGCCAAAATATGAATTTTTAAAGTTTGTGTAGATAATTTTGAGTGACCTTCTATAGATGGCCATAGGCTGTCGGTCGTTGCAGTTCTAAGCCCCTCACCAGTAGCGCTGCTGCAGGTATTTACCTGTGCTCGTCGAGCTCAATCCTCGTCGGCATCTCCTTGTGGCAGCTAGTGCAGGTTGGATGCAGATACTTCTTCAGCTTGCGATGCCCCACGGTGGTGCGATGGAGCGCCCCGTCCGCTGCGTACATGTCGCACATCGCGCAGTAGAAGTCCCGCGCCGGCTGCTGGCCGGTCTTGCGCGTGCGCCGCATCTCGCGGATCTACGCAATGTTACCACGTGTAAACATAAACGAAAATCCTTCACCGCCTCATAATAAATCCTATCTATGAGTTTGTTACCGTTTTCCGTTTACTATTTAATCGATCTTACAAAATATTGCACATGTCATTGAGATGAACATAGACTAATTTTTACCATGGGGAAAACTGTTCCCCTTCTTTAGTACTATGCAAACTCACAAATAAACAGACCAGACATACAGAATCAACTTGAAAAAAGTTCTGTCCCTAGTGGGAATCGAACCCACGACCTCAGGCACTCGAGTGGAAAGACTAGGCCAATGAGGCGGTATAATTGGAAGAATTAACAAGATGGCTGCCCGCAATAAAATCGTGTCAATGTGTTGTATTATGAATCCACATGTAAGCACACAGCAGAAAGTTTATAAAGAATGAAACATGCAACGCTATTAGAAGAGAGCAAGCGATAGGGAAGCTATACATCAACGATCTCTATATACTACTAGATGGAGCGTTCCAAACAATCGCTCTGTTCCACGCAAGTAGCCACAACTCTTTCACATTCACAATGAAACTTGTGCAGTTACTATGCAGAACATTTAATTATTACTAAATATTGACGCTGCGGGTAAATAGTGTCAATATTGAGTAAATAATTAAATGTTCTGAGTAGTAACTGCACAAGTTTCTAAGTGAATATGACAGAGTTGTGGCTACTTGCGTGGAACAGAGCGATTGTTTGGAACGCTCTATCTGGTAGTACAGAGATCGTTGCTATACATAGATGAATTCTTACAACGCATGCAAAAGTAACGCCACAACATGTCAAAGCCGGATTGTATAATTAGTCGTTTTACAAAAAAGCTCAAGCCGCTTTATATCCCAGAGCCGTTGTCTATTACGGCTGATTAATCGATATTTCCAAAATCTCCGATATTGCCAACAAAAATTTGGGTCTATTTTGTTTTTATCAAAATCGAATCATCACATCTCAAAACTCTAAAATCTTAAAATTTTGTGAGCATACGAATCAGTATATGACTCGTTTTGATAAAAACAAAATTGACCCAAATTTTTGTTGGCGTAGTGTTCATAATGTTCAAGTCGTTGCGATACGTTCAACAATATGGCAGTCCACATTTAGCCGTGTGGTTGCCGGCTTAGAACAGAGCCCACCTATCTTCCCGTGGGTGTAGTCAAGGCGACTGAGGGACTGCACGAGAAGTGTTCCCCTGTGTATAATAAGATTATCTTATGTTAGCCAGCTATGGTCTTCTGTTAGAATGTGTGTAGGCCTAACGTGTACCGTTGTATCGTTGAACATAACGCAACTATAATTTGTAAAAAATTAGGCTGCAACATTAACTTCAAACTAGTATTCGCTGTGAGTATTTGAAAATAAGCGATTCAATTATCAACTTATATTAGCTTGATGATTATCCCCACCAATTCTGCCAATGAGGCGGTCATAAGCTGTAAAACTAAAAACCACATTGATGTTTAACTAGACTACCGGTAACTACTAATGCTCTACCTACTTTAGGGCCGGACAAACATATTGGTAGTTAGTAGTGGAATAATAAGGTTTAAAATACGTGTTTAATCTAAGCAGCAACAGCAAGAGATCGCGTACGATCGCATCGATTCAGCTTCCGCCTTTCGTATCCGCCATAGATCCATCCCTAAACAGACCAAGGTTCATGCAACTGCGTGGAATATCGGAAACTCAACCAGGTTATAGACATCGCAATGGAAGGTGGCGCCACCGGCACCGACAAAATGAGCATGTGTGACTAGACGCTCGCTCGACACGACCTTAACAAAAACACATTCTGTCTCGCTCGCGCGCTGTGTATGCGCACAGGAATGAGCGCGACAGACACTACTGTCAATCTAAGTACTGTGTTAGCGCCAACTCTTATTGTGAGATCTGCAGACGTACTCCGAAAGTATTTCTGCTAATACCCGTCGAACTTAAAAACCAATTTGGACTCTCTAACGAGACAAGTGACATATTCTGATGAGAATTTGCCATCTGCCGTATTTAGATGTCAAATGCTTATCTATATATGATAAATGACCCTCTTGAGAGTAGAAAATTGCTTTCTAGTACGCCGGATATGATCAGAAATGCTTACAGAGCAGACCCTAGCCATGCAATGGGTGCCGCAAGAGTCGTCACTACAGCGGAAAATATTGCACCTCTGCTTTGTCTTGTACGAACAAGACTGGCCACATATGGCTCTCGACTAGGGTAAACGACAAAATAAACAGAAAATAAAGAGTACGGTTCATTTCTCTACGAAAGTTTACTCCACCACTAACTACCCTCATGCATCCGCGGCCTAAATGCCTACTCACCTTACTTTGGTTTGGATTATTTCTTTTCTTTTCTTCATATATTTCTCGAACTATCTAAGATATGGCATGAATACAAAAAAAAACTAGAGTGGTGATATTAGCTAAAGAAAAACAATTGCAAATACACTGATAGGCAAAGAAAGCCAGAACAAAGGGCCTCTGTACCGAACTACCGCGAAGCTAAAAAGAGGGTTAAATTTTTTTTTTAATATTCAAAGTTATTTTTATAATGAGATGGATGTGATTGAAATCCAGAGCAGGGTTCAAAATTATCAAGATGAATATATTTAATTGGCTAATAATATCGAAATATCTATTACTTTTATAGATTAAAATATATGTACATATTTAAAATGAAATATTTTTGATTATATTTAAGATAATTATCATTGATAATCCTTATCCAGAGTATGGATACAGGAGGTACAGAGTACCAAGACGCCTTTGCTTCTCAGTGCATGACAGGTGACATACTAAAATGAAGATTAGCAATAAAAAAACGTGTTAAAAATACAAGTTAAGAATTTCAAGCCCTGCTTGCTGTGCATACGACAGATCGCAAAGCTATTTAGAAATATTTCGACCCACACTAGTGTGGGCAGCATAGAGGGTTGAGTTGACCACATCACATCACACAAACACAATCTCACCCCAGGCTGTATGCAATCTACGCAAATACTAAAAAACTTAAATATAATTCAGTCTGTATAGATAATTTTAAAATATTTTTGTCATCAGTAACATTAGAGGAAAAAAACCCACACCATATAGTGACAAATTCAATCCCTTCAGTATATTTTTACAGAGACCATATTGGCATCCCGTCACACTAGCAAAGCAAAGGGCAGAAGTGGTCTTAATCAAAGCAGACCAACCTAAAGCAGTCTCAAATCAGCTTACATTTATGTTAGAACTCTAGTGCAGGATTTGACTGCATTACCTTCTTATGACAAACATGCATGCATTATTTTTACGGTCTGAAAAACTTGTACAAGTACTTGTAGCCTTTGGTTTCAGAACAGGCACCAATATCCTCTTATGATCAGGCAGACTGCCTTGGTTTTTAGTTCAAATCTAGAACAACAAAAACATTTAACATAAACAGTTACCTTGAACTCCTGCCTCATGGTGTCAGCAGTCAATGCATAGCTCTCAGCAGTCTTCTGCATCATAATAGCATGAGCCCGTCCACTTAGATGGTTCTCAAATGATCTACCATCCCACATGCTCTTATTGCAGATGTGACACTTCAGAAGTTGCGGGTTGATCTCGTCGTAACGGGTCTTGGGGCGTTCCTTCTCCTTCTTCTCGTCAGAAGTAACTTCCTTGTTCTCAGTTTGAGATGTTTCTCCTTCTTTCTTCTCTTCTTGGTCACTATGGTAAACTTGAAGGTTAGTTTGGGGTTTGGATTGTGTGCACTGGTTCTGAATGACACTAATTATATTTATTAATAGGAAAGGGAATGCATTATAAGTGTTATAACATAGGACTAAAGGTAGGCTAATTAAAGCTACTATTTCGAACTTTTCATGTGCTTATTATGTTTTATAATTTTTCTTTTCTTTTATAAATTGTATTCTTGGTTGCGGCGTTTCTTCTTAACAGCACTAACACCCGAGGAAGTGTCAGTCTACAAAAAAATGATGTGTATAAATGTACCAAGTGTACATGTGCAATAAAGGTCTTGACTTTTAAACTCTATTTAGGCAGGGCAGGGTTCTTCACAATAGAAAGAAACATGTGAATAATTAAGTGTAGAGGTGTCATTGGAAACCAGCTGTGAAATGAGTAAATAAATACTGATTAGTGTTACAGTGTTATACTTTAACTCTTAGGGTGTATGTTTACTGATGCTGATTAAAAAGATTCTTTATCTCAATAGTATAAGGGTTAACAACTTGGGCCAGACTAAAACAGTTCTTGCGATGTAGTTCAAACATAGATTCCATTTTGATAATGCTGTTTCTGAATGGCTAAAGCAGTTTCCATGTCGATGAGTATGGGAGGACCCTTGTTTTATTTAGAAAATATTCCACTGTTACACCTCATCAGCAACAGAAAATTATTAAAAACAAAAGATATCTGAAAGAATATTTCGAAATATCTAAGCAGTCTTTTTTTAAGCCAAAAGACAATAATTTCTTGATTTAGAAGACATACTGTGGCCTTAAGACAATAATTTCTTGATTTAGAAGACATACATAGACATGTGGTCTTTTGGCTTAAAATGGTAATAAATGTAAAAAAAAAGTAATTTGTTTCTTCTTTCCTACAAGATGGTGCTGTTCAGATAAAGTTCTTAGAAACCTTATTTGAACATTACAAAAATAAAAAATGGACATTATTAACCAATTCTTACATGACACAGACTGGGTCATCTGTGGTGAAGACATCAAACAAAACATAAATTTTTCAATCTCGAGGATGTTAATCGAAGTCCTCACGTACCTCTGTGTGTAGGTTGAGATATTTGTCATGCCAATTAGGCTAAAATGTGGCCGGTGAACACTGATTGGCATGAAAATTGTTTCATGCACTGTTAGAAATTACTGTAAAGGTGTGACCGCAACACATCCGCAGAAAATCGGTGGTCACCACCGGAAGGAAAGCGGTCAGGGATTCTTACCTCTCCTTGACAGGTTTAGCCTTAAAATCGGCATCCTTTTTCGGGGAGCTCTTGTTCTGCCTTTGCCCATCATTGGGCTTGAATGGTTTACGATTGGTGTTGATTCGCTCACCGGCGCGATTGTAATTGCCCGTACGCCGGAAATTTTGATTGCCCATCTAAAGGGAATTGATTATACATTGTTAGTATGAAACCCATTAGGCTGCGAGCCTTACGAAGAAACGCTGAAACTGTAACAGAGGGTTTACAGAAAAGTGTATCATTATATTGAATATCAGAACGGTTACACTTGGGACTGACCCAACGCTTCCAAATAAAACAAGCATTGAATTTTTGATACTGTAGCAACTTTATGCACATAATCAAGAAGTTTTGATGTGTGCAGACTTGCACAGATCAAAAGAAGTATTTCGTTGCACATATCATCATAAACCAACATGCACAATATCTGTAGACAATTTCTGGAATGAAAACATTACAATAAATGAAATTAGACTGGGAGAGAAAGTATATATATGACAAGGATTTATTACGAGATCAAAATTAGACATTACATAAGATCTAATAACTTGATTTGTGGACTTCTGGCAAACATTTTGGGGATCTGCAGTTATAAGAATTATTTAACAAGTAGAATGAACTCTTGTACAAAAATTTCTGACATTTATATTGTTCCATTGCCATTTTCTTAGTCTTTGCCCAACCGGACAGCCATTATCTGTTAAAAAATAGTGCAATACATTATTTCAGTTTCTAAATGTACTTACTCGACCGGGGACGAAACCACGATCAAACCGGCCCATGTTAGGACCAAAATCCCGCCTTATGGGCATGTCTAGCAAGGAAGGGACAGGATTCTGGCGCGGCTGCAGCAGGTTGATTATGTTGCTGGCCAGAGCCAGAGTGGCTTCGGTGGAGCCGCCGGCCAGCGGAAGTAGGTTGGGAAGACCGGCGCCAGGGCCTCCGCCCTGCCACGGCGATACCCCGCTTCTGCCGAAATTCTTCGCACGATCATTGCGCCCGAAGTCCATGCGTCGCCCGTTATTTTGCGGTCTTCTGTTCGCCATCTTGCTATCGATCTGAAACAAGTGCATTGAACTTAGATTTAAGACGTTTTGAGGCGAAAAAGAACATGGACGACGAAGCAATCTATATTTTAATTTTTTTATGATTAGGTCAAGTTTCAAATATGTCTTAACTATCGTAACGTAAGTTAATTTATAAGGCATTTCAAGAAAGAACATATAAAAACAAATAAGTAAATAATGTCCCGAAGTAGCGGCTAAGACGCAGTACCTTTCATTGATCGATGAAACTTTCACCGGCAATATTTACGAATATTAGTTAGCAAGCGTATATATACTGTTAATACTAAACTTACCAATGCAGAAGGATAAAAATATGCGGAGTTGAATGTTGAAATAAACGAAACAGATGAATTAAACTTTAAAAATTCCACGCACAAACTCACACAAAGCGGAGCGGAACGGAAATGATATGTCAAAAATTACAAAATGGTTGTCGGGCCGGCCGGCCGCGTGCCCATAGACAAACCGAGTCAATGCTATTTTCCAGCCGTAGAAAGAGAAACCTACTCTGTCTACGTTTCCAGCTCAGACTTAGAAAAATGAAGCTCAGACCAATAATAAGTACAATCTATAATCCAGACTTTTTTCCAGCAAACAAGAATATAATAAAAAAAAACTAAATAGTTCTAAATCTATGAGTTCTGAGGACGGTTGACTTACGGCGATTATGGTTTGTACCTGAAAAATTATACGGTCTAGCTAGCAGCAGCGCTCCAAGTAGCCGAAAATCGTAACATTTTCACCACTTACCTATCTTTTGAGCTTCTTTTACGTTATAACTTGGTTATAACCAAGAAGTTTAGATACTAACTTCTTGGTTATAACCTAAACATAGCGTAAAGTTATATTATCTTTAGTTAGTAACAGAAAAATATAAAGGAACAGATACACATGCTTAATATTAGCACGTGTCAAAGCACGCCATGGGGCTCATATTTGCTTTGATTTATTCTTATGTTATTTATAAGCATCGTAACAGAAATAAACCTTGAAGAGGATGCCAAGTTTTTTCGCTGCAGTTTTGGCTTTGGACTCGATCGTGCGTCCGAAGTTCCGAATGAGATATCAAAAGACACTGCGAGCGCCTCGCCGTGTTTATCGATGGCTTCTCCCCAGCAGTGCGTGGCATATACTAGGAACTAGAAGGTCTCAGGTCGACCGGTTTCGGCGAAATTCGTATTGCCGCTCACTTAGGTCATTGTTACCTTCTAGGTATGAGAGGAGGCAGTTGTTTATAACACGCTTCATAACTTTACAGAATATAAAGGTGATTGCAATGGGTCGATAATTGGCAGGGTCAGCACGACTACCTTGTTTAGGCACAGGATGCACATTGGCATGCTTCCAGGTCTTTGGGACAATACCCTTCTCCAGGGAGAGGCGGTACAGGCGTGTTAGTACAGGAGACAACTCAGATGCGCAAGTTTTCAGTACAATTGCTGGCATGCCGTCAGGGCCGCTAGCCTATTGTTAACGTCTAGATTGCACAGCGCCTTTCGAACCTCTAGTGAGTGAATTGCGAATTCTGGCATTGTAGAGTCGCATTGAGGAATAGACGGTGGATTGTTACTAGATAGGTACACAAAACACAATTGAAAAGTATACTCCTATAAGTGAACCATTTGATCAACAACGTTCGATCAATGACAGTTTCTTACAAAATAAATTCAAAACTATTCAGTATTAGTAGTATGCTAATAAGCAAATAGGTACTATAGACACACTCCCTTCCACCCGCACCATGGTTACTAGGTACAGGTACTCAAAAATCAACCGTCTTGCGATATAATAGCATTCATACATACAGTAGGTACGAGCTTGATACACATGCTAACAAATAGTTTTTTATTCCATATTAGCTTGCTTTCGTGCTACTAATTAGCATGTGTATTTGTACCAATATCATTTGTTGCATCAAGCATGTAAACATACACATATTTTTTGTATACTGATATTTCTTAAGGTTATAGAGTAAACGACCAATTAATAAAAAAATTGTTTGAAGAATTATAATTTTTAACAATTATTTAAAATTTTCTGTATGGAAAGGTGAAAATCTTGTTTCAGAAATGAATTCGGCATCCTTGAATGAAAAAAATGATACCTCACTTGCCCTAGTAGCTATAGGTATGCAGATATTGAGCTCAAACGGATTGTGCGGCGGAAGCAAAGTCCCCCCTCCTCCCTCTCCCCTCCCCCTCCCCCTCCCCCTCCCACCAGCACGATGGCCCCCGGTGGCTACCGGGCTAAATCAGCTCAGGTTCACCCAGGGAACAACTGTGCCAAGCGGCTTGCTTTAATCACAAAATGCAGGGTTCCTATCCCATACTAAAGGTGACACTAACGCCCAGCCTCGCAATCTATAATGTAAACTGTCAATCGAGTAAATTTAGTTAACCCCATGAGTTAACCAAAGTGTTGATCAATGACGACCAAACCAAACGATTGACATATGACAGCGGTTTGTTGTTGCCATTGCGCTGTTTTTTGGTTTCTCCCTGAAAGTGAAAGAATTGACGAAATCTTGAATTAGATTTGCTTGTGAATAATTTTCAATCAAATTTTAGTGAATAGCGGCAATTGAAGATGGAAGACAATGAAAATGATAATGAGAATAAGCGGAATAAGGTTATTTTTTACATTTACCAAATTGATATATTTATGACGGCTTTTGCATGTTTAATTGTTCGTTGCATTTTTAGCCATTTTTGTGATTATATTAGATGGCCGTGGGAGCCGGTAAGAGTGTTCGATAGTGGGCACCATATACAACGACTTGCATAATTTATTTTTGCACAATTTGGCTCTGATATTCGCCAGCAGCTTCCGCGGCACGCTCTCTTCGCTCGCTCAGCTCATGCAGTGCTGTACATAAACCTAACGCCACTTATAATTTTATTGGTGAAATTTTTTAGTGCCCCTTTTCTACACTTCAACCCAAAAAATCAATATTTGTGAGATTTATGTTGGTTTTGTATATCTCAATAGCCCAGCTGTGAAAGCATAAACACACCATTATCATGCCATTATCACATTTATGTTGTTAATTATTCATGTGTTGCTGAAGTTATTAGCCCTCACTTCTGGAATGACATAATCATGGTGACCTCAGTTCTACCCACAGAGCAAGGCACAAAAATTACATGAAGTTGTTGACAACAAAATCTATAATACCACCCTCGTCGGCCATTACACAGCCTCAATAACAGGGTCCTAAACACATGGAACATGTTACAGCAGGACATTGTTGATACCCCTCAGTGAACACTTAAAAGCAGACTAGACAAGTTCCTCAAAAACCAGTGTTAGAAGTGAAAATTCAAAAACTTAAATATACTGGTTCAGATATAGCAATTAAGCAAGATATACCAGCAATTTGCTGCTCATCGTAATACAATAATAAGAGTCTTTTTTTCCAAAACTTACGCTTAATACTAGAGGATAGAATGATTATTTATATTATATCTCTCATGTTGGTGTGCCTTCTGACATAGGCCTCCTCCAATTCCTTCCAGTATGCCCTGTTTTGTGCCACTCTTGACCAGTACGGTCCTAGGGTCTGTTTTATTTCATCTTCCCATCGTCTTATTGGTCGTCCTCTGTTTCTGGTCTCCTCTATCCCCGTAATAGTAATATTATATTTTGTAAATAATTTACTCTGTCCTTTATGTGGCTTAATTAAATGTGTATTATCATTCCAGGATCGCAGCCCATCTCCAGCCATCAAGTCCACAGCAGTGGTGAAGTACACTGCATTCCAGAGCCCCGTTGGTTATGCGCGACTGCAGTGCAACACAGATCTGAACTTGCCGCCTTCAAACTATGGAGCCGCTATTGATTCCTATGGCCTGAAGCAGATATTGACTAGTGGAACAGGATTTTCTAGGTAAATAGCAGACTGAAGAGATGTATACTTCTTAAGTCTTTCAAATAGGGCAGGTGATATTGAAAGTACCTACTTTTGACTTGTTCATTCCTATTCCAAAATTATCCTTTAAAAAAATAATATGAAAAGAAATTACTTATAGAAAGGGGCTAGTCTCTGCGTCTAATCTATGAATGTGTGAGTTTAATGCAATTTCTTTCTTTGACATAGAGTTTAAAATCTTATAAATAAAATCGTAAACTTCGCGTGTCTGTACATTGAAGATATTTGCAAAAAAAAATTGGAGGGTCTAAGGATAAGCAACAGAACACATTTCAATCAATATTGTCATTTTTGTCTGTTTATCTGTTTGTCTGTGAGCGCATCACTTAAAAACTACTAATCGGAATTTGATGAACTTCGGGAGCGGATCCTGTAGTCCACGCGAGCGGAGCCGCGGGCACAGCTAGTAATTAATAAAGTTTAATGCTTAGATACTATAAATACTTATTACTAAGATAAGCAATAATCATATCACTTAACCACGTAAAGTATTGTACATCCTTTCCTTGTAATATGAATACTTGATTTAATAATCATAATTAATATACATAAAGACGCAAAATCTGTGAGTACAGATGGAAGCGTTGTCAAAAATAGCGAATTAGTAATCGCAGTAATTAAGTCATAACAAGATACTCCGTAATACTTAGCCACGCGCCGTCGACGAATCAATAGCGCGTTGTATAATACCAGTGGCGCCATCTATTGGCGTTTTAAAATAATACTAGTGTATTCTATTGGTTTCCAGAACAATCATACTATCAATACATTATTGCATTAACAAATAATTTTAATTCAAGGGGTCAGATTGAAAATGGACCAATTTAGCTGTAATTAAGCCCTTCAATTGTGATCCCTTCAATTGTTCTGCAATACAATTTCTCTATATTTCATCCCAAACCAATAGTCATATGTAACCAGCTGCAAAACAGGGTTATATTACCTACATGATACATGGCACTTTACGGTCCACTTCAGAATATCATCTATTAATTAATTATTTTGTTTTCGAGATGCAAATGAGTTTGTTTTCATATATATTCTTTATTGCACAAGTTTAAAAATAAATTCAGTTACAAATTTTATGTACAAAGGCGAGCTTATCTTTAAAACAGATCTCTTCCAGCCAACCTTAATCCAGTAGAGATGCGGCGGAATGTACGATCGAAAAAATTAATTACTGACCGACATGATATGAATATATACATCATCATCATCATACGTCCACTGCTGGACATAGGCCTTCCCCAATGAACGCCACCACACCCTGTCCTCCGCCCTTCGCATCCAGCCGCTTACGGCCACCTTCTTCAGGTCGTCGGTCCATCTGGCGGCTGGTCCATGAATATATACTTTGTATTATAATTATTTTATGGTCATTATCTTGTATTTCTTTTTATGGAAAATGTCAATGTGAGAGATTGTGAAATGTGTTCAGAAATTAAATTGGCCGTTCGTACCGCAATGTCACATTGTTACAGGTCAAACTAAGTAGTAAGGTTTGCCTTGCTTCACCCACTGACTTTTTTCAGACTTAGCACAGGTATGAAGTTCTAGTGACAATACAATAATATGGTACCATCGAGCGAGTATGCCTGGTGCCGTGTGGTTTCCGGTAGAGTAGAATATGACCACTCCAACTCTTCCAGTGGATGTCGTACGACTAAGGGAATACATTATACATACATTATAAAACATCTGTATTCCCTTAGTCGCCTTGTACGACATCCACGGGAAGAGTTGGAGTGGTCCTATTCTACTCTACCGGAAACCACACGGCAATTGTATTCATGTAATATTTATTTATTGCTCCACAGCTTCAGGATGGCGCACATGTTCCCGGACTGCGTGGGCGACGTGGACGTGATCTCCGGCGCGGAGTGCATCAAGAAACTCCTCAAGTTGCCCTACCAGCCCAACGGCACTGTAAGTTCCTACTGGGGGGGTTTGTTTCAGGGTTCCTCTCTAAGGAATACCCGTGACACACCATCGATACTCTATACAAGCGAATGGAGTTAAATATCTACTACTATATTGTATGGCTGATGCACCCAGTGCGCGAGCATAGTCGATCGAGAGAAGGACAACTACATACGTGTGCTTCTCTTTTTAAAACTTAAGAATATTTTTCGCTCGTTTATTAAGCTGATATTCCATTTCGGACAATAATTTTATTTTATTTTATTTTATTAGGAAAGCTAACAGCTATTTTTACAAAATGTTACAATGTATGGATAAATATATGCCAATAACAAGCTTCCACATATAGGAAGTTGTATACACTGAACGGAGTAACAAAAAGAGAAAAAAGAAACAGAATACATGAAAAAACAAAAAACATGAGAACTACAACTAAAGAGTGCTTAAATATTAAACCAAAAATGGCTGAATGTGCGATCGATCAGTTAATAATAAATTGGTTAGAGCTACTTTAATGCTATGGGATTTGTTGACAAATATGTCGATGCGCTTGTTGTCATTTAACATATTAAATAGTTTGCAAGTCCTGGGAATGAAACTATTAGTTCTATAATTAGTGCGGCCAAATGGGATGTCAAGTAATAAGTTGCTACGCAGTTTTCTAGCTGGGGTCCTTAGACCAATCTTGCTGAGGAGCTCCGGACAGTCTAACTTGCTCTGAAGAATATTTGCTAATAGGCATACGTCGGCAATTTTCCTACGCTGATCAAGCGGTAATAGATGAAGTTTAGTACAACAATGGTTGTAGTCAAGATAGCCCAACCTGAACTTGAAACAGAGAAATCTTAAGAATTTCTTTTGTATTTTTTCAATTTTGTCAGATTGGATCGAATACTTGGGATTCCATATTTGTGATGCGTATTCCAGGTGACTACGAACATAGGCACAATACAATATTTTAATAGTTTTCATGTGTTTGAAACTTTTGGACGCACGGATGATAAAACCGAGAGCCTTGGAGGCTTTATCAACGATATGATTAATATGATTAGTATAAGATAATTTACTATCATGAATTACTCCAAGATCCCTGCACTCATTCATTTCGGCTAGTTCTTGATTTTGGATTTTATAGTCGTACTTAAACATATTTGTTTTACGTGAGAAGTTGATGAAGAAACATTTGGATACATTAAGATCCAATTTGTTTTCGCGACAGTACTCATCCAGCCTGAATAAGTCATCTTGTAATAGATGGGCCTCTGAAACATTATTAACTGCTTTAAAGACTTTCAAATCATCCGCAAAAAGAAGGAAATTTGAATTTATAAAACATTGGCCTATATCATTAATGAAAATAACAAAAAGGAGAGGACCCAGCAATGATCCTTGAGGTACTCCGGACGAGATGTCAGTCCAGGATGACTTAAAACCGTTCACAACCACCGCTTGTGATCTATTTTTGACGTAAGAGGTAAACCATCTGTAAAGATCTCCACGGATACCGAGTGACATAAGTTTAGAGAGCAGAATATCATGACTGATTCGATCAAATGCTTTACTATAGTCCGTGTAAATTGCATGCACTTGATTATGGTTGTCCATATTGTGGGACAGAAATTCGTTAAAGACTGTCAAATTAGACACAATGGATCTTCCCTTGAGAAATCCATGCTGCTGTGGAATAAAGATACATTTAAGACAGTCATAGAGTTGGTTAAATATTATGCGTTCAAAGATTTTGGCTATAAGACATAGTTTTGAAATCGGTCTATAGTTTTCCATTTTATCCCTAGAGCCCTTCTTGTGAATGGGAGTGATGAGTGCAGACTTCCATATGGATGGAACCGAACCTTCCCTTAGAGATCGTTCAAATAGAAATGATATAGGAACCGCTAGAGCTTCGGCACACTTTACTAAGAAAAATGCCGGTAGCGTATCGGGACCTGCTGATTTGGAGAGATCTAGTGACCTGAGAAGTTTAAGGACCTCGTCAGAGTTGATCTCAATTGCAGAGATATCACAGGGTGTATTAAGCAAATTCGGATCGAAAGATGAATTGGTAGTGGAAGTGTGAGGTGCCAGAAAATTAGAGGTGAAATAGGAGGAGAATAGCTCGCTTATACCCTCACCTGTGTCACTAGTCTGATTGGAATAGGTCATAGTCGCAGGATATGATCCGCTTCTACGCATTCCTTTCATGTAAGACCAGAACAGCTTAGGATTCTGAGTGATAGACTCCTCAATGCGAATCATATAATCTTTGTAACATTTTTCTTCAACTTCTTTGGCTCTGGTACGCAGTAGATGAAATGTGTATTCGTCGGACTTGTTACCATATATTTTAAACTTGGAGTGAAATTTAGATTTTTCTTTGATGATTTTAATAAGAGATGAGTTGTACCAGGGTGGGTATCTACCGTCACGGACTCGTTTCGTCGGAACGAATTCGTCCCTTAATTGAAAAATTATACGGTAGAAATTTTCAACCGCCTCGGTGACACTTCCCTCAGCAAGAAGAATTGACCAGTGGGTTTCCAAAAGGTTCTTACATATGCTGTCAAAGTTACCCCGCTGATAACAGTAAGTTAGACGATGGGGAGTAACGAGAGGGTCAATTTCAACAAAAGATGCGTGCACAATCAAAGTCTTGTGATACAGGTCCTCCTGAACGAGTGCATCTGAACAAAGTGAAACCGAGACAAGGTCGTTACAGAGAACGAGATCAAGTATACCATTATGGCTATTTTTGAAGCAGTTAAATTGCATTAGGTTGCATTCATATAACACATCAATAAAGTCCGAAATCTCCTCCACAGTGACCTTAGAAAAAGACCGCACTGCGGAAATTGAAGGTTGAAGACTGTCAATACCAGAGGAGGGCGACCATAGGATATCACTCATATTAAAGTCACCCAGTAATAGAAATTTGTCAGATGGATAAGTCAGAGTTAAGTGTTTAAGGTTGGTTAAGAAATTTTTTAATTGTACAGCGAATTTATTTCCATTCTTTTGGTCACAGAGGTACAGTGTACATAAGTGCAACTTGTAAATAGATTTGGTACAAGGGTTACGAAGAGAGATTGTAATCCATAAGTCCTCGGCACTTGACTGCCAGCCTTGGTCATGTGTTACAAGTAGGTCTCGGCGGACTGCAACTGCCACCCCACCACCCATAGATTGATCTGTTGAGGCATAATCACGATCGCGACGCCATACCAGATACCTATCGTCAAACAGCTCACTGTCAGAAATGCTACTCAGTAACCAGGTTTCTGACAGTGAAATAATGTCATAATTAGACATTCTTAAATTACGCAAGAAGGTCGTAGTTTTGGTCCGGAGTCCCCTGCAATTTTGGTAGTAAATCATAAGATTAGCCATTGGTAACAGAAAGTGATAAATAAAAATATAGTTTGAATATAAAAAAGGGCCGATGTTTCACATCCCATTTTAACAAACAATGTGTAACAAAAAATATACCCATTTTAGTTTCAAACAGTAACATTAACAAAAATTGTAAATCAAATATACCTGCGTAAATATAATAATAAGACACTTCGTCATTGTAACGAGGCACCCATTCAATAGCGCAACATTGTTGCATACAATGACAGAGCTCATTAGTGAATAGTTGAACACGAAAGAACGCGATAAGGAAACATGCGTCTCTCAAACTGTTCGGGCACAAACATTCAAAATTAAGGAAAAGAGAATACGAAACATTGGTAACATAATCTAAAGATCTAAACAGATTTAAATTAGCTTCGGGATATCCTTTTCTGTTTTTATATTTATTATCTTCGACTGAGTATCCTTCCTGGCAAAAATTTTTGAGTTTTTTACCCAAACAAATTCGAAATTACAGTTCCTTGCATGTGCCTTCGTCTTAGTCAGTAACATTTTATTCCGAACAGTCAGATGATCGTTGACATAAATACGACTTGTACCATCAAGGTTTATATCAGCAGCGCATAGGGTCTTAATCAAGCGTGCAGCGGCAGCAAAATCTTCTTTCGTGTATCTGTTCAAGAATGACACTATTATAGGTTTCGTTCTCGAACCTCCGTTTTCGCGACTTGGAACTCTGGTGATGAAGTTAATGTTGTGCTTGGAGATCGGGCACATTATCTTAGTACCTAATTTAGAAACAATGTCAAGAAGATTTTCATGATCTTTCATAGGAACCCCTTTGATTTCTACATTGTTTGATCTCATCCACTGGTCCCTCTCATTGAGATCCTCTTCCAATGAAGATACCTTCACTTGTAGTTCCGTGACCACATCTTGAACCTTCTCAACTTTTGTAAGTCTTGCGTCGAGGCTTTGCAACTTGTCAGACATTTTGCCCACCGATACTCTGAGGTCATTAATTTCATTTTTTATGTCCTTAATACCAGCAACAACATCCACCAACGGAGCAAGAGTGAGTTTGATATTGTTAAGCTCCTGCATAACTTTAGCTAAAGATGGTACTACGGGCGAGTCAACAGCACTAGCACCCTGTTTCACCTGACCTCCCCCAGACTTACATGCAGGACATTTCCATGTGGCTTGCCTATCACCAAGTTTGCGGTAACCAGTCTCGGTGATACCAGAACATGCGTAATCAAAATGACTTTTGCAGACGCTACATTGAATAGCGTCAGATACTTCATCATTGCATCTCCCGCATTTAACCATTGTGTTATAAGTTGATAACAAGTATACACTCAGGGATCACAAACACGAGATGCTGGCTGACAGATTGAGAAACACTGGCGTATAGCTAACAGACGTGCACTCACCATGAGAACTTTGTCGAAACTGATAAGTTAAGTTGTATAATTCCCTGTTCAGGTAAGCATGATGGTGCACCGTGTGGAAAACACTCTGTTCCTGGACGACTTCGATGTCTACGATTACCTCATGAAGTCGGAGTGGTCCTGGCTGAAGGACTTCTTCTACGAGAATATTTTGAAGACCATGTCGGAGCAGGTGAGTGATGACGAACTTCACAATTTCCGAGCTTTTAAGCATTGCTGCCACGTCTACTACTGGCACTATTCTTCTATACGAAGTAGCCTTCTGCTACTCCGTCACGTAGGCGTTATACGTCCGTGGTGTTTCTAGTAGCCAGGCTTCTCTTGGCGAGATCCAACGCCCCTGATTGACCACTTATGTCATCATTTCTTTGCCACACTCCCATTTGCTGGGGGTAAGTTCGACCTCTTTTCCTACTTCGACTTTTTATTTATTTAACTTAATATACCAGCGAGCTATAGAAAGAGCTATGCTCGGAGTTTCTCTAAGGGACAGGATCCGAAATGAGGTGATCCGCCTAAGAACTAAAATCGTCGAATTAGCTCAAAAAGTTAGTATGTTGAGGTGGCAGTGGCCTGGTCACATCTGTCGGAGAACCGATAACTGTTGGGGTAGACGAGTCCTCGAGTGGAGACCGCGAACTGGGACGTAGTGTGGGACGCCCACTGGCTAGATGGAGCGACGATCTGCGAAGGCGGCTGGCAGTGACTGGATGAGAAGAACCAAGGATCGGGTTCAGTGGCGCGCCTTGGGAGAGTCAAAAGTCAAAATCATTTATTGCATATGAGTACACTTGGTACATTTATACACGTCATTTTTTTATCGACTACCGCTTCCTAGGTGTTAGCGCTGTGAAGAAGAAACGGCGCAACAAACTTCACGCAACACATCTTTTAAAAATCAAGTTTGCATACAATTAATAAAGATTTTGCGAAGCTGGATTAACATTAGTACCAGGCATCTTTGTCATTCAAATAATCGTTTACTTTATAATAGGCTTTCTTACAAAGTTGTTTTTTAATGTGAATCTTAAACTTTCTGTCCGTCATATTTAAGATTTCCTCTGGTAGTTTGTTGTAGAAGCGTATACATTGCCCCGTGAACGATTTACTGACCTTACTTAGTCTTAAACCTGGTAAAACAAGTGGCTATGTATGTCCAGCAGTGGGCTCCTACAGGCTGATGATGATGATGATGATGAATATATCTGTGGCCCAAGGTAGCATATCAGTAATTGGGATTTGCCCTACCTTCACTGGTGTATGATATACGTTAGTGTACCTCTGTTGATCCTCGCTCAGAGGAGTTGCGGAGGGAGAGAATGGTGAGGAGGCGGGGATGTTCCCGGGGGGAATCGTGCTTTAACGCCCAAGCCACTAGAGCGAGGTGGCGGTCAAAACTACTACAGCTAACGATTGTCTCAATTACTCGTGTGACAATGGTTGTATGTTTGTGTGTTGGTTCCATATGTATGTGAACGCTTTATTATACCAAAGTTAACAACAACAAAAACAAATGAATAAAGTTGTGTACAAAGGCGGACTTGTCCCACTTAGAGATCTCTTACAGTCAACCTTAGAGTAACATCGTTTAGTACCAAAATTATAAAAGAAACGTACCTATCAACTATACACTTACCTACTTTCTGTGACTAGGAGCGCATGTCCCTGACGCTGCCGCCCGCGCCGCCGGCCAGCCCGGCGCTCACGCGGCAGTTCCTGTCGCACAGCGTGGTCGCGCCGCAGCCGGCCGCCGCGCGCCTGCAGCCGGCCCGGCCCATCTGTCTCGCAGGTACCTCCCTACCTACTTAGTACGTCAACATTACCATCGGAAACGAATACGTACGGCCGATCATCATATCAGCAAGGGAATTTACACCAGAATTTCTTCTGCAGGTCCATTCCTACCCGAACCAGAAACGAGAGAGGAACCCCCAAACGAACACCTGTACAACCGCAACGTTCTCTGGACCTTCGAGGACATACACATGCTTATAGGAAGCGACTTACCGATATTCGGAGACAAAGACCGCCCGTGCGTCAGTCTGAGACTGCGGGATACGAGGGAACCCATCAACGTCCTCACGGGGATCGACTACTGGCTCGACAACCTCATGTGCAACGTGCCAGAAGTCGTCATGTGCTACCATTTAGACGGTTTTGTTCAGAAATACGAGCCGATGAAGACCGAGGACCTGCCAAATATGGAGAACTCCAAATTCTCACCGAAAGTTATAAGGAATGTCGCTCAGAACATTCTGTCGTTTCTTAAGTCAAAGGTGACGAAGGCCGGGCACACGTATTGGTTGTTCAAAGGGCCGGACGATGACTTCGTTAAGCTGTATGATCTGACGTCACTATGTCCTGACAGTCTGGATAATCCATTCACAACGCCGGTGGCGATGCTTTTGTATCGCGTTGCGAGGAACATGAGGTTGACTAACAGGTAAACTGTATACTTTAGTAATATATATTATCTTTGGTAATATTCAGTTACATCTTCCAATATTCATCATCATATCAGCTCTCAGATGCTGGTGATGCGTGCACAAACAAACAGATAAATAGACGAACAGACCAAAAATCCAAAAATTATCGAATTGTGTTCTGTTACTTATCCTTAGACCCCCCCATTTTTTTTGCAAATTGTTTCAATGTACAGACCCGCAACGTTTACGTTTTTATTTATTAGATGGGTCAGCTCACAGTCATTTGCAACTTCGTTATGGATATTACGATGTTAACAGGCTGTCGATTCGATCTGCTTATTCTCGTAACAGGTCGAAGCACGTAAAAAGCCTGTTGGAGCACGTGATCCAGCTGCTGAAGGTGGAGCAGTACCCGCAGATCGTGTCCTCGTCGCACTACATGCTGGCCGACCTGTACGTGCCCGCCGCCACCAACCCCGCCTGCCCGGACTTCAAAGGTAGGCAGGCAGACACGGACTGGGCACCCGCATGTAGTGACTGGGCACTCGCAGGTAGTGACTGGGCACCCGAAGGGAGTGACTGGGTACTCGCAGGTAGTGACTGGGCACCCGCAGGGAGTGACTGGGCACCCGCAGGTAGTGACTGGGCACTCGCAGGTAGTGACTGGGCACCCGAAGGGAGTGACTGGGTACTCGCAGGTAGTGACTGGGCACCCGCAGGGAGTGACTGGGCACCCGCAGGTAGTGACTGGGCACTCGCAGGTAGTGACTGGGCACCCGAAGGGAGTGACTGGGTACTCGCAGGTAGTGACTGGGCACTAGCAGGTAGTGACTGGGCACCCGCAGGTAGTGACTGGGCACCCGCAGATGCAGATGGACATTGAATATTAAATTTCAGAGGAAAGCTCAGACTCTGACGAAGAGGGCAATTTCCAAGATCCACCGTGCGACAGAGACGACGGAGACCCGGACACGTGCGAGCTGGATAGCAATATAGTGGAGTCAACGGCGGGCGGGGAGGAGACGGCGACCAGGCGAGGTGGAGGCGGGGAGGAGAGGGACGAGAAGAGCGACGGGGACGAGAGCGAGGGAGAAAGCGCGAGCGCGCTCGCGGTGCAGATACGCGGATTGACGTTGAGGAAAATTGGAGGTCGGGTTAGGGATTCAGGAACGGTGAGTAATAATATAAAATAGGTAAATATTTGAGGGTCTGGAGTGGAAAACGGATAGACAGCCCGCATGACGGTCCACGGGTAGAGTAACTACAGGGGGCCAATTCTACTAACGCATTTTCGCACAAAACGCAACTGAACTGCAGCTGAAACGCAGGTTTTAACACTTTTCATATTCCGCTGCGCACAACGTTTGTACTTCAGCTGCGTTTCAGCCGTAGCTAACGTTTAAACAAACTCCAGACGTTGATGAAACGAACGTTCCGTGACTTCGTATTCTGCTAATGTTTTTTGTACATTTTGACAGTTGTCTCAGATAAAAACGGAACGCTACGCTGTCAAAATAGCGTTCATTAAAAAGTTGGTAGGAAGGTACTTTTTCACACACGCAGTTTAGACGTTACGCTTAAATTTATGCAGAAAAAAGTTATTTTCACACAAAATAAGGTAGTAGGTACATGTAGTATGTGGTCTACTCTCAACTGTAATAGAAATAATCAGCGTTTAATAAACAATTAGAGGTTTATTTTTCACATAGGCTGGCACTAGATCGTCGCAAGTAATTTCGAGAAAAGATAACACTAATTATAAAAAACGTTAAGTACATTTTCAATAAACTTGTAATAAACTAAGAACTATATAATGAAATACCGCTATATACGTACCTACTCATTTTTTTTGTTAACAGCATTATGTTCAAGTATGACAAATACTACATTACTTTAGTACATAATTTAAAATTTCTGTGTATTATTGTTTAGGTTTTTATTTATAAGGATACCAATAGACAATTTTTAATTATAATTTAATTTAACTAATAAATGATACAATAAGAATTAAAACAATATAAACTTACAATTTTATGGATATACAATGAACAAAAAGAAACATATCCGAAAATTTATAATCAATAACAATAATACAACATGTACTTTAAACGCGAACATTTCCCGCGCTTTCGAGAAAAATAATGTCGTATCTATGGGAAATTCGCACAATCGAGAATCGAGTAACGAATACTTACAAAAATACTAGGTTCGTCCCTAATAGCTGAGTAACGTGTGCGTTCCGTCTGCGCTTCGTCTTGCGTCGGTTATCGTTTCAAGTAAAACAATGAGTAGAATGTCAATTTGAGTTTAGAAAGGAGTTTGACTGTAACTTAAACGTAACTGTTGTTTAAACGAACGATAAAGGTTGAAAATAGTAGAATTGGCCCCCAGGTCATACCACGAAGGAAAATAATTTTCGCACCTCATAATTAGATAACAAATGGTCATCTGTTATCTAAGCCACCTCAAAGTTTTTACCTTCATGACTGACACTAATTGGTTATTAAATTAGATAACACATGATCATCTGTTATCTAATTTAATAACTATTTAGTGTCAATCATGTTCTACTACAGTACTAACAGATGATCATCTGTTATCAAGTTATCATCAATTTAATAACCATTTAGTGTCAATCATGAAGGTAAAAACTTTGAGGTGACTTAGATAACAGATGACCATTTGTTATCTAATTTAATAACCAATTAGTGTCAATCATGAAGATAAAAACTTTGAGGTGACTTATGAGGTGTGAAAAATTATTTTGGTTCGTGGTATGATCTGTAGATGGCGCGAAGAAAGAAGGTCTGACATAGCCGAAAGGATTACCAATCAAGTGGCAGTGGGTCGACAATTGGAAAATTTGCCATAATCACCACGCTTGGCAACCGGATTCTTGATCGCAGTAATGGTCTTAATATTAATGAAAACGCTGCTGCCCGTCTCTAGTGCAGTTCCTTAGTCGCCTTGACGACACCCACGGGAAGATTGGCCCTATTCTAAGCACATGGCACGATTTAGAATATTTGTACTATAAGGGCAACACCCCCATAATATTTAGAATATTTGTACTATAAGGGCAACACCCCCATAATATTTCAAGTTGTGCTTTGTCCCTGGGATGTGAGAGTGACAGTTCAAGCTTTTGATAGATGTCATTGAACTCTGTGTGTTTGGCGCGTACGCATAGTTGATAAATATTGTTTCCCGTGTAACAGTAGTAAAATGATGTTTATTTTGTAGGAGTCAAAGAGGAAGTCCCGCGGGGGGGCTGGCGCGGGGGCTGGCGCGGGGGCTGGCGCGGGGGCTGGCGCGGACGCGGCCCTGGGCGTGGAGCCCCCTGGGCGGTGCGGCGCGGCGCTGCGGCACGCGCTGCGCGGGCTGCGCGCGCTGCACCACGTCACTATAGACAAGTGTAAAGTTAGTGCTTACTTGTTGTGTCGGGTTCCGAGTGATCATTATCATTGTGAATTATAATAATATAACTTTTTATTCAGATCACACGATCCATATTTGTTAGTATACAAGCTTGTAACTATGGTAGTTTTTACAGTATATTTACTGACAATCATTACCCTACTTAATGACTATGCCCATCCATCTAATTAGAATGGGACAGTCAAATTTCCAGCAATAACCTTTAGAATGCCACCCGTTGCGTCTGATGGCATAGACGTTTATACCTTGAATACATTATACCTTGATAATTATCCTAATAATACTAATAATCATGAAATATATCGTTATCAGTATCGCTTTACGCGCACATCCAAACGCTTTAAGTGTGAACCTTAAAAAAAATTGTCACAAACATTGTGTTTATCAACAAACAGAATACTTAGTACAATTTGTGTTTGTGTTTAGTTTTATCACCATTTGACTAGCACCAAACAGTGACTTTATACGAAAATTAAAAAAATTACAGAGATCGAGTTAGTACTCATCATGGATAATTATCGAAGAAAATAGTTACCTTGGTAATTTTTTTCATTTTATTAAAATATTTTATTAGAAATTATAGGACACAATTTACCATTACAATAGTTATCGAACAGAAAAGATTATTAACCTTGAGTTAGGGTTTGCCATGCACGGCGGCAATAAGCAGGGTTTGCAGGAAACAATTCTGCCGCGCTCTAGTTAGGACTATACCTCATATATTTATGCCCTACTCTCTAGCATCTCCACCATCACGGATTACAATTCCGAATAGGTATCCTACTAGTTGAATTTAGTCGCAAAAAACTAGATGTGGTCGGTCCGCCTGTTAAAACTTATAGCCGTATGTTAATGGCCATGTCGAAATTATTTTCTTAATAGTTTCAAATTTGTCAACAGTCAATCTTTTTACTGAAATGTCAATTTCCAAACAGGAGGAGGAGCGCGAACGTCTCAAACAGCAAATATTAATAGAAGAGCGACATCCCAAAATGGCGAACCCGTACGAACCCATCAAAATGAACTACGAACCCATAACAAAGGCACAAGAGTCCAAAGAGCACGTCTCCCGAAGTCGCCGGAAAAGGAATCGGAAAAACTCGGAAAAATCACAAAATTATTTAGTGGAAGCCAATCAGAACGTAGACAAAAACGCCATACTTATTCGTAAGGAGAATAACAGTTTTCCATCTTTACAAGAACCGAACAGAGATGATAATTTCGCTTGGAAGTTACATTTAAAGACTTTGTTATATGAGAAAATATGTTTAGCATATGCAACGTTAGCCGAATACAGCTATGCGAACGAGCAGTATGGGTTTTCGTTGAAATACATAGACATGGCAAGCAAGTGCCAGAAATTGTTGAGCAGTATGATTATTAAAAGTCGCGTGGTAGATGCCAGTTGTCTTATAGGGAGAGTGGGTAAGTTGTGTACTTAATTTTTTTTCTGTATACAGGGTTACAGGAAAAGTCGTGCTAGATCCCTTAAGGGTGTGGAGCACCCATCATTTCTGACTTATTTCACTATGAAACACCCTACCCTAAACTTAACCCTTTTCGAGATATTCGACTTTTAATTTTTTTATTGAAAATTGCTGATTTTTAGGCTACTACATTTATTTTTGTTTATTTTGTGTATCTTATTATTATTATTATTGCATTTTTACATGTGTAGTAAGATGCTTTAGGACGTCAATCATTAAAATAGTGCACAAGTTATTTGAATAGACCGTAGTAGACAAGTGAAAGAAAAGAAATAAAAAACATATTAGAAAGTTTATTTTTCTCTAAGGGATATCTAAAAAAAATATTATGGTAATTGTTCGGCAGATGTTTTTTAAAATATCTACGGTTCATCAGCTATCTAACGAGGTATAATAATGTAGGGTTTTATTCAAATGCATTCAAAAAAATTTAGTTTCATAGGCGACAGTTTAGAAGAAAATGTATACTTAGCCCTAAAAAGTAAAATAAAACAATAGGTAAGCATGAAATGCCATTTATTAAAGGTTTTCTCACAACTTTTTCTTTTTCTACAGTTCATGTTCAACATGGCCGCCTCTATTTCTAATACATTGTCGCATCCTTCTACGGAGACCGGTCTTCACTACGCCAGTGGTCAATGTGGTCCTCATTTTATTTGCTGCATCCACAATCCTTTCTCTTAAGTCTTCCACAGACGAAACTGGATTCGGCTCGCTGTACACGAGACTTTGATTGGACCTTACTTTCTCCCGGATAATCTAAACGGGGAAAGCTACGAAAATTTCCTGAGAGCAGACTTGAGTGATTTGCTGGATGATCTGCCACTCAACCTGATCAGGGACATGTGGTTCCAACACGATGGCTGCCCTGCCCATTTCAGGAGAAGTGTCAGAGACTGGCTGGACACAAATTATCCAAACAAATGGATTGGACGAGGTGGGCCATTGCCATGGCCAGCAAGAAGTCCGGACCTAACCCCCATGGATTTTCATGTGTGGGGCTGCATGAAAAGTCTCGTGTACAGCGAGCCGAATCCAGTTTCGTCTGTGGAAGACTTAAGAGAAAGGATTGTGGATGCAGCAAATAAAATGAGGACCACATTGACCACTGGCGTAGTGAAGACCGGTCTCCGTAGAAGGATGCGACAATGTATTAGAAATAGAGGCGGCCATGTTGAACATGAACTGTAGAAAAAGAAAAAGTTGTGAGAAAACCTTTAATAAATGGCATTTCATGCTTACCTATTGTTTTATTTTACTTTTTAGGGCTAAGTATACATTTTCTTCTCCACTGTCGCCTATGAAACTAAATTTTTTTGAATGCATTTGAATAAAACCCTACATTATTATACCTCGTTAGATAGCTGATGAACCGTAGATATTTTAAAAAACATCTGCCGAACAATTACCATAATATTTTTTTTAGATATCCCTTAGAGAAAAATAAACTTTCTAATATGTTTTTTATTTCTTTTCTTTCACTTGTCTACTACGGTCTATTCAAATAACTTGTGCACTATTTTAATGATTGACGTCCTAAAGCATCTTACTACACATGTAAAAATGCAATAATAATAATAATAAGATACACAAAATAAACAAAAATAAATGTAGTAGCCTAAAAATCAGCAATTTTCAATAAAAAAATTAAAAGTCGAATATCTCGAAAAGGGTTAAGTTTAGGGTAGGGTGTTTCATAGTGAAATAAGTCAGAAATGATGGGTGCTCCACACCCTTAAGGGATCTAGCACGACTTTTCCTGTAACCCTGTATATCTTTTTATTATTTTTTATTTTCACACAACTTTCATTCATACAGACGTGAATAATAAGATTTAATTAATTATATTAAAGATTTAATAATTTAATGTTGTGTCCGACATTAAATTTGATTAGTATTCATACAAATAGATTATTATTTGAAAGTCCTATTAAAAATCTTTAATATTATAACCAAAAACGATTTTTTTTAAATATCCGAACAGGAAGTAATATTGTATTTACGTAAATACATAGCATTTGCATTATAAAAAAAACTATCACTAGTATTTGATATAAAAAGCGATTTTTCAGTATCTACCTAAAAAAATGTTTTAAAAACTATTGATGGCACTGACTGTATCATCAACTGTCAAAGTATACTTGCAAAAGCCTGGGAAGCAAAGCCATAAAATTGTTTAAAAATATCTGCCGACCGATCAGACATTGTCCTTGGAGTTTACTGCAACTTTATGGCAATTTAATTTTATAATGTAGAAACCGTTCGCTCTTTTTTTCTTGTTTATGTATTAGGGATACATGAAAATTAAATCGGATATTTAAATATATGTTATCTATCACTGACATCCTGGGAGATGGTCAACAAGTCAGTGCAGGTGCCAGGAACAAGTTATATACGAATAAGGACTAAATATGTAATACTAACCTACCCTTTGCCATGTGTCTTTTAAAAAGACGCGCCAATGCCAGCCATGTGTAAAATAAATAAAAACAATGGGCCCGATTCTGAAGGCACACATTTAAAATTGACAGCACTAAAATTGGTTTTGTCCTTATCTTCATAATACTGTGTGACAAGGATAGCAACAGTTTTAGTGGTGTCAAATTTTAACTTTGTGCCTTCAGAATCGAGCCCATTGTCTACTTAGCCTAGAGTTCTCAATGTCCCAAAAGATTTAAATAAATGAGTATACTGACTCGATTAACAATGTCAGTCGAGACCTGTAACATTGAATACCTACTGGATAATCACTCATTGTTTGTGCAATAAAAAGTTAAATAAATGATAATTTTACTCCTATTTTGTTGTAAATTTCTATTTAATTTTTTTTTCTGTACCTTCCTACTTTTATCTGCTTTATTACCCTATACAACAATTTTTATGTTTATGTATTAGAAATCTGTTAATGGCTAATGTTTAATTTATATTATACTGTATTATATATTTTTGTAAATTAGCTGTAGGTTTCAGAATGATAAAAATAAATTAATGTTCACATGTTGCAGGCGACAACTATTTCCAACTGAGCAAGCACTGGAACCAACTGGAACAGTTCAAGAAGCAGTTCGAGACTGACCACGAGATCGACAGCCAGCTGCGGCTGGAACTGGACGGCGACATGGCGGAGGAGGCGGAGTGGAGCGGGAAAGTTACCGCGGAGTTCGATCTCGGTGAGTTCTAAGCCGCTGTTGATATATTCTTGCGGGGATATATATTTAGTTATAGTACATATTGGACACTAGCGCCTTGATTCCAAGTACAAACGAGTGATATGGATAACTGGACGGGGAATATGGATAAAAAATATAATATCTTCTAATAAATAAAAACTAAAACATCGCGTGTCTGTACATTGAAGATGTGTACAAAAAAAAAATTTGAGTCTAAGGATAAGTAATAGAACACATTTCGATCATTTTTGGGATTTTTATCTGTTTGTTTGTGCACCCATCACTTAAAAACTACTGAATCGATTTTGATAGACTGTTCACAGAAACATAGTACTTAATTCGGTGTAACATATAGGCTTTATTTCATTGCAATCGGCCCAGTCAATCAAAAGTTATACGAATTTATAGTTTTCGAAAACTCGCATACACTGCATTATTATACAACAAAGAAGTATAGGGTGTAAATGCTCGACGGAATTTGTGTTGCAATGAGTGAGAACTACATTTTGGCGATAGGTAGGTGGTCATTGAAGCGTAGGGGGAACGTGGGAACCGTAAGGTTGGCGTTGGGATTGGGAGATTGAAAGTCTGAGTGGAAAGGGAGTGGAAGTGGGAAGGGGAACGGGATCGGATACTGTGGATCACGCGAGCGGAGCCGCGGGCACAGTTAGTAATATACTATTGATGTAACATCCACGTACTGTGTAATTTGCAACAGATATAACCATACCCACCGACGAGATCCAGTCGATGCTGTTCTCGTGCCTGCACTACCGGAGCGCGATCGCCGTGTCGCGCGACAAGCGCAGCGAGCTGCAGCGCCGGCTCGCCTCCGTCGACAACGAGCTCGCTGTGCGGCACATGAACGACGCCCAGCGTGAGTACCTCCACCACACTTGTACCATCCACAACAACAACGCGCCGTCCGGCATTACCCGTCGGATGTTACCCGTCGGACATTACACGTCGGACATTACCCGTCGAACGTTACACGTCGAACATTACCTGTCGAACATTACCCGTCGCACATTACACGTCGATCATTACACGTCGGACATATAGTATTTTGATGTTCTGTGATCAATTGTGAGATAGACTTTAATTCTATTCTAATGGCATTAATAAGTTTAAAGACACTGTCCTCAGTTCTAATCGAAATAAATTGTAGTTTTTTTTACCATCAATATATACAATTTCTTTTCTGATTATGTTATTTTTATTAACACTGACTGCCAGTCACTGTAAATCATTAGTAGACGATAGTAAACAAAAACAACGCATGCTAGGGACACTCGTCCAAATTATTGTGTATGAAATCACAAAATACCAAAGAGCCTCTATGGTTATTAATGCCATTAGAATTTGTCTATCTCACAATTGATCTTAGAACATCAAAATACTATATGTCCGACGTGTAATGATCGACGTGTAATGTGCGACGGGTAATGTTCGACAGGTAATGTTCGACGTGTAATGTCCGACGGGTAACATCCGACGGGTAATGCCGGACGTATATGTGAACCCGATTAGAAGGCCCGCCTTCATACATACCGCATTAATTACTATTATCTGTACCCATTATATATGTATGTGTGTGTGTGTGTGTTTGTTTTCTCCTTGTTTAAATCTTATATTTTAAATATACAGAATTTTAATTATTTTAATTTAGTAATTGGCATATTTTGAAATTTATAATAACTTGTATATAATAAATGTAATTGCTGTGAAATTAAACAAATATATAAAATAAAAATATTTCCACAGAGATCTACCTGAAATACTCGGAAGAAACCGACAAGAAGTCTCCTATAGCGATGCTTCTGCTGAGGCAGTTCTCGGGGCTGGCGCGACGGTCCCTGGAGTGCCTCGATGAGGCCACCGAGATATTTCAGCGCGTGAAGGACGCGCCCAACCTGGCCTTGTTACTCTGCAACAAGGGCCGGTACATGCGCTTCAAGGCGCACTGCTCGCCAGGGGATTTCAGGTTAGCCTGCGTATTGAATTTTTAGTTTTTCGTATATTTACCGGAGAACTTACACGTGGGGAAGGTTATTTAATTACCCCTGGCTATCTGAATGATTTCTACACCACTAGGAAAGGCATTTTGAACTGAAAAACAGTTCATCATTCATATCAGTCCTTAGACGTCCACTGCTGGACATAGGCCTTTCCTAATGAATGCCACCACAACGGGCCCTCCTCCCTCCGCATCCAGCCGCCTCCGACCACCTTCCTCAGGTCGTCGGTCCATTGCTAGTTTACCAACGGAGCTCTGGCGACCGACAATGGCGCTATAACCATTCAGTATCTCACTAGGCCATTAATAATACCACAGACCGGTGGCGGGCAAAACTCCACCATGAAGAATAATGTATTGCGAAAATACCCTCAGCCGTCCACATTCGTCACGACGGCGCGTTTCGCAGCGCTATTTTCATTATATACAGGGTTACAGGAAAAGTCGTGCTAGATCCCTTAAGGGTGTGGAGCACCCATCATTTCTGACTTATTTCACTATGAAACACCCTACCCTAAACTTAACCCTTTTCGAGATATTCGACTTTTAATTTTTTTATTGAAAATTGCTGATTTTTAGGCTACTACATTTATTTTTGTTTATTTTGTGTATCTTATTGTTATTATTATTGCATTTTTACATGTGTAGTAAGATGCTTTAGGACGTCAATCATTAAAATAGTGCACAAGTTATTTGAATAGACCGTAGTAGACAAGTGAAAGAAAAGAAATAAAAAACATATTAGAAAGTTTATTTTTCTCTAAGGGATATCTAAAAAAAATATTATGGTAATTGTTCGGCAGATGTTTTTTAAAATATCTACGGTTCATCAGCTATCTAACGAGGTATAATAATGTAGGGTTTTATTCAAATGCATTCAAAAAAATTTAGTTTCATAGGCGACAGTGGAGAAGAAAATGTATACTTAGCCCTAAAAAGTAAAATAAAACAATAGGTAAGCATGAAATGCCATTTATTAAAGGTTTTCTCACAACTTTTTCTTTTTCTACAGTTCATGTTCAACATGGCCGCCTCTATTTCTAATACATTGTCGCATCCTTCTACGGAGACCGGTCTTCACTACGCCAGTGGTCAATGTGGTCCTCATTTTATTTGCTGCATCCACAATCCTTTCTCTTAAGTCTTCCACAGACGAAACTGGATTCGGCTCGCTGTACACGAGACTTTTCATGCAGCCCCACACATGAAAATCCATGGGGGTTAGGTCCGGACTTCTTGCTGGCCATGGCAATGGCCCACCTCGTCCAATCCATTTGTTTGGATAATTTGTGTCCAGCCAGTCTCTGACACTTCTCCTGAAATGGGCAGGGCAGCCATCGTGTTGGAACCACATGTCCCTGATCAGGTTGAGTGGCAGATCATCCAGCAAATCACTCAAGTCTGCTCTCAGGAAATTTTCGTAGCTTTCCCCGTTTAGATTATCCGGGAGAAAGTAAGGTCCAATCAAATGATTGGAGATAATGCCCATCCACACATTCACGCTGAATCTTCGTTGGGACCCCTTCACTCTTTTCTTATTGGGATTCCTTAGTTCTTTTAGGGCCCAGTAATGGGCGTTGTGATAGTTAGTTATGCCATCTTTATCAAATTTGGACTCATCCGTCCACAAGATATTTCTTAAAAAATCTGGGTCTTCTACATCAGCATTTAGCATAAATCTGCAAAAGTCCAATCTTCTCGCGGGGTCCCCTTCTTCAATAACGTGTACTGGCGTGTAATGGTACGGGTATAGGCCAGCAGTATGCACTGTAAACCACACTCTCCATTGCGAAAGCCCCAGATCACGGGCAACAATATTAGTGGAAGTAGTCGGATCCGCTCGAAAGCGTTGCACTATCTCATTGTCCTGTTCTTCGTCGTCCCAGTCCTAGCCGGTGTCTACACATTTTTTCTTTCATTCGTACCTACATAAATCGTCACTTGTCTCGCTCGCACGGTGCGTCTTAACTTAAAGGACAATAGGCGTGGGACCGTTAGAACTGCTACCTGGAGCGTCCCAACTACTTTTTTTCCACGAAATGTAATACAAACCCTAGATTGTTACACCTCGTTAGATAGCTGATGAAACGTAAATATTTTAAAAAACATCTGCCGAACAATTACCATAACATTTTTTTTAGATATCCCTTAGAGAAAAATAAACTTTCTAATATGTTTTTTATTTCTTTTCTTTCACTTGTCTACTACAGTCTATTCAATTAACTTGTGCACTATTTTAATGATTGACGTCCTAAAGCATCTTACTACACATGTAAAAATGCAATAATAATAATAATAAGATACACAAAATAAACAAAAATAAATGTAGTAGCCTAAAAATCAGCAATTTTCAATAAAAAAATTAAAAGTCGAATATCTCGAAAAGGGTTAAGTTTAGGGTAGGGTGTTTCATAGTGAAATAAGTCAGAAATGATGGGTGCTCCACACCCTTAAGGGATCTAGCACGACTTTTCCTGTAACCCTGTATAAGAATGCTTCCATGTTTATTTGCGTTCACTGGTGCCTGTCACTGCACTGGCTCTGCTACCTTTCAAACCGGAACACAGCAATACTTGCATTGCTGTTTGGAGGCAGAAATAAGTGGGAAAAGAGGGAGGTGTACGATCCAGACAGATTGTGCACTAGGATCCTCCCACCCTCGTCGTGTTATCCATGTAACCAGTATTCATCTCATCATGTCAGCCTTTAGATGTCCACTGCTGGACATAGGCCTTCCCCAATAAACGCCACAACACCCGGTCCTCCGCCCTCCGCATCCAGCCGCTTCCAGCCACCTTCATTAGGTCGTCGGTCCATCTGGCGGCGGGGCGTCCCACCCTGCGCGTGCCAATCCGCGGTCTCCACTCCAGAACTCGTCTGCCCCAACGGCCGTCAGTTCAGCGACAGATGTGGCCCGCCCACTGCCACTTCAGCTTGCTAATCCTTTCGGCTATGTCGGTCACCTTCTTTCTTCGTTGGATCTCTTCATTACGAATCATATCCTACAAAGAAACCCCGAGCATAGCCCTCTTCACAGCTCACTGAGCGACTTGAAACTTCTGGATCATGTCCACCGTCAGTGTCCACATCTCCGCGCCGTAGGTCATGACAGGCAAGACGCACTGATTAAAGACTCTTGTCTTTAAACATTGTGGAATGGGCGAAGTGAAGACCGGTACCTCGGAAGTGCCTCGGACAAGTCTGTGATCATAGGTGATTCCTCTTTCATAATGCGAACTGCTAAGGAATGGAACTCCCTGCCAGCTTGGGTATTTCCGGACAACTACAATTTGGACCTTTTTAAAGGAAGAGTGAATAGGCATCTTCTGGGTAAGCGCGCTCCACATCATCACTTACCATCAGGTGAGATTAAGATAAAGCGCAAACCCATCAACTTTAGAAAAAAAAAACCAAATAAAGAATTAGTTTTTCTAGTGCGGAGAAGCGTGCCCTGTACAACCTAGCGGAGGAGCTCTACCTTTCTGCGCTGAAGCTGCTCGGGCCGCGCGAGGCGTGCGGGCCCGCCGCCTCCATATGGGACCTCGTGTCCTGGGAGCTGTCCTGCCACCTCTACACCAAGGCAGTGCTGATGCAAGAGTCTCCTGGCTCTCATGCTAATGTGAGTTGGTGTTTATTATCACACCTTCGCTATCTTAATTTGACGACCTCCGTGGCGGAACGGGTAACTCTCTGACTGCCACGCCGGAGGTTGCGGGTTCGAATCCCGCTAGGGGCAAATGTTCGTATGATGAATATGAATGTTTGTACCCAAGTCTTGGATGTTTATATATTTATTTAAGCATGTGTATCTGTTATCTAGTAACCATACCACAGGCTCTGCCTAGTTTGGGACTGGATAATTGGTGTGTATGTCTGAGATATTTATTTATTTATTTCTATTTCGATGGCAGCAAAACACAGATTTGGTTGCGGAATTTTTTCCGCAAGTGCGTGCAGTTTCAATTCAAATACTCTACAAATTATAATAATTTTCCATAGTTCCAACTATTGGACTATGTGACTATTATCATCAGTTTTAATGATTTCTTAACAGACAATCTTGCGAATATAAATAAAATTTTGATATATATATATGATACTTATGCTAGGGCAATATACACACTTCTCGTTCGGTCACTGTTGAGGATCACGACCGTATAAAACGCCTCCACGCATTGCGGTCGTTAACCGGCCGCACCGCTTCATATAAGGATCCGCCAGCCACCCTCCTCACCGGGTCTGACCACCTCGTCGGAGCTCGTCCTCTGGCACGCCTGCCCTCCACTTGTCCCAGGATAATGAGCTTCTCTAGGTCGTGCTTGGGAGATCGCACAATGTGACCGAAGAAGCTTAGAGTCTTTTCATTGCAGATAGTGGAGAGCCGTTTCGTTATATTGAACTCTTTATGAATGGAGTCATTTGTTCTCATGGCTGTCCATATACCAAGTAGTCTTCTTCAACACCACATCTCAAAAGCAGCAACGAACGAATATTGACGCACCAGGTTTTAGAGCCATATAAAAAAAAAGAGAAGATGACGGCCCGTACCAATCGCACCTTGGTTCTGCGGCGGATGCTTCTGTTTTTCCATACTTTCTTGTGGTACACTACTACATACATCATCATCAGGTTATTTTTGTCTCCACTGCAGGAGCACAACCCTCTCTCATCTGCCGGAGACAGACGGAGGATTTGGCCTACACTCCCCGCGTTGGCCAGACGGGTTGGGGAGGCCTGATTGATGTTTTATAATGTATTCCCTTAGTCGCCTTGTACGACATCCACGGGAAGAGTTGGAGTGGTCCTATTCTACTCTACCGGAAGCCACACGGCAATTCTTCTGTTTTTCCACACTTTCTTGAGGTACACATACATAACTATATATTTTTTTTAGATTTCAGTAATCCGATCGAAACATGCAAGGTCATAGTTGATAAATATTACCCCGTACGCAGGAGGTGACGGAAGTAGCCGAGGCTTTCAAGCTGGCCCTTAAGTACTGCCTGCTGAGCCCCGGGCCCCGACAGTACCTCTACCAATTCCGAGCCGCCATGATCTACCACCGACTCGGCTCTCTTTACCACTCGCAGTATCGGTGAGTTTTTACTGTAATAAATATAAAAAAATTATTGCACACTTAAAAATTATAACAACGGTTTAAAAATAAAAAGTGTATAAAGGTATAAGAGCTCTCGTCCAACTGACCTTTACTGTGGGAGAAATTATACAGTAAACGGGAGACAAAATTAATATGAGACTAGTTGACCCGGGCCCACTCCTTTGGGAGGTAAACATTTTCCGACTACCACGAAAAGGTATTTAAATTTTTCGGGTTAATATATAGCCTATGACACTCACAAATCACGTGGCTCTCTATTGGTAAAATAATTTCCAAAATCGGTTCAGTAGATCCAGAGATTACCCGCTACAACCCCACAAACTTTACCTCTTTATAATATTAGGATAGATACATATAAAAATAATACGAAATAATATGTCTTTATAACTGTACTATGTCGATAATAATAATATTTTTTTTACTTCTGAAACATTGTACAAACATTTCAAAACTACAATAATTTTATTTATTTTAAATTAGTTTCAACAAGTAATTTAATTGTCGCTTACTTTTAAACTAAGTAGAAGTTTGTGGCTTAAAAGTCAGTAATTATTGGAATTTAAGACATTCAATTTAATTCAAACTCAAATGATCTTGCACCAATACATATAAAATTTTATATAAAAACAAAATATGTACATAGAAGGATGAATTTACTGTACAACGGCGGCCTTATCGCTTTCAGTGATTTCTTCCAGGCAACCTTTGGGTGGTGGAGAATTTTTGATGAGTGGAAATACTTGATTTGAAGTATATAACCTTTATGTAGATTATAAATAGGGCTTTCGTTTTATTCGGGTACATTTTTGTGATTCATGTTCCATGCGCTCAACAACAGGGTCGCGAGCGCATGGAACAAGTTACCGCAGGACGTTATCGATGCCCCTTCAGTGAACACTTAAATACAGACTAGACAAGTTCTTCAAAAACCAGTGTTACAAGTGACAATTCAAAGACTTAAATACACCAGTTCAGATATAGGCATACCAGCAAATTGTTGCTCGCCTATTATCCCTATAATAATAATTTCCCACCAGAATAACGCAGGAGGAGGGCCCCAAACGGCGAATGCTGTTGAACGCGACGCGCACGAACTACGAGCAGGCGGCGAACATGTTCGCGTTGCTGGAGGACGCGGGCATGTTCCTCACCGTGCAGATGGAGCACGTCGCCGTGCTAGAGATGCAGGCCTCCGGTATCTACCATGTTCTCGTCCCTAAAACGACGAATCCTTAGGATTCTGCTAATGTCAAGTATATCGACGCAAAAAGAATAGACGCTGTGACCCATATCAATGTGAAATTTTGGTTATTGCAATTCGTAATCAGGAAACAAATTTACGTCGATTCGTCTGGGTCCCGTGTCTTTTCTATCAGCCGTAGAGACGCGGCAAAGACCATTCGACGTAGAAATAAAAATAAAACTGATTCCGAATTTGCAATAACAAAAAGCCGCCTTTTGGCGGGCTAGGAAAACAAATGAAAATGAACTTCTTGACATTACCACTTCTTGAAATAACTACTTCTGGAAATGACCACTTCTTGAAATAACTACTTCTTGAAATGACCTCTTCTTGAAATGACCACTTCTTGAAATGACCACTTTTTGAAATGACCATTTTAGGAAATTACCACAGAAATAACCACTACTGGATAATACAACTTTTTGATATAACCACTTCTTGAATTGACCACTTCGCTCTTTGTGGCTTTTTAAATAACCAACTTTTTTGACTAATTTACAAAGAGAGAGAAGTTTTGAATCACAAGATTATGTCGATTGAATTAACACTCTAAATAGGTAGTACAATATGCATATTAGGTTGAGATGCATCTCAGCCTAAAAAAATCATGCATACGGTTGATAAGCATAATAAACTTGAATTCTCTCTGGCAAGCCCCAAAGAAAACTTTTATTTTTGTTTACAGTATCATTTGCCAGAACACACCTAAGTTGTATATGCATTTCAATAAAAATATCTTCCAGCTCAAAAAAGCTTATTTTTTCAGTGTCACCAAACCTGAAACTCAAATCACTGCAGACGGCCATACAAATCCTCCGCCAATGCCAATCCATAATGGCCCTCATAAAGGAAAGAGACCCCGAAGAACAGAAAGAGACGCCAAAACCTGACGAGGGAGAAGAGAAATCAATGAAAACCGACCACAGCCTACTCACGTTATACGAATGTCGTCTCCATTTCATTCTAAAGAGTATAATCCAGTACTGCAAATCGAAATCCAACAAGGACTATGATAAAATTACGGATATGTACAAGAAATTGTACTTAGCCAGTTTGAAAATAAAGAAGAGTGAAGATGTTAGGCTGTATGCGGGCAGTATCTGTGACGTCCTGGCAGCTATGGACGGTATAAGTAAGGAATTTGAATAGCGCCATTTTTTTAAGCTCCGGTGAATAGGGTAAGTGATAATAAACCCAAATTATGTCTTAAATGTCTGACATCAGTAAATCTATGGGCCAGATTCATGAGTTATCTAGAAAGTTTTGCATTTGATTATTTTTTGTATGTAATGAGAATTTACTATCTCGGTACAGATTATACCATGAAGAAAAATAATTTTTTCGCATCTCATGAGTCACCTCGAAGTTTTTACATTCATGGTTGACACTAATTGGTTATTAAATTAGATAATATCTGTTATCTAATTTAATAACCAATTAGTGTCAATCACTCGGGTAAAAACTTTGAGGAGACTTATGAAGTTCGAAAAACTATTTTCCTTCATGGTATGACCTGTAGATCTTAATTACTCAAACTGATAACGATTACAACAACAACGCTTTTTTTAAAGACCTTTTGTCTAATTCTAAACCTGAAAAGAAAAGATACACTTGTTAAAAAAACAACTGGAAAAACTAAAAAAAATTAAGCTATCTAGTAATCTCATCGCTTCGCCTTAGCCGGCCTTTACCAGTTCAATAAGACACAATCTTATGTATCTATTACCATACCATTCATATTAAAACAATAAAAAACTACACAAATTTTTATGAGAATCAAACACTTAACAGTTCATCTCACAAGTGTTTTTCGAGTGGTTCCCTTATTGAACTGAGCCATCGATATGATTACGGCCTAGAAGATATACTGAAATAATGTAAACATGTAATATCTCTTTATTTAAGTGAAGATATATAGGCACTTTCACTGCTAAACTATTCACTTAAATAATGTTTTCGTATCTTACGTGTGTTTCGTCAATACGTTAACTTACCTTTATTTGTATATTTTCTACACACACATATAAGACACTAGTGCAGGGTGCGTCTAATTAGCAGAACTCTAATACTTGTAGCTCCAATGTAGCTCGAACAAAATTTGCATAAGGATGTAACGTGGTAGGTTATCGACTTATCCGACTATCGACGTGGCGATACATCGTCTCTGCCTACCCCTCTGGGACCAAGGCGTGAGCATTATGTATGTATATTGGGCCCGATTTTGAAGGCACAATGTTAAAATTTGTGAGCACTAAATTTGTTGCTATCTCTGTCCTACAGTGTTGTAAAGATAAAGACGAAACTAATCTTTGTGCTATCAAATGTTGAATGTGTGTTTCAGAATCGGGCCTACTGAAGTATTATATACTCAAGTATTTTGTTCATTGCCTTTATTTGTTTTAGTAACAGATGGAATAAACATTGATTTATTTAATTGTCAATAAGAATAAGAATTGATTAGTAGTCGACGTCGATAGTCTGAGTAGTCTATAAACTATGACGTTCCATCCCTATGCAAATTTTGTTGGACCTAAAAGAATTCCAAAAAAAAATTGGAGCTACGAGAATTGCGAAAACTTTGTTGGAGCTACGAGAATTCCGAGGTCTCCTAATTAGTTATCACCCAACGATCTCTATGTACTACCAGATGGAGCGTTCCAAACAATCGCTCTGTTCCACGCAAGTAGTCACAACTCTTTCACAGTCACTTTGAAACTTGTGCAGTTACTACTCAAAACATTTAATTATTTACTAAATATTGACATTATTTAACCGTAGCGTCAATATTTAGTAATAAATAAATGTTCTGCGGAGTAACTGCACAAGTTTCATTGTAAATGTGACAGAGTTGTGGCTTCTTGCGTGGTACATAGCGATTGTTTGGAACGCTCCATCTAGTAGTACATAGAGATCGTTGTTATGACCCTTTTTCTTCATTCTGCAGCCAAACCCGAAAAACTAAGGCATTAGTGTATGTAAACGGAAGTTTGAAGGGTAAGGAGCCCGTATAATTAGGGGTAAATAAGACAAACTTAAGTGTGGGAACGCAGTATTGATAATTTCAACAATAATCGTACTAAAACAAGATTTGCTTAGAATAATAGTCGCCACTCAAATTCTTCCAGATAACATCTGAATTTTCCTATATGTACTAGTCAGGGTTATAGTCTTTAAGTTAGTCAGACGTAATGTTAATGCGTGGAGGAACTGACGTAACGAATCGTCGATTTACTGCAATTTGAGCTTTAGCTGATCTGAATCTAAATATCAAATTGCTACGTTTATTCCTCAGCAGTTAGTAGCTTTTTGCAGTAAGCCGACGAAATGGAATTGGATATGGGTCGGGGAGAGGGAATTTTAATTTGACAAAGCAGCATTTGACAGCTTGCTGCAGCAACTATAGTTTCTTTTTTTAACCGTGCACTGTGAGACTCAAAATCAAAAAATCAAAATCAAAATATTTATTTTCAAAATTGGAGTACATTATTCTCTTTTTGACGTCAAATTCTGCCTAAAACTACTCCACATAACAAACTCACCATATAGGTTCATACTGGTTAGGTTTGCAAACTATTGTATCTACTTGAAAAAGTGATTATATTATCTTTTATGAGAATGCCAACCTATGCCCTAAGAATTATGAGGATCATTCACATAATAAGATTTTTTACGAGTTTTTTTAGCGCTAAACATCTGCATTATAAAAAAAAACGTAACTGATTCTCATTGACCAATGAGATTGTCTTATTTTTCTGAGTAGTGCACAGTTAAAAAAATAGACTATACCTAAGTTAAGTATTTTTTTTTATTAATAGTACAATAATAAGTAAACACATATAATACAATTCATGAACAATTTTGTAATGACAATTAATAATCAAATTGAAAAATATAGAACTTATTCGATTCTGAAGGCTATACCTACTAGAAATTTGACAACATTTACTTTATTTTTAACCGTTAAACTTGTACGCGCGCTCTCCTAGCCACAAAATTTAAGATCTGTTTAAGAGACGACGCAAGAATTGACAAGTGTGACGTTCTTGGGGTCCCATCAATTTGAATTTCTATGATTACGAATTGTCAAATTTAACCTTGATATAGTTTCAATTTTCGTCCGCTAGAAGCGCTGGTGAGAATCTTAAGAGTTAACATACGACGAAACTTGGAGTGCTTCAGGATGGCGCCCACTTTGAATATTAGAAATAAATGAGGTCCGATTCTGAAGGCACACATTTATACTTTGACAATACTAAAATTAGTTTCGTCTTTATCTCATAATACTGTGTGAGAGGGACATTCCCGCCTCACCATTATCCTTCCGCAACTCCTCTGAGCGAGGATCAACGGTACCTCCGTTGATCCTCGCTCACTAACACATAACACTTACCAGTGAATGTAGGATAAGTTCCAAGGTCCCCAGGTAAATTAAATTAAAGAAGTATAGATCCAAAGTAGGAAGAGAGATTCCCACTTCCCCTCTAGAGAGGGGCTGTGTGAGAGGGACAGCAAAAATGTGCTGTCAAATTTGTTAAAGTGCCTTCAGAATCAGACCTATTGTAATTGTAAATGATGTAATTTTATAGCTGTCAGACATTTGTTCCAACTTTATAGTTATGTGCCAAATAACTGTAGAATAGAATTGAAACCATTCTATAATTTAATTATTAATCAATGACGTTCCCCTGTTAACGAACGATTTTAATCCAAATATGGTTTTTTTTATCATACATAGCGTTTTGTATGAGATGTTGAATTGCTGACAAAACGCTGTATGGAAAATTAAAAACGATATTTCCATATACTTTTTTGACAAATTTACGAATATTTTCAATTTTATATGTAAGATCACAGTTAATTTATACCATTATGATTATCTAATATAGTTAACACTGAGTTGTAAAAATTAAAATGTAATGTCTCTTGGTGCTTAGTGCGTTGCGTACTCTAAGATTTTCAAACTTGACTTTTTGTAAATATTTTGACTAATGTGGTTTTGAGTGAATTGTAATGCATATAACCCCATGCGCAGGCAAACTGATCATTCCAGGCCGGCTCTTATCAATATTGCTACGAATGACCAACATATCTAATATTCCTAATAAATAAAATGGTTTGGAGACAACGAGGATACACAAAAGTTTTAGTAGCAACTTATGAACTATGTCAGCATAAAATATATACGACCTCCGTGGCGGAACGGGGTAGCCCTCGGACTGCCATGCAGGAGGGTGCGGGTTCGAATCCCGCTAGGGGCAAAATGTTCGTATGATAAATAAGGATGTTTGTACCCAAGTCTTGGATGTTTATATATTTATTTAAGTATGTGTGTCCGTTACCACAGGCTCTGCCTAGTTTGGAACTGGATAATTGCTGTGAATGTCTGACATATTTTTTATACATTAGGACATTTGCCACTTGTTTGATTTTGGTGTATAATAAATGTTATTAAAATTCAGACAACCGATACATAACACTACATGAGCGAGACACAACACTTATTGGGGTATTTTATATATGTATGTTTGTCTCCCTCTTTTACTCGTATGGGATCGGTCCTGCACGAAGGAGTCGGAAATCGGAGAGAACTATGGCCGGACGCCGCGGAAGTTCAAAATAACTATTTAATTGTAACCAAGGACTTCGGAAACTAAGCAGGACGGGGTAAGCTTAGGATATTTATGTTTATTATTGTATATATCGGATTTACATAGTAGAACCAAGAGACGTCAAATACACAAGGATTTTCGGATATTTTACCAGCGACCTAATTTCGGAATTAACGGCTGGATCGCTTCCGACGTCAGGGCTGGTGTCCAGACTGAGGAAGATTCAGCCGCGGGTGGGGTGCGGAAGACTTCACATTTTTGTTCACTTCGAGCCGGATCGGTTTTCTGTGTATTTTTCGTTTTCAAGGTTCTACTACAAACTACACTTTTTCGGTTTTGTTGTTGTAATTCTTTGTCGGTTTATAAGTATTTACGGCAACAAAGTACATTCTACAGGGTACACGGGTACATACTTCTCATTTATATTGATATGAACACATATTTGTTTCCCCCTATTCTATATATTTTGTAAAAACATTACAAGCATACATTTTCATACATTTGAAAAGCATCGGTTGATTTTCATTTGTTTTTATTTTTGCTTTGCACCTTGCGGATTCGGGTGACATTGTTATTTTATGTCAGATGGTTACCATAGTTACCAAATAGTTTCACAATCGACTGTTGGGATAGTGGCTGTTAATTTTACCACATATAACAAGGAGACTGATAGCTCAGCGGATACCAGCACGGTCTACCATTGAACACGGGTTCAATTCTAGGTCGGGTAAATTGACGACTTTTATTTCATAATTTTCAATTGTGGATTTCGTTATTCGGTTATGCTTTTGATAAACGGCGGAGGAGCTGTTTTCAAATAATTTGGTTTTTATTTTTAGTTTCTTATTTTGATTGAAATTAATTTTTTTGTTATAATGGCTAAAGCAGCACAAGCCAAACGGTTGAACAAAGTCAAATATGAGGTGGCTTTGCTCAATATAGATATGATTTACGATCTTTCCCAGACGGAGCTTGATTCAGAAACGGAAAAGAATGAATTCAGGGTTCGGTATTCGGATTTGGAAACTAATTATCAGGATTTTATGTCAATGCATTTGGAAATGCAGTCCCAAACGGACGGGGACGACTCGGATTCGGATATGTATACGGAAAAATACAAAGCATATAATCGGAAATATTATGATATTAAACGGAAATATATGGAGAAGTTTCCAAGTTGTAGCGGCCAGTCGTCTGACTACAATACTGCGGTTTCAGAGTCCAAAGGACGTAGGGTATTTTTGCCTAAGGTACAATTGCCAACATTCTCTGGTAAATTAGAGGACTATGGTTCTTTTATGGAATTATTCGAGTCTCTAGTAGGACAGGACACTTCACTGTCAAGTACAGAAAAACTGTACTATTTGGTGGGTTCATTAACTGGGGAACCCAAAACTTTAATTCAACATTTGTCAATTACGGGAGATAACTACTCAATAGCGCTTGATTTACTTAAAAGTCGGTACGGAAATAAAAGATTACTAGCGGACAGATTAATGCGGAATTTGCTGAATGTATCTCATGTCAGTAGAGGTTTAAATTCATTGAAATCTTTTTTGAATAACCTTTTGGAAAATACTAAGGCTTTGGAAAAGATGAAATTTCCAGTCGCGGAATGGTCTTATTTACTTTTTTATATTAATTTTCAAAAACTGGATAGCAGCTTGAAGAAGCAGTTTGAAGAGAAATTTGTGGAAGAAGAGTTTCCAACCTTCGCAAATTTAATAAAGTTTTTAGAAACCGAAGTTCGGATATTGGAATCCAGTGCAGACACACAGAACTCGGGTAGGTCTGGTAGTTCTCCTGATACTAGGGCTCATGCCTCTTTTCAAAATAATAACTCTATGCAGAACGGCTGTACATTATGTAAAAAGGGATTTCATCACCTCTCAAGGTGTGAGAAGTTTTTGAACATGAAACTTAAACCCAGGAAGGAGTATGTAACGGAGAATAGACTTTGTTTTCGGTGTTTATATAAGCACCATATTAATGAATGTCCATATTCCACGTGGTCTTGTTTAAGGTGCGGATCACCTAAACACCACCAATTAATTCACTTTGATTTACCGCAGCAGCGGGCGGTTTCTAATACCTCCAAGGGTAGTACAGCGGCAATGGTGGAACCGGTACCTGCCATGAAATTGGACAGTAGGGAAATTGTGCCTAGGGACACCAACTTCGGTAGGGTGAACTTACCTTCGGATAAGGTAATAACTCCTGTTGGCAACCCACATAGGGTACACGACCCTGTTATAGAAATTAATGGCGCGGCGTTGACATCTCATGCGGATCATGAGGTGCTTCCGCCTACTACTTATCAGCGGACGGTATTGCTCTCGACAGCTATGGTGCGTGTCATGGATAGATTCGGTAACTATCAGGACGTGCGCGCACTCTTAGACGGTGGTAGTCAGAGCACATTCATATCGGAATATTGCGCTAATCGATTAGGTCTAAAACGGTTTAGATCTAACGTGATGTCGGTGACTGGATTAAGCGGTATGCCAGTCTCGGGTTGCGGAGGTAGCGTCAATGTAAGTATTAGCCCTCGGTATGCGGATCAGCCGGTGCTAGTAACTACGGCCACGGTGTTAAACAAAATAACACACAACCTACCTAGTTTTAGTTTACCTGAAACTTTAACGGGCTTCTATAGGGGTTTAGAGCTTGCGGATGAGCATTTTTACCTCAGTCGGGAGGTGGATATGCTGATCGGTGCGGATCTGATAGGAGAAATCATACTCGGCGGGAGTATTACGATAAATAAGGATTTACCTAAAGCGATGCTTACAGTTTTCGGTCACGTGCTCGTAGGTCCGGTTACCTACGCTGTTACGAATCCCATGGATAATAATGCTTATTTATCGCAAACTTTCTTTTCTAACGTTATGACTGCTCAGTTGAAAGACCTTAAGATAGAAGTTTTCCAAGAAAATCATTCAGCGGACGATACGGATCAAGGTGAAACGGTTCCATTGGCTTCGAATCGGTTCCTAGTCATGGAAAAGCGGCCTGTTGCCATTGATATATTACGGGAAAATTCATCAGTTCTATGCGGGAGTACTGAACTGGAGCACACGTCAATATGTGACGGAATTTTTGAGACGGAATCGGATCCCATGTTATTCAATCGGTTCAGCAGTTTTGTAAAGCTACAGTCGGTAGTAGCTTATTGCTTACGATTTATTAATAATGCCTGGAATCCTTCTAGGAAAGTTGTTGGTGTTCTGACGGTATCAGAACGTAAGGCGGCTACGGAACGGCTAGTGAAGGTGGTTCAAGCAACGGAATTTGCTTTGGACATAGATAACTTAAAACGGAGCAAGCAATGCTCTTTGCGGTTGCGGCGGCTTATGCCAATAATTGACAATGATGGATTGTTACGGGTCGGAGGTCGACTTGAGCATTCGGGTCTATCATATGATGGGAAACATCCATTGATTTTACCCAAAAGCCATCCTGTAACGACTTTAATCATTGATTATTTTCATAAAACTTACTGTCATGTTGGTTCAACGGCTTTACAAGCCATTTTGCAAAAACAATTTTGGATTATTTCGGCACGGCAAGCGATACGGAGTCGCATTTTTAAATGTATTTATTGCATTAAACTGAGGGTCAAGCCCACGGAACCAATCATGTCTGCATTACCCGGCGATAGGGTGAATGCCACTGGAGTTTTTCATACTGTGCAAACGGATTTTGCAGGTCCCTTTTTAATAAAAGCTTCACGTCTTCGAAATGCAAAGCTATTGAAAGCTTATCTGTGCATATTCATCTGTTCCTCATCTAAAGCGGTTCATTTAGAAGTCGTCGGTGACCTGTCTACGGAAGCTTTTCTTGCGGCATTGTCGCGATTTACATCTCGACGTGGGTTACCGCGTATGGTAAGGTCTGACTGCGGCAGTAATTATATTGGGACTAGCCGACATTTAAGTGAAGTGCAGAAGTATCTGTCGAAACGGGATGTCCAAGAAGTTTTAGGAGATGATGCTTCCAAACAAGGAATATCATGGCTATTCATTCCACCAGCGACGCCTCATTTTGGCGGTTTGTTTGAGGCGGCTGTCAAATCAGCTAAAACTTTATTAAAAAGAGTAATCGGTGAGCAGGTTTTAACGTTTGAGGAGCTGGTAACGGTATTTACCAGAATCGAAGCGGTATTAAACTCACGGCCTTTGTGCCCATTGTCTCATGATCCTCAAGACATTGAAGTGCTTACACCGGCTCATTTCTTAGTGGGTCGACCATTATTATCAGTTCCGGAATATAACATTGAGGATGTCCCTAATACACGGTTGAGCCGATATCGGCTGGTTCAGGCTCTATCTCAGAGATTTTGGAGAAAATGGAGTGATCAGTACCTTCATTCCCTTCAAACTAGGAATAAATGGACGTCACTTACGGACCCTCCTAAAGTAGGAGATCTGGTGCTTATTAAGGAGGAAAACGTACCTCCACTTAAATGGAAAATGGGTCGGGTTTTAGAGTTGTTGCCTGGGAAAGATGGTGTTGTGCGTGTAGTTAACTTAAAAACCTCTTCAGGCACTCTTTTGCGGCCGGTGGTTAAGATATGCAGGCTTCCACTGGACTAACACTAATTATTGTGAACCTATTTTTATATTATGTAAATATTAATTTTAATTTTCGGTTTTTTTTTATCGCTTTGTTGGATTTTCGGTTTTTGTTGATAAAGGCTTTCGCCTTTCTCGGGCGGCGGTATGTTTGATTTTGGTGTATAATAAATGTTATTAAAATTCAGACAACCGATACATAACACTACATGAGCGAGACACAACACTTATTGGGGTATTTTATATATGTATGTTTGTCTCCCTCTTTTACTCGTATGGGATCGGTCCTGCACGAAGGAGTCGGAAATCGGAGAGAACTATGGCCGGACGCCGCGGAAGTTCAAAATAACTATTTAATTGTAACCAAGGACTTCGGAAACTAAGCAGGACGGGGTAAGCTTAGGATATTTATGTTTATTATTGTATATATCGGATTTACATAGTAGAACCAAGAGACGTCAAATACACAAGGATTTTCGGATATTTTACCAGCGACCTAATTTCGGAATTAACGGCTGGATCGCTTCCGACGTCAGGGCTGGTGTCCAGACTGAGGAAGATTCAGCCGCGGGTGGGGTGCGGAAGACTTCACACCACTGTCATTCGACATAAGCAAATTACGGAATGTAATACATTTGATGACGTCAAAGTTCTTACAAACGGTAGTAGTTAACAAATTCGTTGGCCGCCGTACCAGGTCTACGTCACTAGAACGAACCTACTGCGATAAGTACCGAGCCGTCCACGCCTCGCCCGTACGGAGTAATGACAATGCTAGGTCTAGTGGCTTAGAAATTTTTTTGCGTGTATTGCCTCACAGTAGGTGATTAAAAGTCTTGGTATTATCATTTTACTAGAGAGTGATGTATTTGGTACGTAGTAACTATTCAGTAATCTGTGGCAGTACTGGAAATTTGGGACATCCTCTCTGGAGCCCACCGGTGGGGTAACTCGGTAGGGCTTAACTCCATAGCTCGGTTGGTAAGAGCAGGCCCTGGAATATGCAAGTCGCACATACAATCTTGCTCGCGAATTTCAATTTGTCAACGTAATTTTAGTTTTAATTTATTCTTCTGATTATGTCATGTCTAGAAGTTGAAGTCTATTATCGAGTTCAATGAGAAGGATATCAATTTCTTTTAGGGTAAATCTCAAGTTAATTTGAACGGGCATTTGCATTAAGGCATATAGGTCGTGAGGTCGATGCCAACTGGAAACAACTTCGAAAAAATATTTAATATTTTTTTTTTATACCCGACTGCCGATTGGACGAAATGCGTATTAGACCCAGTCGTTATACACATACATACATAATGCTCACGCCTTGGTCCCAGAGGGGTAGGCAGAGACGATGTATCGCCACTTTGCGCAATTTAATGTCGCAAAGTAGCTTTTCTTCGCCCCGTGATACCCCTTGACGTTAAGTCGGCATAAAACTAGCTCTACTATGATATTCCTAGAAATATCCACTTCATCTTCTAGCTATGATTTAATACCAACTGTATATATACTAGTTTTGTAGATCTTGATTGAAAAGACTGAAATGAGTGAGATGGGTAATGAATAAATTGTAAACGCTAAAACTCGTTTTTTATTTGAACCTGACCTGTACATAACGTACATAATGCTCACACCTTGGTCCCAGAGGGGTAGGCAGAGACGATAGATCGCCGATTTTGACTTTGCGCGATCCTGACACACCTCACGAGCCTCACTCACATTCATCAACCTTTTCATGCACCTCCTTTTATTCTTCTCACTGCGGACCCCAGCCTTTTTGAGGACGTTACTAATTTGATCCTTGAACGTCCTCCCAGGACGACCTCTAGCTGTAGTTCTTTCCACATTCGCACTGTAAATTACTTTTGTCACTCTTCTTTCACTCATACGCTCTAAATGTCGAAATTCCGTAAGTCATATATATTGTCATGTCGGCCATAGTTATGTGTCATATGACATATGTATTTATATAAACTAGCGTTTGGCGTCTAACTGGTCAATTGACCCGTTATATAATACAAAATGACTTGTAATTTAACGGACATTGTCTGAAAAGCTTACTGATCAGGTCCCCCTGACCAGTTAACAGAGAATATGCCTTATAACGTGAATATGTTACGCTCTGCTACCATATTAAATATTTGTGTTTGAAAAATATTTATTATTCGAAATATATTTAAGTGACATTTACAAAGCTCCAAATATTAAAACTACTGTTGCCTAGCAATCCAGTATTAGAACTCTTTTATAGAGGCATGCAAACTTCTTGACAGAATATAAATGTATGTTCATGATTAAATACATGCTGCCTCTGTAATCACCAGTCGATATATGTCCACTGCTGAACACAAGGCTTCCCAATAGAATTCCACTATACCGGTGGTAGGATGTGCCATAATCACCATGCCTGGCAGGCCGATTGGTGCCCGCAGTAATGATTATAACATAAACAGGAGAACGCTGCTGGCCGTCCGTGGTGCAATCCCTTAGTCGCCTTGACGACACCCAGCGGGAAGATTGAGGGTAGCCCTATTCGGGAACCCCACGGCTAATATGATGGACGCGTAAACAGCACTAGTTGAGAATGACAAGTGATAAATGGCGTGGAACAATCAGTACCTATATTTCATTCCAGATTAATAGTCCTATGAAAACAAACGCATTTGCGTCTCGAAAACAAAATACACAATAGATGGTGTTCCTAAGTGGACTGCAAAGTTTACATGGTAATACAAACCTGTTTTTGCTGCTGGTGACCCTTTCATGTATATGTTACCGAGACGTAAATAGCGTTGGTTTTCATAGGACTGTGATAAATGGCGTGGAACAATCAGTACCTAGTGTGACAAATGAGAAAAAAAATCCTGTTTGTCACACTGGTGTGACAATCTGGTGTGACTACGAGTCAGCAGGGGAGTTTCGGATAAATAATACAAGTGCTTTTGTTAATATTTTAGCAATGTATACAGATAGATGGCTTGGCACATAATATGACTGTTAAATGTTAGTTTGTAAGTCGTCGCGGTGCACAGACAAACCAAGTCTGGTTTTTGTTGCACTGGAAATATGTAAATTCTGTTTTTATTGGTTAATAAATAAAAAAAAACTTAATTATATTATATAAAAATCTTTATTCGTCATAACAAAAATATTACTATCATTACAATATGTACAAAAATATTATAATTCGTGTCTATATCACATTGTTTCACTTGGCTCGCCCAACATAGCACCTACTTCTAACTTTGTACTTTGGTAATGTGCATACTGCAATAAGATGCGCCCGCGCCGGTTTATTGAAAAAGTACTAAATTCAAAACAAAACTTTATGATTTTTGAAGATTTATTATTATATTCAATTGACGATCCCTTTTATGGCTGAGATAGTATTATAATTTTATATATTGTTTCATGTTATATTAGTGAAATAAATAAAGCTAAATCTAAAAGCTCGAAATCAGCAGCTGGATTCGAATAAATTTTGTTTTGGGACATTTGAGAAAATACGAGAACCTTTTCATTTTTCGGGTTAATATATAGCCTATGACACTTGTAGATTACGTGGTTTTCTATTGGTAAAAGAAATTTCAAAATCGGTTCAGTAGATCCAGAGATTACCCGCTACAACCTCACAAGCTTTACCTCTTTATAATATTAGTATAGACTATAGATACATTATCGTCAAAGATACATTGTTCCTCACTAGGCACAAGTTCACTAATCTTACTACAGTATGGTATTATGCAACTAAAGGCTTGACAACACACTCCTAATCCTAGAAAGGAGCTACTATTTACAACTGTAAATTCATCATTCTATACAATGCAAACAATTTCTTTTCTTCTTTTCTAATATCTTTGTTTTCTTCAGCATCCAGCTCTTTAGGCTAGGGCTACGCATTCTGTTATTCGGTCTGGATGTTATATTTGTGAGTTGTCCTATCCTTGTTTAATTCCCATAGCACTGGAGAAAATCCTAGTTTGGGATTAGACAAGTATATGTATATATGTTGCAGGCAACACTAGTTTTTCAAGTGTCAAAATATTATAAGAAAAAAGTAGACTGCTGTCACTAGGCAATCGATCGTAAAAGCTCTCTGTACGTTCTTTCTGGTATATTGCAATAAAAGTTTAAAGTGCGGATTTAAAGCTGTTTTTGTTCTGACCACTCCAAAAAAATACAGTCCACTCATTAGGAATTCAACATATATGTAATGTGAATTTATATTTATTCTGCCCTTTTACTGACGCTATTCACACTTGGTTATCTTTTTTTTCTTCTTCATATCTCTGTGGAGTGTGGAGTTTCTTAATTATAAATTATGTTCTAGCATCTTAATTATTTTCTTTGTAATTAAGATATAAAAAAAACTAACTTCTACAAATTGTTTAGCTATTAGCCCTAGGTTACATGTCATTCTTCGTTCATTTTTATAACAATCATTTCAATCTCTTTGCCAAGCCTAGGTATAAGCTCGAATACTGGAACCTCCATTATCTGTCAAGTCTTTAAGGCTAGTAAGTCAAAGATATAATGGATAATTATCGTTACAGTATTCGATCGTTTTAAATTCATAGCCATATAATTATGAAAAGTATAGGACATTAATACGAAAGTCTAGCGATTATACATTACATTACTAAAACATTGGTTTAAATTCGCTGTCTCTAAGAAATTTTGTTTCTTAAATTACGCCTTTCCCTTGGTGGATCTGCAAAAAAAGATAGTAGATGTCAAGGTTGGAACCACTGAGATGCAAGATCTATAAAACTTTTAAAAAAAATGGAACATGTTTGAAATTGGGACACACTGCGAAAATAACACTCATTGAAGCAAGACAATACGTTTGTTTCACTCTCATTTCTGAACTTTAGCTAATCAACTGTCGAGAAAGAACAAGACAGCATTACTAGATTCAAGTTAACCCTGGTTATTAGCAAGGGTAGCATCCGCAATTTCCTACCGAATGAATGAATGAACGATGTCAATGCTCATTTCTGTTTTTAATTCATTTTTCTAGGCTACAGAATCCTCGATTGACGTTGAAGACATAGATTAGTATTTCTTTAGTTGAAGGGTCACCGATATATAGTGTTTTCCCGGTAACGTGTGTAAACACACGATCAAGTATTTTATGTGGCCTTATTAGATTTTTCATCATATCAGCCCTTAAGCCTGAAACACACAGAAAGCGAATACGCGGCGGAGGCGTGCTCCAGTTTTTTGTATGGTTCGATTTAGTATGAGACAGTTCACACAGAGTACCGCCGCGATAAGCGGAATTTTTATGAAGTATACCGCTACCGCCACGCCTCCGCCACGCAGTCGCCTTCAGTGTGTTTCGAGCATTAGACGTCCACTGCTGGACATAGGTCTTCCCCAATCACCACACCCTATCTTCCGCCCTCCGCATCCAGCCGCTTCCGGCACCTTCAGGTTTTCGGTCCATCTGGCGGCGGGGCGTCCCACTCTGGATTTTTAGGTAGGTATCCTAAAAATAATTAAATGATCGCCAACGTCAGTCCAACGTGGCCATTTATTACCTCATAAGAAGAGATCTACTCGATAGCAGTCTTCTGAAGTAAAATGTTTAATCATAATTTCCTCATTGTCGTCTCTAATTGTTGCACGCACCAATCGAAAAGGCTGCAGGTTAATGGGCGACACTAGCCACTAACAATCATCCCGTTTGTCACTTTGTTCCCAAAAAACTGCAGCAAGAGCTACTCACTTGCCGGCCAGCATCTCCTGTATCTCCTGGAAGCTCTTGCCCTTGGTCTCGGGCACCAGGAACAGCGTGAAGAAGAAGGCGATGACGCAGCACACGCCGAAGATCCAGAACGCGGTGTGCATGCCCAGCGCGTTGACCACCACGCTGAAGTACCTGGTGACACGATCAACGGTTTAGAAAGAAAGAAAAACATATATTTACTACCATATTTAGAACACAAACTAAAAGAAACAAAAGAGAAAAAAAAAATTAATCAGATAAAATCCCGCTACAGTAACGTCATCTATCGTGGCTATCACTTACGAGTTGAGTAACACTAGATGGCGCTAGTAGTCGAACCAATAGTTTTATAAACTTAAATTCGACATATTATTTGATAAAAGTCTATTCCGCTGGCCCTCTAGAAAACCACTCAAATTTCAGTCATTTATGACAAGACTTAAAGTTTCGTTTTTTACGTAGACTTCTGGTGGGCTGTCTATTGGGGGATTTGCCACAATCACTACGCTAGGCAGGCGGATTGGTGATCGCAGTAATGATCTTAATTTACACGGGAGAACTGCTGCCTGTCCGTTGTGCAATCCTTTAGTCGACGACACCCACGGGAAGATTGGGGGTGGCTCTATTCTAAGCCGGGAATCACACGGGTAACTTGGTGCTTTTTGTGACTTAAGCAGCCATATCTATTTTATTGTGCACCTATATATACAAAATCTGGAAAGTGATAGAACTCACCTTGTGACCAGGAAAGACAGGACCCAGCAGAATGCGGTTGCAATGGGCGAAGCTATCGCCTTGACCTCTATGGGGAACAGTTCACCCATAACGGCCCACGGCAGGGGCCCCAGACCCCAGCAGTACGTCACGATGAAGAGTACCAGAGACAGGATGGGTAGGAATCCAAGACTTTCGACTACAGGGCTCTTCTGCTGGGCGAGCAGGAAGTACATCCCCAGGAGTGCCTGTCAAAGAAGTAACAGATGTTGAACTGCAGCTTTGAATAATATGTTAGGTACTTCAGTAAGGTGCAATGGGCAGCGCAGTTTAAGCTGACCTCTGACGGCTGAAAATAATAAATATGTCGTGTGCACATGATTAAACCATCTAGAGGTCCCTTATAGTACCAAAAATGTTTTTTTCCAAGATAAAAAACTCGAAGAGCTTATCGATTTTTCGCCGAAAATTAGGAAAAAAGTCCACTCGAAAAAGTATTGCAGACAAAGAAGATTTTATTAAATGAGCTGATAGAACTACTAAGCGCAATTACTGAACGACTTCTCAATCCTGTAGTTGTGATGGTAATTGTTTATTTATTTATTTAATGTAGAAAGAAGAAGAGAAAAAAAAGAAGCTAAGAAGAAATACTCACAAGTCCAATAGCCGTTCCACACGATGATACCAACAGCAATATTCTTCTGCCGAGCCTGTCGACTACGAACGGCGTAATCAATGAAGCTACCACCTGCGGGGAACACAAAGTCAGTTAGCACATCATTAACAAACGCCAAAAATAACTTCCCATCCTGATTCCTTTTTCAGGTTGTCGGTCAACAAACAGCTGGTGGTCTTGCCTGAGACAGAGGTAGCTTATCCATGCTACTTCAGCTTGCTAACCCAAAGTCAAGGTCCTTTATTGCACAGACTTGGTACGTTTATTCACGATTCACGTGATTTTTTATAGATTACCGCGTCCTAGGTGTTAGGCTCTGTGACGAAGAAATAATTTAGGCTAATTAGGCTAATTTAGGCTTCGGCGACCGTAGTTCTTCATCGGATCATCCTATCCTTCAAAGAAATCACAGCCCTTTCAATTTTTAACTGGACAAGCATAGTATATTATGGCCCGTCATTATCATCATCAGCCTTTATGAGGCCACTGCTGGACATAGGCATCTCCCAAGACGTGGCACTGACCCCGATTTTTGATTCTCCGCATCCAGTCACTGCCAGCTACCTTGCGCAGGTCGCCGCTGCATCTAGCCAGGGGGCGTTCCACTACGCCTGTCCAGCCGTGGGCTCGTACAGTCAGTGCGCTATGATAAAGGACCAAGTTCATTCTAATTTTAACTCTATCATAATGGAGTAAGATGTTTGAGCTGGTCACTTAATTCGGAATGTGACTGGAGGTCCTCATTATGAACGTAGACCTATATATAGCCTTTCGGCGAGTTAGGACCACAAATGAAAGTGAATGAAAGTTCTAGAAATGACCACTTCTTGAAATTATGGTATAGTTGATTGTTACCTGCACGGCACCGATGATGATTGTAGCGATGGCTGGGTCCAAGTCTGAACCGGCAGCGTTGAAAATGTTGGTCATGTAGAAAAGCACGGCGTTGATACCACTGAACTGCTGGAAGAACACTAGGGCACAGGATATGTAGAATGCCTTGAAGTTACCTCCTTTGAAAACATCTGCGATCTGGAAAGATGAAATGAGACATTTTAGTTAGAAAGTAAACATATGTAAGTAAGTAGGTTGAAGATTTTTAAAGTAAATCTCTGAATTATTTGCGATTATATAGAATACGCATACATATGCGTAATTGAAACGTATTTTTAGCTGGATAAGAAGGCAAACAGCCAGACCTACCTAGTACCTAATAAATACCTATAAGACATCTCTCTAGGTTGTTCCACGGCCACGGGTTATAACAGCCAAGGGTGTAGCTAGACATTTGGATGAACTATATTCTGATGGCGTGCAGTACCTTGGTGAACATTTCAGGATGGCACAAAATCGAACAGTTCTTTGGAGCACTCATCATTGTACACCGCAAGGGAACATATGAAGTAAACGATAATTATCAATTCATGAAGCTGCCGATGAATGGATTCATTGAAGATTTGGCTCATACTTCATTCTGTATAAATTATAAATTATCAACACTAATTACCGTAGCAGTCTTCTCCTGCGAAGCTTTAACATCAGCCTGCATTTTGCTGAGTTCTCCCTCCACTCCCTGCTCGGACATTCCTCTGATCTTCGCTAAGCATTGAGCTGCTGATGCCCGGTCGTCTGCAAACAATACATTTGTTAAGAACTCGTCTTAGTATTTTACGTATTGTGTAACATCCGAACACGTACATACTTCAATATCCGGACGCCATCTCTTTTATTACCAATTAAAGCTGGCAAACCTCTCGTTCTCTCTTCTTTTTGTAAACTATCCAAGACGTTCGATGTAGCCGACGTTCTCGAGCTACATAATTAAAATTGATTCGGTAGTGTTTTTGCTTATTATACTTTTAAACCAACGCAACAAAGTCGACATGACTAGCAGCAGAAAACAATGATCTCATGACTCGTGATCAACCTGCTGACATACACTGCTGGATGTAGGTCTTTCTCAATACCCCCCACCACACCTGGTTCTCAGCATTTCCGTTCAATAGTTTCCGGTCACCTTTTTCATGTCGGTCGATCTAGCGGGAGGAGTGTACTTCAAATCGGTTCTGGAACAGATGTAGCTTGTCTATTGCCACTTTCGACTATGTCGGTGTTAGTTCTTCGTTGGATCTCAACTCCAAGCATAGCCCACTTTATAGCTCGCTAAATCGTCTCCAATCATAGTCCACTCCATAGCTGAATGACTTTAAACTTGTGGATGCTCAGCTCAGTGTCATTGTCCACGTTTCTGCGCCATAAGCCGTGCCCTGAACAGGTCCACAACTCAGTTCTGCATCACATTGCAGTTAGTCAGAAGCAGCGTTTATGAAGGAGCAACTTACTTTTGGTCAGGTAATAGATTGGCGACTCAGGCATGAAGAAGAATGATATCGCAAACACGGCGACGAAACCAACTCCGACGTATGCTATGACACTGTACGATACGAAGGGCCCGATACCGTAGACCAGCAAGAAACCGAGGGTGATGAAGGCCTGCAGGAAGGAACCCAGCGCGCCTCGCGTGTCGTCCTGCAGACAGAAATGGACAAACTCTTGTTGGCAGATTTCGGGTGATCAAACATTCAAGAAATCCTTTAATTCTAAATGGTTCTAAATCTAATAAATAAAATCGTAAACTTCGCGTGTCTGTATAAGATATTGAAAAAATGGGTGCGGCAGCGGGGGCGGGAGCGGGGGTGGGAGCGGGAGCGAGAGTAGGAGCGGGAGCGGGAGCGGGAGCGGGAGCGAGAGTGGGAGTGGGAGCGGAAGTGAGAAGAATTGAGGATACTGTAGTCCACGCGAGCGGAGCCACGGGCACAGCTAATAAAGAATATTGTAGGTATTGTAACATCCACTGTTGACAAAGACTTTATCAATGCATATGTATGTAATCAATCAATATACATTCATTTAAAGACCTTTAAATTTGAACTATTTGAGTGTGCGTCAACACATCTGCTACTTTCCCTATCATTCTACTACTTCTGGCAGCTATAGGTATATTCTATAATTGTATTAAAATTATATATTGCAGCGCACATCTATGCTTGGTCCAAAACTTTTAGGACCTCATAAATGGTAGGCATTAATCCTGTTACATTATCAGTAATACTTATACCTACTCGTATTTAATCTCTTGACTTTCTTCTGATGAATGAATTTGTATCTATATTAATTGTATATCCCTACATTATTCATTATTTAATTATAATCACTCATTGTTTTTATTGCGATTGTGGCAAGTACTGGATAACGAGAAGGGTCATCATTGTTTGTTTCACACCGAAATATAGGTACGTAAATATGTTCGTCGAATATTTTAACTTATACGCAACTGACCAAAAATAGATGACTTGGCCTTTTGTGTTTTGGTTGCGTGCATCGTTGAAGGCACTAGAATAATATAAAACTAAATATTTGTTGAAAGACTCCTTTAAAATTGGCACCTCCTTTACAGATATCCAAACAAAATATCTATAATTGTGATATTACCCCCATAGGCACGGCGGCGTCTTGACCAAATGAATACCTTCATGACTTACTTGGGCAATCTCAGCGCAGTACATAGGCGAGATCGTGAACAGCATGCCCACGGCCACGCCCCAGAAGATCCTGCCGGCGTACAAGAATGCTACGTTGGTGGCCGCAGCTATCAGGATCCAGCCGATGAAAAGAGGAATACACGAGGAAAGGAGACCCCATTTGCGACCCACTTTCGATGCTGCCACACCGCCGATAAAGGGACCTGGAAAAGAATCGTTGAATAAGTTACCATGAACGTTATTGTTGCATTAATTGGGCAAATGAGTGTGATGTCTGGCTCGCGTAGTTTCCTTGTAAGTATAGGTTGGGTCATTTCTGCATAACTGGTCCAACTGTAAACCCTAGTAACCTAACCCTGTAAACGCCATCTTTTTGAGTCGGAAAAGTAATAAAAATGCGGTGATCACGTCGGTCGCAGTAATATAGAGGTCAGTGGGGTATATGCTTTGGGAAGGTCTTTGTTTGGCTGTGAAAGTCAAAGGCTGACTGTGCACTACGCACGTTAGTCTCTAACGCGGACGATGTTGAGCAACTGTGGGTGGTTGCACAGCGAGGTGTGCATGCGGCCCCTTTAAATTCAGCAACTGTAGGTGGTTGCGAGGTTTGCATGCGGGCCCTTTAACCATCAAGCGATTATTTGTGTTACACTTTACATGAGAATAAACTCACCAAAAATAGCACCGACGGTGAGCAGCGAGCCCACCCACGCCTCCTGGTCGTCAGTCAGGGGCTCTGGTAGGGGGGACTCCGTCATATTCCCCAACTTCACATTGATAGGGGACGTCCATCCCATTGAGTAACCGGTCGAGGCTATCGCGATGTTCGCTGGAACAAGAAGATAAGATTAGAATCAGCATTATAGAACAAGGAATACAGAGTTGTCGTACTGTTCCTACTATGGCCATTGGAGCAGACGAGTTCTGGAGTAGAGACTACATGTTAGCACCTTGAGATATTGTCTGGGTTAGCGAAGGGCGATGTAGTTGGGGCAGATTATGTATTCGCTTTGTGTTCGGTCTACGAAAGAACCATATCTCCTCTTTCGTGCAAAATAAGAATGTTTTCACATCCGGCTCCGGCGTAATACCTTCTTCCCCTCCATCCACTTTGTTCCCCTCGTTCGATCTCCTGGGCGATCCATGTGGATTGTGGATCTGCTCTTCCTTTACATGAGCTGCACAAGACAACCCATTATCTCAAAGTTTTAGGCTGAGAGCCTAAATTTGTGGTCCATAACATGGTTATTGTACCCAAATGCTCCTGGAATGTAAAATTCACCACATCCAATTCTATAGTTGTTCTTTACAACGACTCTATAGGTAATTCGTTGTTGGTCCTTCGAGCCGGATCAAAATGTTGGTTTCAGGAATGTCAGGTCTTGATTTTGATGAATAATTAGGCAGACGATTAAAGATTTTGAAGTAAATTTACCTAATGCAACTCATGTTGCAAAACAAGTGCAAAACTTTGGTCGGAAAAGTTATATAAAGAATTCAAGAATCTACACGTGGTTTAGTATCGATGACTGACAATAGATGGCATCTGTAGTACCTTGCTGTTAATGATCAATAGTGAATCTTTTACGGTTCAGGTTGCGCGTTTGTGGAACCACAGATTCCCAAATTAAACTAGTTCGTTGGAGAGCTTATGTGGCTATATACCTAGGTTTTTACATGATACAAGGATTTACTTGATTTTAAGCGCGAAACACACTGAATCCGAATGCGTGGCGGAGGCGTGCTACTGTGTTTTGTATGGTTCGATTTAGTATGAGATACTTCACACAGAGTACAGCCGCGGGAAGCGGGATTGGAATTGGAGTGTACCGCTACCGCCACGCCTCCGCCACGCATTCACCTTCTGTGTGTTTCGGCTTTAGGGTTTCGTGTAATCTAAATGATATAAAGGTACACTTATGGTAAGGCTTTGAGTTCGTCTGTCCTTATTTTTCTTTGAAATTTATGCATCTGCAATTTAGTTTAGGTGCCGTGTGGTTCCCGGCTTAGAATAGGGCCACCCCAAATCTTCTCGTGGGTGTCGTCAAGGCGACTAAGGGATTTCACCAGGGACGGGCCGCAGCGTTCTCCTGTGTATATTAAGATCATTACTGCGATCACCAGTCCGTTTGCCAAACCTGGTGAGGAAATCCCCCAATGGACAGCGTACCAAAAGTGGCAGGCTGATGATGAATTTAATTTTAGATTAGTTTATGTAAATACTACATTTTTGTAACGTAATCGCTTCCACGTGGCGTGTGTACTTACTTATATGACAGATAATAAAAATAAATTATCTGCATACAGGTGTATTACGAAATTGCTTATCTTATCGTAAACTGAATCGTAATAGTGGAATCTCACAGTATTTCGTCAATATTGAGTTGTGTGCAAGTCGCCACAACTTTATTTGATTAGTGATAGCAAAGATAATACATACTAGTATATACGTAGGTAGTCTGAGAAATATAACTGGGATTATTGTAAGAAACAGTAGTTAACTGCGGCTTTTCGTGTGTACCTTTGTTTACTCAGCTCCTTCTCGTCACGGCTTAATAATAATAAAATCATGTATTCATCTCCAGAAAATATATATACAATAACTTCGCCAAACTGTATAATACAGTTTGTTGGCAGAAATTGCTCTCTTACTATATACACACATACGGCAGAGAATCTATACTTATAATAAAATTTTAACTGGTCTATGTCTGTACATGAGAAATATTTTAAAAAAATGTATGAGGGGTCTTTATAGGGTCAATAGAAGCTAAAACAATTTTTTTTTAGAATTTTTGTCTGTCTGTCTGTCTGTATGTATGTTTGTTACCGCATCACGCAAAAACTACTGAATGAAATTTGATGCAGTTTTCACAATAGTCTTCCTGGTAGTCTAACTTAAAATCTGGTGCACGTTTCATCTTGATACGCCACTTAGAACCTGAGATATTTATAAAGTAAATTTTTCTAGAAGCAATTATATCGGATGATAATAAAACGACTGTTAATATTTCTTCCAGTAACTCAGTATCACATTTATCACGAACTAGGTATGAGTGTATGGTTGCAAAACATCAGTCGCATAAACAACCACGAATTATATTGTTAAAGTTATAAATATATTTCATTCCAGATTAATAGTCCTATGAAAACCAACGCTATTTACGTCTCGGTAACATATACATGAAAGGGTCACCAGCAGCAAAAACAGGTTTGTATTACCATGTAAACTTTGCAGTCCACTTAGGAACACCATCTATTGTGTATTTTGTTTTCGAGACGCAAATGCGTTTGTTTTCATAGGACTATTAATCTGGAATGAAATATAGGCTTAGGGCGACGCAGGGAAACAAACGATGGGGAATCCCCTAAAATTTAAAAGTGTTTCTGTATGACTCTGGGCAAACTCTGGGTAAACCAGGGATTATCTTTGACTAGGGCCATAGTCACAGATGCGCCCTAGACAAGCTTAAGCCTGTCCTAGCTGCAAGCCTACTTATGTAAATGTGGAAACAGTCGGCTTTCAGCCTGCTATGAATGTTTTTTAGTCTTTCCTGCTTATATAACTGGCTACGGCCCTGGGGCCCATTTTTTACTTGTGACTTTTGGGAGGTACGCACAAGTCACAAGTAAAAAATTAGCCCTTGGTATTGTAATGGTACGACAACTAAACTGTCGTTGGGGTCGGCGGCGTTGCCCGCTAACATCGCCTACGCCTAGCGCCGCCTCTGGTGATTTGATAAAACTAATTCAATGTACAGTTATTTTTGTATTAATACATTAGTATTATTTGCGTGTCCTTTGAGCACCGAAAGGATTTTTGGTGATTCCCCTTCGCAGGGGATTATTGGAATAAGCCGGAAATACTACAGCCAGACGTTCAAGGATCAAATTAGTAACGTCGTAAAAAAGGCTGGGGTCCGCAGTGAGAAGAATAAAAGGAGGTGCATGAAAAGGTTGATGAATGTGAGTGAGGCTAGTGAGGTGTGTCAGGATCGCGCAAAGTCCATCCATCCATCGTCTCTGTCTACCCTCTCTGGGACCAAGGCATGCATGTATGTATTTATAGGTGTTATGTCTCATAAGATTCTTAGCTTATAAGTAAATTAATAGCAGAATAATAATTTTGCTAGTCAATAGCACAGCGTATTATTATAACAGCTGTTTTATGGACAATTTATATGGCGTCATAAGGCAATATTAATATTCAACTTGGATGTCGATACTTGCAGCCTAAATACGTCCGTGGCCGTGTGGTTTATAGGACCACTCGAACTCTTCCCGTGGATGTCGTACAAGGCGACTAAGGGAATACATTATAAAAGATCAATCAGGCCTCCCCAACCCGTCTGGCCCGCGCGGGGAGTGTAGGCCAAATCCTCCGTCTGTCTCCGGCAGATGAGAGAGGGTTGTGCTCCTGCAGTGGAGACAAAAATAACCTGATGATGAAATACGTCCACTGCTGAACATAAGCCTTCCCAGTAGAACGCCAGTTTTGTGGTCTGTTCATTGGGGTATTTGCCATAATCACCGCGCTTGGCACGCGGATTGGTGATCGCAGTTATGATGTTAATATACTCAGGAGAATGCCGGTGTCCGTCCCTTACTTGCCTTAACAATAACTTGGGAAGATTTGGGGGTGGCCCTATTCTAAGCCGGAGGCCACACATATCAATTAGTATGTCGCAAAGTCGAACATAATGCCAATATGGCATTCTCTACCAGTTGACCTTTGGGTCATGCAGATAATGAGTGTTAGGCGCAAAATACATTAAAAACAATTCTTTAGATAATATATGTACTTATGTATGTATGTAAACGCTTTATTGTACCAAAAATAACAACAACAGCAATAATAAAATAGGAATTAAACTGTGTACAAAGGCGGACTTATCCCACTTAGGGATCTCTTCTAGTCAACCTTAGAATAACCGAAAGGACAAGTATAATGCGTTTAGGTATCAAATAACTACAAGCTGAAATATACAGTACATATTAAGTATGCATGCTTTAAACGCTTTATTATACCAATATGAACTACATATAACAAAGAGGACTAACATTGTGTACAAAGACGGACTTATCTAACTAAGGGATCTCTTCCAGACCAAATATTCCCTTTGCAAATAAAAAAATTATACACAGTATAAAAATAAATATATACATACGTACATACATAAATGAATAAATACTTGAGAATTTGATCGTGTCGTTGCCTAGTGGCTCGGTCGTTAGACTCGAGCGCCAGAAGTCGTGGGTTTGATTTCCACCAGGGACAGACTAACTTGGTTCAATTGTACAAGTTGATCCCGATCTGGATGTTATTTTTGTGAATTGTTTCCATCCTTGTCCAATTTCCATCATACAGGAGAATATCCTATAAGTAGTTTCATCATCAGGTTATTTTTGTCTCCACTGCAGGAGCACAACCCGTCTCATCTGCCGGAGACAGACGGAGGATTTGGCCTTACACTCCCCGCGCTGGCCAGACGAGTTGGGGAGGCCTAATTGATGTTTTATAATGTATTCCCTTAGTCGCCTTGTACGACATCCACGGGAAGAGTTGGAGTGGTCCTATTCTACTCTACCGGAAACCACACGGCATAAGTAGTTTGGGAATATACAAGTGTATGTATACGAGTATTATGACATTGAATTATTTATTAGGTAAATAATCTTTTTTTCAAGCATAAGGTTCATGTAGTTTTCAAAAATAAAAACGTGGAATAAACACGTTTTGAATAAACCCACCTCATACCAATGAGTTTTACGAAACTTAAGTACGGTTTATTTATAATACCACAGGCTTTTCGGTGAAGGAAAACATCGTAAGGAAACCTGCATACGCCGAAGAAGAAATTCTAAAGGCGTATAGTGAAGTCCACCAAATCGGCTTGGGGCACCGTTGGTGGTCAAGTGTTTGGCACAAAAGATCCTGAAGGGTCGAAGTGTCGCCAGGTCTTCCTGGCCCCCTAAGAAGATAAGATAAACCCACCTCAACTAAATCTAATGTAGGTCAAAAACCTATTGGAATCTAACCCTAGGTCTGATATTCCGCCCTCGATTACATAGATTTATGAAAAATGCGCAAACACGCAGGTATTTAGTAAACATAGTTAGTCGACCACTACATATTGGGCTTGGCTTGAGTAAACCTTACTATACTCGTACTTTGAATTACGATGTTTCGTTTGTTCGCGATCCATCAACTGTACAATTCATATTTTTATTTAAAAAAGAAAGTCCTGTTGAAATTGGAGATCCGAGGAAGTTAAATATCGCCGTAACCCAAAGGATTACTTCGCCGAAGTGTCATTGGGCGGGCCACAATCTGTTGTAGACAACGATCTCGATGTACTACCAGATGGAGCGTTCCAAACAATCGCTTTGTTCCACGCAAGTAGCCACAACTCTTTCACATTCACAATGAAACTTGTGCAGTTACTACGCAGAACATTTAATGATTACTATATATTGACGCTACGGTTAAATAATGTCAATGTATTTAGAAAACAATTAAATGGCCACAGCTCTTTCACATTCACAATGAAACTTGTGCAGTTACTATGCAGAACATTTTATTATTACTATATATTGACGCTACGGTTAAATAATGTCAATGTATTTAGAAAACAATTAAATGTTCTGAGTAGTAACTGCACAAGTTTCAAAGTGGATGTGAAAGAGTTGTGGCTACTTGCGTGGAACAGAGCGGCGATTGTTTGGAACGCTCCATCTAGTAGTACATAGAGATCGTTGGTTGTAGATAAAGGGGCGCCAGACCGCCAACATGAAGAAGGCAACCCTGTTCAAAACCAGGGGTTTATGCGTTATATAAATCTATTTGAAGCCGCTAAAGATAGAGTTACTGAAGTGCATACGATAATATTAAGTACTAGCTGTTGCCTACGACTTTGTCCGCGCGGTAATATTAACAATGCAGTTTTGTTATAAACAGTTTTCGTAGTCGTAGTTCAACTTTCCGCATAGGTATCACATCGAAATCGTTGGGCTTAGGTTATTGGCTGAATAAAATAAGATTGTATTTTTGTAAAGAAACCGCTTTTTGGTGTAATAGCAAATATACATGAGGTACTATGTTGCAAGTTTGGAGAAGAATATGGATTGGAAGATGCATTGAAAGATGTGTTCAAGACGCTGGACTGGAAGAGACAGGGCATAAATATAAACGGCGAGTACATCTCCCATTTACGCTTTGCCGATGATATCGTCATCATGGCAGAATCGCTGCAGAACCTTCAGGAAATGCTGGACAGCCTCAACGCTGCCTCTCGACGTGTCTGATGATGATGATGGATATTTCGAAAAGATCCTTTATTAAGCTCCCCTCCTCCCCTCCTCTCGTCTTCCCCTCCGCTCAAATATAATGATTATTAAGGAAGTCATTGGATCCCATACCAATCAATTGGTTAAATATTGTTTTTAATATAGTCACTAAATTTATTTTATTATTTTACTCATTTGTACCATTACAGTGCCATGTAAACAAATATTTATATTTAAATTAGTTAACTTCAACTTCAACTTCAACAATTAGTCATATTTTATATTCAGAATAGCTTCATTGTCTTTCGCGAATATTAAATATACTTATTATGTTCTTACAACATAAATCATACTTATCATAACTATTTATTGCCATAGCTTCTCAGAACATCATTTGTCTACATGATGCGCCGAGTACACGGCAGCACAAATTCAGTTCAATGCAAATATTCTTTATTGTGCACCAAAACATATAAATTTTTATAAAAATAATTACATAGAAAGATGAATATGGCGTACCGGCAGCCTTATCGCTTTCAGCGATTTCTTACAGGCAACCTTTGGGTGGTGGGGAATTTTTAGAGGAGGGGAAATACTGGATGCAAAGAGTAAACATTAACAAGAGCAATTTTATATGACATAAACTAGCATGAATACTTAAATAAATATATACCTACATACCGATAACTAGTAATACGAAATAAATACATAAAATACATAAATAAATACATACAAATAAAAAATAAATACAAAACACTGTCTAATATGTAATATGTTCAGTAGCCACATTGTGATTCATAGTGAACTTCAGAAGGTGTTTAAATATAGGGAGTAATTTTGCTTGTCTAATGGGATTTTTGTGTATGGATCTTTGATATCTGAATTTTTTTTAATTTAATTAATTTTAATTATATGCTGCTAAAGATTGCCTTACATCAGGCCTCCCCAACCCGTCTGGCCAGCGCGGGGAGTGTAGGCCAAATCCTCCGTCTGTCTCCGTCAGACGAGAGAGGGTTGTGCTCCTGCAGTGGAGACAAAAATAACCTGATGATGATGATATTACTCATTTATTTTAACCTTTTCGGAAATTAAGAATTAGACGACATTGTTTTGTTAACATTTTGTTTTATATCTATTTCATTCATGGCTGGCGTTAACGTGTCTTTTATAACATGGCCAAAGAGCGACCAGTTTCTACATTATAAGTAAATTTAAGTTGCGCTTAAGTGGCATTTTCATTGCTGAGCACAGAAACAGTTTGAGTTATCGCCTCGTTGGCTTGGTCGTCAGACTCAGCGTCGGGGGTGGGTTCGATTCCTACTAGGGACAGACAGTTGGTCGGGGTCTGGATGTTATATTACAATTTATGAATTGTCATATCCTTGTCTTGTTCTCATCGTATACAGAAGCAAACTCTAGTTTGGGAATAGACAAGTGTATATCTATATATATATTATGAAATGTTTATACAACTGTACATTAAATTACTATCCACGTGAGTACATACATACATAATGCTCACGCGTTGTTTCCCAGAGGGGTAGGCAGCGACGATGTATCGCCACTTTGCGCAATGTAATATTGCAAAATGGCTTTCCTTCGTCCGCGTTACCTCTTGACGTGATGTGTTGCGAATAACATCGCTGAGTAATAGCATTAAATATAAATAAATATAAATATCTCTGACATTCACACCAATTATCCAGTTCCAAACAAGGCAGAACCTGTGTTATGTTACGAAATAACGGATAGATATACTTAAATAAATATATAAACATCCAAGACTTGGGTACAACCATTCATATTCATTATACGAACATTTGCCCCTAGCGGGATTCGCACCCGCAACCTCCGGCGTGGCAGTCAGAGAGCTACCCAGTTCCGCCACGGAGGTCGTCATCAATAGACAAGTATAGACATTTCATATATTACGAAATATTTATAAAACTGTACATTAAATTATTATCCACATGAGTAATAGCATTAATAATTTAAAAAATTGGTACTTTGTTTATTCACATCTTCATTTGATGCATACGTAATGAAAACTAATATTATTCACAAATTATTGATAGTAAACTTCAATAATATTGCTTACAATTTAACGTCATTCATTAGTTCAACTTGTTTTATAACTTAATAACTTGTTTATAAAACAATCGTGATACTCCTCATGATATTTGTGAACCCAAGTTTCGTTAAAGTCTTTTTGTTTTGTCTTGAATAACAATGATAAGACTTATAGACCTATTATATAAGACAAGAATGTAAGAAATAAATATACATACGAGAATAAGCCCAAAGATTGCGATGTGATACGCGTAAAGTTGCACTACGACTACGAAAAATGTTTAAACACAACTGCGTTGTTAACCGCACGGACGAGGTCGCAGGCAACAGCTAGTACTTAATAATGCTAGAATCCTACTATATAATACAATATAATATAATATAATATAATATAATATAATATAATATAATATAATATAATATAATATAATATAATATAATATAATATAATATAATATAATATAATTAATGCGAAAGTTTGGATATTTGGATGTTTGTTACTCAATCACGCTTCAACCACTGGACGAATCGTGATGAAACTTGGCACACGTATAAGTTAGGTCCTAGAATAGGACATAGTGTAGTTTTTATCCCGGAAAAAACCAACCCATTCCTACGGGAAATACACAACACTTTGTGATGTTAAGTTGTACACACGGACGAAATCGCGGGCAACAGCTAGAACTTATAATCATCATCATCCGAAATACGAATAGAATGCCCCTTTTGGTTGGCTGTCCATTGGGGGATTTCTCATATCACCATGCTTGGTAGGCGGATTGGTGGTCGCAGTAATGATCTTAGATACACAGGAGAACGCTGCTGCCCGTCCCTGGTGCAGTCTCTTAGTCGCCTTGACTCCACAGGAACATTTTGATGGCCTTATTCTAGTTATTATATAATATCCGAAAGGTAGTCTATGTCGACGCGTTGTTTTCGGACCTATTCTTTGTTTATTGACGGACATTATGACGTCAAATCCGCTACTAAGGAACTACAATGCATCGTTCAACTACACAATGGACACAAAAATAACTTCTTAAATAACTTCTTTAGTGACCATATCCTGTCTCCGGCAAACTGTGCCAAGGTACATGAATAAACTAATTTATTTGCATTTATAATAAATAATAACGAATGAACAAATTAAATATTTTCAAACATCTGTGGACATTTTAAAGCTTTGGTCCGGCGCTAAGAGAATGAGTTGGGTTAGATCTGTCAACGGATATATGCAGGTCCAGAATGAATTAGATATATTATTTTAAAAGTTTTTGTTGTTGTATAAATTTACTATAAATAATTAATTGTCGTGCTGGCCCGTGTCTTGTTTTTATTTATTTATTACACAATTTAAAACACATTACTCTAACATCCTCATTGTTACCGGTAAACCATTCATTAACGTTAGAATAGGGCCACCTCCAATTTCCCGTGGATGTCGTCAAGGCGACTAAGGGTTTACACTAGGGATGGACAGCAGCGTTCTCCTGTTTAAATTAAGATCATTACTGCGATTATCAATCCTCCTCTAAGTTGATAATGGCAAATCCCCCAATTGGCCAGCCTACCAAAAGTGGCATTCTATTGTGGACGTATGTAGAGAACGAATAAAAAGAGCATGTCTTTAAATAAACTAGAAAGAATAACAGTGGGTTAACTTTATCGTTGGAAAGGAAATAACTCAGCGAATTTATCTAATCTCACTTATACCATTTTGTGGGAGTCTCCTCATCCGTCCGGTTATAATTTATTTAAGTTAATAAAACAGTTCTTCTCTGTCGTAGTATCGTAGGTACGGTCGACAAATTTAATTTCTGATCTATCCAAGTGTTTTGTCCCGTTTTAGCACGATGTGAATGTAAGCATCTTATTGGTTTATTTTTCCTGAAAATTGTCAGTGACAGATTCTGAAAAGCTGATTAGCGTTTTGGTCCCAGCCAATAATAACAATATGATAACAATATAATAACAATATATCAATATGAATCGTTACTATGGCGTTTAGCCTCAGTAATACAGCTAACTGAGATTAGCCGCCATAGTAGGTAACTATTGTTCTACTTAATACAACCTTTTCACTGGCGTATCACTTATTGTTATTGGTGTCTGGGACAAAAAGGCCCATCATCTCTTCAGAATCTGTGGTGGTCTGTCCGAACTCTTCTCGTAAGTTCCGGAGAGGAGACCGCGACCTGACAATGGTGTCTGTAAGTGGCTGGAGGGCGGAGGTCAGGCCGGTAGACGTCAAAAGGTTGATATGATGATGATGATGAACATGTTTTAGTGTTGCTATGCGTAATATTATTATTTTCCATGTAATTGCGAACGCAAACCAATTTAACGCGTTGTTAGGTGCACTTCAGTTAACTACAGTGATTTGTAGAAACACGTTAAAAAATCTACCATTTCCGTTTCCAACACGTGCGATTGATGGCATTGACAATGACTTCGCACGTCGAGGTGACCACGTGGGTGGTAGAATAAACAAATTATACGTCTATTAAAAGTTGTAATAGACTTTAACACTTTCTCACGCTTTGCATTCATATGTTTCTACTGTTTAAGAGGCTGTCACCGCTGGAAACACGTGTCATAAGTCGGGGTTTCTTCTTAAATATAAATAACAGATAGAACCTTGAAAAAAATATGTTTATTTTATTATTATAATGTATATAAATTTATGTTATTCTATATTGGGAATAGGAATAGAAAAGAAATATTTTAAAGATTAACTTTCAATTTTTGTTCATATTTTCGTAGTGCAAAAACTGAGTGATTAGTACAGTAGTAGTATTAAACTTATAACGTAAAAATTTAATGACATTGTACATATAAAAATATTGGTAGCAGAGACAGGGCCGTGTGGTTCCCGGCTTAGAATAGGGCCACCCCAAATCTTAACGTGGGCGTCGTCAAGGCGACTAAGGGATTGCAGCAGGGATGGGCAGCTGCGTTCTCCTGTGTATATTAGGATCATTACTGCGACCACCAATCCGTCTGCCAAGCGTGGTGATTATTAATCCCCCAATAGAAAGTTCACCAAAAGAGGCATTCTATTGGAGAGGCTTATGTTCAGTAGTGGACGTATATAGGCTAATGATGTATGATTATTTTTAATTTTTTTAAAGTACTAATGTTATATCATAGGAAAATATGGATTTGTTTACATTTTATTTGTTAATTAAAACTTGCTTAAAAAAACTTGATTCACCCATATAAGCATATGCGTGGTTAGTAGATAGACAGCCATGTGCGTGGTTGTTGCTCAGATAATATATTGTAATGTCATGTCGGTTTAGATAGGCGAACAATGTTATTTAGATTATTGACGCGTTTCTGCAGTGCAGATAAAATTATTGTTACCGGGGGCTAGCCATATATCCCGAACTTCAGAGGTCTGAGGACGCGTCCTGGTCCATATCTGATCAGGACGCCTCTATTTTCGAACCAATTCGTGACAACCAGCCATCACTACTCGTTCGAACGAGGCTACTGAAAGGGCATTCTCCCAGGTTAATATAATTTGTTCTGAGAGACGAAAGCTGTCACTGGAGCATGTTAAAGCAGTACAAATCAAGCCAACTTTGATATGTCTTGTAGCGAACTTTTAGTGTAATAAGTTCCTATTAGATGGAACTTAAAAAAAAGAAAAAAATATATCATATTTAAATAACAAAAAAAAATTATTATATAGAACAATGTTTTTATTGGTTGCCCGATTTGTGACCCCTTCATCATCAGGTTATTTTTGTCTCCACTGCAGTAGCACAACCCTCTCTCATCTGCCGGAAACAGACGGAGGATGTGGCCTACACTCCCCGCGCTAGCCAGACGGGTTGGGGAGGCCTGATTGATGTTTTATAATGTATTCCCTTAGGAGTGGTCCTATTCTACTCTACCGGAAACCACACGGAAATGTGGTTTTGACACGGAATTGCATTTGAATTTGCATTTAAAAAAAACCATCTGCCAGAGCCGCATGTCGAGCCGGACAAATACGAAAAAAAAAACGAGGTCATCAGTATCGTCAAGTATCGTATTTTATCATCAGAAGTCAAGTTTACTTTAGCCATAGATTATAATTATTTTCGTAGATGTAATTATTTTTCTCATGTTTATCATATGATGTCATGTAATGGGTCAATCGATATCTGTACTGTGAAGTTACTTTTAACGCCTATCTGGGTGTGGGCGAGTTTGATATATTATCTACTATTTACTTGATATTGTTCTTAAAATAGAACGATTGAGCCAATGTCAATCATTTGACTGATACCCATGTGTACATCTAAATAGTTTTTATGAAAAAAATAGGCAGAAAGTCTGTGACTGAAGGTCTATGCACATTAGAACAGAACGGGGCAAGCGGAGGACGGGCAGAGAATGAAAGTATTTTATTCTGTACCTGCATAAAAATAAGGTACTTTATGTTGAACTCACTGCGCCGCCCGCCCGTGCACTGGCCGTTGTAATGTGAATAGACTTAAGTAAACCTTACGTATAATTTCAGATGTAAAAACTAAGCAAAGTAAGTCCGGGTTTCGTAAATTTTAAATGAATTGTCATAACCTTCTCAACACTCCATAGACAATTTTACATACTTATGCAGGATCATGTGCCTCCGACGCCTTATAATTTTTTTTATTTTATTTGGTGTTGCTCTAAGATAACAATTCCGCGATTCAGTTTTGGAATAAAACATAAAAAATATACCATAATCCATGCTAACGTATAAACCACATTAATTATTCGTTTAGGAATTTACAATTTTTAAAAATTTGGTAGTGATATATATCTAGCTCTTTTAAAGCTCTTCTAACTCTTCTGAAATTAAAAATAAGCAGTCGGCGTTATGGGCTTTCAAGCACCCACCCACTAATATAACTATCATTTCATTAGCGTACCACTTATTGTAAATTGGTTGCTTTTATTGGGTGGGTACTAAAAGGCCCATAACGCCTAAAATACAGCTAACTGAGATTAGCCGCCATAGTGGCTATTATTCTACATTATAAGGCCTTTTCATTGGCGTATCAATTATCGTTATTAGCAGGGTTGGCATGTTTTAAACAAAGTGTTTAAAACATGTTTTTTATTGTTTAAAAATGTTTAAATTGTTTAAAACATATTTTATAAATTATATTGTTTTTTATCCAACCCTGGTTATTGTTGACTGGGACCAAAACGCCAATAATCGGTACTCTTTCTCGATCACGTACATACTCGTATCTATCACTAATAAAATATGTATATATGCATGTATTGTATTCGCAAACATGATTATTAAACGCCTGGGTTTATTGCTGATAAACGTTAATGTTTTACAGGGGCTCGTCATAGATTATGTAATCCAACTCTGGTGGTGTGACAGATACGTCTTATTCATACAGGCACAAGTAAATAATAGATATTGTTACTGTTGTTGGCAATAATCTTGCAATAAGTACATATCACTGAGTATAATTGTGTAAATACCAGTATATTTAAACAAATACATAGACAGTTGGGCTCGATTCTGAAGGTACAACGTTAAAATTTGACAGCACTAAAACTGTTGCTATCCTTGTCACACAGTATTATGAAGATAAAGACGAAACCAATTTGCGCTGTCAAATTTTAAATGTGTGCCTTTAGAATCTTTAGAATCGGGCCCATTGTATTGGTAAGTTGATATTTGAATAAATCTTTAAATAAGTACCTACTTATACGAATATTTTCCATAAAAAAATTATTGAATAAAAATTTGCTTGGCAACTAGAAGTTATGAAAAGAGATCTTGTACGCAAATCGAATTCATGAAAAGAGATCTTTCAGCGCCATCAGAGATTTTTATATCGGTTTGGACCTATTAACCTTCGGACATGTCGCAAAAGTTGACTGGATCAAGGAGATAGAAACCGCGATTTGTTGTTTAACACTTTTCAATAATAGGTTTCATTTTAGTTTCATCCAAGAAGTTTAAATCCAAAAACTTTTTGGTTTCATCTAAGTTTTCAGGGCTGCTAAATCGGAATTTGACATTGGTTTGGAATTCAAGATGACATACCTTTTTAGAATTTTAGTCTGAGAATACTGGTTTTATTTTATTAGTTTTTTGGGGCGTTGAATCCTCAGAAAAACGATTATTCATTATTCTAAGGTTGAATCCGAATTTGACGTTGATTCTAGAATTCAAGATGTCGGCCATGACGACACACTTTTTACGACATATATGCAATTTTCATAATTTTTTTTATTTTAAGACATTGGCAATAATGCCATCAGTCTAATCACGATATCTTTTTATTTTCTGTTTACTATCAGAATCAGAGTGCCTCAGACCAACGCTGGTCCTGATATAGTCACAGACTTCCCTTACTAACGTTGATAGTAAGCGTTAAGTAAGGTTTGAGGTTAGGAAGTTCTCTGCTTTAAGATCAGCGTAGTCATGTTTATTTATGTTTCCTTCACAGTGTACACACGCACAAACATTTGTTGCATAATATACTATCACTATTAAACACCAAAGCCCGAAATTATTTTGGAAAAAACAAATACGCAACAAACTGTTCTCCAAAAAACGCGGGAACAACCCAATTTTCATAAAACTTCTAAAAAAATTGCTATTGGAAATAACTAACAATGTTATTGGATATTTCAAATACATAAATATTACAGTAGGTAGGTATTTGTACAAGTTTTTACAATATTGGAGCTAGTTTGGAAGATGTCAATAAATTGTATAGGACGTGCAAGAAATGAGTTCTTTTAATTAAGTTCGCTTAATTTTATTACTAGTCTTTTGTTTGATATTTTTTTACAGTTTTGAAAATAAGTTTATGTTATAATATCTATGTTCGCTCCAACGAAGTTTGATTTGTTTGTGAGTGTAATTTAAGTTTTTGAAAACTAAAAATCACATAACTTTTGATTAAGTGAGCCGATTGCGATGAAATAAAGACTAAATGTTACAAACTCCGCGTTAAGCCCTATGTTCTTTTGAAAGCCTTATCGGAATCGGAAAAACAAACTTATCCTTAGACGCCCCATTTTTTTCTTAGTACTTTAAATGTACAGGCGCGTGAGGTTTACGATTTATTTATTAGATGCATAGGTAAAAATACTATCTACATTAATCTACTTTAACAATATTAGGTACCTAGCACTTGTTAATCTTTGCTCTCGCTTGGGTTTATCATTTTATAAGTACACATTTTGATAGAGGTCGAACCTAAGTATAATATGTGCGATAATTAAGGCGATATGATTACTTATGCCTTTCGAAATTTACACGCGACGGGATCTCTGATAATAAACTAATGTAAATTATCAGTTATTTGTTATTAAAAGAACTATATATCCCTCATACCATGAAGCAAAATAATTGTTCGTAGCTCATAGTTTCACTCATTGTGGAAGGAACTACTTTTTTTTGAAGATTTTGGAAACATTTTGACCGAGAAGATTTACAGCGCGAATGTGGAAGAAACTACAGATAGAGGTCGTCCTAGGACCAAATTAGTAACGTCCTCTAAAAGGCTGGGGTCCGCAGTGAGAAGAATAAAAGGAGATACATGAAAAAGTTGATGGATGTAGGTAAGTCTGGCTAGTGAGGTGTGTCAGGATCGCGCAAAGTGCTAAGCGTGGTAATTATGGCAAATCTCCCAATGGACAGCCCACCAAAAGTGGGTAGGGTAAAATCGGGTGCGGAAAGGAAATGAACTGCGCAACCATAGCAGGCAAGCTCATGCTCAAATCAGCAGTCTACTTTACATCCCACTGCTGGGAATACAGTCTACTCTTACGACGAGAACGTGCGAGCGTATACCACGCGGACTTAGAGAAGATTGAAGTGCGTTCTGCCTGTCATGAGTTCATCATGACCTACGGTGCAGAAACGTGGACACTGACAGCGGGCCTGATTCACAAGTTTTAAGTCGCTCAGCGAGCTATGGAGAGGGCTATATGTAGGGGTTTCTTTGAAGGATATGATTCGTAATGAGGAGATCCGACGAAGAACGAAGGTCACCGACATAGCCGAAAGGGTTAGCAAGCTATAGTGGCAGTGGGGGGAACAAATCTGTCGCAGAACCGAGGGCAGACGAGTTCGAAGAGAAGAAGAAGACGACGAGAAGAAGATGGTCGGAAGCGGCTGGATGCGGAGGTCGGAGGACTGGGTGTGGTGGCGTTCATTGGGGAAGGCCTATGTCCAGCAGTGGATGATGAAGACCTCAAAAATATAAGGCAACGTAACCTTAAAAGGCTGCTACAATTAGCACCCTAAGTCTGATATATAATTTCTAGCACCGTTATTTAATTATGACGCTCCTAGCAAAGTACCTATAGCAATTAATTACTACTTCATTTTTTAATTTTATTTATTCATAAACAATATAGCCGTGTGGTTTCCGGTAGAGTAGAATAGGACCACTCCAACTCTTCCCGTGGATGTCGTACAAGACGACTAAGGGAATACATTATAAAACATCAATCAGGCCTCCCCAACCCGTCTGGCTAGCGCGGGGAGTGTAGGCCGAATCCTCCGTCTGTCTCCGGCAGATGAGAGAGGGTTGTGCTCCTGCAGTGGAGACAAAAATAACCTGATGATGATGATGAATATAAATGGTATCCGAAATTAAATTATACTAAAATAAAAATAAATTAAGATAAAACTTAACTAAAACAAAAAGCAATAATTTTTTTTTTATTGTAAATACTGTATATTTACAATAAAAAAAATTAAATAAACCACGTAATAAATCACGTCAAGGAGTAATCACAGGGCGCAAGGAAAGCCAGATTTGCGATTTGAGATTGCGCAAAGTGGTGATAAATCGTCTCTGCCTGCCCCTCTGGGACCGAGGCGTGAGCATTATGAACGCATGAATAAATCAAATAAATGTACTTGTAATTACTACATTAGTATATATATTTCATTTGTAAGCGAGGACCAAGCAATAACTGACAGTAGGTACATCAGGGAAAATTTTGCACATACTAAGTAGGTAAATACAGGAAATAGTTTATTTGTCGTAAACCAATACATTTCTTGCATGCAGATGTGATACTAGATCAGCATATAGATAGTATAGATGGATACTAAAGTATATGCTAGTAGTCCTAATAAGCATATTTCTGGATAAGCGGCTTAAAATTGCTTGTATTTCCCGTTAATTATTCATAACTAGCTTATTTTCCTTTCCACCCGCCATGGAGCGTCTGTGAATCATCAGGTTATTTTTTTGTCTCCACTGCAGGAGCACAACCCTCTCTCATCTGCCGGAGACAGACGGAGGATTTGGCCTACACTCCCCGCGCTAGCCAGACGGGTTGCGGAGGCCTGATTGATGTTTTATAATGTATTCCCTCAGTCGCCTTGTACGACATCCACGGGAAGAGTTGGAGTGGTCCTATTCTACTCTACCGGAAACCACACGGCGTCTGTGAGTAAGAGCGGATAAATATATATCATATTGAAATATGTACTACATGAAATATACATACTTGAATAATATTTAATGGAGTGTATTTGAGATATATTATTGACTAGCTGTGCCCGCGGCTCCGCTCGCGTGGACAACAGTATTATTGTATTTTTAACCAACTTCAAAAAAGGAGAAGGTACTCAATTCGACAGTATGTTTTTTTTGTTAAATAAAGTTGATATGTACTTAGTGCTAATACCCTTCCCCCTTTCTTCCCTCCCCTACTCAAACTGTCATTGCCACCGCCACCGTAGCCCTAACTCATCGCAATCTGAACTCCGCTGAGAATTATACTTCTTTGAGTGAGTTTTTGTAAAACTATATATTTGCATTAAGCCCTATATTTTCTGAAAACTCTATCAGAATTGGTTCAGTAGTTTTTACGTGATGCGTGCACAAACTAACAGATAAAAAATCCAAAATGATCATAATGTATTCTATGACTTACCTTCATCCCGATTTAAAGAAAATAATAAAATGCACAGATACTAGAAGTTTACATTTTTATTTATAAGAATATTCTATATGTACCTACCTATGTTGATATATTTTCAGTATATTGTATTTGTTTATTTAAATAAATATAGATTAATCTTACTAGATTGTGTTGGAAAATCAAGAACATTTTTGCCGCAAACAGAATATAAGTATTTGTATCGCACGTTTATGCAACTAAATAAATGAAGTGTGGATCTCAACATGTTGTAAGTAAATGAGATAAGTTCCATTGTGGCGTTATTTATTGTTAATTGTACATAATATGTATTTACTTTGCTAAATCAACGACCAAGTTTATGTATTTGGATTTTTGGACGATTGCCCGATAGACGCCAGAAAAGTAACAGCACTGTTTTCTATTTTGGGAGTTATCTAAAAAAACAAATTGATTCGGGCCATATTTTGCATTCCCTTATTATTAAAAACCATAATTTTAAAATAAAACGGCTTCCAATAATCATTGTTTTTATACTTAAAACCCACAAAATATTGAGTCAAAAGTTGATGAAAGTAATATAATTTGATGGAACATTACAAAAATAACTGTATTTCAAATAAATCCGTTATTGTTCTAAGCAAAAACAATACAAAATAAATGTTAGATTTAAGAAATATTTATATAGAGCATTTCATTGCATTCACAATAGCTTGACATCCATTGTTATACAATGACCCGAAACGATTTACAAATTGATTCGCGGCTACCGGTAAATTTTCAGCTTATCACCGCGGTTTACCGAACCATATCCGCTTGAAATATTTTCAAACAACCGTGACCGGTAAACCGGCAAAAATGCGTTGTAGCTTAACATCTCTACAATCCGAAACGAAATCCAATGCCCATCACTATTTGTCGTGATAAAATTCGCGCGCATTTTTATTTTTTATAAAATTGCGGAATCGATCGATGACAACGGCATAAATCCGAATCAGCCAGAACCACTTTCGACACGAACAGAAGATTTAAATTGTTTCTTTTAACTACACTTATAAAAAAAAATAAACACTGAAAAACATACCGACGCCGGCAATGACATATTGCCTCCACAGCTGGCCCTCCTCCATCCTATACGCTTGCTGGTTGACTGGCGCTCCGGTCCCCACCGGATCATATCCGTAAGCCCCGTCTGCCATACGTCACGTCGCGTCACGTTACGTAGTCTGACGTAGTGCGTACGTTGCGGCTGCGGAGCTGGGTTGAGATCTTTGGCACTCTTACGGTTCACTGCTTCCAAATCTGCCGGCAAAGGTATTCAAGATGTTAGGTGGCCGTGATGACTTTATGAGACTACGTTATTGGAATTTCCACGTGCAATTTTTGGACCGGACAGAAAAACATTATAGACCGTCCCATTTCGTATCTGACTCAGTGTCTGGATTAATTACGATAACAGTAAATTCGTGATTAAACACGATAATGCATTTGGATAATCCTCCCAGAAAATTTTATGTTAATGAACTTGTATTATTGATTCACAACTGATAGATAACTAAATACCATTATCTGTAGACGTAAAGTTAAGAGGGCTATTTACAGACTTGTCTCCCATACAAACTTTCAATTGAATCAAATCTTTAAAATGGGAAGGCTTATAATACGTAAGCAGAAACACTGAGACGAAGTTATTGAATTTGTACAGATAATTTAGTAACAACACTATTTTTTTACAAAGTAATCTGCACAAATTCAACCATTTTGTGTCCTGCTTACATTGGACTTTGCATTTCCATTTTAAAGATATTTTAAAGATAGAGTTTGTAATAGGCCTCTTAATATACAAGAAGGCGTGTCTTAGGCACTTGTATACAATACGGTAATATCCTATCATCAGACTATTTAATTTTTTGATTTATCATCAGGTTATTTTTGTCTCCACTGCAGGAGCACAACCTTGAGGGTTTTCTTGTTATCACTTATCAGTCATTTTATTATAATTTTATTAGATGCAAGTGTATTTTGTCATAAAGTCCATTTTATTTATATATTTTTGATTAGGTATCAGTGTTATGTATGACGAGCCCATTTCCGATGATAATGACTTTTAAGCCTCCCCAATATAATGTCACTTTTGGCGGGCTTTTGGCGGGATTTGTCATAATTACACATTTAAAGTACACATGAGAATGCTGCCCCTCCCTGGTGCTGTTCCTTAGTCACCTTGACGACACCCACGGGAAGATTGGGGGGGGGGGGGCACAATTCAATAGACCATAAATACCGATGCGAGGCCTACTACTGCGATGGCCACACATCTGCCCAGCGTGGCCATTATGGATAAAACTCCCCCACGAGCAGTAACAATTAATATATATTTATTTTGTGGTGGCGTTCATTGAGGAAGGCCTGTATCCGGCAGTGGACATCTCAGGGCTGACATGGGGTCTGTACAACGTCAGTGTTGAATTTACGTTTATGTTGGCAACATTTGGTGTTGTGATAATACATGCAGAATAATAAGCCGAAAATGCGAAAGTGTGAATGTTTGTTTTTTTGTTTTCAAGTCACGACGACCGAACCTAGCTTGACAAAATTTGGTCCAGTGGTAGCTAATATCCTGGATTATTATGTATAATAATTTTTATCAACGAATCTTAAGTAGTTCCCAAGGGATAGCGTCTTTGTTTCGCTGCAACAGAGCCATGGCGTCCATTTTGAATGGTGTTGCATATCGTGATTTTATGCGGACAACGTAGTGGGTTAAACCTAGTCTTGTTTATAAATATCACAAACGAAAGATCTCTATGTACTACTAGATGGAGCGTTCCAAACAATCGCTCTGTTCCACGCAAGTAGCCACAACTCCTCGACATTCACAATGAAACTTGTGTAGTTACTACGCAGAACATTTAATTATTACTAAATATTGACGCTACTGTTAAATAATGTCAATATTTAGTAAATAATTAATTGTTCTGAGTAGTAATTGCACAGGATTCAAAGTGAATGTGAAAGAGTTGTGGCTACTTGCGAGGAACAGAGCGATTGTTTGGAACGCTCCATCTATTAGTACATAGAGATCGTTGTCATAAACCAATTTATTGGATTTGTTAAGCACGAACAAACAAACTGCAACAAGGATTTATTGGCAGTGCATGGGATTTGTAACAATCTAAAGATTTATATTAATCTGTGGAAATTGCCGGAAGGTTAATTTCAAAATAGCTGTGGTACTTAAACATTCTATATAATAGGTTTTCACACTGTGGTACATAGGTCTTATCGAGGTGGTACGCATCACACAAAAAGGCTGGGGTCCGCAGTGAGAAGAATAAAAGGGTGCATGAAAAGGTTGATTAATGTGAGTGAGGCTAGTGAGGTGTGTCAGGATCGCGCAAGGCCCATCCATCGTCTCTGCCTATCCTTCTGGGATCAAGGCGTGAGCATTATCCATCATCATCATCAGGTTATTTTTGTCTCCACTGCAGGAGCACAACCCTCTCTCATCTGCCGGAGACAGACGGAGGATTTGGCCTACACTCCCCGTGCTGGCCAGACGGGTTGGGGAGGCCTGGTTGATGTTTTATAATGTATTCCCTTAGTCGCCTTGTACGACATCCACGGGAAGAGTTGGAGTGGTCCTATTCTACTCTACCGAAACCACACGGCGGTGAGCATTATGTATGTATGGAACACAAGAGTATAAATAAATAGATTAGAAAACTGTAGAAGGAACATGAATTTTACCCTTTCTCATTGATACATAAGAAATAAAATGAATACCGCTATGCAACTACGAATTCAATATCACTTGACTTGAAGATTGTTAAACCACTTCAAATCATAGAAAGTTTTAGGTATATCATCAGTTTTGAGAACTGATGATAACACATTGCGAAACTGTCTCTGTCAATATTGACACTTCTATCTACCGACATTAGCAATCTTAAGTCAACCTCCGAATTCGACAATCTACTGGGCCGTGAAACTTGATGCATTTAGCTGAAATGAGTTGTATCGTTGTTTTTGACGAGAAACGGCTGTAACTTCCGTCACTCTTAGGTCTCAGCAGAAAATCAGTGCTCTGCCCTCACAGGCAAAGCAATATACTGAGCTGGGGCCTGTTTGCTGCTGCAGCACACATACTGTGTCTACTACTGTGTTGCCACACTGTACTGTTGCCCCCTTCCCTACAGTTTGCACGCCTTGGTTTTACTCCCGGTTTGTCAGATAAGTTCCTCACGTTGTTTCTGCTCCTCGTGCAAGCGAGTGTAATATTAAATTATCGTCCGACAAGCCGTGTGACGTGATCCCGGCACCTGACTCTTAGAGTCCCCGCAGACTGCAAACTTTATATCGGGCGATAATTTAGTCAGGCTCACAGTATAAAGATGTATGCAAGTGCGCACACTATGACGATTTGTTGGCCCAGTGTGCGCACTAGCAGCTCAATCCGACTAAATTTTCGGCCGATATAAAGTTTACAGTCTGCGGGGACTCTTAGTTGTAGCTTTGTATTATTTCTGTTTATATGTAATGTTGCACTGTATGTGTTTTGTTGCAGCCAATAAATGATTATTCTGTTCTACTTATATATATATACGAGTATATATAACCGCCATAGATAATATTGGAATATTATCTATGGCGGTAGTAGTAGGTAGATACCTACGTTGTTTCTATCATCTGCGCTTCATCATCAGCCGAAATTGAACATAAGTCTCCCCAATCGCATGTCACTTTTGGTGGGCTGTCCATTGGGGGATTGAAAAAATTGGGGGCTCTAAGGATAAGCAACACATTTCAATCATTTTTGAAATTTCTGTCTGTTAGTTTGTGCACGCAAAACTTAAAGCCTAATGAACAATTTTGATGGACTTTTCACAGAAATATAGGGCTTGACTCGGAGTAAAATATAAGCTTTATTTCATCGCAATCGGTTTACTCAATCAAAAGTTATGGACAATTTTAGTTTTCAAATACATGAGTAGATAAGATTATAACAAGGAAGTATAATTTTAGTGTTCGGTACTATTCAGATCGTGATGAGTTTGCGCTACATTTGGAGATGTAGTGGGAGTGGGAGCGGAAGTGGGAAGGTGAGAGGATTGTATAGTCCACGCGAGCGGAGCCGCGGGCACAGCTAGTATATAATATATGGTGTTGGTTGACCAAAGGTACTTTATCACTTTCTGTGGCACAAGTTGGGATTAGACGTGTGTATATGCTGTTAAAGCGCTAGCTTATCACTGGTAGGTAATTAGGCCTACCTCTTTTCCAGTGAGCGCTATTTACAAACACATTTCCAAATAAGCAGCCATGTTTATAGCGATTAGCCACGTTTTCATAGATTGTACTAATTATAAAGAATTTATGACACATCACGTCAAGGGGTATCACGGGGCGAAAAGCGGACGAAGGAAAGCCACTTTGCAATATTACATTGTGCAGAGTGGCGATATATAGTCTCTGCCTACCCCTCTGGGACCAAGGCGTGAGCATTATGTATGTATGTAAGTTATGACAGAGATCCTTATAACACGGCAATTTTCGTTTTTGTTAATAGTGTAGTGTCACAGAGGCTTCGACCATTTCATCTCACCGTAGAATATAGTACTTTAATACTTGAACTTTGTGAATAAATGTATACAATACAATACACTTTATTGCACAAACAAATACAGTTACACGTAAAAGTTACAAATAGTTACACAATTTAGGCGGTATTATCGCTTTAAGCGATTTCTTCCAGACAACCTTTGGGTAGAAAATATTATGCCAGAGAAATTGTAGGTTGCGCTGATTAGGAAATTTAAATGATATACTTATATCTTTCCAAGTTTTGATCTCGTAGAGGCTTTGCGTAGCAAGAAGTTAGAATTATTATTATGGTTTAATAAGCAGCAATTTTTAACCGACTTGAAAGGAGGAGGTTTTCAATTCGACTGTATGTTTTTTTTTTGTATTCAGTTTTTTACACATAATTATTTCTGTGTTTTATGTTTGTTTATATAATGTATCTAGGCTGTTTTTAAATTGGTTTATATTATTTAATTATTGGTATATATTGTAATTTGCTCAGGTTGGCTTATGTTATTCCACACTATACCTTTTGGCGGGTTATTGGAAAATATTTTGGTTCGTTTTATCTGATGTCTATAGTTTTTCAGTAAATAGGTAACCAAAATTGGGTAAGTCGTTAACTCCTTTATATATTTGTAGGTTTCAGTGCGAGGTCTCGATTGCATAAAGCTTCTAAAGTAGTTTCTGAAACTTTATCCAGACATATTTTATGACGGCGAATCGAGACCCGTCATATCCTGAGAGGAAAAGTCGATGAAAGACGTGATCGTCCGACCAATTGGACTAAACGGCAGGAAGTGTAGCGGAAGTCTCCGTGCATTATAGTACCGCAGACGAGGCGATGTCTCATACCACATATCACTCACAGGCAAGACTTATGCCAAATTATGCAAAATCTATAAGTAAATCACTTGAGGGATGCGCGCTTGGGTGTAGTAGTCTAGACCAACCAATTGTTATGCAGATCATAATATCTGAGGTTATATGTCATTGTCAGTCGTCATCTACTCGTATTTGTACTTAATTGCACACACTTGTGCAAAATCTATGCCGAAGCGATTCACCTATACACGCACACAGCTAATTAATTTTTTTTACAGTATTTTCAGACGTAATCATACCATAAGTTATGCTTATCACTCGGTTATCTTACTTATAAGTCATAAGATGTTTTGTGTCTATATTATAATAAAATATCTTTAATTTAATAGTTTATTAATATTGTTATTTAAGTACCCACATTTTCTGCATAACAATTTCCAGAGAGAGTAGACGATTTATTACAAGTTTTGGTTGTTTATATTATTTATTTAAGTATGTATATCCGTTATAAAATTGTAATTTTAAATATTGACATGTAGAATAAATTTTATAGCACTTTTAATTATTGTATGCCCCAAAGGGTAGATTGTGAGGATTTATTTATTTTTTGTAAGACCTACATTTGTAAACCACAATTTCAACAATAAATCTTATCTTATCTTATCTTATCTTATCTAGTAACCATAGCACAGGCTAGTTTGGGACTGGATAATTGGTGTGAATGTCTGACATATTTATTTCTTTATTTTATTTTAATTATTTGCATGGAATTTTTAGACTTCTGCTTTTTTTTAATGAATATTTATATACAGTTTTTATAACTACATTAGACTATTTCTGAAAATAGTCTCTTTTAAAAATCATAAGTCTTGTTTAAGAGTAATCTGAAGTACGAAACATCATATCGACTGCAGGCCTATAACAGTCATCTGTTCTGCAATGCGCGAGCGCAAGGCAGACGGCCCACCTTGATCTTGTCGAACAGCGGACATGCGAAAGGAATACTCAACAACCCATTAGTATTTAATTGTGATATCAATGTAGTATCGATTTGGTTTTACTGGTTTTATATGTAAATGACGTGATGTGTGTCATTGTGGTTTGGTTTGGAGAGTACCCGCCTTATCGTGAGGTCGATGGTTCAAATTCAAACCTGGCCAGAATTATTATTAGTGGGGTCAATCTTAGCTAATATTTGACACAATATACAGGGTTACAGGAAAAGTCGTGCTAGATCCCTTAAGGGTGTGGAGCACCCATCATTTCTGACTTATTTCACTATGAAACACCCTACCCTAAACTTAACCCTTTTCGAGATATTCGACTTTTAATTTTTTTATTGAAAATTGCTGATTTTTAGGCTACTACATTTATTTTTGTTTATTTTGTGTATCTTATTATTATTATTATTGCATTTTTACATGTGTAGTAAGATGCTTTAGGACGTCAATCATTAAAATAGTGCACAAGTTAATTGAATAGACTGTAGTAGACAAGTGAAAGAAAAGAAATAAAAAACATATTAGAAAGTTTATTTTTCTCTAAGGGATATCTAAAAAAAATGTTATGGTAATTGTTCGGCAGATGTTTTTTAAAATATTTACGTTTCATCAGCTATCTAACGAGGTGTAACAATCTAGGGTTTGTATTACATTTCGTGGAAAAAAAGTAGTTGGGACGCTCCAGGTAGCAGTTCTAACGGTCCCACGCCTATTGTCCTTCAAGTTAAGACGCTTACACTTAGACGTTGACAGAGTTTATCGAAGACTTCGAGAAACTGGCTCTGTTTTGAGACGAAGTACAGACATGGGAAGACCACGAATTGACGACGAAGAACAGGACAATGAGATAGTGCAACGCTTTCGAGCGGATCCGACTACTTCCACTAATATTGTTGCCCGTGATCTGGGGCTTTCGCAATGGAGAGTGTGGTTTACAGTGCATACTGCTGGCCTATACCCGTACCATTACACGCCAGTACACGTTATTGAAGAAGGGGACCCCGCGAGAAGATTGGACTTTTGCAGATTTATGCTAAATGCTGATGTAGAAGACCCAGATTTTTTAAGAAATATCTTGTGGACGGATGAGTCCAAATTTGATAAAGATGGCATAACTAACTATCACAACGCCCATTACTGGGCCCTAAAAGAACTAAGGAATCCCAATAAGAAAAGAGTGAAGGGGTCCCAACGAAGATTCAGCGTGAATGTGTGGATGGGCATTATCTCCAATCATTTGATTGGACCTTACTTTCTCCCGGATAATCTAAACGGGGAAAGCTACGAAAATTTCCTGAGAGCAGACTTGAGTGATTTGCTGGATGATCTGCCACTCAACCTGATCAGGGACATGTGGTTCCAACACGATGGCTGCCCTGCCCATTTCAGGAGAAGTGTCAGAGACTGGCTGGACACAAATTATCCAAACAAATGGATTGGACGAGGTGGGCCATTGCCATGGCCAGCAAGAAGTCCGGACCTAACCCCCATGGATTTTCATGTGTGGGGCTGCATGAAAAGTCTCGTGTACAGCGAGCCGAATCCAGTTTCGTCTGTGGAAGACTTAAGAGAAAGGATTGTGGATGCAGCAAATAAAATGAGGACCACATTGACCACTGGCGTAGTGAAGACCGGTCTCCGTAGAAGGATGCGACAATGTATTAGAAATAGAGGCGGCCATGTTGAACATGAACTGTAGAAAAAGAAAAAGTTGTGAGAAAACCTTTAATAAATGGCATTTCATGCTTACCTATTGTTTTATTTTACTTTTTAGGGCTAAGTATACATTTTCTTCTCCACTGTCGCCTATGAAACTAAATTTTTTTGAATGCATTTGAATAAAACCCTACATTATTATACCTCGTTAGATAGCTGATGAACCGTAGATATTTTAAAAAACATCTGCCGAACAATTACCATAATATTTTTTTTAGATATCCCTTAGAGAAAAATAAACTTTCTAATATGTTTTTTATTTCTTTTCTTTCACTTGTCTACTACGGTCTATTCAAATAACTTGTGCACTATTTTAATGATTGACGTCCTAAAGCATCTTACTACACATGTAAAAATGCAATAATAATAATAATAAGATACACAAAATAAACAAAAATAAATGTAGTAGCCTAAAAATCAGCAATTTTCAATAAAAAAATTAAAAGTCGAATATCTCGAAAAGGGTTAAGTTTAGGGTAGGGTGTTTCATAGTGAAATAAGTCAGAAATGATGGGTGCTCCACACCCTTAAGGGATCTAGCACGACTTTTCCTGTAACCCTGTATATTTAGTGAAATTATATTTTTATTTATTTATTTAACTCTTTATTGCACACACACAGACAAAACAAAAATAATATATTAAAAAGAAACATAAGTACAAAGGGCGAACTTATCTCTGAGAGACATTTCTTCCAGCATTACATCATGCCTCCGTCACTCGAATGAACCTACTGCGAGAAGTACCTACACTTTCGGTTCGCTTCGGACGTACGGAGTAATAACAACGCTAAGTCGCCCGACTTAGACCCATTTTAGCGTGTTGGTATTTTCGTTTTACTAGCGTGTGATATATTTGGTACGTCTACTATCAAGTAGGTATTCGGCTTCGCATTATAACGTACAAGCGCCGCCCGCTTGTACTTTTATATTTAATCTATTTATAACCGCCTCGTTGGCTTAGTGGCTTGGTCATCGGACTCGAGCGCCAGAGGCCGTGGGTTCGAGTCACACTGGGGACAGACAACTTTGTACAATTTGTGCAACTTGGTCCCGGTCTGGATGTCCTAGGTAGGAATTACACAAGTATATTGCATATGTATACATGTCATGTATTTATTTTATTATCTATATTTATGATTATTTATGTTGTTGTAAGTATATGCAGTGTATTTGTAGAACTAGTTTTTTATTTATTTATTATAATCATATAAGTAATTAAGTACCCATTTATCATTAAAATTTCCTAATCAGCGCAATCTACCTTTTAATCTGGCCTAATATTTTATACCCAAAGGTTGTCTGGAAGAAATCGCCTGAATTGTACTATTTGTGACTTTTATAATTTGTAACTGTATTGATTGTGCAATAAAGTGTATTGTATTGTTCATCAAGTAGCGATTTTTTTAATTTACCTATACCACTATCACCAGTGCCGTAACTGGGGCGATGTCAGCGGTGCCCAGGTACAGGGCGCAGACCTTGAAAGGGCGCAAAAATGATCTGGGTGCGCATTTTTCAAGGGCCAGTTAGAGAAGGTCGTACCGGGCGCAATCAAAGGTTAGTTACGGCTTTGACTATCACCAAATTAAAATAACATCACAAGGTTTACTCTATTTTTTTTTTCGGAACACGATAACAGGTTTCTCACACTACAACGATATTTTAAGAAGGAAAACTTGCGAGGAGAATGCCTTACGTTGAAGAATTAACCTAAAATAATGTAATATAGATTTAACGCCTGATAGTTTCCTCTTAGAATAAGAGTACGGAAGTATAATGGGAAAATTTTGCGGTAACATTTACTACAGGCGTTCGGGAGTTTTATTCACATAGTTTCATCATCAGCCGAAATACGTCCACTGCTGAACATAAGCCTCCCCAATAGAATGCCACTTTTGGTGGGCTGTTCGTTGACATATTTGCCATAATCACCATTATTGGCAGGCGGATTGGAGATGTCAGTTATTCACACAAGAGAACGCTGCTGCCGGTCCCTGGTGCGATACCTTAGTCGCCTTGGCGATACCCACGGGAAGATTGGGGGTGGCCCTATTCTAAGCCGGGAACTACACGATACTACGTGGATTTCATAAAGCTAAGCTTAGAAAGCTAAGCGGTTTCCGTGCCGTGTGGTTTCCGGTAGAGTAGAATAGGACCACTCCAACTCTTCCCGTGGATGTCGTACAAGGCGACATTATAAAACATCAATCAGGCCTCCCCAACCCGTCTGGCCAGCGGGAGTATAGGCCAAATCCTCCGTCTGTCTCCGGCAGATGAGAGAGCGTTGTGCTCCTGCAGTGGAGACAAAAATAACCTGAAGATGAAGCTTAGAAAGGCGTAACCAACGAAAATGAAGCGTATTTAAATGGGGTTTAAGCAGGGATTACTACATACAATCTGTTGTGCCCCTTACGCCCTAAGACACTTCGGATGTGTAATTTATAATTTATAGAGCTAAACACTTCTACTGTAAACACTTCAAACGGGAGCCTGTTTTAACAATAACAGCATTATAATGTGAGAGAGATATCTTCAACATTTAGATAAAGCAACTTGACTGTGAAATTGATCGTGATGTTAGGTAGAGAGGACATTTGTGTCACTGATAAGAATAACTTTAAAACAACACAAATAAATATAGCCTACCTCTAATTAACCCTTTTCTTTTATAGCGGAGAAATGCCTATACTGCGTACCTACTCGCTTCGGGGGGGTCGGGGGGGGGGGGGACGAGTAACTTATGTCGGGCTCTTATCTTCCCGTGGATGTCGTACAAGGCAACTAAGGGATTAATATATTATAAAACATCAATCAGGCCTCTCGACTAAAACCCCGCGGTGGCCCTCTCCGACGCACATAAGGAGAAGAGGAGATCGAGTCCTACATCTAACTTAGCAAATGGTAACGTATGTAAAGGAGGAAAAGAACAATGTAACTTTTGATGATGGCCAAATGTAACTCTAATGCTGAACTAACTTGAGGAGGAACTGTCTCCTAAGACACAGGTTTATACCTAGTTTAGGAAGCAGGGATCCCTATCGCATGCCATATATACATAGTTATATATAAGTACCCACTGTAATTTGAAAGAAATATGTAATTTTAAGTTATTTGAAATAAATTATTATTATTATTAAAAAAAAAACCTCAACGATATATGAGGTTATTCCTAAGTAACCCAAAAAAGTCTTTAATCAGTGCGTCCTGCCTGTCATGACCTACGGCGCAGAAACTAGAATAAGCTAACTAGAATTAGCAAGCTGAAGTGGCAGTGGGCGGGCCACATCTGTGGCAACAGAACCGACGCCCGTTGGGGCAGACTAATATCTAATCTAATATAAATATTATAAAAAAATGGTTTCGCCGAAATTAAAAATACATAAATTGTGCTTTGTGTTATATGTACAGTCGCGGAACGAAAAGGTTAAGCACCTTAAGGTCTATTTTTGCTGGCATGGAACGAAAAGGTAAAGCAAAATGACTGTATTAAAAATATATAGATTCTATTTATTATGATCTCTACGTATAATTTTAAATATGATATTTATGAAACTTTTCAAGTTAAACCTATTCATACATTTGAGCTATTTTTCAACTGACAATTAATTTAATCATCGTTTCTATAAAAAAGTCATGTCATGTTTAGATAACAAGGTAATAAAAGGATATGAAAACTGCTTAGACAAGATAACGATAGCTACCAAATACTTGGATAGAAATCTAATCAAAATCATTATTTGATATACTAGTCATGGAGAAAGGGCGTGCAGTTTTGATCTTTGTTATCAAATAATAAAACATAAGTTTCCATGCTTCAGTATGTATGTTCTATTTAATAGTTTAAAATGGTAACATGCGCCCGCGACGTGGGAAACGAATGAATTTGATAAGTGCTTTAGCATTTCGTTCCGCGACCAATCTATACCAATATCAGTCATTCAAAGTTTGTGTGGTTAATTTTGACATAAGGTCAAAATAATGTATGAATAATAATAACAGGTCCAGAGCGTATACATATGATATTTTACATCTCTCATATTCGGTAAGTAGGTCCTTATTACCCCCAAATGGGGTTTGTAGGTGACCAATTAGCGCTCTAGGGTAAGAATGTAGCTAGAAAAGCCCTAGGGCGGTAAGTAATAAAAAAAAACTCTTCACTCTTTCAAAAAGTTCGCGTACATCTAACCATCATACTGGCAATAGACATCATGCATTCAGCCCAATGACAAAAGAAGTCGCTTCGTTATTCAGCCTTGTCTTCGTATGAGTATAATAGATGATAATAGTCATCAATTTTAAATATCGAACGGCGAAGCTCAATTTCGTTCTTGAAAAAAATAATTTAAAAAAAAAGATGAAAAAAGTCGGGAATAGAAATCTTTTACTTTAAATAACTAATAAAATGTTTTATTCTTGTAATGCCGGTTTTTTTTCTACTTACCTCGCAATCGAGATGTAAAGCAGAGTAGTTAGCTCGGGTGTAAGCGTCAATTGCACCCTCGAACCTCGAAATATCTCGGGCTGCAATTGATGCCTTACAGCCCTTGGCTACTAATCTACTAAAACTGAATCAATCTGTTCGGATGTCCCAATTATTACTTTAAGTACCCTTAATAAAGGGTCAGTTGTGTGACTAAGGCACTATGAACCCTCATTCTGGATACCCCTCATCAGATCTCACAAATCATTTTCTAGCGGAGTACCAAGGATATACGATACAATATAATTTAATACATTGATATGTGCGTCAGTGTATAAAAATAATTTAATGTACTACATTGTTCGAATGGGGTAATACTTATCACATTATCTGTTCTAAGAATTTTAAATAAATATAAGCGTCTGTAAGGTTTGTTCAACTGACTTGAGAGACGTTGGTAGTCGAAGGAAAATGCTAGTAACATAATGAGATGATCCCACCGCCATTATAATTAAGTATTAATCATGAACCGACGTGCTATATCCAACTATTTATTTAGCAACAACAAAATCGCAATTGCAGTTTTGCAATCAACATTAAATACAAAACATATTCGCATTCTAATGATAATGACAATCGTATGATGAATGAACTATGTATAATCATCATCATCAGGTTATTTTTGTCTCCACTGCAGGAGCACAACCTTCTCTCATCTACCGGAGACAGACGGAGGATTCGGCCTACACTCCCCGCGCTGGCCAAACGGGTTGGGAAGGCCTGATTGATGTTTTATAATGTATTCCCTTAGTCGCCTTGTACGACATCCACGGGAAGAGTTGGAGAGGTCCTATTCTACTCTAACGGAAACCACACGGCAATGTATAATAATAATCATTATTTTTTAAAACTGATGGGTTTACGCTTGACCTCAATCTCACCTGATGTATATTCACCCAGAATATGCATATTCACTCTACCTTTAAAAAGATCCAAATTATACTTGTCCTGAAATACCTAAGCTGGCAAGTTAAATTCCTTAGCAGTTCGCATTATGAAAGAGGAAGCAAAACGCTTAATGCGAGAACTTGGTATGTCTACTACGTAAGAATGAAGTCCCTCACCACGCCGGCAGTGCGGTGATGCAAGGGGAATGGGGGAATCAAATCGTTCAATTCCTGGGCACACTCCCCAAAATGTAATAACGTTACGGCACTGGCTACAGTAGTGCTATTCTCTAAAATACAATCTCACGCGCGAGTCTCACTCAAGTGACTTCACTCACTTCGAAACCTAATTCATTGGTAATTCTGTAAACATTTCAGAGGACTATCGAAGTGAAGTGAAAGACCTCATTTCACTTCGCCAGTGCTCTGGAATGTTTACAGAATGCCAATGGATTAGGTTTCGAAATGAGTAAAGTCACTTGAGTGAGACTCGCACGTGAGTTTGTATTTTAGAGAATAGCACTACAGTACACTCTACTTTTTATTGCGCTTGGATAATAAATTTTGTTAATTCATTATGCTTATCTCATAGATTTCACTTCAATACGCACATCGTATGATTATGTATTAAAATAGTTGATTATTAACGTAATCCAATGTTTTGAAATCAAATTTATCATACTTACATTGATTATTTTAGACGATTTTGCATACATTTAATAGAGGACTGATTTAAGAGTAATTTATGTCCACAGAAATGCATAAATGAAATAAAGTTTACTTGTTTATATTATTAAAGGGAGTGTAGAGTGAAGGGGAGTGGAGGACAAATTCTCCGTCTGTCTCCGGCAGATGAGAGAGGGTTGTGCTTCTGCAGTGGAGACAAAAATAACCTGATGATGATTATTATTAAAGGAAAAATAAAAAAAAATTGTGCAACGTACACTTCGTTGTTTCAAGACAAAAGTCTTTAATCAGTGCGTCTTGCCTGTCATGACCTACGGCGTGGAAACGTGGACACTGACGGTGGACCTGATCCATAAGTATCAAGTCGCTCAGCGAGCTATGGAGAAGGATATGTGTAGGGGTTTCTTTGAATAATATGATTCGTAATGAAGAGATCCGACGAAGATCGAAGGTGACCGACATAGCCGAAAGGATTAGCGAGCTGAAGTAGCAGTGGGCTAGCCACATCTGTCGCAGAACCGACGGCTGTTGTGGCAGACGAGTTCTGGCGTGGAGACCGCGGATTGGCACGCACAGGGTGGGACGCCACGCCGCGCCGCCAGGTTGGCTGACGACCTGAAGAAGGTGGCCGGAAGCGGCTGGTTGCGGAGGGTACTACTATACTACTTAATATTATAAATGTGAAAGTTTGGATGTTTGTTACTCAAACACGCTTCAACCACTGGACGGATCGGGATGAAACGTAGCACACATATAGGTTTGGTCCTGGAATAGGATATAGGATAGTTTTCATCTCGAAAAAAACATCCCATTCCTACGGGAAATACAGAATAAATTGTGATGTTCAGTTGTCCACGCGGACGAAGTCGCGGGCAACAGCTAGTAACGTAGTAAGTTCTCGAGCGAATTGTCACGAAAACAAATTGGAGAAAAGACCTTCATCGTCCTTTCGTCTTAGCTAGAGACCTAATTAGTTAATCCTTGATAATGTATCAAAGAAAAAAATCCACGTAAATGATTGTTCATAAACTTGCCGCGTGCACAGATTGGTCCAACTATCGGCGAGATAAAATAATATCTAAACTATAATAACAATCTATGCGATTACTGAAATTGGTATATGAGGGAACAGATAAGAAATAGGTATCTACTAGAGAGTACCGTTCTGAAATCAGGGGTGTTGAGCAGGGTTGGATAAAAAACAGTTTTATTTAATATAAAACATGTTTTAAACCATGTTTTAAACAATTTAAACAGTTTTAAACAATAAAAAACATGTTTAAAACAGATGTTTTAAAGACTTTGTTTAAAACATGCCAACCCTGGTGTAGAGTAAACATTATGTGGGTCAAGTTAAGAAAAACATTATTAATAGGTACGATTAGATAATCAAAGTTAATACGCTTATTTTTCCATTTCACCTGCACTGAACATCTCATGGTTTCTCTTGTGCCTCTTTTTTTACGGCCTAGGCAGGACTGGATTATCCATTAGGCAGTGTAGGCAAAGCCTACGGGCCCCGCATCGGCTAGGGGCCCCGCGCCTCGAGTCTTTTTTGAAAACGTTTCTTAGAGTGAAAAGAGGAGTAGGCGTGGGCCTTGACGTGGGCTTCGAGTTGGAGTCGTAGTCGGATTGAAAGTGATGAGCATTGTTTTGTGTTAGAAAAATAGAAAAATTATATTTCAGGAAGTTAGAACACAGTAAAGGGGCCCCGATACGTGCATTGCAAACCGGCTCTGGCAGGCCTCCGTCACGCGATCAAACCTACCGCGATAAGTACCTACATTTACGGACCGCCCCGGCGTGGTTCTCACCTGCACAGAGTAATAACAACGCTAAATGGAGCGCCATATACCCATTTTTGCGTGTAGTAACTATTAAGTAATTTGTGCCTAAGACAAAAACTATTTGTAAAAAAACCTTCAACAGCCAAGCAATCAACACGTCTTATTAAGCAAAGATAACTAAGAGATCATGAAATTTGTTTTCTCGTATAGTCGAACTGAAAAGTAGTGTTTAACATAATAAGATTTCCCGCTCCCTTGGTTTAACAATAAAGGTTGTATGGAAAAAATTGCTTAAAGCGATAAAACCCTACATTTAGCTTTTGAAAATTGTAACTGAATTCATTTTATTTGTGCGATAATGTTTTTTTGGATGAAGTGGACAATTATGCACATGCTTGCTTGTGCACTTCGTGATAAAAAGAGGGTTAAGTTACTTTATTTAATATCTATGACAAACTCCTCTTCTCAAAATGCGAACTGATTTTTTTCCGAGTACATTTTTTGTAAAAAAAAACGAGTATGTACTTCTAATTATAATTAAATTATAAATAAATATGTTCATTCACTTAATTTGCAATTAATAATTTAAAGCAGAAGCGAATTAAGTAATATGACTTACGTTTTATTTTCGTGTATCTTTTTCAGTTAAAAGTTGATCACTGAATCACTGACAGCGGCTGAATGGTGATAAGTTATCAAGGGACGGACGATCGCCTCACGTTATATTTACTTATAAAACTGCTGGTGGGATATGTGAAAGATAATAAGTAACCTACTATGTGATAAACTACATGTTTTTAACGTCCACTTTTGGACATCGGGAAATTCCCTACACTACGGTGAGCTCAAAGTCAAAATCATTTTTATATTATTGATGGGTTTGCGCTTGACCCCAATCTCACCTTATGGTAAGTGATGATGAGGCCTAAGGTGAAGCGCGCTTACCCAGAAGATGCCTATTCACTCTTCCTTTAAAAAAAATCCAAGCCGGTACAAATACAAATGCAAATATATTTATTCATAAACACAGGTGATGTCAAGGATGTACAGGATATAGAGAGCTCTGTGTTTTCGCCCATTGGGCATATGAAAGCATTAATATGTTAGTAAACTTGATCGAAGCAGACAAACGGAAAACTTGTGTATTATAGGTACATAATTATGAAATTAACTAATTTAAAATTCTAAGGTAATGTCATATTTTGTAATGTCACTTTAAACTATCTACTTAAAACTATATAAACCGGTGGGAGTTCCATTCCTTAGCAGTTCGCATTGTGAACGAGGAAGCAAAACGCTTCGTGCGAGAGCGTGGTGTATGTCTACTACATAAGAATGAAGTCCCTCTCCACGCCTGGTAGTCCGGTGATGGAATTAGCAATGTTGTGTTATGTATGTGGCGGGATTACCCGCAATGGTCACAGGTGTTGCCAGTTCTTTCATATAAGTGAGAAGCAACGATCTCTATGTACTACTAGATGGAGCGTTCCAAACAATCGCTCTGTTCCACGCAAGTAGCCACAACTATTTCACATTCACAATGAAACTTGTGCAGTTACTACGCAGAACATTTAATTATTACTAAATATTGACGCTATTGGGCTCGATTCTGAAGACACAACGTTAAAATTTGACAGCACTAAAACTGTTGCTATCCTTGTCACACAGTATTATGAAGATAAAGACGAAACCAATTTTAGCGCTGTCAAATTTTAAATGTGTACCGTTGGCGAGAAGTACCCTAGTATCGTATTCCTGATACAGTTCCAGCTTTAAGTAACGTTTTGACGTAACCTCTGGTTTCCTGTCACGCTATCAAACTTTACAGAAGTCAAGGTTAACGGAAGTTACATCGCCAGTATCACAGCACCCACGCTGACAAGCTTTATTACCGCTATCATGTTCTCGTGTACTCAGATATTGGGCTCGATTCTAAAGGCACACAATTAAAATTTGACAGCACTAAAATTAGTTTCGTCTTTATCTTCATAATACCGTGTGACAGGGATAGCAACAATTTTAGTGCTGTCTAATTTTAACATTGGGCTCGATTCTGAAGTACAACGTTAAAATTTGACAGCACTAAAACTGTTGCTATCCTTGTCACACAGTATTATGAAGAAAAAGACGAAACCAACTTTAGCGCTGTCAAATTTTAAATTAGTGCCTTCAGAATCGGGCCCATTCATTGTACTTCAGAATCAGGCCCAATATTTATATTGTGCATTAAATTTGAAATGAAATGAATGTTATTGTGTATGAAGTTCAGGTAATTTTAAGATATTAGATATTTAGTACAAGTACCGCTAAACCGTACCTTTGCAGAAATTATTAATATAATACAAGTTAAATTAAAAGTAAAAATTGCCAAGAATAAAATGTCAAGAAGAATACAAATGTCAAAGTATCAATTACACTAATGACGTCACTACAAATTATAAATTATCTCATTATTTTTATGTCAAACAAATATTAAAGATAATTAAATTTCGATTATTTATAATTCCAATATTCCTGTACGTTATAAAAACACCTTTCCTCAAGCCATAATTTTATAAACTTTTCTTTTTACTAATTATGAATTGAATGAATTAATTAATTTATTACCATCATCCTCACCCGAAATACACAGCTGAACATAAACCTCCCCAATAGAATGCTACTTTGGTGGGCTCCATATAGCGTTGACGTTATATGCAGCTATTTTATAGCCAAAAAAGCATGCAAATATGTTAGGTTACCGATATACCCCCACTATGGACCTATTCTACAGCTCATGACTGCATATTTCACCAGTGGGCTAGTTGGGCTGTGAAATAGTCCATTGGGGGATTCCCCATAATCACCACGCTTAGCAGGCGGTTTAGTGATCGCAGTCATATCTGTCTAACGTCCACTGTTGGACACAGGCCTTCCCCAATGAACGTCACCACACCCGGTCCTCCGCCCTCCGCATCCAGCCGCTTCCGGCCACCTTCTTCAGGTCGTCGGTCCATCTGGCGGGCGGCGGGGCGTACCACGCTGCGCGTGCCGATCCGCGGTCTCCGGTGATCGCAGTAATCATCCTAATATATACAGGAGAACGTCGGTAATAGGCCCTGGTGCTATCGCTTAGTCCCCGGCACCCACTGGGAAATTAGGGGTGGCCCTATGCTAAGCCGAGAATAACAAGGCTTATGTCAACAAAGCAATTAAAAAAAAATTTGGCGTATCTCTAGTGGAGAGGGTCAACGGGGAAAGAAAATGTTAGATAAATTACTCTCGGATTGAATAGGATAAATTAAAACTCTAGTGCAGTGGGTCTACAGGGAAAAAAATACCTGTGGACCCATCAGTGGGGCATAGCGGTGGGACCACGGTTAATACGTCAAAGTATCTACTTACCAACTGGCAGAGTGCTGTCATTTTGGTCAATTTAACAAAAGTTTCTTTTTATTAATACTTAACATTATCTCGTTATTAATTAATTGATAATATTTATTTTGTTTTGTGCATAACGTTCGTCTTGACGTTTAATTTGATCTAAGGAGTATTTTATTTTTTAATTTAGAAATAACGATCATATTTCAGAACAGAACAATGAATTTATAAATTATTTACGCGGTATATGTATGTTATCAGTCTATAAACTGTTCTGATCAGGACGGGAGAAGGGGAGGTCTTTGCGTAGCAGAAACATATACTTAAAAAATGAAAATTACTTACAATAGAAAAAAATCCTAGATACGTCTAGGCACGAACAACCAACGGCTGCAAGTAACAACTAATGAAAATACAACGTTACATTACAATAAATAAATGTTAACTTTATCTTCAAAATTGTCAGGTACGGACTCGGTCAGGTCTTCATTTATAACCTAATAAATAAAAACGTAAACTTCGCGTGTCTGTGCATTAAACACATTTGCAGTAAAAAGTTTGGGGACTAAAGAAATCACATTTCGATCAATTTGAATTTTTTGTCTGTTTATCTGTTTGTTTGTGCACGCATCACTTAAAAACTACTGAACCGATTTCGATGGACTTTTCACAGAAACATAGTGCTTAATTCGTGTAACATATAGGCTTTGTTTTATTGCAATCGGCACAGTCAATCAAAAGTTATGCGAATTTATAGTTTTCGAAAACTCGCATATACTGCATTAGTGTACAACAAAGAAGTGTAGGGTGTAAATACAGTCCGCAGGGTGTTTACGCTACTTATACTTAATGGGCTTTAAGCCAGGGGTTTCCACCTATTCCTATATACTGGGATTAATGGGGATAGTGACAGCTACTGTTTGCTACATTAGACTATAAAAAAAATCTACGTGTAGTATGTATTAATCCAGGACAAGCTATCACTGTACTAAGTTTCATCGAAATAGGTTTAGCGATATTTCATGATTAATAGAAAATTTAAATGAAGATGTACAGTACCTCGGATCTGTCAACGTCTTTCAAAATTTCTTTCCCAAGGGAATATGTGTGTCATGTCACGTTAAATACGATTACATTTAAATTATTTTTTTCGGGGGAGCGTTCATCCTGGATTCGTGCCTGTATATTTTATGATCAATGGCTCTTCAATTCATGATAAAATATCGACTGACTAAGGTACTTACACAGAATTATGTGACAATGATCTACGTGAGGAAATTTGTTTCCTTCCCCTTCTCACGCGCCTATAGATAAATAAAAAAATAAAAATTAAATATGTCAGACATTCACACATTATCCAGGCCCAACCTAGGCAGAGCATACGAACATTTGCCCCTAGCGGGATTCGAACCCGCAACCTCCGGCGTGGCAGGCCGAGAACAACCCCGTTCCGCCACGGAGGTTGTCAAGATACGAGGAGAATGATATACCGAGCTGTAAAAAATCGGTGTGAGTAGAAGTCTCGCCTACTACCGCAGGTTTCGTTAATTCGATGAACTTTTGTAAAAAGGCAATCGGGGTCAGTAAAGTTTAATTATATCGGAAACTGATTACTTTTAACGTCAGACCATTTATTCTCTAAAATACAGTTTCTTTCCTCCAAATCCTTCGGGTCATTGGCAGCCAGATACAAAATGGCAGTTTGGAATTATCTTTGGTATGGAGCAGTGTTCCTGCGGTCGGCATAACTGCATGACAACTGCAAACCGACTGCCAGCTAGCTGACGGTTGTAAAGCAGTCCTAATACTTCTATTGCAGTTAGCTGGTGGCCAGTGTGCAGTCGTTACAACTGCATGCGGACTGCCAGCGGATTGCGGCAGTCGGTTTGCAGTTTTGCCAACCTCACGAAAACTGCCTGCCATTTTGTAGCTGGCTGGTACTTTTATGCAGTCCGCCTGTGTTCACCCTTACCGCTCGGCCACGACCTTGGCGCTGCCAGCGGCAGCTAGGAGCGGGGCGGCGGGCGGCGAGAACAAATGTACAAAAATGTTAGCAACGCGCCACGAGGCGCCGGAATTAGCGGCCAACCCTCCGCCTGCCGAAACAGCGCCGCTCACCGCGCCGCGTCACGCTAAGCCAAAAGTCGTGGCCGAGCGGTTAGGGCGTTTTCGCACTTATCCGATCCGATTCTTGTTCGATACGTAAAAAGACGACCGGGAAAATTCACGTATAGCGTCTGCGCACTGATCCGTTTTTAATCGAGTGTAGTGGGCAAGCGTACGTACAATTTATATGGCGGCCACTTCGGCTCGGTTTTGATCCGTAAACGATCCGAACTGAGAATTTACGTATCGAATTACGTATCGTTTACGTATGAGTGCGCAAACGTCCATACAATTACTGAGATGGCCAAACCGGATAAGAAACGAATAAGAATCGAATAAGAAGCGGATACGGATAAGTGCGAAAACGCCCTAAGACTGAGCGGCAGGTATCAGGTGCACTAACACCGATATACCACTATGGACCTATTTTATAGTCTGTGTCTGCATATTTCGCTAGTGTGCTAGTTGGGTAGGCTGGTGATGTTCGTGTTTAGAAAGAAAATATATTTATTTACTATAATTATTCTTCATTCATACCTTGATGCATCGATGATATACATAGATAGTATATGATTCATTTACCCGGAAATGCGGTAAGTGCTTAGTAATAGTAAGTAGTTGCTACTTGTAATAACACGTGAGTATTGAATGTGCTACTCTGATATTCGATGGATCATCATAGGATGAATTAATGTAAAATGGCGGCCTTTACGCTTTCGGCGATTTCGTCCAGGCAACCTTTTAGTGCTGGCGTCTTTTTTTGAGGAGAGGAAGTACTGGATGCGTACAGTGTACATGACATATTTAAGTGATACTAGCTGTGCCCGCAGCTCCGCTCGCGTGAACTACAGAATCCCATCGCCACTCCCGCCTCCGCCTACGCCTCCGCCACCGCCACAGCCATTCCCACTTCCACTTTCACTTCCACTCCCACACAGACTCTCAATATCCCGGTCCCGCTCCCACTCTCACTACCACACCCACTCCCCTTTTCTCACGCCCACGCCCACGCCCACTCCCACTACCACTCCCACTCCCACTCCCACTCCCACTCCCACTCCCACTCCTACTCCCACTCCCACTCCCACTCCCACTCCCACTCCCACTCATAATCTGAACAGTACGGAAATACTATTATTTGCAATATATTGCATACTAACCTTAACCTACTAATGTATTTGAAAACTAAAAATTTCCAGAATTTTTGTTTGAGTGAACCGATTGCGATGAAATAAAGACTAAATGTTAAGTTAGTTAAACCCCATGTTTCTGTGAAAAGTCCATCAAAATCCGTTTAGTAGTTTTGAAGTCATGCGTGCACAAACTCACAGACACAGAAAATTTTAAAAAATTATCGAAATGTGTTCTGTTGCTTATCCTTAGACGCCCCAAATAAATATCTTCAATGTACAGTTTTTGGCAAATATCTTTAATGTACAGACACGCGATATTTACAATTTTATTTATTACCCACGACGGAACGGAGACGTTGTACGCGTTTGGGGTGAGAGGATGTTTGTTTGTGCAATCCAATGTTACCATTTATCTCCAAAACTACTAGTCGAATTTTGATGCGGTTTTCAATTATGGGTTCGGGTTTGATTGGTGCATGTTCTTAGATAAGTGATAATTAGATAAACGTTCCCAACAGTTCTGCGACAGACCTAATAAATCTATTACCTTCTAGTCGGTAATCTTATTTCTTTGTCTTCTCATTACGTGTCATATGTTTTAAATATACGCCAAGTATGTTCTCGTTATCTACATGATGACAGTGGAAAATGACAATAATGACAGTTACGAAATACTTTACTGGCCGGACAATATGAGTGGGTACTCGACGATAGTCTATACAAATAGCTAAGCGAATGTGTCATGGTCACGAGTAGTATCTAATTATAATTTATTGTCTTCACTACAAGACAGAACGAAGAACGTACCTTCCACATATTGACACGGTGAAGTTCCAATCGCTGAAGGTCCCTTCCCTTTGCAAAATCTCACCTTATATTTTCCCATTTCACACACACAGAACTATTGCTGTGTGGTTTCCGGTAGAGTAGAATATGACCACTCCAACTCTTCCCGTGGATGTCGTACAAGGCGACTGAGGGAATACATTATAAAACATCAATCGGGCCTCCCCAACCCGTCTGACCAGCGCGGGGAGTGTAGGCCGAATCCTCCGTCTGTCTCCGGCAGATAAGAGAGGGTTGTGCTCCTGCAGTGGAGACAAAAATAACCTGATGATGATAAAACAATCTCCTGGCTTACCTTTACCACCGTACCCAACTCTGAAGTTGCTTGTTACAAAATTCGACTAAGGGATTGCACCAGGGACGGGAAGCAGCGTTCTGCTGTGTGTGTATGTGAAGATCATTACTGCGATCACCAATCCGCCTGTCAAGCGTGGTGATTATGGCAAATCCACCAATGGACAACTTCCCAAAAGTGATATTCTATTGGGGAGGCCTATATCCAGCAGTGGACGTATTTGCCTGATGATGATGATGAAAATAAACAGAGTTCGTCATGGACCCATTTCGGACAAGATTTTGGACAAGTGCATTACCTAACGAATCTTTTGATATTATGAAGGATAAGGATTTGATGAATATGCCAAATATCAAAGACAATTTTGAATATACAAAAATACATTTTCAAATTCTTTCGAAAAAAAAATACTACAACAGCAACACTAAAATTTAAAGAAGATTTTATAAGAAGTCTGTACTGTATGGAATCTTGGATGGAATATAGTCAAATTGTTGACATGACGCCCGTTTTTTCCTAGCTTTGGTAATCATTTATTACTAATCAATCAATTGCACTTAAATTATATTTGATGACGTGAGCGACGGACATTCCTTACATATGGTCTTCTTTTCTATGTCGTCCAGCCTGGAAGAAATCTCCAAGATCTGTTGTTCCATTGCCTTCGCATTGCTTCTGAACCCAGTGACAGTCGTATCTAACTCCGCCAAGAATTCCATCTTCTTGCACAGATCGTCGTATTTCTGGGAGATGTATTCTCTAGCATTCTGAGACTCCTTTAACTCCTTGTCAATCTTCGTTGTGATTTCGAACTTCAGCTCATCGAATCTTGACTCGTAACCGGGATCGAGAAAGGTGCCCCCTTTCATTTCTGTTCCGTGGCTCTTTGATTTGTTGTGGATGCATTTAAAGTGATGGCAAGTCTGGTCCAAAGCCATTTAAACGTTTATTTTCATGGTTTATGCAAATTGCAGACTAGGGGATAATTTTAATTTTGCTATGGTCTAGTTTTGTTTACTGTAATTTTGATATTCACTTCCGAGTTTGACACCACGAAATATGTTTTTTTTGTCTGACGTGTACATTGGAACTACTTTCGATGTCAAATAAGGTTAAGCCAAGTTACAGAACCTCAAAATACTTGATCCTTGCCTCGAACATATTCGCAGTGTGGCCTGCATTTCAGTTTTCTACAGGTTACACTTTGGGGAGTGTGCCCAGGAATTGCACGAAATTTGTATTTTCCGTACCCTTCATTTAGCCTAGACCGAGCATTGCCAAAGCTCAAATAGTAAACAGAAGATATGGAACTAGAATAAAACTCTGCAATATTTATATAAGAATTACTATTATAATTGCACTTCGTATTACATTCAACAGTTATTTAACATTACGTTAAACTAAATATAAATTACAAATATTTAAGCACTAAAAATTATACCTTTAATAACAATAACTAACATAAAAATCTCTTGGTGTTCATTTTTAAAAAATGTCTGACATTTTGTTTTGTCACTGCCGAACTAAACAGAAAATGATAAAAAGACAGAATAGAAACATAACCATCCAATCCGAATTGGATTTACTATTATGGTGCTGTAAGAGTATTTTAAATAAATAAAAAAAATAAACACCTACTCGTATAATAAATACCCTCCTCTACCTGAAATGTAATCTAATCGCATTCAGGGGTGGCTCTATCAAGTTTTTCATGTGATGCGATATCCCGTTGTGCTTCATTAAACAATCGCGTACATAAGTTACCTTAAGATACCAAAAAATAAGTTGGTTTTTAATGACAGAGACGGCATGTCGTTTCATTTTCGCCCCTACAACAGCGCCCAGTGTTGTCGCGCCGTTTGCAGCCCTAGGGCTGCCCCTGATGGAAGCATATGTCCATAGACTTATAAGTTGTAACTAAGTAAACTAGTTAATTTTACTTCACGTTCTTATTTTTTACACGAGATATATCAATTTGTAAGTTTTATTTTTAAATGCATACGAATTACAATTTGTCTAATGGACACAGAATAATTAATACTAGTACAGAAGAACAATTAGGTAAAAAGTGTCGGTTGTAGTATTTGCTGGGTAATAATATTTATTTTTTCGCTTAGCGAGCTAATAAGGTTATTTGGAATAAATATGTTTAAATATATCGCCGTTATTCTTACTGCTAAAAGCAAATAATTATCAAAAATCTGTTTTGAAATAAATGCAAGTGTTTTTTTATAAATGCATATTATCCAGATTTGAAATAATTGATTTTTCTGTTGACTGTCTCAGAAAGTTACCACATAGCGTTCGATGGCGAAAGAGCGCGAAAAATAAAGTAGTTTCATACTGTTATTTTTTTTTAATTTTGAAATTAGTAGGTACTTGGTTTTATAATATTAGTCTCATAATTTGGTTCGATAGTGACAAAATATAACTTAAACTAAACATTCATTTGAAATTCGCGGGACACAAAAGTAGCTTTAGGCTCAAATTATAAATATATCTCATTATAATGTCCTATATTTATCTAAAAAATGGCTTTAAAATTTATGAAATTCATGTCCATTCCCATAACAGCTTTATAATTTCATGACCCGCGAATTCCGATGTCTGCTAATTAGTAACAATATAAAACTTATAATCATAAGAACTATTTACAACTTAATTTGTTAAATAATAAAAATTTTGGCACATTTGTTCATCTACCTATGAAATAAGTTCTAAAATATTCGTATCATTCTACTTCAAATATATTGCCTACAAATATTTAAAATTTTATCATTTCATTTCGTAAATGGATAAAAATATAAATAATAACAACAATTAATGGGACCAAGGAAATTGCAAAAACAGTATTTTCGAAATATATTTTTGCAATTTCGTCAAATATAAATTTGCACATACAAATCTAAGAATTCGTGTAAAGTAGAACACGAATTATGATTAAGTTTCACGCGTGATATTATTGACTTGTGACTGATAGTACTGACATTACTACCATGAAGCAAAATAATTTTTCGTAGCTCATAGTTTCACTTCGTGGTTTCCTTCATGATTAACACGAATTGGTTATTAAATTAGATAACAGATATACATTTTAAAATCATCTGGTATATAATTTAATAACCAATTAGTGTCAATCATGAAGAGAACACTTTGAGGTGAAACTATGAGCTACGAAAAATTAATTTGCTTCATGGTATGAGGTTGCAGATAATTAGAAAAAAGTTACGTTATAATTGGATTACAACCTTGTTTAAAGGCATCCATGTCTATGACAATATAAAAATCTAAAATAATCAAATAAGGTTTGTGAAAATGCATCGTTGGTTTACATGGACAATCAATCTACTTACTTTTCACACAAATAGGTCAGTCACAGGTGGATTACGTATTATGATAAGTGGTACAGTGGGCAACGAAGGTCTCTAAACATTTTGAGACTGTATAATAAAGTGTTCATTCACCCTTTCTCGTTGATTACTGTACCTAAATAGTTTTTCGGATAAACTGTAAATCACAGCCTTACAAACTGATAGGTACAATTCTTGTCTCCTATTTGAGTATTTCATTACTTTAAAATATACTCATAAAAGGGTATCACATAGCTTGTCCTTAAAAAAGCTATGTCCAGCCCCTTAACACATTATACGATTAAGAACAAAACAGGGGAAGATTTGCGAAAGGGGGGACAAGATGACATCACGCTTTTATCTCTTGATACCAATGATTATATAAATTCAAAATAAAACCTACTTCCTCCCTCCAAGTATGGCCTGTATCTGTGACACAGTCTTACCCTTAGTCTCAGGAACTAAGAAGACCACAAAGAATGTACAAATCACCATGAACCCAGCGAAGAACCAGAAGCAACTGTAAATACCTATGGCTTCATTCATGATCGGGAAACATAAGGTAACAATGAAGACGAGGCACCAATTCATGATGACAGTGATACCAGACGCCGTGCCTCGGTATTCAACAGGGAAGAGTTCAGCCATCATCATCCAGGGTATAGGTCCGAAGCCTAGAGAGAATGAAATGATGAACAGCACTAAACAGACTAGAGGAACCCACCCAGCGGAGGCTACATTATACTGAGCCTCTTGTAGTTTAAAGTAAATACCTAAGACAATCAAAGTGAGTCCCATAATGATGCAGCTCTGGAGTAGCAGAAGCTTTCTCCCGGCGCGTTCAACGAGTAACGATGATATGTAAGTGGCGATGGTCTGGACAACACCAATGATAATGGTGGCGATGACGGGGTCGATGTTAGAGCCGGCAGATTGGAAGATGTTGGTGGTGTAGAAGATCACGGCGTTGATGCCGCTGAATTGCTGGAAGAACATGAGGCCGAGAGAGCAGATGAATGCCATGAGGGTGGCTCGGTTGGTGATCATGGAGCGGAGGCTGCCACTTTGGCGGGATGCGTCGTCGATCTGTAAATGAATAAAAGATAAAGTAAAGTATTACATTAGGTAAAGTATAATCAAGCTCCATATGTTTAGAATTCATCAAAACACGTTCAAATGTCGGATATATTGACTTTTGTCAATAGGCTCTATCTTTACTGGGTAAGTATACTTGCTTCCTAGTTTTCTACTGGTAAATATTTTTTTCACAAAACAAGTAATTAGTTCTTAAGTTACCTCTTTCTGCATGTCTTCGAGCTCAGTGGAGAGATCAGCATCTGGTCCTCGAAGCCAGCGCAGAGCTTTCTCAGCAGCACGGCGACGGTTTCTACCCAGGAGGTATTGAGGAGTTTCCGGCATCCACCTGAAGACACAATTAAAAAGATTGATTTTAAAACAGTCCTATAATAAAAGGTGATATAAAGGAACTGAACTGCTCCCATTAAGATAAACCGATGACAATTCCTTCGACAATGGAATAAGCAATGACTTCGAAACGCCCCTATGCCAGTAAACAAAAACGATTTGGCTAATTTGGCCTAGATGTAGAAGAGGCCACTAAATAGAGAGCTGTGAAGGTTCTACTAGCAACTACCTGTGTTTCCTAGATATTCTAATGATTTCTTATTAGTCCTGTATTTACTTAATTTTTATTTATAGTACAACAAATAATACATTACATCTAATTAACAAGTTTGTTAACTAACCAGAACACAGCGACCAGAAGCGGAGGCAGCACAGCAGAGACGATGGACAGCGTCCTCCAGTGCGTCCAACCGCCCACTACAAAGGTGAACAGGATCCCTACGGTGAGGAACAGCTGGAAGAATGCCCCCAAGGACCCCCGAATAGAGGTCTCGGCTATCTCTCCGATGTACATAGGAGCCGCCACGCAAATGCCACCTGAAATCAATGGTCATTTTGTTGTAATCAGCATTAAGATTTATCATAAGCCATTCAACTCTTTCAGACCACTTATGATTAACTATTCCGAGAGCCATTAGCTTTTTGCAAGAAATTTGGCCTATACACTAACACTTTAGTTTATTCATTCTTACGGCTATCAAGCAGTCGTAGTGAATTTATCGGTAATGAATTAGACTTATGGTCATGAACTTGAGTGTTCAGGCGTTGACGGCGTTCAGGATTTCATTATCATTATGGATCACAGAGTTTTCGGTGCAGGACATCGATAGAAATCTTGTACGGCTGGTATCTACATTCGCTGGAAAAGACCACCAATCCACACTGGGTCTACTTGGTGGATTGTGGTACGCACGCCCTCGTCGTGAGGGTATTATTAGATTGAAATAGTTTATTGCCATATATATTAGCGTAAACTGGCAAAGTTACAATATTCCGACTCGAATGAGCTAAGGGATCAATTTCTGGCAAGTCTTTGTGGGTGTATGTAAAGGTTTCTTTCTCGCTTCTAAATGTTTACGTTTTCTTTATATATACTTTTTGTCTTCACTCGATTTAAATCTGTACTACTTCCATTTCGCCTCATAAGCCCATAGGGCGGAGGCGCTAGATAACTCGAATAAGCTCAAATATGGATCGTATATTAAAAATATTGGTATTTACCAGTTCCAAGTCCAGCGAAGAATCTGGCCGCGATCAGCATGCCAGGTCCGTTCGCGAATATGGTCAGGAGCCAATTGAGCATGAAAGGAATCGAGAGAATCAGGATCGTGGGCCGCCTGCCCACCTTCTGGGCGAGGACTCCCACCGGCAACGCGCTGATCGCAGCTCCAATGGCCAGGATAGAGGAGACCAGGCCGCCTGGAAGAAGAGAATTGATAATGAGAACAAAACCACGAGGTCATAGATTATCGTCTTGTTTGCGTTAATATGAAATTGTTTTCGTAAATATTTACAATTAAATTTTTTCACTGAATCGTACTCTAGACTCCAGACCGTGCATGAATGACCTCAGATAACATACAATATTTTCAGTAATATATGCTGATAATAACAGCCACTGGCTTTCTGGGCCACTGGGCAATTCAAATCACTTACTATACGAATACAATCTAGTTGGTCCTGGTAGTTGCCTGTCCGGTGCTGTCCAGACGAGTCACGGGTTTCACGGCATTTCACTCGGCATTCACGGAATCACGGCTTCCCGAGTTATCGCTACTACAATCCCCTATCCTTCTGTAATAGTGGTATCCCTACCTAACCTATACTCATTACCCATGCTCTAATCTCCTGTCTCCCTCGTCCCGATCCCTGTCCCGTCCGCCAATCCAAGGTCTGCCGATGGATGCGTGGTCCAAGGGCCAGCCTGGTCGTAAGAAACTAGATATAATTATAGGTAAGCAATCATATCCCAAACAATCCAAATATTTAATTAAATAATATTTGTCTTTTAACCGACAGTATGACCACTTTTAACAAAGAATAACAAATACTTTGCACCTATGGTTAGCTCTGTAGGTAAAGTCGATCGATCCGTTTATTTGATACATTAAGGTATATTTATAGACTGGGTTAATTTGTTGTGGTATTACCAAGACAAACTGTATAGCAATTTTTTTATTGTTTTTTTTTTCGTAGACATACAACAGATAACTCTTGTTTTCCCACTGGTATCAGTTCATAAAAACAAGTTACGTAACTAAACTGACGCTATCTCTCTGGCGGACGCCCAAATGGGTCTACGTGACGTAACGGGAGGTATGTCGGACGTGGGTGTGCCTATACCGGCCCCCGGTCATATGACTATGCCGATCGTGGGATTCGTGGGACACCTGACCTTTATGGTGGCCTTATTGGTTCAGATGTTCGGACGGTTGACTTGAACGACAGACAACCCCCCCCCCCCCCCCCACTCCCGTTGTGTAATATATATATGTTGTAAATCCGTTATTGGCAGTACATACATACATAATGCTCACGCCCTAGTCCCAGACGGGTAGGCATCGCCATTTTGCGCGATTGGCAGTAAGACTTATATTTGTGAAAATAAATAAAATATATGGATCTGATCTGTCAACAATTAAAAAAATGGGAGCTGACTATAATGATGTTCTATAAGTAAATAACTGAAGTTAGTTATTGACGCCTTGTGGGTTAGATCGTTTTTGCATAACGTGGTCCAATTTATCTATTAAAATAAGCTAGGATCACATTGCTTACCAGTCGATATTATCAAGAAATAGGTAATTACTTAGGTATTTATTCAGTTTGGCTGAAATTGGTGTTGATCTGTTGGTCATGTCTGGATTCGACTGGATGTAAATATGAAAATATCTAACAATGTCTGTAATATTTGGCGCCGCCCTGCCCGCCTTACGCTGGCCGCCTAGCTGCCGCCCGCCCACACTCGTGATTTTCTGAGAAAACTTTGGAAGGTCAAGGACACATCGCCCAAGTGGCATTCGGGGTTCTATATAAGATGTATAGTGGTTCACATGTACTCCACAAGCTGTGTAAGTCAGCTGTATAAGAGCTGTATAGCTTGCTATACAGCTCTTATAGAACCAGTTTGGGCACAAATTAGACAGCCTTAAGTTCACTATGGCTGTACATTAGCGTTATATTAGCAGTTTAAGTAGTAACATCGGGCTTAAAGGCTGACTTACGGCGCTATATGGGACACATGTGAACCATACAACGTCCATAAGCGTAATAAAGAGTAACAAGTGGCTAAATACACAGCCTTCACAGTTACAAAATCCCACAAGAGTACTCCAGTGCTACCTAAAGTTCACGTGTGTCCTAAATTATTTCTTTTATTTATTAAATTTTCCTCATTTAGTTTGGTTTTGTGTGTACGCCCGGCCATCAGAAACATTAACTCCGGCGGATATCAATTGGATAAAAATTTATGATAACACGCGGTAAGTATACCTGTTTTAAATACTTAATAATGTTAAATGCCATGGGAATGCAACTTTATCGTGAAATGTATACATATTTACAGCTAAAATATTCACGCGCCTCTGTAAAAACGCGATATTCATTTTAAAATATTTAAAACTGGCTGAGAGGAAATCTACAATTTTCAGTTTTTGATATTATATTGGCATTATAATTATACTACGGTAATTAATTAAAACATGAAACCAAAACTCAATCGCTCTATCTGCGTATTTTGTGATAAATCTGCATGATAATTTTGGAGATTTATATGGTAAATATTTTAGGTTACGTGAACAAAATGGTGGAAATGAAATACGGCTAGAGCGTATATAGGTTCACATGTGTTCTGTTAGAATGCTGTTGGCTATATGAAGTCCCACATTTGTACCACTACAGAACCAATGTCTATAAATGTATTCTAATGTGAACTTATGTACAGCTTTAAGATGTAGTTCAGGTCAATTGTGATCATCGTTTTATTCTTTCATATACTGAAATTTTAGAGATCCGCAGTAATAATTATTGTCCGTTAAATCGCCTAGCCCAGGTACTAAGTCAAGTATGAATACCTAAAGTACAAATTTTGTAACAAACTAACAAAAAACACTTTTTGTTTTCGTGTGAGCCACACAGTTTGGTGTCAGAGTATTTACACTTACAAAGACACTACGCTGTTCAAGGAGGTATTTAAAAGAATGTAAACAAACTAGATAAAGAGGGACGAATTTGCGAATATTCTTTTGCAATTTTTCTTCTTATTCCACCGGTTCTCGCTCTTATTTTCCAAGATATTTTATTCATTTTCACAAATTTTTGCACGCGACGTAATAAACACAATACACGTCAGCTTGTGGGATAAGTGTAATAGAATATCACATTCACATTTATGTTCAGCTTACAGCAAATAAGAGTAGTACTTGTGGACAAATAAACTGCTATTGAAGTTAATGGACAACACATGTAGTCCTTTTAACAGCCTACAGTGCACATGTGAACCATTTAAACACTTCTATACAGATAGTAAAAAAGGTTATTTTAATGACCACAAACAACTCCTACTAGCTGTATAACAGTCTAAAACAAGTAAACATAACAGCCTTTGGCTGTATAAATGACCACGTGTGTTCTATTAATATGCTAGCTGTATAACATCGTACAAGTAGACCGTTAAACAGCGATTGCCGTATCTCTACTCTCCTATAATGCTCTTAGTCAGACGGCTGACTAAAGGACAGTTGTTAGAGTATTATAACACCAACAACCGTATAAAAGTATAACTCTACACTCCTATAAGTCCCTTAGACAGGTATAGGTGGTGTTAATCGCAATAATGCAGCTTATACATCACGAGTGAACTGTAATAATGCTTTAAGTTCACATGGGAACTAAATGTGTACTCTTAAATGGAGTAAAATGCTACTTGGGCGTAGTCTGCTTCTAACGACCTCTAATGTGAAATAGTAAATACACCGTGAAATTGATTTTGGAATTAGAATTTTAGAAATTTAATAAAATATACAAATGGCGACCTTATAGCCCAGGCAACTAACAGAAAAGTTAAAAACAAAGCTGCTTCTAACGCAGAGAACTTCAAGCTTCGCGTAATGAGTGCCTCAGTGGGGACTTCATCTTTGAGGCGGTTGGGGTCGAGACCCAGGGCACGTGGGGTTTCGGTGCCCACCGCCTTTTCAAGGACATCTCTAAGAGACTGGTGGAGAATACCCGGGACTGCAGAGCAGGTGGCTTCTTTACCCAGCGTGTAAGCCCGGCACTCTACCGGCGGGGAACGAGCTGGGGCAAGTTGTCTATTTGTATTGTATATAGTTAAGTTCCCCGTTCGACACTTGTGCACTGTCACTACAAAATACAGTATCATCATCAGTCTGAAAGAGTTAGCGAACATAGGTATCTCCCAAGGCGCCACTGAACCCGATCTTATTCTCATAGTCACTGCCAGCCGCCTTACGCAAATCGTCGCTCCATCTAGCCAGGGGGCGTCCCACACTACGCTTGCCCAGTTGCGGTCTCCACTCGAGAACTCGTAGCGGTAATCGGTTCTCCGACAGATGTGACCGGCCCACTGCCACTTCAACGTACTAACCTCAAAGACTTTAGTTCTCAAAATACACACGTAGCAAATTGGACAACTCATTCATAACTTATCGTACACTTGTACACTTACGAGTAGACACATTTCGATACGGAACATGATCGGTCTTTTACCTTTTTTGTTTGCGCCTTAATTAGGTATACTCGTATTATTCGAAGATTCGTTATTCTTAAGAATATCACATCCGTTTGATAAGGACCACCCAGATAAATACAAATACTATGATAAAGCGTTGCGCAAGAGTGTTTTGTACCTACACCGAGTAATTGAAAAAATTCAACATTCCTTAAGCACACCCCCGAAATTCCAAACAAGCTAAAAGATTTAATCACATACTATTATTACAGGCGCACCAGCCTGTCTGTACACGTGCGTGTGTGCGCGTAAACTATCCAGAGAGGGACAACGTTATACGTCAACACATAAGTGCTTCTCTTTCTAACCGGCTGCGGACTACGCGCCGTGCTTTATTTTGCGGGTGACGTCAAACTGGTGGGGGGAGGTATAGCTTCTATACGTAGTAATAAGGTAGTAATATTTAGTATTCTCTGCCTTAAGTATCAATAACTTTAATAATTGTTTTACGACTTTACTAGAATGCACCTATAATGGATACGATAGATACTGAAATAGTAAATTAGGTATAGAATAGAATAGAATAGAATAGAATAGAATAGAATAGAATAGAATAGAATAGAATAGAATAGAATAGAATAGAATAGAATAGAATAGAATATTCATTTATTGGCTGCAACAAAACATATACAGTGCAACATTACATATAAACAAAAAATAATACAAAGCTACAACTAAGAGTCGGGTGCACACGCCGGGATCACGTCATGGCGGCTCCACATTAGTGCCGTGAAGCTCCGTATACAGGCGTGAACGAGAATGTGGACGGTTTTCACGGGGTTCACGCGTGTTCACGCCTGTTCCCCGATCAGAGTCGGTATTTTGTCCCGCGACAAAGGGTTCGCGCCCTCTTCGCGCGGCGTTCACGCATAAACATCCACATTCACGGCCCCGTGCTAGTTTACTCTGGACTACAAAGGGGTACGGACTTGTGCAGTCGCTGCGCGCGCGATATAATAAAGTCGCGCGTGAACGTTTGGAATAACGAAACTGAAATGGTCTTTTTTAGAACATTACCATTATGAAAATGTACTGTCAAAGTTATTGCAGCAGCAGCTTCTACGTCCATTTCGCGGCAGGTTTCACGAACGATTGTGAGCATCCCATGAATGTGGAGGGCACGACTTGTGCCGTGAATTTATGGCGTGAATTCGCGGGTGAATTCACGGCACTAATGTGGAGCCGCCATCACACGGCTTGTCGGACGATAATTTAATATTACACTCGCTTGCACGAGGAGCGGAAACAACGCGAGGAACTTATCCGACAAACCGGGAGTAGAACCAAGGCGTGCCACCGACCTGTAGGGGAGGGGGCAACAGTACAGTGAGGCAACACCGTAGTAGACACGACTACTTCCTAACAGTACCATAGTAAAATCAGAAAAGTAAGTTATCTTCATACAGGGTTGCCATCTCTAAAATCTGCGAACCGCGACAAGAAGCATGAAAACCCCGGATTTAGGAGCTCACAACCCGGACATGTTAACTAAGTTTTTCTTAAATTACTCAGTAAAATAAAAAAATGTTTTGTTATAAATCAATTTTTTATTAAAAACTTTAAAACCCGGACTACAAACGAAACCCCGCCCGGACGCTCCACGGACGCCCCGTAAGTAGTACAAATCCGAGGAAACCCGGAGGGATGGCAACCCTATCTTCATAGAACGGGTTCTATGTGTACGCATTCTGCACTTTCCTACTTCAACTTTTTAATTCCTTTAATGAATAATATTGTCTGGGGTCTAAGGTAGTGTACAGTCAGTCCTTGGGACTTGCCTACCTTCATCGGTAGGCGTTATGTGTTTGTGTACCTCTGTTGATGATCGCTTAGAGGAGTGGCGGGGGAAGAGAATGGGCAGGAATATCCTGGTGATGGACATAAACCCCCCATTACTTTGGGAAAGACCTTCCAGCTGTGGATTTTATTAGACCTTACATTTAGTAACGGAAATTTTTATTACACTTTTACAATGATTTATTGCGACCGAACAACAGTTTATTATTACGAGTAGGTATTTTGTTTTGTAACGGCTAACCAACTGGCACTGAAATAAATTTTGGAATGACTCATTTATATTTCGTGTTATTGTTTCTCCGCCAAACAACTGAATAACACTTTATATTTTCTAATATTATCTGTAGCATAATTTAGATTTAAAAACCCAACCATCACTGTTGTGTTTTAACGCCCTATCGTCACAGTCTTCTGAGTGAGAGTGACGGAACAGCAGTTCCCGTTAGTGCCCAGTGTGACGTTAGTGCCCAGTGTGACGTTAGTGCCCAGTGTGACGGTAGTGTCAAGTGTGAAGTGTGTGTCAAGCAAGACGTTTAGACTGCCATTAGTGCTAAGTGTGACGGTAGTACATACCCCAGTGTGACATTACTTCTGGATGTGACGTTAGCACCTGCGTGACATTGATCAGCGTGAACAAATAAGTACTAAAATAGTCTGTAAATATGTGTTGTGTGCGTCTTTAGTATGCCATATCGTGGTTGTTTTTGTTTATTACGGACACATCTCCCTCTTGGCTCACATGTATATTTAAAAAAATTATAATGATCTCAAATCAGAGTTTCGTACCTACTGTAGCATAATTTATATTTTTTTATGTTAGCTGGCGGCCAAAAATGTAGTATAAATTTAATGAAAAGGTAAAAAGAGAAGAAGTAGTTTGTAGAGACCTCCAGCCCTCTAAACTATGCTAACATTTAGTAAGATATGCAAAACCTTACGTGCAATTTCGTTATCTAGCCTCTCGGTTTGTCCTCGATGTGCACTCGAAAGGTAGATCAGCGTATTCAGTAAAAGAAACAAGTATTGGGAATGGGAACAACGGGTTTATTTGTGCTTATAAAACACCCTCATAATTATCGGGAGAACGATTTAGAGACAAAATAGCGTTACTGGTAAAAAAACTCAACGTGGGTTTTGTTACAAAGATTTTTCATTGAAACCCCAAACCAAACAAAAATGAATTTAATGCCAAAGGATGTCCAAAAGATAAATCAGGCCTTTATTTACCTCTTCCGAATTTTGAAAAAAATATATACAAGGTAAAGTTATATAAAGTCATTACCATCAGCAAAGAACTGTTACAGGTTGTTACAACTATGGAACGCCTCAACTGTTGCGTGGGCTCACAAAATAGATGATATAAATGGTCAGGCTACTGCTAAATTACATTTACTAGACGGTACCGCTAGTCTTACAACTAGTAAAAACCTGATAATTCCTCAGAGTCCGTTCTTCACCCGTATCAGGCTGGTCTTCTATTTGAAGTGCATCACTCTCATGTAGACATCGCCGCTTCAATTAGACCCGTTGATTAAGTGCAACTTCTCATCATTGTTATCATCATCAGAAAATATTCAGAGATTTGTGGTAACGTTGATTAAGTGCAACTTCTCATCATTGTCCTCATCATCAGAAAATATTCAGAGATTTGTGGTAACCACAGTGACTGTCTTTTCAACAATATTTTTAACCCCGTTCAATCACTTTGTAGCCTTCGAAATATATCTTTCTCGACAATATTACTCGCGGCGTACACTTTTCTCGTCACTTTCGTGAAATATATAGAAGAAAATGGAGCGAATACGGCGAAAAATCTTTTCTTCCGCCCTCATCTCATTTTTCAAGCGTATCTCCTCTCATCCCTGTCAATCCGTTTTTTTTTCAAATATCTCTCAAAAACTATTCTTTTTAATTCGTTTAGACACTAAAAAAAAATCAACTATCTAATCGTACCAAAAAGTCCCGTAGCGGAACCTGTAACGCTACAATACCTACTAAGCAAAAACAGAAAAAAATATCTAGTACAAAATATATTAATGTAAAACTGACTTTTCAAGCAAATCGCGAACTTGTGAATTTTGTGGTTTTTCTTTGGCTTTGTTATTTGATATTGCAGGCTTAAACCTAAGTACCTACATGAACTTACTACTACCTATATTATCTTTCCTACTACTAAATATTGCTTTCTAATTCCGCGTATCTTCTGAAATAAAATAAAAATTATTCCTATTTGAGATTTTGGTGCGGAATATTTTAAACGACCGACCACGTATTACGGATGTTTCTAGTGACCATGTGGAGTAATAGCTTGTTTATGGACGCATTTGACTGAGTATTCTTACTACCAAGCCGGACTAGTGTAAAGTCGACGTCAGACGGCCGGATCTATTTCAATAACTTTGCAATACTATGCAAGTGATCCTTGTAGGAATTTTCACTCTTGCATAACAACATGCTTTTTTAAAATTTTGTTCTAAAAGTAGAGCGTTCATTTCTATTGTGGTTAGTAATTCGGCCCGTTGTCGAAGATCTTTTGTGTTCTTAACTGCCGAATATGACGTTAGTGCCCAGAATGACGTTTTTAAACGCTACGACTTACTTCGGAGCTTGTAGTTAGGCCGGAGAGGCCTAATATTTTCCCATATTTACATGGGAAAATATGGGTGTTGTGAGAATACTTACTGTCTTTAGTATCCAATAGAAAGTCGGCTTGTTGCCCCAGCTTGTTGATTAGTATGGTTTCATTCGTCCCGTTGACTATATGTACTTTAGCGCCAAGACTGCCCAGTGTGACGTTAGTGCCCAATGTGGAGTTAGTGCCCAACGTGACGTTAGTGCCCAGAGTGACGTTAAACGCTGCGATTTCTTTCAACGGCTGCAGTTGAGGCAAGGCAGGTGACGTCCACGCGAGGATAGTGCCCGCAATTACCGCGCCGATGGCCGCTGTAAACAAAAATCACAACCTCTAATACAAGCTGATGAATTAAGGATAGGTAACCCTTCAGGTACCTGTCTAGCGTATATAGCATTTGTCGCCGCAGACGTACGCCGCTTAAGTACGGTTTCTTATCATACCACAGGCTTTTCGGCGAAGGGAGACATCCTGAGGAAATCTACTCGTACATATGCCAAAAAGAAATTCTAATGCGCATGTGAAGTCCACCCAATACCACTGGGCTAGCATGGTGGACTAGGACCATTGACTTTGGCCCATAATATACGTCCTCTTTGATAAGGTATGACTGTGCCCCAACAGTTTATTAGGTAGGATGTTGATATGTATTTTTTTTATTACGCTACCATAGGTTGGTATTTGGAGTCCTTCCTTGAGCCCTTACAGTCCTGTGCAGGGTGTTTTTTAAAAACAACACTGTCGAAAATATTTATTTGTGTGACGCCGCAGAGAGTACCACTATAGGTATCGCTCTTCTCCGGTAACCCAATAGATGGCGCTCCACGTGCGCCGTTATGTATTAGAAAAAGAAACACCTGTTTTCAAATATTATATTTACAGTTTACAAGGCGGCGATGTTGTTCGCAACACATCACGTCAAGGGGTATCACGGGGCGAAAAACGGGCGAAGGAAAGCCACTTTGCGACATTAGATTACACAAAGTAGCGATATATCGTCTCTGCCTACCGCTTTGGGACCAAGGTTGAGCATTCTGTAAACTTACAGTTCAATAGCTGTTTTTTTTAACTTATTATCGTACCCAATTGATGTGCAATATAATTAAATTATAATAACTAAATAGAATACACACCTACAACAATACAATTTGTTGTACACACAAATAAATACATTTAAAAAAAATTTAGTTAAAATATTACAATTTAGTCCGTTAGTTACCACTTTTATTATGGCGAACTATATAGAAGTGATTTTATCTCGGTAGTGAAGTGAACACTGAATATATGGTACACCTTAGCCTGTGCGAGTTTTCTATCTAAATAGCATGCAAACATGAAATTCATCGGAACTGAATTCATCCTAATAATATTATCACTTTTTTTTCTAACAATATTTATTCTGTCCCACAGTTTGTTGTAATCTCAGGCTCCCCGGTACAGCCTGCATGGTCTAGTGTGGGAGCTCCAATATGTATTGTCCTGTTCATTTTTATGTTACAATCGTACTCAATTGATGTAATCATATACTTTTAATGATGACTGTAATATTCTATGAATCTGGTGATTTATAATAATAAACTATTTGAATTTGAACTGACTACCAGTGTTGTTTTTGTTAAACACCCTAATTCCATCTGCATTTTCTGGTGCGTAATAAAACTGCGAGCAAATCTATAAATAGCACATGATCGATCATTGATCGACTAGTGAACCCACAGAGTGAACCGATCACTCAGACCGTCGCAAGCTTCGGGTTGAAATGTTTTCGATATGTATTTATAGACAGACAGACCGACGCTGGCTGCCAACATGTAGTTAATAAGGTTGTTAACATACATGCTATTTTAGTTTACACTGCGACAATGTAAGTCAATAAAATTATCCAAATATGCGAGGCTTACCTACGCGATCTATGCGACTTATGCGATCATTTGAATTAGATTTCAGCTTTCGATTTGACTCGTTTGTTCCCAATGGTTATATTATCTTCATCATCATCATCATCAGGTTATTTTTGTCTCCACTGCAGGAGCACAACCCTCTCTCATCTGCCGGAGACAGACGGACGATTTGGCCTATACTCCACGCGCTGGCCAGATGGGTTGGGGAGGCCTGATTGATGTTTTATAATGTATTCCCTTAGTCGCCTTGTACGACATCCACCGGATGAGTTGGAGTGGTCCTATTCTACTCTACCGGAAACCACACGGTTTATATTATCTTACTCTCTGAGAATGTTGATCAACTTTTCCACTTCATCTCTCCTCTGATTTCCTGGTATTGCTAATAGTTAGTATATTATACTATATTGTTTTATTGGTCTACGCATGTTGTCCTCTGACAATTTGAGACAGAAATACGATGAAGTTTGAGCCGTGGTATAATTTGGTCGTGCACTTGTCTCACGTTCATGAGGTCCTTGGTTCCAACCCCGCCCTTACCAATGAGTTTACGGTTTATTTATTTTACACAGGCTTTTCGGTGAAGGAAAATTCGCAAGGAAACCTGCATACGCCAAAGAAGAAATTCTAAGATAGATGAATATGTGAAATCCACCAAATTGACTTGGGGCACCGTTGGTGGACAGGGGTTTGGCACAAAAAGGGCGGAGTGTCTCCAAGGTTTTCCTGGCCCCCTAAAATGATAAGACACGATGATGTTCCACACATTTTGGTGCGGTGCTATCTTTTTTTATTAGTCTTCCACAGCTAGGAAATACACATAAAATATTAATATACCTCTAGATAAAGTTTTTTTAGCCATTCAAGCTTCTTTTCATCTGAACAGAGGCTGCCAAGCCTCATCCGATAACGGAATTACCTAGACCCCGTTGCAACTTCCCGATCTCATAGGTAGGCTCTGGATCATAATATCTCAATCCAGACACACTCCATTAACAGATAGTCAACGATCTCTATGTACTACTAAATGGAGCGTTCCAAATGCAGAACATTTCATTATTACTAAATATTGACGCTACGATTAAATAATGTCAATATTTAGTAAATAATTAAATGTCCAACTCTTCCCGTGGATGTCGTACAAGGCGACTGAGGGAATATATTATAAAACATCAATCAGCCATCCCCAACCCGTCTGGCCAGCGCGGGGAGTGTAGGCCAAATCCTCCGCCTGTCTTCGGCAGATGAGAGAGGGTTGTGCTCCTGCAGTGGAGACAAAAATAAGCTGACGATGAATTAAATGTTCTGAGTAGTAACTGCACAAGTTTCAAAGTGAATGTGAAAGAGTTATGGCTACTTGCGTGGAACAGAGCGATTGTTTGGACATATATATCGTTGCAGATAGTATATTATGTATATATACCCTATACTACATTAGATTGGATACAGCTGGGTGAAAACACTATCTTATTTAGGTACCTGCAATAGCGGCTATGTACTGGTTCGCTTTTCTGGTCTCTCCGCCCTTCTCTTGGACGGAGAGCATGTGCATGGTCGGTTTTTCCATCTCCTATAAATTCTAGTCTCCTGGTCATCCTGGAACAATTAAATGTATTCGTTAAATGAAATTAAAGCAATCAGTTAATTACATTACATCGCCGTGTGGGGGTCGTCATGGGAACTAAGTAATTGAATCAGGGGCGGGCAGCAGCGCTTTCCTGTGTTACTACGATCACCAATCCGCGTGACAAGCTAGGTGATTATGGCAAATCCCTCAACGGACAGCCCACCAAGTGCCATTCTACTGGGGAGGCTTAAGTTCAGCAGTGGACGTATTTCTGCTGATGATTTTTTTTTTATTGCAAAACACTATTTAATATTTTCCTACATATTCGTTCATGCTTACAATAATTGGTCCTCTTTTTAATTTTTTTTTGCGTTATCCTACTAATATTATAAACGCTAAACTTTGTAAGTATGGATGGATGTTTGTTACTCTTTCACGTAAAAACTACTGAATAGATTTTAATGAAACTTTACAATAATATAGCTTATACATCAGAATAACACATAGGCTACAATTTATAAAGATAAAGATGTGAATTGTCCAAAATATCAAGTAAGTAGGAAAAAATCTACCACCTGCGAGCTATTCTGGCGTGCGCTGCCAAAACCGCTAGAGTTACACATATGTAATGTATGATGGAAATGTTTAAATCTTAAACAGTCCTACAAAAAAGCTACTGGAAATACTAATCGTGCGCAGACGAAGTCGCGGGCACCAGCTAGTGTATGAATAACCTGAAATAACGTTTAGAGTTGGACGTAGGATATTTATTAATTGTATGAAAAGTGGCATTCTATTAGGTAGGCTTTGTTCAGAGGTGATCTTCACGAACATTACTCGCAACTACTTACGTAGATCTAGGTATATAACCTTTGAGGTTTGTTACCTTGGAGCGAGCTACAGTGTACATGCTAATGCGATGCTAATCGATCCGATTAACGCGCTACTCACTGCAAAGACAGAATAATCGAGACATCAACACCTATTGTCAATTCTGTGGAAAAAAATCATTTCTCGTCAACGATCTGTATGTACTACCAGATGGAGCGTTCCAAACAATCGCTCTGTTCCACGCAAGTAGCCACAACTCTTTCACATTAACAATGAAACTTGTGCAGTTACTACTCAGAACATTTAATTATTTACTAAATATTAACATTATTTAACCGTAGCGTCAATATTTAGTAATAGTTAAATATTTTGCGTAGTAACTGCATAAGTTTCATTGTGAATGTGAAAGAGTTGTGGCTACTTGCGTGGAACAGAGCGATTGTTTGGAACGCTCCATCTAGTAGTACATAGAGATCGTTGTTTCTCGTAGTAATTTTCGTAGTTGTAAACAGAAGTAAAAGATTTACCTTGGATACTTTGTAAGTCATCATAATCAGCCGAAATACGTCCACTGCTGAACATAAGCCACCCCAACAGAATGCCACTTTTGGTGGGCTGTCCATTGGATATTGGCCATCATCACCACGCTTATGGAAGGCGGAATGGTGATCGCAGTAACGATCTTAATATACACATGAGAACGCTGTTGCCCGTCCATGGTGCGTACCTTAGTCACCTTGACTACACCCACGGAAGATTGGGGGTGGCCTATTCTAAGCCAGGAACCACAAAACTTTGTAGATTATGGTAGAGAGACATATTTTCATTTATTAGATTGTTAATAAGTATAACTAACTACAAATTTTAAAAAATTGGCTCTAGATGGCTTCCCGGGGCACGGAATACCTAAGTACAGAGGATACACTCCATAAGAAAGCTTGTTCAATTTCTCACAAACAAAATTGAATGCAAGCCAAATTGAAACATACGCCCATAGGTAGAAGTCAGTTACGCTGAACCGCTAAGGCACGCACACATTGAAAGTCTTACGTGATTCACATAGGGCTGTGCCTAGGGCTGATACCTACGACGGTTTCGGAGCGGCGCGCGACTTTACTCAAATGCGTCACATCGCTCGCGCGACACCCGACCGATTGGCCCCGAAACCGGGGCCGCTCTGTGTAGGTATATTTTTATATTTTTGCGGAGTCAGACAGGCCTGCCCGTGGTAGGGTGCCCCAGAACTACGTTTCACCTTTGAATGACCAGGCTAATATGTATTACGACTTACTTTTTTTTTCCATAGCTTCGTTGCGATGTGAAATAAGGATAAACAAACACAGTTTCATATTTATATTTTTAGTTAGGATATAGATATTCAGCACACCTCTTTCTGCCTATAATGACGAAAAATTTATTAAAGTTGCGAATAAGGCATTCCGCGAATTAATATTTTTGCACACTAGGCATGTAAAAATTAGTTTTGTATAGACTCGGTAGCCATTATGGGAATTAGGCATTTATCGACCAAACCCGCTGGCCGAGGTACGCTACGCACCAGCACTCGGGTAGGGTTAATAATTTTTTTATTTATTTTCATACAATTTTAGACTAAATATGTATTGTAAAGGAACAAAACAGAATCATCTTAAAGTTTTAAGAAACTATTAACACTCTTACATTTTTCATTTCTTGAAATAAAACAGAAATTAACACAACAAAATAACTAGCGAGCGGTGACCTTGAAAACTACAGATGAAACCCCGCCCAGACCCCGTAAACCAGGACAAATCCGGGTAAACCCGGACGGATGGCAACCCTACTCTCAGGTCAGTCGACAGATTGATTCTAGGTAGATGTAGATGATATCTACATAAATAACGTCATATATGTTTTCCTGTACATTTTTCTACGAACTCCCAGTACGTAACACAAGCCACTCGAAATACTATAGATGATAAAATCAATCGGCGCCAAATCTGAGTGTATTTTATCTCATATCTCTTTACTTCAATTGTTGAATGATAAAGAACTAGGTACTTCTACAATCTTCAAGTAGCAGCACTGATTTACGGGAAGCTACACGTGACCTTGGCTTAGATACTACATATCTAATAAATAAAATCGTGAACTTCGCGTGTTACAATTGAATTTATTTTAAAAAAAAAATTGAGCGGTCTAAGGATAAGTAATAGAACACATTTCAATCATTTGTGAAATTTTTGTCTGTTTGTCTGTTAGTTTGTGCACGCATCGTGCACGTGGGGTGGGAGTGGGATTGAGATTGGGAACGAGAGCGGAAGTGGGAACGGGAGCGGAAGTGGGAACGGGAGCGGAAGTGGGAACGGGAGCGGAAGTGGGCACGGGAGCGGAAGTGGGAACGGGAGCGGAAGTGGGAACAGGAGCGGAAGTGGGAAAGGGAGCGGAAGTGGGAACGGGAGCGGAAGTGGGAACGGGAGCGGAAGTGGGAACGGGAGCGGAAGTGGGAACGGGAGCGGAAGTGGGAACGGGAGCGGAAGTGGGAACGGGAGCGGAAGTGGGAATGGGAGCGGAAGTGGGAACGGGAGCGGAAGTGGGAACGGGAGCGGAAGTGGGAACGGGAGCGGAAGTGGAAACGGGAGCTGAAGTGGGAACGGAGGCGGATCCTGTAGTCCACGCGAGCGGAGCCGCGGGCACAGTTAGTATATAAATATGCATAGGAGGACGACGGCCGTTGGGGAACACAAGTTCTGAAGTGGAGACAGCGGATCGGCACGCACTGGGTGGGACGACCCGCCGACACGTGGACCGAGGACCTGAAGAAGATGGCCGGAAGCGGCTGGATGTGGAGGGCGGAGGACCGGGTGTGGTGGCGTTCATTGGGGAAGGCCTGTGTTCAGCAGTGGACGGCTAAGGGCTCACATGATAATGACAGGAAGGAATGTAATCCACGATCTCTGTCGTTGAAGTCTGACGCCCCGAGCTACTGAGCCAACGAGGGGGATAATAGAAGAACCCTACGAGATTACTAGATTTGTCATATCATACAGGTGTAGATTTTTTTAGTTACATTTTATATTTTAAAAACTATGCAAGCGATCCAGTTGCACAGTGTTGGTGCTATGCCGTGTCTGCGTGCAGCATCTTTAATTGCCTCGAAGGTCGTACGATCGAAAGCTCCTCCTATGTCTAGAAATGCCCCGACGCAGACTTCTTGGTTGTCAGCCCTGGTGTAGTGCCGTTTCGGTCGACTTCCCGGGCTGGTAAACACATTGCAGTCTATGTAGAGGTTTTACTTGAGCGGCCCTTCTCTTATGTGTCTGTCTATCGTCTTTTCTAAAGTATTTAAACAGAAGGACGAAAGTAGGTAAAATAGATCACAAGAACGAATAAATTAAGAAAAATATGATAATTTAAAAACTAAGGAAAAAATAAAAATAATTAAGTATGTAAGAATCTGCGCAAATGAAGTGTGTATGTGTGTGTGTATGTAGAGGGGTTTTATTATTGAATTATTCTTTTATCATCAGGTTATTTTTGTCTCCACTGCAGGAGCACAACCCTCTCTCATCTGCCGGAGACAGATGGAGTATTTCGCCTACTCTCCCCGCGCTGGCCAGACGGGCTGGGGAGGCCTGATGGATGTTTTATAATGTATTCCCTTGAATTATTGAATTATTCTTTATTCAGCTTTGAATAATGCTTTAGCAGTCTTATTTTGATATGTAAATAAGACTTTGCTAAACCATCTGTACCATCGGCGCCCTACGATAAATGGCGTTATAATTTTAACTGTATCATCATTTGATAAGGTGTTAGGACTGGTCACTTAATTTGGAATGTGCGTGTATGCGTGTATCTTATCGCTTGTCATACAAAAGTGTCACTGTCAGTCACTGACATTACTTCGCAGAACATTTCATTTATTTATAACATGAAGGAAAAAAATACGCGCCCATAAGGAGGCGCTCACCAAAAAGTTTTTACCTTCATGATAATATTGCTCTTATTCGTAACTCAATTATACAACTGGGATATGCTAGTTGTCAAAGTACTTTTTGCAGATAGCTGGCTTGTGATGTGCGCACACTTATTCACGTCACTTCCGGTCACTTCCGTTTCTGGAACTGTTACAATGAAATTGCGGTACCTATCTTCGTCATGTATGTTCCGATTTAAATAATTTTTATCAAATTATATATTGGTTTTTTTAGCGCTAAATATCTGCATACTTAACAACAACAAAAACGTGACTGATCCTCATTATTCGAACCAAAAAAACATATGGTACTAAATAGTTACTACATGGCTCTCAAGTTCGGATAAAGTCCATAACTCATTAACTGCAAGACCCAAAGGTCAACTGGAAGAGAATGCCATATTAGCATTATGTTCTCCTTTTGTACTTTCTGTGCAATAAAGTTTTTAAATAAATAAATAATATGATAGGCGTTAAAACAGGCGTATTTATCTTTATTTATTTATTTATTTAATAGTTTATAAAGTTAGTTTAGTCTTTAAAGAGTTAAATTAAGTTAAGTTTAAAGAGTTGGAGTGGTCCTATTCTACTCTACCGGAAACCACACGGCATTACATTTGAAAAGCATTTGAGATCTATCGTACTTAGACGCCAGTCTCACATGACCCGTCAAGTATTACGATTTACGACAGATTATATCCCAAAAGTCTTTCAGAGCAGGTTCCCAGGCTCTTATAGTCCCGGCCTAATACACTATAGGTGGTATTTTATAGCATCCTGTATTCTATCAAACACAAATTGTCTAAATCACAATCGTAAGTACCGTAGTAGGCTTTCGAATACGATTACAGGGATTAGTTTTATCAAACACTCAGTAGCCGAGCGCTGAGCTATCTTAAACCAAGCATATTATGATAACTGATATACAAATCTACTTACTATGATAGGATATACTACGCCATTCATAGATAATCCCTATTTCCATTGGCGTGGTGGCTTCAGTGTGAAGGACCATTAATACAATTCTATAATATCATAGCCATTGTCACAGCCACCCGAATGGGTAAAATTGTAAGGAACTTTTTATAATGTTAAACTTTTGTACCTACAATCTATGGCAATAAATGAAATGAAACATGAAATTGTCATCTTCAACGCCTTCGCGCTAGTGTAGGAGGGCCTTTAAATAACTTGACAGTGACATCCACATCCGTGTGGTATCCGGGACAGCATCGTCTGTGTATCCCAACCACGCTTTTATGACACAGAACATTAACAGGCAGCGATGACCAACACGTCTCTGTAATGGTTAATAACGTGGACAATGTGGTAAAGTTTGCCCAAACGTGGTACAGCTTGCTCGAATGTTGTTCGAATGTGGTAAGGTTTTTGCTCGAATGTGGTAAGACTTGCCCGAAAGTTTGCACGACGTGGTAGGTTTGCTCGAATGTGGTAAGGTTTTCTCCCAAATGTGGTAAGATTTGCACTATATGGAAGGGTTTGTTCGAATGTGGTAAGGTTTGGCCGAAAGTGGTTAGGTTTGCTCGAATGTGGTAAGGTTTGGCCGAAAGTGGTGAGGTTTCCTCGAATGTGATAAGGTTTGCACGATGTGGTAAGGTTTGGCCGAAAGTGGTTAGGTTTGCTCGAATGTGGTAAGGTTTGGCCGAAAGTGGTGAGGTTTCCTCGAATGTGATAAGGTTTGCACGATGTGGTAAGGTTTGGCCGAAAGTGGTTAGGTTTGCACGAATGTGGTAAGGTTTGGCCGAAAGTGGTGAGGTTTCCTCGAATGTGATAAGGTTTGCACGATGTGGTAAGGTTTGGCCGAAAGTGGTTAGGTTTGCTCGAATGTGGTAAGGTTTGCACGATGTGGTAAGGTTTGGCCGAAAGTGGTTAGGTTTGCACGATGTGGTAAGGTTTGGCCGAAAGTGGTGAGGTTTCCTCGAATGTGGTAAGGTTTGCACGATGTGGTAAGGTTTGGCCGAAAGTGGTGAGGTTTCCTCGAATGTGATAAGGTTTGCACGATGTGGTAAGGTTTGGCCGAAAGTGGTTAGGTTTCCTCGAATGTGGTAAGGTTTGCACGATGTGGTAAGGTTTGGCCGAAAGTGGTTAGGTTTGCACGAATGTGGTAAGGTTTGGCCGAAAGTGGTTAGGTTTGCACGATGTGGTAAGGTTTGGCCGAAAGTGGTTAGGTTTGCTCGAATGTGGTAAGGTTTGGCCGAAAGTGGTGAGGTTTCCTCGAATGTGATAAGGTTTGCACGATGTGGTAAGGTTTGGCCGAAAGTGGTTAGGTTTGCTCGAATGTGGTAAGGTTTGCACGATGTGGTAAGGTTTGGCCGAAAGTGGTTAGGTTTGCACGATGTGGTAAGGTTTGGCCGAAAGTGGTTAGGTTTGCTCGAATGTGGTAAGGTTTGCACGATGTGGTAAGGTTTGGCCGAAAGTGGTGAGGTTTCCTCGAATGTGATAAGGTTTGCACGATGTGGTAAGGTTTGGCCGAAAGTGGTTAGGTTTGCACGAATGTGGTAAGGTTTGGCCGAAAGTGGTGAGGTTTCCTCGAATGTGATAAGGTTTGCACGATGTGGTAAGGTTTGGCCGAAAGTGGTTAGGTTTGCTCGAATGTGGTAAGGTTTGCACGATGTGGTAAGGTTTGGCCGAAAGTGGTTAGGTTTGCACGATGTGGTAAGGTTTGGCCGAAAGTGGTTAGGTTTGCTCGAATGTGGTAAGGTTTGGCCGAAAGTGGTGAGGTTTCCTCGAATGTGGTAAGGTTTGCACGATGTGGTAAGGTTTGGCCGAAAGTGGTGAGGTTTCCTCGAATGTGATAAGGTTTGCACGATGTGGTAAGGTTTGGCCGAAAGTGGTTAGGTTTGCACGAATGTGGTAAGGTTTGGCCGAAAGTGGTGAGGTTTCCTCGAATGTGATAAGGTTTGCACGATGTGGTAAGGTTTGGCCGAAAGTGGTTAGGTTTGCACGAATGTGGTAAGGTTTGGCCGAAAGTGGTTAGGTTTGCACGAATGTGGTAAGGTTTGCACGATGTGGTAAGGTTTGTTCGAATGTAGTAGGTTTGCTTGAAAGTGATAAGCTTTGCTCGGAAGTGATAAGCTTTGCTCGACTGTGGTAAAGTTTGCCTGAATGGCTACAGGACGTTCTCGACTGGGATAGAAGGAAAAATCAAATATTAAAGATTAAAATAAAAGTTTACCCTAAAATTACTATTAAAACATTAATAATTCGCCACTGAATGCTTATTTAAAATAATATTCAAATTTTGTTAATTAGTATGATAAATCATTATAATTTATTAAAGTGCCGCACTGCCCGCAATCTATTCTTTCACAATTATTGGTTGATGATAAGATAGCATAATGGGTGACCCTCAATATCGTGCCTACCACTACCATTATACCTACCTACGTAAATATTTGGATAACGTAGTAACAATATTTGTTTTAAATCTGTGATTTAACTTCGCCCCTTTTTACCTAACTGCGGCGAACCTTGGGCTTATCATAGACTGTGGCAATATTTTCCTTTGTCATGGTATTTACACTCCATACAAGGCGGCTCAGCTCGCGTGGACTACAGAATCCGCTTCCCATCCCACTTCCGCTTCCGCTCCCACTGCCGCTTCCGCTCCCACTGCCGCTTCCGCTCCCACTCCAAAGAATATTTGGGTTACATTATTGAAGTTTTAGTAGGGATCCCTAATTTTTTATAGTAATATAGCCTATGTTACTCAGGGTTAATGTAGCATTCTAATGGTGAAAGAATTTTTGAAATCGGTCCAGTAGTTGTTGAGTTTATTCGTTACAACCATACAAATCTTTCCTCTTTATAATATTACTAGCTGTTGCCCGCGACTTCGTCCGCGTGGACAACTTAACATTACACATTCTTATGTATTACGTGTTACTAAATCCTAAAAGAAATCTATTAATCTGGTTATGCATTAAAAATATTAATATACATAAAAAACATACTATCCAATTGAGAACCTCCTTTTTTGAAGTCGGGTAAAAATTAGCGTTCCGGCGGCGGTTTCGCCCGTTGGACTACAGTTTTTTAGGTTTCCGTAGCCAAATGGCAAAAAACGGAACCCTTATGGATTCATCATGTCTGTCTGTCTGTCTGTCTGTCTGTCCGTCCGTATGTCACAGCCACTTTATTCCGAAACTATAAGAACTTACTATTGAAACTTGGTAAGTGGATGTATTCTGTGAACCGCATTAAGATTTTCACACAAATATAGAAAAAAAAAAACATTAAATTTTGGGGGTGAATATTATACTTAGAACTGAAACTCAAATTTTTTTTTTCATCAAACCCATACGTGTGGATAGGTCTTCAAAAATGATATTGAGGTTTCTAATATCATTTTATTCTAAACTGAATAGTTTGTGCGAGAGACACATCCAAAGTGGTAAAATGTGTGTCCCCCCTCTGTAAGAGAATGATAAAACTAAAAAATATATATTATATATTCCACCGAAAATTGGTTTGAAAGAGATCTAGTAAGTAGTTTTTTTAATACGTCATAAATCGTAAACCACAATACTATTATTAAAACATCGATCAAAGTTACAACGAACTACAATAACTTTTATATTATGTTACTTGCTGCTACGGAACCCTTCATGAGCGAGTCCGACTCGCACTTGGCCGCTTTTTTTAAAATAAAGTTGACATTTATATTTATCATGAATTAAAAGATTATCATATAATCAATAATTTTTTTTTGATATTGTGCAAATTAGGTGATATTTCCTTCCCCCCCCCCCTCCAATTTGTCCTTTCCATACCCTTTCTTTCTTTCCTTCTCCACCCCCTTCCCACAACGTTGACCCCTTCCCTCTCCCTACTCCTACCTCTCCCCCTTCCCTTAACCCACCCCTTCCTACACCCTTTATTTACCACTGCCCCCTCATCGTTCCTCTCTTACCCTAATCCCTCTATTATATTCCATCCGACTTCCTTCCCCTCCTATTCCCTTCCTATGTTGCATATCCAATTAACTGTACAACAAAATGTCTGTCAAACTGCTGGACATTCCTTCCCCAATGAATGCCACAACGCCCTACAGATCCAGCCGCTTCAGGTCGTCCATACACCTGGCGGCAGGGCGTCCCACCCTGCGCGTGGGACGTCGCGTCCCACTCTAGAACCCGTCTGCCCCAACGGCCGTTCGGTACTACGACAGATGTGACCTGCCATTTCAGCTTACTAATACTTTCGGCTATGTCGGTCACCTTCGTTATTCATAGGATCTCCTCATTACGAATCATATCCCTCATAGAGACCCCGAGCATTGCCCTCTCTATAGCTCGCAGAGCCACTTGAATCTTGTGGATCAGGCCCACCATCAGTGTCAACGTCTCCGCGCTGTAATCATGACAGGCAGGACGCACTGATTAAAGATTTTTGTCTTTAAACATTGTGGAATAGGTGACGTAAAGACTTGACGCAGTTTTCCGAATACTGCCCACCCTAACTGGATTCTTCTGTCAGCTTTTGAAATTGATCCTACCCAACTATATTGTCTGTCCTAGGCAGACGTACTCCTGAACAGCTTCGATATTGACATTGTCGACGATCACCGGTCTAATACAGGGCCATTAATTATCGAATAGCGAACTTTTTGTATCGAGACTTGTGGAAATACCTGAAATACATCAGCTAAAATAAATCTATAAATGAGCTTTAAAACATCTCTGTCACTTTCTGTCAAGTTCTTGCAACGACCAGTAATGTTGAACTACACTTTCATACAAATGATATGAAATGAGAGGTCAACTTGTATATCAGCATCCTGACATTTTATTGAGATATGACTTATACCAGTATGAGGCCCGAACTCAAAGCTATTAAACAGTGAAAACGCCGTCAAATTCTGTTCAGCAGTTTCCAAGATTAGCCCGTACATACATACATACATACAGACAGATAAGAATTTTTTTAATTATATTTTTGGACTCTACTGGTCTTCAGTAACGTCCGGGCAGTGAAATTTTTTTTTTAACTTTAATGTACAGATTCGCTTTTCTTTTGTTTTTTCTACTCTTTTATCACAGGGCGGACACTTGTGCCAAAATGTATGAGATGGCGGGAAATCGACTACCTATTCTTACACAAATACAATAATCGTGTCCGCACACGGCAGCGCACGCACACATGCCTAAGGCAATCGTTAGGGGTGTCAGACCGCGCGGACCGGCCGTGGGCACCAGCAACTTTGTGATGGCGGCGTAAAGTGTGCATAAAAATAAAAATAGTTTATATAGGTGGTTGAGATTTAAGTCGTTGGTATACAATCTTTTTTCCAACTTTCGATGTTTACGTGCAAAATCTCTATGCAACCATACAAAACTGTACGAATTCGTGATAGACTAGTTGGTACTCACGTTTATGAGGTCGAGGGTTCGAATCCGGGCACAGGCCAAATAACGAACTAAGAACGTTTTTAGTGAAGAAGACCTTAAGAAACCAGTCAAAGAAGTAATAATTCTAAGGCGTATGTGAAGTCCACAAACCCGCATTGGGCCAGCGTCGTGGATTATTGTTATGGAATAATTCCTACTCGCGTGTATTTTTTCTTTCATTCATTATGGTTTAAATATATCACTAAACATGGCGCATGTGCTAAAATAAAATATTTTTCGACATACAGGGAAAAAATACGACACTCATCATTGTGCACATTATAATTTTTTTTAATCTATACATATATTAAAACAGTAAAAAGGCGTTTCTGTACATTAAAGTAAAAAAAATTCAGACCTTAAGACCAGTGGAGTCCAAAAATATGATAAAAAAAATCGTGTCTATGTATGTATGTCTGTACGGGCTAATCTTGGAAACTGCTGAACAGAATTTGACGGCGTTTTCACTATTTAATAGCTAAGGATAACAAAGGATATTTTCGAAATTTCCACATTTGTTTGGGTAAATTTTGTATTATCACAGGAGTTTTCTGACTGTGGCAACATCAAAGTTGGTACTGCGTTTCTTTTTAATTCTTTGCAAGACGATCCGAAGCACAGAAATGAAGATCGCAAAAGCGGTGATTTTTTAAACTTTTATTGTTTGGTCGCCCAATCACTTGAATCCAGTATATGAAAAACAATTTTTTTTTAGTATATACATCTGAAAAACAAAAAAAGATTTTATACCCAAACAAAAGGAACTGCGGAAACGTTCCTACAATGTTACGTTGTAAGCTCACGTCACACGCCACTGTATGACACATGTCATTTTTTTCTTTTTATTATGCTGCAATTACACATCCGCGCAAGTCGGTAGACAATCGCTCATTGAATTTCGATTACATCAAAAAGGTGAAAATTCAAACGTAACATCGGTTCCGTTATTTTTAATTTAATTAAATTTATATTTTATGTATTATACATTACATTTGTCTAATCCCAAACTTGATTTTATTCACTTCAGATCAGAACGTCTCATTCTCCTGTACCATTGAAATTAGATAAGGACCAATTCACTAATATAGTACCCAGACTAAGACGAACTCTAAACATGTCTATACATAAAAGGAATCGAACTCACGACTTCTGGTACTTGAAATCATGATATCTTCAACAGAGGGAGTCCAAACATTTATTTTTATCTTCGTGTATGCATGATTGCCATAAATTAAAACTTACATAACCGAATTTTTTACTAGCATGAACACTTGGCAATTATGCGAATGTATGTACGGTGGACCACACGCTAAAGTCTAAAGTGTACAAAATATAAAATTTGCAGAGTATAAAAATTACCTTGATATATTAAGTCACACGAAACTAAGTGCTTTTCCAACTTTACCTACAAATTTTTAGAATTCAGGTATCTTCTTACACGCTACAATTAAATCTGATGATCTGCAGGTTCCTGAATAATTCATGGTTATGATGAACGTGGGGTTTAATTGAAGGCGTGACTAATACTACTTAAATTCTTTAAGATTTAATATGTTTTGTCACAAAACATATCTAATTTCGCGTGACAAGTTACCTAATTCAAAAAGACCCACATCGATGCGAGTATCTTGCGACTTAACGCAAATGTGTAAATGTCGTACAACAAACAAATAGATATACAATTGATTAAAATTGTATCAATGTCTATCTCAAATAACATTTTATTTACATTATCAAACGGAATAAAATAAACCAAAACGTATAAAATTATATTTGAATTACTTATAATACCAAAATTCAATCCTACAAATTGTTTGAATAAATAGGCAAAATATGTTACTTACCTCGATTCTTCTGGAGGAAAAGAATGAAATCGTCTCTTTTTGTCATTACTGTTAATCAAACAACCACCTACATCACAATACTTCACCATTATTCTTTTAATTATCTTTCAAGCAATACATACAGCCCTGACGGCTAGTGCCCTAAACGCTACCCAAATCTGCGGCGCGGGGTGAGGAAGCTGTGATTGGCGGGGGGAAGGGAGTGTCCATTCTATACGTAGTATTATTAAGTATTCTATGCTTTTATTATATGTATATATAGATTATTACTAGCTGACCCGTGCCCAACCGGGCGGTAAACATTTTCCGACTACCACGAAAAAGTCTTTTCATTTCGGGTTAATATATAGTCTATGACACTCACAAATAACATGGCTTTCTATTGGTAAAAGAATTTTCAAAATCGGTTCAGTAAAGACCAAATACATTATTTTTAATAATATATGAATTTATTTTAGAACCCCAAAAATAAATTCAAAGCATATAAAAAAATATATAGCTAAGTAGTTAAACAAAACAAAACTGATGCTACACCAGAGTTGGCGCTATATGCAATGAGTCACTTTCACAAATCGATTTATTGCTGACAAATAAGTATATCAGTCAATTTGTTTCCGATGTCGTCTCGATTTGTCTGGATTGTATTTCATTTATCGGATTCGGAACTGGGCCAGCATAATATTAAAGCTACAGACTATGCAATTCGAAACATATAGTCCACCAGTATAGTTGGCCTAGTGGACTAGAGAGAGAGATCGTGGTTTCGATTCCCAACAGGGACAGACAACTTAGTGCAATTGTACGAGTTGGTCCCGGTGTTATACCTATCTGTGAAATTTTTCTATCCATCGTAGGTCCCGTACGGAAAAAATCCTAGATAGTTTTGAATAGACAAGTATACATAGACATTGCAATGTTTTTTATAATCTATAGTTTTCTTGGAGTGTGTATGTTTCCTATTGACAAATATAGTGGGTAATTGGTTCCTGAATTATGTGGATCTAGGGCCAGAAAATTAAGAGAAGATGCAGTTTAAGGTATACACAGAGTGTAAAAGCGCTGGGTATAGTTTACCTGGCCGCGGCTAAATAAGGGTGGAACTCCACTATGGCGCGCCGCGCAACACTTTGTCATTACCGCGCTCAGGTAGGTGCACAGCAAATTAAGCTTACTAGAAACTTATTCAGTCCCCGTTTAAATATTTTCTATCACCTCTGTTTCTCTTAGTAAAGTTTTAATAAAACACTTTTTAATAACGTTGGTAGCGTAAGCGCAGCTAAAGTAATATTAATTAATACCAGGCATATTTGTCATTCCCGTGTGGTTTCCGGTAGAGTAGAATAGGACCACTCCAACTCTTCCCATGGATGTCGTACAAGGCGACTAAGGGAATAACATTATAAAACATCAATCAGGCCTCCCCAACCCGTCTGGCCAGCGCGGGGAGTGTATGCCAAATCCTCTGTCTGCCTCCGGCAGATGAGAGAGGGTTGTTCTCCTGCAGTGGAGACAAAAATAACCTGATGATGATATTTGTCATTCAAATAATCGTCTATTTTATCTTAAGATTTATTACAAAACTGTTCATATTCAAGATTTCCTCTGGCAGTTTGTTGTAGAAGTGTAATAGGTACACTTCTACAACAAACTGCCAGAGGAAATCTTGAATATGAACAGTTTTGTAATAAATCGTAGGCATAGGCCTACAGTGAACGGCGCCATACATTTTCATAGCGTTTAGTATTATCGCGGCGGGCGCGATGCTCGAAAGTGCACCTTAAGTCTTATATATTCTTTGTTGCACAATTTTAAAACAGTTACCAGTTACAGTTACCAATTTTATGTACACAGGCAAGCTTATCTCTAAAAGAAATCTCTTCCAGCCGTCCTTACAGGGTGTGAGGCCAGGCACTAAGAGCGAGGGGGTCTTAGCCGTGGTAAAACAACATGTTTCTATAGCAAAGTGGTTCAGTAGTGGACACTGGCTGGCTGGTGATTAAATGAATATGCAGAATGGTCGCGTCGCAATACCTCCGAATGACTTGTAAGCTCTCAATAATAACCTGTCGATTTTAATAAATTTCTGCATTTGTGCATCCTTGGATTTAAATGTCAATTATTTCCATTGTCACTGTGCGCATGAAACTGTGGCGTCCAACGATCTCTATGTACTACCAGATGGAGCGTTCCAAACAATAGCTCTGTTCCACGCAAGTAGCCACAACTCTTTTACATTCACTTTGAAACTTGTGCAGTTACTACTCAGAACATTTAATTATTACTAAATATTGACATTATTTAACCGTAGCGTCAATATTTAGTAATAATTAAATGTTCTGCGTAGGAACTGCACAAGTTTCATTGTGAATGTGAAAGAGTTGTGGCTACTTGCGTGGAACAGAGCGATTGTTTGGAACGCTCCATCTGGTAGTACATAGAGATCGTTGGTGGCGTCACTGCGTCACTGAGGCGTCATCGGGAACAACAGGAAACAACCCATTGCTAGACTCACGACTGCGCGAAAACATTCCGGGTTATTCGCTCTTATGTCTAGCCGCTTGCTGCTAGCCTTTTTAGGTCGTCAGTACATCTTATATTTAAATTACCATCACTCCGTAAATATCTGTCGATCTAAAAGCCATTTTGTACTTTCTAACGGGACACGTAACATATTGAATAAGCGTTTGATGTCATATTTGCACTCGTCTTTGAAGCGTATTAACTGTCGCCGGAAGCCTTTAGCACTAGTCATCATCATCAAGTTATTGTTGTCTCCACTGCAGGAGCACAACCCTCTCTCATCTGCCGGAGACAGACGGAGTATTTGGCCTACACTTCCCGCGCTGGCCAGACGGGTTGGGGAGGCCTGATTGATGTTTTATAATGTAACCTCCAATAGTTTCCACTAAAACTCCAACATATAGTGATATATTACTCTATATTTTCTTCTCTAAGAATTAGAAATATGTTATCGTCACAATCTGTAGACCTCCGCTGGGGTCTAGCGCCGCGGCCGGTCAATGCCTCAGCTTCCCAAGGTTGGTCGCGTTATGCTATTAAATCTTAGGCTAACTGGTTACAAACCAAATGGTTGAGACGTTAGAAACTTTAAAATGGCTTCATGTTTGTTTTGTACTTTCCAAAGGCTAGGCTTTCAAGTGCTAAAGGCTCGTACTTCCGGTGACAACTAATACGCTTCAAAGACGAGTGTCAAATATTTCCGGTCTGTTACTAGCGGGTGTTCGCGATAGTTTCGCTCCACAGGAAACAGTGTGGCTCTGTTCGCTGCATATCTGATAACTGCAATGTTAGTTCTAATAACCGATTATTTATTACTAGCTTTTGCCTGCTACTTCGTCCGCGTGGACAACTTAACATGACCAGGGCCTAACCTATATGTGTGCCAAGTTTCATTCAGATCCGTCCAGGAGTGCGATTCTGTAAAAAGTAACTTTGCAACTCGACTTCGAAATTGCTTAGTAATTCAAATTCGTATGCCGTAAAGTTTACGGTCGTTCGATTTCTATACCAGCGCCACACTTTCGGGCGCGGCGGCGGGTTGTAACTACTGTTAAATGGACATGTTGACGTTTGTTTGTATGAGATGACGTTTAGAATCGTATCCTGAAGCAACATTATGCACGTCGTTCAATTCGAAGCTCGTGTCTGCATTCGACGAAGATTTAGTACTTTGTGCGTGAAAATTGGCACGAATATTGTGGAATTGCTGTAGAAAAATTTTGTAAAGCTTAACTTAGCAACTATAATCTAAATCCGCCGTGAGATTTCACATTTGCATTAATTAAAGTTCACAGTCGTTCGATTTCTATGCTAGCGCTACACTTTCGAGTGCGACTTCGTGTTGTAACTACTGTTAGTGGACATGTCGACTTTTGTTTGTATGAGATAACTTTAGAATGGTATTTTATAGCAACATTACGAACGCTATTTCTATCTACAACTCGTACTTGTATTCGACTAGCAAAAAGTTACTATTTTGTGCGTGAAAACTTGATCGAATGTTGTGGAACTGGAAAATAAAAGTTATTCTATCGCAGAATAGTGGTTACTTGTGTTTAGTGACGTATTTTAAAGATGGCTCGTTCATTTCAATTCATAAGTTCAGTAGAAGAAGCTCACTATTATGATATCCAGCATCAAGCTAATATTATACGTAAAATCAGCGAAAACGACTATGTGGAGGTTTATAGGTTGTCGGAAGAATTAATTAATCAATTTGGACCTAATAAGAACAAAGGTACGTTTTTATAGCTTTCTTAATTATTATGCGACTTACCGTGTATTTTAAATGATATCACAAACAAATCATAACACTTATCTACTTGCAGATACTATGTCCACTATCATTCCTGGGTAATGATAGCTACCAAAAATGGTGAAAATAGTGCCTACATATTTGTCCCAATCTTTAACTTCACCTGTATAAAGGAAGTAGTGAAAGCCTTAACCATCCTATTACAGTGAAAAAATATACCTTTTCAGTTTCCACAAAATCGACAAGGCAGGTGTTAAATTAGAGCAAACAGTAAAAGATATACTTTGTCGGAGCTGGAGCGTCAGTCAGCACACGGCAAATCCCTAATGTGTAATTTTATTGAGGCTTACCTATATTTAGCAGTGGACATATTTCGGCTGATGGTGATATACAAGGTGAGCCATTGCGGTGGGTCAGTATGAAGAAAAATCACCAGTGATACACTACTTGTATTAACAAGAAAAAAATCTAAGTTAGAAAAAATGCATGCAATGTTTTGACAAAGATTTCCTAAAATTCTCATACACAACTGGGAATCATTAAGAAACAGTGCACTAAAAACACCAGCGCCGTGCGGATTTTAGATAATACTTTTAGAATTGGATAGCAAATGCGCCATCTAAGTTTATGCTACCAATTTTTGGTTTACACTTTTTGTTCGGGGATTGCTTATCTTACTCTAGTATATATTATCTTTGTTGTGGCGAAGGTAAAAAGTGGTAACACTACCCGTCGCTAGATGTCATTACATGTAATCACCTAATGAGTTCATGAACGTGTTACGTAACAGATGGCGCTAATACGAAACTAGTTACAATCTGTCGCAACTTTCATAGTAACAACAGTTATATGAAACGAACTAATGGCAGTTATACCTGTCTTGCTTTAACATAGATAATTCTCATTCACACCCCTAGCCGCCATGCCCGCCATGTTTCTTATTGCATTGTTGTTCTTTGAATTTCTTTTTAACCGACTTCAAAAAAGGAGGAAGTTCTCAGCTCGACAGTATGTTTTTTTAGTATGTTACGCGATTACTTCGCCAATTCTGAATGGATTTTGATGTTTCTTTTTTTGTTTGGTAGGTTATACTTCAGCGGTGTTCCCATATAAATTTTATCGAAATGGAGGAAATGGGCTGGCGGGATTTTATCTCAAATAACCAAATGTATTTTTTTCAGTACTTTCTGATCCTATTTCTTTCAAATCCGAACCATAAATTCCTTTAATGAGTCATTAATATTACATGTAGGTATATACATCTCTGTGTTATGGAAACAAAGTACCTAAGGAAAGGACAATTCAATATAACATCCAGACTCGAACCAACTTGTACAAATTATATAAAGTTCCCTGCCCCCAGTGAGAATCACGAGTCCTGACTCACTCACTCTAGTACATAAATATTATCTTTACTACAACGATCTCTATGTACTACTAGATGGAGCGTTCCAAACAATCGCTCTGTTCCACGCAAGTAGCCACAACTTTTTCACATTCACAATGAAACTTGTGCAGTTGCTACGCAGAACTTTTAATTATTTACTAAATATTGACATAATTTAACCGTAGAGTCAATATTTAGTAATAATTAAATGTCTGCGTAGTAACTGCACTAGTTTCATTGTGAATGTAAAAGAGTTGTGGCTACTTGCGTGGAACAGAGCGATTGTTTGGAACGCTCCACCTAGTAGTACCTACATAGAGATCGTTGCTTTATTATGACCTGTAAACTTGTTTTTCTTATCTTCTAGGTAACTAAAATTGGAATACAAGCCGAGGTAGATATCTAGATATTCAAACAGGTCACTGACCTGAGGTCAGCTGTTCTTTCTCGTTCCATTTGTTTTTCACAGTTGCGAAATATGTTATGTTTGGTAGCGATTACTACTAGTAGTGCAGTCAAATTCCGAATTGTGACCATCCCTAGCACCTTATTATTATAGCGACAAAGTAAAAATTAGAATGAACATGGTTATTTATCGTATCAACCGAAAGTACCAAATAGGCATGACGAAAGATTTTGAAATCCTCTTCCGTAATGTAGGTACACATTTACTATTTACGAAAAAACCTTTATTTCGGTATAAAACTTAAGTTTAACGGAGTTTAAAGCCATTTTGATAATATTTTTTCAATATTGCGCGCAAACAGCTCGCAGCTGTCATGGCGTCGGCTCTGACGTCACGGTTAGGTAAACATGTCATTGTGTCTATGCGTACGAAGAAAGTCAACAAAATATTCAATTAATTCGTGTGATAAAAATGAATTCCAAAGTTTATATGTGGTGTGCAGTACTGCAGTGTAAAAACACATCAATAAAAACACCCAACAAAGTGTTTGTACATGTTCCAAACAAGTTATGAACAAGAGATAAATGGTTTGGTTAAAGCTCGCACGGCGAAACAACGTAGTCACGAATTCGCCACTTTATTTCTGTGAAGACCACTTTGATGTGAGTATGTTATCATATATTGATAGATCTTATACTTAAAATGTTTGTTTGATATGAAATAGTTGAAATATTGAGGCTATGGAATAGCTAATTTATTGAGGTTATGTTTGTTTTGGTCTTGGCCATCATTCCTAATAACAATTTTAATCGTTAACTTTTCTTTTTCCAGTTGCCAAATGATATGGAAATTATATGGAGTATCATGTGATGGGGTCAGTATCACAAGTACGTATGAAACCAGGATGTATGCCCCATAAATTTATATGCCAACCAGACAGGAAAACACGAACATCTGACACAACAGAGCGACCCTATATAGCTAAGAAACGAAGAATTATGATTCTTGAAGAGTGTAAAAAGGAATTCGAAGAAAAATGTATAGTTACAAAACAATCAAGTTTTGAAGAAATTGCATCGGGTAGTTCAGGTATTTAATATTAACTTATTTATTAGAATATAGCATTGAAAAAGTTAATTTTATTCTCAGTGTTATTACATAGGTACATTGTTGGTACACACAAAACTACATAGATTTTTCTGTGACCTAGTAATCTCCTATTTGTGTTCATAATTATAACATTGCACTTAAATAATAAAATATTTGTTTTACAGTTCAGCAGAATGTAGAAGTTCCCCAAGTAACACCAAGAGTGTTGGATAAATCAATTCAAGTACACACATGGAAAACATTCAGAAGTAAAGCTAACCAAACAATAGTCAGTTCAGTAAATCAGATGACATCACCATTGAAGCCGTTTCTACATTCTGTCTCTACATCACCATTTAAAATCAAGCATCAAGGTGTTAATAGTAACATGCCTATCTTAAGTTTGGTTAAAGTTCTTGATGATGTGATAACTATAGCTTGTGGTTTGATTAATATACAAGATTCTCATATTAAATAAAACACAAATGAAATTACTGCATTTTTATTTCCTATTCTATACTTTTATATAACAATGGATACACATAAGTTTTTTCAAAATTTAATAACTCTTTCATGCCTGACATATATTGCTCATCAAAAGTTATACATATAATTTCTATATTTTTATTAGTAGTAAAATTTGGGTCTGCGATGCTGAAGTAACACTTATTTAGACCACTTAGGTACATTTGCATTTGAACCTGGGCAAAGCATTTCTTGCTGTGTTTCCGATTTTTTATATAATTGAGATACGTTTTGTTGCTTATGGGACATTTTATCTCCACAATGCTATCTTGACATATTCCATCAGGGGAACCTGCTATCATTGGATATTTTTGGGATATGAACAGTCCAGTATTCTTGATTTTTTTTCCCTAGTTTCTTGCTTATTATTTCCCGTTTCATTGCTGGTGTGTCTTATTTCAATCTTGTTAATAAGATCAAGAGTCAAATTAATTTTACTTAAAAATAAGTCACAACACTCTTCCTTATATGTAAGCACAAGTTGGTGCATTGAGACGCTAAGTAGTTTATTACAATTATAATCTTGTTGATACTTTAGTAGCTCGCAGTTGTCATATTTTCTATTTTGTCCTTCTTCTAAAAAATTTTTCAAGAACTGTGGAGTTAGAAGGCAATATAGGGCTACCTTTAGATAGATCTTTTGCAGATATAAATTTCAAGGTAGTGCCAACTCTTGATAACTTTGATTTCCGCCAGTAACATTGAACTTCTGTGCATGAAGGTTCTTCGCTTCGTCTATGGATCCACATAAGCAGGGCTATGGCATGCTTACATCCGCCCTGGGGAGCAACACAATCATGGCATTCGATTAATATTACTTTTTCTTCATCTTCATCAACCATCAATGTAACAGCATATAGTTTTGCATGGACTTTATGCTCTGGGCAAATTTTGCACTTTACTGTACAAATGTTTCCTTCCCGTTTTAGTTGCACATAACTGATTGCATCATCCCCATATGATGGTCTTGAAGACCTAAAATAATTGAAATTAATTAGAACAAATACATATACACTGACTTGGTGATTTAGGTGTTTACTATGAGGAGTGTTTTTTAGTTACAGAAATGTACTAGTTTTATCGGGTATTAACATGGTATTAACTCTAAAATAGCAACATACAAGCTGTAAGGGAGCTCACCTCAAAAATAAACAATGACAAGTTTATTGTGCAAATAACCTATGAAAGTAAAATAAACTCGCACGAGTTCAAAAAGTTTGATTATATCTAGGTTGGTTGTATCTAGGGTAAAGATAAATACAAAATTTACTTACAAGGAAGTTTTCACGTTTCTCGTAACTCAGCGAGCAAAATTCTTTATTTGTTGCGAGGAAATCGCCCAACATTAATACATCAATCCTGGGCAAATTTGAGCTATTTGCCTTAACAAAGCTTGGTTCCATTGTTATAGTACAGTGGAGTCGATAAATCACACGTAAAAGAAAAAAAATCAATCCAAATGCGTAATCAGTAGTATTCACAACAACTAGGGATCCGCAAAAAGTATTGATACCTGAGTAGTATCGATACTTTCGTTACGATACCAAGTATTTTCGTACTCGATACTTTTGTTACGATACTTTACTAGGTATCGATACTTCGTCACATACTCGATACTTTCTGGTGTACCTCATATTCATATACCTCATATTCATCTTGAGGATCTTGCCGATCTTGAGGAGTAACAACTCCAAATAACAATAATCTCTTCTTCCTTTAAGTTTTGTTTAAAACAAACTATAGTGTGCTACGCATTAGACATCTATATAGTGTACAATTGAATGAACCATCAGTAGGTTGAAACCATGTTGGCCAAGAATGAGTATGAAATTCTTTTTTTTTAAAGCAATGACAATATTTGATTGCATTATGTATTTTTTACTATGTAACTTTATGCTGTATGCAAAAAAAATCTAGACTTAGAAACTGTAGTTAAAGGAAAGCACTTAAACAATTTTTTATTAGTAAATTTCTTTAAATAAGTTAAACGATAAAAAAAACTCGATTATATTGACTAGGATATTTTTCAGAGCGTCAAGCACTAGTCCAATGAATGCGAGCAACGAAGCTCACACAACTTCGAAAGTGGCTTGTTCTTGTTTACAAAATACCTATTCAGAGTCGTTCGTGATCTAATTCGCAGTAAGCGTCGGTATTCGTTTCGATTTTCGAGTTATTGTTTCAATTTTACAGAATCGACACCCAGTAGTTGAAGCGTGATGGATGATTGAGTAAGAAACATCCAAACATCCAAACTTTCGCATTTATAATCATCATCATGCCAGCCCCTAGAAGTCCACTGCTGGACATAGGCCTTCCCCAATGAACGCCACCACACCCGGTCCTCCGACCTCCGCATCCAGCCGCTACCGGCCACCTTCTTCAGGTCGTCGGTCCACCTGGCGGCGGGGCGTCCCACCCTACGAGTGCCGATCCGCGGTCTCCACTCCAGAACTCGTCTGCCCCAACGGCCGTCGGTTCTGCGGCATATGTGGCCCGCCCACTGCCACTTCAGCTTGCTAATCCTTTCGGCTATGTCGGTGACATTCGTTCTTCGTTTATAATATTAGTAGGATTAATAGGTACATCGTAGTATTACATCTGTGGCGATATACACCACATACCTCAGGTAGAGACTAAAACGCATTTTTTGTGAAACACAGTTATAAGTTAGTTAGTTATATTAAGTTATTCTCTGGCATTGTTTAATGTTTAAGTCTGTTGCAATACCGGGTAGGGTTATAAAATAAGATAGCGGGTCTTGTGAGGTCTAAGCGGTAGAATAATTTTTAAACCAGTACTTACTGAGTAGTCAAATTAACCGGTTGAATAACGCTTACTCGCCATCATATAACTTAGACCTCGCAACCTCATTTGTCAAAGTATCTCTCAACTTATAATATGTGCATTTCTATTCTATAATAATTAAATATTTTTACTGTCACATATTTGGGCTATATTCCTTTCGACCACAACACACATTCCCGCAATCAACCCACAACCAAACATCTGTTACAATAAAAATAAATACAAACCTAGTTGCGTCTCGAAACAAATTAAACAATAGAGGGTATTACGAAGTGAGCTGCAAAGTTTAGGTAGGTAGATGGTAAGTAACATTACCTTGTTATTGCAGTTAGTGACCCTTTTAGCTATATATAAACTTTGTTTTGAGACGCAAATAATGGCCACTTGTACTGGAATGAAATTGTTGCCGAGTACGGATAGTAAACAATTCTAGAACGTGTTAAGATTTTAGGAGGCTGAGCTAAAAGCAACAATCAACATCATCAGCAGCTGCAGCCTAAAAGCTTTTTCAGAGACACTACGGCGTTAAAGTTGATATTAGAAATCGTAATTTTAAATATTTTATATGATCATTGATGAGTAAAATAAATTATAAATATTGAATCGAGGACATAAAGGCGAAAAAATTAGGAATCACGACGTAAAATAAATAATATTTACACAGAATATGTTCTAGTAACAAAATATAGAACCAAGCAGAAAAAGATTTCATTTTAGTATTTATTATTTTTTTTTTGGTAGGCGGCAGCATTTTTTTTTTACAAGATTCGAAAACATTCAACGCCTTTTATTTTTACGTGAATCTGAATAAGTATGTAACTTCCATAAAAGTAAAAACTTTTTGGTGGGCGCCGGCAGTATTTTTTTTCCTGGTAACTTCGCTCATGTCAAAAGAATTGAGCGACATTGGCTTCACGGACATTGAGGAAAACGCGACGTTTCATTTCACATTTTTTACAAACTGGATGTCATTTTGTAGGTTTTCGAGGGCGATGAATTCAAATTTAACATTGGTTATGAAATCCAAGATGGCCGCTATGACATTCTTTACGTACCATCTAGTGTTACAGGTTACAGTAATATAATATATCATCTTTGGTTTTACTCAGCCCGTAGCGCGACGTAACAATTGCTGTTCGGACAATAAACTGCAAAACAATAATGCGCGTCTGTCCGTCTGTCCTCACTGCGCACGCAGTATTTGCATATCCATGCCACAAGCATATTGTTAATATTAATTATGCTAAGTACCAATTGAAATTATAATATATTATGTAGTTTCTACCGTGGTGTTACATAGTTTGTAAATTTTCCCGCCGGAAATGTATGTTCTCACAGTAACAACAATCCAAAGTTTTAATATAGGATAATAATTTGTACGCTGTCTACCATTTTTTTTATCGATTTTACCGTGGTATATTTAATTTTCCTGTAATCGAAAGTTTCTGGTCTGTTAATCCAGGATTTAAGCTATCATTGTAAAAAGTTTTACCATTTAGCCGTTGAGTGCGTGAATAAAAATTAACCAAAAATATATTTTTTTAACCAAAATTAACAAATAAAGGAAAATAAAATTAGGAAGCCGTTCCCGCTGCATTCTTCATGAACTCTCGTCAGACCAGAAACCGGCTATTTCATCATCATCAGCCTAAATACGTCCACTGCTGGACATAGGCTTCCCCAATAGAATACCACTTTTGGTAAGTAGGCAAGTGATTTGGAAATAGTCAAATAGGGAGCAAACTGGTTTTCAAGAATTCCATGAAAATTACTAGAGTTTCTTCGCCAATTAAAGAATTAGAATTCATCAGTCTAAGAATTCTAGAAATCCTGTAAATGGGTCTTGAAAGTGAAAGAAGACCAAATAAAACTATGAGTATTTTGTCCACAAAACGAGTCTTGTCTAGGCCCCTTGAGAACAAAGCACAGCTAATGCTAAGTGATGCACGACAATTTGTCTAACAAGTGTTCTCGAAAACGTTCGCGAGAAACGACAGAGAAGTCGCATTATGACAAATGCTTCTCCTCACACCGCGCATAACAATGATATATATTTTCTATATCTTGTATAATCCCAAATTAGGATTTTCTCCTGTGCTTTGGAAATGAAACAAGGATGGGACAGTTTACAATAATAACATCCTGATCACTTGTACAAATTGTACAAAGTTGCCTGTCTCCAGTGGGAATCAAACCCACGACCTCTGGCGCTCGCGTCCAATGACCAAGCCACTACACCAAAGTCAAAATCATTTATTGCATATGAGTATACTTGGTACATTTATACATGTAATTTTTTTTTATCGAATACCGCTTCCTAGGTGTTAGCGCTGTGAAGAAGAAACGGCGCAACAAACTTCGCGCAACACATGTTTTAAAAATCAAGTTTGCGTACAATTAATAAAGATTTTGGGAAGCTGAATTAATATTAGTACCAGGCATCTTTGTCATTCAAATAATCGTTTATTTTATAATAGGCTTTCTACAAAGTTGTTTTTAATGTGAATCTTTAACTTTCTGTCCGTCATATTTAAGATTTCCTCTGGTAGTTTGTTGTAGAAGCGTACACATGGCCCCGTGAACGATTTACTGATCTTATTTAGTCTTAACCCTGGTAAAACAAGTTTATTTTTATTATAACTATTATTGTAACTATTATTGTCACGGTGCCTCAAAAAGAGGGATAATTTTTTTCCGGACATATAAAATATTATCTAAAATGAATTGATCAGCTACTGTTAATATGCTTATTTCTTTAAACTTTTCTCTTAATCACTCTCTACAACGCAGATTATAGATTGCCCTAACTGCTCTTTTTTTTTGCAACGAGGAGGTCTGATTTTTGTGTTCTTAATAGGTGGAGCTTATAAACATATACATCACGAGATGTTGCTGCAATAAGGCGCAAGAAAGCGATCTCCCTGATGCTCAGGATGCGGGGAGTCTCTAACGCGTTCCTGAAGATGATAGACATGATAGACAGACACTAGGTGGGGCTGTTGTATCCTATTTCTATCTAGTTAATAGCTTCATCATCAAGTTATTTTTGTCTCCACTGCAGGAGCACGACCCTCTCTCATCTGCCGGAGACAGACGGAGGATTTGGCCTACACTCCCCGCGCTGGCCAGACGGGTTGGGGAGCTCTGATTGATGTTTTATAATGTATTCCCATAGTCGCCTTGTACGACATCCACGGGATGAGTTGGAGTGGTCCTATTCTGCTCTACCGGAAACCACACGGCAATAGCTTATTAACATAGTAATAAGGCTTTTACTAACACTATGTGTATGTCTGAATCAAATAAATAATAATATATCTTGCTCACAGACCGACCTCGCACTAAGCGACATTATTTTCCAGAAAATGACAGATTTGATTCGAGGTTCATTTACGGAATCCGCAACCAGAAGAGGCAGTGGTTTTCAAACAAAACGTCGATAACGTCTTTGAAAATGCTTTGAGCGATTGAAGTACTGTTTAAAATGTAACGGAGAACTTTTGAAAAGCAATAAATATATAAGTTTTGTTATGACAAGTTGTATTTATGACTTACGGACAACTTTCAGTCTGATAGTGTACTGTGATAACGATAAGCAACGGAAGTTGGCGAATACAGTAAGTAACAAAGAAAGGCATTGTTGACTGCCTAGGGCGATGATAGAGGGCGGTTATACTGACACTGAATAGGGCAATACTTAGCTTATCATCATCAGGTTATTTTTGTCTCCACTGCAGGAGCACAGCCCTCTCTCATCTGCCGGAGACCGACGGAGGATTTGGCCTACACTCCCCGCGCTGGCCAGACGGGTTGGGGAGGCCTGATTGATGTTTTATAATATATTTATTCCCTTAGTCGCCTTGTACGACATCCACGGGAAGAGTTGGAGTGGTCCTATTCTATTCTACCGGAAACCATACGGCAAGTTTATACGTTTTTTAAATTTATTTATTAAGAAGATATCGAAAGGAGAGTGAAGAAAGGAAATGCAGTGAATGGAGCTATCAATAGCCTTGTGTGCAGCTAGATCATGTCTCAAAAGGCAAGGATGGCTGTGCATAGTGCTGTTATGGTTCCTACGCTGGCGTATGGTAGTGAATGTTGGGTGTGGTAGAAGAATCATGAAAGCAGAATAAATGCGGTTTAGGTGCGGTCTTTAAGAAAAGTATGTGGAGTGAAGTTATGTGACAGAGTAAATGCACTGATACGTGAGAAGTGTGGTTTACAAGAAGATGTAGTAACGATGGTAGAGAAGGGTATGTTACGTTGGTTTGGACATTTAGAGCATAAGAGTTAAAAAAGATTGACAAAAGAATTTTCCGTGCGAATGTGTAAGGAACTACAGCTAGAGGTCGTCCTAGGAGGACGTTCAAGGATCAAATTAGTAACGTCCTCAAACAGTCTGGGGTCTGCAGTGAGAACAATAAAAGGAGGTGCATGAAAAGGTTGATGAATGTGAGTAGGCTAGAGATAAGTGTCAGGATCGCGCAAAGTGGCGAACCATCGTCTCTGCCTACCACTCTGGGACAAAGGCGTAAGCATTATCTATATCTGTTAAATTTATTTTGAGAATAGTCACAAATAAGGGTAAAAACAAAATTAAATAATAAAACAAAACGAGTTCTCGAGTGGAGACCGCGACTGGGCAAACGTAGTGTGGGACACCCCCTGGCTAGATGGAACGACGATCTGCGTAAGGCGGCTGGCAGTGCCTGGATGAGAAGAACCGAGGATCTGGTTCAGTGGCGCGCCTTGGGAGAGGCCTTTGTCCAACAGTGGACTCTTTCATGCTGATGATGAAGATGAAATAACAAAAATACCTTAAGTTACAGTTTTAAGTGTAATATTAAAAAAAAAACATTAACACAGATAGATCACACAGCGAATAAGTAGCATTATATACTTAGCTATACTTAACTAGAAAATCGCATACAAGTACCTTAAGTTACAGTTTTAAGTGTAATATTAAAAAAAAAACATTAACACAGATAGATCACACAGCGAATAAGTAGCATTATATACTTAGCTATACTTAACTAGAAAATCGCATACAAGTAATAAACTTTAATATAAAAAACTAGTTATAAGTTTTCAAATATGATTTCACTCACCGACGACAACCCAGTGAGGCCATTATAAGCCAAGTTCAGCAGGCACGTAATGGATGACGAAACAAACAAAATATTCACTTCCATATTTAAAATTTATTAGATGACATAGACAAAGTGATTATCTGTAATTCTGATTAGAATTACCTATTCACTTCTCTAACAAAAACTCATTTCGAAAAACCAAGTAACTTTAAAAAAAAGTTTTGAAATACAAATGAGCTGAAAATAGAGTACGTACCTACTTCATTTGCATAAAGACTTGTGACTAATTTAAAGTCGATGTACTATTTTTCGGAAACTATATTGTGTTCACGTGCCTACTTATAATTTACATAATAAATATTTATACTATCAGGGAATAATTAAGATAAATGAGTTTCGATATGACGTAGGGAACCCATAGAAAACACAACAAGAAATAATCTTACAGATATGCAAAGGCGGTATTGTCGCTTTAAACGATCACTTCCAGATAACATTTTAAATATAAGATATATTTAATTACAGATATATATGCAAATATTTCACCGAGCAAACTTTCTTCTGTTTTACTTCTCTCGTAATAAGTAATTAGAAAAATATCCAGAGATAAATAGATAAGAGATAGGGTAATCAGAATTAGTATTATTTACTGCGATTGATAATCTCCCTGCCAAGCGTGGTGATTATCGCTAATCTCCCAATGGACCCAAAGTGGCATTTTATTGGGAAAGTATTTATTATTTTATTGAAGGTATTATTCACCAGTGTATTTTATTAAAAATAGATTTTCATCGTTACATAAAGAAATTTTCAGGGGGTAGGTATTATAAAAATAAATCAAATTACTTACCAAAAATAAAATAAAAATCTATATGTCAAAATATAAAAAAAAAACTTTAAATAAAAACACTGGCCACTGCACACGATTTATAAATAAAAAAGAACTAAGTACTGTCCGATATTTTTTAATTATATAACGCGATTGGCGGGAGCACTATCTCGTGAAACGTCGCGTGGTGCGTCTACACGGGATTTTCGAGCACTGGCCGAATATTTTAAAAACACCTACGTCCGAGCTGTGCCATTAGTATTTGTCGCTGGTTCCCTCTCATTCATAGTCGTTTATTAATAGACAATAGAACAGATCGTCGTAAATTTGACAGCTGTTCAAATAACTTGTCTAACATTTATGAAAACAAAAGATGGCATTCAAATTTATGCAAAACTAATATTTTCCGACTAAATACATTCCTAAATGCTGCATGAAATTGTTTGTTTATTATAGTCCAAAAGTGACTAAGTACATACTGGGCGTCTGTCTATCTGTTTATATGAGCGCGTGAACCGTGTTTAGCATGGTTTGCACTCATAGAAATAGTAGAGGTCGTTGTTTGCACTACATATCACGTTTGAGGTGATTCTGTAAAAATCGGTTCAGGCGTCTTTGAATAATCGGGGAACAAGCTTAAAAAAGATTCCGACGAATTGAGAACCTCCTCCTTTTTTGAGGTCGGTTAACAAAATAGTGTGTAGAACAAAATAATACTGTTTGCAGAAATTAACCAAAAACAGAAAAATATGCGAAGCTCACAAATCAGTCACAGAAAGAATGAAAAGAGGCGGCAAAGTTTTTATTTTATTTCCGTAAAAATATATACTTTTATATGTATACTCGCGAAAAGGAAATGTTTATCAGTCTGAAGAAATTTCAATTTGTTTGTATAATAATTTGCATATGAAACTTCTATCGTCGTGTGCCATTCGTATTCGCGCTTAAACTCGTGATTGTATAAAACAAACATTCCCATTTCGCAAGTGTACTTACAAGATGAAAGTAATCCCTTTGCCTTTTTTTGTCTTGAGTAATATTGACTACAAAAATAAAGCTAACAATGAGCGAATGTAAATGAGTAAATGACATGCAACAAGCCGCCGATTCGTATTGGACTGAGCTAACATGCCCTTATTAGCGTCGCGTCGTCGCGTCGTCTAAAAAGCAAAATGGCTAAGAAGCAATATAAGAATTTAATAAGTCTAATACACAACATTAATTTTTTTAAATGTATTATACATACTTATACATAGATCAAATTATATTACACATCACAAAGTCAAATAAATATATTAATATTAGTATGTTGATATTATTTGAAATCATTTTATTTTACAGTACTCTCAGGCATCTTTCCATCCGTAAAGGTCACACTGTGATGAATTGAAAATACTATATTGTTTATGAACTTTATTATAATTATAAAAATTAACAATAAAAAATATTGGGATCATACTATTAAAAAAACATAATAACTTTATTTCCAAACGAAGTCAAGGCTAGTCGCTAGTTTAGTTAGCACAATTAATACAAACAACATGTAAGGAAAACTTGTAAGATGCTGATTCAGCGAGCGTGCTGAGACGCAAGTGCAACGAATTCTGTTGAAGATATCACAATAAGAATAAGAATGTTGTAGTACGTTTGCCTCACGTTCAGGATTCGGATTAGTATCAATGAGATACGGTAAAAGAAAACATCGTGAGAGAAAACAACCATACGCCTTAGAAAAGATTCTAAAGGCGCATGTGGAGGGCAGAATGACATACGATATAAGGGCCTACCTACTCTGTAAGCGTTTCTGATAATATCACATACCATTTCGTACTCTCTAACGTGTCACACACATGACATATTCCGATAAGGGTTTAGCGTCAAACTGCTATAATTAGAGCCCAAACCTTATCAGAATATGTTAGGTATATTACTCGTTATTAAAGAGTATAAAATAGGTTTTTAGTTCGACGGATATACCTCAAAGGCTTACGGAGTGTGGTGTTTATGTGGGAAGGCTTAAATCCAGTTCCAGCGGACGTTGAAAGGCTGACATAACGATGATAATACTTCGACTGTCACAGTTGCGACGTCGCACGTAGCTTCGGCTATCGTTACATCGGCCGCTGCAAAAGTATGCATACTGCACGCGTCGGTTCTACTCCCGGTTTGTCGGATACGATCTTCGCGTTGTGTCCGCTTACTCGTGTCGTGCAACAAGTGTAATATTAAATTGTCGTCCGACAAGCGTGACGTGATGCCGACTGTGTGCACCAGACTTTTAGTTCTAGTGTTGTATTGTTTCTGCTTGTATGTAATGTTGCACTGTATGTGTTTTGTTGCAGCCAATAAATGATTATTCTATTCCATTTTAAATCGCTCAGGCCCAAAATGACCAGGTTACCATAACGCCCAGTCCTAAAACGTCCAGTGTCTCAAAACGTCAAAAGGTACTTCCCTAAATAAATAAACGTATACAGACATACATAATGCTCACGCCTTGGTCCCAGAGGGGTAGGCAGAGACTATGTATTCGCCACTTTGCGCAATGTAATATTGCAAAGTGGCTTTCCTTCGTCCTTTCATTTACCTCAACAAGGCGGCGATGTTTTTCGCAACACATCACGTCAAGGGGTATCACGGGGCGAAAAGCGGAAGAAGTAATAAACTCATATAGTAAAATATGTTCCCCGGGGAAATACTTTCACCTAACGGTAGCTTAAACAAATAATTATTGAAATTAATTTCGCGGTAACTTAGCAATTAGATTATAGACCAAACGAATTGAAGGTCGAAGCACTCGAGTCACATAGGTAATAGATGGATGGATAAAGAAACGTTGATAATGGTACTGATATCAAGTTACGAAAATCGATCTCCTCCTAGATAATGCGTAGGTACAGTCGCAAATAAATAAATTAACTGCATTTCGCAGATATGGAAATGGAGTTGAAAGCAGCTGCTGTGGATGGAGATAAAGAAAAGGAAAAAAAAAAACATTTATATACCGCCATAATATAAGATGGATGACTAGGACCGGGTGTGATAGCGTCCCTTGGGGAAAGTCTACGTGCAGCAGTGGATGATGATAGGCTGTACTGATGCTACGACGCATATATTTGACCAAACGAAACATAATTTTATACAATTGAAAATGATATACTTAGTATTGTTGAAGCTCGAAGTCGGGGCCTCTGACTTCTAAATTAGATAAACTGTGTTTCAAGAGTCAGCGCCTTACCCATTACGACTAATAAGTTAATACCTACAATTTAGATAAGGAAATAAAGCAGATCATACATTATATTTTTGACTGATTACCAAACTAAAACCATTTTTAAACTAATAAAAACAAACAGATAAACACAATAAGTTAACCTATGTGTTCGGCTGAGATTTGTTTGTAGATGTGGTACCGTATAGAAGGTTTCCATATACGAGTACTTGTCATAAATATCCAATCCTAACAGAAGATCAACGATTTTATTTTTGACTTGGTAGTAAACACGTTTTTTCTGATAATCTGCCTTTGGGCAAAACTACTTTAGTTAGCCAATTTCGTTCCATTACAAAAGAGAGGGAGCATAAATGGATAATTTGAAAGTTTATTAGCAAACTTTATCGCTGATTTCTTTGCAAGTTAAACGCCTTATGAGAAATAATGAGCAATATACATATTCTTGGGACAATGCGATGAAACTCGTTTTAAAGATATTTACCAAACGATAAAAGTACTAGATTATACATGTCCTCATTTCCCACATAATTTCTAACTTTTTACAATGGACATTGGGTTCTTTTTACATTAAAAATTAAAATAATTTACAATTAGGCTAGAATGTTTGACATAAAATACCTTTGCCTTAAAAAGCCAATATCAATGTCATCAATATGTCAATTTGACATTACCACACGTGCTGTTATTGTGATAATAACACACGCTGTTTTCTTTCTAAAATCGGTGCTATGTGTCTATTTACGACAAAATGAATACAAAAAAAGTGTTGAAGACCCCTTCTCTCGCATATACAAGTAACCCTGACTATCGAAAACCGCCAAAAACCGCTAACCCGGTACGTAACCTTCTCCAATGTTTTTTCTTCAAATTAACTGTGAAAACGCTAGAAAACCTCTCAGAACCCTTCTCATACACAATTTTGAAACACGATAAAGACTTCATTATAATTTACAGTATCTACAATGCCTAGGAGCACCTCATATCGACTCATTCAACTATATGACTCAAGACGGTCTAAAAGCAGCCATAGCAGATTTAATTCCTGCCGAATTCGAGCTGCCGAGTGGTGAAAAGATCAAGGTCACGATAGACGATGCTGCATTCTCCAAACCCAGCGTTCCCATAGAAGCTGTGGGTGTTAAAAACCAGATGGTACTGCCAACCGAATGCAGGCAAAGAGCAGCTACTTACAAGGGTGAATTCAAGATAAGAGTCTCCTTTTCTATAGATGGGAAGTCAATGACCATTGATAGGTCACTTGGGAACCTCCCTATTATGATTAAGGTGAGAGCTTTTAGTTTTTAGAAATCCATCAAAACAGACACCCTTATAGCCGGGATATACGGCCTTATAACCCTGCTACCAAAGAAGGCCGCTTGACAACCTTTTGGAAATGGTTAAAAAAGAGGTTAAACTGGTTTTCTAGAATTCTATTTCTTCAGTTGGCAAAGAAACTTACTAGTTTCTCAAGTTATAAGCACACTAACGGCATATTAAGTAAATACATCCTCTTCTCTGTCGTCCCCTCACTGCTGAGGATCGCGACCGTATAAAATGCGCCTCCATGCATAGCGGTCATTGGCCAGCCGCACTGCTTCATATAAGGATCCGCCAGCCACCCTCCTCACCGGGTCTGACCACCTCGTCGGAGCTCGTCCTCTGGCACGCCTGCCCTCCACTTGTCCCAAGATGATGAGCCTCTCCAGGTCGTGCTTGGGAGATCGCACAATGTGACCGAAGAAGCTTAGAGTCCTTTCATTGCAGATAGTGGAGAGCCGTTTTGTTATGTTGAGCTCTTTAAGAATGGAGTCATTTGTTCTCATGGCTGTCCATGGTATACCAAGTAGTTTTCTCCAACACCACATCTCAAAAGCATCAATTTTGGAAAGATCTCGACTTTTAACGCACCAGGTTTCAGAGCCATACAAAAATATTGAAAAGACGAGGGCCCGTACCAATCTCATCTTGGTTTTGCGGCGGATGCTTCTGTTTTTCCATACTTTCTTGAGGTTGGTCATAGCGCTTTTGGCCATTAAATTAAGTAAATACATAGATGACATTTAACTTCAGATATGACCTGCATAACATATTGGTTGATTGTTTTCATAGATTTTACTTTTAGCGATAAGAGCACCTAGATTTACTTAATGTGAGCTACTTTATTATTGAACTTATATGTTTTTATTGGGCTATAATAAGAGTCATTAAAATAAATTATAATATGGAATAGGTATAACACTGGATTAAGTACAAAAACCCAGTGCAATGAGTGAGACAGCATCATCATTTTATAAATTATTATTACGTCCCCTGGAGCCAGGTATCAATTAAATACTATAGTTATGATTGATTGTTTCTAGTCAAAAATGTGTCACCTGTCTGACCTGTCTCCCGGAGAACTGGTGCAGCATAATGAGCATGCCGATGAGTGGGGTGGTTACTTCATCATTAAGGTAAGTTTGTGTTTGTTTAATTGTTAAGTCATCGCCTGGTGCCTATAATTATTAAGATCAAATTGTATACCTAACTTCTGACGGATGTGACTGTGTAGTCTGTAACAGGTGGATGAGTTCTTTCCTTTGGTACACTTTGGTGATTGGTTTGTGCAGTTGAGATGCATAGCTGCAATATTGGTCTACCATCAATCCAGTACTGGGAACAGGGAGTTCTAGTTTATAGTCACTTCTGTACATACTCCAGAACTTGTCTGATTCTATGATGTAGGATGCTGGTAAAAAATTTCAAACTTGCACTTTAGTTTTATTTACCCTTGGCTTAGTAAAGTTGCTTAATTAATCTTCCCTTTGAAAACGTAAGCCATCGTACTATAACACAACTAATAATCATTAAAAAATTGTTTAAATCATAAGAAGTAAAAGTGATTAATTTACTAATAAAATAATGTTCTCTCAGGGTCATGAGCGCCTAGCGAGAATGCTGTTAGTAACCCGACGCAACTACCCAGTTGCCATCAAACGGTCAGGCTGGAAGATGCGCGGCAACCTGTTCTCAGATTATGGCATCCTGGTGCGTTGTGTTACACCCGATCAGACAAACACAGTGAGTATCAATACTAACTATGATATAAAACATTCGAAAGTGAGTTTGTATGTTGTGGTATTTTGCATACATATAGCCTACTAGATGTGCCCACGGTTCCGCTCGCATGGACTACAGTTCTTTAACTAAATATATATACTGAGTGTACAAGTGGAATGAGAGGTTTTTCGGGATAAAAACTATCCTATGTCCTATAACAGAACCTAACCTATATGTGTGCCAAGTTTCATCCAGATCCGGCAAGTGGTTGAAGCGTGATTGAGTAACAAACATTCAAACTTTCGCATTTATAATATTAGTGGGATTTTGTTTACGATACGCAAATGCGTTTGTTTCCGTATGACAATTGATCTGGAACGAAATATACACCCAACGACAGCACCCCTCAAATGATTTTACTATATTATTGTGTCCCCCAGAACAACGTGCTACACTTTCTCCAAAACGGCACATGCAAGTTGATGTTCTCGCACCGCAAGGTGATGTACTACGCGCCGCTGGTGCTGGTGATGAAGTGCCTGGTGGACCTGCCGGACCACTACATCTACCGCCTCCTGCTGCACGGCAAGAAGAACGACTTGTACTATGTCAAGTGAGTCTTCATTTTGCCTGTAACTTTTACTTCTGGACAGCGTCTAATGTTTGCCACCAGACCTTTTTCGATAATAATAATAATAATAATAATAATATTTAATAATATTTATTTATTTCGGGCCAGTTAAGCCCATAGAAAACTTTACAAAATTACAAAAATATTGAAAAAATAAACAGTTTGAAAATTAAATAGCATCAATCATAATAACATCATCAATTCATAATCATATTTACAATCATACTCATATTCTTCATTTATTTAATCATGTCAATTTATTCTATGTCAGTATGTATGTCATTTCATTAGTCATTCAGCAGGTATACTAAAGACTGCATATAACAGCTTTACAACTGTCATAAACAGCCCTCAGTATACCATTGTCGGATTTCCTAACACGGTCCATGAAGGAGGCCTGTCTCTTTCTCATGATGGCATAAAAATCATCCACCCTATTCTCAGCAAACATACCCGACGCGCTACACCGCCACGGCAGGCCCAGCATGCACCTGAATGCGTTGTTGTACTGCACCCGCAGCGTGTTGTACGCACGCTGCGTATGCTGCGCCCACAACTGGCACGCGTAGAACGCCTGGCAGTATGCCTTGAACAGGGTGATTCTAACTTGCTTAGAGCAACGCGCGAACCGACGCGCCAGCATGTTACTTTTGGCGGCAAGCGCCCGCCTCTGCCTCTCGATATCCTCGTCATCTTTTAAATTTTCCGTCAGTATATGGCCGAGGTATTTGAACTTTTGTACCCGTTTCAGTTTCGAGCCACATAAATATATCGGTGGTACATTTTGGGGGGCCGCAGCATGTCCGAATACCATCACCTCTGTTTTTTCGACGTTATATGTAAGACCGTGATTCACTGCGTACCTTTCACATATATCTAGTAACCGTCTCAATGCGCTGACACTAGGACTTATCAGGACCATGTCGTCCGCGTAACTTAGGTTGTTTGCGCACTCGTTGTTCATATGACAGCCAATACCGGTCCTGCCGAGCTCCTCCATCAGCCCGTTTACATATAGGTTAAACAGGATCGGCGACGTCAATCCTCCCTGTCTTACACCACACTTTAGAGAGTACTCGCTGGACACTGCATCTCCCCATTTTACTACATTGGTCTGGTTTCCGTACCAGTATCTCGTCAGCGTTATAATATCGCGAGGTATCCCTGCCTCCTCCATCTTCGTCCATAACATGTCATAATTTATTGTGTCAAATGCACGACTCAGGTCAAGGAAGCAGGCATACACGTTTGTTTTTCTTTTAATATAATATTTGACTGTATTTTTCAGAGCAAATATAGCCATGTCTGTCGAGAGACCGGCACGGAAACCAAACTGCGCACTGTTTAGTGTTATATGTTTTTCAAACTGTGGCTGGATTAGTCTTTCAAATATTTTAGAAAGTACAGTGGCCAACGATATTGGTCGATAGTTTGACATGCTGGATACGTCGCCGGTTCTGTTCTTTACTAACGGTACTACTACAGTAGCCATCAGGTCTTTCGGTAAATAACCGTGTGACAAACATGCGTTGTATAGAAATGCTAGTTTTTCATACATCTGCGGCCCGGCCCATCTCACGTGCTCGACGCTGAGTCCGTCGTGCCCCGGCGACTTGCCCCGCTTCATGCCCCGCACGCACTCGTGCACCATCTCCGCGGTGATGGTGCAGCTGACCCCCCTCCCCCCCTCGCGACCGCCCCCCACACTCCCCCCGGCGCACTCCCCACCCGACCCCGCGGCACCCCGCCACCCCGCCCCGTTCGCGCACCCACATGCACCATCACAGGAACAAGACACGCCTCCCCCAGAACCTACAGCCTTAAATTGCTCGGCAAACATGCCCGCAATCTCCTCGGGATTCTGAGAGCTATTAACAGTCATAGCTATACTCGACTTATAAGAGAGATTATTGGTTGATTTCCAAAACTTCCCGAAGTCATTCGAAGATCTTTGCCTCGCAATTATGTCCATTTTAATTTGAGTTTCGTTATTTTGACACCATTTTATTTTATTTTTAAATATTTTTCTTGTTATACACATGTTGTCATAGACTGGGCCTTGTCTCGGTTTTCCGTGTAATAACCATAACTGAAATGCTTCCCGCGCATTTCTATGAACATCTTTGACATGCAAATTCCAGCCAACTATTTGTTTACGGTTGTTTTTCCTATTTACGGAGGAATTTATCGCGGCCCGTTTCATACAATCAACGATAGCTAAATAGTACTTATTTATAAAAATAGTATGTTCTTCATTATTACACGAGCAACCGAGACAGTCCAGTTGTCCTATGTCTAATTCATACAAGTACTCATCACACAATTTTCCATATAATGAAGATTGAGCAGGGTTACGATTTCCCCATATCACTTTATTTGTAATCGGTGTTTGAATATATATTTTTGGACGAATTAAACTTAAGTCACAGTCAATAATAAGCGGGTAATGATCGGACCAGCTGACGTCATTCACCACCTGCACATTTTTAATCATAGTCCAGGCAGACGGTGTAACTACACAATGGTCCAGCCAACTTGTGGTACCATGAACGTCACTTAGGTAAGTAAAAGAGTTCGAGGACTTACCCAGCATACGTATGTCCGCACATATCCAGTTTTGGTCACCACAGAATTTTTCCAGATCATTGCCAAACATACTACCTATATCCGCGTTATAATCACCGATAGCCACAGCACACTCATCACCACTGTCTTCTATAATAGAACTTATTACACTAAGACACTCTGTGAATAGCGGTAGGTTGTCGGGGCACTCCGTCGGTAGGTACACGGACATGAGTACCATACAGCGGTCGGCCAGCTGGAAGCGCACGGCGGCGACGCGCGGCGACGACGCGCGGCGACTCGCACGCGATGGGCGTCACGTTGCCGAAGAGACTCTTCCTCCACATCACAGCCACTCCTCCGTATGGTCTTCCCTTCAATGTCCCCAAGGTTGTATCTACTGCTGACTTGGCGTAGAATTCAAAACCCGTGTCAATTTTACTTAAGAAATTTATATCATCGGGCAGCAACCATAACTCTTGCAGTGCTATAATATCACAGGTTTTGCAAAGTTCTCTCACATGCATGTAGGATCTTTTTACCGACTTACAATTAAGACTAGCGATTTTTATTTTATTCATATCCATAGTTTAAGTATAAGTACCTATGTACTTATAGAATATGATATTTGTATATGTATGTGTTAACTGGTTTGTGAGTTGTTTTTGTTATTAGCTGTCCGGTTTCTGTACGTTCTAAACACTATGTTTTCGGGCCAGTAGTCTTCAGACAGAATTTTTTCCAGGTCCTTTTTTTCTACCTTGACCATGAAGGACTTAAAATTTACCAGTTTCCATTGCTTCAACGTTTCTATTCCGTGGACGGTATGACCATTATCCGAAAAATGTTTTTTAATATCATCTTCAGTGCACGTGATTTCAAATCTAGATATGTAAATAGGCACTATTTGGTCGGCGGCCTTTAGCATTGACGTTTGGTTTGTGCCTCGCCTATTCGGAAATGTACGTTTCTTCTGCGTCGGCTCCCTTCTTTCCTCATCTTCTACGTAGTTAGCAATGCGCCTACGTTTTTTCGTGTTAGAGATAGTAATAAATCCTTCTTCATCTACTCCTTTTCTTTTGTTACTAAAGCTCAGGTTGTTCATAACGGCCTGCTTATAGCTGGGTACAGTGTACTGGCTGACGGTTGGTGGAAGTGGGTCCCCCCCGTCCACTGGTTGGGGGGTACGGGCTGCGGGACGTGATGCACTGCTTCTTTCGTGTGGTGTAGTAACATTCATTTGGTGCCATGGCGTAGAAACTAAATTACTTCTGTGTGTTGGTCTCGCCGACTTCTCCGTTTTCAAACTTGCTATTTCTTCATTTAATCGCTTGATTTCAGTTTCTGTTGTAAGACGAACTGTCATTATCTCGTTTTTTATAGTTGCTAGATTTTTCAGTAGACTTGTGACATCCAAATGATCAAAAGTCACTGGGGGTAGTCTGTTCAGGTCTCTCGCAACAAAGAACGGCAAGTTGTCTGGGTCTGTCTCTTTAATAATTTTAATAATGTCCGTTATATTGGTAGCATTCTTCTTTTCTCCCTTCCTTACTGTCTTCCGTGTTCCTACGGTGTCACATAATAGGGTTTTGGCACTTTCTATCTCCTCGTCGGTATACCACGCACTGCATATTTGAATTAAACTGATTTCGTCCATTACATCACATTTGTTTTGAATAAATGCAAGTAGCTCGTTAACGGTTAACTTGCATTCGCACGGCATTTTAGCTACAATTAGTGGCCCTGTAACCGATCACTACCTGACAGGCATTTTGTTGTATAGTTAATTGGATATGCAGGAAGGGAAAGGGAAAGAAAGGGGAAAGGGCCTTCCCCTTTCCCTGAGGATAGGCAGGTTTGAAGGAGAGAAAGTGGATGGGAGATGGGAGGAGAAAGGGGTGGGTGTTTACAACGTAGTGGAAAAGATTGTGGTATGGGATTGGGAAACTGTAGGGTAATGGGAAGAAGGAAGGGAGGGGGAGAAGGGAAGGGGAGATTAAAGGATAGATTTGTTTTTTGTTTTTAATGTTAAGTAAATATGTGTGTTGTTTTAATATGTGAAAACCAGTTAATGGCTAATAGCTTTATATATTTGTAATATTACCTTTTTACTATAGCTGTAAGTTTTGCGAATAAAAAAAAATAAAAAAATTTCGCAATTTCCACATTCTTTTCCAAACTTGCAATTTAGTGTCTGAAGTCTAATTACTAATATAGCAAACAGTGGTTTCTTTACGAAAAGACAACCTTATTTTGTTTAGAGACTCTCTTCTCTGTCGTTCCCTCACTGCTGAGGATCGCGACCGCTTAAAATGCGCCTCCACGCATAATTTAGAGACTAGATGATACCAATAACCTAAGTCAACGATTTCGATGTGATATGCGTCAAGTTCCACTAAGACTACGGAAAATGTTTATAACACAACTGCGTTGTTGATATTACCGCACGGACGAAGTCGCAGGCAACAGCTAGTACTTAATAAACAACTAAACACAATGCAGCCAATATATTTAATTGTCTATGCATTTTTTTTAGACCAGTGCATTATGCCTCCTTTAAAAGTAAACTAAACGAGCACTATCTGTCTCACTCAGTATAATATGGTATGTATGTATTTATGTATGTTTATTATATTTATTATTATTTATTATAAGTTTCAGTATTTAGTTATTATGTAGTATATTATGCACTTTTTGCCCCCTCGCTCTTAGTGCCTTGTCTCACACCCTGTAAGGTTGGCTGGAAGAGATCTCTTTTAGAGATAAGCTCGTCTTTGTATACAAAATTTGTAACTGTATTTACTTTTAAAATGTGTGCAATAAAGGATATATAATTATTTGCTAATGTTTGCTGGCCATAAGTTGCTGACCAACTAGCCATTTATCCTGACCGAATAAATTTTTCTGCTCATTAAAATACGAATTTATTTCTAACCATTTAAATGATACGCTTATTGTGTGTACTCCCACAGCTGTATCCAGAACATGCTTCGCGAGCTGCATGAAGAAGGCCTCCACACGTCGGAGGAGTGCCGCGCGTACCTTGGCCGCATGTTCCGGCCCAAGCTGTTCGAGTTGCCCCCCGGGGCCAGCGACGCGGACGCCACGCACTTCCTGCTCAACCGCTGCGTCATGATCCACCTCAAGGACTACAAGGACAAGTTCCATGCTCTGGTCTTTATGGCGCAGAAGCTGTACGATGTTGTGCAGAATAAATGCAAGGTTATTATAATTATTGTTGCCCGCGACTTCTGATAACTTAACATCACAAATTATTATGTATTTCCTACTTACTTGATATTTTGGACAATTCACACAATATCTTTATAAATTGAAGCCTATGTGTTATTCTGATGTATAAGCTATATTATTGTAAAGTTTCATTAAAATCCATTCAGTAGATTTTACGTGAAAGAGTAACAAACATCCATCCATACTTACAAACTTTCGCGTTTATAATATTAGTAGGAAGTAGGATTACCCGTAGAAATGAGTTGTTTTTTCGGGATAAAAATTGTCCTATGTCCTATCCCAGGACCTAACGCATATGTGTGCCAAGTTTCATCCCGATCCCTGCAGTGGTTGAAGCGTGATTGAGTAACAAACATCCAAACTTTCGTATTTATAATATTAGTGGGATGAGCCGTGGTAGCCTAGTTGGTTGTGCACTCGCCTCGCGTCCATTAGGTCGTGGGTTGAAACCCCGCCCGTACCAATGAGTTTTTCGAAACCTTAGTACGGTATACCACAGGATTTTCGGTGAAGGAAAACATCGTAATGAAACCTGCATATGCCAAATAAGAAATTTTAAGGCGTATGTGAAGTCACCATATTGGCTTGGGGCACCGTTGGTGGTCATGGGTTTGGTACAAAAGATCCAGAAGAGTCTAAGTGTCGACAGGCATTCCTGGCTCCCTAAGAAGATAAGATATTATATTTATCACCATATCAACCTTTTGACGTTTATTGCCTTACTTCACAACAGCCTCCGCCCTAAGTATCCTACCACTTTCGGCCACCTTCAGGTTCGGTAAGGGAGCCTTATGCGGCGTCTACAGGTCCATAACAGTTCAGTAACCGGCTTCCCACTGAGGTCACCAGTTCTCCGAGCCTACCTAGTTTCAAAAAGAGGCTGTGCAGGCTAGCTTGTCAAGCATACATTTTATAGTTATGGAGAGTTTTTCAGAACTCATTGACATAATTAGATACCAAATATGCATTGTATGTGACATTTTAATTTTTAATTTGTTTTGTTTTTAATTTGATTATCTGACCTGTGACAAAAGTTATCGATAAAAAAGATGTTTGTTTATGAGGAGGACAAAATAAAGCAGCAAACACATAATCGGACGCGTCCATCAGCCGCGGCTTGCGGATGCGTCCGAGTAGTGTGCACGGTTGTTCGGTATCCGGTCGGCCAGGCTTCACTCGGACGTCCGAGCGCTCAAGGTCGCTTTGTTTACGTCCGACATTGTACACAGTGTAGTGTATAATGTACTATCCACATACATTTAAGCCGCGTCCGTCAGTCGCATTTGCAGCTTAAATATCCAAAGGGGGGGGGGAGTGTGGAGAGTGAAGGAATCATCATCATCAGGTTATTTTTTGTCTCCACTGCAGGAGCACAACCCTCTCTCATATACCGGAGACAGACGGAGGATTTGGCCTCCACTCCCCGCGCTGGCCAGACGGGTTGGGGAGGTCTGATTGATATTTTATAATGTATTCCCTTAGTCTCCTTGTACGACACCCACAGGAAGAGTTGGAGTGGTCCTATTCTACTCTACCGGAAACCACACGGCACGGTACGGTACGGCAAGATGGTTTATGAATGCCCCATATCTGACTCCAGGTGGAAGGCGCGGACGCGGTTATGGTACAGGAACTGCAACTGGGCGGACACCTGTATCTGCAGGTATTGAAGGAGAGACTGCAGATGCTGCTGTACGTTATCAAGGCGAATGTAATGAAGAAAGCGAAGGCGAGCAAGAAGATCTCCATTAGCCCGGTAAAAGAACGTCAAGATATTATTTTATTGTTGTTTTAACTTTGTTTGTTTTTTGTATTCCTGATGGGTTTAACCTTGACCTTTGAATTTCACCTGATGGTAAATGACGATGAGGCCTAAGGTTAAGCGTGCTTACCTAGAAGATGCCTATTCACTTTTTCTTCAAAAATAACCAAATTGTACTTGTCCGGAAATATCGAAGCTGGCAGTTCCATTCCTTAGCAGTTCGCATTATGAAAGCGGAAGCAAAACGCTTCATGCGAGAGCGTGGTATGTCTACTAGTCTACTACGTAAGGATTAAGTCCCTCACCTCGCCGGTGATGGAAGGGGGATGAGGGAATGTCTCTACACTCATCTTATATGTCATTTCTCAGTCTAGTTTTCAGGATCGTTTCCAAGTGTTAAATTTTAATGCGTGTAACAGAAAGAGCTGCAACAAATAATGCGCATGGCGGGAAACCTGGAGACCAAGATGGAGTCGTTCCTGGCGACCGGCAACGCGCCCTCCAACAACGTCAACCTGGCGCAGTACAAGGGGCTCACCATCGTCGCGGAGAACATCAACCGCATGCGCTACATGTCGCACTTCAAGTGAGTGAAACTGAATGAATGAACGAATATACTTTTCACCTCTCCAGCCTCGCATCTCTAGCGTTTTTGGTGCGTAAAAACTCGCAGCAAAATCTCTTTTTGCTGCGAGCCGTGCGAGCGTGAGTAAAAGTGATTCGAATTTCGAACACCACCTTTTGGCGATATACTGGGCGATGGTTCGTTCAAAAACTCATTTTGGCCTAGCGATTTAACACATAGGCTAAAATGTTGTATGTTTTTTATTGAAATTTAAGTTTATAAATAGTACTTTTTTAATAGCCTTTTTAAAGATATTTATATGTTATCTAGTATTTACTAGTAAATATTAATATCTCTTACTTTAAAATATCATGTTTACTTGGTTTTATAAAAATTTCAAGCAGTGCAGTTTCAGAATGCGACATTTAAATAAAAAATAAACTTTTTATTTTCTCGCTGGTAAAGGTAAAAAGTTGTAGGAATATGATTCATACGAGAGCAAGTTCGCTACGCTCGTGATTTAATTCTAGACTACTTCGATAGTTCGTGATTTAAAGACTCTAGTATATATTATCTTTGTTTAAAGTCAGCACTTGCAACAAAAAATAACTTTGCTCGCTTGTTGAATAAATAACTATTGTTGATAAACACAATGGTTGTAACTAAACTAAAAATTAGAGAAATATCTCAAACTTGTAAGTGATTTAGCAATTTCTTCCATGCGTAGGATTCAATTTGTCTTACATTGAATTTTGTACAAGCTTTCTTAAGGTTCATTCGCAGCCGCAGTATCGGTATCGTTCCGTCTCAGTGTTTTTTAGATGTGCCGAAGGAAAATATGAAAAATGAATAAATGCTAATTTAATTCCTGATGCTATGGTTTATGGTATATTTTAAGATGTTCAATATCGCGGAACTGAACTGACACTGCATCTTATGTGTAACTGTGGCAATACCGACGACCTCCGTGGCGGAACGGGCAGCCCTCGGACTGCCACGCCGGAGGGTGCGGGTTCGAATTCCGCTAGGGACAAATGTTCGTATGATGAATATGAATGTTTGTACCCAAGTCTTAGATGTTTATATATTTACTTAAGTATGTCTATCCGTTATCTAGTAACCATAGCACAGGCTCCGCCTAGTTTGGGACTGGAATGAACTGTGAATGTCTGACATACTAGTATTTGTTATTTATTTTTATATATTTATGACGGATCGATAGCCTTTACTGCATTTGAAATATGACACATTATCCCTAAACGTAACTAAAAAAGAACGATTCAGAACTGCGGCGGCACGGATGTGTCCGAATGACACTTCAGGGAGTGCGCCTTCGGTATTTGTACTATCATTTATATGATATAAGTAATAGTGCAAATACCGTCCATGTGGACAACTTATCATCACAAATTATTATGTATTTCCCGGAGGAATGAGATGTTTTTTCGGGATAAAAACCATCCTATGTCCTATAAAAGGACCTAACCCATATGTGTGCCAAGTTTACTCCCGATCCGTCCAGTGGTTGAAGCGTGATTGAGTAACAAACATCCGAATTTGCGCATTTATAATATTATAGTGGGATTATATCTATAAAAATGCGCGTGCGCAGGGCGATTCACCGCGGGTCGTTCTTCATGGAGATGCGCACGACGGAGGCGCGCCAGTTGCTGCCCGACGCGTGGGGCTTCGTGTGCCCCGCGCACACGCCCGACGGCGCGCCCTGCGGCCTGCTCAACCACCTCACCATGTCCGCGCAGGTCTCACACACACACCCCTCACCCCCCCCCCCTCACACACATACACTCACCCCCTCCCCCCAAACACACACTCACACACTCCCCCTATACACTTTTTTGACGCGCGGAAATGCGTCCACCCACTCGCCTCGGGGGGACGAGCGGATTATGTCGGGCTCTATACCGACTAAAACCCCGCGGTGGTAGCACATAAAAAAAACCTGATGCCCAGAGATGTCGTTCCACAGAAATCCTTTCAAGATAGAATGGTGAAGTATATGCATAATATTATTACATACTTAATATATGTCGGCGAAATAATAAAAGAGGAGCTGATTTGGAGGCACAGTGTGTGCTCGGCGCGCCGTTCGGCGAGCGTCGCGAGCACGCGCTGGGCGGGGCGGGCGCGGGGCAGGGCGCGGGGCAGGGCGCGGGCGCGGGGCAGGGCGCGGGCGCGGGGCAGGGCGCGGGCTCGAGGCAGGGCTCGCTCGATACGCGTGCGGAGCGCAGGCACTACACGGACGGATCGTCTGCCTTCTAAAATCGTTACTTGATGATGTAGTGTAATTGAAGCTAGTAAACGTGTTAACTTTGTAACGGCGTTAAACTCAATTTGGGAGCCCACACTTTCGGCGGAACCAGGAGCCTACGACATCAGAAGAGGGATTCGAACCCCACACCCTCAGAAGAGGCACCTACGACATATATAATATTCTTTTTCATCAAATTTGGGCGTTTATTTTGTGGGGATTTATTATGTATGTACCTAACAAAAAAATTACAATAATTGACTTATCAAATTTTACTCAGACACCTCCGAAATAAAGCCCTGTAAATCCCGATTGTCTATTTTGTTATAGGTTACACAATGCCCAGATCCAAAACAAATGGAGTCGCTGCCGTTCGTTCTTGAAAAGTGTGGTGAGTGACGACAGTCTTCATTTACTTTAAAAATAACGGGCAGTGCCTGAGCGCCAGAGGTCGTGGGTTCGATTCTCACAGGCAAATTTTTACAATCTGTGTGGTCCTGGCTTAAACGCTGATCAGAATATGTCACGTGACCGGCTAGAGAGTACAAACTGACTTTGTAGTTCGACGTTCGATATTAGCAGAAATGCTTACGTATTTGGCCTGCAGGTTATGTTTCCTCACTAAAGGGTAAAAACTATATCATATAATTTAAAAAAAAACGTGATTCATTAGGATTTTTTGAAGAAAAAAAAAATATTTTTTTCCAACTCTGTTTCGAACCCTGATCGTAGCGTCTACATAGTAGTCATATCTGTATAGTAAGAAAAAATATTGTATATTTGTCCAGGAATGGAGCCCATCAGCTCGGTATCACACACGCCTCTAGCCCGCGACGTGTACAAGTATCCCGTGTTTGTTGACGGGAGACTGGTGGGCTACCTGGCCGAGGACACGGTGGACCGCTCCGCAGCCTACCTGAGGACCTTGAAGATCAAGGGGGAGGAGGTGCCCATCACCACTGAGATTGTCGTCATACCAAAGAAACAGGTGATAAGCAAGTAACATTAGTACTAGACACCTTTGTCATAATTGATTCTTAAATTAGGGGGCGTCCATTAATTAAATAAAATAAATATAAATATTTCAGACGACATTCACACCAATTATCCAATCCCAAACTAGGCAGAGCCTGTGCTATGGTTACTAGATAACGGATACAAATACTTAAATAAATATATAAACATCCAAGACTTGGGTACAAACATTCATATTCATCATAGGAACATTTGCCCCTAGCGGGATTCGAACCCGCAACCTCTGACGTGGCAGTCCGAGAGCTATCCCGTTCGGCCACGGAGGTCGTCAATTACGTGAGGTGTTTAGGGGGTGGGGTAGGGGGTCGATCAGAATCTCGCTCAATCTCACACTTTCTCGGCAAATAACACGTAGATTTTTTTCCATAACGAACAGTGTAAAATATTGCCAGAAAACTGGGTTAAATTAAGTAACATGTTTCTCCACAAAAATATGGCTACAATAATTTTTATCGCGGTTATGCGAACGCAAGTAACACAGGAACGGCACTCGCAGGGTGGGACGCCTCGCCGCCAGGTGGACCGACGACCTAAAGAAGTTGGCCGGTAGCGGCTGGATGCGGAGGGCGGAGGACCAGGTGAGGTGGCGTTCATTGGGGAAGGCCTATGTCCAGCAGAGGACTTCTAGGGGCTGACATGATGATGAAGTAGCACAGTAGTCACTAAAAATGCGCATTATGAAAAATCTCACGTGAGATGGCCTCGAAAATCGACCTGTACCAAGTAATGTATGCAACTTCCCAAAGAAGTCGTTACCGTTGCTGCAGATCTGTGCGCAGTACGCTGGGGTGTTTCTCTTCACCACGGAGGCGCGCATGATGCGGCCCGTCATCAACCTGTCCACGGGCCAGCTCGAGCTCATCGGCACCATGGAGCAACTGTACTTAGACGTGGCTGTCACGCAGACCGAAATATATAAAGGTATCATCAGCCCAAATAGTCCTTAGGCTTATGTACTGCTGAACATAAGCCTCTATAATAGAATGACACTTATGGTGGGCTGTAAAGCACGCAAAGACGGCACAGATAATGGGTCCCACTGTGTACAACCGGCTTCCAACCATCTTCCAACTGAGATCACCAGCTCTCCTAGTCTGCTAAGTTTTAAAAATAGGCTGTGCGCGTGGTTTGTCAAGAAGTATAGTTGTGAAGAGTTTTTCCTGAACTCAATGACATAATTCATCATCATCATCAGGTTATTTTTGTCTCCACTGCAGGAGCACAACCCTCTCTCACCTGCCGGAGACAGACGGAGGATTTGGCCGACACTCCCCGCGCTGGCCAGACGGGTTGGGGAGGCCTGATTGATGTTTTATAATGTATTCCCTTAGTCGCCTTGTACGACATCCACGGGAAGAGTTGGAGTGCTCCTATTCTACTCTACCGGAAACCACACGGCAAATAAATTGGCAATAAATAAAATGACATAATTAATTAGATTGAAATGTATGAATTATATCTGACATTTTTATTCTTAATTATTTATATATATATATATATATATATATATACATATATCATCATCATCATCATCAGGTTATTTCTGTCTCCACTGCAGGAGCACCACCCTCTCTCATCTGCCGGAGACAGACGGAGGATTTGGCCTACACTCCCCGCGCTGGCCAGACGGGTTGGGGAGGCCTGATTGATGTTTTATAATGTATATATATATATACATATATATATTTAATTATTTATTATATGGTTTTAATTTAATTTGGTTCTTTTTTTTGTAATGTAATTGACCTGTAACAAAAGTTATGAATAAAAATATGTATATGTCTGTCCATTGGGGGATTTCGCATAATCACCACGCGTGGCAGACGGATTGGTGATCACAGTGATGATCTTAATATACACAGGAGCACGCTGCAGCCAATCCCTGATGCAATCCCTTAGTGGCCTTTACGACGCCCACGGGAAGATTGTGGGAGTGTCTGTACGAAATATTTACCCTATTCTAGTAAATATTTCGTACAGACAAATTCGGATCTTGATTTTTCACTAATCTAGATTTTATGATGTTTCGGCGACATAGAAACCATAGAATTTGAATTTCCTATGTTGTACAGTATAAACAATGATAAATGACAGTTTATTCTAATTTTAACTTTATTATAACTGAATAAGATGCTAGGTCTTTTAATTCTAAATTGATCTGTACGTAGGCCTCGGAGTGGGCAGGTCGCAGGTTAATTTTTTTATTTTTTTTAAAGGAAAGACTACACATTTGGAGCTGTCTAAATCAGCGTTTATGAGTAACTTAGCACTACTAGTTCCTATGCCTGACTGTAACCAGTCGCCCCGGTAAGTGAAACACTTTTATCCGAACTAGATTACTCTAATTTCGTTTAATCGCCTCGATGGCTCAGTGGATTGGACTCCAGCGCTATAGGGAATTCGATTACTGATAGAGATTAAAAATGTCAACTATGCTGGGAGCGTATTCAGCAAACAATTCGATTAATATTAGTCTAACTACAAAGCCATTTTATACTTTCTATCGATTCATGTGACGTCGAAGCCAATAAGCGGAACGCTGTATGACGCGTCGAAGCCAATAACTAATTTTTTACGTCGGTGTGGGTACACCGACGTAAAAAATTAGTTATTGCAAATTAGGAATCAGGAAGAATATCTACGTCAAATGGTCCGAGTTCAGGGTTTCTACGGCCTGACAAAGGACCTAGACCAACATAATTTTTTTCGGATTTCTAATTGGCAATAACAAAAAAATTAACGCTGTAACCGTTTCCGCTTTTTTTCGTTGATATTCTGTTTGTCGTCTATCGTAGTTAGAGGCTAAACCCTTATCAGAATATATCACATGGCCCATTAGGGACTACAAAGATCGCTGTCTGAAACATTTCACTAAACTGCCAGCCTCCTCCGTAAGACATATGTTATATCGGTCATAGTCATGTGTCATCCCTCGCATACAATGCAGTAGTTAATACTAGCACTTATTTATTAATTAATATATATATATATATATTATCTAGTAACCATACCACAGGATCTGCCTAGTTTGGAACTGGATAATTGGTGTGAATGTCTGACATATTTATTTATATATATATTATATATAACTATGCAAAAAATTTATAGAGCTCAACAAAGCTAGCATATTGTTATTTCCTTATGTTTAATTTAAACATATAGTAATATAATTTACTTTAAAAGTCACCTACCAGCCTGTTCCTGAAGATTTAAGAGGCGTACTAGCCTGTGAACTGTAATTGAAAACTATGTTATTTACACTTAGGATTAATTTACACTAAGTTGTAATGTTATTTAGTACAAATAAAGATATTTCAAAATAAACAAACAAGTCATGTGTCATGTGAGATCTTGAGATAAGCATTTTTTTCAAATAAATAACATTAATAATTAATTTCGTTTTTCATAACAATTCTTACAACTCATAATACAGTTAGTACATAAAGTATTTCAGAAACTAACACAGATACATCTAGACCTCACACTAGGGTAACCTGTGTTGTGCGGCTACACTGTTTGCATTTGATTTAGCAATGTGTGTGTGTGGATCAATGGGTATGTATGTTTGGTTGTGTGTGGATTTGGGGGGGGGGGGGTGTTTGTGTGTGGCTTTGTGTGTGTGTGTGTGGGGGGGGTGTATTTATATATATATGTAATATTATATAATACAGTATTATGTACTTAAAGATGTAAATAAAGATGACATATATACATATACTTGTCTAATCCCAAACTAGGATTTTCTCCTGTGCTATGAGAATTAGACAAGGATAGAATAATTCACAAATATGACATCCAGACCGGTACCAACTTGTACAAAGTTGCCTGTCTCCAGTGGGAATTTAACCCACGACCTCTGGCGGTCGACTCCAATGATCAATCCACTGTACAACGAAGCTGTCTGGCGTCTTACTGGTCTAATTACCCGTTTTCACCGGATATGTACCCAAAATGCTTACGGGCTAGGTCCCCTGATCTCTTCCCTTGGTTTTACTAACTTTTGAATCTTTTGAATTACTTTTTATATATAATCTTTATGGCACGTAGAAAAACAATTACAATACATTTTTTTCATCTCAACACAAAGATTAAGTACAGTTATAATGTATAAAATTAAAATGAGTACAATTTATCTTTTGTGAGAGACTGGTGCCTAAAATAGGATGAACCTGTGAGATCAGGTCACCAGGCTCCCACCCCATGGAATTTTTGCGCATCACCCTGCCATACCAAGCAATTAGATTAATTATTAATTACCTGATAAAAACAAAGTACTGCACATATTATTAATATAGAACATAATTATTAATATAGATTTAGAATTACACAAAGGCATACATGAAACAATTTTACAAAGGTGGATTTATCTCTGTAAGAGATCTCTTCCAACCAATCTCCACTGTGGGAGATTATAAAGATAGCAGGAGATCAAAAAATGTGCATGGTAATCGTTCCCCACAGCAATATGTACCAGTGTCAGATGGGCAAGCAGACGATGGGCACGCCCATCCACACGTGGCGCACCAACGCGGACACCAAGCTGTACCGCCTGCAGACCCCCGCCGCCCCCCTCTTCCGGCCCGCGCACTACGACAGCATCGGCCTCGACGACTACCCCATGGGCACCAACGCCCTGGTCGCCGTTATATCCTACACGGTATGTTTATACGATAACAATATTATTTTCCCCTCTCCAGCTCCAAAAGGACGCTTTTGGTGCGTAAAAACTACAAGCAATGCAGTTTCAGAACGCAATTTAAATTTAAAAATAACTTTTTTTTCTCGCTGGTAGAGGTGAAAAGTTGTATGTTTCACACGAGAGCAATTTTTTTATGTCTCGTGCATTTACATCACTCCCTGTACCTATCACTCAGTAGTCTATCATTAGAATCACGAGCGTAGCGAGTGATTCAGCTCTAGACTACTGCGCTAGTTCGTGATTTAAAGTCAGCACTCGTAGCAAATAATTACTTAGCTCACTTGTTGAACAAATAACTAATACCAACTGAAAACAATCTTATATCCTATTCCAGGAGCTCACCTATATGTGTGCCAAGTTTTATCCCGATCCGTCCAGTGGTTGAGGCGTTATTGAGTGACAAACATCCCAATATCCAAACTTTCCCATTTATAATACGTATATTAGTGGGATTTAAGCAACTACGACTAACTTTGTTAGGAACACTTAATAAATACTATGTTAGTAAATAATAATATTACATTTTAAATTAATTAATAAAGTTGTATAAATTTTCATTAAGTTAATATTTAATAATTAAATACTTTTATCTTTTAATATGTGAAGATATACAAACGGATAAGCACATACAGACAGGATTCGGACTATTTATATTGTACTCTTTATTAGTGAATGTTTCGACCCGACCGTTGTCACTAATTATGCAATGTATACAGATAGATAGCTAGCTATGTATGACTGTTTTTGTAAGGTCGCAGTGCACAGACAAACGAGGTCTGGTTTTTGTTGCACTGGAAACATGTAAATTCTGTTTTATTCAGGGCTACGACATGGAGGACGCAATGATAATCAACAAGTCTGCGTACGAGAGAGGCTTCGCCGCTGGGACCGTGTACAAGTCGGAGTTCATAGAGCTGAAGCACTCTTCCTCGTACTTCTGCCGAGACAACAGCAAGCCCGAGCTGGCGCAGTTCATAGATGACGACGGGCTGCCGGCCGTCGGGGCCAGGGTTCAGCCGGAGGATCCGTTTTATTGGTATTTCATTCAAATCCCCCCCCCCCCCCACGCCCCCATAATTTTTTATTTAGTAAACCGATTGCGATGAAATAAAGCCTGCATGTTACTCCGAGTTAAGCCCTATTTTTCTGTGAAATGTCCGTCACGATAGTTCAGTAGTTTTTAAGTGATGCGTGGACAAACTAACAGACAAACAGACAAAAATTTCCAGACACGCGATGTTAACGTTTTTATTTTAAATGGAAAGGCAGCTTATAGCTGGTGTTTCCATATCAATGTCGACTTGGTTATTTTCGTTTAAGGAATTGTCTAGTCTGTTCTTAAACATGTTTATTGATGTGGCAGTTACAACAGATTCTGGCAATGAGGAAGATGAGTGGAACTATTTTATGATCTAGAAATATACAACTTAAAATAAGAAAAATGTAGAATCCCCTGGAAGAATGCAGTGATACGTGAGAAGTGTGGTTTAAAAGATGTAGTAACGAAGGTAGAGAAGGGTATGTTGCGTTGGTTTGGCAACATACCCTTACATACATTTGGAGTGTATGAGTGAAAGAAGAGTGACAAAAGAAATTTTCAGTGCGAATGTGGAAGGAACTATAGCTAGAGATCGTCCTAGGAGGACGTTCAAGGATCAAATTAGTAACGTCCTCAAAAAGTCTGGGGTCCGCAGTGAGAAGAATAAAAGGAGGTGCATGAAAAGGTTGATGGATGTGAGTGAGGCTAGTGAGGTGTGTCAGGATCGCGCAAGGTCCATCCATCCATCGTCTCTGCCTACCCCTCTAGGACCAAGTCGTGAGCATTATGTATGTCTGTAATTCCCCTGGTTATTATTTGTAGTTTCTACGACGGTGAGAAGAGTCAGTTCGCGGTTAGCCGGTTCCACGGCAAGGAGGAGATGTTCGTGGACTCGGTGCGGCTGTGCGGAGACTTCAGCTCCAGGGCGCCCAAGAAGGCGTGCGTCGTTATGAGGATACAGGTGATGTTCGGGGAATTGACTTCGATAGACAACAGGAAATGAACTTGTAGCACTCACCAGTGGACGCCGCTGCGACTCCTCGGGGGCCCCCTGTGATGCAGTCCACAGAGCTGGTTCGATGAGGATATACTTCGATTGGCACTTTGGGTTAATGGTTTTATCGTTTTGGTATTTAATATCAGAGGTTGTGGGTCCGATTCCAGCCGGGGTGTGTGTCCCCGGCTGGAATCGGACCTTATACAAGTTGGTCCGCATTTGGATGATATATTTGTGAATTGTCCTTTCCTTAACTTCCATAGTACAAAAGAAAACCCTAGTTTGGAATTAGACAACTGTATGTATATTATGTAATATTTATTATTATTTTATTAATTTTTTGGATGTCTTTAATCTTTATAAGTTATTGTCCACTCCAGCGCAACCCAACCGTGGGCGACAAGTTCGCGTCGCGAGCCGGCCAGAAGGGCATCTGCTCCCAGAAGTGGCCGGCCGAGGACCTGCCCTTCACGGAGTCCGGCCTCATCCCCGACGTGCTGTTCAACCCGCACGGCTTCCCATCGCGCATGACCATCGCCATGATGGTCGAGTGCATGGCCGGCAAGGCGGCCAGCCTGCATGGGCACGTGAGTGTTGCCCCCCGTGGCTTGTACACAGTGTGTGGCCTACAACCGGGGCTATATTAAAAACGGAGCCTCTATAGGTACAAGGCGACTAAGGGAACATTATAAATTATACATTATAAAACATCAAGCAGGCCTCCCCAACCCGTCTGGCCAGCGCGGCGAGTGTAGGCCAAATCCTCCGTCTGTCTCCGGCAGATGAGAGAGGGTTGCACTCCTGCAGTGGAGACAAAAATAACCTGATGATGAATAGGTTACCACTAATTGAATCATTATGTTCCAAACTTACCTTTTCGTTTTTACTAACAAACTTAATCATAAATTCAATGTATGAGTTAATTCTGCGTCGTACTCGAACCTACCACGAGCTTCTCCATACAATATCATATCCAAAAATTCATGTGAATCGAATGGTATAGACATTTTCACATTACGTGTGTAAATAAATCTAATTCAAACATAAAATTAAAGTTAATTTAAATCAAAACCAAATAAATTCCCGTGACAACATTTTGACTTTACTAATAAAAAGTATTCTTTTAAAACTAAAGTTTTTAGAAATGAGACATAATGTATAAAGAGTAGCAGTTCCAGTTGCAGTTTTTTATTATGTCCTGTACCACGACATTGACAATTGTAAGCGATGTGCTGGTTGGCGTGAAAGTAAAACAAGAACTCCAAATGCGAACGAAAAATAGCGAGGGCGTATGGCAGTAAAAAGTGTCGTGCGGATCGCGGAGGTACCTAGCGGCAGACTGGCGATGCCGGCCCTGCGCTTGGTGTTGTGCGCCCCGTGGCCGCGGGGGGGGGGGGGGGGGGGCGGCAGCGGCGCGCGCGCATAATGCATGGGTTCTGGGTAAAGAAAAAGCACTAATACTGTAGAGAGTCTCTATTTTCAATATTAGCCCCGGTTCTAGTTTACATACTGTATAGGGACGATCATCTAGTAGAACCAGAGCTCACTGCGCACTTTAGGTATAATAAAAATATACCAATGCAACGCTCGGCCCCGTATGCCGCGCCCAATCGGTCACGTGTCACGAGAGCGATGTGACGTATTTGAGTAAGCGGCAGCGGAGGCGTAGGCAACGCGAGCGGAGCCGCGGGCACAGCTAGTTGATAATAAAAACAGTTCTCGCACTCGAACTGATCGGACAGTAAATACTTTTTCATACACTATGCTTGGAAAAAATGTATTTCCCGAGATAATGTATTAAGCGAGTACCTTTTATGGGTTTTTAGGTCCACGACGCGACGCCGTTCCGTTTCAACGAGAAGGACACCGCCATTAACTACTTCGGGCGGCTGCTGGAGGCGGGGGGGTACAACTACTACGGCACGGAGCGGATGTACAGCGGCGTGGACGGGCGCGAGATGACGGCGGACATCTTCTACGGCGTCATACACTACCAGCGGCTCCGGCACATGGTGTCCGACAAGTGGCAGGTGGGTGGTAGGTGGTAGGTGGTGACTTCTGTGCCATCACACGCAAGAGTTATGCAGTTACTACTGAGAACATTTAATTATTTACTAAATATTGACATTATTTAACCGTAGCGTCAATATTTAGTAATAATTAAATGTTCTGCGTAGTAACTGCACAAGTGTCATTGTGAATGTGAAAGAGTTGTAGCGAAGCGCTACTAAACTTGATAAATAAAACATAATATCATCAAAACACTATTTAATTAACAAATAAGTTCAGTAAATTAAAATATAAATTGAAGGTATGTGAATAAATAAATCACATACAAAAAACTACAAGATCGTAATTTGTGGCATTTCAGTTCAACAACTCATGATATTACCATCCAACATTGTCGGTAATGCTTACCTACAGCTTACCTCGCATTATTAGATTTCAATGAAATCATTTAATAGTAGAATTGAGCAAATTATAGCATTAAACTATTCTCGCTCGTATCTCCTAAACTACCGTTCCGTTTGGAACGAAATTTGGTAGGCATGCTTTTCATATAGCTACCTTTCACCTGATAAACATATATTTTGATTTTGGAAACATTTTGTAGTTTCATTATTTTCAATTATAAAAGCGAGTAAATTCCTATTTTCATATGACAGCTGAGAGACGTCACGAAGCCAATCGATAAAGATCGGCATTCGCTGTCTCTGTCTTTTACTCCCATCAGACAAGGAGGTCGGCAGTCGACATCGACCTAGGGAATAAATCTTTTTACGATGAAAACGACAGCGCGACAGTCTGGATTGGAGTTTCGCGCGATACGCCCGTATCATTTTAGTTCCCGGTTTACTTTCGGGACATGGCTTGAGTATTTCGGCTAGCAAACTCCACCGACTCATTCCGTCAGAACGATGCCCTTCAGGCGTCTGACGATCTATACATTTGCCATGTAATTTCATAACTTAAAGTAAAAGAAGCTTATTTTTAATGGAGCGTCCATCTTGAATCGCAACCACGTGAAGGAAGAAGATGTCCGACCACATGTTCCCGATGAGAGACGTTTGAAGACCCGCGAGGGAGGTCTGCCATCAACAGCGCGTTCGAACAGCAGACGAAAGGTTCCCGGCGCAGATGGTGTACCCGATCGCCATGCGGTGATCTCCGTCACGTTTTCTTTTGTCCCCACGAGATGCTGAGGACGTCCATCATTCTGCGGTTGTGAACCAACAGATTCCATAGCGGAATCGTATCATCGAGCGTGTGATAAAAATCAACGAATATCAAAACAACGAACTTTATTGTGTGACTAATAACTACCCCCGCGCTAAATTTAATCACGGTATTTGTGTATGGACGATGTTAATTTTACGTTAGGTAGAATCATCATGAAATCCGGTACCGGTGAGTTTTCTTATTTATAATTAACTTATTCTCTGGCCATAATCATAAAGTGCACTCTTCATTGTAAAATTAGATTTACAGATGTTTTATATTATTTTTTAATTATAGCCTCTCGAGGCAGTTAAAACCCCACAACAATATTTGTTTCATTCATCCCTTCATAGGATCCGACTGGACACCACGTGTTATGTTAACGAACGGTCCTTGAACCAGAAGCCTGATGCTGGACCGGCTGATAACTATCCAATATAATTATTACATTACTTTTCATCATATTCCCTTCGAATTAACTTAAAATCACAAATCTATCACAACAGAGTTGTGGCTACTTGCGTGGAACAGAGCGATCGTTTGGAACGCTCCATCTAGTAGTACATAGAGATCGTTGTTTCTCGTAGTAATTTTCGTAGTTGTAAACAGAAGTAAAAGATTTACCTTGGAGACTTTGCAAGTCATCATAATCAGCCGAAATACGTCATTATTTAACCGTTTCGTCAATATAGAGATCGTTGTATGTACATGATATTTTTTTCTTACTTTTATTTATTTTGTATGATTTTTTTTTCTTTTGTGTGTGCAATAAATGGTTAAATAAATAAATAAAAACCGTCGTCGTGTGTGTGTATGTGCTTAGGTGCGAACGACCGGCGCGGTGGACGCGCTCACGCGGCAGCCGGTGAAGGGGCGGCGGCGCGGGGGGGGCGTGCGGCTGGGAGAGATGGAGCGCGACGCGCTCATCTCGCACGGGGCCGCCTTCCTGCTGCAGGACAGGCTGTTCCACTGCTCCGACAAGAGCGAGGTAAGCTTATCCGTCGATTTGACGGTCGGTCACCACGGCTGGATTTGACCACGACTGGATTTGACCACATCTGGATTTGACCATATTTGGTTTTGACCACGTCTGGATTTGATCACGTCTGGATTTGATCACGACTGGATTTGACACGGCTGGATTTGACCACATCTGGATTTGACCACGTCTGGATTTGATCACGACTGGATTTGACCACGTCTGGATTTGACCACGTCTGGATTTTACCACGACTGGATTTGACCACATCTGGATTTGACCACGACTGGATTTGACCACGTCTGGATTTGACCACGTCTGGATTTGACCACGTCTGGATTAGAACAACCCTGCGAGCCTATCGATTATGGAATTGGATATCACAATGGGGGATAAAATTATAAGCTCACATCAGATGGCGCCACTAGTGTATGTATTTTTAATTAATTTGTATGCAAAACATATCAAATTGACAGGTAAACTACAGAATTGCATGATATTTATAATTCGTAGGCAACACGCCGATTATTATTTAGATGCTTACTTATTTTGACAAATTAGAATTCAATTTAATGTATAGAAGTATTATTGTAACTGTTGTAAAATCCATCAATTAATTGCACACCTAGGAGTCAGCGCAGACCTAGCGGAGAGCCCGGGCGGCAGATTTTCGACAAAATCGTCTTGAAATAGGTTCAATTAAAGTTCAACATTGCATGTAGTAGAAAAATTTTTCCACCGCAGAAAAATGTGTATGTTTACTTTATATACTGTGAGCATTCTTCTACTGCTACACAGTTTTCCTTATCATTATGGTTACATTCCAGGCGATCCTGTGCACCAGATGTGTTTCCTTATCATTAACCGCTGTATTCCAGGCGATCCTGTGCACCAGATGTGTTCCTTATCATTAACCGCTGTATTCCAGGCGATCCTGTGCACCCGATGCGGCACCCTGCTGGGCCCCGTGGCCGGCCGGGCCGAGGGCGCGGCCGACTCGTGCCGGCTGTGCGGCGCGGGGGACGGGGGCGGGGGCGGGGGCGGGGGGCGCGGGCGGCTGGTGGCGCTGGCCGTGCCGCATATCTTCAAGTACTTCGTGACGCAGCTGGCCGCAGTCAACATTAACGTCAAGATCAACGCGAACGCGCTCGCCTGCATAGAGAGCGGCTGACCGCGGAACGATAGCTGTTAATAATTTAATAAACGTATTTAATTGTTTCTTTTTAGAAGCTTTTATTTTAGTTCACCTGTTATTTAGTATATTTGGGTTAAATCTTGCAAGTGAATTTTAAACCAGTTCGCTCGAACCGATTGAGCTGAAATTTTGCACAAACGTTTGGTTCTATAATACAATGTAATATACTCAGTATTGTATTACTACTAAGTAATAACTAAAATACACAAAATAAAATCTAATAAATAAAATCGTAAACATCGCGTGTCTGTACATTGAAGATACATATTTGCAAAAAAAAATTAGGGGGTCTAAGGATATGTAATAGAACATTTCGATCATTTTTGTCTGTTTGTCTGCGAGTTTGTGCACGCATCACTTAAAAACTACTGAACGGATTTTGATGGACTTTTCACAGAAACATGGGGCTGAAGCTAACTTAAAATTTAGTCTTTATTTCATCGCAATCGGTTTACTCAATCAAGTTATGGTAATTTTTAGTTTTCTAATATATTACTTAGTAGGTATACTCGTAGCACATTTCCAGAACAAATTTTCTGCATGGTCAGATTTCAAATCAGAGACTGGCTCTGCCAAAATGACGCAAGCCTACGTACTCGCTCACGATCGACATATTGTATTCCCACAAAGGAGACGGTTTCACTTGGACCAAAGGCGTTATTGTAAATAGAAAGAAAACACGTATTGGGTGACCAATGCATTTATTTAGGTCAATATTTCAAAATATAACAGAATACTCTGTGATATCATACGTCTAACTTATATAATAATCATAATAGAAAAACCACAGTTTAGCAAATTACCAGAGAATGTTAATTATTCTCTATTTATATCGAAATTTCGTCTGATTTGGAAAGTCACCAGCTGTGGGTTCAACTTGGACAAAAACTTTGTACTATTTGTACAAAGTGGTACTTATATAGGCCGGCTGATATATTTTGATATTGTAACGTAATGCCCTCGTCTAATTCTTTTCTTGAGATATAAACAAAATCTGTCTTAATGACATAAAGTTTCTAGAAATCTAAGAAAATCACTAACATTTATTCACCACTGAAAGAATTCGTCATCATCATATCAGCGTTTTGACGTCCACTGCTGGACCTAGGCCTCACCCAATTACCGCCACCATTGAAGAATAGAATTCATTAATCATATTAATTCCAGAAGACTAGTTATGATTTTATGACTGTATTTCCGCTCTTGTTTTTCTTTATCTGTAACCTTTGTGTAGAGAAAATAAAGATATATTTTATTTGTTATTATTTTAATACTATACCATGAAGCAAAATAATTATTCGTAGCTCATAGTTTCACCTAAAAGTGTTTGCCTTCTTGATAGATACTAATTGGTTATTAAATTAGATGACAGATGATTTTAAAATGTGCATCTGTTATCTAATTTAATAACCAATTAGTGTCAATCATGAAGGAAAACACTTTGAGGTGAAACTACGAGCTACGAAAAATTATTTTGCTTCATGGTATGAGGTGTATATTTCATTCCAGATTAATAGTCCTATGAAAACCAACGCTATTTACGTCTCAGTAACATATCATGAAAGGGTCACCAGCAGCAAAAACAGGTTTGTATTACCATGTAAACTTTGCAGTCCACTTAGGAACACCATCTATTGTGTATTTTGTTTTCGAGACGCAAATGCGTTTGTTTTCATAGGACTATTAATCTGGAATGAAATATAGTTTGCCCCCCTTTTTGCTATTTTCTCTAGGGCGTCAGGGATTAAAAAAGTAATGTATCTATCAATTTAAATTATAGTTATGTGTATGTTTTAAAACTTAGCGGTCTTCTCTCGTATCAGGACATAGGTGTACGTGTATAGTGGCGTTAATAAACGTAACATTCTCTGTTATCTTGTCAAACTATATATAACACTTTAATCCTCATCCATGGCTATGGCTTCCGCTTCCTTCTTCTTCTTCTTCTTTTTCTTCTTCTTGGCGCTGGCCTCGGCTTCCACATTCTGCAGCGCCTCCTCCATAGCTTCCTTCATTACTTCAATATTCTTCTTGGGTATGTCTCCCGTCTCGTAAAACTTGAGTCGGTCTTCGACTTGTTGCCGAAGTTTTTCCCCAAAGACCGTAGTCTGGTTTTCTGTGGAAGGGACGATTAAGTATTAAAAAAAAATGCTTTCTGAGGTTCAATGAAAAATGCCCTACGGGTTTGGACCCCTACGAAATGTATCGAGGTGTGCGGCAGGTAAATGTCGCTTCTTAACGTTGTAATATTTCGTACTCTGTAAGGCTTCTCTTGCTATTTTTATCCTCTACCCAAAGGTTGAAGCGATAAGACCGCCTAGATGTATATGTGTAAGCTACTTTATTATTGTATCTTTGCTTAGTAATTGAATTGAATTGCTTCTCAAAGGTTTTAAGGGTTCCGTATTTTTAAATGTAGCAATGTCTAGACATGTAGGCAGTAAGGTGGTACTGCGCACGAGTCGCATCGCGTCACTGTCGCACCACTGTTATTACCGGAAGCAGATAGACAACGCTTGCGATAGATCAATGGGTGCTGAATTTACAATACAATTAATCTATACTAATATCATAAAGAGGTAAAGTTTGTGAGGTTGTAGCGGGTAATCTCTGGATCTGAACCGATTTTGAAAATTCTTTTACCAATAGAAAGCCACGTTATTTGATGATTTTTTCATTTCACAACTTAATCGGTCCAGTAGTTTTTGAGTTGTCCAGTGGACTGAGCGACGAACAAAAAAGATCCGCCATAATGGTGTCTTTGACGAAACCATAAAATGTAAGTATGTATGTATGTAAACGCTTTACTGTACCAAAATTAACACCAACAAAAGTAAATAAAAGAATAAAGTTGTGTACAAAGGCGGACTTATCCCACTTAGAGATCTCTTCCAGTCAACCTTCGAGTAACTGAATGTACTAGTATAATGCTATATCTGACCCGAGAAGCAGTCGATCCTGGAGGCGATGGAGCACTTGTTGGCTAGGTAGCGGCTGATGCGGCCCTTGTTCTTGAGCCCCGCGCGCCCGATGAACGTGGAGTGGTACAGCAAGCCGTACTTGGGCGTGTTGGACTTCGTCTTCAGCGCGCGGAACAACGCTTTCTCTGCGCCTGCAATCATATACATGCTATACTACTAATATTTATATTATTATATTAATAATTGTGCTCACTTTCATCTACTACCGCTGTACATGCGTAGAAAGATTGCTGCCATATGCTTCCTCATAAACATTGCTCAGAGCAAAATAGATTGTCCTGAGCTCCTGGCCAAGGTGAGGTTAGGTTCGTTTTCTAAAAACTAAGTGCGAAGAATAATGCGAAACCATTACGACTTTATAATTGCACTATTTCGATAATTACTGATATTTCGACATTGAAGTTCATCAACTTTTGTTGATGATAAATACGAGTTTTGATAGGAGCAAAAAAAATTACCCCTTGGGAAAAATATCACTTATGTGTTCTGTAAATTTCTGATTTATGTTATATTTTTAGTTACATGCTGTGTAACAAGTGCATAATACACTAAATAATAACTAATTACCTAAACCTAGTATATATTATCTTTGCCTAAACTACTTTACATATACATATATAAAGTACATACATACATATCATATTATACTGAGTGAGATGTATAGTGCTTTTTTAGTTAATGTAGAGAAATATGTGGAATGAAGTTATGTGTCAGAGTGAGGAATGCAGTGATACGTGAGAAGTGTGGTTTAAAAGATGTAGTAACGAAGGTAGAGAAGGGTATGTTGCGTTGGTTTGGACATTTAGACCGTATGAGTGAAAGAAGAGTGACAAAAGAAATATACAGCTCGAATGTGGAAGGAACTACAGCTAGAGGTCGTCCTAAGAGGACGTTCAAGGATCAAATTAGTAACGTCCTCAAAAAGGCTGGGGTCTGCAGTGAGAAGAATAAAAGGAGCTGCATGAAAAGATTGATGAATGTGAGTGATGTGTGTCAGGATCGCGCAAAGTGGCGATTGAATTGAATTGATTCTCAAAGGTTTTTTTTAAATGTAGCAATGTCTAGACATGTAGGCAGTAAGGTGGTACAGCGCACGAGTCGCATCGCGTCACTGTAGCACCGCTGTTATTACCGCAAGCAGATACACAACGCTTGCGATAGATCAATGGGTGCTGAATTTACAATACAATTAATCCATACTAATATTATAAATATTAGTATGGATTAATTGGATGGGACTTCAGACCACCACCCTCCAGATTTATTACAACTACAACACCAATCCTTACTACAAACGAAACAAATACCAAGAAGAGAAAGAAACAAAATATTCATAGCTACTTTAAACACAAGAACCCTCAGAACAGATGAGAAACTAACAGAACTAGAAGAAGCCCTAGAAACAATAAAATGGGACATCCTTGGACTTAGTGAAACCAGAAGAATGGGGGAAGAAATCAGGGAACACCAGAACTATATTCTTTACTACAAAGGCGAAAAACAGGGAATGTACGGAGTAGGATTCATACTAAAACGACACCTCAAAAATTGTATTACCCAATTTACAGGCATATCTGACAGGATTGCTGTATTAAATTTAATATTACCAGGACAAAAAGACCCTTTGTCAATAATCCAAGTGTATGCGCCTACCGAACAAGCTAGTGACGAGGAGAAGAACTGATTCTATTCGTCACTACGTGAAACGATCAGAAACACACATAAAAATAAAATTATAATGGGCGACTTTAACAGCCAAGTAGGAAACCGGCAAGAGGGTGAAGAAGCTATAATGGGCCCATATACAAAAGGAAAAAGAAACGAAAATGGACAACTGCTTATCAGTTTCTCATTGGAGTATAAATTGAAAATCATGAACAGCTTCTTCAAGAAAAAAGCAAATAAAAAATGGACCTGGATATCACCAGATGGAAAATATAGGAATGAAATAGACTTTATATTAACTAATGTCTCATCTTATTTTTATGATATTAATGTCCTAAATAAATTCAATTTCAACACAAACCACAGAATGGTGAGAGCAACATTGAACATGGAAAACTACAAGAAATCTAGGAAACACATACGAAAATCCTCTCAAGCAGCCCAACTCACCTTTCCAGAAAATGGGAAGAGCATTATGGATCAAAAGAAGCCTAATATAGACAGCAACGCAACAGTACAAGAAAAATATAATGCTCTTGAAAAATTCTTAACAAATATAGCAAAAGAACAAACAACAACAAAAAACAAAAAAGATAAAATAGGTCAAGAAGCAAGGAAACTAATCGAAGAGAGAAAGAACATGTTCAAGAATAGAAAGAGCAACATTAAAGAAATTGAAAGAATTAGCAAAGAAATCTCTAATAGCATAAGAAAACACAAAAAAGAAACCAGACAAAACCTAATCAGATCAGAAATTGAACGAACAGGTGGTGTCAAGCAGGCCCTGAAACAACTTAAAGACCACAAAACCTGGATATCAAACATAAAGGATAAAAATAAAAGAGGAAAGGAATATATCACCACACAAAGACAACTCATAAACAAAGCTGCCACCGACTTCTACCGCAACCTATACAAAGCTGATGAAACAGAGAATTTTGAAGAAAACTACAAAGACATAGCCGAAGAAGAAACCCCATACATCCTAAAGAGTAAAGTAAGGAAAGCAATACAGTCACAAAAGAGTGGTAAAGCTCCCGGAGAAGACAAAATATCGAACGAATTGTTAAAAGGAATATCGGACATTATACTTCAACCAGTGACAGAACTATTCAACGAAATATTAAGGAAAGTAGTAATACCAGAACAATGGACTAGATCTACAATAGTCCTACTACACAAAAAAGGAGATAAAAGCAAAATTGATAACTACAGACCCATAAGCCTAATGTCCAATATCTACAAACTATTCTCAAAGATTTTATTGGGAAGAATGACCAAATGTCTAGACGAACAACAGCCTAGGGAACAAGCTGGATTTCGCAGCGATTTCTCCACAATTGACCACATGCATGCTGTGAAACAGTTACTGGAAAAATATAACGAGTATAACAAACCATATTACATTTCGTTTGTCGACTACACAAAGGCATTCGACTCAATTCGCCACAACTACATCTACAAAGCTCTTTATAACCAAGGAGTGGAAGGAAAATATATTAGAATCATCAAACAAGTATATAATAACAGCACTTCCAAAATTCAGCTAGAAAAAGTAGGGGAAGAGTTCAACATCCAGAAAGGAGTGAGACAGGGAGACCCATTGTCCCCCAAACTTTTTTCAGCTGTGTTAGAAGAAATCTTCAGAAATTTGAACAGTGAACAGTGGGGAGTAAATGTAAATGGAAGTAAATTGTCCCACCTAAGATTTGCTGATGACCTTGTGCTCTTTGCAGAAGATCAAATAACATTACAAGATATGTTACAACAGCTAGCAGAAGAGAGTGGAAAAGCAGGACTCAAAATGAATATATCCAAGACAAAGGCAATGACAAACAAGCAGAAACTAACTGTTAACAACCAAGAAATTGAATATGTTGATGAATATGTTTATCTGGGTCAAATAATTTCACCGGAATTACAAATGTCAAAAGAGATACAAAGACGAATAACAAACAGTTGGTCCCGATACTGGTCACTCAAAGAAATAATGAAGAGCAACTCTATACCAATCTCTCAAAAAACTAAAGTATATAATACTTGTATACTACCTGTACTGACGTATGGCTGCCAGACATGGTCTCTCACCAAAACTCAGGCCCAAAAATTAAAAACATGCCAACATGGGATGGAGAGGAGCATGCTGAGGATCAAATTGAGAGACAAATGGAGGCTTTCCAAGATTAGACAGTTGACCAAAATAACAGACGTGACTAAGAAAATCCGACAGCTCAAGTGGCGCTGGTGTGGTCATATGATGAGGACGACTAAAGATAAATGGACCAAGGACATTACTGAGTGGTACCCCAGAGATGGGAAAAGGCGAAAAGGAAGACCAACAAAAAGATGGGAAGACGACCTGCCTGGTGGATGGCGCAGAGCGTCCAAGCAGCGTTGCCAATGGAGAAATTTGGAGGAGGCCTATGTCCTAGGACAGCCTGACCGTGACCACGAGGTTGTTGATGCTAACAACCAACCGATTTAGCTATAAATCTTAAAATTTACTATGTAAGTCAGTGAATAAAGGCTATTTTTATTTATTTATTTTATTTTTATTAATATTATAAAGAGGTAAAGTTTGTGAGGTTGTAGCGGGTAATCTCTGGATCTACTGAACCGATTTTGAAAATTCTTTTAACAATAGAAAGCCACGATAATTGATAATTTTTTCATTTCACAACTTAATCGGTCCCGTAGTTTTTAAGTTGTCCAGCGGACTGACCGACGAACACAAGCGTCGGTCTGTTCATGTCCACTGTGGACATAGTTTAATCCAACTTCACTTACCAAGGATCTGCAGGGTGGAAGCTGGGTACTTGGCCAGGCTGGTGAGGGATCCCGCCTTGGAGATGAGCCTGGCGCCCACCTGGTCTCCCACCAGGACTGTCAGGTTCGGCGCCACGCTGTTCATCTTCGTGTGAAGGTACTCCGATATTTGCTTCCTGTGTGATAAAGCCAGCAACGTCGTACGTCGTAAATTTTTTTTAAGTTATCCCGATATATTGGTGTGTGGTTCCGCGTGGGCTTAGAATAAAAAATGCTTCCCAGCATTATGCTGAGTCAGCGCCATGTTGATGCTGCGACACATAGGTACCTTGATTATTTTTAAATTGTTATTTATTAATTCTATCTCATGTATGTGTCTGCCGTAGGTATGAATAAATGACCTATTATATTCTACATTATCATCTATGGTGATACTGGTGATCCAAATGACGTAACCACCTGAGCGGTGTTGTTTGCTAACCGACGATATTCAAAATGATATGTTCAAGATTCTGCTTGATCATTCTATTAGTTATCCAGCGACAAGATACAAAATTAGGCTTGCAAAAGCAGCGTGAATTTATACCCAAACAGTATTGCTACCTGGCAAGCTGATACTGGTTTAGAAATCGCATCCATCATCATTATAATCAGCCAGCAAGAATCCACTGCGGGACCCTCCCAAGACGCGCCACTGAACCCGATCCTCGGCTCTTCTCATCCAGTCATTGCCAGCCGCCTTATGCCTCACGTCGGTCCGTTGCAAATCGTAAATCAGTCGTAGAAACCACATTAATTGACGCCATAGCTCAAACGTGACTTGTTCTCTTGACCTATTTTTACCTTTTAATATAACGAATCCCCATGGGAAGTAACCGTGCGCAATGACAGACGACGCGGAGATAAAAATGACGAGGGAAACAAATCATCTTATTAAATACCTGTAATTACTCAGCCCCACAACTCTCCCGGCAAACATCTGTATGTTGATCAGGTCCACCGGAGATATGTCCATCCCCATGGACATTTTAGACGCGTCCACAATCGCCTGCGCCTTCTCCGAGTCGCCCAGGATCTCCGTGAGGGGTTCCACTGATTCCTCCGATAAACTCTTGCGGTCTTTGATGTACTCAGCACATTTGGTGTACAGGTGGTTTTCTGGCACGATGCTGACCAACTCCGGGAAGTGGTAGGAGTACCATTCCCTGGAGAAAAAATAAGCTTATTAAACCCTTCCGGCAACTCAGGGTGATGAGATCAAGAGTTGTAAAGGATTAGACTGATAAGAACCTGGGATTAATAAATCAAGTTCATTTAATATTTTCCATATATGTTCAAAATTTCAGCTATCGGTCCAGAAAATTTTGAGTTATCCATGGGATAAACTGTGTAAACTGCAATTTTACATGTATTTTCCAAGTTTCAACTCAATCTGTACCATAGTTTTCAAGGTATTCAGGGGACAGATGGGATGGACAAAAAAGCCTCTCACCAAAGGTATCTGATTTAACAGAACCCTAATAACAGTATTATACACTTGTGAAGGTATTAAGGTTAAAGTTGCCATACTAACCTGATCCTCATAGAGAATGTATTTACATCCTTATCAAGTTGATCTAACAATGCTATTGACTGTATGATCATATTGTCCACTCGGTGGACATTGAACTTAACCCGGGCCCTCGAGTATGAGTGGCCCAGGCCCAGTTGGGCCACGCTGCATGCCTTCAAGGACAGGCCCTTGATGAGTGCATGGAAGTGGTGGCGGAGACCTGTAGCAGTGAACACAGGAATAGTTATATGATTCGGTAATGTGTTTCAGATGATTATAGCATTATTTTCAATGGAGATGTTTTGTTTTTCTATGGTGTCAGTAGATTGAAGTTGTGTTTATATTATGTTTAATTTTGAAGGCATATTATGAAATTGTGTTTTACCAGGTCTGCTGGTCAGCTTAAAATGGGGTCGTCCACAGGAAAAAGACTAGTTGGATAACATTGCAACCTACAGATTTTGTTGTAGATTGTAAATATCAAAATATTGTAAATCTCTTCCCATTCCCTATTCTTGCCACAAAATGTTTGTCAGTGGATTAATTTTTTATTCCCGAGGGACATTCATATGCCCCAATTTGCAGTAAGTCCAAAAATTAAAAAACAAGAGTATTAATAACTTTAATGTAGTCAAATCCTAAATGTTTACTTCGGAATCAGGCTCGTAAGTTCATGTGTTAATAGGTTCAAATAGATAATTAGTACCGTGAAATATTTCTTTACTTTTACTTACCTCTCACAATCTCAGGCACAGCTCCAGTGTGCGAGCAAGGTATGTCCAGAGCCTCACTGATGGCTGCCCCCAGCTTCGGGTCTAGGACACCTATCATGCATTTGCTACGCTTCTTGCGCTTGGGAAGAGCACCCTCCAGGAAAAGGGTGAGGTCTTCAGGAATAATACCTAGAATTAATAAATTGAAGAAAACAATACTATATGTGGATTCCACAAATTTTTGTTTGGGGGATTGGTAAAAATATTACACTTGGCAGGCGGAGTGGTGATCAGAGTAATGATCTGATCACCACTCAGAGAATGCAATTTTACACAACTGGATCAATTTTAACTAGATCAACTCGATCCAGTTTTTTCAGTTGTCTGGTTGACAGACAAACAGATACAAACTAAAAATATTGGTTATAGGGGTTTCTGGATCATAGTGTACAAAAGGGGCGCTACGGCAAAAAAAACTGGCGAAAAAAAAACCAGGGCGTTAGCATAAAAACCATTTTTGAAACATTTAAACAAAACCTTAGCATACACCGGTTCCCGTTTTGTCGAAACCCTAAAAAACCAACTCACCTTCAGAAACGGCATTGATATTCTCTAAAGCGGAGACGGCCGATTTAAACGGCTGGAAAGCAACTAATGTTACCACGGAATTGAACCGCTGCAAGTCTGTCACAGATTCCTCCACCTGCGGCAGGAACGCCGCTAGCTCCTCGAACTCCGCCACTCGAAAGAGGGCGAAGCCCGCACTATGCTCAAACAACACGTATAACTTGCTCTGAAAAATTAACAGAAAATATTATAAAACATCATGAAAGTAGACCATAAATAAAGAGAAGAGTGTATTACTCACCATTCTGATGGTCTTTTGAACGTATTTATTATCATTATACGAGTTTTCGAGTATGGGAAAACAAATACACGTGTATTTCGCTTCCCCACACCCGCTCCCAAGAATAAAATTTTGAGGTTATTTAGAAATGTTCCGTTCTATGCAATCATCAAACAAAACAAATCTTTGTCTGGCTTTTGAATATAGGTAAATCTTTAGTTTTAACTTTATTTTCATTGTATACTCATGAAATTTATGCAAATTAAAACATAAATTGAAATATAAACTCAATACAAATGAAATAATTACAAAAACTCCAACAAGAATATTGCGTAAAGAGAAGCGACATAGAAATATTTCGTTCATTTGGCGTGTTTATTTTGCACAACTTTATCTGTACTTCATGCGATAGAATGAGATAATGCTATACCAACGAGAATACTTTATTCTCAGTTTTCCTAATAGCTAGTACTAACAAAGTGTTAAATAATCATGCATGTTATCCAGAATTCAAAAATCTGACTGTCAACGGATAATTTCGTTTGTTTGGATTGTTAATCTATACAGTGTGGCAAATGCTTCGGTTTTTAGTAAATTTCGAGGATTTAAATGTTATTTTTAGTTGTTCAGACATAAACCTGACTCCTGTTTTGTGTTATCACTCAAACTAAATACGCTTTTGTGTTGAAGTAGAATGTGAACATGAGCGCGATTGAAATGCAAAGGGATCTAGTGATAACTCTGAAAAAAGAGACGTTTTTTAATGTAGGAATTCTTAGCAAGCTGTATCCGCTATCTGTGGACCTAACGTGTCAGGTATTCAAGGAAAATGCACTGGAAAAATTAACTCAAAATGTGTTTAACCACCTTTCCTATTACTTGGTCTCTATTATCGATCCTCAAGCTTCCGCGACGTTGCCTTGGCCTTTATATGACACTAAGACTGAAAGAGCATACAGAAATCGGGTATCTGCCTTTTTTTCTGACTACAGCAGCAAAGGTTTGCTATCACCCGTCATGTCTTCATATTTAGTGAACCCTGGATGCTACAAAGTTACTGTTCTAATGTTCCAACTCTCACAGTTGGCTGTCCAACGTGCTCTAGTGTTGAAAATGAAAAAGGACCACCAAAAATCCCTTTACAAAGATACGACAGAGAAATATAAGTCTCAAATAGCTGATGGTTTCATTGACCGCATTGAAGCAGAAACTAAAACGATGCTGAGTAAGCTTTCCAACTATCTACGTAAAAGAGAAGCCATTGAGAAAATAGCAGAGATGATCCGAAGAAGAATTACAGAAATGGAAGGGAAATTAATGTCATTGAAGGCCCAAGAATACATTAACAATTTAGTTGATACGTTTGTTAAAGAAAATGAGTTAGATAAGGAAAGTAACTTGATAATATTACAAATCAAAAATGTAAGGGAACATTCTGTGTTCTTTGATTCATGGCTAACTTCAATTGATAAACAGATGGTCGATTTAGAAGCCGAATGGGAGTGCAAAATGTTACCATTTTTTGATAGTTGCAAGCGAGCAGCTGAGAATACTGAAGCTCTGATTGCAAGACAAACTGGGGAAGCAGACAAAAGCTCATTTACAGTTGAATACAATCCTTCGACTGATGAAATTTGTACTAGGGACTTCGAAAATCAAGTCAACAGTCAACAGAAATATATTTTAAAAAATATAACCAATAATGGAAGACTGAATTTCCCAAACTTAATAAGAGGCTTTCTGGTGGCTATAAGTTGTATACTGAAAAATGCAGAGATTGGTGATGAAATTTACACATTCAATGAGTATTTGGATGGTGGACGTAGGAATTACAAAGAAATACTTTCAAGTATGAGTATGTTGCTAGAAAGAGTCAAGATAGCAGAGGGCAGGTTACAGGTAAACAAAAATACTGCTGTAGTTGGCTTAGAACAGGGCCACCCCTGAACATCATCAAGGCGACTGAGGGATTGCACCATGACAGGAGCATTCTCCTGTGTAAATTAAGATTATTACTGTGATCACCAGTCTGCCTGCCAAGAGTGGTGATTATGGCAAATCCCACATTGGACAGCCCAAAGTAGCATTCTATTGGGGAGGCTTATGTTCAGCAGTGGATGTATGTAGACTGATGATGAAATACACAATAATGCCAATACACATCAAAAATAAAGTCATCATCATCATGTCAGCCCCTAGAAGTCCACTGCTGGACATAGGCCTTCCCCAATGAACGCCACCACACCCAGTCCTCTGCCCTCCGCATCCAGCTGCTACCGGCCACCTTCTTCAGGTCGTCGGTCCACGTGGCGGCGGGGTGTCCCACCCTGCGAGTGCCGATCCGCGGTCTCCACTCCAGAACTCGTCTGCCCCAACAGCCGTCGGTTCTGCGGCATATGTGGCCCGCGCACTGCCACTTAAGATTGCTAATCCTTTAAATAAAGTCAATGGCCTATAAGTCATTGTCTGTTCTATAGACATGGCACATACTGTGATAGATCTCACATAAGCCATAGAATTCAATCCTTGGTGTATTCAGCTTTCCTCATGATTTTTTTATTTTACAGTACAGTAGTGGTATGATATGTGTATATTCCATATACACCTCTAATTCCTAAAACCTAAATTAGTACTATTTATATTTCTCTGTGTAGTATATGGAGCAGAATAGTACACCTCTGACCAGTGTTTCATCATCATCATCATCATCAGGTTATTTTTGTCTCCACTGCACAACCCTCTCTCATCTGCTGGAGACAGATGGAGGATTTGGCCTACACTCCCCGCGCTGGCCAGACGGGACCAGTGTTTACATTCCCATTATTTTGGTAGAGTAAGATTTGCAGGCTTAAAAAGAAATCAAGGACAATAAGTGTTTAAAGAATGTAAATGGAATTATGCAGCTTAAAATTTATTTATTTACTTATTTTAAATGGAGAGGCAGCTTGCTGGTGATGATTCCATCTCAGTAGTCAACTTATAAAATTTGTTTTTAAAAATTTATCTAGTCTGTTTTTAAAGAAATATACTTACTTATGTGGAATAATAAGCCTCTGTTATTATTCCACATAAATATGTTTTTTTTAAAACAGACTAGATAAATTTTTAAAAAGAAATTTTATAAGTTGACTGGAACAAACTACTTGAACAAATTATAACAGCTGAAAATGTAAACCAATTTAAAAATAGACTGGATAAATTCATATGTGACAACAAGAAATAGAAATAATGATGAATGAATAATAACTTGATATAAGCAAAATCAGTTGCACAACTGCCTGCTTATGAAGAATAATAATAGCAAGATGCAATTGACTGAATTATTCTATCTGTATAAAACTCTGTTGTTTAAAAAAAACTTTGAGAATGGTATGGATAGAATTGTTGTTTTCTCACATTATGTCCTTAAGTCACAGTTAAATATTTTTAAATTGGTAGCATTGTAGTGAGTGAATATCTTAAGGAAAAAGGCCATGACCACAAGTTAACTTACTATAATGTATTTATTTAATATTTGACAAATCAATGTTGTAACTAACCAGAAAACTTTTTATGTTTCAGTCAACTCCAACATCATTCAACCAATCTATATCTATGAGGGAGCTGTCCGAAATACCACCCCTACCTGACCTATCAGACCTCAAAATGAATCGAGAATACCACTCTCAGTTTCTTTTTGACACATTCACACCGTTAAACGTAACCAAATACCAGTTTAACCTAAATAGGAAAGCTGCTTTCACGAAACCACTGCCAAAGTCACTGTTAGTGACTCCATTCCATCACAGACCAAATGGCAACATCTTGAACAGTCTCACAGCCTGTTGTGTCAGTTCATATGATAGACCGAATATTACCCACAACTTGAATGACATATCTATTCTTTCTCAAGCAAGTAACAGAGTGAATGAAACCATTGCAGATTGTCATGCTGGATTCACCAAACAACAGATATGCAGGTTGTTATCGACAAAGAAAAAATCTAGTACCAAAAAGATACAATTCAAAACCCATAGGCTTTCAAATAATGTTAAAAAAGGTAATTTGTTTAATGACTCGAACTTTTCCAATGAAAGTTTTGCTTTAACTCGAAGTCATTCGTCACCAAATCTATTTGAAGATAGAGAGAAACGATCTCATACTACAGCAAGATCAAGAAAGCTGTCTATAATGAAAGAAGACAGTCCGTCTCTGTTAGAAGTATCAGGAATTGCAGCTTTAGAAAGGGATTGCAGTCATAGTACACCACAGGGTGTGGTCGGTTTGGAAAGTTGTAGAAAACTCACAGACTCTTCAAGTATGCCAATAATAACACCACCTGACTCTTCTCAGTCTATAAATAAAGTCGATCACATTTTAAATGATATAGACATTGATTTAAACAAGGAAATTGAAAGTATAGAAATACAAGCAGAAGCAAAGCCTGTAGTAAGTTGGAAAGAGAATGTAGAAGAACTGAGACATCTAGAAATAAAAGAAGAAAGAGTAGAAACACCTAAAACGAATACGACATTAATACGCAAAACGAGTTCTTTAGAGAAAATAATTAATAGATTTAAAAAGGTACGCGCGAGTGTTCTTCCAAGTGACATGAGAGACGAAGAAATTAAGGATTTAAAGAATATTGCTGAAGAAAAAGATAATTTAAACCTGTTAAACGACGAAGATGAAATCTCAGCAAATAGAATCTTGCTGCCGGATCTGCTAAGCCCAAGTTGTAGTGTCTTCGTCCAGAATACAAATGGTTACTTGGACCAACTGGATCTTGATTTTGATGACGAGAAGCCAGGGAAGTCACGATTTAGTCTTGGAGCCGCGCTGGGTGTGGACCATACATTTTTGGACCAATTTGAATTGATAGACTAAGTTTATATCTATAGAATTGTAATAACATTGTAAATATGATAAAAAATCATCATTATCAGGTTATTTTTGTCTCCACTGCAGGAGCGCAACCCTCTCTCATCTACCGGAGACAGACGGAGGATTCGGCCTACACTCCCCGCGCTGGCCAGACGGGTTGGGGAGGCCTGATTGATGTTTTATAATGTATTCCCTTAGTCGCCTTGTACGACATCCACGGGAAGAGTTGGAGTAGTCCTATTCTACTCTACCAGAAACCACACGGCAAGATAAAAAATATGTTTTGTCTATATTTATTTACACTTTTCATGTCGGCCAGAGATGCAACGATTCACGTATTCCTGTAAACAAAAAGTTTTGCTATGCATCTGCTTTTCCAATTTTTTATTCATTTCGCCAATAAATTTGTAAATAGTTCAAAGGAAAAACAATAATTATCATTTATCTGTTGTAAAATTTATTTATTTATTTAAAATACTCTTACAGCACCATAACAGTAAATCCAATTCGGCACTGCAAACCATACTATTTACCTTTCCAACTTAAGCACTCTAACATAATTTTATTCACCTCCTAGCCCCCATGGCTCGAAGTGCGGATCCTTTGAATTCCGTCAGGGAACAGTTGAATATATCTAACCCCTCCCGAGACAGGGTTTGGTGCGCACAAAAAAATGATGGACAAAGACTGATTTGCGAATATAGTAGATGTATTGCACTGTAGTATTATTGTAAGTTATATAGTTTATACATAGTTGAACCAAATAACAAGTAATCCGTTATATGCATTTGGTATGCCAATTTATAATTCTCATAATATCAAACTAGGATTTTCTCTGTAGTACAAGAATTAGACAAATATAACGCAATATACCAATATAAAACGAGCATGAACTTGTACAAATCGTACAAAGCTTTCTACTGAATTAGAATCGAATCCACGACCTCTGGCTTTGAGTACCAGGTAGGCGATCAAATTATAGGGAAGTATATTTTTTTGTATTGGAAACCTTTTTGAAGTCTGTTAGGTATATTTTTACACAGTATGTATAATAGCTGTATAACATGTATGCTTATTAATAAAAAATATAAGTTAAAACTTGTTTTATTAGCTTTAAGCACCAGCGCAAAGTGGCGATACATCGTCTCTGCCTACCCCTCTCTGGGACCAAGGCGTAAGCATTATGTATGTACGCACCAGCGGTGTTATACTTGATCTATTTTTCCGCAGTGAATAGACAACGATAGAACAATTTCCATATATAAAATTGCATAATACAGTGTCCAAATTGTTTAGTTGTCTTTCCCCAGTGGGAATGGAAACCACGACCTCGGATGCTCTACTCCACCGACTTACGGCACTGAGTCAAATTGGCGTTCCCGTACTAAGTAGATCTGATCACGTGATCTGACCTGATACGAAGTAACTCGACGGTACTAAGTTTGGTATGCCTTCATAGAACAGGGCTCAATATTAGGACCTTTCCTTTTTTTGGTTTATGTAAACGATCTTCCGTACATGGTGCAGAATATGTCGAAGATTGTGTTGTTTGCAGATACTTCTCTGATTTTTGAAGTTAATAGACATGCCCAAACCAAAATATTTTGATTTTGAACAGGGAATCCTAGTTTGCATGACAGGCTACTGCATGTATAGATATAAAATAAGATAGAAAAAGATATATATATATAGTATAAGGACGCAAATATTCTTGAACCAATAAAGTTAAACTTGAAATCTAATATAAATATTATTTTCACATCGTCATTTTTTCTGTAGTTAATGTAGTCAAAAAAAAGACCAAATGTGCAATAGTAGGATTTGATATTAGGTTTATATTAGACTTCACAGGAAAAATATAAAAAGTTTAATAAAACTATAATAAATATCAAATACTTTAATTACCTATTTATCTAATTAACAATAAGTTCAGTGTAAGTAGTATCCAAGTAACTGAATTAAATCTACAATAACATTACGTAAGCGTAACCTACATCCAGTTTTATATCTACCTACTAAGCAGAAATTTTAATTCAATGATATTGTAATCAATTGTTGATTGCAATACGTGTTGCTTCGAATACCGAAGCGCTTCGTAACAGTTTTTACTTACATCTGAATATTACAAAATAACAGCACCTACTTACAATACAGATTTTAGCTATAAAATCGATATACATTGTAAATTGAAGATACGAATAGGTAAGTAGGACAAACCAATTGTCTTTGTAACAATCGATATTGCTTATTCTGTGACCCGAACGGAGACTTGGCTGATTAAGAAATCCCTTACAATGTATGTATATTTAGTTGGAAGGAACTACAGCTAGAGGTCGTCCTGGGAGGGCGTTTAAGGATCAAATTGGTGACGTCCTCAAAAAGGCTGAACTCCGTAGTCAAATAAGGTGCATGAAAAGGTAAGGTGTGTCAGGATCGCGCAAAGTGGCGATCCATCGTCTCTGCCTAACCCTCTGGGACCAGCACGTGAGCATTATGTATGTATGTATATTTAGGTGTATTTGTGGCGGATACATTCAAACAATAAGCGACATTTGATTCCTGTGAAAAATCACTCTAAATCCTTGGATCCCCTTCCTCCAACTTGACCATCGTCTCTGAAATCTCCCACAGTTTCTTAGCTCTGCCCATATCGCTAGCAGACGCTGAAACGGAACTCTCTCTGCAGTCCGAGAAGTACTTCCCCGTTGTCTTGGACAGCGTTTCATCTACCGCCAGCATTACTGTTGTCTGACAACCTTGAACGGGGGTCTTGAAGAATAACTTGTTGATCAACGCCAATCCCCAGCTTAGAGGTATAGGAACTGACCTCCAGATTCCTGTATCTATTAATCCTGGATGGAGACAGTTGGCAGTGACTCCAGTCCCTTCCAATCTTCGAGCCAGCTCTCTTGTAAAGAGGATATTTGCTTCCTTTGATGCGTAGTAAAGATACCCTGGGATCGAACTGATAGGGTTTGGGTTATCAAGATTGAACGATGCCAAACGGTACAAGGAAGAAGCAACAACAACGATCCTGGACGGGGAAGATTTCTTCAGCGAATCTATGAGAAGATGGGTTAGAAGAAATGGTCCATAGTGATTGGTAGCCATTGTCATTTCGATGCCGTCTTCGGATTGGTTCTTCTTGAAGGTTTCTGCGTAGCCAGCGTTGTGAATCAACACGTCCAAGCTCTGTTCGGTCTTCTTAAAGTCTTCAGCGAAGGCACGGATGGATGAGAAAGAGCTGAGGTCGAGTTTCTTAACGATGACTTTGGGGTTTTTCGTCGAGTCGATGATTTCCTCTGAAAAAAGAAAGGGTTGTCCATGTCATTTGTGGTAGAATTCACAAAGCAGATACGTCCAAGAGACGCTATTCTATAGGGTCGGACAGTTTTAAAGTGCGAGGGTTTATTTATTTATTATATTCATTACTAACTGTTGCCCGCGACTTCGTCCGTGTAGGTTTCGATATTTACACATCTTCACTGCTTTTAACGATTAATATGATTTCCCGTAGGAATTAGATGTTTTTAACTATCCTATGTCCTATTCCAAGACCTAACCTATATGTGTGCCAAGTTTCATCCCGATACGTCCAGTGGGTGAAGCGTAATTGAGTATCAAACATCCAAACTTTCGCATTTATAATATTAGTGGGATAGGATTAACGTACCCTTAACTTTCTCAGCAGCCTCCAAGTTCCTGCACGCCATGACAACCCTGGCCCCCCTTTTCGCCAGCTCCCTCGCCGTCTCCTTCCCTATGCCACTGTTACACCCAGTCACCACCACCGTCTTCCCGTCCATCCTGGTCTTCTCTCGGTACTTCCCGCAGGTATACTGCGCGTAGAACCCAACAGCTAGGAGGACGCTGAGGAAACCGAGGACTGCGAGCAGACCTAGGATAAGAATGACTGGCAGCATCCAGTACAGGTAGTCTGCTCTCCAGGCTTCGGCGACGATCATGTCTGGAAGGTAAAGGTGGTATAGAAAGAAAACTTTAATAATCGACACATACACCTTCATCTCCCAAACTAGATTAATCTAAGCAGGGGGGGGGGGGGGGGGGGATTTTTGTGAGAACAAAAAATTTGATTAAGTGTGAAACACTGATCGATCGATGTAATCTACTTAGACATGGGGCCCGATTCTGAAGCACACATTTAAAATTTGACAGCGCTAAAATTGGTTTCGTCTTTATCTTCATAATACTGTGTGACAAGGATAGCAACAGTTTTAGTGCTGTCAAATTGTAACATTGTGCCTTCAGAATCAAGCCCAGTAACTAATTAATATGTTTAAGATCTTTATTTTTAAGAATTACGCAACACCTGTGTGGTTCCCTTCTTAGAATAGGACCACTCCCAATCTTCCAGTTGGTGTCGCGAAGGCCGCTAGGGGATTACAACAGGGACGGGCAGCAGCGTTCTCCTGTGTATATTAAGTCATTACTGCGATCACCAATCTACCTGCCAAGCGTGGTGATTATGGCAAATCCCACTGGATATGGATAGCCCGCCAAAAGTGTCATTCTATTGGGGAGGCTTATGTTCAGCAGTGGACGTATATATGCTGATGATATCATATGGTATAATTCACTTAGGTAGGTACATGAATAACAAAAAAGAACCATCAAAATCCAGATTTGGAGGAGTTGTCGCGTAACAAACATACATAAAAATTACTGTTGAATTGAGAACCTCCTCCTTTTTTGAAGTCGGTTAAAAATATATAATAACCTAAAAAGCTATGTAAAGTAATAGGCGTATAGATAAGTAGACGTTATTAAAACCTATGCGGGTACCTATTAATTAAAATGAGCAAATACAATGTTGCAAGAAAACAGTATTAATGATAGACATTAAAACTAAGATGTGGCATTTCATCATCAGCCTATAGACGTCCACTGCTGAACATAAGCCTCCCCAACAGAATGCCACGTTTGGTGGATAGTCCTTTACGGGATTTGCCATAAACACCACCCTCGGCAGGAGGGTTTGTGATCGGTTGATGATCACAGGGGAACGTTTCCTGTCTCTGGTGTAATCCCTTCACACCGACGACGGGAAGATCTGGGACGGTCCTATTCCAAGCCAGGAACCACACGGCAATGTGGCATTTTCTATTATTATATATGGCCTAAACATACTTTCGGTTTTTGTTACATGGGTTTTCTTTTGCAGCTGCAGACTGTTTTTTATTTTCAAAAATACCAAATTGTTTTAATAGATGTAAAATCAAATCAGGTTAATTACAAAAAAAAATCAAAACACAAATTATATAGAATATAGAACAAATAATAATCAAAAATAAAAATGTCAGATAATAAATAATACGATGAATACATTTGAATCTAATTAATTATGTCAATGAATTCCGGAAAATAGAATAGTATAGAATAGAATAGTACTATACAATATAGATGGTGGGTTCAAACCCCGCCCGTACCAATGAGTTTTTCGAAACTTAAGTACGGTTTATTTATAACTAACTATTGCCCGCGACTTCGTGGATAATTTAACATCACAAATTATTATGTATTTCCCGTAGGAACGGAATGTTTTTTCGGGATAAAAACTATCCTATGTCCTATTCCACGACCTAACCTACGAGTATATGTGTGCCAAGTCTCATCACAATCCGTCCAGTGATTGAGTAACAAACATCCAAACTTTCGCATTTATAATATTAGTAGGAAGTAGGATAGGATACCACACGCTTTTTAGTGAAGGAAAATATCGTAAAAAAATGCCCAAGAAGAAATTCTAAGGCGTATGCGAAGTCCACCTTAGGGGCACCGTCGGTGGTCAGGGGTTTGGCACAAAAGGTCCTGAAGGGTCAAAGTGTCGCCAGGTCTTCCTGGATAAGATAACATACAATATTCTACTACTGTTGTCATGTATATCTTCTGACGTAGCCATAAATAGGGCAATGACTCGGTGTGGCCTATCTGCAAATGATTCGATGAATCAACTGTCGATTTGCCTCCTACCTCCTACACACATCTTAATGATCACTCTATCTAATGTATTTTAATGATTATATTGCTGCTTTCAATTAAAATATAATGACTGTCGGATTACGTAGTAGATCTCGTCAGGTAAGTACTACATTGTAAGTAAGTATACCTATCTTTTATGATTTGCACTGGAAAGCAGGTTTAATGACTAGGCAGCCTAAGTATTACTAAGAAAGTATGGCAGAATATGTGGTATGTTTGTAAGATGGCGTACAGCTATTACGAGTGGAAGTCGCAACCCGTGAATTAAAAAAAAAACTTATTTGTTCCCACTTAATTCGAGAAGTCTAATGCAATTTTTTTAAGTTTCTGGAATTTTTAATGTAATGAAACCAATTAGTGTCAATAATGATGGAAAATACTTTGAGGTGAAACTATGAGCTACGAAAAATTATTTTGCTTCATCGTATGAGGTATAGGTATCTAATATTTAAAAAAAAAACGTTTGTCTCTGCGTTAGTTACCGAGCGCGAGCGGTTAAAAACACCGACCTATAAGACTTTATAGAAAGTCTACTTATTTATAGAATTTCTGAATTTCTTAAGTGTCGGCCTCCGTGGCGGAACGGGTAGCTCTCGGACTGCCACGCCGGAGGTTGCGGGTTCGAATCCCGCTATGGGCAAATGTTCGTATGATGAATATGAATGTTTGTACCCAAGTTTTGGATGTTTATATATTTATTTAAGTATCCGTTATCTAGTAACCATACCACAGGCTTTGCCTAGTTTGGGACTGGATAACTGGTGTGAATGTCTGACATATTTATTTTATTTAATATGGGACACTGAATGCATATTCATATTCAACTACATTACATACCTATCATCGTTTTCTACTCGCTAAAGAGTCGTGTGCTACATTTGGATAAGCGTTATCATCTATAATATGCAGAACCTACCTTTCTCAGCTTTTCTTATACTCTACCCAAAGGTTGCCTGGAAGAAATTTGCGATAAGACCGCCTAGATATGTGTAAGCTACTTTATTGCTGTATCTGCGTATGTTTTTTCCTGCAATTAAGACTAACTGAATTGACACACGAACAGTTAGAGAGGACAAAAATTGTTTTGTAGTTCAACGGATACATTTTCAGAAATTCTCACTTCGGAAAATATGGAACTACAAAGCATTATGTACCGTCTAACGGGCTTTATGAGATATGCGTTTGCCGTCTAACTATGATTACTAGACACCAAACGCTTCTCCTGAGTTCTGGAGTGGAGACCGCGGATCGGCACGCGCAGGGTGGGACGCCCCGCCGCCTGATGGGCCGACGACCTGAAGAAGGTGGCCGGATGCGGAGGGCGGAAGACAGTTGGTGGCTCTCATTGGGTAAGGCCTATGTCCAGCAGTGGACGGCTAAGGGCTGATATGATGATGATGATGCTGAACCGCTTATCCGTATATGTCACAATGACCCCTAGTTAGACTTTAGAAAATTGCTCTATAATTCCTAAAATACTTGAAATGCTATTATATTATGGAATATTTCCATACTGACTGTGATCAGATTTATTATTATTTAAGAGGTAGGTTCTACAAACGTACTACCGTAACTACTTAGTTAGATGAATTCATTATTTTAAGCGTTATATATGTATAATGCCTTCCGGGTGGAACTAAGCAAAAATAACTTGTATTAGGTAGATACCTTACTAAGGTCAAGAGAACACGAAGTAAATACTTACTTAGAGAACCTCTTCTTATTGTTTATTTAGTTAAATGATCCTAATTTAGTGTTAGTGCATTACTTAATATGTATGTATGTATGTATATTTGCATGGGTGTGCCCTTACTGGTTAAACTATACTCCTATACCTTTATTTAACTGGACAAAATATATCGTTCTTCTTATTCTCTACCCAAATATTGTTTGGAAGAAGTCGTACCTTGGTATACCTATCTTACGCACTATGGAATACTAGCTTTTGCCCGCGACTTCGTCCGCGTACCTATGTATCGATTTTTACACACTGCTTTTAACGATTAATTTTGTTTCCCGTAGGAATGAGATGTTTTTTCGGGATTAAACTTATCATATCTCCTATTCCAGGACCTAACCTATATCACGATCAGTCCAGTGGTTGTAGTGATTGAGTAACAAACATCCAAATATCCAAACTTTGGGGCAGATAAAAAATACTTGAAATAGTTGCCGGCGAAAAATTTATAAAAAAACTTTTTTTTTGGCTTCTTTTGTACCTACACCCAAACAACGGGTGGGCTAAAAACGCCCCGGACAAATGTTCACGCCAAAATAATAATATTTTCCATAGTGTACCGACCCATTATCAGAGTCGTTAAACAACTAGGTAAAAAAATTATCTCAGACATTCACACCAATTATCTAGTCCCAAACTTAGGCAGTCTGTGGTATGGTTACTAGATAACGGATAGACATACTTAAATAAATATATAAACATCCAAGACTTGGGTACAAACATTCATATTCATCATGCGAACATTTGCCCCTGGCGAGATTAGAACCCGCAACCTCAAATATAGTTTTAAAAAAATGCGATTAACTTACAAGTTTAAATAACATCAGTTTCCTTGACTCTAACCACTAATTTGTATTCTAAGAGTGAACACGTCCGCACTAAACGTCTTACATAAAACACTGCACGTTTCTTACTAAGTATAGGACCTAGTGCGTGCAGGTACAGTCGCCGAATGAAAAGTTAAGCAGTTTTTAAATTCATTCCTTCTCCACATCGCGGAAACTGTTTCCTTTTTAAACTATTAAATAGAACATCTGAACCTAATTACTGGTTTTCATTACAATACTCTAGAATAAGAAGTATGTATTATTATTGTGTTGATAAAAAAAACTAATGTTTTATATTTACGCCAGCATCTAGATTTTTTTTGTTTCTCTGTGCTCAGAATTATCTATACTGTGTAATAAATTAAAAAAAGGAATGTAAGAAAACATATTTAAATAGAAATATATTTAAAAACAATTACTCATCTTTTAACAAAGAATATATAACTTTATAAGCACAAACAACAACAACAATATCATAATTTGTAGATGACTTTCATTAGTTTGCTGCCGTCAATTTGATAACAAAGGTCAAAATGGCATGCTTTAAGGGCATGCCTCCATGACTATTATGCCACAATGATGTCTTCTCCTTGATTAAATTTCTACTAAATAGACTGCTGTCGTTATCTTGTATGCAGTTGAAAAATAGCTGAAACATATGACAAGGTTAAACTTTAAAGTTTCTTACTATATCTACATTTTTCAAATTATACATAGAGGTCGTGTAAAAAGAACATACCTAATACAAATTTGTCCTTAATATGGATACGTCGATAAAACAGTAACTTTGATTACCCTTTTCGTTCTATACAAACAAAAATAGACCTAAAGCTGCTTAACCTTTAAGTTCCGTGACTGTACGTAAGTAGTTTATAGTAAACAATGAATACTTTTTTGTAAGTACCTTCTTACGCTTAATTTAATAAGGTCAACTACTTTAGTTCACGGCTCTGCTTACGCTAAATGCGCTAGATGCCGCCAGTATTTATATATTTATTTATTTATTTGGCCACACAATAATCAATTTACAAATTTTTTTTTACATTTATGATACCTTTAGGGGGTGAAACGATACCTCTCCCCTCTAATATCAGTGAGCGGGAGCGATAGCGGGATCGGGAGCAGGAGCAGGAGCCGCGGAAGCTGGAGCGGAAGCGGGAGTGGGAATGGGAGCGGATTCTGTAGTTCACGCGAGCGGAGCCGCGGGCACAGCTAGTAATAAGTAAAACTGCTTTTTCTGTTTCATATCGAAGCCATAAAACAAAAAAATTATTTAATTTACAATTCAATTATTATTTTTTACATGAACTCATGATTAATTGTTCATTTATTCTTGGTGTCACTTTATTTTTGTATCTGTATATTTTATAAACTGCAATTAATAAAAAGTAATCGAATTGAACTAACAGGTACCTAAGGTTAAATCTTGTCATACTACCACTGAGTGGTAGTCTAGAAGGAGAAATTGACTTTTAATTCGATATAAGGGTTTTCGTTTGGACGGAATCATAAAAATATTTATTGTATTGGTGCCTGTTTTACGAGTAACACTTGACTACGGAGAAACCTTCCTACCTATACTTTCTAAATTAGCACCAACTTGCTAGAAGATTTAAACAACAAAACCTTGCTATTACTTTGAATCGAGGTACCTATTGGATAATCGCTAATCAAGCCAAAACCTTTCTCCTTGTCATCAGACGAAATATGTCCACTGCTGAACACAACTACCCCAATTGAATGTCTCTTTTGGTGGGCTGTCCATTGGGGGTTTACCACAATTGCAGAAGGATTGGAAATCGCAGTAATGATCTTAATATATACGGAGAACGCTGCTGCCCGTCCCTGGTGCAATTCCTTAGTCGTCATGACGACACCACGGGAAGATTAGGGGTGGCCCTATTCTAAGCCGGGAACCACACGGTACTAGCAAAAATACTGGATACATATTCATAACAAGTAATATAGTTTTCGAGATGATCCGAAACTAGGATTTTTTCCGATGCTATGGGAATTAAGATTTCGAGATAGTACGTCGGTGACATCCTTTAAAACTAAACTAAAAGAGCACTATCTGTCTCACTCAGTATAATATGATATGTATGTATTTATGTATGTTTATTATATTTATTATAAATATTTATTTACTATATGTAATATATGTGTGTATATATATATATATATATGTGTAAAGTAGTTTCAGTATTTAGTTATTATGTAGTATATTATGCACTTTTTGCCCCCTCGCTCTTAGTGCCTTGTCTCACACCCTGTAAGGTTGGCTGGAAGTGATCTCTTTTAGAGATAAGCTCGCCTTTGTATACAAAATTTGTAACTGTATTTACTTTTAAAATGTGTGCGATAAAGAATATCTATTAAGGATAGGTCAATTCACAAATATAACATCCAGACAGAACTTCTATAAATTGTTCAGTTGTCTGTCCGAGGTGGGAATCGAACCCACGACTTCTGGCGCTCGAGTCTAATGAATGAGCAATCCACTAGGCCAACGAGGCGATCAGTGTCAGGTACCTATGCAAGTAGGTCAGGTACAATGGGGAACGTAAAGGAATGTGACGGAAGTTTAAGTAGGTTCTCGTATATTCAATGGTTTGTCGTTCCCTTCTGCTGGTGAGGTAAGGCAAGGTCGCCTCGTTCTCCGAAACCCTTTAACTCGGTCCCCCCTTTACATCATCGGAGTTATGCAATAGGTTGACCGCCTCGTTGACCCAGTGGCTTGGTTGGACTCGAACGCCAGAGATCGTGGGATCGATTTCCAGTAGGTACAGATAACAAGTTGGTCCCGGTCTGGATGTTTTATTTGTGAATTGTCCTATCCTTGTATAATTTCCATAGCACAGGAGTGAATTCAGTTTGGGATTAAACAAGTATATATGTATTATGCCGTGTGGTTTGCGGTAGAGTAGAATAGGACCACTCCAACTCTTCCCGTGGATGTCGTACAAGGGGACTAAGGGAATACATTATAAAACATCAATCAGGCCTCCCCAACCCGTCTGGCCTGCGCGGGGAGTGTAGGCCAAATCCTCCGTCTGTCTACGGCAGATGAGAGAGGGTTGTGCTCCTGCAGTGGAGACAAAATAACCTGATGATGATGAATGTTTAGGATTGTTCATGTACTACAATACTGCATTCAAAACAAAAATACTTGTTGATCCTCATTTGTAGAAGTTGTTCCCGGTCTGGTTGTTATACTTATTTGGGAATTGTTGTCCAATCCTTGTTTCATTCCTGTAGTATCTCCTGCGGAAGAAAATCCTAGTCTATGGTGGGATAAGTGTATGAATAATTTAATAGTAGGAATTAATTAGTTTTATAATTTATTAGGAAGTCAAAACGGTACTAAGCAGGCATCAGCAAAACCTCACAAGCTAATGTATGTATAGAGGCAGGACTTGTAAATATATCTTATGTCAATATTAACACTTCGTACTTGGTAAATGCCGTCATACCTATGTCAGGTTTATTAGAGTTAGTTCAAGATGAAAAACGGATTCACAAATTATTTTTTAAAAAGGGTCTTAAAAATTATATGCCACAATAATGCCACTGTTTGTGAAGTTGACTTATGTGAAGCAAATTGTCTCTCTGCCAAAATTGGAAACATTATCATTTTCGGTATATACAGGCCATACTCCTTTAAACTGATAACTACATTTATAGAATCGCTGGACTCTGTCCTATCATCAACCAGCACACGAAATATAATATTGACCGGAGATATTAATATAAATATCCTGGACACTAGTAATGCCATAGTGCAGGAATACCTTAACGTAACGGCGTCTCATGGACTGGTTCCAGCTATAACTATGCCAACGCATGGCCTTACTTCTCTAGATCACATTATGACAACAGTAACACAAAACTCGCAGTCCTACGTATTTGACGCAGATATTACTGACCACTGCCCCCTGTTGTTTACATTTTGTAGTTCTATCCATGCCCGTAAAATACAAACAGGTCCCCCTCCTCGAGGTAAAATTAACTACGCTGTCATAGAGGAAAAGTTGAGTGGCATGGATTGGGGTTGGTTCTCTGAGATTACCGACGCGAACGTTGCTGCAGACGAACTAACCAAAATTCTCCAGGAACAAATTGTGCAAAACACTGAACCGGTAAGCTGTTCGCGTAGGAAAAGACCTTTAAAACCTTGGATCACAAACGGTATGATCAAATGCTTCCAAAAAAGAGACCGACTACACCAATTGGCGCGTAAACACCCCAACGACGTGGAACTAAAAATAAAATATACACGTTATCGAAATATGTGTAGGAACACCGCTAAGGCCTTAAGAATCAGTTATTATCAGGGAGAGCTAGAGAAAAATATAGGCAGTAGTAAAGATACATGGAAGACGATTAAAGAGGCATGTAACATCGCCACCCGCAAATCAACAGCAACCGACTTGCTTAGTCTAGACCAAGACCCTAAAACTTCATTAGATAAGGTTAACCAGTTCTTTACGTCGGTAGGCAGTGTTCTAGCAGAAAACATACTCTGTAGACTAACCAAAACCGAAGAAGAGTTGGCTAGCAACATACGTAACTCAGATAATGTTCACTCGATAATGTTGGCACCCACAGACTGTTTTGAAATAGATAAAATTATTCGAGGTTTAAAAAGTAACAGTGCTCCTGGAGATGACCTTATTTCTACAGAACTTGTGAAAAGACTTCGGGTCATACTTAGTGCCCCAATAGCGCACCTTTGTAACCTGAGTGTCTCCACAGGTGTTTTCCCAACACTATTTAAAAAAGCTGTTGTGATACCTATACATAAGGGAGGTGACAAAAATTGTGTCTCGAACTACAGGCCCATTTCTCTTTTAAGCGTACTTAGTAAAATACTAGAGAAACTAGTTAACACAAGACTTACGAAATACCTCGAGAGCAAAGACCTATTGGCCCCAAACCAATTCGGCTTTCGTACCGGTAAATCCACGGAGGATGCAGTGTTGTCACTAACAAGCCACATCACTAAGCACTTGGATGCTGGAGAGAGATGTGTGGGGGTGTTTCTTGACCTCCAAAAGGCATTCGATACGGTGTCAATTCCTCTACTTCTACACAAACTAGATAACCTGGGAATAAGAGGAATAGCTCTTAAATGGTTCAAGGACTATCTGAGTGACAGACGGCAGGTTGTAAGGGTTGCTGGGGAGACTAGTGGCAGTAGAGTCACCACATACGGTATCCCGCAAGGTAGCACACTGGGTCCTACGCTTTTCTTGGCATATGTAAACAACCTCTGTAAACTCCAGCTACAGAAGGGGCAAATTCTAGCTTTCGCCGATGATACAGCTTTGATTTTTCACGGCCATACATGGGAACAGGTCCAACGGACTGCCGAAAGCGGACTAGGTGCTGTTTCTGTGTGGCTGGAGGAGAATCTACTGACCATTAACGTCGCTAAAACGAAATATATATGTTTTGGCATAACTTCTATATCCAGACCTCCCTTAAATTTTGCGATTCCAGTTCATAGTTACCCATGCAACCGCCTTGAAGGGAAAAGAAACTGTTGCTCATGTGACATGCTAGCACAGACTGGTGTCATAAAATATCTTGGAGTCCAAATTGACGGAAAACTAAGTTGGCAACCACATATATCGACACTGTCCAGCCGAGTCAGAAGATTGATACCCGTATTTAGAAACCTCCGTGATTTAGCAGACACCAAACTGCTGACCCAAGTGTACACAGCATTATGTCAGGCACTACTGATTTATGGTATTACCAGCTGGGGGGGTGCGGCCGAGACACATATGCTTCAAATTGAGAGAGCGCAAAGGTTTGTGCTCAAGGTGATTCACCGGAAACCACGCAGGCACCCCACCGACACCCTGTACAAGGAAACAGGAACTATGACGGTGCGCCAACTCTATATCAAAGCCTGCATACTCCGATATCATAGTAAAACCGTACCTAGTCTTCATAGAGTCGGTGGGGCGCGGCGTGAATGCTACCCAACACCCACAACCAGGACTAGCTTCGCACAGCGACAGTACGACTTTTTGGCACCGCTCCTATACAGACGACTTAATCAATTTATGAAAACACGAATCTCGCAAGTTGCGAGACATGTTGTGAAAAAACTTATCAGCAACTGGGTTGCTAGTGTATCACGGGAGCAAACGGAAAACATACTGAAAGTACTACAGTGAAGGCATTCGGCACACACACACACACACAAACACACACACACACACACACATACATACACACACACACACACACACACCCATATCAAATTGTATACCTATAATATTTAATTACCCATCTACTGATTTTTGTGTTCTAGTTATTATTCTATTTTTTTATTTTTGTCTTCTGTCATTTTTTTCTTTTTTTTTTTACTATTCTGTCATTTTTACTATTAGGTACGTACTGACGAGTGTAATGTTTTTTATTTTGTGACATTGTAGAAAGCTGGTCCCTGAGAAACGGGGAATCCTGGTTCAGGGACCAGAAATCACTTATATATTATGATGATGTAATTATAATAAGTCAATAAACTTTTTTCTATTTCTATTTCTATTTCTATATTATTTTCATTTTGAAATTTGTCTAGTTCCCATAAAGTTATTTGACATATGACTACTGTTGGGTATTTTCACCCTTTTTTTATATGATGCAAATTGCAATCCCTTAATTCGGTAGAAAAATTTCCCCAACAGTAAAAGAAATTGAAAATACCCAACAGTCATACGACTTATCTGCATCAATTCCGATGATATACACTTGTCTAATACTAAACTAGGATTATCTCCTGTACTGACTGTGGGAATCGAACTCGCGACCTCTGGCTCCCGAGTAGAACGACTAAGCCGCTAGGCCAACAAGGCGCTCGTATTAATCTTTAATGGAATACATTTGAAGGGTAATTCATTTCACAAAAACCGTAGAGTTTAATATAATATTCATAAATTTCAAAATCAATTCAATTAAATCTGTGTCTCCAGTGAAAAACGAACTAACATAGAAAATGCTACTTTTAGAAAGAGACCAAATAAATGATTTTTAATAATAATAATAATATAATAATGTTCTGATTTTTCATTTATGTCAATTCCATAAAAAATCATTGGACCGTATTCAAGAAAAAAATAAAATAAGAACGTTATTAAAAGTCTTTTATTTGGTCTCCTGCGACCAGTAGAATTTTTTAAGTATATCCTTTTACACTGGAAGCACAGACATATTTGCAAGATCTCCGTTATTTTAATATGGATTAATAACAAATAAATAAATATTTCATATATTCACACCAATTATCCAATCCCAAACTAGTCAGAGCTTGAGCTAAATTTACTAGGTAACTGATACACATACATAAATAAATATATAAACACCCAAGACTTGGGTACAAACATTTATATTGATCATACTAACATTTGCCCCTAGCGGGATTCGAACCCGCAACCTCCGGCGTGGCAGTCCGAGAGCTACCCCGTTCCTCCACGGAGGTCGTCAAATATATTATTTTAGGAATGGCATCGTTATTCCGCTATATTCATATTTATAAACTTACCTCAAATCTTTTGTTCACTAAACAACGATGAAACTTCACTAATAATAATATTGACGAAGTAAAACGTAAACGTGTACACGACACAAACCTCCGACGAATGTCGCAAGACTGCGACCACTGTCGGATCCCCATACGACAGTCTGTAATACAAATCGCGTTACATAACGCACTGCACTTTTCTCTTACAGAGCCTGTGGCGATGACTGTCAAGTGAAAAGATTAATAAAATCTCTCTAACATCATAACATCGTGGAAAGCGAAAACCGCTATAAACGCCACTTGGTCGTAATCGACCAACTATCTCGCAAAACTGAAGGACTGGGTGATACTTTTGTTCGACCGCCTCGTTATAGTGGCTTGATCATTGGATTCGAGCGCCAGAGGTCACGGATTCGATTCCCACTGGGGACAGGAAACTTTGTACTTACAATTTATAATAGTGGATCCCGGTCAGAACGTTATACATATACCTATTTGGGAGTTGTCCTTTTCCGTGACACAGGAAAGAGCTATGCTCGGAGTTTCTCTAAGAGACAGGATCCGAAATGAGGTGATCCGCCAGAGAACTAAAGTCTTCGACATAGCTAAAAAAAGTTAGTACGCTGAAGTGGCAGTGGGCTGGTCACATCTGTCGGAGAACCGATTACCGCTGGGGTAAACGAGTTCTCGAGTGGAGACCGCGACTGGGCAAGCGTAGTGTGGGACGCCCCCTGGCTAGATGGAGCGACGATCTGCGTAAGGCGGCTGGCAGTGACTGGATGTGAAGAACCGGAGATCGGGTTCAGTGGCGCACCTTGGGAGAGGCCTATGTTCAACAGTGGACTCTTTCAGGCTGATGATGATGATGTGACACAGGAGAAAATCCTAGTTTGGGAGTAGACAAGTTGTACCTTTGGTAGAAGAACGTCCTATCTTTCATATTACGTGTAATTTAGTGCCGTCATAACTTAAAAAAATAGTTTTTGACAGAACCATATTTTGAGATACAATATCTCAAAATACGGTTTTGTCAAAAACTGTTTTTTTTTTAAAGTTATGACGGCAGTGTAGATACGACTGTCTTCTACTTAGGGTACGATCATGAACACTATTACTTACTGCATAAAAGTTAGCTCAAAACATAGATATTGAACCCAAATTAGTTTTTAAGTTTTACGTGTTTTTTAAATTTCAGCAAAAGGTTTCAGCTCAAAAGGTTCAGTAGTTCTCAAGTTATCCCCCGGACAGACAGGCAAAAAGCTTCGTTATAAGGGTATCTTCGTTATGGGTCTTCGGTATGGGGCTTGGACCTATTAACCTATGGACGAGTAACATTACCATTCTCGCCTGTACCCCCTCTGTCACGAACCCCGAACTTTTGCCATGGCGATTATTTCTTTTTGTCAGTCTGATGCAGACGCTCGGCGAGACAATATATGTGAAAAGTGGGTAAATGCGCATTAATGTGATGCACGTCTTATAGTGGCAAAACAGGCAATCTGTCTTTTCACTTGTATATATAATTTTATTTCATTTACATGGCTACTTTTATCGAAAGTCAAAATTATTGAAAAATAAAAACAATGTAATCCGTCTATGTTGAATCCTCATTTATATTTACACATGGTAACCAAAAAGTTACCTACTTTATTCAGCCGGATTATCGCTCATTCATTCTTGACATATTCATCGTAAGTAGGGGTTTGACGTTGTCGATAATGATATCGATAAGAACGAATGAATGAAATAGTGAATACAAATATTTTTATTGTGTATCATAGGTATAGAAAGCATTGCATGTTATAGTTAGAGATCAGCTATGTCTATTATTTGCGGTTCCGTAAATTTTTCTAGAATATTCCAGAAAACCTAACTAAGTTTTCATAATTTCCCAAGTAATCAAATAATACGTGTTAATATATAAGGTTGACTGGAAGAGAATCCTAAGTGTACATAATCGTAATCCATTGTACACAATTTTTTTTAATATTTCTTATTATTTTTGTTAATTTTGGTACAATAAAGCGTTTACGTTATAAGTTTCAGCTCAATCAGACCTGTAGTTTTTAGTTATCCAGCGGACGGACGGACAGAATACCTACACTTATAGTGTGTCACTTTTGAGGGAACCATAAATACGATACTTGGATACGTCGTCGGTCCGATAGTCTGAGTAATAGATGAGACGAGACGATAAAAGCAAACATAGTGTAACTATTATGTCACATGACATAATTGTGTGCAGTACCGAACATTAAACTATTACAACAATATACAGGTTTATTTTTTAACAACTGAACTAATATTAACCAGAACACAACAAATTGTCATTCATTCGTTCGTTCTCGATACCAAGTTATCGACTGCGTCAAGCACTAGTGTCAGTCGGTCATTTTATCTATGTAATGTATAAAAAAATGTTTCAGTGGTAGTAGTTAGACAGTGACAACGCTCTATGTCAAAGTAGTGCAGCAATAGAGCACACAACAATAAAACGTCGTGTGTGCGACATAATGAACAAGGCTAATACGATAGTGTGTATTAATTACGTAAAGTTAGCGTTGTGTGAAGTTCTTCCCCCCTCGGACAGTTGGTTGAACGTGATTCCATACTTCGACGAGTTGGTGGCGTGTCCGGAGGTTAATAGGTCCAAGGTATGGGGTGTAAGGGAGCGCAAAGACATCCGGTGCTCCAAATGCCAACCTCACCTGGCACGGTGCACCCTGTTCTGATTGACCAACGAGGCCTTGGCGACAGACAATGGAGGTATATCCTTGCAAGGTTGCAACAATCTAGCTTTGACTGGTCTGTTTCACCCTAAGGGTTACTGGAAGAAACCTCTTACAGAGTTAAGTGCGCCTTTGTACATCATACCTATGTTTAAATAGATTGGTGTCTTGTATTTGTGTACAATAAAGTATCAATAAAAAAACATTTACTGCACCGACAGGTAGCGGGCAGCAGCGTCAGCGGTGCGAGGCCTAGTACTGTGAGGGCGAACATGTCTGTCCAGCCGGCAGCCTGGCCATTATGAGAAAACTCCCCCATGAGGAGCAACTAATATTGTCGCGTTCAATGGTAAAGGCATACGAGTATGTCCAAAAGTGGACGTCTTTGTCCATTGGGGGATTTGTCATAATCACCACTCTTGGTAGGCGGATTGGTGATCGCAGTAATGATCTTAACTACACACACAGGAGAACGCTGCTGCCCGTCACTGGCGCAATCCCTTAGTCGCCTAGACGACACCCACGGGAAAGATAGGGGTGGCCCTATTCTTTTAATATTAATAAGTCATGATATTATAATAATATTATAGTAATCTGTAATATTATTTGATTACCGATTACCGCTGGGGTAAACGAGGAGACCGCGACTGGGCAAGCGTAGTGTGGGACGCCCCCTCGCTAGATGGAGCGACGATCTGCGTAAGGCGGCTGGCAGTGACTGGATGAGAAGAACCGAAGATCGGGTTCAGTGGCGCACCTTGGGAGAGGCGTATGTCCAACAGTGGACTCTTTCGGGCTGATGATGATGATGATTATTTGAAATAAAAAAAAATTATAGTACTCTCAGGCATCTTTCCAGAATCTCCAAAGATAAATCTTAATTGGAAAGTTTAAAGTATGCTAGGTAGGTACTTGGTTTCTCTTCCTACTATCGAGTACCCTCAGGCCCGACAGTCGAACGGTACTTACCACACAGCTTCGCAATCATAAACCACGCTGGTGACACACAAACAGACAGACACACGAGCTGTGTTCACACTGACAAGGTAAGTATATACCGTTCAGATCACCCTCTCATTCTCTAAATCGCTTACAATTCATTGTATGCGATATATTCTTACTGTGTCAGTTCTATCATCATCATATCAGCCTTTATACGTCCACTGTTGGACATAAACCTTCGCATTCAGCCGCTTCCGGCCACCTTCTTTAATTTAATTTAATTTTTAATTCAGATGTTGATCTTTAGGTCGTCGGTCCTGCGCGTGCCGATCCGCGGTCTCCACTCCAGAACTCGTCTGCCCCAACGGCCGTCGGTTCTGCGACAGATGTGGCTCGCCCACTGCCACTTAAGCTTGCTAATCCTGTCGGTATTCTTTCGCTTCTTTACGTACATCATCAGGTTATTTTGTCTCCACTGCAGGAGCACAACCCTCTCTCATCTGCCGGAGACAGACGGAGGATTTGGCCTACACTCCCCGCGCTGGCCAGACGGGTTGGGGAGGCCTGATTGATGTTTTATAATGTATCCCCTTAGTCGCCTTGTACGACATCCACGGGAAGAGTTGGAGTGGTCCTATTCTACTCTACCGGAAACCACACGGCAACTTCTTTACGTAGTAATCATAGAAATTGATATAGGTAGAAGGGGTACATCACTTGTTTACTTCAGTCTCGCGCGTGTCGATTTTCCTGCAGCCTCCCGCGCTGCCTCGTCACGTTTCTAGTCAGGAGATACGGTTATGTAGTTTGAAAACGGGCAATAAGGCACCTTGACTCGGCGCGAAACGAGTAAGCGTTTGACAGTTTTTGCAATATATTGCATACTATTGGCACGCTATGGCACTTTTGTCGGTGTTTACCCGGCCTTGACTCGGCGCGAAACGAGTAAGCGTTTGACAGTTTTTGCAATATATTGCATACTATTGGCACGCTATGGCACTTTTGTCGGTGTTTACCCGGCCTTGACTCGGCGCGAAACGAGTAAGCGATTGACAGTTTTTGCAATATATTGCATACTATTGGCACGCTATGGCACTTTTGTCGGTGTTTACCCGGCCTTGACTCGGCGCGAAACGAGTAAGCGTTTGACAGTTTTTGCAATATATTGCATACTATTGGCACGCTATGGCACTTTTGTCGGTGTTTACCCGGCCTTGACTCGGCGCGAAACGAGTAAGCGATTGACAGTTTTTGCAATATATTGCATACTATTGGCACGCTATGGCACTTTTGTCGGTGTTTACCCGGCCTTGACTCGGCGCGAAACGAGTAAGCGTTTGACAGTTTTTGCAATATATTGCATACTATTGGCACGCTATGGCACTTTTGTCGGTGTTTACCCGGCCTTGACTCGGCGCGAAACGAGTAAGCGATTGACAGTTTTTGCAATATATTGCATACTATTGGCACGCTATGGCACTTTTGTCGGTGTTTACCCGGCCTTGACTCGGCGCGAAACGAGTAAGCGATTGACAGTTTTTGCAATATATTGCATACTATTGGCACGCTATGGCACTTTTGTCGGTGTTTACCCGGCCTTGACTCGGCGCGAAACGAGTAAGCGATTGACAGTTTTTGCAATATATTGCATACTATTGGCACGCTATGGCACTTTTGTCGGTGTTTACCCGGCCTTGACTCGGCGCGAAACGAGTAAGCGATTGACAGTTTTTGCAATATATTGCATACTATTGGCACGCGTGTCGCGTTTACTTCACCATTCTATCTCATTCGTTTCTATAGTAGTAATATTGAGTTCTCTGTCTGTACTATGAGAATTAGAGAAGGACAGCACAATTAATTTTACTACAAAAGTAGTATGACGTACCTAGGGTGGGTAATTACTATGGCGACAGAACCATAAGAAAAAGCCTACCTTATTTACTTAATACCTTGCCCGAGGATATTAGAATGGAGTGCAACAAGCGTAAATTAAAAAAAATTGTGAAAAATTATTTGCTGGAAAGCATTTAACTCCATCATATTTAATTATTAATTTCAATTAAACATAAGGAGACTATGATCCCCCAGTCAAACCGTCTAGACGGTTTTGGGAGACAAATTTTGTAAGAAAATGTTTTATTATATACGATTAATAAATTAAATAAATAATAATAATAATAAGTGTGTTTTGAACCTATGACATCTGGGACTCGAGCGAGATCCCAAGGCGGTCATAATTTTTTTAACCTAAATTCACTGACTTCCTTTACCATATTAGAATGACATGTAAAATTTAATTTTTAAGACGTAAATGTGAAATAAATTAATATAATCTAATCATTGTGAACGCATCCGATGTCCCATCGATATACTTCCCTCTTTTTGTGCCAATAAGCCAGGCCCATTGTGTACAGGTGAAAGGTACAGTCGACGACGAAACTGTTTAGTGTGAACATATAATAAATATCACCATGTAGGTATTGGGCCTGATTCTGAAGGCACACAATTAAAATTTGACAACTCTAAAATTGGTTTCGTCTTTATTTTCATAATACTGTGTGACAAGGATAGCAACAGTTTTAGTGCTGTCAAATTTTAACGTTGTGCCTTCAGAATCGAGCCCATTATTCAGTTATTATTAATGGGAATTGTAGCCGTCTAAACGTACTGTAGGTCAGTCAGTCCGTTTTTAATGTATACCTAAAGATTAAAAACGGACTGCATTTTACTGATATCATCATCCACTGCTGAACATAAGCTTCCTCTATTGAGGAAGCTCCCTCAATGGACAGCCCAATTCTATTGAATTACACTTTTGGTGGGCTGTCCATTGAGGGATTTGCCATAAAACCACGCTTGACAGGCGGATTGGTGATCGCAATAATGATCTTAATATACACAGGAGAACGCTGCTGCCCGTTCCTGATGCAATCCCTTAGTCGCCTTAATGACACCCACACGGGAAGATGGCCATATCCTAAGCTGGGAACCACATGGCTACACTAATAATAATTTATTTTTAATTTTCATAACAATTCTTACAACTCATGATGCATAAAGTACATAAAAGGTCTAAAAGGTAAAGTATAGCCTTTTAGACTTTATCTTTTTGAGTGGTCTTGTCGTGATTGCTAAATCGATACCTCCAGCCTCCAGTGTGCACTACGCCATTTTATAAAAAAAAAATTTTTTTTTATCAAAATCAAGTCATCAAATCTCAAAATGCCAAAAATAATAAAATTAAGGTTTTTTTTCTTAAAATTTAGGGAACATAATGGTTAGAGGGAGTGAATGAAAGCCATCAACCCGAATAACATTTTTAATAGCCTGATCCCAATAGTCACAACATGAGTTGACAACAACAGCCAACCTCTAGGAGACCAGGGGCTGCGAGGTATTGCTTCTACGCTGTCGTGACTCCATCTGCCTTCACTTGTTTCCCTGCAACAACCTTCACTGTACTGCAAAGAGGATATAATCTGTACTGTCTACAAACGGTCACTGTCTCGCGGCTGCAACCTTCGAGCTCAGTGGTACCTATCTTCTACTCATCATCATCAGGTTATTTTTGTCTCCACTGCAGGAGCACAACCCTCTCTCATCTGCCGGAGACAGACGGAGGATTTAGCCTACACTGCCCGCGCTGGCCAGGCGGGTTGGGGAGGCCTGATTGATGGTTTTTAATGTATTCCCTTAGTCGCCTTGTACGACATCCACGGGAAGAGCTGGAGTGGTATTATTCTACTCTACCGGAAACCACACAGCAACTCATTCTAACAATAATAATATACTTATATGAAGACTCGATTTTGATAAAAATAAAATAGGCCCAAATTTGAGGCGCTTGATGGCCCACCTCCTATTGTGCATTATGATCTTTTGGGCCAGATGGAATGACCACATTGGTGGTCGGTGCATCCTGGGCATTCCGACTAGCAACTTCTGGGAGAAATCCTGGATTTAACTAGTCGGAGGCGAAGAGGCCATCCCCAAGCCAAAGTGTAATCTGTACCGAGCTGTACCTTGGAGGTATCGATAAATAAGAAGCCAGTTAGAATTTACAAAACTTATGTACTCGCCTGTACATAAACAAAATATCTTTACAAAAGGCACCTCTATGGAACGGATGACATGTGAAAACGCAAACACACGTACGTCGAGCGTGATAATGCAAGAACCAATAAACTTTGATTTTTGATAAAATGAGTAAAAAAAATTTCTTTTACTCGTTTTCAGAATAAATTCCATTTTCAATTATAATGGAATTTCGCGAAGTATCGCTCATCGATTTTGACGGTACCTAATGCAATGCAAATAATTTAATATTTCGTGCTTTTGCACATTATTACAACTATGTAGAGTGTGATATTAAGTATAAGCAGAAGATATTTGGTTTTATCACAATACGAAAATAGGTACCCACGCTTTTAATCACCTACTGTCACACAATTCTCGCAAAAATGTGTCTAAGGCTCTCGACTTAGCGTTGTTATTACTCCGTACGGGCGGGGCCTGACAGTGTAGATAAATCAAATCAAATCATATTTATTGTTGAACCATAGGTGAGATTAGGATATTACATTGCTATTGTATGTTCTCTATAGTTTACCTATTAGGTGTACAATAATTATTTATACAATCTAAATTTACTAAATAATCATTTGAAATTAAACATGTCATCATTCATTAAACAAAATTAATATTACATAAAATTACATTAGTTAAATACAACACAATACAGTTTCTGCACAAACACAATACTTATGTCCTATTGGTAAAGTCACGCTTCGTAAAATACTATACACAGTGCAACCCCGCTACTTTGCTTTGTCATCGATAAATTCCTGCACACTGTAGTAAAGTTTAGACATTAACCAGTCTGTTAGAGATTTTTAAAATTTTAAATAATCAAACTGTATATAACAATCAGGAATGTTGTTGTATATTTTTATGGACATATAGGACAGGCTTTTGTGGAAGAATGCTGACCAGGGACTTTCGCGATAGATTCGATCGAGTGACGGAGGCGCTGGTTTTATGTAAATTTTTAGATAAATTATAACGTTTATATCGCAAATCCTTGAAATCGTGATTTTGTTATGTTGCTGGTTTTGCATTAGGTGCCACGCGGCGCGCACGGTCACTGCTGTTAGAAAGCAGCCTCTTGTGTGCCATGTAAAGATCGACAGACGGACGGACGGAAAGACTTCATACTCTTATACCATAGAATAATAGAAATAATACATCGCTTTAGAGATTTACAGAGCTTACTTACAATAGTAAAACACTAAGTGATTTTTTAAAGGGTCTAATCTCCTAGAAGTATAGTTATACGTTCGCATCTAGACGTTCTGGTAAATTGATATTCGGGGAAAAGTACGCAACCGATTTTTTTTATTTTACATGTTCAAGGAAAATCACAAAGGATACCTAATTATCGCACAGTTCACGACGGCGCGCCCCACTCCTCTAAATGTCATTGTACGCGTTATATCGTTCCTGTGTTAGTTCTGTCGTTACGCACTAATTAACAATATGTGCATACGCACACTAAGATACTGACGTTCCGATTACCTGCTCGCATCCCGCGCTCACCCCTCCCGAAAGGTAGCAGGGCGCGCCATTGTGAATTGAACGATCTGTAGCAAATGCACGCCGAACACAAGCTAAGGGATTCATAAAAAATGCTTAAAATATTCCATTATTTTCGAACATTTACTGGGTTACTGATTAATCTATCAGCGCACAGCTCAAACCGCTGGGTCTAGCAACCATAGAGTTGCATCTTTCATTTTTCACCTTAGAACGTGTTAATGATAACTGATATGTAGGTAATAAACTTTTACATAATCGATAGTTTTTTACATAAAATATTCAGCTTCATCAGTCCAGGAGTTTTCGAGTTATGCAACGGACAAACAGACGGGAATAAGCTTTGCTATAAGGGCAGCATGATTTAATGGAACCGTCAAAATTCATTCGCGAACAGAATTTGAACCCGAAACCTGCTTATTCTGGAGCCCGACTCGTCTTTACCATTTGAACTCTTTGGTTTCAACATCGGGTTGATTTTCAACAAACTGGCAGCCACTAAACAATGTCAAACTAAACTCAATTTAGGGTGTCAGTTGCAAAAATGAGAAATTATAATTGTCAAGTATCAATACCGAAGAAAAGTAATAAATAAATCATATTTAATAACCGTTTTAGTTATAAATTAAAGAAAAAATGTCGAGCAGTACAACAGCGTTTGGGTCGCCGATTCCCCTATCGGAGATAGAGTCTGTGCTGGCTTGGGTCGACACCTTCAAACTGTCTAGGCCTACAAAGAAGATCAACAGAGATTTTTCTGATGCTGGTAAATATTCAATTTCCTTCATACTACTAAGCTCGGTAAGTATTGAAAACGTTTACAAGTTCTCTGACTATATTTTACGTGAAACCGCACGTTTTTAAAGTGGAATGCGATTCCCGAATCGAATTGCTTCTGTCTGTTAAATAACCGGTGAGATTGAAGATTACGTCAAATCGAAACTCAAATCATTTCTGGAAAATGTTTGAAATGTTCAAAGTGTACCCTTTTTGTGAACTTTCCATAACTTTGCCATCATCAGCGGGCTGTTTAACATATACGAGTAAGTTCCAAATATCAGCTCAATCGGTCCATATTGTTTGAGTTACAGCCGACAAAAAAAATGGTATAACCGGAATACAAAACCGAGGTGACCGGTTATAGTTCTCCGTGGCGGAACGGGTAGCTCTCGGACTATCATGCCGGAGGTTGCGGGTTTGAATCCCGCTAGGGGCAAATGTTGGTATGATGAATATGAATGTTTGTACCCAAGTCTTGGATGTTTATATATTTATTTAAGTATGTGTATCCGTTATCTAGTAACCATACCTCAGGCTCTGCCTAGTTTGGGACAGGATAATTGGTGTGAATGTCTGAGTTATTTATTTATTAGTAGGGGCACTTCAGTATATCGGATAGATACTGAACAACTTCTAGAGTAGACTTTTCGAAATTATGGAAAACATCTACTTTTTATACAAATTGTACAGCTTGGCTTGTTATTTTAGATGGGAAGTCGAAATACTCTCTTGTCCCAATCATTTCTTATGTGAACTTCGTGAGGAAACCAAAAGTCCACCAATTCGGCTAGGGGTACCGTTGGTCGACAGGGGTTTGGCACAAAAGAGCTCGAAGGGTAGAAGTGTCGCCAGGTCTTCCTGGCCCCTAGAAGATAAGATCTTTTACCACCCAATTTTCTTTCCCCAGTGCTCCTAGCCGAAATCCTAGCGGTGCATTACCCGAAACTGGTGGAGATGCACAACTACCCTCCAAGAAACAGTCACGCGCTCAAGTTGAACAACTGGATGACACTCAACAGGAAGGTTCTGAAGAAGCTAAAGCTCAACTTGTGCTGCAATACCATGGATCAACTCTCAAACAGCGCGCTGGGAGTTATAGAACGGGTGTTGGTAATGGGTAAGATATCCATTTTTATTAGCACTAATAGTTCTGCCGTATGGTTCCTTACTTAGATATTGGGGGTAGCCCCCAATCTAAGGGATTGCATCAGAGACGGCACCAGCGTTCTCCTGTGTATTTTAGGACGGGTAGCTCTCAGACTGCCACGCCGGAGGTCGCGGGTTCGAATCCCGCTAGGGGCAAATGTTCGTATGATGAGTACCCAAGTCTTGGATGTTTATATATTTATTTAAGTATGTGTATCCGTTATCTAGTAACCATAGCACAGGTTCTGCCTAGTTTGGGACTGGATAATTGGTGTGAATATCTGAGATATTTATTATTAGTTTAATAATTACATCTCTCGAAACCAACAATAAAAATAATTTAATTACAACGATAATTAATAAATTATTATTATTATTACTGCGATCACCGATGTCTACCAAGTGATGTGGCAAGATGATTATGGCAAATCCCCCAATGAACAGCCTCCAAAAGTGATCTTCTTGCAGTCCGCGACAGGATCCGCCGCGACGAGGAGATCAATAAGAGTGCGAAGGATGCCGAACAGAACATGTCCAGCGGTGGCAGCTACTACGAAGCTTGCGGCGATGATGGTGAGCTTCTCTACCTATAACAGATTCGGCTTTGGCGTATCCAGCATTTTGCTATAATTTTACAGGTGTTGCCGTGTGGTTTCCGGTGGAGTAGAATAGGACCACTCCAACTCTTCCCGTGGATGTCGTACAAGGCGATTGAGGGAATACATTATAAAACATCAATCAGGCCTCCCCAACCCGTCTGGCCAGCGCGGGGAGTGTAGGCCAAATCCTCCGGCTGATGAGAGAGGGTTGTGCTCCTGCAGTGGAGCAAAATAACCTGATGATGATTACAGGTGTAGGTAGGGATTTTTTGGTTCCGGTGATGATGATGAATGAGAATGCCAGAGATGGTATATTAGATTTTGACTAGGGACACCAACTTGAACAATTTGGTGAAATATGAATCCTTAGCTTGATTTTCTTAACTGCTTAGCCTTCAATAGTTTGTAAATCATGTTTTTGTTGACTAATAGAGCACGTGCTGGTAGTGCCAGTGAAAACCAGGGTCAACGGCGTCCTTGAGACGATCCAGCAGAAGGTGGTCAGCCACGACTCCTATATTGCCATGAAGGAGGAACTCAAGGATGCGAAGGACACGGCTGAACTACTTAAACAGAAGGTGAGTCTGGTTTTACCGATATTTTTTTAAAGATCATTAATCAATTACTATTACATAATTAGTTAAATCATGTAGAAAACGAAGCTGTTGCTGTGAAAACCGTAGTGCTTATACGAAATATAACATATCCAGAATCCAGAACTACTGATAAAATCATAACGGAATACTTCTAAGTTATGCCAAAGATAATATATACTGTTATGCATATAAATATATTAAAATGCCGAAATGACTTTCTAGATAGCCCCAGGTCTTTATCAGTAAACATTCGCAAAAATATGAAATTACTAGCTGTTCCCCGAGACTTCGTCCGCGTGGACAACTTAACATCACAAGTTATTATGTATTTCCCGTAGGAATAGGACGTTTTTTCGGAATAAAAACTATCCTATGTCCTATTCCAGGACCTAACCTATATGTGTGCCAAGTTTACATCATGATCCGTCCAGCGGTTGAAACGTGATTGAGTAACAAACATCCAAATATCCAAATACCCAAATTTTCGCATTTATAATATTAGTAGGATAACAAGGAAATCAATACTTTATTTTCAGGTGGATCATCTAGACAACCTACTGAAACTGAAAGAAGAACGAATAGACGAGCTACAGAACCAACTTGAAAGGAAGCAATCACGGCGCAAAGAAGCCGATATCATCATAAACAGTATATCTGTTCCCTTCGATGAGTCAATGCCTCCTACTCCCCCTCCCATGTTGTTTGACATTCCTGTTACAGTTCTTACCAAAACTCAATCGCTGAAAGCCATAGAGTCGAACAGTAAAATACCTAAACTCGAAGAGGCGTCCAAAATCCCAATACCCAAAACAGAATCCTCCAGCTGCAGGGCAACGCCAAAACCAAGCATCTCTGATATTTACGTAGTGGACAGAATGGACTCAAAAAACGAAGTCGACAGAATCAGATCCGATGTCTTTAAAGAAGCAGAGGTTTTGGATGAGAAGAATCCAGACAGCTTCCAAGATATTGAGTTTAAAGACAGTGTGCAAGAAAGTGTTGTCACGATAGAAGACTCTATAAAGAACGAAATAAGAGACATAGTTAAACCCGCAGCTGAACAGGGAATATGACTTATTATAAATAGAAGTTACATAAATATACATTACAATAATGAGAAATGTTAAAAAGCCCTGTTTAGCTTGAAAATGGAGTACTTTGGTAAGTATAAAAAAGAAGCAATTGTATAGTTTTGAAGATCTATACCACAGTCAAGCTACAAAGCCACTATCTAGCATGTCAGTCTTTCGTAAAGTTGCTACTGCTGTAGTTTTTGCTGATGTATGCCATTTGTTTTAGGTATTCCCTTTACCTTTAGGCAATTATGTACCTTAAAGTTATTTACCATAAGGCGGCTGCTACCTTTGGAGGGAGTGATGTTTTGTTTTTACATGTATTGTTTATTTTGTAATACATGTATGTATTGTGTAAATTGTGTTATTATGAAAGTTTATTAAATTTTCTAGTCTATACATTACTTGTAAATTAGGATTAAAAGTCGTCATGTTATTTAATGTTTTAATAGTTTTTAGTACTTTGTTTACGATTGATTTAGAAATAAAATGTGTACAAAAAGACTTCACTGGACAGTTTTCGTTAACATCGAGTGTTTGCTTGGAATATGTCGCACAAATTTGGATGTTTCTTTAATATGTTTTTGATTTCTTGTAGTCTGCTTCTAGTGAAATCTGACTTGGCTGCGTCTAGGATTACTGGTTTTGGGTCACTTCTGAAATAGCAAGATAAAATAATATATAATAATAATAATAATAATAATGTCTTTATTTCGGGAAACATAGGTCCCATAAAATAAAAAATACAAAAAATTATTATACGATAAAATTACAAAAACTAAAATTAATAAAATTATGCAATAGCAATAATACTCATAAGAATAAAATATTCTACGTCTACTTTTTGTTGGCGCTCTGATGCGTGTAAAGCCAATGCAAACAAAACCTATTAAGTCAGCAAGTTTACGCTTCCCGTCACTGTCGTCAAGGTGACCAAGGGATCCCCGATCCGCCTGCTAAGTCTGGTAATTATGGCAAATCCCCTAATTGCCCAGCAATATAATAATAAAAATCTTTTATTCAAAAACAAATTAATAAAGTTACAGATAAACCCCACATAACTGAATTCTCAGTTTGACTGAGGGGAGCGGTCTCACACACATTTGTAATGTAATCGATTTTTAAGTAAAGTTTACAATTTTAAACATTATTGTAAGTATATATGTTTCACTAACGTAGTTTCAATATATATATTTATAGTTACTTTTTCATATGGACATTGTCTGAATAAAATATTAAATCAAAAATAATATAACAAAAGCTTCTTATATTTCTAATTGATTAAAAGTAGCATTCTATTGGGGAGGCCTATGTTCAGCAGTGGACGTATATAGACTGATGATGAAGACACAGGTTCCGCCATTTAAATGTCCTCGAAAAGTTTATTATACCGCTCTTACTGCCTTGTCTCACACCCTGTAAGGTTGGCTGGAAGAGATCTCTTTTAGAGATAAGCTCACCTTTGTACACACCTTTTATTGCTGTATTTACTTTTAAGATGTGCAATAAAGAATATATATATTATGACCTTTATATAGAAACCCAATATTCGAAGTCATTTCCATAAGGTTTGTTGATTTTCAAAAAATCATTTACAGTAGATAATAATCAATCACATACATGGTACTCCCGCTCGATTGACCGATGACTTTGAATCTGTTGAACTCTATTCCGTCGTCGTAGAGGCACTGCCTGGTGATTTGGTCTAGTTTCTGCTTCACTGGGATCAGATCTTCCACTAAAAATAAAAACAAATTGCTTAGCAGTCTGTTGCCAACAACGACCTCTATGTACCATTTCTATGGTTGCCAGCTATAGATTTTATGACCTTGAATGACGCTAAATTTTAGGATTTGAAAGGCAGCTGGTTCTTCCATATCAGTGGTTTTTTAAAGAAATTGTCTTAGATGTTTACTGATGTGGCAGATAAAACAGATTCTGGCCAAATTCTATTAAAATACAACCCTGTTGTTTAAAAAAATGATTCCGGTGAGCATTGGATTTTTGTAATCTGTCATCTGAGTCGTTCAAAGGGGTTTGAGTTCATCATCATCATCATCAGGTTATTTTTGTCTCCACTGTAGGAGCGCAACCCTCTCTCATCTACAGGAGACAGACGGAGGATTCGGCCTACACTCCCCGCGCTGGCCAGACGGGTTGGGGAGGCCTGATTGATGTTTTATAATGTATTCCCTTAGTCGCCTTGTACGACATCCACGGGAAGAGTTGGAGTGGTCCTATTCTACTCTACCGGAAACCACACGGCACGGGTTCAAAATCAAAATCAAAATCAAAATATTTATTTTCAAAATTGGAACACATAATTCTCTTTTTGACGTCAAATTCTGCCTAAATCTACTCCACTTCCACCTGTATAACCGGGGGGAAGAAGTGGCAACAAACCCAACGGCACAGGGCCCTACCTTTGATTTATCTTATTCATTACAATCATTAAGTCTACCTATGCTGAGCCATCAAGCACTCCATGGACTTTTATCATTTAAGTAGTCATCTAACTTATAGTAGGCTTTCTTGCACAGATTAACTTTTATAGAAGATTTGAATTTTTCTTCAGACAAGTTAATAATTTCATTCGGAACCTTATTGTAGTAACGCACGCACAGCCCCACAAAAGAATTATTGATCTTAGACAATCTAGAATGATGTATTTGAATTTTATTATTATTTCTAAGATTTAAATTATGCCTCTCATTATTTGCCATGCCATATGCCATCATTCTTTACTCAGCGTAAAGAAAGGTTCTGTCTAACGAACATAATGTTAGCGAATATGTATTGACATGGCACCGTCATTATATTTATTTCCTTAAATAATTCTCTTAGAGAATCACGACTACGAAGCCCATAAATAGATCTTATTACTCTTTTTTGTAAAATGAATATAGAATCGATATCAGCGGCACGACCCCAGAGCAAGAGGCCATAAGACATAAGACTGTGAAAGTAGCTAAAATATACAAGTCTTGCTGTAGCTATATCTGTCAACTCTCTAATCTTTTTAACGGCATATGCTGCGGAGCTTAGCCGACCTGATAACAATTCTATATGTGGACCCCATTGCAGCTTCTTGTCAAGGGTTAGCCCCAAGAAAACCGTATTATCCACAAATGCTAACTTCTCGTTATTTAATATTATGTCATTATCACATGGTTTAACACCTGGAAGTGTGAATTTTATGCATTTAGTTTTTTTTGAGTTTAAAACAAGGTTGTTAGCAATAAACCATTCATGAACTTGCCGAAGGGTGTCGTTCACATCGTCATAGTTTTGGGCATGTCTATTAACTTCAAAAATCAGAGAAGTATCATCTGCAAACAACACAATCTTCGACATATTCTGCACCATGTACGGAAGATCGTTTATATAAACCAAAAAAAGTTTTGAGTTAAATATATTCTTTAAATTTGATGAGTTGTAGCGATTGTTTAAAAGCTTGAAAGTCTCAATTAGATCTTCTCTGTCTCTGCGTTAGTAGAGTTCATCATCAACAAGTTATTTTTGTCTCCACTGCAGGAGCACAACCCTCTCTCATCTGTAGGAGACAGACGGAGGATTTGGCCTACACTTAGGTTAGTAGAGTTGGTAAGGACAATCTAGTTTTGTATTCTAATCTTTTGAAAGCAAGCAGCAAAATAGATGGGAATTATTTAGGTCTTTAAGGGAGAATATCCTGACACTCCGTCCGAAACATATTCATTCTCTTTAGATATCCTTTCGATATTAAGCTCTTTGGAAAAACTTAGGCCTCTAAGTGTGCACTAACTTTTAAACATCCTGCCGACACTGGATACCGGCGTCACGTTCGGGTCTCTACACGTGCAAGGAGGCACGTCAAAGTAGGATAGTTCTGACGTCTGTACAGCTATTCCCTCCACGCTGGGGTTCCACTCACGGAGGGGGCTCCCCGGTTCGCGTTCGAACCCAGCTCTTTGTCTCTTCTTCCGGTCTTCTATGCGCTTCTTAAGGATATCTAGTTGCTCTGTTTAAAAAACAATACATTCATCATCATCATTATCAGTCTGAAAGTCTACACTGCTGGACATAGACCTCTCCCAAGGCGCGCCACTGAGCCCGATCCTCGGTTCTTCTCATTCAGTCACTGCCAGCCGCCTTACGCAGATCGTCGCTCCATCTCGCCAGTGGTGTCCTACACTACGCCTGCCCAGTCGAACTACGGTTTTCGGTTCTCCGACAGATGTGACCAGCCCACAAAATATATATTTTTTAAATACCGCAAATTCAAAGGCTTCATGTGCCTTGCCACAAACAATACCTCGTACTCTTAGCTTTCATACTAGAAAACAGCCAAGCATACATGGCTGTTTCGCCTCAGAAATACATAAATAAATGGACTCCGTACTTAGCGTAGAGACTATATCACTATAGGATCTATAACGTACCACCCAACTTTACTGAAAAAGCTATTCCAGACATTGTGGTGTGTTGGTTGTTAAAATGACCCGAGGGTTGAAATAAGTTGAAACACCTGTAGTGCGATTCTGTAAAAAGTTACTTTGCAACTCGACTTCTAAATTGCTTAGTAATACAAATTCGTATCCCGTAAAGTTTACGGTCGTTCGATTTCTATACCAGCGCCACACTTTCGGGCGCGACGGCGGGTTGTAACTACTGTTAAATGGACATGTTGACGTTTGTTTGTATGAGATGACGTTTAGAATCGTATCCTGTAGCAACATTACGCACGTCGTTCAATTCGAAACTCGTGCCTGCATTCGACGAAGTTTTAGTACTTTGTGCGTGAAAATTTGCACGAATATTGTGGAATTGCTGTAGAAAAATTTTGTAAAGCTTAACTTAGCAACTATAATCTAAATCCGCCGTGAGATTTCACATTTTCATTAATTAAAGTTCACAGTCGTTCGATTTCTATGCTAGCGCTACACTTTCGAGTGCGACTTCGTGTTGTAACTACTGTTAGTGGACATGTCGACTTTTGTTTGTATGAGATAACTTTAGAATGGTATTTTATAGCAACATTACGAACGCTATTTCTATCTAAGACTCGTACTTGTATTCGACTAGCAAAAAGTTACTATTTTGTGCGTGAAAACTTGATCGAATGTTGTGGAACTGGAAAATAAAAGTTATTCTATCGCAGAATAGTGGTTACTTGTGTTTAGTGACGTATTTTAAAGATGGCTCGTTCATTTCAATTCATAAGTTCAGTAGAAGAAGCTCACAATTATGATATCCAGCATCAAGCTAATATTATACGTAAAATCAGCGAAAACGACTATGTGGAGGTTTATAGGTTGTCGGAAGAATTAATTAATCAATTTGGACCTAATAAGAACAAAGGTACGTTTTTATAGCTTTCTTAATTATTATGCGACTTACCGTGTATTTTAAATGATATCACAAACAAATCATAACACTTATCTACTTGCAGATACTATGTCCACTATCATTCCTGGCTAATGATAGCTACCAAAAATGGTGAAAATAGTGCCTACATATTTGTCCCAATCTTTAACTTCACCTGTATAAACGAAGTAGTGAAAGCCTTAACCATCCTATTACAGTGAAAAAATATACCTTTTCAGTTTCCACAAAATCGACAAGGCAGGTGTTAAATTAGAGCAAGCAGTAAAAGATATACTTTGTCGGAGCTGGAGCGTCAGTCAGCACACGGCAAATCCCTAATGTGTAATTTTATTGAGGCTTACCTATATTTAGCAGTGAACATATTTCGGCTGATGGTGATATACAAGGTGAGCCATTGCGGTGGGTAAGTATGAAGAAAAATCACCAGTGATACACTACTTGTATTTACAAGAAAAAAATCTAAGTTAGAAAAAATGTTTGACATGCAATGTTTTGACAAAGATTTCCTAAAATTCTCATACACAACTGGGAATCGAACCCCGTCATTTTCCTTAAACTAATCGCAAATTGTTTTCTTATTCACCTACCTATTATTATATTACTTTATTAGCTAAAAACTAATATAATAATTTTCATCTTTTGTGGGTATTTCATTTGTATGCAACTTTATTATTTTTCTTTTTAGGTAAATGCCTGTTTATTTTCAGGTGATTATGGATATGCATAGCGTGTCTTCACCATGATTCCTTTAGCTAATGTAGAAGAAGGTAGTCCAGAGGCTTTTATAATCAACAGCAGAAGACAGCCCGTAATTCAGTAGGACGAGCAATTGGTTTTACCACCTTGGTTGTTGTTGACAAAGAAAATATATTATTATTTGACGAGGACCATATAAATTGTTTTTTTTTTCATCTGCCAATGGTTTTAAGCCCTCCTAAGCCACCTGTAATATGGTGGATATCACCCAAGTAGCAATCAAGAATAGTGACTAAATCCTACATATCTATACTTTATCTAAAGTTGGATTTGGTTATATCAAAAAAGTTTTCGTTAAGTCATTTTTTTCTTTAAGACTAACTAGTTTTATACTACTGCTACTTTAGCAAGTTCAGAATACCCAAAACCAAGTTAAGTATTCTCAAAACTGTTTTGTATTAGGTATGCCTACAGTTAAAACTAAAAATCTTTTTTAACTGTACTCAGATTATTTGAAGGCTCACTTAAAACTCATTCAAATAATTCAAGCATCTGTTTAGTCTTCCAAAGTAAAAATTAATTTTGTAGATAAACTTAAGATAATTGTAACACCAAATTCTGGGAACCGTTTTTCTGAAGAACATTTTATTCCTTTATTACTCAAATTAATCAGTTTAGAGTAAAAATACATTTAACGGGACGTATTTATCAAATGGAACCAAGTAGAAAGATGGATGACGTTGAAAAATTAAAAAGATCTGGTAATTTTCGTTCGAAATTCGAAATATAAAAAAAATAGTTTAAACAGAGTGCAAGCTGCAAATTTCAACAATGCATCATCTTCGACTCAGACCTCAGTGTCGTTATTAGGAACTACAGATCACGAGGAAGAAGATACTGCAGAAAATTGGGAAATCAAAATAGTGGACAGTAATTCCGATTCTAATGAATCGAAAGGTGATGATTTTAATTTTAGAGACCAATTAAGAAACTGGTCTATTGGTCACAATATACTATACATACTGCAATCAATGGCTTATTGCAGATTATAAATAAGCATGATCCAGGTGTTGTGCCAAAAGACGCAAGAACACTTCTGAATACAGTAAAATCTGTAGATATCAAACTTTGTGGCAGTGGAGAATACTGGCATAATGGATTTAAAAAATATATTTTACAGTATTTTGGAAATTTGGATAAACATATCAATCAATTTACATATAAATGTAAATATCGATGGGTTACCTACATACAAAAGCTCAAAAGTAGAGTTTTGGCCAATTCTATGTAACATTCCTGAGATGAACACTGTGAATTTTGCACTACTTATACGTCATCGAGTGAATAATTTATAAATGAATAGTTTTTTTTTGCATAAACTTCTTTCCAGCACAAAATACACTAGAATAATAAAATGACAAGCTAAGAAAATATCAAGTAATCTGGTGTTAACTAAATCAACCTAAAGAATCATTTAATACTAAGTAGTATTAAATAGTAATACATCAATACGTTGTTTAGTATAAGTTAAATGTAATATCTCTTAACTAGCATTACTTTAAATCTAACTTGTCTTTACTTTAGCTAAACTAGCCTTACAAAATCAATATTGTCTAAAGTTTTACTTCGTTAGGAAAAATAAGATTTAACGCCATTTTGCACTTTAAGTGAAAAAATAATAATACATTTTCCGACACCACCTCATGAAAAACTAGAGAAGATTGAAGTTATATTTTTGTTAGAGTAATTCTAACTTTATAAAAACTAATTTATTTATAGAAAATTTAATATTCTGCACTTTATGCTGCCAAATTTTTCAATTGCAATACAAATATCCTAAATTTTATTGTTATTTTTATGCTATTTTAAAGGCCCGTCTGTTTTATAGCACTTTCTATCGATTTTACACGAGAAACAATCATGCGTTTTAAATTTCCAATGCATACAACGACATAATACATCATTTTCTAGACATAAACATTAGTTGTATAGCCGCCATTATCATAAGCCTTCATCTTGTTTTTGTTTAAGTATAAAATGTTCACCATATTTTCTAAAATACTATGACATAAAGTAAAAAAAGTTTTAAATTTTACTTCAGTAAGTTATGATAGAACCTGTGAAATTCAGTATTGATAGTTTTAACTAGGTTTTGTAGATATCTTCAAGTCTATTTCTTGGTCTAAAGTCGACCTACAAGACATCTTGAAATCCGTGTTTAGAGCTCTGCAAAAACCACTCTCTTAAGTAGGGTTAAAGTTTGTCTAAACAGTAGTCTTAACTCTGTCTTAAATTTATCCTAAATGCTGTGCCCACTTGTACTTAACTGTATCTTGAGGGATATCTTCAGGGATATCTTGAGGGACGTAATAGGTTTAGCCAAGACAACAGCTGGAATACGTCTACTTGTCTTTAAGATAATTATAATACCCTTTTAAGACATTTGTTTGCTACTTGGGCAGGCAGCTAATATATATCACATAAATAGATAAATGCATACTTACGAGTACACACTCATGTAACATCCAGACACAAGGCAAAGACAAGCACTCATCATACAAAATATTTGCCCTGGGCAGGATTCGAACCCGCGATCCCGTGCTTCTATATCACAATATTGCGGAGCATATTAGGTATTATGTTATAGTATGTAGCTACAATTTTTGTCAGTTTTTATTTTTGTTACAGTACAATGTATGTTTGTGGAAGTAAAAAAAGTCAATTTATAATTATTTATTTAATCTGAATCAAACTCGCTTTCATCTAAATATTCCTCGCCAGAAAAATCTTCATCCATGGCTTGGCTAAGCTGGAGCTTTATCCAATAGTCTGGCTGTCTTCAGGCGTGTCACTACTGCTGCTGTCATCTTGAGGGGTGTATGACTGACTATTCTGACGAAGTCGCCATACAAAGTTTGTCAGTCCTCTTTCATAACATTGCTTTTCTATTTTCATTACATGTTGGCATAATTTTCTCCAATCATCAACTGAAACCTCCAGAAACGATTGTTAGCTGCTGCCTAAAAAAAAAATACACAATATAAACATTTGCAAATTAATTTAATATCATCTTATCTTTATGTACAGCTAACACAAATGCTCTTCACACAAATGTTAGCTATATCCTGGGCGGGATTCCAACTCGCGACCACGAACTTGGCAGGCAGGTGTACTACAGACTAGGCTACGGAACATAATAATAATAACTTTACCGTCTTGTATCTATACTCAATAATTTGATACAATAAAGTCATAGCACCTTAGAACACATAACTAAATATAATTCATTGATAGAGGGCGGTTATACTAACACTGCATTAGGGCAATACTTAGCTTATCATCATCAGGTTATTTTTGTCTCCACTGCAGGAGCACAACCCTCTCTCATCTGCCGGAGACAGGCAGAGGATTTGGCCTACACTCCCCGCGCTGGCCAGACGGGTTGGGGAGGCCTGATTGATGTTTTATAATGTATTATTCCCTCAGTCGCCTTGTACATCCACGAGAAGAGTTGGAGTGGCCCTATTCTACTCTACCGGAAATCACACGGCAAATATAATTAGTTAAATAAAACCATAACATACCGGTCATTTCAGCAGCTCTTCTAAAAACATCGTTAGGAGATCGGACAACAAATTTCCGGCTTCGAGTTCTGGCAAACATCGTGTATACACTTTATAATAATATAGGACCTCTCTAGCGCAACTGCGGATTACAGGTTTGTTCATTTTTAACACGATTAATCACCACGAACGACCACAAATACAATATAAAAATAAATTACGTGAGCAGAATTGACACAACACGTACTGATTGATTTTTTTGGTTGTTTCGTCCTTCGGACAGGCAAAGGTCGCTAGACTATACAGCCAGGTCATTTTTAGTAGGATTTCTTAGTTTTTTGCAGCTTATAATGCCGAAGCAAATTCTTATTTTTCCCGACACTGTGGTCTTGACATAATCACAGAAAGGGCAGAACCCCCTTACTAACGTTGATAGTAAACTTTAGTAAGGTTTGAGGTTAGGAAGTTTTGAGTTTGAGTTAAGAAAATCAGCTTAGTCACGTTTATATATGTTTCCTTCATAAAGTACACACGCACAGACACTTGTTGTATAATATACTATCCCTACTAAACACCAAAGCCCGATGTATACATTATTTTGGAAAAAACAAATACTCCAAAAAACGCGGGAACAAGCTCTGCGTACTGATTTGACGTCATTGACCATTGCGCAGCAGGGCTGTCAGATGAAAAAAATTAAAAATAGTATACTACCTTTGAAATAATGGTACGTTTAAATTATCCTCAAATTTTATTTAATTACATAAAAACATGTCTTAAATGTATGTATTTTCAAGTACTATTTTCATCACCTTATAAACCGTGTCTCAAAATTAACAATAATAAAAAGTATAATACCAATATTAATAGCCCATCTCTGTTTATTTACTTCAGCAGACATTGACCTAATGGTAGATGTAAATATGATTATTTTTTAAACCCCCAATCTTTATCACTGCAATCAGACCATAATTAGACATAAAAAGTAGTTTGTCTCCATGCTACGACATCATATTTTAATAAGTTAGGGGTTTCCACTAAATCTATCTACCACAACCGAGAGGGTCGGTATGCATCAGCAAAACAAGAGAGAAGAGAAGGGTAATAAGATGACACTCTATGCGTATGCGATGCAGTTTACCGCATTTACACATGCGTACGGAGGCTACTGCGGTCATATAATTATCCCTGGCGCGAGTGATTCGCAAATGGTATCGCTACACGAAAAAGTATCGAGTATGTGACGAAGTATCGATACCTCATATTCATCTTGAGGATCTTGCCGATCTTGAGGAGTAACAACTCCAAATAACAATAATCTCTTCTTCCTTTAAGTTTTGTTTAAAACAAACTATAGTATGCTACGCATTAGAAATCTAGTGTACAATTGAATGAACCATCAGTAGATTGAAACCATGTTGGCCAAGAATGAGTATGAAATTCTTTTTTTTTAAAGCAATGACAATATTTGAATGCATTATGTATTTTTTACTATGTAACTTTATGCTGTATGCAAAAAAATCTAGACTTAGAAACTGTAGTTAAAGGACAGCACTTAAACAATTTTTTATTAGTAAATTTCTTTAAATAAGTTAAACGAAAAAAAAACTCGATTATATTGACTAGGATATTTTTCAGAGCGTCAAGCACTAGTCCAATGAATGCGAGCAACGAAGCTCACACAACTTCGAAAGTGGCTTGTTCTTGTTTACAAAATACCTATTCAGAGTCGTTCGTGATCTAATTCGCAGTAAGCGTCGGTATTCGTTTCGATTTTCGCGTTATTGTTTCAATTTTACAGAATCGACACCCTGAGCGGTTGAAATTCCACTCAAAGGAGATCACAGGCAACAGCAGTAAATCAAACCTTACCTTGAGTGCAGGCCTCGTACTTCTCATAAGTGCTTTCAAAGTGTGTGAAGGGATTCGCCCTCATATAGGACGGAAGGGCCCTCACAAAGGAGTCCATGTGCATCCTCTGACATTTGTCCATGGGACACACCTGTGCACGAAGCAGTAATCACGTCAAGTCAATGAACCTTTCTCCTATTCATGATCTCCTAGTCTCCTCCGTGGGTGATTTGTGCTATTCACCGCACCACAGGTTAAAGGCTTTCTCTTTGTGACTGTAGAGATTTCCATCCGTTCAGTACTGGCCTGTTCTGTGGTCCCAGTATTGAGCAGAGGCCTATGCTCGCAATGAGACGAGGGCGTACCGAGCCAAAGTTCACCACAGAAATTCAGTGAGTGTTGATAAACCTCACATAGCCTTAAAATTACTTATTTGGTTTATGCAGGTTTTTTCACGTTTTCCTTTACCGAAAAGCTTGTGTAATGGCAGTTAACGAACTATTACCATACCAGAAGCTTTTCGGACATCGAATTTCGTTAATGCAGTCCGGGAGTTAGATATTCTTATAGTATAGTAATAAACCGTATGTACCCAAGTTCTGACAAACTCTCTGGTACGTGGTACAGGCCTGAGTTTGAACTCTCGACCTCTTAAACGTAGGATGAGAGTATACATACATAATAATCACGCCCTGGTCCCATAGGCGTAGGCAGAGATGATGTATCGCCACTTTGCGCAATCCTGACACACCTCACTAGCCTCCTATCCCATCAACCGTTTCATGCACATCATTTTATTCATCTCACTGCGGACCCCAGCCTTTTTGAGGACGTCACCAACTTGATCCTTTATGAAGATGGAGGATGAGGATACTACCAACTATTGCTACTACGACTGTTCTTTGATCGTGTGGTAACAGACTTGCCTTTTCAAAACGTATTTTATGATCTTTGTCCGGCACATGGTGTTCAATTATTTCCAAGCTGTCGGTGTGTACTTTCCTAAAAACGAGAAAACTCTAAGCAAAGTACGTGCCAGCTATATCTGCATAAAAGTACATTGACCCCATATGTCACTGATTACATGGGGGCATTCGGCGAAAGAAATATTTCACTATCTAAAAATTTTATATTTGTGAGAAAGTAAACATTTCGGTTTAAATGGTCATTATGCAAACTAGTCATTTTGAGAAGTAGACATAGGTATTGTAGACAACTTGCTCCTGAAGATAGTATTGAAAATTCAACTTTATTCTTCAGATAGGTTTAATGAACTTTAATGCACATATTAGCAGGCAAGTACTAGGCAACATTTAAAACTTGGATTTTAATTCGACCGCCTCATTCGCTTATTGAATTTAATGGCGACGAACGCTTGGACTCCAGCGCCAGAGGCAGTGGGTTTGACTTCCACTTCTGGACAGACAACTTTTTACAGTTGGTCTGGGTGTTATATATTTGTGAATAATCATGTCCTCTTTTAATTCCTCCAGTACAAATTCTAGTTTCAGTAATATTTTACTAATATAAGGTAATTCGAAAACTTCCTTTATAATGCAATGATGGTTAATGTTGCCTTATACAGGCTTTCATAAGACGTATAGAATAACCTTCGATGTTAGGAACATAAAAGCGAGGGTAGGTTACCTTACCTACTTCATCATATCAGCCCTTAGACGCCCACTGCTGGACACAGGCCTTCCACAATGAACGCCACCACACCCGGTCCTCCGCATCCAGCCGCTTTCGCCCCCCTTCTTCAGGTCTTCGGTCCATCTGGCGTACCAAGGGCACCTACCTAGGTACTTCATACTTATGTACCCTTAATACTATTATATACTCAAGTTAACAGTTGGAATACCCACGCCAGAGTGGAAAAGGTTGCTGTCGAGCTTTCGTCTATGGCTGGTATTCTCGAAGGTTCTTCCCTGTATAAAAAAAATCTAATAAATAAAAACGTAAATTTCGAGTGTCTGTACATTGAAGATATTTGCAAAAAAATTGGGTGGTCTAAGGATAAATAATATAACACATTTCAATCATTTGTAAAATTTTGGTCTGTTTGTCTGTTAGTTTGTGCACGCATCACTTACAAACTGCTGAATCGATTTTGATGGACTTTTTACAGAAACAGGGCTCTTAACTCGGAGTATCATATAGGCTTTATTTCATTGCAATCGGTTTACTCAATCGCAAGTTGTGGATATTTTTAGTTTTTAAATACATTAGTAGGTAAGGTTAGTATGCAATATAAGAAAGAAGTACCTATAATTTTAATGTTCGGTGCTATACAGATAGCGATGAGTTTGGACTACATTTATAGCTGGGAGTGGGATTGGGATCGAGATTAGGACTGGGAGTGTGAACGGGAGCGGATACTGTAGTCCACGCGAGCGGAGCCGCGGGCACAGCTAGTATGATATTAATCATGTGTATCTACTGTTTTTCGCAACAAAATTATAAAATGAAATTAATGATTGATAATACTTATTGAAATTCTGCTTTGACTTCATTTAAATGTTATGTATTTGGACCTATTCCACATATCCCTACGTGTTGTATCTTTGTGTTGTATGTTGTATGTGTATTGTTACTATTTTAATTGCTACACCCCTGTGGGTAAAATTGCACTTATCAATTACCAAATATTGTATATTTTAATAACATCTGCACCTACATGTAATTTATGGCAATAAATGAATTATGAATAAGGTTTTTAGCTTTCAGAGCTCCAGTCACGTGATGACAACGTGTACACCTATATAATGTTAAAACATATTGGCTTCTTGTCGCCTCTGATATTTATTTGAGATTTATGTCGACTGATCTACACCTCAAACCTTTAAGATTAATGTATAAAAAAGAGGGATGAAAGGCGGATGGAGAAAGGGAGAAAGGGTTGGACGGAGGGATTCTGGTAGGTAGGCTGGTATGGAGTGAGGAGAAGGAGCCGTGGTAACTGACATTCATTCATATTTATTACCATTGACATTCACTATTTTCCTGTATATTATAACTATTTCTTGTTTTATGTCATATTATTAATTAATTGTAATGTTCAAAATTTTTGCACGCCTAATTATGGCAGAATTGTTGGCCAACTATCTATATTATCATCACATTAATACCATATTCCAGCAAATAAATTAAATTTCATTTCATTTCATTTCATTTCATTTACCCTGGTTGGTTATGCACTCGCCTCACGTTCATGAGGTCGTGGGTTCCAATGAGCTCTTCGAAACTTAAGTACGGTTTATTTATAATACCACAGGCTTTTTGGTGAAGGAAAACATCGTAAGGAAAACTGCATATGCCAAAGAAGAAATTCTAAGGCGAATGTGAAGTCCACCAAATCGGCTTGGGGCACCGTTGGTGGTCAGGGGTTTGGCACAAAAGACCCTGAAGGGTCGAAGTGTCGCCAGGTGTTCCTGGCCCCCTAAGAAGATAAGAGGTATATAGTAGGGAGTTCACTCGAGATCGGAACATCACATAAGCAAGTTGTCAAAGGAGGCAAAACATCAGAGTAGCAAAATGTCAGATCTCTAAATAGCATAACGTCAAAGACGCAAATTGTAGGTACAAGAAGCGTATTGACCGAGTAGCAAAATATCTATCAATTCACCGAAATAATCATAATGCCTATTGTTATGCCAGGTGTTCCTGGCCCCCATCATAAGAAGATATGATAAGATAAGATGGAGTGAGGAGAGGAGGAACTGTAGTGTAGGAAGTAAGTGAATAATACGTACTGCAGCAATGGTATTGGCACATCGGAGAGCTCGTGGTCGTGTTCATCATCATCTAAATCAAGAAACGCAGCTTCTTCGTAGTATGAAGTCTGCAGAAAAAGTAATAAATAAAAAAAATATTCCCATTTATGAGGTGGCAAATGAAACCAAAACTATTTGCGTATTTAAACCAAAATATAGATAATATTACGAGACGTGGACGGTGACGGTGGGCCTGATCCACAAATTTCAAGTCGCTCAGCGAGCTATGGAGAGGGCTATGCTCGGGGTTTCTTTGAAGGATATGATTCGTAATGAAGAGATCCGACGAAGAACGAGGGTGACCGACATAGCCGAAAGAATTAGTAAACTGAAGTGGCAGTGGGCGGGTCACATATGTCGCAGAACAGACGGCCGTTGGGACAGACGGGTTCTGGAGTGGAGACCGCGGATCGGCACGCGCAGGGTGGGACGCCCCGCCGTCAGGTGGACCGACGACCTGAAGAAGGTGGTCGGAAGCGGCTGGATGAGGAGGGCGGAGGACCGGGTGTGGTGGCGTTCATTGGGGAAGGCCTATGTCCAACAGTGGACGTCTAAGGGCTGATATGATGATGATACTTAATATATGAATGGCACAAGTTTGTATTACTACATTAACTTTGCCGACCACCTCAGAATATCAACTTCTGCATTTAGCCACAGTTTTTGCTTGCTACATTTGTATTCAAATATGGTATGATGTGGTTTGACGTGGTTTGATGTATATTTCATTCCAGATTAATAGTCCTATGAAAACCAACGCTATTTACGTCTCGGTAACATATACATGAAAGGGTCACCAGCAGCAAAAATAGGTTTGTATTACCAAGTAAACTTTGCGGTCCACTTAGGAACACCATCTATTGTGTATTTTGTTTTCGAGACGCAAATGCGTTTGTTTTCATAGGACTATTAATCTGGAATGAAATATAGTTTGATGTGGTTTAATGTGGTCTGATGTGGTTTCACGTAGTTTGATGTGGTTTGACGTGGTTTGATGTGATAGTAACGTAGAGTGGGGGACACCAATCGCAACTCACCCTTCTGGAGCCCACGTTGAGGACAGGCGGGGGTCCGCCGGCGACGCCCATAGACTGGTGGCTCTTCTCGCGCTGTCAATAAAAGAATATAAGCAAGTACGTCGTACACGTACTTTTAATGTGCGAGTTCCTTATATGATTTTTGCTTTTTGATATCTCGGTAAATAAAAAAAACTTAAATTGACAATTCATTTCATTTATTCAGCCTTAAATTGTATGTACATCAAGTTCTTAAAATATGTTTTAGTCCCAATACAACTGTACCCAAGGGTGTAGCTTAAAATATCTTATAATAAAAAAGACAACCCTTTCTTATCATCATATCAGCCCTTACACGTACACTACTGGACATAGGCCTCCCCAATGAACGTCACTCTCATTCAGACGCTTTTTCATAGTTGTTGGGTAATTTTGCATACATTACAATATTACCTAGGTAACTGATAGTGTAAGCAAATACTCGTAGATACCTAGACTATACTGCAAGTGAATCTCTAACTGCAAAACGGGCACTTGTCCATTAACATAATTATTCTATTACCAGCTCTAATTTCTTACAAATACGTTATAGAATAGTTATTAAAAGTGAACTGACCAATTTGGTTGTGGATATTATTTCAATGGAGTCCCTGGCACCAAGCAGCGTGGCCTTAGTCGACGGCTGGTTCACACCGGACGCGGTACTAGAAATTGAAATTACTAGTTATAAACAGAATCGCAAGAAGGAAGGTAGTCCGCTAAACACAAGACTTCAAAACGCCTTAATTTATTTAAAGGAGGAAGGTAGTCCGCTAAACACAAGACGTCAAAAATAGATGGAGGCTTCGTTTTTTTATTGCAAATTAGAAATCTCATTTCTTATAGAACATTATTGGATTCTTACATAATCTTAAGTATGGAGCCCATTCCGCGGGCGTCCATACTCGCGGCTGTCACCCGGCGACCGTGCGGAGACGTCTGGAATCACACAAATAAATAAATAACTCGGTAATCTAAAAAAATTATTAAATCATCATCAGGTTATTTTTGGTCTCCACTGAAGGAGCACAACCCTCTCTCATCTGCCGGAGACAGACGGAGGATTCGCCCTACACTCCCCGCGCTGGCCAGACGGGTTGGGGAGGCCTGATTGATGTTTTATAATGTATTCCCTTAGTCGCCTTGTACGACATCCACGGGAAGAGCTGGAGTGGTCCTATTCTACTCTACCGAAAACCACACGGCAAATATTAAATAAATATTAATTATTAATTATTATGTATTATTATATAATCTTTAATTAACTCAACTCAACGACTCTCGTTCGACCGTCCACGGTATCTCTATATCCGGCCATTAGTTGGTCCCAGATTTTAAATGTTACCCTCCCTATTACCTATATATACCACCGCTTGATATTACATTTAATGGTTACCCACCAGCCTGTCACCGCTTTATCTTACATTTAATGGTTACTCACCTACATTCCACTGCTTATCTTACATTTAATGATTACCTACCTGCATGTCACTGCTTTGTCTTACATTTAATGGTTACTCACCTACATTCCACTGTATATCTTACATTTAATGGTTACCCATCTGTATGTAACTGATTAGTCTTACATTTATTGGTTACCCACTATCATTCCACCGCTTATCTTATATTTGAAGGTTACCCACCTGCATGCTACTGTTCGGCACGCCTGCGCCCCCACCTGCTCCTTCTATGTTCTCTCGCATGCTGAGCAAGCATTCTAGCGGAGGGGGGATAACCAACCGGGTCTCGTAGTCGTTCTTGATTCGATCAGCCATCGGGCAACTGGTCTTCAACTGCATCTCGTTGAAAACTGGCAAAATTAACAGTTTAATTTATTTTTCTTTGTTCAGATCACGTAGTTGTCACAGGAGATGTAATTTTTTATAAAAACGAGGACCCCTCGCAAACAGTTTAAACAGAATAAAATTTAAAAAAAAATATCTTAAAATGTGTATTATATATCTATCATCCTCCAAGTTTTTTTTATGTAAATGTATTCAATGCACATCGATGTACAGACACGCGAAATCTATCTTTTTATTTATTAGATGTTTTAACAGTTTTTTTAAAGTCCAATTTAAAACCTAAAATATCATCATCATCAGGTTATTTTTGTCTCCACTGCAGGAGCACAATCCTCACTCATCTGCCGGAGACAGACGGAGGATTTGGCCTACACTCCCCGCGCTGGCCAGACGGGTTGGGGAGGCCTGATTGATGTTTTATAATGTATTCCCTTAGTCGCCTTGTACGACATCCACGGGAAGAGTTGGAGTGGTCCTATTCTACTCTACCGGAAACCACACGGCAAAAATATAATGTAGGCATTTTTTAAATTTAGGTTGACTTTTCTTCTCTAAATTCGTGACGATGGATTCTAAACCAATACCATGTGTAATACCAAAGATAATATATACTAAAGTGTAATACTATTGTTCCGGACTCCTTAAGCCTGTCGCACGCTGTACGGTGTAAAAACAACGCTTAGTAGAGCGCCTAAGACACATTTCTGCGTGAATTTTCTAACAGTGGAAATGAGAAGTTCATTAAAAGCGTATAAAGTATGTAGTGTATAAAGACAAAAGTCTTTAATCAGTGCGTCCTGCCTGTCATGACCTACTGCGCATAAAGGTGGACACTGACGGTGGGCCTGATCCACAGGTTTCAGATCGCTCAGCGAGCTGTGGAGAGGGTTTCTTTGAAGGATATGATTCGTAATTAAGAGATTCGACAGAGAACGAAGATGAGATAGCCGAAAGGATTATCAAGCTGAAGTGGCAGTGGGCGGGCCACATCTGTCGCAGAACCGACGGCCGTTAGGGCAGACGAATTCTGGAGTGGAGACCACAGGGTGGGACGCCCCGCCGCCAGATGGACGGACGACCTGAAGAAGGTGGCCGGAAGCGGCTGGATGCGGAGGGCGGAGGACCGGGTATGGTGGCGTTCATTGGGGAAGGCCCATGTCCAGCAGTGGACGGCTAAGGGCTGAGATGATGATGATGATGTAGGTATTTACGTTTTACAAAGGAGTTACGTATCTGTTACGTAATTAAGTACTATTAAGTAATCTGTGCCCAGACGTGCAGAATGCTTACCGTAATCCTTCCACTTCCTCGGGGCGGTCTTAGCCGCCTTCAGGTCTTTGAGGACTTTGCGCCGGCGGTCCGGCTTGAAGTCCGCCATGTCACCCAACATGACGAATGGCCTGCAGTCTGATTCCAGGTCCTCCCACCAGCTCTTCTCACATATAGCTGGCAATATCCAAAGCAAATACAAACAGTTTTATTACAAACTAGCTGTGCCCGCGGCTCCGCTCGCGTGGACTACAGGATCCGCTCCTATTCCCACTTTCGTTCCCTGTCCTACTTCCACTCAGACGTCCAGGTTAGGTCCAGATCCAGGTTCAGGTCCAGGTCCAGGTCCAGGTCCAGGTCCAGGTCCAGGTCCAGGTCCAGGTCCAGGTCCAGGTCCAGGTCCAGGTCCAGGTCCAGGTCCAGGTCCAGGTCCAGGTCCAGGTCCAGGTCCAGGTCCAGGTCCAGGTCCAGGTCCAGGTCCAGGTCCAGGTCCAGGTCCACGTCCACGTCCAGGTCCAGGTCCAGGTCCAGGTCCAGGTCCAGGTCCAGGTCCAGGTCCAGGTCCAGATCCAGGTCCAGGTCCAGGTCCATGTCCATGTCCATGTCCATGCCCAGGTCCTGGTCCAGGTCCAGGTGCAGGTGCAGGTGCAGGTGCAGGTGCAAGTGCAGGTCCAGGTCCCTCCTCTCAAACCTCCCCTCAGCTCTCCCCTCAACCCACCCCTCAAACCTCTTTCCCTCGTCTCTCCAAATGTAGTCCTCGTAACTAATCCATCGCAATCCAAATTCCGACCAACATTACTTTGTTGCATACGTATACCACAAATTCATCGTAATCGGGTAACTCAGTCAAAAGTTCAAACACTCAAATTACACTGGTACCATACCCGCTCCCGCTATCGCTCACGAATTCAGTCGAACATTTACACCCTACTACATTCTTCGCAGTGAATGAGAGTTTTCGGAAACTATAAATTCGCATAACTTTTGATTGACTGCACCGATTGCAATGAAATAAAGCCTATATGTTACACCAAATTAAGCCCCATGTTTCTGTGAAAAGTCCATCAAAGTCCGTTCAGTCGTTTTAAGTGATGCGTGCACAAACTCACAGACAAACAGACAAACAGATAAACAGACAAACAGACAAAAATTTCAAAAATGATCGAAATGTGTTCTGTTGCTTATCCTTAGACCCCCCAATTTTTTTTTTGCAAATATCTTCAATGTACAGACACGCGAAGTTTACGATTTTATTTATAAGAAGACTAGCTCTGCCTGCGTGGACTACAGAATTATTCCCCGTTCCTACTTTTTAAAAAAAACCTTCCCTCTCTCCCTCCCCCCCCATTCCCCCACTCCAACTAGCAGTGACCCCCACTGTAGTCCTAACTCATCGCAATCTGAATTCCGCCGACCAATAATATTTCTGAGTGATTTTTTTAAAACTACAAATATGATGCGATGAAATAAACTCTAAATGTTACTACGATTTAAGCCCTGTGTTTTGTGGAAGCTTCATTACAATCAGTTTAGTAGGTTTTACGTGATGGGTGCACAAACAAACAGACAAAAATCCACAACTCTTTCACATTCACTTTGAAACTTGTGCAGTTACTACGCAGAACATTTAATTATTACTAAATATTGACGCTACGGTGAAATAATGTCAATATTTAGTAAATAATTAAATGTTCTGAGTAGTAACTGAACAAGTTTCAAAGTGAATGTGAAAGAGTTCTGGCTACTGGCGTGGAACAGAGTGATTGTTTGGAACGCTCCATCTGGTAGTACATAGAGATCGTTGGCAAACGCTAATGCTTCTTTTGGTGGGCTGTCTATTGGGGGATTTGCCATAATCACGCTTGGCAGGCGCAGTAATGATCTTAATATACCCAGGAGAACGTCGCTGCCTGTCCCTGGTGCAATCTCTTAGCCACCAAGGTGATATCCACGGGAATATTATTGCAAAAAACCATGTCAAAATATTTTACAGCAATTTTACAGTAAAACAGCGCCATCTAGTGATTTGTCTGTGTATTGTGGTTAAAAGCTATTTTTTGCTTTATTTACCCCAAAGAAGGCAAAGGTAATTAAGATCATACAGCTCTATCTTCAGTGGGCCGAACCAGAGCCCATATCTCTATAATTTTTTATTACCAGTCGGGCTTAAGGCAGAAACAACACATTTACCCCACGCGACGCTACGCAACGCGTGGGAAGTAAAATGCAAACCTATGAAATCCTATGACCAGTAACACATTATCCCCACGCGACGCGACAAATGTATCGGTGCCTTTAGTTAGTAATTTTCAGTAATTGCTAGTAAGCTTTAATAGGCTTGAGGTTAGGAAGTTTATTTGTTTCCGTAACAATGTTCACGCCAAGACATTTGTTGCTTAACACGTTCGTGGACACTACGTCATTAAGAATTATATGGGCTTGCAGTGTGACACTACGTCGTATAACGTATTAAAATTTAAACACAAAACCTACGTATTGGATTTCATACTGACTGTCGATAAGCAAACTGTCTACGTGGTAACTGTGACTACCCGTCGGTCGTGTTAATATTCAATTTAATTACTCTATATTGCACGATAAAAACAAAGATACAGTAATATAGTAGCTAAAGTCAAACAAAACGACAAACTATTGTCTACAAAACGCGGGAACATACCTACAATCTTTTTTTTTAATAAGGGTCAGCGCAGACCTAGCGAAAAGCATGACAGCGGATTTTTCACTGACAATAATAAACATGGACATTGCATGCATTCCCTTTATTTTTACATCATTCAAGAGTCATTCGATTATTAATTGTTAGCGTAAAATCCGCCGCGCTGCTCTCTGCCAGCTGCGCTAACACGAGATTACAGCTATAGTTGCGGGTTTATCGACAATCTCGGCTTACGAAATAATGTACAAACCTAGCCTCTACACCTAGTACTAGGGCCAAGTTTTGATTATAAAGACACGGGTACCTACATGCGTTAGCAATACCTACCTAAAAGTTTGTTGGAAGGTGCTAGAACTTCTATCCCAGTCACTACTTAGTTTTTGTTCTAGCCATAAGTCCCTAAAAAGAATATAACGCTACGTTGGCCCAAACGCTAGCCTAGACGTGTCTTTTTTAAACTTGATTTTACGGTTCTGGAAACAAATCACTTTTTAAAATTTGAGTAATATTGCCAGAACTAACGAGACACACTCCCAGATTTACGGTGTAAGTTTTCTTAGAACTGGCTTTACATGGCAAACTGTTTTAACAGGTTCGCCAGACTAATTTTATAATATCTGAACATGTATATTTTTAAAACATACCATTATTATGAGATAATTAGTGATAAATGTTATGTAGGCAAATAATCGGAGTACCGAATTTATTTAATTATTTTACTTCATGTTTACTGGACTTTGAATATTAACTTTTACTTACGTTCTGGCTCATATTCCTGTTCTTCGCATTCACATGGATCCTCATTGGGGTTGTCTACAACTGGTGCTTCAGTTTTTAAAATCTTTGGTAGATCGAAGAAGTATTGGTTACTTTCTGGGGTCCCTCCAGCAAAATGGTGGACGAAATTTTGGAACTGTATAGGACAAAGTAGATATATTGGCGGCATATCTATTATGCGCGCACCCCAAGCGACAAAACTGAGAGCGCAGAGATGATGCTTCAAAATGAAATGTGACGTTATTGGGCTACATAGAGTAAAAAAAATTATTGAAAATTTGCGGTTTTCGGCCAGTTGGCGATCTGCGGGTGAATTAATAAGTAAGACTTGACGAATGTTTTGAGCATGAGTGCTGGCACCATAAAGCAACATGCTCAGGCTTTCTCCTCTGTCAAAGGTATAAGACCTATTCTATGCGCGGTGTGTACGATACATTGATTGATTTGTTACGTGTGTGATTCGTAAACAGCGTAAAAGTGTACATGTCTACACCCGCGAAAAATGCCAGTATGTTTCGTATCGGAACAAAATGTCTCTCGGACAAAGTGGCTCTCTAGGCTGGTTGGTAATGGTCACATGGTCGCCCCGCCAGTTCACACCACTCGCCATGCACTCTTTTTGCCTCGCCACTCACATTGTTGCTTGGTATTAGTAATAATTTACATGTTCACCTCTTGTATAACTTTCTTCATTTTCTCATTCCACTCGTAGTCGACTCTAGTAGCGGTCTTGTACCCACGCGATAGATTGAGGATCAGTTCTTGTCCCTCTGTCAGTAGGTTGTGTAAATGGTTGATGTAGTTTGAATACTCTGTGTAATGAATACTCAAATGAAAACAACATGCAACTTGTCCTTCAAGCAAAGTTTAGAATCTGTCAAATTTGCACAATTTAAAATAGTCCTTAAAATATTATATACTTAACAAGTTAAGTTTCAGTTTAGATTGTGCCTATAATTAATTATAAATATAGTATGGGTTCAACAATACTTTTAATAAAAGTTTATGCAAGCCAGTTGTGTAGCAAGCAGTAGGTACTTTAAAAATGTGAGTTTATGACTGTATGCTCACACGTTACTCGTAAGTACAATTTAACTTGCATAAAGTAGATAGCTAAGCCATAGAATACTTAATAAGGATAATAATAATAAGGCTAAGCTTAAGGTTTACCTTCGATGATTCTCATTTTCTGGAATTTACTTTTCGTTCTTTCAGAGCACATTACAAACATCATCCCAGCTAAATTTTTGCATTCCAACTGTGATTGTAGAGCCATAACTTTATCTTGTCTCTCTTTGTGGGCTGATGTGAGCATAAGGGAAGCGCGCGTTTGCTCGTTTCTGTTTGATAAATAAAAATTAAAAGTGAACCCCCTGTTGAGTTCATTCGTGTTATTTTTAAATAAATCCAGAGTTTGTCATGCATCGCAACTTTTTTAAGTTTCTGAGTTGAGAATCAGATAGTAATTCGGAAGGTAGGATAAACTGAAGACCACATAGATGGATTTAAAAAAATAACTTTGTCGATTGGGGCGGAGTCCCAACCTCAGGGTACACCCAAAAAACACCAGGTATACCATACCCTAGCAGGTAATAATTGAGTAGATCAGTCGCATAGTGGGCACACATGTTCAACTTATAGGTGGCATACGAAATCAAATGCATTTGCGTCTTTAAAAAAAAAAAAATAATAGATAGATTAATCTTCGTACGCCATTTCATTTGGAGATATGTACAAGGAATTGCTAAAAATCTTACAAATAAACTTATTTAATTTCATTACAAATTGGGGTAGTACCTACATATCTACAAAAGAATCAAAAACAATGTTGTCTTATATTTACAAAGAAACAATTGCCTTGCCTACCGAAGTATAAAATCAAATCTGTCTGTCAACGCACTGATTTCCTTTTTTAAGCGTTTTTCAAAATCTGCACACAATTCAGTCTCTCTTTGTATTAGCATTTTCTCCACATCTGCGATTCCTATTTTTTTAACATGTAGCTCGTGTTGTTTCTCTTTCTCCTTACATACACATGCGCAGCATGTTTCTGCAGGTCCGTCTATTTCTGCAGATTTTTCTTCAACATTGTTGTCTTTACTTTTCTGTTGTGGAAAAACTGTTGATATTGCTGGCGAGCATTGCTCCTCTCTAATAATTTCTAGAGTTTCATCATTTTTAATTTCTGTGTTTACTTGTCGGGACATCTATACGAAAATTAAACAACTTTATTAGTAAGTGCCTTAAAATAGATGTACAGAAGCATCTTGTTGTATAATTTGTATCTCTTTTCCATCTGCTTGTGTATAGAAATGATTAATTGCTTTCCACACCTGGCAAACTTTAATTTATGGTAACTTCAACAATAGGTTGAGTCCTATGATAAGATAGCAGTCCGTAACAAAATCTATGTATATGTCACAGGATGATCGCAGGCCAATCATAAAATCAGGCATATCATGATGCGCCTCGCCATTTTGTGATCTGCCGCCATTTCATGATGGGCCTGACTTATACCAGGTCTATCGTTCAACATTCTCATTTGTCGATTTGGCCAATCATGTTAAGACATTTCGTTTTGTAGGAAGACTATTTACGTCTTAATTAAATATGAGGTAAAATAGTTTCACCACAGCAATATTTATTTTTGAAATGTGGCTGAATGCATCATGAGCTACCTGATTTTACGATTGGTCGCATTGCAACGCTGCCCATGACAATGAATACTAACCCAAAACAATGTTTTGCCTACCTGGCGCCATCTAGTGTTACTCAAACCATGAGCGACCACCACCCTAAAGGGCTAACAAAATGGTCTAGCAAGCAAGAGGCAAGCACGCAGATTTTATAAAATAAAATTCAAATTTGCATATATAAGTAAAATGAACGTAGCAGATAGCGGCGTATGCTCGCGCTCCCTCTTTTGAACTTTGTTTTAACATCGTTAAAGACATAATCCGCCGTACTGCTCTCCGCCAGGTCTGCGCTGACCCTAATTGTATAAGCGCCGTGAACTTACCTAATTAAAAGTAATATTATGGTGATTGCATCATTATAATCGAATTTCTTCATTCATGTTTTTTTAAATTTTTTGCAGACTATTTAATTAATGGTTCAAATATGAAAGGTGATTTTATTCGGCGGACTCGCCGAATATTCAAACGTTTGTACGGGAGCTTTATTCATTTGCCTGGTAACCATTTTTTATTTCAGCTGGCAACACTCATTCGAAATTTGCTGTCGTGCGTGAAGTTCGTAACATGTGATGTTTCGTGAAAAGTGTTAATTTTTACGAAAAAACAGTTTAATTTTGTACCGTGTGGTGTGGAAGTGTTAATGAGTATATCTGTAAGTGTCCCGTGTTGTGAGAATTATTGTTCTGTGTGGAAGTTCTGTAAAAGAATTCATGGATAAAGCCGTCACCTGAGGTTTTAAAGGTTAGTGGTTTTTCATCTGTTGTTTGTCTTAAAATAGATTTCTGTGCGGGTCGCAATGATATTTCAGTTTTGTTTGTGTAACACATTCATGTGACTTTTCAGTTTTTTCATGGGACCTTGAACTAGAAATCTATATCAACATTTTTTCGTTATCAAGGTTAGGTTGAGCGCGCGAGATTTGTCACCGCAGTATTGTTTGTTTTGCTTATATTTACACATAAAATCAACATTTTCGCCATTGCATATCGTCTAGCAACATTAACTTTTCAATATTAGCTTCCAACAGCTTGTGAAACAGTTATAAAATATGGCACTATTCTTAAACATAACCTAAATATCGTAAGTGTTAATGTGCTTTCTTTCGCTAATTAAACAGATACGCGCGGCGGCAGCATGTGGTGGCGCGTAAAAGTATAGTTTAAACTCTAATCACGTGGTATTATTCGAGTTTCAGTATAATATTGTCAATTTAAAGAGATATTTTGGTCCTTATCAATCGCAGCGAAGCATGTGTCGCGATTATTATAGATTTATTGATAATATCAATATGGCTGGAAGTTACATGGTTGCTATCAGTATAGCAGTGATATACCATTTAATACGTGTAATCATTGTTGAACTGCAGCCTTGTAACATTGACATTTTTAATTGTAAAGTTTTTTCTAAAGCTGTTTTAGTTTGTGCACTTATATTATCAGCTAGGCTTGCTTACCTTACACCTAACTAATGAACAAAGTTCTGTTTCTTCAGTTATAGTGAACACTCTGTTTATTAAAATAACCTAAAAGCTTTTGATAAATTAAGTTAACGTTAGCTGAACTTTGTTAGTTTCTGATACTGTAACAAAAATTTATTCTCGGTAATTAGACAAAGATAAGGCAACTCACAAAATATAACACTTGTGAGGACAGATGACACCAATATTATATTATTTAACTTGGAAATACACATTTTTGCAGCCATCAATTTCTAAAACCTTCAATTACAATTGAAATTGAAGGGTTTTAGAAATTGACTGCTGCAAACTATTTCTATATTCTAAAACCCTTAATTAATGTTAAATAAAATTGTTTCTTAAGATTGAACCTAAATTGGAGGATGCTGTGGAAATAAAGAGGTTCCCACACCAATCGTGAATGAAAATTGAACTTAATCATAGGTTAGTTTGATTTGAAACTTAATTTACCAATGTATAATGACAGCTTGTGGACATTGGTTGGACAAGTTGGACTTCCAATAATGTCAACTTCATAAGATTGATCACCTCACTGACTTAGTGGTCTGGTCATTGAACTCGCATGCCAGTAGTGTCCACTGGGGACAGAAAACTTCGTACAAGTTGGTCCTAGTTTAGATGTTATACTTGTGAATTGTCCTTCTCATAGCACAGGAGAACATTTTAGTTTGGGATAGACAAGTGTATGTGTATTTTGTATATAAAATACTTATAAACTGTTCTGTACTCCTATTTGGTCAACTTCCTAGAATGTAATCTTGGTAACCCATGTTGGTTAGAGGGAGATAACAGGACACTAATAGAGAATTTTAAGTATTTTGGGAAGAACAGTACATATTTAGATATCTTTTGAGTTAATAGGCATTAGAAAACACTGATGATGAATGAATGTATGTCGCAGAAGTAGAAGGATCAGGTGTTTTGGTGCGAATAGGAAAGGACAGTTAGTCCATCTTCTGCCCCTATAGCATTTCCCCCAAGAGCAATACATATCCATGTTTTTCTACTACATTTTCCAAACACCCTTATCTACTACATTATAAAGCATATTGGATTGTATCGATATGTATTGCTCCTGGGGGAAATACTTTAATTAACCCGGAAAGGACTATATGCAACAGTAGCTGTGGATTAGCTGATGTATTTATGATGACTACCTCGTTGGTCATTGAACTTAAGCACCAGGGCTGTGTGTTGGATTCCCAATGGAGACAGAAAACTTTGTTATATGTTGGTATGTTCTTGTCTGGGTTTTACTTGTGTAAATTGTCACCACTCCCAGTCTCTGTGTGAATGTTGTACAAAGTGAATAATGGATATAGTAAGTTATTACCACAGGAAGAACTTTTTGGGATAGAAGCTTGTGATTTCTGGGTCACTAAATATCCTACTTACATTTCGATAATATTGTTTGTACATGGCTGTTTTGTCATAACATCTTTGATATTGATTGTCAGTTTAAAATGAAATAATGAATATGCCATATAGCTTTTATTTTGCCATAAATTACATGTTAGTTACATAGGTGGAATATTATTATTTATTGATTTCAATATACATTTACCCAAAAGTTTTGGTTTTTTTAGGTCAACTCATAGTCTGTTGCTTAAATTCAGAGACTTTCAGAGTATAGGAAATTTTTGTAACAGAAAGCATTTTAGGTGTCTAAAAATATTATGTCTGTATCTGTTTGTGAGATATCAGCACAAAAATAATGGAAGAAGAATGGAAATTAATTATTGTTACAGCCTTTGGTTATGTTCATTGTATTGTCATCCATCACTATAATCATTAATGTTTTATTTAATTTCTATCAAAATAAACAGAAGTTCATCATTTCTCATTTAGTGACTCCGAGATCACTAACATCTGTCCCACAAAGTTGTACCCCTGGTGATAACAAACTCGTCTGCCCTAGGGCTAAACCAGGCTGTTGTTTGTAGAATGGTGGTTGTCTACAAGCTAATGTACTTATTGTTTGAATAAGATTTAATGCTCATAAATCCTTAAGATTATTAAGTCATGGCAGTGTTTGCTGTAAGATGTTTGAAGACGTATTATGAGGATGTCATACAGTACCTTGCCTTTCTATCCTGGTTAATCACTTAAGAAAATAACATAAACAAGTACTTAGAAATATTGCATTGACTTTTTTTTACTATATTATGTGTTTATACGTTTTTTTTTTGCCATTATTTATTTCATATTGATTGTAACTGTCAATTTGTCATTCAAATCAGCTGGCTGTAACATTATTTTCATGGCCAGTATAAAACAATAGAGAAAAACAATCAAACTATTTAAATGTAAGTGGGAAAGTATGATGTTAGTTTGTTACTTATATTCCAAAACAGCTAAATCGATTTTGATGATACTTGATACATATAGATTATCCAAATACAACTTTATTTATTATCAAATACTGGATTCTCGCACAATATAGTTGAATGACAGAATAACAGAAAACATGTGGTTCTAACACCTTGTAATAATTTACGTTCTTAGGTGTCGCAAAAGTAAGCACTAGAGCTCACAATTTCGTAGTCATCATCATCATCAGCCTCAAAAATTCTACTGCTGAACATAAGGCCTCCACCCACTGAACCCGTTAGTTAGTTAGTTCTGTGTTAGTTCTTTATTTGCAATGAATAGGTACAGTTTTTGGTTTTAAAATAAATAGTTTTATCTATCCAGCTATAATAAAAGTAGCATGCAAATACAAATACATTATGTACTGTTAAGTACTTGTAAGGGTCATTTTCTTTTATCATCAAGAAACTCTTGAACACTGTAAAAATTTGACTTTAACAACCATTCCCTTAGTCTATATGTCATTTGATTAAGTGGTAGACACTTAATTGAATCTAGCAATTTATTAAATATTGTAATGCACATACAATAAGCATTTTTTTTATATAAAGTTAACCTTGGATGATGATCCAATGCAAGTCGTTCAGTGTGTTTTGTGTTTCTTGGATATACTTCCTTAACTGTTTTGAAAAATGTTTGGTGACATTTAACAAATTTACATATTTCTAGTATGTACATACTTAGAATACCCAATTTGGTGAACAGTGGTCTACATGTGTCGAGTGGTTAACTACCACAAATTGCCCACACACACTTTTTTTAAAGGCTTTAGTTATTACAGAGGCGTTACCCCAAATCAATAATCCATAGCGTAAGACTGAAGCCACATATCCGTGGTAAGCAGTTAGAGCTACATCCTGAGATACAGTTTTCCGTTCCTTGGTTTATAGAATAGAATAGAATAGAATAGGTCATTTATTCATAGCTACGAGTACGACACACACATACATGAGAAATAAACAGAACAGAAATTAATAAATTACAATTTAAAAATAATCAAGGTAACCTATGTGTCGCAGCAATAAAATGGCGCTGACTCAGCATAATGCTGCAGCACGCTACGCGAACTCCAGCGCTGGTATTCTGTCAGCACCAGGTCAAGTGACTTCACAGATTTAGTTTTTAAATTGTGCGTAGAGGGCTGTCAATGTATTGGTGTACATAATAATATTAAATATATATAATTTAAGTTTGTAAATTAGTAGAAATAAGGGCATTGTGTATAGCTGAATTAATAAGAATAAAATGTACTGACATATACATATAATGTTGAAAAGGTGCATTGAGTTAAACTGTGTAATGTGTATTTATGTTAACTTAAGATACTAAATTTTACGAAGTAGTTTAGTGAGTGAAAAACCAAAGAAACAAACTCAGGGAACAGACTTTTGTGTAGTTATCAAAAATGAGCAGTATTGCAATTTGAAACCACGTTTTGTGTTTTGCTCACGCACGGGGGGCATTTATCTCATCTAGTCACTGCCAGTCGCCTTACATCGCCTCACGTTGCTCCATCTAGCCAGAACGCATGTCCCACTCTACGCCTGCTCCGTCGAGGTCTCCACTTGAGAACTCATTTACTTAACTGTGATCGGCTCTCCAACAGCACACTGCCACTTCAACATACTAATCCGTTGAACAAGATAATAATTAATATATAAACACATTATTTCTATTTATGATATACTTTCTAACATATTTATATGCAAATCAACTTCATTTACAATGTTTTAAGATTTAATAGTGACATGTAGCTTATTGATACAAAATAACCACCAAAATAGACTAAAACACAATAGAACAAAATTTTGGGCTCCTTATTGTTCTACTGTACACTGATGTGGCGATTAGTTCGCCTTGTCTCTTATACTCTATAAGGTAACCTCTATGTTGTCCTAGTGCTGGCTACTTGGTTCTTTTTCGAATTCAAACAGCACTAGAAAGAGTGTGGGTTTAGTTTAGATAGGCCAGATTCGCGGCCAGGCCGAATAGGCGGTTTTTCGAACCATATAATATATTTACTTGCCCTGAAATAAGAGTTTATTTATTCACTCCACTATAAGCTGCTCAGCTCATTAGTGAATGACAAGCTGATTCTACCAACCATCACAGTTCCCATAGTAGTATACTTATTTTGTACCATTGGCAATGCTGTGAGACAAATAGCTGTACTTAACATCATTGAATTTATGCAATATAAATTGCTGATGTTTTGAAGTACACTTGTTTTTTAAGTCTGTCAGGCGAATGGGTTTTGAAATGTTTAACCAATCTTTTGGGGTCTCATTTATCAATGTCATCAATTTATGTTTGGCTTTTATTTTTCCTTAATTTGCTTAAATATTTTTTTGCCTAATATATTGTGACATTAAATTTGCCTTAATGGTCCAGTTCATTCCAAACTCATTAAATTAATGCTCAAGATGTTAAGTATAAAAAAAACGAACCAATTTTACTGGAAATTGATTCATCTGAATTTGAGTACATTCTATATGAGATAATATATGTTGTATATAAAATAATCTCTTAAAAGCATAGTTATAAATTGCAATAAAAACTAAAACTAGAATAACCAACTAAAAATAATAATTCGCTTCCCATCACTGGGAGAGTGCCTAAAAGGCTGGCAGCATTACCCCACTGTATGGTAAGGCTGATCCTCTGAGCGAGGTAATGTCCAGCCCTTTAGTCATTGGATGCCTCGACCAAACGCTTATCTCCCAATATGTTGTTGTTTTTTTACATATTTTTTAAGAATGCTCCAAGTTGCGATCCTGACACACCTTATGAAAAAAATATAAATGAAATTAGAAAAATCTGACTCGGTTTTGCAAATCACCTATGTAGGTCTATAAAATTTCCATGCCATGATGTGAAAGGTATGGCAATTTTAGAATTTGGACAATTGGATACTTATTCCAGAAAAAAAAAACAATGATAGTTGACAGACCCTGACTTTCAAGGTGTATGGACACTTTGCTAACTTATATCAGACTAGCTGTTGCCCGCGACTTCGTCCGCGTGGACAACTTAACATCACAAATTATTATGAGTTTCCCCATAGGAATCGGATGTTTTTTCGGTATAAAAACTATCCTAGACCTAACCTATATGTGTGCCAAGTTTCATCCCGATCCGTCCAGTGGTTGAAGCATGATTGAGTAACAAACATCCAAATATCTAAACATTCAAACTTTCGCATTTATAATATTAGTTGGATTAATTTTCTATTTATTATTATAGATATGGAGTCTCATATGCTGAACACATACCATCAAGCTCGCTTCCGCACCATAGGACACAACATATTAAGATCCACTAGTGAGTCCTTGTCATCAGAAAGCAGCTGCAATCAGAACAGCCCAGAATACACCCAACACCAACCTGAGTTCAGCAAGCAATATGAGAGGAACAAAGGTCATTACTGGAGCAAGACTGATCAAGACTGGAGCAGGAATCAGACAGTAGGTATTTTTGAGTACACATATTGTGAGGTTTTCTCTCCGCAGTGTGAACTACGGCTGGTTAACTTCCCATATCGCTTTTTTAGTGTTTCGTCAAACGTTTATCTCTGTCCGTGTCGAGGTAACTGTCCTTCGAATTGAACTGAATTTCATTTACGTCATGCACGCCATCATACCCGTTGCTCCATATTTTTATCTAATAATATTGCGTTCCCAATAAATTTATTTTATATACTTTTACAATTCCTGTTACAGATAAACATGACGCGAAGTCAAGAGTCTAGCTCTGATGAGGAGGAAAACATTGAGGTTCAAGAGGTTTCCTTCGAAGAGAGAGTTCCTGTCGACAACTTGCAATTGTCAGAAGGAGATAACGAAGACACCAGTCTTATAGAAGGCGATGACTATGACGTAATTCAGGTGTATGCTGTCGACCCTAATTTGGATCTAGAAGTTTCCTCAGATGAAGAACATGAGGACTATGCTATACCGAATAAAGTATACTTAAGTAATGGAGAGTACTTACATCAGGAAAATACCCACGAGGATCGAGTTCTTACACCAGATGTTTTAAATTTCAATCTCGATACTCCAGTAGTTTCAAATGTCGATGAATATTTCATTAAAGAAGATAAAGATATACTGGCAGTAAAGGATGAACCGGTAGTTCTAGATGTTGACGAGTACTTTATCAAAACGGAAAAGGCAGAAGTACCAACTGTAAACGCATTCTTTGTCGATAACGAATCAGCCGAAGAAGAGGAACAAGTTGAAGCTCCAACAACAGTAAATGTTGCTGAATTTTTCGTTGCGACCATTGCGACCACCACCGCAGCACCTGAAGTTGTAAAACAGGTTAACGCAGAATTTCCAGTTGCAGATGCCGCTGCATCTCCTAAAAGTGATGTAGAACAAGTTCCCACAGAACATGCATTGAAGGAGACGGAAAGAGAAAAAATTGAAGAACTGAAAAGATATCTGTTCGGAGATATACCATATTCCAAGTTTAAACACGAACAAAGATCATGTTCATTGCCACAATCGCCGATGCACAATATATGTCTGGATGTAGATGATGCTAAAACCTGTTTGAGCTTTGAGGATCTTGATATTGATCTTTCTGATTTGTCATTTACGAATGAGAAAGATAAGTCCGCGAACAGTGCTAAAATCGATGATATTCCTCGCACACTGACAGATGAAGATGTTAACAGCTTCCTCATTACGAACAACCCAGATAGCAACATAAAAACTGAGGACGACTTAAGTCATCAAGACATGGATCTAGAGAACCCAGTTGAAACTACAGACAATCCGACTATTGCTACTACTCCTGACAAAAACCTAACGCCAACACCTATTTCGAAAGCGAATGTTTTAGATTTCTGTATTGAGAAACCTGCTGTCAAAAAAGGAAACACTAAAGTGTGTAATGTTAAAACAGAGGTGGAAGATTTTGTAGATGTGGAGTCTTGCAACGATACTATAATACCAGTTCTAGAAGCGAACACCCTGAACTCTCTACTGGAACAATTTGAAGCCACCGAGAAATTAAACACCAAGCCGAAGAAGCCAGTGATCAAAGTCGAGGAGCAAAAAGTAAAAAGTGTTAGTTTAGCAAATGGTATGCGATTGCAGGATGCTGGTGTTCAACTGAACAAGAACAAAATGCGGCAAATCCTGGTGAGTATTGACATATATACATCTTATTCCCTCAGATCCACATAAAGAACCCATTCATCTTCAAAATGTAAATTCCAGATGCCGTCGGCGATTAACGCCACTGTTACGAGATCGCCAAGTCCTGTGCATTCAGACCACGATTACTGCTCCTCGAAAAAGCGGTACAGCCTCCCTAACATCAAGCGAGGACAGAGTCTCCTCAAACCTGAAGTCCTATCAAGTAACAATAGGATACTGAACTCTAGACACAGGTCTTGCAAAAATAAAAAGATCGTGTATAATCTTAGCAGTGATGAAGAAAGTGAGAAGTGTAGCACAAAGAACAAAAAACTGAACCATCGCATTGATATTAGTGACACTAAAATCAAAAAAGCTAGTGTGAAACAAACTGTTAAAATTATACCAAATTCTACTCGTAAGAAACTTTCGCCCCCGCACAGTGTGTCAAATGATAACTTTAAAGATAAAAGCAACAATTCTGTGATTGTAAATGATGCTTGTAAAGCAAGTGATACTCCTTGTAGTCAAAATTATAACGGTAGCATTAAGTTAACAATAAAAAATAAATCTGAAGTTATCCTTAACTGTGATGATAAAGACTCTCAGAAAGATAAAAAAACTGTAAAATGTAAATCTAGTAGTGTTAGTGAGAAAACTGTTAATAAAATTGATGTAAAAAATAATAGTAAAGCTAAAACTGTAAAGAATATTAAAGAATTAGATAGTGAGAAAATAAAAACTGTAAGTAGTGTAGAAAAGTGTGCCGATGTAAATATTAAAGAAGAAGCCCGTCCAAAAGAGGAACACTTTTATACAGCACTATTTAGTAATAAACTTGATGTCCAAGTCCCACAGGCGATGCAAGTCAAAAGTGAGAAAAGGTCATTTGAAGAAGAAATAAGTATAGTGACGAGAATATCGATCAAAACTGACACAGAACAACCTCAGAAGAAGAAAAAACTAAATCTCCAGGAATATAAACTAAGAAGAGGTGTTAATTCAAACAGCAGCTCGGCTACAGTTAGTCCTGAAGCGATATTCCCTGATATGCTAAGTCCTTATATTATTGATAAGATTAAAAAACCTACTCCCAGTCTACTACCTCCAAGCGGAACAATGACCAAGACAGAACAAGCTATCATAGACGCTCCGAAGAAAATATTCGATCCAATTAGAGAAGCTTCTAGAAAAATCCTCATGAATACTAAAAAGCAAAAAGCTGAGGCTACCAGGAAGAGGGATGAAAATATCGTGATGAGCAAGATACCAAGAGTTGATACTTTGCAGCTGCAACCTCTTATAAGTGATGCTGAAATGATGAAAATAGTTGGCATGGCTTCCGCAAAAGCTTTACCGGCACCGATTGAAAAACCTCAGCTCTCTGCAGAATATGATGAAATTGTTATGGTCAGTGTGGGAATCAATACAGACGAAAAGGTATTTAAAGAATTGGAAAAGGCAGTGGTAAAACCGAGGAAAACTCAACCTCCTGTAGACTCTAAGTCTCTTATCAATTTCAAAATAAAGAAATCTGACCATGTTTTGAAACAGAATGTTTTCGATGCGATGAAGAGAGACAAAAAGAGCCCGGTTGACGAAAAGAAGCATGCAGACGCTAAGATAGACCGAGAGCGATACAAGGATATAACTGCTGCTCTCAAAAGCGTTGAAAAGCACGTCGACACAAAGATTTCCAGCAATTCATTATTCGCCAGTATCCAAGATGTTGTTATGAAGAAGGCTCCTGAAAAAGTGGAAAAGAAGGAGGACAAGCGCTGGAAACACAATTCTCCAAAACGGGCAGTAAAATATATTAAGTCCACTATAGTCCGTGATTATGATCCTGATGCAGAGCATGGTGAAGACAAAGTAATATTATATTTAGTTAAAGATAGAAGGAAACCTAGCTCCGCTCACTTTGTAGTACAAACCGATCCAGACCCAGATATTACTGTCTCAGCCGTAACAGAAGAACCTGAAACAACTAAAAGAAGTCCTGCTATTAGGAAGCGCAATGACAGCGACATGTCAATGTCCAGTGATGACAGTCCCGTTCGTTCAAAAGAACCAAGCATAGAAGATATACCATTAGTAAAGTCAAAGACTGAACGGAATATCAAGCGATCACAATCAAAGGAGAAACGATCGCGGTCTAAAGAACGCTACGACACATACAAAAGATCACCTTCAAGGAGTCGTAAAAGACGACGTTCGTACAGCAGAAGTCGGAGTAGGTCGCGCTCGCGAGGCCGTTTCAGACGCTACCGTCGATCAGACTCACCTTACAGGAGAAAACGTCGCTCTAGGTCACCTTATCGTCCGACCAGACGGTCACCCTCGCCCAGACGGTCACCATCGCCTAGACGATCGCCCTCAATCAGAAGAGACTACCGTTCTAACAGATCGCGATCGAGAAACACAGATAAGACTCGATCAAAGAGTCCAATTGTGAAGAAGCTAAGTCCTATGCACAACAGCGATAGGAAGCCGACTAAGTCTTTGACGCCTTCCTCGCGAAAATCGACTGAGTCAGAAAGCTCAGATTTTTCCACTGGGTAAGTTTCTTATCGGGTTTACGGGGTCCTGGTCAGACCTCTGTCAGTGTGATGTATATTTGTTTCTAGCGGGAAGGCCTATAGGTGGCGATATGGCGTAGACGCGACGTGCTCATGTTTTGCGCCAAATAATAACATGGAAGGGGCTGCCTTTGCACCATGTCCATTTTGTGTATATTTGTGTAACGTGAATTCTAGGCAGACATGTTTATCGTTGCAGTACATTTCATAGTTAGAATGGTTATAATATGTTCTGTAGGCGAAACCTCGCTGTCAACTAGTAAGTAGGGTGCAGTTAAGACTGATCTGCTCGTACGAACATTCGAACAAAAGCTCTATACCCTTATCATCATCAGCCGAAATACGTTCACTGCTGAACACAAGCCTCCCAAATAGAATGCCACTTTTGGTGGGCTGTCCATTCGGGGATTTGCCATGGTCACCACGCGTGGCAGGTCAATTAGTGAACGCAGTACTCTTAGATAGATCTTTGAATTAAAATTTCGCCTTGAAATTATACTAAATTAAAAAAAAGTTAATTAATAAATTGAAAAAGAAAACGATTGACCATCATTTTTATAAATGATAAATGTTTAGTGGAGGAAACATTGGCTCTAAAAGTCTAAAATTACGATATACTTTAGCTAATTAGTCGTACTGTCACTTTCGCACTAGGGTTGTTCGGGGGCAAGCGGTAGTGAGACGGCAAGTCTATCACAATATCTACTTCTGACTTGCCGCGTCATGTTGTGGTCTCTTAATTTCAGGATATGTCCTAAAAATATGTACTTCTATTGTATGTATGTTATTTTATAGGTTAATATTAGGATCTTTTACTTTTTATTTATTTAAAGAATTTTTTTTGCTTATGAATCGTTTAGTTCACGACGGCACGCCCCACTCCTTAAAATCTTTTACATTTCTATGTATGCGTCATATTGTTACTATGCTAATTCTATCGTTACGCACTAATTTATCAATGTGTTTATATTCACGTTAAGATACTGACTTTCTGGTTAGGCTCAACACGTCCCGCGCTCACAGGGCGTGCCTTCGTGAGTTATTTGATATATTTCTCTTTATTTGGATCTAAGGGAATATAACCCTAATAATATAGGCTGTAGATTTATTCCTGTTTAATTTAATCACGATCAACTAAAGTTTTAAATTAAAATTTTTTTATTCTGATTATTTTTGAGATGTTTTTTAAATTATTGTTTATTATTGTTTGTTTCGAGAGATGTAATTATTAAACTAATAATAAATATCTCAGACATTCACACCAATTATCCAGTCCCAAACTAGGCAGAGCCTGTGCTATGGTTACTAGATAACGGATACACATACTTAAATAAATATATAAACATCCAAGACTTGGGTACAAACATTCATATTCATCATACGAACATTTGCCCCTAGCGGGATTCGAACCCGCAACCTCCGGCGTGGCAGTCTGAGAGCTACCCGTTCCGCCACGGAGGTCGTCAAATCAATCAAAATGAATCAAATCTCCCTGTGATTCAGAAAATTTGAAGCAGGGCAGGTTGTATGTTTTATCAGATATTGCCATAAAAAAAAAATATATAGTTGGAATATTTATAATAGTTCAGTTGGTTAAAACCAAGACTAGTGGTTGGATTGGTCTCAGGTTAAAATTATCATATCTGAAAGAAAAAACTAATATCCCCATGAATCATAAAAGTTAAATAATATCTTTCATGTTCCAGATCGTCGTGTTCCAGTTCCTCTGATGACACCAGGAAGTCTGGAAGGTCGAGCAGTTCTTATAGAAGAGAACAATACAGAAAGAAGGTGTACGCGAGTCCCTTCAACTCTGAGGATAGGTAAGTTATCTATATTTCATTCCAGATTAATAGTCCTATGAAAACAAACGCATTTGCGTCTCGAAAACAAAATACACAATAGATGGTGTTCCTAAGTGGACCGCAAAGTTTACTTGGTAATACAAACCTATTTTTGCTGCTGGTGACCCTTTCATGTATATGTTACCGAGACGTAAATAGCGTTGGTTTTCATAGGACTATTAATCTGGAATGAAATATATAAAGGTTGGAGGCGTTAGGCGGAAGACAGGGCTATTTCGTTACAGGAACGAAAATAGTATTTACCAACAAATAGCATTAGGAATACTACAATAATCGGTGTATAAATTGTACTTTGGTGCACTAAATGTGAATTAGGTACACTGGTAAGATACTCGCTGAGTGGGCAGTCGTATGCAGCTTCTCACAGTTTGATGTACAACGTGTAAAATGGAGGTCTTTGGGGCTGGCGCCAGATGCCCGACTTTCATTCCATCCATAACACTTAACGGTATAGCTCTTAATAGAGTACATCAGTTCAAATACCTGGGGAATACCTAGTGAAACGGTTATTTCTGCTGCCAAACAGCAATGCCAGCATTGATGTGCTCCGGTTTGATGTGTAGGAGAGCCAGTGATGTAACGAGGCAGTATAATATAGTCCTCCATGATGGCGACGTACTTGTGGTTTTTGGTCTGCACGTTAATAGCATAGATCTCTATATATTACTAGATGGAGCGTTCCAAACGATCGCTCTGTTCCACGCAACTGCGGCTCCGTGAGCCGAAACTCGGTTACATTCACAAATATTAAATTATTACTAAATACTGATGCTACGGGTAAATAGCTTCAATATTTAGTAAATAACTAAATGTTCTGCGTAGTAACTGCGCAAGTTTCAAAGTAAATGTGAACGAGTTGCGGCTCAATTGCGTGGAACAGAGCGATTGTTTGGAACGCTCCATCTAGTAGTACACAGAGATCGTTGGTTAATAGACTACAGTGACCAAACGATAAAAAAAAAATTCCGTTCCAGAGACAACACTCCAGTGGAAGAGAGACGGATAGTCTTCGTGGGCAAGCTAGAAAAGGACATAACGAAGTCGACACTGGGCGCACAGTTCTCCAAGTTTGGTACAGTGCTGGAAGTGAGATTGCATAGCAAGGAGGATGGGTGAGTTTACAATTACATTTTTAGGGTTCCTCAAAAACTTAGATTGAGCTGAAGAACATTTGTAGGTAATCTGGAAATGTGCAAATTTCTAAAACTACACAAAAATTTATTTGAAGAATATTGTATAGAATCCCCTGACTTACGGCCGAGAGGCAAATTGATACCATGCTGCATATTGTAAGATCTAAAATATACAAAATATACTAAAAATATACAATCATTTACCGAAACATATAAAGCTAATAGAAAAGCCTATCACCTATCTATCTCAAAAATTTAGTTCTCACTCATTGCATTATGAATTCTGTAGAGCATTTACACCCGACACTTCTTTGTTGTATACTAATGCAGTGTATGCGAGTTTTCCAAAACTATAAATTCGCATAACTTTTGATTGACTGGGCCGATTGCAATGAAATAAAGCCTATATGCTACATCGAATTAAGCACTATATTTCTGTGAAAAGTCTATCAAAGACGGTTCAGTTGTTTTTAAGTCATCATCATCAGGTTATTTTTGTCTCCACTGCAGGAGCACAACCCTCTCTCATCTGCCGGAGGAGGAGTTTTTAAGTGATGCGTGCAAAAACAAACAGACAGACATTCCAAAAATGATCGAAATGTGTTCTACTACTTATCCTTAGACCCCCCATTTTTTTTTTGGAAACATCTTCAATGTACAGACACGCGAAGTTTACGTTTTTATTTATCAGACTAGCTGTTGCCCGCGACTTCGTCCACGTGGACAACTTAACATCACAAATTATTATGTATTTCCTACTTACTTGATATTTTGGACCATTCACACAATATCTTTATAAATTGTCGCCTATGTGTTATTCTGATGTACAAGCTATATTGTAAAGTTTCATTAAAATCCATTCAGTAGTTTTTACGTGAAAGAGTAACAAACATCTATCCATACTTACAAACTTTCGCGTTTATAATATTAGTAGGATTATATTGTTTGTTTTCGTTCAATGTGTTTTTTTTTATAACTGCAATAAAAAAAATTACTAAACGATGTGGTCCATTCGCCAGGAGCCGGTACGGCTTCGTGACGTACGCGCGCGCGCGTGACGCGTGGTCGGCCGTGGAGGCGGCCGGCGCGCTGCCGCAGTACGACGTGGGCTTCGGCGGGCGCCGCGCCTTCTGCCGGCAGAGCTACGCCGACCTCGGTGAGACGCGCGCACCATTCATGTACAGAATGTTACACATTTCCCTACTGCTGCAAGCATCTTGGGAGGAATCTGAAAAGGGCAGGCACCTCTTCAGATTCTTTCCGAGCGTTAAGGAGAGATTGGCGAAACGGCGGCTAGAGGTGGATCACTGCGTCGCGCGGTTCCTCCCCGGTCCCGGCGACTTCCAGGCGAAGCTTCACTCCGTGATGCTGGTCGCATCTCCCGACTGTGAGAACGCACACTGTGGGATCGGGAACGTGAACTCATGCTGTCGGATATGGAGATCTGGCTGCGAATCGTTCCAGCTTTCGAGCGTTTAAGCGTTGCCATGCCTCCCGCTGGCACTATTATACGAAGTAGCCTTCTGCTACTCCGTCCCAGCTTCCTGCGTCACACAGGCGTTGTACGTCCGTGGTGTTCAACTAGGTGGCCAGGCTTCCCTTGGCCACACTGAACACCAACCCTTCGATCGACCTTTTTGGTCATCTTTCTTTTCTTCACTTTCATTTGCTAGAAGGGAAGTGGTACCGCTTTTCCTACTTACTCTTTACTTCTTAAATTTAATTTGCCTGGGGCCCGAGGTAGATTCAGTCCTTGGGACTCGCCCTACCTCTACTGGCAGGTGTTATGTCCCTCCGTTGATCCTCGCTCAGAGGAGTTGCGGGGGGAGAATGTGGAGGGCGGGCTCATTGGTGACGATGCTCTGGTAAATACCAAGTTACAGAGCCTCAAACATCGTCGCAGTGTGGCCTGTCTTTCGGTTTTCTACAGGTCACATTTTGGGAAGTGTGCCCAGGAATTGCACGATTTGAGTCCCCCATCGCCGGACTTTCCAGGGGGACGACTTCATCTTCACCACGCTCTCGCACGAAGCGTTTTGCTTCCTCTTTTATAATGCGAACTGCTAAGGCATGGAATTAATTGTCAGCTTCGGTATTTCCGTACAAAAAAAAAATTATATCTTTTTAAAGGAAGAGAGTGAATAGGCATCTTCTGGGTGAGCGCGCTCTATTTTAGGCTTCATCGTTACTTATTACTTAAAATTAATACTATGTGTGTTTTTATCGAGCGCCGGAGGTCGTGGATTAGATTCCCACTGGGTGACAGACAATTTTGTACAAATTGGTTCCGGTCTTGATGTTATATTTGGGAATTTGTCCAATCCTTGTTTAATTCCCACAGCATATGAGAGAATCCTAGTTTGGGATTAGACAAGTGTATGTATATGTACCTATATAGTATGTAATATATACTTTTCCTCACAGACGGCCTCGAAGCAAAATACACGGAGAGCGCTTTCCACGGCCAGGCCGCCCTGCCCGCGCGCCGCCCAGAGAACATGTCCTTCGAGCAAATGCTTCTCGATATGAAGCAGAAGCTCAGCCAGCGGAAATGCGACCAGAAGCGCCCGGAAGACAGCGCTTGACGGTTGCTTCTCGTCTGTACTGTAGCCCTGGTGAGATTGATGGTGGGAAGCGGATGCTTAGACTGGTTTTTCGTTTCTATATTCATCGATAATTTGCTGTATCCGTGCAACAGCACATATTTTTGTCTAATACCCAATCTAGAATTCCCCTTTAGTAGAATACTCATTTATTGACGGCAACAAAATACATATATTTTATTCAAAATCAATAGTCATGAAAACAAAGGCATTTGCGTCTCGAAAACAAAAAAAAAATAGATGGTGTTCCGAAGTGGAGCGCAAAGTTTACTTACACGGTAATACAAACCGGTTTTTGCTGCTGGTGACCCTTTCATATACACGTTATCGAGACGCAAATATCATTGGTTTTCGTATGACTTGCATACCTACATAAGCAGAAACACTTCAGAACTCAAAGTCAGGTGCATACGCCAGGATCGCGTCACACGGCTTGTCGGACGATAATCTAATATTACACGTACAAGCACGAGTGAGCGAGACAACAACAACCCGGGACTCGAACCGACACTTGACAATGAGCTACTTATTTCCCAGTAGGTACCTAAGTTGCTAAAGTTGGCAATAGATGGCATTGCATTGATATCAACTGTCAGTGTCAAAATTCCAAGGACGTCAAATTCAGTGGGTATTTTTTTTTACAATTTTGTGGCATGGCTTCACGGACTTTTGCCTGTATCGTGGTTTTTATTAAAGAGCTACTGGAAATACGCTCATAAAGAAATATAGCACCATACCAACTTGTACAAATTTATCCCTTATCAGTCTCCAATGCTATTCGAGTCGACGCCCTCTGTCGTTGGAAGTGTATGTCGGAACTATTAGTCTAGTTTGTTGTCACTAATACTCAACTGAAATTGTGTTTAATTTAGAGATTTTTTCATACCAATGGTATTGTGAACGATTTTATGGAGTTAAGTGTTAAATACAAATTCGTTTGACCCAAATATGAACACTGTATAAACCAGTTTCGTTAAAAATCGTCTTATTGCATTTTTGTACTGCATACCACACACCCCCGACACTGTACAAGCGAACAGATTTAATCACTACCACTAATACTTGCGCACCAGCCTTTCCGTACACGTGCGTGGGTGCGTGTAAACTATCGAGAGAGAGACAGCTATATACGTCAACAACATAAGTGTTTCTCTTTCTAATTGACGTGCGGCGGCCAGGCCTGTCTCACTCCATACTTAGGTTTAAAAAAATAAACCTACGCGGCCCCGATTTCGGGGCCAATTGGTCGCGATGTGACGCATTTGAGTAGTCCCGCGCCGCTCTACAATCCGTAAGCGTGGTGCCAGTCCTAGGCGAATCGCGTACGGCGTCAATGTGTGATTTCACGGTTCAGTTGTAACATTGACTTTCTTCCATGCGCCGTAGGATTCAATTTGGCTTGCATTGCATTTTGTAGGTAAGTTTTTGAGAAATTTAATAAGTTTTCTTAGTGTGTGTACTTATTTATATATTTATTTAATAAACAATCAGAAAACATGTTACACCATATTGTTATACATCCTATCCTATCTTCTTAGGGGGCCAGGAAGACCTGGCGACACTTCGACCCTTCAGGATCTTTTGTGCCAAACCCCTGACCACCAACGGTGCCCCAAGCCGATTTGGTGGACTTCACATACGCCTCAGAATTTCTTCTTCGGCATATGCAGGTTTCCTTACCATGTTTTCCTTCACCGATAAGCCTGTGGTATTATATATAAACCGTACTTCAGTTTCATAAAACTCATTGGTACGGGCGGGGTTTGAACCGACGACCTCATGAACGTGAGGCGAGTGCACAACCAACCGCCTACCACGGCTCTTAAATAATATATAAATCTTGGTATACATACTTTTTAATGGGCAAGCGAACGAGACATGGACATTGCCCAAAATGATCTAGTTCAGTTCTAGGGCCAGTTACATACCTTTAGGTTGCCTCAACGATCTCTATGTACTACTAGATGTAGCGTTCCAAACAATCTCTCTGTTCCACGCAAGTAGCCACAACTCTTTCACATTCACTTTGAAACATTTAATTATTTACTAAATATTGACATTATTTAACCGTAGCGTCAATATTTAGTAATAATTAAATGTTATGCGTAGTAACTGCACAAGTTTCATTGTGAATGTGAAAGAGTTGTGGCTATTTGCGTGGAACAGAGCTATTGTTTGGAACGCTCCATCTAGTAGTACATAGAGATCGTTGGGTTGCCTGTTGTATTATTACTTATTCTATGTTAGGTAGGGCACATATTTTAACGTATGTGCCATTTAGTCGAAAAATGTCATAAAACGGTTTTTGATTAAATTGGTTTATACAATGTTTATACTAAAGGTGGTCGCATTGTGTGATCGAAGACATGATTTCAGAGTAAATATTGCTCACTAACTATTCCTTTAGTTTTAAATTATAGTACACTTGTTAGCGTAGCTCAGTTCTGTTTTGTAAATATTAGTTTTTAGTGCTTTTATTAAGTTCGTGGCTTCCGTGCGTAGTTTTAAATTAAACTTTCAATGCTACCTCTATGTTTCTTATGGATTTTGAAAATAGATCCCGTTTTTGTGTTTATAAGCATAAATATGCTGTATAACATTCACGTTATACAACATTATAAGTGTCACACATAACACATAAGTCATAGAAATTGATGTACCAACGTAAATATCGTATTAATGTTCTGTAAAGCTCGTTTCGATGTTAGAGTTATATGTATGTGATTGTAATTCCAATGTTTGAAAGTACTTTAAAGCGAAAAATAACTAACAAAATTTTTGATCTATTAATTTGCTGATAAAATATTTGAAGACATGATTTCAGTCTATTCTAGAAGTATCAGAATATAAGTATTAGTTTACTATATTACACAAATAAAATAATATTATATCTCTTATTACAGTTTCATCAGAATTTTATGTATTTCGATTTTTTGTTTCAACGAACACCTAACATCAAGTATTCTTGACTGTTTTCTCGAAGTATTTTCTATCTTACTTCAAATTTCTTTTTATGTGACGTATGCTTATGTAATATATTTCATGTACGTTTTTACATAATATGTATAATATATCATTATGTCGTTTACTTTTATCAGTTCATAATGTAATTTTATACAATATCAATTGTATGTATGATATGAAAGTTATTGGTTGTAAATATTGAAAAATATTGATGTGTTGCGACTTAAGCAAATCACGAACTTTTTCACTGCCTGGTTTTATGTCTAAGTTATAACTCCTCTACGTTACCATTAAGATACTAAATCTTTTTATTACTTTTTAAGTTTTGTTTGCAATATTGTAAATACGAAATACGATATTAAGTAAAAAATATAAAAAAAGGTTTTAAAATTTTATAAATAAAATAAAAAAAATCATTGTTTTACTTAGCTAAACTGTCAAAAATAGTGTGTGAAATCCATCTACATTCCGTTTCTCATCCAAACACATTATTGTTTTCCAAACCGTTATGCTTAGTAAGTCAATCATAAGTCAAATTGATAAGGAATAGCTTCCATGGAGATTGTAAGTGCCAAATTACGTAGACGTTCCTTCGTTAGACGTTTTAAAAAATAGAAAATAAGTGTGGTCTATATAATATTACACGTTGAAAGCGTAAAAATACACGCCCGTGTCAAAAATGACATCTGAATCACTTTTGTGACTTTTTAAGTTTATAAATCATTACCCCATTAAAATTTTGCTTATTATAAGTCAAGATTTCTTATGTTTAATAGGTCTAATGAACTTGATATGAATATAGACGATTTGAAATGAATGAACTTCTTGATTTTAAGTCAATTTGCACAAACAAATGTGTAGGGTATAATTATATAGACCGATTCTCTAATATTTATGTCAAATTCTCACTTCCCGTTTCTCCAAATACGCCACGTATTCTCGTTAAACTCATTGACTTGTCTCGACAGAGTCCAATATTTTTCCATTCTGTAAAAGTGAATAAGTGAACAAGTTGTTTTAGTTTCCTAATTGACGTACATAATTAGATTTACTTTTGCCTAGTCAATGTTACTAGATGATATTCTGTTTTCGTTGTGATTGTATTTATATTTACGTAAATATTTGGTATATTTAACTGATTTTAAGTTTAAAAAGTAAAATTTTAGTTTGTAACCTTTGCCTTTTTTTTTGTTATCAAGACTACCTTTTGTTAATCATGTAATATTACCTTAACTTGCAGAAGGCAGCTTCAAATATGTGACATGACACTTATATAACATGTTATAAAACTATATATCTACTAAACTGATGTTGTAATGTAACTTGAAAGTTATGCAATGCACCTACTGTAAAAGAAGTTGTATGTTGCGATTTTTATAGAGAATACCAATATTATGTTCTTTTGAAAAGAAAAAAAATACGAAAAAAAGTTGTTCAGTATTACATACTAATCAAGGTAACTAATATACATTGCATTCAATACTTATCGGGTTTTGGGTGAATCGCGGGAAGTGTACTTTCTATAAAACAACGTGTATGATTTTGAACACTTTTAATAAGCTAGTCTGATTTCAAGTATTAGTTATACATGAGCCATGGAAATTAACAACTTCCGGTGATTCACCCCTTTGTATAATAAGTATAACTTTGAAGTTGGATAACAGTCATGAAACAGATTATGTCGACTTATTTCTAAAATGAAAATAATGACACTTGCTTGACCATAATGCGGGTATATTAATTTTTTTTTCAAATAATAAAACACTATTTGACTAAACACATGAAATAGTCAAATCTAAAATAAAGGCATCAAAAATGTATAATAAACTAGCTGTTTCTCTCGACTTCGTCCGCGTGGACAACTTAACATCACAAATTATTATGTATTTCCCGTAGGTATAGGATATTTTTTCGTGATAAAAACTATCCTATGTCCTATTCCAGGACCTAACCTATATGTGTGCCAAGCTTCATCACGATACGTCCAGTGGTTGAAGCGTGATTGAGTAACAAACATCAAAACATCCGAATATTCAAAAATCCAAACTTTCCCATTTATAATATTAGTAAGATAGTAGGATAATAGAGTCATGGCGAGTAGCATTTATTTTTATTTTGTATTAGTGAATTTGTTATTCTAGTTTATGTAATTCGACGACTAAAATAAATAGTCGCCTAAGCACTTCCTCGCATTCTATACTCTATGGGCATCCTTGATGGTATACAGCTATTATTGTAGATGTCGAATTATACCATGGAATTACAATAAATAAAGTTAAAATTCGCTTAACTTCAGTGTATAGCGGACATTCTTTCTCACCATACTCTAATTTTCAGTTCTGTTGACCTTATCTATCATGCGGACTTCTACATTCTTAAACCCGTCACAGACGTAGCTATAATATATATTTATATGCTATGATATAATAATAATAGCAAGCGGAGACCATGCTCTAACTTATATTTTGCCTTCATATTACTGACGTTCGTCCATAAGAAAATATATAATAATATATATTATGGTATATTAATATATATATTTATATAGCTTTATTGTACCAAAACTCACAACAACAACAAAATATTTATAAGAATTTCATCATCATCATCAGGTTATTTTTGTCTCCACTACAGGAGCACAACCCACTCATCTGCCAAAGATAGACTGAGGATTCGGCCTACCTTCCCCGCGCTGGCCAGACGGGTTGGGGAGGCCTGATTGATGTTTTATAATGTATTCCCTTAGTCGCCTTGTACGAAATCCACGGGAAGAGTTGGAGTTCTACTACGTTCTACTATGTTCTACGTTCTAGTAGAATTCTACTCTACCGGAAACCACACGGCAAATATAAGAATTTATATAGTATATGTTATAGCTACATCTGTTTCAGACTTTAAAGAAGAGCTTATTTACCCGACTGTAATGAAGTACAATGTAATGCAGTAATGTTATTCACCTTCATGATCAGACATAAGTTTTGGTATCACGAACAACGTATTTCTTGTGATTTCTTGTCGACAAATATTTGACGATAACTTACTCGTATGTTTACTCAAAAATACAGGTATAAATAGAGTTCATGTTCATGTGATGATTTTTTCGTTATCAATAAGTTTATTGTTTTAAAACTGCATATTGGCTAATTTAATAAATAAAATACGTATATGTAGTTAAAAAATCGGGTGTGGGGTTGCGTTCATTGGGGAAGGCCTATGGCCAGCAGTAGACGTCTAGAGTCTGACGTGTATATTTAAAATGGATTGTTGTTTCTGTTTAAAATTATTTCCGGTATAAAAGTAGCGAAATATTCTAGTTAACTTCGATATTCGATAAAATAAAGCTTAACATTTTTACGCGATTATAATTTTTTCAATAGTCGTTGTCACTAGTATTTGCGTGGTATTATTTAGTATTATAGTAGTATTTTTATGTATTTATCGATACATCATCATCATCAGCCTGTAAGAGCCCACTGCTGGACATCATCTGGGCCTCTCCCAAGGCGCGCCACTGAACCCGATCCTCGGTTCTTCTCATCCAATCTCTGCCAGCCGCCCTACGCAGATCGTCACTCCACCTAGCCAGGGGGCGTCCCACACTACGCTTGCCGAGTCGCGGTCTCCACTCGAGAACTTGTTTACCCCAATCGATACAGTTATCGATAAATTAGTATCGACAGGAAATCACTACGCAAATTTCATTTGTAATACTAAATCATATGTCATACATAACGTTTAAAATCTTTATTACTACAGTATTAAAAAAGCTGGTATCCCATAATGTTTTAGTGTGAAAAAACGAATCCGACCTTACACATCGTTGACTTATGATTGAAAAATGGCGTCTGCATAAGAATATTCGTATTGTAAACAATATACCTGAATCAAGTATTGCAAAACGATCACATCCGTCGCGGTTTTCAAAAGTTATTTTATGACGTACCCGTAACCCTTTAGAGCAGGTTATAGAACAATTATGGCAATGGACAAGTGCCCTTTTTGCAATAAATGATTCACTTGTAATTACTGTTTACAGGGGCAATCAGTAATAGCTTTGAGTGAACAAAAATGGTTGATTAATGCACATTAATTATTTTGGGGGCAGTTAAAAATATGGTGTTCGAAACGTGCCTGTTATTGGTTATTTCGAGTGTTGCTATAAGGTAATTTGGTCATATAACAATTTGTTGTGGGTGTTATATTATGTTGTTATATCAATGTCTCTAGTGTGGACGAGGCCTATGGAAAACTATTTAAATTGTGTGAACATTGTATGCTCGCTTTGGTTTTAAATAATGATCATTGCATTACAAACATGTTATATAACAGTAAATATCATGTTGTATAAATGTACTGTAATTATAAGTATATATAACCATTAGATATACTTATAATTACAGGGTTTAATAAGTTACGGAACGATCAGCATTGCAATGCTGCAGTTGAACTGCAGTTCATATGATTATTTTTTCTGATTTTATAAAGTTGTTCAGTATTCTATCGATCGATACTGACCTTTTATAATAAGTCACTTATTATAAGTATCAAGTTTCATATAACACTGTTAACGTTATATAACATGTCGAAATTGTATAGGTCTTATATAAAAGAAAAAAAATAATTCGCATAAAAATTAACGAATTTAAAATTTACTATTTCGGTTATCGTGATTCAATAAAATTGAAAATTATAAGCTTAGAAGGATAGGGATAAAGTCATATAACGAGTCTAACAAAACTCATTAATTATATAGAGTGTATTAAACTCAAATTGATACCTCCAAGTTACACTACGGTAACTAAAATTTTGGACAATTTCTCTTATCAAAATGGAGTCATCATAAGGTACTTATTATTATGCTCCCTGAATTTTATGAAAAAAAGGTAGATTTTTTTTTTAGTTTTGATAAAAATTGACCAAAACGTAAACCGCCGTCAGATGGACCGAGGACACAAGGTGGCCGGAAGTGGCTGGATGCGGAGGGCAGAGGACCGGGTGTGGTGGCGTCCAGCAGTGGGCGTCAAAGGGATAATATGGTTGGCGTAGGATCGGTTGGAGGTATCGAAATGTGTTATTGTACAGGGTGTAACAAAGTGGGAGAAGTTAACGCAGCATCGATAAGCGGAGTTACTTTTTGTTATAAAATTCCTAGTTTTGTATGACGCAGAGAGGAAGAGAGATTGTATATATATTTGTTTGCATCTTAATATCCACCGTTACAAATTACATGTTTACTAAAATTTCCATAACTTTCCCATCATTCTCGGCCAATTTGACATATGTTAAAAATAGGTCTACTTATAGTAGTTTTTGAGTTATCTGGCGGACAGACAGACGTACAAAAAGACGTTTCGGTGTAAGGGTATCCGTTTTGGCGGAACCTGTATAGTAGGCCATATGCTAAAGTATATATATACTATTTGTCAGTACAATATAAAATTACTTTGTAATATTAATGTCAGACTTATGTTAAATGTTAAGACTGTTCACAGAGGCTCACACGGTACTAAAAAGTAAAAAATTTGGTCTCTGCTATATATTGTATAATTCACGACGGCACGCCCCTCTACCTGAGCCTGAGACGCCGTGAATTAATCCGAACCAATCATAGCGTCGGTGTCTTAGTGTACGTATACACACATTGATGATTAGTGCGTAACGATAGAACTAACACAGGAACAATATAACGCATACAATGCCATGTGATTTAGAGTCGTGGGGCATGCCGTGGTGAACTGAACGATGTATATACTAAGCTTATTTGTATGAATATCTGTAAATTTTCGAAGAAACCATTCATAATAAGGTATTTACGGTTAGTCCATCTATCGCTCCTAGCGTATTTTCTCTAGGAGCAATAGATGTATTGCTCCTAGGGAAAATACGCTAGGAGCAATACATCTCCATGTATTTCTACTACATTATCCAAACACCCTTATCTACTACATTATAAAGCGCATGTTGGATTGTACTAGTAGTAATAAATGGTTATTTATTGCTCCTAGGGGAAATACTTTAGGAGAAATAATCGGGTATTTAGATTTATTATTATCGTTGCTATGAAAATAGAAATCTTTTTAACAATTCCTCGTTTCATCGGACCGTATTCATGCTATCTCCGTATATTTTCCTTCATAATAGTTATTCTTGACTTGATTTAAGATTCCATGTACATTTGAAAGTCCAACGTTCTAGCATAGAATCAGTAAGTAGTATTTTAGTACATGTACGTGCTTAGGTAGTCAGTGAGAATGTTTTATACATAAATCACTCTCTTAATAACATACTGATCTAATGCAAAATGTATTTTCGTCATCTGACATATTTTTGAGACGACTGTGGAATTTATGGTTTAAGGAATAGGGGTGGTTTTCGTGACTAGTTTGTAGAGACTTCTCGTTTGGGTCAGTCTACGACTAGAGCTAAAACACCCAAATTTTTTGTTCGGTCAGTATTTTACTAAGAGTGCGAAGTGTTGTTGACAAATAAAGTATTTTGAACATATATCTGGTGTTTTTTTTTCAATATATTTCTCACTAGCTGTGCCCGCGGCTCCGCTCGCGTGGAATACAGAATCCGCTCCCGTTCCCTTTCCCACTTCCACTCCCACTCCCACTTGGACTCTTAATCTACCAATCCCAATACAGAAATAAATATATATATAGGTATATATTTCTGTTTTGGGATTATTATATATATATATATATATATATATATATATATACAAATACAAATACGCCGGAGGTTGCGGGTTCGAATCCCGCTAGGGGCAAATGTTAATGAATATGAATGTTTGTACCCAAGTCTTGGATGTTTATATATTTATTTAAGTATGTCTATCCGTTATCTAGTAACCATACCACAGGCTCTGCCTAGTTTGGGACTGGATAATTGGTGTGAATGTCTGAGATATTTATTTATTTATTAACAAAAATTCCAAAAATGATCGAAATGTGTTCTACTTATCCTTAGACCCCCCCCTTTTTTTTTGCAAATACCTTCAATGTACAGACACGCGAAGTTTACGATTTTATTTATTAGATTAGCTCGTTTTTTTTAAGTCTTTCATTGCTGCAAATCTAGCATGACTGTTTTCATAGACAAATTGTCAAATCTTCCAAGTTCCATGCTTGATTATTATTATTACTGTATTGACACAGAAAATAATGAAATTAAACAGACAGAAGGAGAGGACGTACACACAGGTGTGCTCATCTCTAAAAAAGAGATGTCTTCCAGCGAAACCATCATCATCTTCAGCCTAAATACGTCCACTGCTGGACATAGGCCTCCCCAATAGAATACCACTTTTGGTTAGATGTCCATTGGGGGATTTGCCATAATCACCACGCTTAGCAGGCGGATTGGTGATCGCAGTAATGATCTTAACATACACACACAGGATAACGCTTCTGCCCGTCCCTGGTGCAATTCCTTAGTCGCATCGACGACACCCACGGGAAAGATAGGGGTGGCCCTATTTTAAGCCGGAAACCACACGGCAATAAGCCGGGAACCACACGGCAATAAACCGGAAACCACACGGCAATAAGCCGGGAATCACACGGCAATAAACCGGGAACCACACGGCAATAAACCGGGAACCACACGGCAATAAGCCGGGAACCACACGGCAATAAGCCGGGAACCACACGGCAATAAGCCAGGAACCACACGGCAAACCTTCATCACAACTGGGGTCTCGCTCCATTATAAAACTTGCCTCAACCGGCACCTGATGGGGTTCAAAAGTGCGCCTTAGAGAGGCTAAGTCCACTAGTGGACTGATTTCGAGCAGTATGGTCCAGAAGTAGAGATACGACTGCTAAAGTTGCACGTTATCACCACCCCGTGTTGTCCCCAAGTGGACAACCCCAGCCAGCTAGTGGTGGCAACATCGGCCCCGCGATTACATACACTGATATTTCAGCTGTGTGGGTTTCCTGATTACGTTTTCCGGAGAGCAATCAGTGTACGCTGGTTCTTAAGTTAGTAGTGACATCTATCGATGCAGCTAGTATAAAAGTTACGTAAGTCGCGCCCTCTATTCGTAAAATAAATATCACATCAGGCAATACCCAAGTAGCAAACAAATGTCTTAAAAGGGTATTATAATTATCTTGAAGACAAGTAGACGTATTCCAGCTGTTGTCTTGGCTAAACCTATTACGTCCCTCAAGATATCCCTTAAGATATCCCTCAAGATACAGTTAAGTACAAGTGGGCACAGCATTTAGGACAAATTTAAGACAGAGTTAAGACTACTGTTTAGACAAACTTTAACCCTACTTAAGAGAGTGGTTTTTGCAGAGCTCTAAACACGAATTTCAAGATGTCTTGTGGGTCGACTTTAGACCAAGAAATAGACTTGAAGATATCTACAAAACCTAGTTAAAACTATCAATACTGAATTTCACAGGTTCTATCATAACTTACTGAAGTAAAATTTAAAACTTTTTTTACTTTATGTCATAGTATTTTAGAAAATATGGTGAACATTTTATACTTAAACAAAAACAAGATGAAGGCTTATGATAATGGCGGCTATACAACTAATTTTTATGTCTAGAAAATGATGTATTATGTCGTTGTATGCATTGGAAATTTAAAACGCATGATTGTTTCTCGTGTAAAATCGATAGAAAGTGCTATAAAACAGACGGGCCTTTAAAATAGCGTAAAAATAACAATAAAATTTAGGATATTTGTATTGCAATTGAAAAATTTGGCAGCATAAAGTGCAGAATATTAAATTTTCTATAAATAAATTAGTTTTTATAAAGTTAGAATTACTCTAACAAAAATATAACTTCAATCTTCTCTAGTTTTTCATGAGGTGGTGTCGGAAAATGTATTATTATTTTTTCACTTAAAGTGCAAAATGGCGTTAAATCTTATTTTTCCTAACGAAGTAAAACTTTAGACAATATTGATTTTGTAAGGCTAGTTTAGCTAAAGTAAAGACAAGTTAGATTTAAAGTAATGCTAGTTAAGAGATATTACATTTAACTTATACTAAACAACGTATTGATGTATTACTATTTAATACTACTTAGTATTAAATGATTCTTTAGGTTGATTTAGTTAACACCAGATTACTTGATATTTTCTTAGCTTGTCATTTTATTATTCTAGTGTATTTTGTGCTGGAAAGAAGTTTATGCAAAAAAAAACTATTCATTTATAAATTATTCACTCGATGACGTATAAGTAGTGCAAAATTCACAGTGTTCATCTCAGGAATGTTACATAGAATTGGCCAAAACTCTACTTTTGAGCTTTTGTATGTAGGTAACCCATCGATATTTACATTTATATGTAAATTGATTGATATGTTTATCCAAATTTCCAAAATACTGTAAAATATATTTTTTAAATCCATTATGCCAGTATTCTCCACTGCCACAAAGTTTGATATCTACAGATTTTACTGTATTCAGAAGTGTTCTTGCGTCTTTTGGCACAACACCTGGATCATGCTTATTTATAATCTGCAATAAGCCATTGATTGCAGTATGTGGTATATTGTGACCAATAGACCAGTTTCTTAATTGGTCTCTAAAATTAAAATCATCACCTTTCGATTCATTAGAATCGGAATTACTGTCCACTATTTTGATTTCCCAATTTTCCGCAGTATCTTCTTCCTCGTGATCTGTAGTTCCTAATAACGACACTGAGGTCTGAGTCGAAGATGATGCATTGTTGAAATTTGCAGCTTGCACTCTGTTTAAACTATTTTTTTTATATTTCGAATTTCGAACGAAAATTACCAGATCTTTTTAATTTTTCAACGTCATCCATCTTTCTACTTGGTTCCATTTGATAAATACGTCCCGTTAAATGTATTTTTACTCTAAACTGATTAATTTGAGTAATAAAGGAATAAAATGTTCTTCAGAAAAACGGTTCCCAGAATTTGGTGTTACTATTATCTTAAGTTTATCTACAAAATTAATTTTTACTTTGGAAGACTAAACAGATGCTTGAATTATTTGAATGAGTTTTAAGTGAGCCTTCAAATAATCTGAGTACAGTTAAAAAAGATTTTTAGTTTTAACTGTAGGCATACCTAATACAAAACAGTTTTGAGAATACTTAACTTGGTTTTGGGTATTCTGAACTTGCTAAAGTAGCAGTAGTATAAAACTAGTTAGTCTTAAAGAAAAAAATGACTTAACGAAAACTTTTTTGATATAACCAAATCCAACTTTAGATAAAGTATAGATATGTAGGATTTAGTCACTATTCTTGATTGCTACTTGGGTATGCAAGGTGTTTAAATGAAAGCTTATTTAGACAGCAGATGGCGCTGCTCTGAAGTGAAATGGGTTTCTTACCGTTTCCATTCCAATAGATGTCTCTTAAGCGGTGCACCGTAGACGAATTTAATTTCTGTCCATCCAAGTGTTTAGCACTCAGAAAAACGATATTCGTTTTTCTGAGGTATAGCATCTTTTATTTGTTTTTTTTTTTCTGAAATAATTCCAATGTGACATTGTGGTTAATTAATTAATTTGTTTAATTTTTAGAGTCTTAATTGGTAAATAGGTAGTTCTTGGTTGTGTGTACTTGCAATAATTTATGGGTGAATAATTAAATTGGTTGAGTGTACCTAAACATCTTTTGTCTACACAAGTACTCAGACCAGTGGCGGATTTACCAGCAGACTGAGTAGGCTGGAGTCTAAGGCGGCAGATTTTACGGGCGGCAAATTTGAGACCAACATTTTTTTTATGTCTAACAGAAATTAAATAAGCCGTGTCGTGAGACACCCGATAGGAACGAATTTCCTTGCGCTATTCGACAAATATTTCATTTATAAATTTTGGTCAAGGTATTTTTGCATCTCTTTGCATCCAGTATTTCCACTCCTCAAAAAATTCGCCACCACCCAAAGGTTGCCTGTAAGAAATCGCTGAAAGCGATAAGGCCGCCGTTGTACACTAAATTCATCCTTCTATGTAAGATTTGTTTTTATTAAAAAATGTATATGTTTTGGTGCACAATAAAGAATATTTGAATTGAATTAAATTGTATTTTGCAAAGAAAAAAAAAATCGTATACATTTTTATACATAAATATTGTCATAAATTTACAATTATTCATAAACTTTAAAATGTATGGTTTTGACTTCAATGAATCGATAAAAATATATTTATTTAACGTTGATATAGTAAATTACGAGAATTTTGGTAAAACGTATTGTTTTGTTTGTTACCACTGAATACTACCACTAAACCAGTAGGTACCTACTGGTTTGGATCTTTTTTGGGTTCTGTCGAAATGGATAATCTCATAGCAAAGCTTTTCATCCGTCTATCTGTCCACCGGAAAACTCGAAATCTACTGGACCGACTGAAGGTGCGAAAATTATTTTTGCAAAAATATTATTGCAAAATCTATGAATTTTATTTGGTAATACGTAAAAGCGTTGTATACGTTCCACACAGACCCCAACAGTTTATGTTTATTTAGATTCTCCACAATAAGCTTATTGTGGAGAATCTAAATAAACTAACTTGTAGTAACCTAGGTTACTACAAGTTAAGTAAAACAGATGACATTTTATAAAATCAGTAACCTGCTTCGTGGAGACTGATGCCTGAACTAGGCATCAGTCTCCACGTGCTTTTATTATTATTAGTTACAAGGAAAACAAGCGCCATAGTTTGACAGCCTCGTTGGCGTAGTGGATTGTTGTCATCGGACTCGAGTGTCAGAGGTCGTGGGTGCGATTTCCACAGGGGACAAATTTATACAAGTTAGTCCCGGTCTGTATGTTTTATTTGTGAATTGTCCTATCCTTTTATAATTCCCATAACACGGGAGCAAATCTTAGCTTGGGATTAGACAAGTGGATGTGTGTATGTATATGTAATTAGGGTAATTTACTTATAAAATTAGGAACTTACGGATATAATACCGTTTTATACCAAGTTTTTGTTAATTTCTACCATATATTGCTATTGATGTTGTGTTGCACCCTTCTTCGACAAATACAAATATATCTACGTATACATATCTTCACGCTACATGCCTAGCAAAGTAGGCAGAATGAGGAAATCTCTGGCAAAATCCCTAACCTCACCTACAAGGGCAATTAGGGTGATAATTAGTCATTAGGGCGGCTCCATACCGGCCGGGACGGAAGCGCTCGCGGCTACCACACTAATTTAGCGACGTACCGTCTGCCGCGCCCTTAGGCGGTGAAGGGTAAACGTAAATAAAAGTTGGGGGTGGACTCGAGGGTGCTTTACAAGTGAGATGGCTTTCTGCTGGGATTTTATAGAGATCCGTCGAAACGGAATCCTGTCGCAAAGCTGTCCGTCTGTATGGTCGCCTAATAACTGAACAACTAGTGAAGGATTACGCTGAATCGTAAGAAGTGCGCTGAAATGTAATTATCAAAGATACACATACAAAATGCTCACGCCTTGGTCCCAAAGGGGTAGGCAAAGATATTGTATCTCTACTTTGCGCAACCTTATGTCGCAAAGCGGCATTCCTTCGCCAGCTTTTCGCCCCGTGATAACCATTATTATCTAATATAATACATATTATCTTTGATTGTATGCAGGGACTTTACCTCAAATCTGTTTTACTTATTATGTAAATGAACTGTCAAATCTATTACCGATTTTATTCGAATACCTTTTTTCGTATTACCTTTAACTAATAAAACTTAATATCAAGGTACCGCTAGTATTTTTATTGTAATTTCTACTCTTTAGTCCTAGTTATGGCACTGCTAACACCGATATACCTCCACTATGGAGCTATTTTGTTTTAATTTTATTTATTTGATCAACGCAATAATACATATAGTACTTATTCTAGAGTCTTCCACCAAAACCAGAAATTAAATAATAAATAAATAAATATCTCAGAAATACACACCAATTATTCAGTCCCAAACTAGACCGAGCCTGTGCTATGGTTACTAGATAACGGATGCACATAATTAAATAAATATATAAGTATCCAAGACTTGGGTACAAATATTCATATTCATCATACGAACATTGCCCCTAGCGGAATTCGAACCCGCAACCTCCGCAGTCTGAGAGCTACCCCGTTCCTCCACGGAGGTCGTCAGGTCGTAATTAGGTTTGTTTGTTGAAGACGAGCAGTTTATAGCTTACTAGCTTTTGCCCGCGACTTCGTCCGCGTAGGTTTCGATATTTACACGTCTTGAATTTCAAAATTTTCGTAATCAACGTCCCAAAAATTTAACGTTGTGAGCAAATTCACTGCTTTTAACGATTAATTTGGTTTCCCGTACGAATGAGATGTTTTTTCGGAATAAAAACTATCCTATGTCCTATTCCAGGACCTAACCTATATGTGTGGCAAATTTCATCACAATCCGTCCAGTGGTTGAAGCATGATTGAGTAACAAACATCCGAACTTTAGCATTTATAATATTAGTGTGATGACTGCATATTTACATATAACATCCATATAAATATACATACACTAAGGTGTTCTCATGTGCTATGAAAATTAAGCAAGGATAGGACAACTCACAAATCCAGGGACCAGCTTGTACAAAGTTGTCCTTCCTCAGTGGGAATCGAACCCACGACCTCTTGCGCTCGAGTCCAGTAGGTATGTTTGGAAGTGTTGGATTTGCACCGATTAAAAAAACCTCACGGAGGCTATCTCCAACGCACAAATAATAGGTACGAGTAGATAAAACCTCACGGAGGCTATCTCCAACGCACAAATAATAGATAGGTACAGGCCTGCCACGACTTTTTAAATATACCTATTGGGAAGATTTCTTATTAACGGTTACCAAACACCCTGATAACCCTACGCACTCCGTCTACCAAGGGCAGGACCGGATAAAACCCCGACGAATGGCACCCGTAAAACCGTGTCATTATCCGGACAAATAAAATAAACGCTGCCCCTTAACTCGCCGCGAACCCTACGTAATTGTAGTCCACCAAATTTAACATAAACACTCCAGGTACATGAAAATAGTTTCAACGATTCCCGAGCTAAGTACCACCCTTAATTGCGTTAGACCGTATAAGATCGATTATTCACCCCTCTTTTAAACCAACTTAGCGAAAGCACTTCGTTACTACCCTACCGCATTAGTTTTAAAGAGGTTTTTGAATGCGTTGAGGCGGGGTGGTAACTTGGTATTTAAGTGAGAGAAGGACGGCTAGACAGTGTAAACGGTTGGTTGATTCTCCAAGGGGTGGTACTGAGGTAGATACGCCCCAAAACCTAAGGGTAGTTGCCAGTACCGAACTTCTACTTGGTCTGGTACCACGCGAGATACTCGCAACGCAATACCCGTTTAAAAATACTCGTTTTTAGTAACGTTTACTAATATTTTTTAAATAGAAATATTTTTTTTGTGAACTGTTAATACAACTAAGGTTATTTTAAGTGATTTTTTCTTTGTGATAAAGACGAAATAAAATAGTGTTTAAATTTTGGAACTCGAGATTACTGGATTGATAGTGAATTTAGTGCTACAATGATTTTATTATTTTAATTGTTAACGTACTGTGATGTGACGGAACGGGATACATAATTTTTTACCAGGTAAACTCCTCTATTCTTTCCAAATTTAATACAACTCTGTCATCATCAGCCTATAAACGTCCACTGCTGAACATAAGCCTCACCAATAGAACGTCACTTTAGGCGGTCCATTAATAATAATAATAAATCCTTTATTTTCAGGCAACTTGGCCCATAGATAAATACCTTAACCTGGAAATACATACATTTTAATTAATTAAACACACACTATTTTTGGGGGTTTTAAAGTCTTTGCCTCCCTATATCGTCTAAACACGACTCCCTCGGGCCAGAAGTCGGGACTGAGGAATACACCCTGGTGCTTAGTGGGAACCCGGAGTCTACATTGGGGGATATGCCACACGCTTAGCAGGCGGATTGTAACGACAGTAATATCTTAATATACACATGAAGGAAGGTTGGGTGTTCTAAGCCACGAATCACAAGGCTAGCGGTTATAACTCTGTGATTATCATAATGTCTGTGCGTGGTATTAAAAACGGTAGACTCGGGTCGTCCGGCTGGAGTATTTACTTGACTGATGCTATGGAACTTCTATAAAATAAAATAAAAAAATATAAAGATTGCATAATCTAGGCTCTCGTCTCATACGGCCCGCAGTCAGCAATGATTCCATATTCATATTCATTTTTTTATTGTTTCATGTAGTTTAAAAGATGTTAGATAACAATACACAGGTACTAACATGAACCCTGTAAGGGCGCTACAATATATGTAAAATTATCAATTAAAAATATAAAATGAAATTATAAAATAGAAATTAATTTCCTCATCATGTCCGCCGCTATCAAAATCAAGAACTAGCCAACAACTGACTTTCAAAACATATATATATAATCGTCATTTTTCTTTTCATGCAAAATTTACACCATGTCTATTGAAGAAAAAAACCCAAAAATAATAGGTTAAGTATAACAATGAAGTTCAAATGCAGTCGTTCCGTTATGCGTCCGTATTCCGACAGTTATGTGTCAGTGGTCCTTCAGTGCAGTGTCAGTTCAGTTCCATTAACCCATATGTTCCAAGCTATGCCACTTTTCTGTAACGCACATAATTCTACTGAAATACATTTGTACTAATTAATTATACCCCTGACAGTTAAATTAATTACGGCGGATATTATCTGAGTACTTAGTTAAGTTGAGTGGTTTTTACATCGGTTTTTAATCAAATTGTATTAATTTGTCCGTTTTTACTTGGCTTCTAACGGGCGGTTGCTTAGTTGACTGCTCTTGGCTTCAGTTCGTCAGGTCGATGGTTTGGTTCAAACGCATATTTTTAGTTTATTTTCAAAATAAAATTATTAAGTCCACAGCTGGGCATACTGGTACCAGAGAATACTAAATATTACTACGTAAAGCAGCGACACTGCCCTCCCCCCGCCAGATTAACGTCGCCTGCAAAATAGAGTACGACTGACAGTACGCTTTACTGAGCTGCCGGATCCCTATGTGAAGCGGTGCGGCTGGCCAATGATCACTATGCGTGGAGGCGCATTTTATACGGTCGCGATCCTCAGCAGTGAGGGAACCACGGAGAAAGAGACTAGTACAGGCGTACCAGCCTGTCTGAACATGTGAGTGTACAGCGCGATCGAGAGAGGAAAAACGTTGACACATATACCCCCCGATAAACCCCCCGGCGCCCGCATAATAGAGCACAGCTGGCAGTCTGTACGCACTACTGGTCTGCCGCCGCCATAATCAATAATATAAGAGCTTCTTTTTCTAACTTATGACGGCAGTCTCTCGACGCCGGCGGGCGGCGGCAGCCTGTAGTGCATACAGACTACCAGCCGTGCTCTATTATGCGGGCGCCGGGGGGTGTATCGGGGGGTATATGTGTCAACGTTGTTCCTCTCTCGATCGCGCTGTACAGGCACGTTTCTGTTTAGACAGGCTGGTGCCCCTGTACTATATATAGTCTCTCTTCTCCGTCGTTCCCTCACTGCTGAGGATCGCGACCGTATAAAATGCGCCTCCATGCATAGCGGTCTTCACTGCTTCATATAAGGATCCGCCAGCCGGAACCTTATATGAGCCGCCAGATCCTCACCGGGTCTGCCTACCTCGTCCTCTGGCATGCCTGCCTTCCATCTGTCCCAGGATGATGAGCTTCTCCAGATCGTGCTTGGGAGATCGCACAATGTGACCGAAGAAGCTTAGAGTCCTTTCATTGCAGATAGTGGAGAGCCGTTATGTTATAATGAGCTCTTTAATAGTGGAGTCATTCTTAACCGTGGTGTGCTACTCTGATCTCGAGCGTTGACACGAGCTCATAAAAATATATTAAGTTATTCATTGTTTTAATATCTTTTCTCCCTATACAGTCCAGTGATTGTCGGTTTTATAATTAAATAAATAAAAAAAAAGAGAATTTATTCAACGACATCATTTTTCGATGCCTCAGCGAATCGCTGCTATTCAGGCATCGCCATTATGATTTTACATCGCTAAAATCGAAGCTAGGGAAAAAGGAGTGGTGATCGTTATCTCTGCCAACGTGTAAGCACTACGTAGTACTACTGTAAACCTCATTACAAGATTTTGTAAGGCCCTCCATAAATAATTAAAAATACATGTATAAAAGAAAAAAAATCACATAGCTAAAATGACACATACCCACTGAAACATATCGTAGGGCTGTAGGGATAACAAACACATCATATAGACCAGATGCAGGTAGATTTTTGCCTAGACAGAAGCCGTTCCTTACATAGTTTTTTGAACGAGGCTAATGTTTTAGCTTCGTTTATTGGAAGCGGTTGATCGTTCCAATATTTGGATGCCGCAAAACCGCATAATTAATTAACAAAACGTGTATTGTTTAACTTGTGGGGTAGTTTTTACTTAGTCAACCCTTCCAGTTCAACTTTCAACACTTCCCCGCTAGTCATAAAATGACATTACAAAGTTAAATTTTAATAACCCTTTTTCAATACAACTAAGATGCGCTTTGGCGTTCTGAAACGGCTGCCATTTACACCGAAGTGCAATTTAGCGTGACGACCATACGAACAAGTCGGAGGAAGATTTGCAACCGCTTCCGGCCACCTTCTTTAGGTCGTCGGTCCATCTGGCGCCGGGACGTCACACCCTGCGCGTGCCAATCCGTGCGATGCGGACGGCGGAGGACCGGGTGTGGTGGCGTTCATTGGGGAAGGCCTATGTCCAGCAGTGGACGTCTAGAGGCTGGCATTATGATGATGATGAAAAACTGCAATGGATTTATTTTCTTTTCTGGTTTAAGGGAAAGAAATCCAGTGCAATTAGAGGCACACCAGTCAAGCCAAACTAGTCATTATGGTGGTAAAATACTTGTAGCATAAACAAAATGTACGGTATCCTGTAGCAATGGCTAATAGCATGGGTCCGAGTTGGTTGTCCTTTAACGTGTTAATAATATGGCTTTGTTTGTATCGATCGATGCACGTAGCAGCGTAATGTCGGCCGAATCGAAGATCACGGCGGACAGCGGATGCGCCGCAACGACGGCTTTATGAGTGTGTTTTATTTTTATATTTTGAGTGTGATGTCGTGCTATCGCTTTAAACCGTACCGGTTCTGCCGCGGATCGTCCGCTGGATGTGAAGGTGTCGAATAAACCAAACGGACAATACGCTCACGCAATACGCTTCTACAACAAACTACCAGAGGAAACCTTAAATATGACGGACAGAAAGTTTAAGATTCACATTAAACAACAACTTTGTAAGAAAGCCTATTATAAAATAAACAATTATTTGAATAACAAAGATGCCTGGTACTAATGTTGATTCAGCTTCGCATAATCTTTATATAATTGTATGCAAACTTGATTTTAAAAGATGTGTCGCGTGAAGTTTGTTCGCCGTTTCTTCTTCACAGCGCTAACACCTAAAAGCGGTAGTCGATAAAAAAAAAATTACGTTTATAAATGTACCAAGTGTACTCAAATGCAATAAATGATTTTGCCTTTGACAAATTAGCGAAAATGATACAATAATACGCACAGAGAGCATTACATAAAAGAAACTTACCGAACCTAAGTCAGTTAACTGTAGAATGCGGTGTAACAGTCGTCCAAGCTAACCAACTCTGATTAGCATGCAAGGGTTACCTTTTACGGCCGCCGTAAACTTTACGGCGGGCAGAGTAGATACTATCTCCAAGTGGCCATCTGCCGGGCGGCAATCTTGTTGCCTTGCGACTACATAGTCTGAGGGTTATAGGGTCCGTTTATTTGAATATAATTAATAACATTGTTTTTACATAATTTTCGACATAGCCGAAAGGTTTAGCAAGCTGACGTGGCAGTGGGTGGGTCACATATGCCGCAGAACCGACGGCCGTTGGGGCAGACGAGTTCTGGAGTGGAGACCGCGGATACTCGCAGGGTGGGACGCCTGAAGAGGTGGCTGGTAGCGGCTGCGGTTGGCGGAGGACCGTGGTGGCGTTCATTGGGGAAGGCCTATGTCCAGCAGTGGACTTCTAGGGGCTGATATGATGATGATGATGAATATTGTACAGAAAGTCATCAACTTACCTTATTGATGTTTCGTTCATGAGGTCAAGGGTTCTAACTCAGGCTCATATACTTTGAGGGAAGTCATCCATGTTATCAACTTACCTTATTGATGTTTCGTTCATGAGGTCATGGATTCTAACTCATGCTCATACTTTGCGGGTTCATGTTACTTTACATCAGCGCCGTAACTAGCTTTTTAGTGCCCGGTGCAAGCTTCTATAACTGCACCTTGAAAAAAAGCCCATCCAGATCATTTTTGCGTCCCTCCAAGGTCTGCGCCCTGTACGTGGGCACCGCTGGCATCGCCCTAGTTACGGCACTACTATAGATCCTTGTAGGTGAAGGAACCGCTTAGAACTCCGCATATTTTCAAAAATAACACTAAAAAACAATACAATACACTTTATTTCATAAACAAATACAATTACAAGTTTTAAAACTTAAAAATAGTACTTTGGCAGTCTTATCACTTTAAGCAATTTCTTCTAGACAAACTTTGAACAGCAAATATTATGCCAGGAGTGCTATTTAGTATTCTCTGCCGTCGGCCTGTAATGTTAATGATCAGCTTGTTTTGCAAACTGAATAACAAAAGTCTGGAATAACTTGTTTTACCAGGGTTAAGACTAAGTAAGGTCAGTAAATAGTTCACGGGGCAATGTATTCGCTTCTACAACAAACTACCAGAGGAAATCTTAAATATGACGGACAGAAAGTTTAAGATTCACATTAAACACCAACTTTGTAAGAAAGCCTATTATAAAATAAACGATTATTTGAATGACAAAGATGCCTGGTACTAATGTTAATTCAGCTTCGCAAAATCTTTATTAATTGTATGCAAACTTGATTTTTAAAAGATGTGTTGTTGCGTGAAGTTTGTTGCGCCATTTCTTCTTCACAGCGCTAACACATAGGAAGCGGTAGTCGATAAAAAAAATGACGTGTATAAATGTATCAAGTGTACTCATATGCAATAAATGATTTTGACTTTGACTTTGGAGCTCTCTATATTATTGTGCCCACTTACAACCAACAAGAGAATCTATAAAACGGCGCAGTAGAACAGAAACAAATGATAACTAATAACTATAAAAGTTAATTTAGTCCTAGTACCGTGACGTGCGCGTGTTAGAAAGTAGTTAAATATCAACTATTTTGCAATTCCACAGCCATTGTGACGTGGCACCGCGCCTAGCTCGTAAACTCAAGTTTATGCGTTACGGTTAAAATAATGCCTCTGAGAGTTAAAATGAGGCGATATGACAGACATACCTCAAGCGTGGATCACGTGCATGGCATGCCCACAACCTTAAATGTGGTCGATTGGCTGCTCTAAGAAAAAAATAAGTAGCGCTCCTACTTATATAAGAATAAAAATATACCACTATTACGTAAGTAGCCGCCTCCATTGATGTTAAGTAGTGTGGTTACTTAATAATGTGTCCGGCTACTGAATCAGTATACTACAGTATTTATATTATAGGCGGCTACTTACGTATAGTGGTATGTTTTTCTCAGTGTGATGTTATATCTAACGGTTTAATAAAAATTAGAAAAACAAACTTGGCCGGGGCGTAATAATTTTGTAAATGTCTTCGTTGTAGGAATGCAATCTATCGATCGTGAGCGAGCCCGTAGTCCGACTCACACTTGGCCGTGACCACAACTTTATTTGAGGGCTGGCCCCGCGTGTGGCTTACCTACTGTTAAATGTAGGATGACCTTATCTGGTGTTGTATGTTAAAAACAACGAAATTTCGATCCAAATCAATTGACATAAGAATGGCACGGCATAACAATAGGCACTATGATTATTTGTGTTATTTCGCTAAATTGATAGATATTTTGCTACTCCGTCAATATGCTCTTTGTACCTACAATTTGCACCAGCCCTGGGGTCTCCAGTGGCGAGAACCAGTCGCTTCGAAATATCTATAAAAAAAAATTGTGTCGGACGACCATGGACCCATTGTCTCCACCGCAAGCGCCGCAAACTCGTAATCGTCCGTCAAACACGAGTATTTGCGACGCTTGAGGAACTGGGCATTTTCGGCGGCTGCGCCGGCATTGCGAGATGACAGTTAATTGAATTTCTTGTTCCATAATTTTTCAATAGGTCCAGTAGTTTTTGAGCTACGTGAGTATGAGACTATAGATAAAAACATTGGATGGACAGTCCTCAAAACATTCTCAGTCAGGATATTTGTTTTGATGGAGCCCTTATAACAGCGAAGATCAACTATGGCCACGGTAGAGCAACCCGCAATAATTACTTAAATATTTACTCGGTGGGTTTGCGAACAGAATTGAAGAGAAGACGTCACTGGAAAAATAATTAAAAATAAATTATATTGCTAGTTAAATTAAATAATCTATCTTAAATCGATTTTAAACGTTAAATGATTTTGGTAACTCAATACCGATAGATAAAATCAATAAAAAGCCGGGTGTTTGCGAATCGATGAAGCGGACTTGATGCGTAATCGATACTTTACGAAATCGATTAACGTTTTATACATCACACCCTCGTATTTTGGAATTTTAATTAGATGTGGCTTTTTTTTAATAACAAGTCATAATATTTTTTAAACACCCGTGAGTACCTATAACTGTTTTGTTTCCGTTAAATTTAACCGAAGTCTATAAGTTGCATAAAAAAATGTTTACCAAGCAATGTGTAGTGTGTAATAATAATGATAAATTAATAACTAAACAAGAGTTACCGTAACCGAACGAAAGTCACCGACATAGCCGTAAGGATTAGCAAGCTGAAGTGCCAGGGAGCGGGCCACATACCACATCTGCCACAGAACCGACGGCCGTTGGAGCAGACGAGTTCTGGAGACCACGGATCGGCACCCGTGGGGTGGATTGAAGACCTGAAGAAGGTGGCCAGGAGCAGCAGGATGTGGAGGGCAGTCCTTCTGTGTGGTGGCGTTCATTGGGGAAGGTCCAGCAGTGGACGTCTGGGGGCCCACATGAACCAAACTTTTGCTTGACAATCAGAGTGGTTACCTTTTACCTTTTTTTAAACCGTTTGTGTTTTGTATACTTATTATTTTAGTTTACATTTAACTAAACCTATACATGTCATGTACAGTGCTACACACGCTACTGGAAGAAATCGCTAAAAGCGATAAGGCCGCCATTTGTACATTTATGTAATTTGTGTGCAATAAAGTATATTTATTATTATATCAGCTGAACGTACATTAATTATAAAAATAAATACAATAATATAAAATTAATTAAAAAATAAAATAAAACTACAATCAAATTACAAATAATACGACAACAAAATAAATTAATTTCGGTATTTTAGTAATAAGGAGAAGTAGTCCATTATAACGAGTTAAGTAATACCTAAGTACTCGCAGAAGTAGGTAAGTAGTCCATTATACGAGTGCCAATTTTGCGTCAACCGGTGCCTCTATTAAAGCGCACTCATCCGTAATTTTATCATAAACCCGGAATGGCGATCAAACGAGCGATTCCCGCTGAAAAGCGTGTTTTACTCGAAAATGCAAAATGCGTGTTTTACACGAATAGCGCATCAGTTTCACAGTTGTACAGTTTTGGCCGGCGGCCGCGGTGGCGCGTTGGTAGAGTTTAATTTTACAATTTGCATATTAATATACGAGTCAACTAAAACCTTATTTATAGACTAGCTGTGCCCGCGGCTCCACTAGCGTGAACTACAGAATTCGCTCCCCTTCTCACTTCCGCTCCCACTCCCGCTCCCGCTTCCCACTACAGCTCTAAATGTAGACAAACTAAGAATGTCTATAACTTTTGATTGATTAAACCGATTGCGATGAAATAAAGCCAATATGTTACTCCGAGTTAAGCCCTATGTTTCTGTGAACAGTCAATCAAAATGAGTTCAGTAGTTTTTAAGTGATGCGTTCACAAACTAAGAGACAAACAAATCAATAGACAAATATTTAAAAAAATATTGAAATGTGTTCTATTACTTATCCTTATTAGATAGTATAGTATAACTTACGACGGCACGCCGCGCTACTTTCCGCGAGGGGGGGGGGGGGGGGTGTTAATCCGAATATATCTGAACGTATGAACGTACGATACTGATGATAAGTGTGTAACGATAGAACTAACACAGTAAAAATATAATGCATACAATGAAATATAAGCGATTTAGAGGAGTGGGGCGAGCCGTCGTGAACTGTGCGATCTATAAATAATTAACTTATTTACACACTTAAGTAATACATCTTAAGTATATCTGACCGCCTCGTTGGTAAAGTGGCTTGGTTCTTATAAGCGAGAACCAAAGGTTACGGATTCGGTTCCCATTAGAGAAAACAACTTTGTACAACTTGTACAAGTTGCTTCCGGTCTGGATGTTATTTCTAGGTGTTATTTTTGTCTAATTTCCGCAGTTCGGGAGAAAATTCTGTATTAGGATTATACAAGGTTTGTATGTGCAATGGATACATAAATGAAATATTTATTTAAGTTAATACCTAATTATTTTATTCAAAATGCTATTAACATATGGAGTTGGTAACTTCAATCAGCGCCTAGCACCTTACTTGGTCTAGGCATATGCTGAGTCGTTTGCCCTTTTGCTGCCACGGCACACGCATACTATTTTAAGTTAAAAAATTTAAATTGATTTCTCTAGTTCTTATAAGTTTTATTTTATTTTTTTACCTTTTTCTTGCTTTGTTGGTTTTTTCTTTGTGTGTGCCAATTGTGGTAGTGAATAAATGTTTTCTTTTCTTTCTTTCTTTTCTTTTCATTGCGACAAATTCACTTTAGATATATTTTTTTTTATTTTATTTAAAAACTTTATTGCACTATACGTACAAAAGGCGAACATAATGCCAATATGGCATTCTCTTCCAGTTGACCTTTAGGTCATGCAGATAATGAGTGGTAGACGAAAAAAAAGTAATATAAGAAGTTGGTTATATACTATACTATACTATACTATACTTACATAATAAATACATACTAAAATATACTAAATGTAATCTATAAATTATAAATATACACATTACAAAGATGAATATATACATATACTATATAAATAACAAATATATAAGTACATAAATATTCTGCAACCATAAATCAAAACGTGATTCATAGACGATGACCAATTTACTCCTACGGTGATCCAAGTAAGTGCTCGCATATTTGCGCATGATCTGTCAAGTTAGTAATGAAAAAGTTTCGATTTTGACCGCCAGTGGCGCTGATGAGAATTTTTTAACCTCAGTACTTTATTAAGACGCAAGATCCCCAAACACGATTATCCTAACCAAAAGATTCTCCCCGCAACTCTGATATAATTCCCTATTACTTATTCACTGCTGGGAATATGTACTGAACCCTCCTAATATACTCCAATGCCTGGGGGACAGCCCTAAATAAGGCTGAGAACAATAACGCACTTAAAGGTCCTGAATTATAAATAAGAGTAAACGTCTTAAGACCGTTTAGGGCTCCGTTACCGTAACGGCGTTACGTAATGGATTGGTTAGAGTTAAGTTAGGTTTTCTTTTGGGATTTTATTTCCGTTATGAATCAATATATTTAGATGGTAAGGTAGACTTCAAGTAATTCATTTATTAGTACGGGCGTAGGCTTAAATCCTTAACATATAAAATTCATCATCAGGTTATTTTTGTCTCCACTGCAGAAGCACAACCCTCTCTCATCTGCCGGAGACAGACGGAGGATTTGGCCTACACTCCCCGCGCGGGCCAGACGGGTTGGGGAGGCCTGATTGTTGTTTTATAATGTATTCCCTTAGTCGCCATGTACGACATCCATGGGAAGAGTTGGAGTGGTCCTATTCTACTCTACCGGAAACCACATGGCAAATTATGTATATTAATATTATAAAGAGGTAAAGTTTGTGACTCTGGATCTACTGAACCGATTTTGTAAATTCTTTTACCAATAGAAAGCGCCTATGTAATGCTTACGTAATGCTTGTATGTCCCCTAGGTGGTATGTAAGTAATGTAATGTGTAGGTATGGAGCTAATGTACATCTGTTGATCTTCGCTTAGAGGAGTGGCAGAGGGAGATTGGTGAAGAAGCGACAATGCTCCATTGCCCATGGGTTATGTTACCTAGATGCGGTCTGCCCATTGTGACTATAACTTGATAACCCGTTACTTCTTAGTCGGAATTATTTGTTACTATAACTAGTAACAAATAATTCCTTCAATTCAGAAAGCTTTATTAAGCTACTAACTGTTGCCCGCGTCTTCATCCGTGTGGACAACTTAAAATCACAAATTATTATGTATTTTCCATATATAGGAATTAGACGTTAAGAGTGAGTCCAATTCCAGTACCTAACCTATATGTGTGCCAAGTTTCATTCCGATCCGTCTAGTGGTTGAAGCGTGATTGAGTAACAAACATCCAAACTTTCGCATTTATAATTACGTAAATTAAAATCAATCTACTTTTCCAGATCAAACAATGAATTGAATCAACATGGACTCCCCAGCGTCATCTCAAGACGACAATATAGAAGTGAACGTGGTCTCCGGCGCGAGTAGTCCTGACATCACCTCGTCACCTTCTAGGAGAGACCAGAAGAGCCCATTCTATGAGCTCAAGAAGGATAAAGAAGAGAAGGCGACGGGAAGCGCTCCATATACCAGCTTCTCAATAAGTTCTATTCTGAATAGAACGGAGCCGAGAAGAGAGTCGAATGTCCTGGAAGCGGCGTTAGCGGCGAATCATTTTGGGACAAATGATGCTATGCTATCTAGGTACGTATATGTAAGCTAAGACTTTATTAAGTTAGATCTAAGTTTATATCTTCTAAAAAGAAGTTTCATGCAGTGTGTGCTTACGATGTCTTTAGGCATTTCTTAAAACAATCTACAGAATTAAAGCGATCTTAAGTTATCATATCATCATCATCATCAATGATTCTGTGTTAAATTATTATGAAGAATATTTGGATTTATTCCCGTGGTGGCAGACATTACGGCAGCAGTTCTAGGTTATTTGACATTGGTTTTATTCAGTTTGTATTAGTAGAACTACATTACCGATGCCCAACGATCTCTTTAAACTACTGGATTGAGCGTTCCAAATAATCACTCTGTTCCACGCAAGTAGCTACAACTCTTTCACATTCACAATGAAACTTGTGCAGTTACTACGCAGAACATTTAATTATTACTAAATATTGACGCTACGGTTAAATAATGTCAATATTTAGTAAATAATTAAATGTTCTGAGTAGTAACTGCACAAGTTTCAAAGTGAATGTGAAAGAGTTGTGGTTACTTGCGTCGAACAGAGCGATTGTTTGAAACGCTTCATCTAGTTGTACATAGAGATCGTTGTCGATGCCGGTTATTTCCTCGCGCAGCACATGTCCCTCGCCATTCAGCGGGGAAATGCTGCGAGTATCATTGGGCGGGAGTCGGCACTCTTTGACTAATATTGTAAAAAATATTATTTATTGTTGACGGTTTATTTAATTTATTTTGACTTCGTTATTGTATTTTTGTATAAATATAAATTTACTTTTAATTTTTTTTTTATCGTTAATTCATATAACTTCGTTCAATTGCAATGTCTTTTGTACTTCTGCAGCTGTTGGGCTTCTCTAAGGGACTCCTCGTGGGCAGATCAAAGGTTACGGTGATATCCTTTATTCTGAATGACACTCCCTCGGTGATCTAGTGGAACAACCCACAGCTCTACTCCGCTAAAGCCTGGTCTCTATGTTTGTACTCGTTAAGGAAGGCCATTTTAGGAAGACTAAGGATAAAGAGTATTGGTTTAGATTAGAATCTATCTTCCACCAATTACTATCCACTTGACAGTAAATAGAGCTTAAACTCGCTAAGCAATTGAATGGAGAGCAACTAGCCACTTACGTGAGACCAACGTCGGTAGGATAATACTGAGGCTCGATTAGTTGCGGCGCGGCGGTCATCTGGTGTGCTCCGTTCAATCGAGGACAGTTACTTGAACGGCCTCTTTTAAAACTACTTTTTGACAATTTGGACAGCTACCTACAAGTTCATTTATCATCATATCAGCATAGAGAGATCGACTGCTAGACATAGGTCTTACCCTATTAACGCTACCATAAAATAAATATTGTTATTGTTCTGGGTGAGTTTTGCCCATAATAGCCACGCTGGGCAGACGTGTTGGCCAACGCAGTACTAGGCCTCACACTGCTGACGCACTCCGCCACCGGTCTGTGGTATTAAAGGCCTAGTGAATGGTTATACCGCCTTAGTCGGTCGCCAGGGACTCGTTGGTCAGTCAGCAGGGTGTACCACGTGCAGGTGAGGTTGGCATTTGGAGCACCGGATGTGTTTGCCGCTCCCTTACACCCCACAACTTCCTCAGCATCTCACTTTCCCACAGCTACCATATAAAAATATACTCAGTTCATCGATGGAACATCTACCTCTCTAAAAAATATCAAGGAAATAATTGCCTGGCCAGGATTAGTGTTTTGTGTGATATATTATTTGGACTGGAAACTGTAACTTAAAATTCTTTAATTACTCTCAAATTTCCACTCATATCACAGCTTGAAGTGCCATTTGAGGACACGACAAACCTCTTCAGTGGCTCTTAAGGTACTAGAAATCACAAATTGGTTCCATAGCAATTTTCTTCAAGCTAAAAATATAGCTATTTTCGAAGGGAAAGAAAGTAATAAACTGGCATTGTAATTTGAACTGTGAAGACAGTACTGTACTTCAATAAGATGCTGGTTTGTATTTTTACTGTAGATCGTCGAGAACTGAACTATTTAGAATAATACAGAAGATCGATAAATGTTGTGTTGCAGCGGTCATCAGCGGTTCAAACCTGGACAGTAACTAAAGTGGATAGGTAGATATTGAACATAGTTTGGTCCAGTGTTTACTTTACGTAAAGCTTTTAGGACCAAATCGATAAAAGGAAACATAATTATTAATAATGGTAATTATCCACTACTTGCAACTGTGCGGTCATGTACGTTTAAGGCTCCGTTTGAACTTAGACAGTAACTTGAACGACTGCTTAAATATACTAATAGATTCATAGAGCGGTGATTAAATTAGCTATTGAATGAAGAGCAACTAGTCACGTTAAACCATAGTCACTAGGATAGTATTGATGATCGATAAGTTGCGGTGTGGCGGGCATCAACATCGTAAGCTTCGTTCATACCTGGACAGTAACTAGACACGTGAAGACACTATATTCCAGATAGTCACTTAAACTTCAGATCAGATAATAGAAAAAATCAATATCAATATCATTACTGCTATTCTCTCCTTCAGAAATATAAAATTGAATGCTCCTAGTGAGTATAAAATATTTGTAGCCATATCACATATATCGCTTTTCCATGGCAAACAGATAGTGTACCCATTTGAATTGATTTCATCATCAGGTTATTTTTGTCTCCACTGCAGCAGCACAATCCGCTCTCATCTGCCGGAGACAGACGGAGGATTTGGCCTACACTCCCCGCGCTGGCCAGACGGGTTGGGGAGGCCTGATTGATGTTTTATAATGTAAAATTGATTTAATTTATTAAAATTTAAACATTGTAAACCCATAAAGAGATGTCAACATGCTAATGTTACCATCATTATGAAGAAAAGAAACAACGAAAGTAGTGCAGTCGAATAAAGTGACAGTGGCTAAGCATAGTCTGACAATACCTCCGACTCTCCATACATTCGAACAGGTTTAATCACCTACTAGTATTACAGGCGCAGCGAGCCGCGGTAGCCGGTGGGTGGTGCACTCGCCTCACGTTCATGAGGTCCTGGTACAAACCCCGCCCGTACCAATGAGTTTTACGAAACTTAAGTACGGTTTATATATAATACCACAGGCTTTTCGGTGAAGGAAAACATCGTAAGGAAACCTGCATATGCCGAAGAAGAAATTCTGAGGCGTGTGTGAAGTCCACCAAATCGGCTTGGGGCACCGTCGGTGGTCGGGGGTTTGACACAAAAGATCCTGAAGGGTCGAAGTGTCGCCAGGTCTTCCTGGCCCCCTGAGAAGATAAGATAAGATTACATTAAACTGGCGGCGGGAGGTGAGTGTCGCTTCTTTACGTAGTAACATTTAATATTCTGTGGTCTGACACTGCACTATGACAGTGGTGCTTCGTTTAGTCTGGCTAGTCATATACAGTCTCTGATTGGTGCTCTGTTTAAACTGTTACTTGAACAGGCCACTTGTAGACGCTGCTACCACAGATAATAGAGCGGATCGATTGGTCGCCGACCGTCGGCCATTACCCCTGAGAACTTTGTAAGAGATCTTCGGTGTATTGTTCAAATTGAACAGTGGCTTGAACAGAGCAGATAAGACAAAATGTAGGTGAAGGCTTGGATCAAATCAAACTCTGTTTATTTAAAACAGACCTATTAGTATCTTCTTTGGCTAGTCTGTGAAAAGGGGACAGTGTACCTATGTAAATAGACTTTGCTGACTTTTTAAATAGTTACCAACATTTATAATCAACTAGCTGTTGCCCGCCGCGGGCAACAGTCGCGACTTCAGCCGCGTGATCAACTTAACATCACAAATTATTATGTATTTCCCGTAGGAATGGGATGTTTTTTCAGGATAAAAACTATCCTATGTCCTATTCCAGGACCTAACCTATATGTGTGCTAAGTTTCATCACGATCCGTCCAGTGGTTGAAGCGTGATTGAGTAACAAACATCCAAATATCCAAACTTTCGCATTTATAATATTAATATGACTAGCTTTTGCCCGCGACTTAGTACGCGTAGATTTCGATGATTACACACTGCTTTTAACAATTAATTTTGGTTTCCCGTAGGAATGAGATGTTTTTCGGTATAAAAAATTACCCTATGTCCTATACGAGGATCTAACCTATGTGTGTACCAAGTTTCATTCCGATCCGTCCAGTGGTTGAAGCATGATTGAGTAACAAAGATCCAAACTTTCGCATTTGCCCTGTTGTATTCTAATTATTGACGCAATAAACAATATAATCATATGATTTTGTTTTTGTAAATAGACATCATTTAGATATGCTTCTATCTTTAAATAAAAAACAACCCTCTAATTAAATTAAACAAAAATAAAAGCTGTAAAAAGTAAAGATTTAATTCCCCTAATTATTAAAAGGCAATTCTTATCCCCGTGTCATTATTACCTGTTGTTTTCTATTTCTTTTAACTAATTAGTCGTCAGAACAACAAGACTGAACAGGTTTAAGAATCGCGCGCCAACAAAATATACTTACTTAAAAAGTAAAATCTTTAAGAAAATGGCGGCAACAATGACAGATCGTTTACACGGATACAAAATGTCTGACGTCACTTCGGGCATAATTAAGAACGGAAGGGCGTTGAGGAAAGTGGAAAATAAAGATGTCGCAGTCTTGTTCAGGAACTTTATTTTAATTTTTCTTTGTAAGTAAACAGCTAATTTACCGTTTGTCAAGCAATGAGTTTTTATATAACTCACTGACATAATTATTTTTTCATTGACATTCTCATTTTTAACTCATTTTGATTTAATTTAATTAGATTGTATTTTTAATTTTATTTTTAAACTAGCTGTTGCCTGCGACTTCGACCGCGTGAACAACTTAACATCACAAATTATTATGTATTTCCCGTAGAAATTGGATGTTTTTTCGGGATAAAAACTATCCTGTCCTATTCCAGTACCTAACATATATGTGTGCCAAGTTTCATCACGATCTGTCCAGTGGTAAAAGTGGGATTGAGTAACAAACATCCAAAAATCCAAATTTTCACATTTATAATATTAGTAGGATAGGATAAAAGGATTAGTAGAATTAATTTGACTATTTAAAAAAAATAATGCATGAATTGTAACAAAAGTTATCAACACAGACATGTTTATGTCTACTATTACTAATTTAACATATTATGAAACTCATATGAGATAACTCCAATTTTAGTAATCGTAAACCCAAATTGACGGAAAGCTAAACTACAAACTGACTGTCAAGTCAAATGTGAACCAAAAACAGGAACGTCAAGCGTCATGTCCAACAAGACATCTGACCATCCCCTAATTTAGCGCCAACATTCACCCTCTTCTGGCAATCCACGCCAGTTGTAGCCAACCTTTACTTGTGACGGGTCGCAAATATTGTTTCACTATCAGCCGAAATACATCCAATGCTGAACATAAGCGTCCCCAGTAAAATGACGCTTTTGGTGGGCATCCTATTGAGGCATTTGCCATAGTCACGCTTGGCACTGTTATTTGGTTAGAATCAGGAAATATTAGGAACTAGCTGTCTCCAGCAGCCTTAGTGGCGTAGAATATTTTTTCCCACGGGAAGTAAATTAATGTGACATAGAAATGGTGCACATGGAATGTTTCTTTCCAATCCACACCGAGACCTAGACAATACGCGCAATACGCCATATTCATAAAAGTTTAAGTTCTAACTTTTTTGGCATTTTGTACTATATTTTTATTATTTTTTGACGATCACTTGAACTCTGACTTTTACGTAAGTTAATCTATGTATTAAAATTTGTAATGTGAAATAAAGAAATATAATCTAATCTAAGTACGTACTTAGATAATGATGTGAGGGATATGTGTGAGCTTTACGAGTAGTTAGTTACTGGTCTTAATCGAATCGTATTAGTCACTTTTTAATATCTTGTTATATTTTACAACGAAAACAATGCTAACAGAACTTTGGTTATAAAGTAGAATGTCGATAGATATATTCACTGATACAACATAAATTCACAAACAAATAAAAATATATAAATTGCTTAGACAAAACATATTGTTTCGAGGGCACCTATCACGAATAGAATAGAATAGGTCATTTATTCATAGCTACGACACACACATACATGAGAAATAAACACAACAGGACTTCTAATGCTCTTTCGTTTGGAGCCCGTGAGAGCTTTGTCTTATCTCCTGTACGCAACAAGCTGAATTTGAAAATAAGCGGGCCGCTGGTTGACGATCGCTGTTCTACCCCATTTACCCCGATGTTGCCAGATAAAGGGAAAGTAAAAGGCACGTAAAAGGGACGTAAAGGGGAAACTACTTGTAAGTAACTCTGATTAGATGTGGTAATGATGTTTCCTGCGGATTAAACGAGCCAGGATGTGGGGATTTGTTTTATTTTGTTTAGTTTTGTCGAGGTTTCTGTGAAGTGCGGGGAAATGGGTAATGAAGGGGGAAATATTTTGTTATAGTTGTTTTATTGTTATGTAAGACTAGCCTTTCTCTGACGAGGTCAATTATTTCCCTAGCTAATCGTGGTACCTCAACAAGACGGCGATGTTGTTCGCAACACATCACGTCAAGGGGTATCACGGAGCGAAAAGCGGGCGAAGCAAAGCCGCTTTCTGACATGTATGTCAGCCATTTCTAAGAAAGGATTCTTGATGTCATAGGTTTTTAAATCAATATTAATATTTTAGTTGGCAACATTGAGAGGCCAATGTTTAGCATCACCTCGAATTGGAATGCAATGATTGATGTTGGTACATAATAAAATTGTTTCATAATTAAAATTTATCAATTCTTTTGAAGGAAGAAAGTTGGGTTCCAACCCTTTTTTCCAATATACTACGATTTTAGACGCTGATTGCTACAATGTTAAATCTTAGGAAACAATGAAACGGCATTTTAAAGCATTTTTATCCCATTAAACAAATATTTAAGGACTGTATCAAAGCCGAACATACTTTATTTTTTAGTATAGTTATCTAAGATATTTATCTATGTTTGTAGAACAATTTTACTTGAAAAAGGTTTTTTTTTAAATTTTAGACCTCTTTTTGAAAGTTATGCATTTGTATGCGTTCTAAGTTTTCACTCCATTATTATAATATAATATGTAGAAATAAGTTTACCTGTTAATATAAGAAGAAACGATGCTATATTTATAATACGAAACAATATTTGTAAAGAAGAGCGGTGCCTCCTAACACAGGCTCTGCGAGCCTAAAACTTTTTCTAATGAAATAAATAAATAAATAAAAAATAAATAAAAAAAAGTATGCATTAAAGTATGAATTTAACGCAATCCTATTAGCTGTTTACTTACTTCTACTTACTATCAGTATTATTACTGTGCTTGGGCTCATCTTCACTTTAAAAAGGTGAGGTTGTCATTTAAGTCACCAACTGTCTTGATATTAACCGTGCTTCACAAAAGAGAACTACCTACAAAGCTATCAAAATCTTTCTTCTCCTTCTAACACGTAGCTAACTGTAAACTAGTAAATACTCGAATGGGTTTCTATCTGTCACTTCGCATCTCAAGAACTCCATCCCCTCCGTCTTCAAGCCGATCCCCTGTGTCTTGATCCCCTATTATGTGTTATGCGAGTTATTTACGACGTACTGCTGAGCTGGGGAGGTTGGGGTAAAGTTAACCCTGCCTACTTTGATTTTTGCCGGTGTAATAAAAAGTGAAAGTATTCGGTGTGAAGGGAGAGAGAGTCTTTGAGAATTTGAATCGCGATTTTTTCCCGACTGTTTCCCGATTTTTTCGCATAGTTTTACATTTTTCAGAAGTGGTGATAATTCTTCCCTAATGCGAAGGAAGTCAGCTAAGTGATTTTTAAATTCTATGAAAATAACTACAGTTTCTTCACCAATAAAAGAATAGTTCAACAGTTCTAGACTTCTATAGAACATTGGTTAAGCATTATTTTGACCGTTTTCCCATACAACCGCTTCCGGCTATCTGAAGTTTTTTTCTGATTATTGGTCCATCTCGCAGAATTATCTTCTGTCAAAATTAATTCTTAAATTAACTTAAGTAAACCAGTAAATAGCTGAAGAGATTTATAATATTAGTGGGATTTATTTTTTAAACTAATACCTAAGGGAAATACATAATAATTTGTGATGTAGTCGCGGCCAACAGCTGCTAAGGTCAGCGTCTAAGATGGCCCACTTTCAGAAAATCATGCTTCGCGATTTTCAAACAGTTTTAAATCTCGCGCGCATGGACAAAAGACAATATCACCCATAGACAAAAGTGAAACGAAACGCAGACATGAGGATGCCGCCATTTTGATAGTGGACGTCAGTTTACCGGTAACTCGGCAAACGCTGGACGATTTATAATCTCGAGTCTAAACTTTTTCAGAATTTCTCTGGCAAAAAGTAGTTTTTCTTTTAATTTTGTTTATGATCGATTTAATTTACCTATTAGGACATTGAATTCAAGACATGTTTTATTTGCAAATTGTTATTTTAGCTAGCTTTTTGAAGACATCGGTAGGGGCTCCAATGAAGGCCCACCTTTTGGTCTCCTAAGAAGGCCCGGACCTTCCAATCCAGCTGGGTAGCATTTGGAAAACTGCGACAAGTCTTCACATCGCCTATTATACAATGTTTAAAGACAAATGTCTTTTGTTTCAAGTCGCTCGGGGTTTCTTTGAATATGACTTTGATATTGACTTGTAATGAGGAGGTCCGGAGAAGAACCAAAGCCATTGACGTAGCCGAAAAGTTTTGCAAGCTGAAGTGGCAGTCGGCGGGCCACATATGCCGCGTTACCAAATTTTGCAAAACGTGATTTTTCATAAGCCCAGTAAGGATTTATTTTTTAATTGCGACAAAAATAATCTATAAACTAACTCGAAACTCAAGAAACGACACTGACACATATAAACCACACTAGTATAGTTAGTGCTTTACGATAAGATACATGTCCAAGTTTATTTTAATTTTAACTCTATCGTCATTGGATAAGGTGCTAGGGCTGATCACTTAATTCGGAATGTGTAGCCCTCCAGCGCCTCGAAGCTAATAGTAGTAAATAGCAGAAGCGCCTCGAAATCTGAACTCCTGCGGGGCAACAATCTGCTTCCTCCCCTCGTAAATATAAATAATTTAACGCCTTACGGTTGCGGTATGGCACAAGCCATGGGTGGAGCGTGGCAGTGCATAAGCAGTAATCGGCGGGGGTGTGCATTTTTTATTTTCTGCTTAACGGTAGGTAACTTGTCATTCGATATTTGTATGTCAGTGTCATTTAGATGTCTATATCTATGTACATTTTGACGTCACTAACGCAAACCTCTGGTGTTAAGTCAATATTTTTAGAATTTGTGATTAGTGGTAGTGCGCTCGCCTCGCATTATTGAGGTCGAAGGATCAAGTTTGACTCATGAGTTTTCCGAAACTGTTCCGTTATACGATAATCATTTTATTCATTGTCTAAGCTGTTATATGACATGTACAGCTTAGATATTAAATACTACTAAGTATTTAATATGTAAACTGAAATAAATAAATCTAATCTAACCTACACGTGGCTCCCGGTTTATGTTAACTGCGCAAATTTAGCAGTCGTACCTGTTTTTTTCCTGAAAACCAATAAATAATGTTACCAGTAACTTATTTAAGTACGTTACGTTACCTAGAAGACCGTATTCGTGTATTGTGGAACCAAAGTAGAATTGGCTAACAGTTACTATTACTTGGGTAGTTTTTTTGTTTAATAGGCGTTATTAGCTCTTATTGATCACTTCGCTTCGCCAAGATTGTTATTTAAAAAATTCTCACAAAAATACAAAATACTTTGTTGCACATGAGTACACTTGCTACATTTATACACGACACTCGACCACCACTTCCTAGGTGTTAGCGCTGTGAAGAAGGAACGGCACAACAATCTTCCAGGAAACGCTTCACTCTTATAACTCGAGGCATACATTTGGAGTCTGTCAAACTCTGTTTATATACATCTTGGAAGGGGATTGGGGCACTTACGTACTTATAGGTTTAGTCGGCCCTGGATCAAATAACTTTTGATTTTTTTGAAGGAATGCCCCTCACTTGTTTTGTTTTTATTTTGTTCTTACTTTGTTGTCCGTCTGTCTGACTGATCACCCACTAACTGTACTTGTACTGTACTTTTAACTGACATTTATAATTCACTGATTTTCTATTGTACAATTGACGAAAAAAAAAAATTACTCCCTACTAACCTAGTTTAAGACCTACTAGTTATATATGGATTGTATATCTTTCTGAAATAAATAATTTTCATTTCATTTCAATAACTCATTTGGAGTACTCGTACTTAAAATTGCTCCGAATATTATCGAAAATTGCATATAAATGCAGGTTAGCTGGAAGAAATTTCTTTAGAAATAAGCTTATCCTTTTGTATAATTTTCTTTTCTTTGTGTTGTTCTTTGTATATTTGTGTGTACAATAAACTATTAATTAAATAATAATAAAATTCGGAAAAATTAGATCTATTTTTTTTACATAGAATCTGTACAGTCAACTGTTAAAACATATGATCATTTTAGTTCTACGTCATAAATTGTTATGATTAGCATAATATACTGCTATATAAAAGTGTCAAATATGTTACTACTAGAACAATGAACTAAAATGATCAAATATTTTAGCGGTTGACGGTACAGCCTTAAAGACAGGTTTTCAAATATTAGCATGATCTATTTACCCACGGTTATTAAAGTTTCCCACGGTAACTTATATTTTCAAGTGGTAAAATTAGCCACAATTAAAAAATCTGAATACGAAGTAGTAGAACGTAACAATATTGAGATAAAAACGCAGATTTTTTTGGTGTCATAATAACGTTTCGGTAGGTTTCATAGCTCAGTGAAGCTTTTTGTCAGTCTTTCTCTCTCTCTGATGGATATCTCAAAAACTTCAGCATACTTGCATCTTGTTGGATTTCTGTGGAACGCTCATTGTGTACTTTTCTGACTTTTAGTATCTCTAATAATGTAAAATAAAACATTTTGTTCTTCGAATAACGGTACCTCTTTACGCAATATACAAGTCCTTTCAGTTAAGTGGGATAAGTCCGCCTTTGTACACAATTTTAATGTATTTAATAAAATGTTCATATACACTTTTCATAATAATTTATTTACACATTAACAAAAAAAATATATGTGGGGACATTTCTCACACGGCCACCTGATCCCAAACTAGGCAGAGCCTGTAATATGGGTATCAGACAGCTGATATACATACTTAAATACATAATATAATATATAAATAACATCCAGTCACAAGGCAAACACAAGTGCTCATCATACGAATGATTGCCCTGGGCGGGATTCGAACCCGCGACCCCGAGCTTCGCAGGCAGGTGTACTACCGACTAGGCTACGGGGCCGAGTTAGAGTTCCTGCTTCTGTATATATAGGTTTCCTCACGATGTTTTCCTTCACATAAAAGCCTGTGGCATGATAATAAACAAGAATTTTAACAGTCGACCGCCCAAACGTGCTACAGGCCACTAGCAACTTTACCACAGCTTAAACTAAACCAGCCTATGCCAAAACACGTAGTTCCTTTTTATTTAAATATTTTTTTAATAATAGAAGTATCAAATCATCAAGCTAGGCTGGTTTGCTGTGGTCGCTGCTGCCTATCTATCACCTAGATTTATCATTTACTTACAAATTTTTACAAACATTACACTTACAAATAAAATTTTAATGAAAAAATGAATACTTTAAGAATTCCGAACTAGATTTTAAAAGAAAAATATCTATTGCAGGAACATAGTAACATTGCCATCAAAGCATCAAGAATAGCCGTTACGAGAGCGTCATCTCAGAAAATAACGAAAACGACGTCTCAGAGATGCTTTTAAACCGTCTCCCTATCTGTTAAACCAACAAAAGACTCCCGTGTCGACGGCACGGACAACGGATACAACTAAACACTTTAAACCATAAAAGAAAGCAAAGCGCCATTATTACTAACAAACGGGAAGCGTCGGGCAACGCGTCGTGTTAAAAAGAGAATGCGAGCGGAGCGCATCGATTTTTATACCCCTATTCCCCCCTAGGGAGGGCGGGGTCACCGAGCCAGCCAATCAGAGAGCGGTGAGCCGACCAATCACGCCGCGGATCTTTCTATTCCACTTTTGAAAGGAAGCAGTTCGTGTAATGGAATTTCGCGTCTGGAACTTCTTGGTTATTCCGGCCGATGCAAATTGCTACCTCTGTGATTTTTTGCTATCGATTTTCGTTGGGTATTTTTAGGGATAATTAGTTGTTTCTTTTTGTGAAAGGGTTTTTTGAGGTCGCATTACAGTTTGCCCCGAGGGGTGTACATTGAAGTTCGCTAACAATGAACGTGCTCGTTTGAGTTTAAATCAAGAAAGGTTTAAATTAATTGTATTTACTTGCAGCTACTTTTAATTTCAGTAACAATTCGAAAAGATTTATTAGATATTTTTGTTTAATACACTGAAGAAAAAAAGATTTTGTTAACCGTGAACAGCCATCTTAACTCCATACGAGCGCACCAATATCTTGTTCCCTTGTACTGACTCTTGTCCCCTTGCACTAACTCAACTTGTTAATTTGATCATGGTTGCTTTCAAATAACTATAAAAATGATTATTTTAGCTAAAATACAGTAAACAAGATAAACTGCTACTTATTTAATCAGATTTTTTCCATAAGACTAAATCCTATATATATACGAGTATATATATATATATATACATACATACATACTAAACTCATTTGTATGAGAGCCAAAAATTTAACAGTACATTATCTCAGAACAGTCAAAGCCAAAGTCAAAATCATTTTTTGCATATGAGTACACTTGGTACATTTATACACGTCATTTTTTTTTATCGACTACCGCTTCCTAATCGCATGTTTTTCGAGTTATTCCCCTATTGAACTAAGCCATCGATACGTATGTAAAGGGCATCTTTTACTTTAGGAAAATAGGAAAATACTCGGTCCTCACATGTAGAGTAATCGTGGTCTATAAATACCACGACTCGAGAAATAGTTAAGAAATCAAAATCTTTGAAACTTACAGCAGAAAATAATAAATATTATTATGTAAAGAAATGCCACTCCCCCACCAGATTAACGTGGCCCACAAAATAGAGCACAGCTGGCAGTACTCTCTACTGGGCTGTCGCCGCCCGTCGTGATAAGTTGAAAAGCAACAATCTCTATGTACTTACTAGATGGAGCAAACCAAACAATCGCTCTGTTCCACGCAACTGCGTAGTAACTCTGAGTAGTAACTGCACAAGTGTCAAAGTTAATGTGAACGGGGTGAGGCTCCCGGAGCCGCAGTTGCATGAAACAGAGCGATTGTTTGGTTTGCTCCATCTAGTAAGTACATAGAGTTCGTTGTTAAAAAGAGAAGGTTGACGTATAACGTTGTTCCTCTCTCGATCGACTATGTTCGCGCGTAGGATGTAGTAGCCCTACTATAATTTACTTACACACAATAACGTGTACGGACATGCTGGTGGCAATTGCATATGTTCGTTTGTATGGAGTGTGTTTATAATAAGTTTCAAAGAAATGATATTGTTTTGCCATTATCTGTGATGGCTGCATTTCCAATTCACTATTATTTTCACGATAAATACTGCCGATAAAGAGCAGGCAATCGGCATTGTTATTTTGAATATCGATAAAAGGAAGAGAGAGAAGTAGGAAACACTGACATCGTAGTGTTGAGAAATATCCGATTTCACATAAACCGAAGTAAAATGCTGAACAACTGTTAATGCTGTTTTTAGTTCATGAACTGTTTTTTTTTCTATTAGACTTTTTACTTGTTATATCTATATAATAATAATAAAAAAAAATGGGCTCCAGGTCGCTGTTTTTTTTAAAATGGGTTTTACGGCCTTGGGACCAGGTCGCTGCCCCACAGTAGACTACTGCCGGGCGACGCCTTCCAAATTTGCAATTCCAATTTGCGACGCGCGTTGCGTTGGTTTGGACATTTGGAGCATATGAGTGAAAGAAGAGTGACAAAAATAATATACTGTGCGAATGTGGCAGGAACTACAGCTAGAGGTCGTCCTAGGAGGACGTTCAAGGATCAAATTAGTAACGTCTTCAAAAAGGCTGGGGTCCGCAGTGAGAAGAATAAAAGGAGGTGCATGAAAAGGTTGACGAATGTGAGTGAGGCTAGTGAGGTGTGTCAAAAAGTAATTTTAAATTGGTTTTAATAGGGTCTACGGAAATACTACGATTTAACTACGCTCGCCTACGTAACATCTACACGGCCTACGCGGCGCCTACGCGGCGCCTACGCAACACCTACGCATCGCATTGAGCATAATGCCTATTTATTAATGTTTTGTTAGTTCCTTAGTATAGCAATTCCGTCTGTCTGTCTGCTGAAAAAAAAAACCACTGAAAAACTACTAGACCTTTTGAGATAAGATTACAAACAATGTAAGAATGGTTAAACATTGGACGGAACCTTACATAAATTATATTTAAAAAGGTCAACTATCTATATTCGCATATTAAAAAGAATCATCATCATCATCACCAGCCTAAATACGTCCACTGGTGGACATAGGCCTTCCCAATAGAATATTGCCTTTGGTTAGATGTCCATTTGGGGATTTGCCATAATCACCACGCTTGGCAGGCGGATTGGTGATCGCAGTAATGATCTTAACATACACACACAGGAGAATGCTGCTGCCCCTCCCTGGTGCAATCCCTTAGTTGCATTGAGTCGACATCCACGGGAAAGATAGGGGTGGTATTCTAAGCCGGAAACCACACGGCAAAAAGAACAATATTAAAAATAATAATTATCGATAAACGAACATCCCTATCCTATCACTACCGTCAACCGACGCTCCCTAGAGCGTAGTGCTGCAATCCTTTCCAACAATCGATACTATACATCGATATACCGATCTCGGTAAGTGAGAAAGCTTGTATCTCAATAGAAAGTTTTCGCGAAAAACCGCTAGCGTTTTATCGAAGTAAATTGATATATTACTCTCTTTCGTTTTATCCAAGGGTTCGATTGTTAGGTGTTTCGGAGTTCCGCAGACAAATGGACTTGCCAGTTAGAGTGTTTTGAAAAAGTTAGTGGCAAGAGCACTATATTATGATTAAATTTGTTCATCTTTGCTGTTCCTTTAAATTAGATTACGGAAATATACTGATCAAGTACCAGTAAGGAAATGCTGGTTTTGGTGTTTCGATTAAGGTACAGTCACATTCCATCAATAGGTATCCTATAGGTAGAGCAGAATCACCAGTATGTAGCTATTGTAAACAACTTGACGATGTTTATCATCTCCTGGTGCAGTGTGGTCGGACGGCGACTGAGAGACTGGGTTTATTTGGCGACATTTTTGGACAAAATGATGACATTCATTCATTAATTTCATTTATTTAGCCATAATTCATAGGTACAAACATGATCTTAAAAATACATCACGGTTCCAGTATAAATTTACCCAAGGGTGTAGCTTGCAATATTCTATAGGTAATCTAATTTGTACAATGTTAATTTTAGAACTTAATTCATTCTGGAATAATCCTGTTCAATAATATCAACAATAAATTCATTAAATATAAATATATAATGCCTAATAGTACATTTTTCACTACAAAAGTTTTTAACATAAACATGAAACTAAATGATCCGAGTTCCAATGAAGCGAGAGAAATTTATTATTTCGCTAAGCGCTGTCTGACGTCTGAATATTATGTGTTTCCCTATGAGGCTGACACTGACATGAATATTCCAAAGCCGCGATAAAATAACAGAAAAAAAAATTGGAAGTAGTACAGAATTGAGGGGGAACGGGAAGGTGAGGGGGAATATAAGCAGGAGTAGAGATGTATGCCATTGCGATGATAGCATACCCATTTATTTTAGGTATTACATAATATGTAATAATAAAAATGTGTGTATTAAATAATATAGGTATGTTAAAATTTGTCGGTTATTACTTACTTTTTTGTATTTACTTATTTTGTTTGTTATATATTTAATTATTTTTAACAATAAAGGCATTTTTCAGTGGGGGGGGGATCATTACCCTGGAACGTGCCTGAAAGTAGCCTGTTGTGTTTAAAAGCCAGAGTAAAAATTAGTATGTATTATTATGTAATTGTTACAGGTTGGGTCTAATATCGCAATGGAGTGCGCTGGCGGGCCGCTACGGGGGATTGGTGCCGGCCCCGTGGTACTGGCAACGACCACACGAGCGGGCCACACCGCCCAGAGGTTGGTCACCACACAATAATCAAACAATACTATATAGGTACTTAAGTGCAATCAACAGCCTTTGCGTGTCTCAGTGTTGGCCGGAGGCCTAACCTATAGTTTTGTCTTCCTCACGTACTATTCACGGGAACTCCGTTTTAAAACCTATAAAATACGAATATCTATTATAAAAAATATAAACACTAGTTTCCTTTCATTCGCTTATATTTTGTGTGCTTTCAATCTAAAGATTAATCTATTATAGTTAAAAAATAAAATACATTGCAAAATTGTCAAAATTATACAAAAACTGTCCGAAAGAGTAAAGAAGTATACAGTGATGACTGATGAAACTCGCACAAGAAGCAATTACGACTTGCAATGCAGTCCTTGTTCCAATGGCTTAAACATAGACACTAAAACAGTTTTCTCATAACATTTTAAAATAGAGCATTACAAAAGCATCGGTAAGTGTGACAGTGACAGTCAGATTAGCACTAGTAAGGCCTCTTCGCGGCGACGGCGCATAATCGGTTCGAATCGACACGTTGACACGCACGCAAGAACACGTTGAAGGGTAAATATTTGAGCGTTTCAACCGCCGTCATTATCGCCCTTAAAGATGATGAGTATGAATATATTTAATTAAACATTACACTAGTAAAGAATCTGTGTTAAGAATAGAAACTTATTGTGTATTGAAAACAATGAACTGGAACCTGTCTATTCAACTTTTGAAGTTGTGAATAATGACGGCGGTACAAAATGCTCGAATATTCACTCTGAAAGGTAAATTACTTGAGTATGTCACCCCCAGAAGTTGACGAACATAAATGTATGTAATTAAATATTTCACCAATGCAGAAACTTTTTGTACAACCAAAACAATGAACTCGTGTTTTCTTTAACTTTTTAAAGACGGCGTACGCTCTAATATTTACCCTAAAATGCGAGTTCGGGTACAGCAATGCCCTCCGAAAACTGCCTAAAGTTACACTTGATCATTTGTAAGGTGCAATTGCATTCCCTAGCTAATTAAATCTCTGACTATACAAATTAAAGGTCCGCTTATACAAATGCACAATCTAGGCATGAACTACATCCCACTCCACTTGTGAAAACTTTCTAGTCATCTCCCCATACAATTCAGTAGGATTTTTTTTGGGTGCACAGCGTAAAAGTGAAAGTTTATGTAAGTAACTACTCTCTGTACTTTCTGTTGTTATGATTGTTAAAATGGTAGTGCGAATGATTAGATTTAGGGATATGTCAAAACGGATACACTTAAAGCGAAGCTGTTTGTTGGTCTGTCTGACTGTCCGGTGGATATTGAAATTGTAAAATGTGTGAAATTGGTCAGCAATGACCAATTTCACATGATTCACATGATTTCACAAGAAATTCCCAGAAATAATATATCATCACAATTGTTCTTCAAACAAAGTTGTTACATAGGGATCGCTTAGTTAGCCTATAGTGGCTTAGTAGTTAGAATGGTCCGCCCGAGGTCCTCGGTTCGGTTTCCACTAGGGACAGACCACTTTGTACAACTTTGTCCTGATCTGGATATTCTGATATATTTGTGGATTGAACATCCTTGCTTAATTTTCATAGTACTCACCTACACGAGAAATATTAGTTTGGGATTAGACAAGTGTATTCATTCATCAACCCTTAGATGTCCACTGATGGACATAGGCCTTCTCCAATAAATTCCTCCACACCCTGTCTTCCATCCTCCGCATCTAGTCGCTCCCGGGCATCATCCTCAAGTCATCGGCCCATCTGTCGGATCCCACCCGCGGTCTCCACTCCAGAACTTGTCTGCCCCAACGGCCGTCGGTTCTGCGATAGAGTGCCGATCCCTGCGGCTATGTCAGTCATTCGGATCTCCTAATTACGAATTATAATCCTTCAACAAATTCTAGAGCATAGCCCTCTCCATAGTTCACTGAGCGACGGAAAATTACGTATAGCGATCCGAATTTCATGTTCATTCTCCCTTCCCGTGATTTCTGGCGGTAAAGAGCGTAAGTATAAATGTATCTAATCATCGTCGCCGTGTCTGGTTACGGCGTGATTTGAGCCGGTACTAGGGGTGTCGGCGTGGTGTTACCACGCGGATCCGATTCTAGGCACTGTCTCAATAAGTACTTAACTGTTGTTAGGACAGTTTGCAACTTTAATTAGTCCTTAATACCCATGTTTTCGACCCCATGCTCGATAGACGCGACCTATCAAGGCGAGAAGTCCGAGTTCGATTCCCTGTCAATTATTTTTAACGTCAAACTATAAAATAAAGTATATTCTTTAAAATACAGTTTCTTTCCTCCAAATCCCTCGAGTAGTTCTGATGCTAGCTCGCTTAGACTGAGCGGTGACCGCGCGGCACCTTATTTTCAGTGCTTGCTCGCGCGGCCTGTGAAGTCATCGGGGGTGGTGGAGCGGCGTCTAGCATTTATTTTTTGCTGTCACCGAATCGATATTTACGATGGTGTAATTTATAATTGTTGTGTAAGTTAATCGATATTTTTTCTTTTCTTTCTTACTTTAATGTAAGACGTTCCGCGAATTCATGACAAAAAATACTATAGTAGTGTTATTCTCTAAATTACAAACTCACGTGCGAGTCTCACTCAAGTGATTTCACTCACTTCGAAACCTAATCCATTGGCATTCTGTAAACATTCCATAGCACTGTCGAAGTGAAGTGAGTTCCTTATTCACTTCATTTCAATAGTGCTCTGGAATGTTTACAGAATTACCAATGGATTAGGTTTCGAAGGTGTTTAAAAGTGAGTGAATTCACTTGAGTGAGACTGGAACGTGAGTTTGTATTTCAGACAAAGGTGTCATTAATATAATATAATATAAATATCTCAGACATTCACTCCAATTATCCAGTCCCAAACTAGGCAGAACCTGTATTATGGTTAAACTATATTATTATCCAGACCTCAAAAAACCTAGTGGTCATGGCTACTCGAAAATCGGCCAAGTGTGAGTCGGACTACAGAGTCGCTCACGATCCGATACATTGCATTCCTACAAAAGAGACGTTTACAAAATGTATGACGCCCCGGCCAAGAACTTGTATAGTTTTTTAATTTTATTACGGCACTGGAATATGGCAATTTTATTACATCAGCCTATCGACCTCAATTAGGGTTGCCCACAACGGTGGAACTGCGCTGGAAATATAATCATACTACATAAACATAACACATTCATCTAACAAGTAATCGCCGTCTGCTCTCTGAACCCCGCTCATTTCTCTTTAATTTCCCAAAACCCATCTCGCATAAACAAAGCCGGCGCCTTGTCGCGAGCCAAACCGACCGAACAATGCTTTCCTACCATATCCGCACGATTTTATACCTATAGTAACAGCAGCGCGGCGCGGCGTGCCGTGGGTAGGGCAGAGGGGGCGCGCATCAGGGCGGCACTTTCGTTAGGCGGCACGTTTGTTGGGCGGCAAATTTCGAAAAAAATATACAAATAAAAATTTGACTGTAGCAGACCCATGTACTCACACTATAGCACTGAATGTAGTTGAACAAAACTTTTTTTAATGTAGTAGACCTATTTCATCATCAGGTTATTTTTGTCTCCACTGCAGGATCACAACCCTCTCTCATCTGCCGGAGACAGACGGAGGATTTGGCCTATACTCCCCGCGCTGGCCAGACGGGATGGGGAGGCCTGATTGATGTTTTATAATATATTCCCTTAGTCGCCTTGTACGACGACATCCACGGGAAGAGTCGGAGTGCTCCTATTCTACTCTAACGGAAACCACACGGCCTATATAGTAAAAAGTGAGATTTAAATAAAATATTTAAATAGAATAGGTCAATTAAACATAGCTATACATACATAGTGGTATATGAGAAATAAAATAGGTTTACAAATACCAATTTAAAAATAATCTAGGTATGTGTCGTAGCAACCAAATGGCGCTGACTCAGCATAAAGCTGCAGCACGCTGCGCGAACTGCAGCGCTGGTGTTCTGTTAGCACCAGGTCACGTGGCCTCACACATACAATTTATAAATTATGCTTAGAGGGATGTCAGTATATTGGGTGTGTTGATAATATATAAAATTGTGTGTTTGAAATTAGTGAAAATATAAAAAAGAGATTCCTACGAATTGAGAACCTCCTCCTTTTTTTGAAGTCGGTTAAAACTGATGCTATTGTCTATAGTTGTATAAAAGTAAAATATATATAATGCTGAAAAGGTACCTATAGTCAGTTTAAGTGTGCAATGTCTGTTCATGTATATTTAAAACACTAAATTGTATGAAGCTAATTTGCAGCCTAATATTTTCTTCGCGTTGGACAATTTTAACTTTAAAAATCAAGTTTCTCTTAGAATAGGGGCGGCAAACCTGGTATCTGTCCCGGGCGGCAAACTATATAGCAACACTGGCGAAACGCCAAACGTATATCCATCTCGCTCCCACTTAGCCAGCGAGCCATTTGAAGCGGTTCGCGCCAGAAGTGTTGCGAGGCGCGTTCGGAGACATGTCTCGCAGTCGTTTTAATTTTCGAATGCGGTAAGCTCGGATTGCTGCAAACAAATTTTGCCTTTTTTTAGTGTAATTGAAGTGGACTCGGACAATTTGTTATGCAGCGTATTTATTTAGTTCGCTGTGTACGTTTCGAGTTTAATAGTCTCGTTGGGTTTTGTTTTGGATATCTATGTTTTATTTCTACTAGGTCCAGATTACACGAGTCTGGTTTGTCTTCGATTACAGCTTGAGACGCAGGCTTGCGATGCCTTTGATTTTGAGTCATAAATTGAGAGGACCTGATATGAGCTCGATTTTGAAATCACTACGTTAAAATTTGACAGCAGTAAAGTTGCTGTTGTTTCTTCTATCACACAGTATTTTGAAGATATATACTAAACTAACATTATTGCTCAAAATTTTGAAGTATGTCTTCAGAATCGCACCCAATAAATCTCTAATCCAATCATTTATTGTGTTAATAGCTGTTGCCCGCGACTTCGTCCGCGTGGACAACTTAACATCACAAATTATTATGTATTTCCCGTAGGAATGATATGTTTTTACGGGATAAAAACTATCCTTTGTCTTATTTCAGGACCTAACCGATATCTGTGCCAAGTTTCATCCCGGTCCGACCAGTGGTTGAAGCGTGATTGAGTAACAGACAACCAAATATCCAAACATTTAAACATCCAAACTTTCGCATTTATAATATTAGTGGGATTCTGGCCACCTTCTTCAGGTTGTTGGTCCATCTGGCGGCAGGGCGTACTCCATAACTTATCTGCGCCAAAAAGCCGTGGGCTCTGCGACAGATGTGCCCCTACCACTGCTATTTCAGCTCGCTATTCCTTTTGGCTATGTCGGTCACCTTCGTTCTCCGTTGAATCTCCTAATTTCGATTCATATCCTTCAAAGAAAATCCGAACATAGAGCCCTCTAGACTGAAATAGTAGGGCTTCCGGGTTCCGGGTCCATAATGAGCACGCTGCTGGGGGCGTTTGGGGCAGACGAGTTCTGGAGTGGAGACCGCGGACCGGCACGCGCAGGGACGCCCCGCCGCCAGGTGGACCGACGACCTGAAGAAGGTGGCCGGTAGCGGCTGCATGCGGAGGGCGGAGGACCGGGTGTGGTGGCGTTCATTGGGGAAGGCCTATGTCCAGCAGTGGACGTCTAAGGGCTGATATGATGAGCACGCTGCTGGGATCCTAGTTTATTTTAAAAGCTATAATATATTGCATAAACTAAATGCAACTTAAAGATTCTAAGTCTAAACTACTTAAGTACTAAGCGTTTGTGTAAACAGCAAATAAACAGTAACAAAGGATTAGTGCATATGGTTTCTAAAATCAATCACAGCAACTAACGCCGTTTTACAAAGAACTATATTAACCTTCGAAAACCCCTTAAAATAGAGGTCTTTTCACACTGGGCAATGCTCAGAACTAATTTAGTGTATTTCAAATTAAATTTTACTGTGCTTGCGATAGAGTAGAAATTCATATGAACAGAAAGGGACTGCAACCCATTAGGGGTGGCAGTCTGTTCCTTGTAGTGATTCGTAAAACAGTGTCGATGACATTCGATTTCGCGCCGTCGAACTCCATTTTCAAATTTCGAATTTGAATTTCGAATATATGAAAAGGCGAGGTGAGTTTTAGCAAAGAGATTATTCGGCTTTAGGTGCTTTCGACGAGATGGTTGTTCCCGCGTTTTTTGTCAAACGGTGTATGTGTTTTTTTTTTGTTATTTATTTGTTAATGTACCTATAGACTTTGGTGTTTAGCAGTGATAGTAGGTATATTGTGAAACAAATGTCTGTGTGTGTGTACACTATGAAGAAAAAAAAGAAACTATTAAAAAAAAATTAAAAGCATTTATATTTCAGCTTATTAAAAGCTTATTTTTTATCAAATTAATCGATGACGTGTTTCAATCGTCTCGCCACTTCATTAATTTGTGGATAAAACTGTTTCGGTGAATGCACAATGATAGTATGGCATGACAGGTTGTCAGGCAGTGTTTCGAAATCCGGAGTTGTTTTTAGTATTCGCCCAATATTGTTAGGCAAAGGCTACTTAAGTAACTATACCTTGTTAAGTCTAGTTTCATTATCGTATGACAAATATCAGGAAATTGTTTAGTGCTGTTTGTTGTCTTACCTGCTGGCAGGGGCGGCCTTAGCCATTGCGAGGCTCCGGGCGGGTAGATCTTTGCGAGCTCCTTGTCTTACGGAGGATTTGGCCTACACTCCCCGGGTTGGGGAGGCCTGATTGATGTTTTATAATGTATTCCCCTAGTCGCCTTGTACGACATCCACGGGAAGAGTCGGAGTGGTCCTATTCTACTCTTGTGGAATTAGTTTTTACTTGACGAGGAATGCAAAGTTATTAATAAATTTTAGAGTTTTAATATTGTTTATTGGAAATTAACTAAAAAATAATAAATACAAAGATTAGTACTATTAGTACCTAATATTTTCTACTTGGGTTGTTATGCCCCTTGAAGAGCGAGGCCCCCTAAGGCCGCCCCTGCCTGCTGGCTAAAGTATAGTAGATATGGCAACTCTAGCGTCTTTGCACCAAAATTAACAATAACAAATAGGAAAACCCTTATTGATCTCAAGTCAGTCTTGAGTAAAAGGACAAGTATAATGCGTTCACTGCCAAATTTTAATAATAGCAATATTCCTAAACCTAATTTGTCAGTCTGTCAGTTAATTTGATAACTACTCGACCGATTGAGCTGAAAATTTTAACATAATGTAAATTGCCAGACAATTATGGAAATTTCATTAATAAACTTCCTTTCAGAGAAATGATAGGGAACTTAAAGAATAATTGACGGAACCAACAATTTGTGTACGACGGAGGTACACTTAGCAAAGACAAGACTTTTTGTTTAGAAATAAATAAAACATTCATTGCGTAACAAACAGGCAATCCGACAAATTGCCTAATCGCAGGCGTCGACTGCTTCAATCGGAATTAGTTGCGATTGGAATACTATCGTAATTGGATATATCGGATCGGGGCTGAAGCCGACAGCTAACGTGGTCAAAAGAAACGTGTTGGTCACGTAGTCAGGGGGGGTTCAATAAGTTATAACCCCCCTTGACCGATATATGTTCCGTGCTGTGCACACACTGAAAAAAAAAATGTCACTTATAAGTACCTAGCGCTTCTCCTTACATAAGAATAAAAATATATCACTATTACGTAAGTAACCGCCCCCATTATAAATGGAGTTGCCTAAAACCAACGATATCTATGTACTACTAGATGCAACGTTCCAAACAATCGCTCTGTTCCACGTAATTAGCGACAACTCTTCCACATTCACAATGAAACTTGTGCAGTTACTACGCAGAACATTTAATTATTACTAAATATTGAAGCTACGTTTAAATAATGTCAATATTTAGTAAATAATTCAATGTTCTTAGTAGTAACTGCACAAGTTTCAAAGTGAATGTGAAAGAGTTGTGGCTACATTGTTATCCTTAATTTGTGTGCAGTAAAGAGTTTATCCATCTAGAAAGATTTGACGAGTGAATTGTAGCATGTAGAATAACTTATTGAGTGATCTATTAAGGCACTGATAAAACCACTGGGTCTAGAAATCACTTTTTACATATGTTCCATAAATGAATTGGGTAACTAAAAAAAGTTTTTATTTGAAACGCAGGCAACCACTAGTAAATAATAAGGACAAAAACACATAAACTAACTCGTAAAGATTGTCTAACTGTTCCCCAGACAGAATCGAACCCAACCTTCGAATTTTCATTAACTTTAATTAATATTGCATACTTTATTCTTCTAGTAGTTGGGGCTAGACGTGTGTGAATAGTTATAAGTAGCCCCCTCCGTAATAGAATCCTAACTGCGTCCCTGGTGTCGATTTGTCCCTAATGAAGCCTTCCCGGTGTAATCCGCCTCGATTCTCTTTGATTGAAGCTCTATTGACATTGTGTGAACGGTGGTACTTTTCTGTACAGTGGGCGATTACAATAAATGACTTATTTTCTACTATTTTTAAATACTTCTATCCGATAAGTTTTCCCATGCTATACGAGCTCGAGGAATCTACTATAAAGAGCAAACACCGCATAATAAAGTCTCTGACCAACATGTCAGAGGATAAAAAAGTGCGGAACAAAAAAAAATCCGATTAGTTCAAGGGGTTTTGGCTAATATTTCTAATAGGCATATGCGTAAACCGCTATCCTATCCTTCTTCCTACTAATATTATAATTGTAAAAGTTTGGATATTTGAATGTTTCGGATGTTTGTTACTCATTCATACGTCAACCACTGGACGGATCGGAATGAAACTTGGCACACATATAGGTTAGGTCCTGGAATAGGACATAGGATAGTTTTTATCTCGAAAAAACGTCACATTCCTACGGGAAATGCATAACAATTTGTGATATTAAGTTATCTACGCAGACGAAATCGCGGGCAAATAGCTATTTGTATATAATTATGTAATCTACAGTTCGTTATGCTAATCCACCAACTAATAAGCCCATAGAAGTCTATTCCAAGACGAATATTTACTAGTATCTCATTTTATACAAGACGCCATCATTTCATTTCATTTATTCAGCCTTAAATTGTATGTACATCAAGTTCTTAAAATATGTTTTTTAGTCGCAATACAACTGTACCCAAGGGTGTAGCTTAAAATATCTTATAATAAATAAATAAATTCTAAATTACACAATGTCAGATATTAAAAATTAAAATAAACATGTCACAAAACAAACACCAAGAATTAAATAAGCTCTATCAGTTATCCATCATTTATAAATTCATCTAAGTTGTAAGGACATTTTTTTATAAGTAATAATTTTAGTTCACTTAGAAACTTTTTATCAGTTCCGAACTTGACCTCCTCAGACAATTTATTATAAACTAGGACCGCATTATGTAAAAAGGTCCGTTGATATGCTGCAGTACGGCATCTAGGCACCTGCAGTTCAGGTTTGTGACGGAGATTAAGCCTATCACTTTTAAAATCCGGTCTGTGTGGTAATTTCTCAGAAAAACGTCTGACAAGTTTACACAATTCAATAATGTAAAATGCAGTAACTGTGTGTATCTTTAGGTTAACAAAAGACGATCTGCATGATCATTATAGTTCCGACCAATTACGGCATGGCGCTAACGGACAGAGCCAATCAGCTTGCAATTACTTCCGCCCGCACACCTCAGCACTTTGACAGACTTGTTTGTTTGTAGAATTAGGAGCAATATAAATATTGGTCTTATTCGTCAAGTCCTTATCTGTGCGAACGGTCTTTTATTGCGTTTCTAGATCCAAATGAAGTAATTAATGTATGTAATACAAAATATTCGTTGTTACAGAAGACTCGACCACCAACGAGGAAGGCTCCGCAGGGGGGTCCCCGCGCACGCGCAGCCCCCCTCGCGCGCACACCCCGCCCTCCCCCGCGCGCTCCTCCCCTCGCTCCCCGCGCCTGCACCCCGCACTCTACCCCCAGCAACAAGACGCCAACGACTCGGATCCCGACGTCGATGAAAGCGACGACTTCGACAAAGACGAAAAACGCGACCCAAACGCAAACCTAGGGAAGCGGAAGAAGAAAACCAGAACCGTCTTCTCGCGCTCTCAGGTGTTCCAATTAGAGTCGACTTTCGATATGAAAAGATACCTCAGCAGTTCGGAACGCGCCGGGTTAGCTGCGAGCCTTCATTTGACCGAAACACAAGTTAAAATCTGGTTTCAGAACAGACGTAACAAGTGGAAGAGGCAGTTGGCGGCGGAATTGGAAGCTGCAAATATGGCGCACGCCGCGCAGAGGTTGGTTCGCGTTCCGATTTTGTACCACGAATCTAGACCTTCGGGAATGCCTCATACTCCGATGCCAATGCATCCGCAATTTTCGAACGAGCCAGGAGTGTATTTCCCCCCTCAAGCGCCGCAGCAGCTGCAGCCGCTACCTCCTTCGCCGGTGACGTCTAGAGCACCGCTTTCCAGCTTAGTGTAGTGTTCGCTTGAATCCGCTCGCAGGACTGACAATGCGGACGGATTTTGAAAACCGAACGCGATTTCTTTTTTTCTATATGGCCAATACACATCGCCATGTTTGCCCAATATTTACTCAACGGACCAAATCTTACTGGTTCAAACTGTATTAGTCTTAGATTTGGTCCGTTTCGCAAATGTTCGGGAAGTGTGTCGATGTGTGTTACCTCCATTATAGTTCAAATTTTTCAAGGACTAGTCATATCGTGAGTGTCGAATGCCAAATCGTTCAAAATTGCGTTTTAAGTGTATAGTAATATAGGTTTTTATTGGTAAGGTTCTCTATAATATCCTATTTTAATTACTACAATGAGCGATTACCAAGTAGGTTCAATGTTTAGTTATTAATATGAGCAATAGGTGGCGCTGCATTGTTCTTATCTGTCAATCTCATAGACTTATCCTTAGAAAAATGAATATATCCAATAGAAGGATTTATAAGGGTCCAAGAACGTGAAGGAAACCAACCCTTTTCACTCTTATGGTAATTTTGCTGTTGCTAAAGTGAGAGAATGCTACTTTTAACAGGACGTCAGATACCATGTCCGTACACTGTTTCAGAAATCTAGAGATGAGGCGGACGTGCAAAACATGGATATCGATAATTATCGGATATCGATAATCAATAAAAATATATTACATAGTCTAAAAATTATCATTATATTATTTAGTAAAAATTTGAAATTATGTTAACATGAAAATTTAATTTAATTCTGAAGGCACGCACTTAATTTGAAGGCACTAAACTAGCTAATATTGTCATCTTATAGTGAAATAGTTTTATTTCATTTTAGAGCTGTCAAATTTAAATCTGTGGCAACTAATTGCGTTATTATATCTAACAGTTGCCAGTGGAAAGTGAAACAGTATTCTATGTAAAAAATTAATCAGTTTATTTACTTACAACTATTTTATAAAACTAAATTTTTTTTAAATAAAATTTAAATTTACTTAGTGTTAATCAATCAATAAATATAATTATAAAAGATTATAAAACAATAAAAAAAAAAAACATATTTTTATCATTAGTCATTGCCTGATGTCGATGGTATATGTATCGGTCGATTAGAAATCGATATCCAAGGATATTTGTAAGTCTGGAGATGATAACGTTTGCATTCCAAAAGCTGCAGGGCCTGATAATGACGTGGTACGCGATGTTACTGACGGATCCAAAGCTGCCGGGCCTGATGATGATGACATAGAGCGCGCCGTTTACCGATGCCAAAGCTGCAGAGCCTAATGATTACATTGGGTACGAGAACGTCTGAGGCCCCAAAATTTAAGGACCTGAGACGGAGAACACTACCGTGCCCGAAGTTAATGGAGCTGAAGTTGTAGAAATGCACTGAAAAGAAAATTAATATTTATTGGTCAAGAATAACAAAAAGAGTGTAAAATGAATCTGGCATTAAACATTTTTAAATTACGATTAATTATATAAAAAAAAAATTGGGTGTCAGTAATCCGAGCTAAGAACTATTTTATGTACTAATGAGTTTTTATTATTGTATATTTACTTTTCGCTCACGACGGTGAAGAAAATCAAGATAAAACCTGCTAGCCTGAGGAGAATTGACAAATTCGAAGACAACTGAATAGGCTTGCCCCTATTAAATACGTTTACTTTTAAAAACTACTTACTCTTCCTGGCGACATAAATAATGTAGGCACAGCATTATCCTTCAGTATTCGATATTTATCATCGGTAATAATACAACACAATAATTTAAAATGTCTGGAGCACACTCTATGGTGTTTTTTTTTTGCCGTCCAATCAGCTTCGATGGACACCGCATTAATCCACTTTTCACATTAAATTTTTTTTTCATTAGGAAATCTAAATTGAAAAAATACGTGTGTGCACGTAAAAAATACGTGTATACTCATGTGCATAACACATCCAAAACACAAAAAACACTTTTTATACTTTTATCGATAAATTTTTGTCCAGCTCTATTTAAACATTTCTGTAAAATTACAAAACTAACAAAATATATGAAAGTACACTTATACATGCTCAATTAATATAAATATAATAAAAAGAAATTAATTTCCCTTACTTTTAAGCATAAATTTATCTCTTTAACATGGAAAATGGATAGGTAAACACAAAAAGAATGTTTACCTGTGAAAGTTTATAGTTTCGGATTGATTTTCTTTTCTCCCCATGCGAAATTTGCAGCGCCTTATCACACATACCATAGCTTACACCTTCACAAAATATTATCCTGCACTCTTATCACAAATCTGAAAGGATTTTAAATAAAATAGTATTTCAAACTCGACTAGCACGCAAACCGTTGCATCAATCATTAATGCAACTAAATTCAAGATGCATTTGTCACTTGACAGCAGCGACCAAAGAGAATACAACAGCGACTATATTAGGGAACATTTTAATCAGCAGGGTAAAGTGGAGCCAAGAGCTACAGTTTTGACAAGTGGCTATGTACGCTTGATTAGTATTATGGCGGGTTCTATTGGATATATTCATTTTTCTAAGGACTATCAATCAACTATTGGAAACTTCAAAGACAACGAAATTTTTTTTTAAACAGTTTTATGGCTTCGCTTCACAGAATATTTTTTCATTTGATTATATAATTTTTTTTCAAAGAACCACTTGAAAATCGCTCATAAGAAACGTATCTAGGTAGTTATGGAGAAATTCGAGTAAATGTAACGTACAAAAATCATTGTCATTCCATGTTGTATATTGTTGTAAATAGAAATGTTTTAATGAAATTTCCATGTATTTATTCTTAGCTAAAATTGTAAATAGTAGCTAATCAAAGAACTGAGAATGCTTTCTATGGCATTTCTATGAAGCTCATTCGGCCAATTCGAAAATTATGTATATTTTAGTTGGAGATCTGTAGCTATTCCAAGCGCAAAATTAATTCTAAGCGCTCCATTAGATTTTAATGAAGTTGGCATCTCTATAATTTTAAAGAAACATCTCTGTGTTAAATTAACCAACAAATAATTTTGTGCCTCCAGTTAAAAAGAATCGAACTTAGAAAATTTTACTTATTAAATATAATAGACCAAATAAATTATTTTTAATAACGTTTCTTCATATTTAAATATGTCAAATGAAAAAACTATAACGTTTTTTTACAAGAAAATATCGTCTAAAAATAGCATTTTCTAATTTACATTATTTTTATCTGGAGGCACATAATTCTGATATACTATTCTGATATATTTTATTCAAAAATGTTATGAATTGTAAATCAAAAATATTGTTTCTGCATGAACATAATAATTTATTATGATCCCTGTTTCTGTAAAGCTGCATTCACAACGCATCGGTATGATAGCGTCATAGCCACGATAAATCGCGCGTTGCGATAGGTAACACGTTGTCACATTTTTGTAGCGATAATCGTATAGCGGATCAATCAATCAATTAAAGCTTTGCAAGATAAAGCTTGCTTTAAGCAATGTGATCAACCAAAACATCTTTCATTGCGATATCATCGCCGCGATAAAATAACTAGAGGCTGCAGTTCTACCTGCGTGAAATAGCGCAAAAAAACCGCTGTCATGCATGACGCTTTGCATAAGTTAGGTACCTATCTTAAAATTATTTTTTTATTTTAAATTGTTTGAAGGTGCATTTGCACTCCTGTATAAAATATGTTGCCATTCTCTTCAATGCAAATCTGTAATATTACTAGCCTAAATAAATAAATGCTTAATTCTACATATTTAATGTTATTTATTGATAGTAGTTGAGATATCTTCGTGGCATCGCATTGTAATATTATGATTATGCTGAAATAAGGCGGGAAATAAAACGAATATGCAATATTTTATGTTTTTTTATTTAAATAATTTATACAACCTAGACAACATTGACTGGAAGAGATCCCTAAGTGGGATAAGTCCGCCTTTGTACACAGTTTAATTCCTATTTTATTATTGTTGTTACAATAAAGCGTTTACATACATACAACAGTCATAATACCTACTGTTAGAATAGTATGTGAATACGTCCGGAAAATAATCAGGTGTTAAGTCATTTGTATGTCAGGATTGAGAGCAGGGTGAAGACTGTCAGTGTCAATCCTGAAGGAAAAAACTTTGAGGTGAAACTATGAGTTACGAAAAAATATTTTGCTTCATGGTATGAGGTATAATAGCTTTTTCCCGCGACTTCGACCGCGTAGATTTCGATACTTACACTTCTTGAATTTCAATATATGTAGATATCAATTTCGTAACCAATAAAAACCTCAAAAATGACATAAATTCATATTAATTTGGTTTTCCGTAAGATTGAGATATTTTTCGGGATAAAAACTATACTACGTCCTATTCCAGGACCTAACCTATATGTGTGCCAAGTTTCATCCCGATGCGTCTAGTGGTTGAAGCGTGATTTAGTGACAAACATCCAAACTTTCGCATTTATAATATTAGTGGCATTTACCACATCGGAGGTTTTTTAGAAACAACGATGACATATCGAGTTTAGTCGAGTGCCAGAGGTCGTGGGTTTGATTCCCACTGGGACAGACAACTGAGTGCGTTGTTCTAGTCTTGTCTAACTCCCATTTTAATGGAGAAAATTATAGTTTGGGAATAATATTTTTTTCTATTGTTGATGATTTTGCGCTTGACCTCAATCTCACCTGATGGTAAATGATGATCAGGCATAAGGTGGAGCGCGCTTACCCAGAAGATGCCTATTCAATCTTCCTTTAAAAATATCAAAATTGTACTTGTCCGGAAATACCCAAGCTGGTAGGGAGTTACCTTAGCAGTTCGCATTATGAAAGAGGAAGCAAAATGCTTCGTGCGAGAGCGTGGTATGTCTACTACATAAGGATGAAGTCCCTCACAACGCTTGGTAGTCCGGTGATGGAAGGGGGATGGGGGAATCAAATCGTGTAATTCCGGGGCACACTCTCCAAAATGTAACATGTAGAATACCGAAAGGCAGGCCACACTGCGACGATGTTTGAGGCTCTGTAACTTGGTATTTACCAGAGCATCGTCACCAATGAGCCTTCGGGCACGACGCTCAACCGCGTCCAGAGCAGCCTGCTTATACTTGGCAGAGCCGTCCCAAAGGTAACTGCAGTACTCCATACACGACCGCACTTGTGATTGATAGAGGTTGAGAAGCTGTGCCGATGAGAAGTACCGCCTAACCTTGAAGAAGAATGCCAAGTTTTTTCGCTGAAGTTTTAGCTTTGGACTCGATCGTGCGTCTGAAGTTTAGGCCAGAAGTTAGTTCCACACCTAACAGCTCTAGGTGATCCTCTAACGGTATGGAAACATCTTGGAGAGTCAGAGCCGAGTTGTACATGAATTGGTTTTTGTAGAAACAAACCATTGGTTGAAAGAGACCAGTTAAAGCAGATAGACAGACAGCAGTGCACATTACAGTGAAAACAAACGGGGAAAAACCAACGATCTCTATGTACTACTAGATGGAGCGTTCCAATGAAACTTGTGCAGTTACTACGCAGAACATTTAATTATTACTAAATATTGACGCTACGGTTAAATAATATCAATATTTAGTAAATAATTAAATGTTCTGAGTAGTAACTGCACAAGTTTCAAAGTGAATGTGAAAGAGTTGTGACTACTGTTCCACACAGAGCGATTGTTTGAAACGCTCCATCTAGTAGTACATAGAGATCGTTGGGAAAAACACATACTTATCCATATAGCAAATCGAATAATAATTTAGACATACTTATATTTATCTACATAAATACAATAAAAATATATAATCGTATGTTTCTTTTACATAAAAAGGAACATATATATTTCTATATAAAAAAAATAAGTTATTAAAAATAAATTATGTACAAATTGTAAGAGTATTTTGTTAATTAACAAAACCAAACAGCACATTTTATAATTTCACCACAGTGTAATCTGTCGCGTGCAAAAACGCAACGAAATCGTTTATTTGATCGTTATCGCAGTAAACGCCCGCAACAGGGTAAATAAACGCGGACACGTGCGCTAGTCGACCACTTCCGGCTGAGCCGCCGGACCACCGCCGCTTCCGGCCACCGGACACTGAGGGTAGGTTTACACACGAATGTTTTTAATCAATTTGTCAATCAATATTAGTCCAGGCATCTTTGTCATTCAAACAATCGTTTATATTATAGTAGGCTTTCTTACAAAGTTGTTTTTTCTACTAACTAAAAGTAAACTTCGCGTGTCAATTGTACATAGAAGATATTTGCAAAATTTGGGCGCTCTAAGGATAAGTAACAGAACACATTTCAATCATTTTTGGAATTGTTGTCTGTTTGTGCACGCATCACTTAAAACAACTAAACAGATTTCGATGGACTTTTCAAAAGTTATGCGAATTTATAGTTTTCGAAAACTCGCATACACTGCATTAGTTTAGAACAAAGAAGTGTAGGGTATTGCAATGTGTGAGAACTACATTTTGGAGATAGGTGGAGGTGGAGGTCATGGAAGTGTATGGGAAAGTAGTGAGTAAAGTGGAGGGTGAGTGGTGGGGAAGGGGGTGAGGGCAGGGGGAAGGTGTGCATATAGAAAACAACAAAGTATAATATGCTCGGCTCAAGAAAACTTGTGCCTCCGCACGATCACCAACGCCGCCCGCTACGTGAGAAACTCTACGATTGCGAGGGACCTTGAGCTAGAGGGCCTGGACGCGTTCATCAGCCGCTTGGCGCGGTCCATGTTCGACCGGGCCGACCACTCCGAGCACTCCCCTCTCCGTGGGATTGCTCCGCTCCACGCTCGGCCGCCAGACAGGAGCTTCAGGGCGCTCCCACGCGAACTAACTCCGAGCCCCCCAACTCCTAACCACCGCCTACAAGCAACACTTGCCTACGCCATGAAGGCACCCCAACACCCTTCCCGTTGTAACGGGCAGCGAATGATACCTCTGCAAGAGAGCCTGGCTCTGACGCAGACTCCCCACACCCTGGGAAGGGTGTGAGATGAAGACTGATTGATTGATATGCTCGGCATTCAGATTACTATGACATTAGAACTACTGGGGATTGGGATTGGAAGTAGAAAAGGGAACGGGAGTGGGAACGGGAGCATATCCTGTAGTCCGCGAGCAGAGCCGCGGGCACAGCTGGTACTAAATATTAATAATCTTTCTTAATATATGGTACAACTTCCATCTTTCTTTGCCTACTTCCTAACGAACGGACGGAAAAACTGACACAAAAAGCCTTGCTATCTTATCTTATCTTCTTAGGGGGCCAGGAAGACCTGGCGACACTTCGACCCTTCAGGATCTTTTGTGCCAAACCCCTGACCACCGACGGTGCCCCAAGCCTATTTAGTGGACTTCACATACGCCTTCGAAATTCTTCTTTGGCATATGCAGGTTTCCTTACGATGTTTTCCTTCACCGAAAAGCCTGTGATATATTTAAGCCTTGCTATAAAGATAGGTATCCGTTTTGACGGAACCCTAGAAAGTAATATTGAAGACTTTCGTCTTGGCCGTGTGATTCCGGCGTAGAATACTGCCACCCTCAATCTTCCATGGGTCAAGGCGAATAACGGATTGCACCCTCTGGTCTGGTCTGGTCAGCACGGTCTGCAGCGTTCTCCTGTCTATATTAAGATCATTAACGATAACCAATACACCTGCCAAGCGTGGTGATTATGACAAATCCTCCAATGGACAGCCCAATGGCATTATATGCAGGCTTATGTACAGTAGTGGATGTATTTCGGCTCATGATGAAGATTTTCTTAGCATGACTTCATTACTTTTAAAAAGCATTTAAAATAAATAATGCGTTCATATTCATTGCAAATGGACCCCCTACAATGATATCTATTTAATTAACCGATCCGCGATATTAATTCGATTATTACTCCTCGTAAAAAAGTTAGAGACCTTATCGCGCAAACGACGTGCCATCACGAATCCAGTCCAGGGATGTAGTCAGGAATTTTGTATCGGATGGGGGGTTACATTTTATTATAATTTACATTTGAATGTTTATTTTACATATTTGAAATGAAAGCTTGAGGATGTGGTATTCCTGCTACAAAACAGTCATGCTTGTTTAAAGGTGTTTGCGTAAGAGCAACGCATCGCAACATTTGCCGAGGACTAAATAAATCTAGATTGTCCTTATGACATAAGTATTATAAATATATCATAATTGTATCTGCACCAGCATCTTGATTCTCTCTTACGATTCTCACTAGCTATATAAGGTTGTCTGGAAGCAGTCGATAAAAGAGATAAGGTCACCACTTGTATATTTTTACTTCTATGTTTGTCCAATGTATTTCTGTATTTGGTGTGCAATAAAGCATATTCATTCATTCTTTCTTGGGACTATGGTAAAGAATGACCATCCAGATTTGGTTCGTTTCGCAAATGTTCGGCAAGTTTGGCGATACCTACTGCCACTTTACGAGAGCCAGCTGTATTTATCCACAGACACGTAAGACATTCCAATTTAGTTCTCAGGGTAGGAACGATTTTTTAGTTTTTGAACTGTTGCACGTAATAATATGAAAGTAAAGGCAGGACAGGAAAGTATTCATTGGAGACAGATCCATCTTAAAAATGGAGTAAGACCTCGTTTGGTATGGTAAGACTGGATTCCAAAATCTTGCTCGACTTCTCTTCTCTACAGGAGCAAAACAAACATTATTATTAACGTCTCTTAAGGGAGAGGGGTCTCCCTGGATACGCATCTGTCCCAGCCCCATTACCATAAAGCAATTTGGATTTTATCGGCAAGTAATAGAGATTACATTGCTTTATCACGACAATACTCTAATTACCAGCCGTAGAATACACTGGCACGCTATCTAAACTGGTCATTTGATAATGGACTTTTGGAATAAAAACGTAAAATGCATTTTCTGAAAATGAGTGCAGTGTGTTAATTTTCAACTCTAAGTGATTAGACCCAACGAAATCTAATTCTAATTTAATAAATGTGGTTTTAACTGTAATCTGTTTTATTAGAGTTGGCAGATTTATTTAATCTGCCTGTATTGATGGTACCTATTCGAAACAGATATCCACATGAAGACTGAGACGCAGCAAAATTTACTGCGATAATGGAGACAATACCTACCTTTACCTCCATCAATCACATTAGAAGATATTCATCATCAGGTTATTTTTGTCTCCACTGCAGGAGCACAACCCTCTCTCATCTGCCGGAGACAGACGGAGGATTTGGCCTACACTCCCCGCGCTGGCCAGACGGGTTGGGTAGGCCTGATTTATCGTTTATAATGTATTCCCTTAGTCGCCTTGTACGACATCCACGGGAAGAGTTGGAGTTGTCCCATTCTACTCTACCGGAAACCACACGGCAATATTCGAGTTTTAATTAATATGGCGTATGCGCTATAAATTCTGAGCATATTATTTTTTAAATGAATAAAATCCTTCATAAAATGAATTATTAAAGCTTTTTTTAACGATTAATTCGAAACGCGCGCTTCGCTTGGCTTCTTACGGTGACGTCATTTGTTGCAAACTATGGCAGACTGCGCTAGTGCGCTGCGGCTCAATCCGCGATGCGTCGGATGTCGTCACATCCGGTCGCTACCTTTCTTGCATCTTAAGTCTCTGTTTTTTCAATGTAGTTCATTTTAATTACGAAGGTTTACTTAAAAACGTTTAAACACAATATTTAAGAGTCCAGATTTCCATTACAGCAGTTAATAAAATCCGGTGAAAAAGAAAATCCATTTAATCTTTCGTGCCATATTTTTTTTCGCAAGTAGGTACATGACACTACCAAATTCCGATCCCTGCCCAAGTAGCAATCAAGAATTAATGTTATTGTTCTTTTTCCACTATTTTAAAGGTCCGTCTGTTTTATAGCACTTTCTATCGATTTTACACGAGAAACAATTATGCGTTTTAAATTTCCAATGCATACAACGACATAATACAGCATTTTCTAAACATAAAAATTAGTTGTATAACCGCCATTATCATAAGCCTTCATACTGTTGTATTAAGTATAAAAGTTCACCATATTTTCTAAAAGATTATTACATAAAGTAAAAATAGTTTTAAATTTTACTTCATTAAGTTATGATAGAATCGGTGTAATTCAGCATTGATAGTTTTAACTAGGTATTCTAGATATTTTCAAGTCTATTTCTTGGTCTAAAGTTATCTTGAAATCCGTGTTTATAGGGCTCTGCACAACCACTCTATTAAGTAGGGTTAAAGTTGGTCTAGTCAGTAGTCTTAACTCTGTCTTAAAATTGTCCTAAATGCTGTGCCCACTTTTACTTAACTGTGTCTTGAGGGATATCTTCAGGGATATCTTGAGGGACGTAATAGTTTTAACCAAGACAAGAGCTGGAATACGTCTACTTGCCTTCAAAGATATCTACAATACCCCTTCAAGACATTCGTTTGCTACTTGGGTGGTTGCTACTGCAATGTCTGTTTCACGTTATTAGGCAGAGTTTAATGGGTAATTTGACGATATCCATATGTCAGAAAAGTAACTCACAATCGCACAATCGCTCGTTGGCGGGGTGGTCGGTTGGAACGTTAATTAAATTAAAATCGTAGCGTTTCATCGCGCGATCGCGCGTGCCTGGAAGTGCCGACACGGGCTTGCCACGCTTTATATACGATTACATCGTACTCTAGAATCGCTAATTGTTCACAAACATTTGAATAAACTAAATCCTTTCATAGTGACATTTCAAGTGGGACCACGGGGAAAAACCCGACGTTTTCATATATTTACACCTCATACCATGAAGCAAAATAATTTCACCTTAAAGTTTTTATCTTCATGATTGATACTAATTGGTTATTAAATTAGATAACAGATGACTTTAAAATGTGTTTCTGTTATCTAATTTAATAACCAATTAATGTCAGTCATGAAGGTAAAAACTTTGAGGTGACTTATGAGGTGCGAAAAATTATTTTGCTTCGTGATATGAGGTGTAGGGTAAGTAGATCGCCACTGGGCAGGCGTAGTGTGGGACGCCCCCTGGCTAGATGGAGCGACGATCTGCGGAAGGCGGCTGGCAGTGACTGGATGAGAAAAACAGAGGATCGGGTTCAGTGGCGCACCTTGGGAGAGGCCTATGTCCAGCAGTGGACTCTATCAGGCTGATGATGATGATGTTTTATGGTATAAAGTCTGGTCTTTGAAACTTGTGCAGTTATTACGCAGAAAGTAGGAGAACATTTAATAACAGTAAAATATTAATAAATAAATAAGTTATAATAATATTTTCTACCCAAAGGTTGTCTGAAAGAAATCGCTTAAAGCGATAAGACCGCCTAAATTGTACTATTTTTAACTTTTATAACATGTAACTGTATTTGTTTGTGCAATAAAGTGTATTGTAAGTTCTGCGTATTAACTGCACAAGTTTCATTGTGAATGTAACCGAGTTGCGGCTCCCAGAGCCGCAGTTGCGTGGAACAGAGCGATCGTTTGGAAACTCTCCATTTAGTAGTACATAGATATCGTTGTGTTCAACAGCTAGAGTGCAATACATAAGGAGTTTTTGACCAAACAACACTAATTCCTTTAATAACATGTTATATAGTAATTTACGCGAGTTTTTTTTGTAACAAACATGACACGAGCTCTTAATGACTGGTTCCATGTCCTCGTGTTTGTTTAAAAACTTGTAATTATTTAAATTTCGAATGGCAGATGCGTTCAGAAACGATAATCGATTTCGTACGCGCGCGCGGACGTTATTGTAATTTGATGCTGCTGTCGAAATTATTGTTTCACAAAAACTAACTTTAAGTACAATAAAATAAGGGTTTGTCAGCGTTTTATAACCGATAAAATCAATTTGTTTCGTTTTAATTATTCATATTTTTAAAATTTGTGTTTAAATTTTATGCCTTATTTTTAAGGCAATAGACAACTTTTTTTTTTACAAAATTAGGTGCTTTTTGGGGAGCATTTCGGGTTGGATGATTCTCGCCACAAAGCAGTAAATGGCTTGTTTAATTATAATGGAGTCAAAAACAATTATATGGGTTAATAATTCGTGAAAAGTTGTGATAAATTATAATAAAAATGTCTTATGTTTACTAATTAATTAATTTGTGATTGTAATATTATTGTTAATCGTCGTGCCGTGTGGTTCCCGGTTTAGAATAGGGCCACCTCCAATCTTCTCATGAGTATCATACTCTAGTATATATTATCTTTAGTATCATCAAGGCGACTAAGGGATTGCACCATGGACGGTCAGCAGCGTTCACCTGTATATATTAAGATCATTACAGCGATCACCAATCCACCTGCCAAGCGTGGTGATTATGGCAAATCCCCCAATGGACAGCCCACCAAAAGTGGCATTCTGTTGGGAAGACTATGTTCAGCAGCGGAAGTATTTCGACTGCTGATGTAAACCTTGATCAAGTCGCCACGCTTGGCAGGCGGATAGGTGCTCGCAGTACACAGGAGAAGGCTGCTATTCCTGGTGCAATCCCTTAGTCGCCTTGACGACACCCACAGGTAGATTGAGGGCCCTATTCTAAGCCGGTGACCACACGTCAAATTAAGGTTTGGGTTTAAATGATCATAAAGATTACTTTTAAAAATTGCCGTGTGGTTTCCGGTAGAGTAGAATAGGACCACTCCAACTCTTCCCGTGGATGTCGTAAAAGGCGACTAAGGGAATACATTATAAAACATCAATCAGGCCTCCCCAACCCGTCTGGCCAGCGCGGGGGAGTGTAGGCCGAATTCTCTGTCTGTCTCCGGCAGATGGAGATCTGGTTGCGAACCGTCACAATTTCCGAGCCTTTAAGCGTTTTTGCCATGCCTATTATTGGCACTACTATACGAAGTAGCCTTATGCTACTCCGTCACAGCTCACTGCGTCATAAAGGCGCTACTACGTCCGTGGTGTTCAAACTAGGTGGCCAGGCGTATCTTGGCCACACCAAACCCCCAACCCCCCGACGTGACCACTCTGGTCATCGTTTTATTGCTACACTCCCATTTGCTAGAGGGGAAGTGGGAACTCTCTTCCTACTTTGACTCTTTACTTCTTTAATTTAATTTGTCTGGGGCCCAAGGTAGCGTAAATTCATGACCTGGGACTTGCCCTACCTTCACTGGTAGGTGTCTTTGCGGTTACCTCCGTTAATCCTCGCTTAGAGGAGTTGCGGGGGGAGAATGGTGAGGAGGCGGGAATGTCTCCGGCAGATGAGAGAGGGTTGTGCTCCTGCAGTGGAGACAAAAATAACCTGATGATGATGATGAAAGATTACTTTAGCTGACATACAGCAAAAAGATAAGTAGCCACTTAGTTAACTAGCATTTTGTACTGAAACACAAAAATGCCTAGCATTGCTAGTGTCTATTTGTAGGCAGACGTTAGTAAGAGGGGGGAGGACCAACCAGAGGATACTGCATTATAAATCCTTTATATACAGACAGGATGAGGATATATCATAAATTAACATTATCTTTTATAATTTAACTGCGTGTAGTTATTATCAAGTATTAATTAAAAAATTCGCCCAAATTATAATTTGGAGAAGCGACATTCGACCATGCGCGGGCGCGTGCTGGCGCCCCCGAAATACACGTTCAATAGTATTTCCGCACTGTCGATAGATCCGATATCGATGGTTGAAAATATATAGCACATGAAACTATAGACCACCATAAATCAAAAATGAAGTGTTGAGTTATTAATACCAAAAAAAAAACTACTCGATTTCCTCTATCTTTTTTTTTTCATTATGTAAACAGATTTATTCATAGTTTTAGTCAATAAGTCAAAATTGCGTACTTTTCGTATTTTTTTTAAACTTTTAAATCGTATTTTCTCAAAACATGCTTTTTTGAATTACGACGGTTTATAATTTCATGTGCGATATCTTGATAATAAATTATGATATCAATAGTATTTTCAGTAATAAAGAGACTTCTAACCTCAATTAAACTAAGGTTGTAGGACAACATTCTTGTCGTTAACTGAAGACTTAAATGCAACGAAAGGCAATGAGCATCGTCACAGTCTATCAAATGATTCTTTATTGCACAATGTTAAAAACTAAACACAGTTACAAATTTTGTGTACAAAGGCGAGCCTATCTCTGAAAGAGATCTCTTCCAGTAAGACAAAAACTAAGAGCGAGGGGGCAAAAAACATCGAACAGTCAAAGAAATGACGCAAGTGCAATGAACGCTGCCTTCTCACCATCAAGACAGTCTTCGTCAGACTAAGAACGAAGACTAAGTCAACACTATTGAAATATTCCAGTATACAAGAAATATAATAGAAAATGTGACGCTACCCCTTATTCTAACTACATAGGTACCGGTAGATCGGATTTCTTGAACTTGCCTTACCAATATTTGCTATAAGTAGGTTCTTAAGGAGGCAATAAGGAGGCACAAACACTAAAGAAATGTTAATTGTTTACACTTTCCTAGACCGAGAGTTAAGAGTTGGTTGACTAGGCAGTTTATTCGATTTTTTTTTAGATCTGAATTATATGAGTCGAAGCAGGATTTACTACCTTTTGGTTTTGCATTCTGTTTAAAAATTTACAGGTTAGGAGTAATTTCTGTTTAAGTTTTAAAAAATACTTAACCGTATTTGTTACAAAAATACTTATAAATAATTCATAAAGAGTAATAGGTACTTAACTCAGTACTATCCATAAATACTTAGATTAAATTATGGATTCACAAGATGACAACCCTAACGTTACACGTGCCGCGTCTGAACGAGATAGAGTTATGCAATAGAAAGAGAAGCGTAGTGTAGGTATGTTTTTGGTATATAAACACCGTTTTATTAGGACGAGATACTCCTGTACGAATAGTATACCTACTTATTATTCTGTGGTAATATGTAATATTTTCTGGTATTACAGTTTATCAATGGTATTAACTCATTCCGTGTTATCTTTAATATCGATATACGATAGTCCATAATCTACGGGCAGCTCTAGCGTCCATTATCGCTTTTATATCGCTAAGTCGACGATCTAACCGCGAGATAGCGGGGCAGCCAGAATAACGGACTTTTCCGCGTATTTGTGTTTTATAATGAAAATATCGAGGGTAGATAGAGAGGTTAAATGGTGATGGGTTCATTTTAATTTATAGTTCATTCTGTAATGTTTGTTTGGCCGCCTCGTTGGCTTGGTCGTTAAACTCGAGCACCGGAGTTCCTGGGTTCCGTTCCCACAATGACACACAATTTTGTAAAATTTGATTTTGGTCTGTTTGGGCTCTTTTTAAGGTTGTCGGTCCATCTGTCAGAGGAACTTCCCATGCTGTACCGTGCCTATACGTCTCACCGGTCGTCGTTTCTGCTACAAATCTGACCTGTTCATTGCCACTTCTAGCTAGCGAGCTAGAAGTCACTACTAAAACATTAAACATAGTAAATGTAGATAATTATACTAGTCCTTTCAGTTACTCTAAGGATCTCTGGAAGAGATCCTTAAGTGGGATAAGTCCGTCAATGTGCACAGTTTTAGTCATGTTTTTGTTGTTAATTTTGGTACAATAAAGCGTTTACATAATTTCAATTACTTGCAATGTTTTTAACAAAGAAAAATTTCTGAAGTCCGTGTTGCCGTGTGGTTTCCGGTAGAGTAGAATAGGACCACTCCAACTCTTCCCGTGGATGTCGTACAAGGCGACTAAGGGAATACGTTATAAAACGTCAATCAGGCCTCCCCAACCCGTCTGGCCAGCGCGGGGAGTGTAGGCCAAATCCTCCGTCTGTCTTCTGCAGATGAGAGAGGGTAGTGCTCCTGCAGTGCAGACAAAAATGACCTGATGATGATGATGATGTGAAGTCCAGCAAATCGGTTGTTGGTGGACAAGCTTTTGGTACAAAAGATCCTGAAGGGGCAAAGTCTCGCCAGGTCTTCCTGATAAGATAAGATAAGGCAAGACCTACCGCCAGATGGACGGACGACGTCCAAAAGACAGACACAGCCAAACCCATTGTCAGTCAAGGGCTGGACAAAGTGGAAACTGTAATATATCCAAGCTTCTGAATATAAGCTGGTAATGAAGAAGCTCCTGACTTTATTTTACTGCACAACTTACCTTTCTCTGTTACTCTGATCTTCTTTCCAAAGGTTATTTGGAAAAAATCCCTTGTAGCGATAAGACCGCCTAGATGTATAAATATAAAATAAATATGTGGGGACATTCCACACACGGCCACCTGATCCCAAACTAGGCAGAGCCTGTAATATGGGTATCAAACAGCTGATATACATACATTAATACATAATATATATATAAATAACATCCAGTCACAATGTGAGTAGGGAATTATATTTTTTATTGTACATAATTGTTTACAAAAAGGCATTAAATAAAAGTGTACAAAGGTAGACTTATCTCTATAAGAGATCTCTTCCAGCCACTTAAGCTAAGCTTAAGCTACTTTATTATTGTATCTTTTTATTTTTATCGTGCAATAAAGAGTAATTGAATTAAATTGAAGAAAAAATTTAATCAAATAAGTTAAAACAATTGTTTTAAAAAAATCTGCTGTTCTCAAAAGTATGTCTAACAGCCCTCACGCGCCATAGATTAAAAAGCCGAAGCATTAATAGCCAATAAACAATCGGCTGTCAGCGGCCAATAAGGGCCACTAACGACCGACGCCCGAATATCTAAAGCCACTCACGGTTATTAGAAGTGGGTGAGAATTACCCACAGAATTTGTTAAGGGGAAATCCGCTGACTCTTGCCACAACTTGAAGCGACTATAACACTCAGAACTTAAATTTGAGGAGACTCTCACTCTCGCGAATCTCACTCAAGTGATTTTACTTACTTCAAAACCTAATCCAATTGACATTCTGTAAATATTCTAGAGCACTATCGACGTGAAGTGAGTTCTTTGTTCACTTTACGTCGACAGTGCTCTGGAATGTTTACAGAATTACCAATGGTTGGGTTTCAAAGTGAAGGAAATCACTCGGTTGAGACTAGCACGTGAGTTTGTATTTTACAGAATAGCACTACAGTTTGAAGCGGCCAACATTGTCTAAGACTTTCAATTTGAAGTGACTAACACTGACTAAGAATTTCAATTTTATGTATATAATTAACACTAAGTAATTAGGTGAGGTTGCCAGGAAGAAATATATAATAGCGATAAGACCTCCTTGTTTGTACAGCAGTACTATTAACTAGTATATTACCATAGAATACTTAATAATACTACGTATAGAATGGACACTCCCTTCCCCCCGCCAATCACAGCTTCCTCACCCCGCGCCGCAGATTTGGGTAGCGTTTAGGGCACTAGCCGTCAGGGCTGTATGTGTTGCTTGAAAGATAATTCAAAGAATAATGGTGAAGTATTGTGCTGTAGGTGGTTGTTTGATTAACAGTAATAACAAAAAGAGACGATTTCATTCTTTTCCTCCAGAAGAATCGAGGTAAGTAACATATTTTGCCTATTTATTCAAACAATTTGTAGGATTGAATATTGGTATTATAAGTAATTCAAATATAATTTTATACGTTTTGGTTTATTTTATTCTGTTTGATAATGTAAATAAAATGTTATTTGAGATAGACATTGATACAATTTTAATCAATTGTATATCTATTTGTTTGTTGTACGACATTTACACATTTGCGTTAAGTCGCGAGATACTCGCATCGATGTGGGTCTTTTTGAATTAGGTAACTTGTCACGCGAAATTAGATATGTTTTGTGACAAAACATATTAAATCTTAAAGAATTTAAGTAGTATTAGTCACGCCTTCAATTAAACCCCACGTTCATCATAACCATGAATTATTCAGGAACCTGCAGATCATCAGATTTAATTGTAGCGTGTAAGAAGATACCTGAATTCTAAAAATTTGTAGGTAAAGTTAGAAAAGCACCTAGTTTCGTGTGACTTAATATATCAAGGTAATTTTTATACTTTGCAAATTTTATATTTTGTACACTTTAGACTTTAGCGTGTGGTCCACCGTACATACATTCGCATAATTGCCAAGTGTTCATGCTAGTAAAAAATTCGGTTATGTAAGTTTTAATTTATGGCAATCATGCATACACGAAGATAAAAATAAATGTTTGGACTCCCTCTGTTGAAGATATCATGATTATTGACTTGCTTATTGGATTCAAGTACCAGAAGTCGTGAGTTCGATTCCTTTTATGTATAGACATGTTTAGAGTTCGTCTTAGTCTGGGTACTATATTAGTGAATTGGTCCTTATCTAATTTCAATGGTACAGGAGAATGAGACGTTCTGATCTGAAGTGAATAAAATCAAGTTTGGGATTAGACAAATGTAATGTATAATACATAAAATATATATTTAATTAAATTAAAAATAACGGAACCGATGTTACGTTTGAATTTTCACATTTTTGATGTAATCGAAATTCAATGAGCGATTGTCTACCGACTTGCGCAGATGTGTAATTGCAGCATAATAAAAAGAAAAAAATGACATGTGTCATACAGTGGCGTGTGACGTGAGCTTACAACGTAACATTGTAGAAACGTTTCCGCAGTTCCTTTTGTTTGGGTATAAAATCTTTTTTTGTTTTTCAGATGTATATACTAAAAAAAAATTGTTTTTCAGATACTGGATTCAAGTGATTGGGCGACCAAACAATAAAAGTTTAAAAAATCACCGCTTTTGCGATCTTCATTTCTGTGCTTCGGATCGTCTTGCAAAGAATTAAAAAGAAACGCAGTACCAACTTTGATGTTGCCACAGTCAGAAAACTCCTGTGATAATACAAAATTTACCCAAACAAATGTGGAAATTTCGAAAATATCCTTTGTTATCCTTAGCTATTAAATAGTGAAAACGCCGTCAAATTCTGTTCAGCAGTTTCCAAGATTAGCCCGTACAGACATACATACATAGACACGATTTTTTTTATCATATTTTTGGACTCCACTGGTCTTAAGGTCTGAATTTTTTTACTTTAATGTACAGAAACGCCTTTTTACTGTTTTAATATATGTATAGATTTAAAAAAATTATAATGTGCACAATGATGAGTGTCGTATTTTTTCCCTGTATGTCGAAAAATATTTTATTTTAGCACATGCACCATGTTTAGTTATATATTTAAACCATAATGAATGAAAGAAAAAATACACGCGAGTAGGAATTATTCCATAACAATAATCCACGACGCTGGCCCAATGCGGGTTTGTGGACTTCACATACGCCTTAGAATTATTACTTCTTTGGCTGGTTTCTTAAGGTCTTCTTCACTAAAAACGTTCTTAGTTCGTTCTTTGGCCTGTGCCCGGATTCGAACCCTCGACCTCATAAACGTGAGTACCAACTAGTCTATCACGAATTCGTACAGTTTTGTATGGTTGCATAGAGATTTTGCACGTAAACATCGAAAGTTGGAAAAAAGATTGTATACCTACGACTTAAATCTCAACCACCTATATAAACTATTTTTATTTTTATGCACACTTTACGCCGCCATCACAACGTTACTGGTGCCCACGGCCGGTCCGCGCGGTCTGACACCCCTAACGATTGCCTTAGGCATGTGTGCGTGCGCTGCCGTGTGCAGACACGATTATTGTATTTGTGTAAGAATAGGTAGTCGATTTCCCGCCATCTCATACATTTTGGCACAAGTGTCCGCCCTGTGATATTACTCTTATGGTCTTTTTTTGTGTCCAATAAAGTGCATTTCCGTGTGGTTTCCGGTAGTGTAGAATAGGACCACTCCAACTCTTCCCATGGATATCGTACAAGACGACTAAGGGAATAACATTATAAAACATCAATCAGGCCTCCCCAACCCGTCTGGCCAGCGCGGGGAGTGTAGGTCAAATCCTCCGTCTGTCTCCGGCAGATAGAGAGGGTTGTGCTCCTGCAGTGGAGACAAAAATAACCTGATGATGAAAGTGCATTTCAATTTAAACAAAGTGTGTATGAAACTTAAAACTTCAAATTCATAGTAAGTTATCTAATAAATAAAATCGTAAACTTGGCGTGTCTGTACATTGAAGATATTTGCAAAAAAAATTGGGGGGTCTAAGGATAAGCAACAGAACACATTTCGATCATTTTTGAAATTTTTGTCTGGTTGTCTGTTTATCTGTTTGTCTGTGAGTTTGTGCACGCATCACTTAAAAACTACTGATCGGACTTTGATGGACTTTTCACAGAAACATGGGGCTTAATTTGGTGTAACATATAGGCTTTATTTCATTGCAATCGGTGCAGTCAATCAAAAGTTATGCGAATTTATAGTTTCCGAAAACTTGCATACGCTGCGAGGAGTGTAGGGTGTAAATGCTCGATTGAATTCGTGAGCGGTAGCGGGAGCGGGTATCGTACCAATGTAATGTGAGATTTTGAAAACTATAAATTCGCATAGCTTTTGATTGAGTTAGTCGATTACGATGAAAAATCTGGAGCTGGAACTGGATCTGGAGCTAGATCTGGTGCTGGAGCTGGATCTAGAGCTGGATCTGGAGCTGGACCTTTAGCTAGACCTGGATCTGGAGCTGGAACTGAACCTGGACCTGGACCTGGAGCGGGGTTGAGAGTGAGATTGAGAGTCTGAGTGGAAGTGGGATAGGGAGCGGAAGTGGGAATGGGAGCGGATCCTGTAGTCCACGCGAGCGGAGCCGCGGGCACAGCTAGTTCATAATAAGTACATTGAATACTTCCCCTTAACTACCCGCAAAACTGTAACGATTGTAAACACAAAGTAAGCACGACATCCGGTCGTTAATACCAACTTAATAAACAACATATTACACTATATCATAATACTATATGTAGATATCCCCACTATCACTTACGGCGGTAACGCAACACGGAAAAGAGCAATCAATTTAAGTTAAATTAAGTCATTAATTTGATTGTGTTAGCTGCAGTTAGCTATGTTTAGATTGTAAGAAGATTCAACGAAGACGTCTTCAAAGAAACCTCCATCAGAATTGATTCAGGAGCTTTTACGTGATGCGTGCACAAACTAACATACAAACAGACAAAATTTTCAAAAATGATTCTAATGTGTTCTATTACTTATAGTTCGTCCCCCAAATATATATTTCTTGCAAAAAATTTCAGTGTACAGACACGCGAAGTTTTCGTTTAGATTCCAATAATAGAAATAATTTTAGAAAAGTTGAGTGGTTACAATTAAAACTCTCATCTCCGTAATAACCACAAAATACAAATATTAACGTACCTAATCAATTAATCTTTCAATCCTCCGTCTGCCTCCGGCAGATGAAAGAGGGTTGTGCTCCTGCAGTGGAGACAAAATAACCTGATGATGAATCAATTAATATATTATATATTTTTTTTATTTACGTTAATTTTACTTTGAATATAATCGAATATTAACAGACAAACAAAATATTTACAAATAAATATCTGTCCCACGTCCTGCGTGGACTAGATGCATTGCCCCGCTGTATAGCGAGGCTGAGCCGTTGTGCCAGGTAGAGGCCGGCCTTCCGGTCACGCGAGCCCTCGACGAGGCGCTGCGACAGCTCCCGAAAGAGCTGAGCGCCTGGTCCCCACGGCCCCAAGGTTTCCACCCCAAACGGCGCAAAAATGTAGTCTGCGTTGAGGTTGGCATATGTGCGCCGCTTGATGTTCTCCGCTGACGCCGCGGAGAACATCAACGAACACTGATTAATCAAAAAAAATTCAATTCAATTCCATTCATCCCTTAGAATTATCACTATTATTCTCACCCTATTAAAACTAAAACAATATTCGAAACACAATTTAATTTGTGTAGATCGTTGTTTTGGTGCGTTTGCATACATTAACATACGGACAGACATACAAGTAATTAGACAATAAATTAACTTCCTTATGAGCGATGCGCTTCCAGATAAATTGGTCGTGTGCCCGGGCCGCGAGGTACGCTACGTACGAATGAATAGGGTGCACGGTTTAATAAAATTACATAATCTGTCGTCATAGTCCCTTAGTCGCCTTATTTTACAAAATTTCCGTAGATACATATAGTATACTTAGAATCGTCAATTTCAACATTTCATAACATTGGTAGGCCACAGTTAGTACTTATTAAACTAACGTGGTAGAGTTCCACAATAAATGTTTTTATTCATTTCGTCAATGTCAAAATTAATTAATAATTCAAAATAAAAACTAATAATCCATAATCATGAATATCATGATTTTGTATGTAAATTGTATGTCAAGTCTACTTTTGTCTATTAGACAAGTCAAATTAGAAAAAAAAAAATATTTTCCATATAAAAATGATCTAATATCCTTGACTACATCCACGGGAAGACTGGGTGGCCCTATTCTAATTTGGGAACCGAAATGAAATGAAATGAAATATCTTCATTGTGGATCATAGGTATAGAAAGGATTACATGTTATAGTTAGAGCTCAGCTATGTTCCGCCACGTGGGCACACAATATTGTGTCGCAGTAAAGCATGCATTTAAAAACAAAGTTCCAAAAAAAAATTAAGAGTTAATTAGATACAAATTGAAACCTTAAATTGAACCGTCACCAAGAAATTCTTCCTTTCGTATGGCTATTTCTTAGACTTTGGTATGGAATTGAATTTAAAAAGGTTCAGTTACATTATATTTTTATAGCAGGGAAAATATGGATAAGGATAGAGAGAGATAGAGATGAGTGGAAGAGGCTGGAGAAGGCCTTTGTCAAAAACGGGCAAACAGATTATAGTGTCGATGACGTAATATAAATAAGTACATACTTAATTATTATATGTAATTTTATCTGAAACTAGCTGTGCCCGCGACTCCGCTCGCGTGGACTACAGAACCCGCTCCCGTTCCCACTCTCGCTCCCAATCCCTCTCCCACTCAGACTCTCAATCCCACTCCCACTGCCGCTCCAACAGTAGCACAAATCAATCGCAATATGAATTGTACCGAACATAATAACTATACTTCATTGTTATACTGCATACCTTGGGTTACATTATTGAAGTATCAGTAGGGATCCCTAACTTTTTATAGTCATAAATATAGCCTATGTTACTCAGGGATAATGTAGCATTCTAATGGTGAAAGAATTTTTGAAATCGGTCTAGTAGTTTTCGAGTTTATTCGTTACAAACATACAACTCTTTCCTCTTTATAATATTATTTAGTGTATATGTAGATTAGTGTAAATAAAAGGTTTAAAAGTAAAGTAAAAGTAAGTTACATAATTTTCTCCCTATTTTAGAGAACAGACATTAACTTAGGGGTGGCAGGAGCTAATGTTTATTTTATGTAAAGCGTGGCCGGGAGCCGAATTAGTCAAATCCAATTATACTATCGGGGACGATACGCTCTGCTAAGACAGCGTGGTGGCACAGAATACCGAATAATACTGCCTGAAGAAGCGCCACTCACCTCCCCAGCCAGTTGCTGGCACACCCCTGAGACTCCATACATACTATTAGTAAGGAAACGATAATTATCAAGTTTTATTTATTACAATGCGTACGCGCTAAACACATACAGTATCAATGACATCTGTCAAAAGCAACGATCTCTCTGTAGTAGGTACTACCAGATGGAGCGTTCCAAACAATCGCTCTGTTCCACGCAAGGAGCCACAACTCTTTCACATTCTCAATGAAACTTGTGCAGTTTATTTAACCGTACCTCCCTCACCCCCCCCACACCTATCCCTCTAGTCTTCACGTAGTAATTCATAAATATGGTTTTAAATTTTTTTGCAAACATAAAGTTTATAAAATATATATTTCGCTTATATTTATCTTTATTAATACAGCGCTTGCCGCGTGACGCCAAGAGTGCGGCATACCAATAATTACAAGTGAAAAATATATAAATAAATAATGACATTCAAAAATAATAACAATTGACATATGATAATGACTAATAGTACTAATTTACAGTAGTACAAGTACACTGTTAAATTACATTTCAACAATCTTGCCATTATCAGGATATATATTGTTACTAGCTGTTGCCCGCGACTTCGCCCGCGTGGACAACTTAAAATCACAAATTATTATGTATTCCCGTAGGAATGGGACAGTTTTGTCTGGATAAAAACTATCCGAAGTCCTATTTCAGGACCTAACCTATATGTGTGCCAAGTTTCATCACGATCCGTCCAGTGGCTGAAGCGTGATTTAGTGACAAACATCCAAACAATAATATTAGTAGGATTTTATTAATTTAATAACACTGGTTAACAAATTTTAAGGTTTTGTTAATCCATGAAATGAGTTGTGCTAATTGAGAAAGAATACCTCTAAACATACATTTTGATTTCAGTTTTAAGGTCGAGTTAGCTCGCGTTTTTTGTGGAATCAAATAAAAATCTTTTGACTTAAGATAACATTATATTCATAAATCACATATTATAAAATTTAAAAATGAGTTAATATATTGCTTTTCGGTTTATAACTAATATCTACAGCCTCTCTCTTCAACGTCCAGCAGTAGTCTGCTAACATAGCAGGACTCCATTTGCCCTGGTATCGCTGTTCCATGCCTGAAATATCCTGGTGAAAACGATCATCATGTTCGTCGCTAACATCTCCCATATTTTCAGGACTTAAATCCAAATGTGAGTCGAGAATATGTATTTTGAGGGACATTTTACAACCGAGAGAGTACAATGCTTGGATCATATTCTTAAGCAGGTTTTCATAGTCTTCAGATTTTTTTTTACCCAAGAAATTTAAAAAAACTTTTATCATGGATGTCCAGACCACACACGTAACAAAAATTGTTAGGATTGCTTTCACAGGAACGAGGCATAATCAAAAATATAAATTCACAAAGTTTTAGTTCAAACTTCACAATAAAAACTAAAAACAAAATTTGTTTGATACACTTATGACGTTGCTGTAGGTTACAGTGCTATTACCACGTCATACACTAATTGTATTTTCACGGTGTTTGATAGCGAATGCCAGCGCAATCTTAACGTTCTATATGATGTATCAAATCTAGTAAAGTAAAGCCGTGCTGTAATAACGGACAAGTCGTAACTTGCGAGAGTGCGGCGAACGCAATACAAGATTAAACTTGCATAGCTCGATAACTCGAGCTAAGACACTTGTAATATTATAACTGATGATTAGTATTTACCAAGTACTGCCTATTTTTGTATTTCATCATTCATGGGCAAAACCATTGTTAACCAGTGGTATTTGCATTGTAATGGATTCAGAATAAAGGCTATTTTTATTTTATTTACTATTACATACGCACTCGCCTGTGCGTTGTACCTGTCGCCTGTACGTTTGTGTGTCGCGTAAACTATCGATGTAAGTGCTTCACTTTCTAACCGGCTGCGTACTATGCAGCATGCTAGTTGCCTGCGGACGTTAAACGTAATCATATTTAGTATTCTCTTTACCATACAGACACACACACCCACGCAAAGAGAGCGTTGTTAGTATAAACAAAGTAAAAGATCGGATAAGGAAATACAAATGAAGTCTTCGAGTAGCACTTCGTATTTTTTAATGCATAGATGAATTTAAGATTAAGAATGTAAGATTTCAATTTAAGCAATTTGAAAAAAAAAAAAAAAAAGAACTTCATTTCGAAACCCGAGGTGACAAACTGGCGACGCGTTAGATTTAAAAACATTCGATTCCAATTTCAAAATGGTTAGTTTCGTGTACGGCTGCACGACATTCCCGCGTCGCTCTGACTCTTGTAGATTGGATGCTTTACAAAACTGAAATTTAATAAATAACTGAATAAAAATTTCGATTATTTTTAAAAATTATAACAGATTTCGGCGCAAAGCCGTAATTATAAAACTATGTAGAATATAATTATGGTATTATGTATTTCTTTTTAGACTTAACTATATATTAATTTAAGTCTTTATTTTCTAATTGAGTTTACAAATATATATAACAATAATATATATTACAAATTAGTTCGTATTTTGATATGCTTAATGATTTACTACACACTCCCTTCATACACAAATATAGGCCTATTTCTTTTCTATTGTTAGTCGAATATCTTTATCTAGATATCTCAAACAAGGCTAATCTTACAATTTTAGAATAATCAGGAGACATAGTTGAAAATAAATTACTCTTTGAATTTATTGAGTGTTGACCGTTATGGTTATTGGATCAATTAATGCGAATGGAACGAGTAAGTAATTTGGTATTTTAATGCAATAATTGCGAGAAACTTATGAATTGGTAACGTTTCAAAAGTAAATTTATTATATCAGAATGGTGTAACTTAGGTAACATCGACATATCCAGTATTATAGCGCGGGAAACAAAAACTTATTTCTAGTTGACGAAGGCGCTCTGACAACACCTCTAGTTGATATGTATGAAAGATGCTTTCATAAACAAAAATATACATGACAATGGGGATTAGTACTTTCTGCAACCCGTACACGGAGGGAGTGTCCTATGACACCTCACTGATGTTTTGAAATAAGAACGTCGCATTCGCAATTTGAACCTACGAATTACAATTTAAAAAAGAAGGGAGCTGCTTTTTTCTTTTTTTGTGCGAGTCAAAGACCACTTCGCATTCTGCTTGTTCAAAAAAGAATTTATTTAATTTTAAGCTTTGTTGCTGAGGCAATACAACCGTTAGTTTTCGGATGTATTTGTATAGTTTTCTTTGTGGAATTATACAAGAGCCGTTTATTTTTCTCATTGTCAAGTATTTGTGCGTCGATTTGGGCGTTAAGTTCCTTTTTTATTAAATGAATAGGTAAATAGTATCGGGTCATGTTGCAAAGCTTTTGAAATGATAGGTAGTTTAAAGTTAACTAGCAAAAATGAATCTAAACTAGTACGAAATAAAGGCTGTGTTTTGAAGTCGCTTAAGCAACAAAATTAATTTGATTCTAGAGTTTGAATAGGTGGTTATTATGAATTCTATTGTCGATTTTTATTTTTTAGATGTTTCCATTTTTGTATTAATAAAAATAAATGTGAACTGAATTGTTTATTATACTTGTCTTTTAATCAATCCCGTTAATCAAAAAGCCGTAGTAGCGCATTTACGTTAAAAGATGTAACTTTTAATTTTTGTGTAATATCTCTTATTTTTTTTATTGGATACACACTGCACATAGATTTAGACATAAAAAAATATGTCTCCAAAAATGTGTGACGAAATTATCAACACTACCAATTATTGAAGTATTTTTTTATCTAAATCTTAGAGTAAATGTAATGTAAGGAATATTACATGGACATAAACATGGACATAACATATCAGTTTTTACACGACTTAGCCTTACTGGACTTAGCCTTTCGCCAATAAACACCACAGCCGGACCTCCGCCCTCCGCATCCAGCCGCTTCTTCAGGTCGACGGCCACCTGCCAACGTGCGACCGTCCCACCCATCCGCGGTCTCCACTCAAAAACTCGTCTACCCAAACAGCCAGTTAATGTCGGTAACCTTCGTTGGATCTCCTCATTACGAATCATATCCTTCAAAGAAATCCCAAGCATAGCCCTCTCCTCCATAGCTCGCTGAACGACTTGGAAAGTGTCTCAGGCCCACCGTCAGTGTCAACATGGATATATTTATGTAAAAATGCCTAGTAATCTAGTTGGTCATGCGCACGCCTCAAGTTTATAAGGTCTATGGTTAGAATTCGGGTTCTTACCAGAGAGTTTCTCGGTACAGCTTTTCGGTAAATCAAAGTCAAAGTTATTTAGTACGCTTGTAGCAAGCTTGGTGTAACCGCTTCCTAGGTACGGGTAAATAATGTCAATATTTAGTAAATAATTAAATGTTCTGAGTAGTAACTGCACAAGTTTCAAAGTGAATGAGAACGAGTTGTGGCTACTTGCGTGGAACAGAGCGATTGTTTGGAACGCTCCATCTAGTAGTACAGTGGGCTCGATTCTGAAAGGCACAATGTTAAAATTTGTCAGCACTAAAACTGTTGCTACCCTTGTCACACAGTATTAAGAAGATAAAGACGAAAACAATTTTAGCGCTGTCAAATTTTAAATGTGTGCCTTCAGAGTCGGGCCCAGTGGTAGCCTAGTAAATTACAGATATACCTACGTCGGACATACATACACACAGACGGACAAAAAACTACGTTATAAGCGTTCCTGTTTTGACGAAAAGTTGTAAGATAAAGTAACATAGATAGATGTACCGCCAACTAAGCATTATAGGTCGATTTTTACCGTCACAATAGAATTAATTACAACTTCCGTAGTCAGTAATCTAACACAGACATTTTAATTTGTTACATTAGTGCATGGACAATTAAATATGGCTTAGAGCGGGGGTGTGTGTGTCACCTTTAATTCTGTCACATACCATCTGCTGGAGACATTAAAATATATTAATTGTAGTGTGTAGGCTTTTAAATTCACGGGGGTGCAAAGGGGAGGGCTGGGGATAAAGTGGAAGGTCATGACCCCCTCCCCCCTCCCCCCTCCCATCCTCTTAAACTTTTTTGTACAGTCTGAAGTACATATAGAGATCGTTGGCTGTCCATTGGGAGATTTGCCATAATCGCCACGCTTGGCAGGCGGATTGGTGATCGCAGTAATGATCTTAATATATATAAGAGCACGCTGCTGCCCGTCTCTGGTGCAATCCTTTAGTGGCGTTGACGACACCCACGGGAAGATTGGGGTAGCCCAGTAAAATAAAGTGTAAATACACGCATCATCATCATCAGGTTTTTTTGTCTCCACTGCAGGAACACAACCCTCTCTCATCTGCCGGAGACAGACGGAGGATTTGGCTTACACTCCCCGCGCTGGCCAGACGGGTTGGGGAATACACGCATATTGTGTAAATCAGCATGAATGAAAGGCGTGGTATGCGCAGCGTGGACCTCCCAGATGGACCGATGACATGAAAAAAAGGTTGCTGCGGGGACTGGAAGGGGAGGGCTGAGGACTTGGTGTGGTGACGCGAATTCTGGAAAGCCTATTGGAATGGGGACACGAATTTTTAAAAACAACAAAACTAACTCCATTATAAATGAAATAGCATGCGAAAACCAACGCTTATTGCGTCTCGAAAATAAATGACATTAGCTATGAAGGGACTTTAGCAGCAAAAACAGTTTATATTATACCACGATAACTTTGCAGTCTACTTCGGAACATTATCTATTGTTTATTTTGATTCTGACGCTCAAAATAGGTTTGGTTTTATATTCCATTTGTTTTGGAATAGATGTATTCACAGTTGACTGTATGTTGGTCTATTGGCAGTGGGAGTTGATGATGTCAAGGTGTTTCAATACAAATTTGAACACTTAACCAAAACAATCGAGGTTTTTCAAAATGGTATACTCGTGTGGGAATATCACTACCAAATGTTATAAATAACCGAACAATGACAATATAACCAAACCAGCTACTCTATGAATGCAGATGAAGGTTTATTAATTTGTTAACTTTTTATAAGACTAACTTTGTTTAAGACTAGTTTTGTATAAAACCTAGTATATATTATCTTTGATAAAACTAACTTCTTATAAGGCTAACTATCTATAAGACTAACTTTGTATAAGACTAATTTTGTATAAAACTAACTTTTTATAAGGCTAAGTATCTGTAAGACTAACTTTGTATAAGACTAGTTTTGTATAAAACTACCTGTCTATAAGGATACTACCTGTCGATAAGACTATCTTGCTTAAAACATTGTAAATCAATTTATAATGTTGTTATATTTTTATAGAACACTATAAAACAATATTTTTTTATAAAACAGGAACATATCTTTGGGACATGCTAACGTATTATTACCGTGTAGGTAAATCAACAACTGTAACTGAGAACTGTTACAATTTATATTTAAAAACACTAATATAATTTTACTTATAAAATGTGTTGTTTTGTAGTGAATGAAAAAGGATAAAGTATTGTCAGGAATGCGTAAGAATGGCTGGTCAAAGTAAAAAAAATATCTGATGAATGTAAAACATTTAAAAAATTGCAAAGTGTACGTCGTATACTCAAAGTTCTTTTTAGACATAATCATCATAATCATATCAGCCCTTAGTCGTCCTCTGCTGGATATAAGCCTTCCCCAATCAATGTCACCATACTCGGTCCTCTGCCCTCCGCATCCAGTCGCTTCCGACCATTTTCTTAAGGCGTCGCGTCAGTAAACATAATACTGATTAACCAAACCATAAACGCAGTAAGTCAAAATCGTCCTAGATTAAAGCGAAATTCAAGTAAGTGCTGCATTTATGGACTTGGATGGTAGTATAGGTAATGTTGTCTGCATTACCCTGATTTTTAATTATATTGAAATCTTACAGCATATAAATAAGATAAGATAATATACTTAGAACCAATGGAGGTCAATTACAAAATTTAACATTACAGAAAAACAAAATAAAAAATAATAGTGCGTACACATTATATATGTATACGCAGGGAGAGGGTGGATGAGGAATACTATTTATACAAATATATAATAATAATTTTATATCTATAAAATTCATATAATAATAAACAAATTGATAACGTAGTCGCCAATATTGTTGGTCCTCCTTTTTCCTGTCCCCGAATGGACCCCCACAATGTTCTCTTGTTTAGTTTTGTCATCTGTGAAACATCAATATTCAAATGCAATTAATTACTGAGTGTCTGAAATTATACGGTAAAATAAAACATTTGCGATATATTTTTATTTATGTTTTATACCTATTTATGTTTTAAGAAAAATGTGTGAAGTTCCCAGTTTACCAAACATAACATCCACAAGTTATCGGCTTATCAGTTAATACTAAATTAATCTAACGCTCGCTGGTGACCGTCGGCCGGCGACCGAATGGTCAAAACATGGTCAGGCAAATGTTTAATTGTATTTTTATTCAAATATCGACACGGGATGGGCACAGATAACGAAATACAGGGGTGGGCTTCTAACACATTGTGGGGAGCTCCAAAATTTGTGATAATGAGATTAAATTTTAGGTTGGTTTTTAAAAAATAATTTGTAAAATGTTAGCTTGTTTTAAAATGTTCTGCCCAATTTACTAAAATAATATAAAACATATTATTTTGGTTAATATGAAATATATTATTTTAGTTTAATTATTAATTTGCGTAAAAACGATAAATGTATAAAATCACAAATGAAGTTTACATTTGTGATTTTATACATTTATATAGTCACAAAATCCAAAATCAACGGATTTTAAAAATAAATAAATAAATTATTCTTTACCGTGTAAAATTTGATTCTATATTATGTGTACAAAAATGGACAAATGTTCAAATTAAAATATCTTGCACCTACCTACCATAATCACTCAGCATATACTAAAGGTTGACTGGTAGAGAATGCCTTCGGCATTAAGTTCGCCTATTTTGCAGCTGTGTGCAATAAAGTTTAAATAAATAAATACACTCTCAAGACTTCAATTATTTTAATACGGATCTAACTGTTTTGGGACTTTCATAATTAATCCCCTATAACCATTCAGTTAGTTCAGTTATAACGATAATATTCATAAAACGAAGACGTCTTCGAAGCAGTAATGTAAGCAATAGTCAAAAAGGTGAACTTTATAAAATAGTTATAGATTTTAATTTTTTTTTCTAAAATTACTTTAATTTTTATATTATTACCGGGAAATTTTACACATATATTTTAAAATTCAGCTCAATCTAGTATTTGGGTCAACTAGCATATAAACAATTGGAAGATATAGGTAATAGCTTCGCATTGAGGGTGTCAAAAAAAAAAACTATTTCAGATCTAATATGTGTGTAAGATACGTGTCCCTCCAACAATTATTAAACTTTAGCAGAAAGTCACTATAAGCAAAAAATTTAAAAATGATTTACGAAATCGTTGTCCAGTTCCTGAATTGACTATTGAGATAAATGTTATAATGCATTTTTTTAAATAGCACGCGTTGATGTCTTTTCTATCACAGTTCAATTCTCTGCTTCCATATTATCTTTGCTTGCTTCCAGTTCCAAAAGGTTCATGTCAAATTCCATAAAAACCATTAAATTGTTTTCAAGAGAAAAAATAACTGGAACATTATTAAAAATAATTCAAATTCAAATAGTTGACTATTATAAATTATTACACTCTGATGAGTGATTAACAAAGTGAGTAACATTAAAATTAACAAATTAAAATTAGTAATATTTTTTTGGTCTATTGAAAAATAGAATAGCATAGCAGCAGCTAAGTTAGATCCTTTTTCACTGGAGACATAGATTGGTTGTGGTAGGTCGTCAAACAATTCCCATTACTCTAGGTCTCTACTCCGGTCTCTACTCGTCTGACCCAATGTCCATCGATTCCTTGACCGACGACGTGGCATACACATTGCCGCAGCAAGTGGCAGCTAGGCAGAAGAAACGTAATTAATTTAATTAACACACACCAACCGACTTTACGTAGAGACAACAAATCTCGGCTACCTCATACATATAACGTTACGTGATACGTAACTCTATGTAACGTAACGTAACATGGAATCCCGTTCGAAAAGCGGCCATAAATAAAATAAAGCCGTCCACACACGTTCGACTAATGACTGCATAACTGATATTTACGCGCCTCTGCCTGTGTTCGGACGCACTCCCGTCACTGACGTAGCATTTGACGCCAAGTATTTATTTAGTTATAGGTTTGACTTACAAAATTCCGCTTCTGCTTATCGGGGGGGGGGGGGGGGGGGGGTCGTTACCTTACTGTTAGAGTAAGGTTAGTTATAAGTCCACCTTAAAAACAACCACAGCACACACACACACACACTCAACACAATACTCATCAACACTTCACAACACGTAAGGTGGTGTAAGTGTAGCCATTATAAATTCCACAATTGTTGGTATTTATTTAGATTCTACAATAAAAAAATCTTCACTTAATAAATAATTAGAACCTTTAGAACAATTACGTACGTCGGCTTCATTCGGGTCACTACGAGTAGGTACCTAATACGATTTTTTTTTTAAATTATTTATTGAATTAGCAAGTATTTTCTTTTTGATGCTATTTAAGTGACGGCTAGAGCAAAGTTTATTAGATTTTCTAGCTCTTTAATGATATAAACTCAAATATTAGCTAATTCTAAATTTTCTCAATAATATTCTACTCATCTTCAACATTTTGTTCCTTATTCTAATTGACATTTAACTGCACAACCTACTTTCTCTGCTATTTTTATTATCTACACAAGAATGTCGCTATTAGCAATAAGACTGCCTAGATGTGTATTACTTACTGTATTACTTTATGATTGTATCTGTGTACTCTTATCAGGAAATAAAGACTAATTGAATAGATTTGTTATTTCTGGTATCGACATATCAAATACGCTTGACATTAATGGGAATGCACCATTACACCGAAGCCGTATAGTCCCAGTCGAAAGTAATATTCGTTGAATAAAAAAGCGAAACTTTTCAGTCCGTTATCATGACTGTAAAACGAATTAAAAAAACTGCTTTCTAAAAGTATGGTTTCGGCAAAGGATTTCCATCCAATCCTATGATAAAAATGAAATATGGCTTGATGGGAGGAACGTGTGAGCTTATAGTGACGGGAGAGCAATAATATTCAGCCAGTATCGATAAAAATCATACATTCATTTTTACTATTACTTAGTACATTTGTATGTATGTATGCATGTATGAAAACGCTTTATTGTACCAAAAATAACAACGACAACAATAATAAAATAGGAATTAAACTGAGTACAAAGGCGGACTTATCGCACTTAGGGATCTCTACCAGTCAACCTTAGTAACCGAAAGGACAAGTATAATGCGTTTAGTACCAAATTTGATAAAGAAATGTACATATTACATAAACGAACAATGGGCTCAATTCTGAAGGCACAACGTTAAAATTTGACAGCACTAAAACTGTTGCTATCCTTGTCACACAGTATTATGAAGATAAAGACGAAACCAATTTTAGCGCTGTAAAATTTTAAATGTGTGTCTTCAGAATTGGGCCCAATATATACATACACGATACACGAATAAGTGAATGATTTGCGTTACCATTTTAAAATATCAGATGAAATATCTCTGAGTATCTGTAAGTACATTTTGTTCTCTAATCCCTTCAAATAGGAACACAGAAATTTATGCAGTTATTTCCAGTGGTCAGATTGTTGGTCAGACTAGTCTGACCAACAGGAATTATTTTTCCCGTGGGTCAGGTTTATTTGACGACTGGAAAATACGTAGAATAAAAGTAAAATCAAAGTAAAAACAATGCAAACATTGCACGCCGGAGGTTGCGGTTCGAATCCCGCTAGGGGCAAATGTTCGTATGATGAATATGAATGATTGTACCCAAGTCTTGGATGTTTATATATTTAAGTATAATTATTATAGCTTATGAGTTTTAAAACATTCAGCGCGATGACAAGTGTTTCTTTTTGTCGTTTTTACTATGACTTTTTCTGTTATTCTTATCCTCTACCCAAAGGTTGTCTGGAAGAAATGCTTTTAGCGATAAGACCGCCTAGATGTCCGTATGTAAGTTATTTTATTATTGTTTCTTTTTTTGTTTGTTTTTTACATGCAATAAAGAGTACGTAAAGAGTAAGTATGTGTATCCGTTATCTAGTAACCATAGCACAGGCTCTGCCTAGTTTGGGATTGGATAATTGGTGTGAATGTCTGAGATATTTATTATTTATTTATTTATTTTATTATCTTACACAATTTTATCTCAAGCATTCTAAACGTATTGCTATTTGGATACAGTTATAGGTAAGTGGTTGTCACGGCACTTGCTCTATACACACTTTGTACGCACTATATGCTCCTAGTAATGTATAGTAGTGTGTATGATTAGAGCGTATAATGTTACGTTTGCAAAATGTCACGTCGGAAAATCACCCTTCTGCAAAAAGTCCCAGTCACACACGCAAACAGATAGACATACATATTTGATGTCCACATTTTGATGTGTGTGTGTATCGATATCTAAACATTTTTGGTACATCATTACCCTTAAAGCTGTATTCAGACATTGCATTAAAAAATAAATGTACAGCTTTATTTCGGGCTACATACGAGTCCAGAACTGGGAATTAAGTAGGTAACTAATATAATAATTGTGTGACGTAGGCATCGACCTACTCCATCATCAGCCGAAATACGTTCACTGCTGAAATAAGCCTCCCCAATAGAATGTCACTTTTGGTGGGCAGTCCATTGGGGATTTATTATAATCACCACGCTTGGCAGGAGGATTGGTGATCGCAGTACTGGTCTGAATCCCTGGTGAATTCCTTTAGTCGCTTTGACGACACCCAAGGGGGTGGCACTATTCTAAGACGGGAACCACACTGAGAAAGGTCAGATTACCTTTTTATTCTGAGATTATTATATATAAGCCCTTAGACGTCCACTGCTGGACATAGGCCTTCCCCAATGAACGCCATCATACCCAGTCCTCCGCCCTCCGCATCCAGCCGCTTCCGACCACCTTCTTCCCAAGATGGTCCCACTCTGATCGTGTACGTTAGCTAAGGTAATACTTTTTATGATCGTTTGAAACAAGATCGTGACAGAGTGAAGAAGTTGAGTTAGTGCAAGGGAACAAGGTCTTACAGCACTCATATGATGTTAAGATGACTGTTCACCGTTAACAAGTTCTTGTTCAAAACAACAATTGATTTTAATCAGTGTGTCAAATAATTATTTTGTTCAACATTTCATACATACAATATCTAATCCCAAACCAGGATTATCTCCTGTACTTTGGATATTAGACAAGGTTAGGATGATTTACAAATATTGTACAGCCAGACCGGGGCCAGTAGCCTTAGTAACCTTAGTAATGTGGCCGGTTACTGAATCAGTTGTAGGCGACACCATTTATATTGGGGGCGGCTACTTATGTAATAGTGGTATATTTTTATCCCTATGTAAGTAGGAGGGCTACTTATTTTTTTCTCAGTGCATAGAAGCTAATTCGGAATCAAACCCACGACCTGGTGTTAGACCATGCTACTAGGCTAATGAGGCCATCATTGTTATAAATATAATAGGTACATAATCTAACTACCTACGCCTGATTTCTAACTTAACAGTGTGCGTCATTCCAGCCCGAAAATTCGAATTTCAGTCATCTGACTTAGGCACAGGATTTAGAATCCAATACATTCTATTTTGTATTCAGATTTTGTACTTAAAGTGGATATTGAAGTGACGCTGGAAGAAGTTACCCCAGCTTGACTGTGAGACTGTGCCTGGCTTGTCAAGCAGGCATTTTATTGCTATGAAGAGTTCTTTCAGAACGCATTAACTTAATTTATTTAGTTTTAAGAATTTTATTTGACATTTTTATATTTATGTTAGTTATTGATGTTTAATTTGATTGTGTTTAATTTGCCTGTCTATAATTTGATTTTATTTAACTTGTGTAAATTTTTTATTTGACCTGTAACGGAAGTTATCAATAAAGTATGTCTATGTCTTGGACATTCGGAATTAAATTCTCGAAGGATTCCCTGAACTACGAGAATGAGAAAGGATGAAGAAGCTGCCGTGTGGTTTCCGGTAGAGTAGAATAGGAGCACTCCAACTCTTCCCGTGGATGTCGTACAAGGCGACTAAGGGAATACATTATTAAACATCAGTCAGGCCTCCCCAACCCGTCTGGCCAGCGCGGGGAGTGTAGGCCAAATCCTCCGTCTGTCTCCGGCAGATGAGAGAGGGTTGTGCTCCTGCAGTGGAGACAAAAATAACCTGATGATGATGATGATGATGAAGAAGCGAATGAACAGCCATCCCGAGCTGATGGAAAAGGCCCAGTGGCCCACATTACCCATTACATGGACCCCTAACAGGCTGGACTGCTCGTACTTGAGTCGCTGCTATGCCATATTGAATGGGTATCGCATAACAAATTGTTCTTTCGGTACTAAGAGAAACAGATATTATAGAATAAATATATAATTTGTTAGTACTTAGTCCTAAAAATGGGGGATGGGACGCTCTACAAACAAAAGATCTTCTCCAGCTCTGCAGAGTTTGATAGTGTCGAGGATGCTTGATTTTCCCCCTTTGAATTTCCAGGCTGATGCGGCTGATATAAAAGGATATGTCTTGAAGGTCGCGGTACTTGTTCTTCAGAAGTTTGCTAATATTCGATGCAAACTTCTTAACTTCCGGAGACAATGTTAATGTTTAATTTTATGTGTATTTTATTTACTTGCTAACATAGTTTTAAGTTATTCTCACAAAGTGAGCCTTGGTTAACTTTGCATTACCCTACAGCCTATTATTTACTGCGGTTGCACAGTTTAAAGAGCACAAATAAGTTATCTATCAGCTTCAAAACTTGGAACTTTTAAAGCTATATATGTTACCCATTAAAATTACTCTGGGCAGCAGGTAGGATGGTACTTATCAAGAAATAATCCTCAAATTGTCCTGTGTGAACCCTCCCCATAGACATATTGAACCGGAGTGCTAGAAGGCAGCTTTAAAAGAATTAAAAAGGTGAGCCTCCAAATGGGTTGCAAAAATGGCGGCCCGGAACAGCGTCAGAGTAACGTTATTAACGTACATGGGCTTGCGATGAATTATTTTCGTGGATAAGGGGCTGTGGTGTTTTAGATTATACTTTACGGATGGATTTCTAAGGTAACAAGGTTCAAGCTACCTTTCAAGCGTTCTCCTGTGTATATTAAGTTTATTAATGCAATTGCCAATAAATATTGCCAAGCGTAGTGATAATGGTGAATCCTTCAATGGACGGCCCACCAAAAGTGGCATTCTATTAGGGAGGCTTATGTTCTGCAGTGGACGTATATGTAGGATGATGCTGATCCCTTCCTCACTTGCTCCCTCCCTCCCAAGGTCCCGAATCTTATTGGATTCTCGAAGTTTTTCACGCTAAAAAAAAGTAAGAAATCATGAAGCAGATTCCTCGGCGGTGTCGACCAAGAATCGATCCGATCAAATCCCACGTGAAACACTCGAACTAAACAATAATATTTTCTTTAAAAAAGGCGGCATCGAACATCAAACAAACGATTAAAAAAAATGGCAGACGCCAGGAAAAAATGGCTTGTCTATGGTAAACAATAGCCGTTGCCTTCACCCCCGACAAAGGTATTACCGAACATAGATAAATAATATTTTCCATAGCCACCGCACTTTCGGTGGTACAAACTATACGTTTACAGCGGATAGATTTTATAATATCCAAAATCGCCTACTATAGCTGTTGCACGCGACATTGAGCGTATGGAATTAAAAAAATTAATCCTTGACAACTTTTATTTGAGGTCGTGGGTTTGATTCCCACTGGGGACAGTCAACTTTGTACTATTTGTACAAGCTGGCCCCGGTCTGGATGTTATATTTGTGAATTGTCCTATCCTTTTTTAATTCCCATCATCTTTATCATCATCAGCTTGAAAGAGTTCACTGTTGGACATAGGCCTCTCCCAAGGTGCGCCACTGAACCCGATCTTCGCTTCTTCCCATCCAGTCAGTCTTCTCACCCAGTTAATTGCCATAGCACAGGAGAAAATCCTAGTTTGGAATTAGACATGTATGAATATTATGTAATATTTATTGATTACTTATTCTATAGATATTTTTTACTACAGAGCAACAACAGTATCCTTAGGACAATAATAAAACGCGAACAGCAAAACGGATAATTATGTGAGCTCCAGATTATGTAACAATTATTATTATAATTATTACATTTTTATCTTACATTTATTTTAATTGTATTGTTTTTGTTTTATAGCATTATGGGTTTATCCTTTAATGAAGAAAGATTATAAGTAAGGCTAGGCGAGAAAAACCCTCATTATAAATATCAGACTTAATATTTTTTTCTTTCAATATCAATATATGTATATATAATAGACTATAAGTTGGGTTTCGAAAACAAACGCCAGCGGGAGGAACAGTAGGTACTTTAAATATTTATGTTTCTACACGCATGCGTTCGTTGATTGATATACAATAAATATACTTGACATAAGTGTCAGTTTTTAATTTGGGTGCTAGGTTTTACACCTTGATTTGTATATCAATATTACAGACTGCCTAAAATTCAAAATCGCTTCTCGCTCAGCTACCCATTCCGCCTAAAACTTGTACGGAAATGCGATAAGGGTGCTTCATACGAGTTATTAGCCCTATTGTGGAGTGCTCCTATATTTCACGCTTCGGTGCCGTCGGCTCGTGTGGGAGGGGCATTGTCTGAATTTGTTATTGTAGCCTCACTCTCAACAGGGTATGGATACTGAATGGTGATTGAGACGTTTTGTGGATAATAATTATATTATCTATGGTACTTTTAAAGTGCGGGAATATTTTCGGTGATATCAAGATTGCCTATCACATGGTGGTCCGTCTACCTAGAACAGATAATAAAGTTGGGTAGGACCAGTTTCTATATGAAAGCTGACATAAGAATCCAGTTGCACTGAATTATTTTTTTCGAGTTTAGGTTCTCTTTAAGCCATATTTTTTTTTATTGGTACGCGAACAGCAAAGTTATTACAGAGAATATTACTAGGAGTTAATGTTTTAATACAAGTGTCCATTTAAGGCATACACATCAATCGCCAAATTAAACATAATAATAAACCTTTAATAATAAATATGAAACGTAACCAAAACCTAACCAGACAGTTAAACCGAGTAAAAAATAATCCCTTACCCGTCTCTACAAATAAAATAAACGGACTCTGCGCGCTTAATTAAACCAAACTGTAATCAATGGCGCGTAAAATCGCAAATTTTGTCTATGGACCCGCAAGATGGCCGCTTGACAGCAAAAAGCGCGCCAAAACCCTTTGGGATCTGTCAAACGGGCGCAGATGGCGGTAATTTGCAATTTGTTGACGATTTCATTGTAATTTATTGTAGTGTAATAATTGTTTGGACATGTGAACGGTATAATGTGCGTTCCCAAACTGGATCTATAATTAGATTGATCTCACTTCGACTTTGACAGATAAATTATGTTACGAATAATTTCTTTAATTCTTGAATTGAGACCACAAGTACGAAGAAAAGTCGTGGTAGCCAAGTTAGGTACACTTGCCTGACGTTCGCCACGTCCAAGGTTCAACGCGACCCGAAGTGCCAATTGTATTTTAGAATATAAGGCTTCTTTAAAGGAATCCACAGAGCAGGGCAAAGGTTGTGGTGGTTCTTTGACCTGAGTGACACTCCCCGCTCAAGGGGCACAACCCTCAGCTTTACTTCGTTATAGTCACAGAATAGGAACTAAATATCTAACTACTCTAAAATATATCACAGCTGGCAGTATGCATTACTGGCAAAAAAATACTAAATAGGAGGTTGCAGGTTCGAATCCCGCTAGGGGCAAATGTACGTATGATGAATATGAATGATTGTACCCAAGTCTTGGATGTTTATATATTTATTTAAGTATGTGTATCCGTTATCTAGTAACCATAGCACAGGCTCTGCCTAATTTGGGACTGGATAATTGGTGTGAATGTCCGACCTTTATTATATATATTACTCGTAAAGAAGCGACATTTACGTCTACCCAACGATCTCTATCTACTACTAGATGGAGCGTTACAAACAATCGCTCTGTTCCAAGCAAGGAGCCGCAACTCGGTTACATTCACAATGAAAATTGTGCAGTTACTACGCAAAACATTTAATTATTACTAAATATTGACGATTGTTGGGAACGCTCCATCTAGTAGTCGTTGCGTCTACCCGCCATTTAACGTCGCCCGCACAACAGAGCACTGCTGGCAGTACTCACTACTGGGTTGTCGCAGCCTGTCGTCGCTGAGAGATTGACGCTATAATTTAGACAGAGTAATACTTATGTTGTTGATGTATAATGCTGTCCCTTTTCGATCGACTATGTTCGCGTGCTCGACGCTCGGTCCTACAATAATTTACGCACACACGCACGTCTACGGACAGGCTAGTGCTCCTGTAGTAATTAGTGGTAGGTTATAGATCTATTCGCTTGAATTGTGAAATTGTGGACCTTTATGGACCTTCACGGCTTGTAAATAAATACCATATTAAAAAAATAAGAATAATCGAAAACGACGAAAGCAAATTATTAGGGCACCTACGCAGGGGTGATATAGGATTTTGTAACAGAAACCCTTACGATAATTAACGATCACATCAAAGCGCATTTAGCCGACTCCCTCCCCCCCCCCCGACACACATCGCCCGCTCGTTAAAACGCTCGTTAGAATTTAACCCGGAGTTTAATTTAGGAGTTTTTATATGACGGCGTTTAGACTCTGCCTACCTTCATAATGTTACCTATCTACGTAATGATATGACCGTAAAAATATGTACGGTCCGTATATTTACCTAAACGGCATGACGGGAATTGAGCTCGGGTCTCTCGACATGAAGAGCCGCGACTTCCCCACTGCGCTATCGGAGCTCTATGCAAGAAGCTATTCTCTTGTCGAATATACATACATACATACGTAATTCTCACGCCTTGGTCCCAGAGGGGTAGGCAGAGACGATGGATCGCCACTTTGCTCGATCCTGACACAGCAACACTCACATAAATCAACCTTTTCATGCAGCTCCTTTTATTCTTCCCACTGCGGACCCCAGCCTTTTTGAGGACGTCACCAATTACGTCCTCCTAGGACGACCTCTAGCTGTAGTTCCTTCCACATTCGCGCTGTAAATTTCTTTTGTCACTCTTCTTTCACTCATACGCTCTAAATGTCCAAACAAACGCAACATACCTTTCTCACCTTCGTTACTACATCTTCTTTCAAAGAAGATTTGAAAGAAAATTCTCGAATATAAGGTAGACAAATTACGTATCACAATATTATCTTATATTCGATCCCTACCTACAGCGTACCAGGGTCGTAGTGCCTGGCCAGACCTCTCTCTTCCCACCAAATTGCGTTACGTAACTTGTAGTAGATAGATCTGTCTTTGTCTTGACTCTTGAACATGCAGAAACTTTTTGTTTTAAAATCGCGATGTAACGCAGCGTACACGTTGATATAACTAAATGTTTATTAGTTATTACTATCTGCTGCCCGCGACTTCGTCCGCGTGGACAACTGAACATCACAAATTATTATGGTATTTCCCGTAGGAATTGTATGTTTTTTCGGGATAAAAACTATCCTATGTCCTATTCCAGGACCTAACCTATATGTGTGCCTAGTTTCATCACGATCCGTCCAGTGGGTGAAGCGTCCAAATATCCAAACTTTTGCATTTATAATATTAGTACGATTTAAGTTCCCACATTAGCGAAAACTACCCTTTTCTCTGGTATAATATTTTCTACCCGAAGGTTGTATGGAAGAAATCGCCAATTCACCTAAATTATACTATGAGCTTATGCAGTTACTACGCAGAACATTTCATTATTACTAAATATTGACGCTATTTACCCGAGTGTAAATGTTTATTAATAAATTAAATGTTCTGCGTAGTAACTGCACAAGTGTCAAAGTGAATGTGAACGAGTTGCGGCTCCCGAGGCCGCAGTTGCCTGGAACAGAGCGATTGTTTGGTTCGCTCCATCTAGTAAGTACAGAGATCGTAGCTCTAATTCAATCGGGCAGCGCAGCCCGTACCCCCAGCCGTACTTATATTAAAACTGGCGGATGGAGGTAAGTTTTGTTTCTTTATGTACCTAGTCATGGCAAAGATAATACATTGGTCATGGTTTTTATTCTTTGCTTAGTCTGTAATCAGTGCGTCCTGCCTGTTATGACCTACGGTGCAGAAACGTGGACACTGACAGTGGGCCTGATCCATAGGTTTCAAGTCGCTCAGCGAGCTATGGAGAGGGCTATGCTCGGGGTTTCTTTGAAGGATATGATTCGTAACGAGGAGATCCGTCGAAGACCGAAAGTCACCGACATAGCCGAAAGGATTAGCAAGCTGAAGTGGCAGTGGGCGGGCCACATATGCCGCAGAACCGACGGCCGTTGGGGCAGACGAGTTCTGGAGTGAAGAAGGTGGCCGGTAGCGGCTGGATGCGGAGGGCAGAGGACCGCGTGTGGTGGCGTTCATTGGGGAAGGCCTATGTCCAGCAGTGGACTTCTAGGGGCTGATATGATGAGACATTGGACCCTGTTCGCACTAGAGTCTCACCTGTTTGCCAACAATGCACCACGAGCAGGAATGGTTGGCATTGAATACCTCTTGATGTGTTGTTAAGGTACCCCTTTTTTGAAGTAGATAATATAAAAGATTATCATTAATAGAGACGGATGATTATCGCCTCTAAATAAACGAATGGGAAACGTAGACATACAGGGGGTTTAAATTCGCGACCGCATATAGAGGGGGATGCGTAATTGCTAAATCATGTAACTCTACCCGGTGGCTGGGGTGGTAATATGTGTGCATTGTATTAGGTTTGACGAATTGTATGTTTGTCTGTGAAAGATTTGAGCCGATTTTGGAGAACTGGCTGCTTATTTATTATTTTCCGTTTGATAATGGATTAAGGTTGTTTATGTTTGCCTTGAGATCCGAAAGTGGCGATACATCGTCTCTGCCTACCTCTGCCTTTGGGATCAAGGCGTGAGCATTATGAATGTATGTTGAGATCCAAAGGATATAAGGTTTAAGAGAGATGGAAAAAAACGAACATTAGAGCTGGCCAAACTCGTTCGTATCTTACGTACAGACAGTGCGCTTAGCTATAATTTATATAGGTATTCTTGGGTTTTCTCAATATTTCATTACTTGATTAAATGATTACCTTATAAATTATTAAACATACCTTATAAATACATTATAAAACATCAATCAGGCCTCCCCAACCCGTCTGGCCAGCGCGTGGAGTGTAGGCCAAATCCTCCGCCTGTTTCCGGCAGATGAGAGAGGGTTGTGCTCTTGCAGTGGAGACAAAAATAACCTGATGATGATGATTACCTAATCATAATTACTTTCATAATAGTAGCCACTCATTAGCCTGTTGATAACAATACCGTAGCTTAATTTTATAATGTATTTATTAGCTGTGCCCGCGCCTCCGCTCGCGTGGACTACAGTTTTTTTTAATAAAGTTGAAATGTACTTAGTGCTAATCCCCTTCCCGCTCCCGCACCCCCTCCCCCCACCCACACTCCAACTGCCACTGTCACCTTTGTACTTACTCATCGCAATCTGAACTCCACCGAGCAATCCGAATTACTTAGGTTGTCTGGAAGAAATCGCTTAAAGCGAAAAGACCGCCTAAATTGTACTATTTGTAACTTCTATAACGTGTAACTGTATTTGTTTGTGCAATAAAGTGTATTGTATTGTACTTATTTCAGTCATTTTCTGAAAATTATAAATTTGCATAACTTTTGATTGTGAAAGCCGATTGCGATTAAATAAAGACTAAATGTTACTCCAAAGTATTTATAGTGGCCCTATATTTACGGAAAACTCCATCAGAAATGGTTCAGTAGTTTTTACGTGATACGTTTGCAAACAAACAGACAAAATCTGGCAACGATTCTTCATTCTGCATGAGCTTGGTTGGGCCAACATTGGAGGTCGACAGGCCGATGACAATACATTGCACATTTTCCAGAACACTTGAACACAATTCATTATTAGATATTCTAAACAACATCAACTACCAAGTAGCAAGTACTCTATCACCCCAAAAATCTGCGCGCATTCAATCATTTAACCAGTGTTTATACTCATTAAGTACTTCGCTGCACCCCGGATTCGTCCCGGGATTTGTCCCCCGGACTCTTTGTCCCGAATCCCGGCGGGACTATACCCAGTCCCGTCGGGGTCTCCCTGGTATGTCCATAAAATTTGAGTGTTTTGCCAGTTGTTTAGACAATCTTTTTATACAGGATGTACGTCATGTCATTGACATAATAAAATTTTATTATATTAGACTTAGTTTGTTTACAAATTTTTTTTTGATTATTTTTATTTGGATTTTCCTTATATTTTTTAATTAATTGATTTGTGGTCGCTCATTGTCATGTATTTCTGATAGTCGCGTCAACGCCAGCTATGCATAAAATAAATGTGAAACAAAACATTGCCCCCGATTCTGAAGGCACACATTTAAAATTTGACAGCGCTAAAATTGGTTTCGTCTTTAACTTCATAATACTGTGTGACAAGGATAGCAACAATTTTAGTGCTGTCTAATTTTAAAGTTATGCCTTCAGAATCGGACCCAATGTCGACTTAGCCTAGAGCTCTCAAATGTCAAAAAAGGTTCAAATAAATGAGTATCGCATAACGACATCGGGATACAGAGTTTCGCTATTTCATCATCATCATCATCAGGTTATTTTAGTCTCCACTGCAGGAGCACAACCCTCTCTCATCTGCCGGAGACAGACGGAGGATTTGGCCTACACTCCCCGCGCTGGAAAAAAAATATATTTATTCGTAGTATGGGGTAATTATTACCTATTATTTTTTATTAAGCTTTTTGCTCAATTAATTTAACAATTAGTACTGAAATAATAAAAATTGAGTTACATTTAAAACCTTTGACACTATACTTTTCAGGTTACCTTTGTCTCTACACTAATTAAAATGTTTTACTTTAATCTTTAAACAATTATTAATTATTCAAAAACGGATTGAAATCTAATAAATAAAATCGTAAACTTGGCGTGACTGTACATTGAAGATATTTGCAAAAAAAAATAATTGGGGGGTCTAAGGATAAGCAACAGAACACATTTCGATCATTTTTGAAATTTTTGTCTGTTTGTCTGTTTATCTGTTTGTCTGTTTGTCTGTTTGTCTGTTTGTCTGTTTGTCTGTTTGTCTGTTTGTCTGTTTGTCTGTTTGTCTGTTTGTCTGTTTGTCTGTTTGTCTGTTTGTCTGTTTGTCTGTTTGTCTGTTTGTCTGTTTGTCTGTTTATCTGTTTGTCTGTGAGTTTGCACGCATCACTTAAAAACTACTGATCGGACTTTAATGGACTTTTCACAGAAACATGGGGCTTAATTTGGTGTAACATATAGGCTTTATTTCATTGCAATCGGTGCAGTCAATCAAAAGTTATGCGAATTTATAGTTTCCGAATACTTGCATACGCTGCGATGAGTGTAGGGTGTAAATGCTCGATTAAATTCGTAAGCGGTAGCGGGAGCGGGTATCGTACCAATGTAATGTGAGATTTTGAAAACTATAAATTCGCATTATTTTTGATTGAGTTAGTCGATTACGATGAAAAATGTGGAGCTGGATCTGGAGCTGGAACTGGATCTGGAGCTAGATCTGGAGCTGGAGCTGGAACTGGATCTGGAGCTAGATCTGGAGCTGGAGCTGGAACTGAACCTGGATCTGGATCTGGACCCGGACCCGGACCTGGACCGGGACCGGGACCTGGACCTGGACCTGGACCTGGGCCTGGGCCTGGGCCTGGGCCTGGGCCTGGGCCTGGGCCTGGGCCTGGGCCTGGGCCTGGGCCTGGACCTGGACCTGGACCTGGACCTGGACCTGGACCTGGACCTGGACCTGGACCTGGACCTGGACCTGGACCTGGACCTGGACCTGGACCTGGACCTGGACCTGGACCTGGACCTGGACCTGGACCTGGACCTGGACCTGGACCTGGACCTGGACCTGGACCTGGACCTGGACCTGGACCTGGACCTGGACCTGGACCTGGACCTGGACCTGGACCTGGACCTGGACCTGGACCTGGACCTGGACCTGGACCTGGACCTGGACCTGGACCTGGACCTGGACCTGGACCTGGACCTGGACCTGGACCTGGACCTGGACCTGGACCTGGACCTGGACCTGGACCTGGACCTGGACCTGGACCTGGACCTGGACCTGGACCTGGACCTGGACCTGGACCTGGACCTGGACCTGGACCTGGACCTGGACCTGGACCTGGACCTGGACCTGGACCTGGACCTGGACCTGGACCTGGACCTGGACCTGGACCTGGACCTGGACCTGGACCTGGACCTGGGCCTGGACCTGGACCTGGACCTGGACCTGGAGCGGGAGCGGGATTGAGATTGAGAGTCTGAGTGGAAGTGGGATAGGGAGCGGAAGTGGGAATGGGAGCGGATCCTGTAACCACGCGAGCGGAGCCGCGGGCACAGCTAGTGTTGTCATAAATTTTTTTACTAGCTGCGCCCGTGGACTCTCCTTATTCCTTATCATTACTCTTTTTTCATACCTAACGTAGTAAAATATAATAAATTAATAATATACTTAAACATATCTGAGCATTGACGACCTCCGTGGCGGAACGGGTAGCTCTCAGACCGCCACGCCGAAGGTTGCGGGTTCGAATCCCGCTAGGGGCAAATGTTCGTATGATGAATATGCATGTTTGTACCCAAGTCTTGGATGTTTATATATTTTTTTAAGTATGTCTATCCGTTATCTAGTAACCATACCACAGGCTCTGCCTAGTTTGGGACTGGATAATTGGCGTGAATGTCTGAGATATTTATTTATTTATATAATGGGCCCGATTCTGAACACACATTTAAAGACAGTGCTAAAATTGGTTTCTTCTTTATCTTCATAATACTGTGTGACAAGGATAGCAACAGTTTTAGTGCTGCCAAATTTTAACATTGTACCTTCAGAATAGAGCCCAATATCTATGTATCTTACCGTGTCGTTTCCGGTAGAGTAGAATAGGACCACTCCAACTCTTCCCGTGGAAGTCGTACAAGGCGACTGAGGGAATTCATTATAAAACATCAATCAGGCCTCCCCAACCCGTCTGGCCAGCGCGGGGAGTGTAGGCCAAATCCTCCGTCTGTCTCCGGCAGATGAGAGAGGGTTGTGCTCCTGCAGTGGAGACAAAAATAACCTGATGATGATGATGATCTATGTATCAACAAGTAGATTACTGAGCACTTGTATAATGTAAAAAATCTCCAGTTATAGTTGAACACCCTATATATGGACGTCGTTGACTGCGGTTTTTTAGATTGAGATTTTTATAGGGATGTGGTTATTTAATGCTTTGATGGTGACCGTTTGCTTTTAGATATTTGAAGTACTTATATTACCTACTCATATTTCCACTTCATTTGCTTGATCTTAGCAAAGATGGCCTCGAGCACCTGAAGTTGTGGATTATATTCTTACTGCGCACAGACAGACAGCTGTACATTTGTTCAGAGCAATTTTTTTTTATTGATGATCGGAACCTACTATGTGATAAACTATATGTTTTTTAACGTCCACTTTTGGTCATCGGGGAATTCCCTACACTACGGTGAGCTCAAAGTCAAAATGATTTTTTTATTATTGATGGTTTTGCGCTTGAAATCAATCTCACATGATGGTAACTGATGATGAGTCCTAAGTTGGAGCGCGCTTACCCAGAAGATGCCTATTCACTCTTCCTTTAAAAAGATCCAAATTGTACTTGTCCGGAAATACCCAAGCTGGCAGAGAGTTCCATTCCTTAGCAGTTCGCATTATAAACGAGGAATAAAACGTTTCGTGCGAGAGCGTGGTGATTTCTCTTTCTTTTAACTTGGATTGCAGTACTTTTATCAGCCCCACAATTTTTCCAATGAGACCTTGCCCCGTTTTTAACAGTAATGTTTATGGTAGGATGTACATTGTAGGAATTTACTGTGCTTACGTGTTAACATAGCTTATAGACATTTTATATAATGTCATCACTCTCAACACTCAGCTCCCTTTTGTGCTGGAGACGGCCCGCGTGATAACCTAACAAAACTATTGGTTTACTTAAAGTACAAGTTCATTACGTTCTATTCGCTGAACGCCCGACAAACCCTATATGGAGTTTGTACCAATGTTATTGCCCACACGTCGTTATATATATATATACACTCGCGGTAGCCACGGTAGCTTCTTCTTGAGACCATCTATGATAGATTGACCTTGCAACCGCGACGTCCCACTACGAACATATGAGGACACTACACTGGTATTTATATTTGGTTAGACTCAGACACTTGTATAGGATTCGACTTAAAAGGTATGTGATAAAGCTCAAAGTAAGTGGAAGAAAAACGCTCTGAAGTATCTCTGGCGCGAAATTGTTGAGGGTTGAAGAAGGAATCGCGAACTGTTAGCGAAGCGAATATCGATTCGACAAAGTAAACAGTGTATTAAATTTTTTCTAAGCCAAAAACGCACCAATGAATGTGGTTACCGTCGCACGTACCCATAAGATTTCGCTTGGTGCGTGGAACAGTTCAAAGGCTATATGCGCTTTGGTTTTCTGAGGATTCTGTTGGAACACCCCGTGTTTGTGTAATGAAGGTTCTACTGTCTAAAACCAGTACGTGTATTATTTGTAGAAGAAGGATCCTGATACATTTTTCCACTTTTAACACCTACTGGTTGGTTGACAGTAATATAAGTACTAATTGTTGAGAAAGTGCAAAGTATTGTACATATTGCAGACTCTTATGAAGTGTTAAATAAACCACCTCAAAATAAGCTGTTTTCTAGAAAAATGTAATTTTATTGGGATCCGTCAAAGACGAAAACTGATAGCATTATAGCGAAGCTATCTGTAAGCTATCTGGCGTATAAATAGAATATTACTGTCCGATTCAGCTTAAATTTGACATATACATGTAAAATTGGGTACCTAGTAAATAATGAAAAAGTAACTAAAAATATATATATTGAAACTACGTTAGTGAAACATATATACTTACAATAATGTTTAAAATTGTAAACTTTACTTAAAAATCGATTACATTACAAATGTTTGTGTGTGAGACCGCTCCCCTCAGTCAAACTGAGAATTCAGTTTTGTGGGGTTTTTCTGTAACTTTATTAATTTGTTTTTGAATAAAAGATTTTTATTATTATTATTATTAATGATGATAAAATTATAGAAATTCCAGGAAAATAGGCAAAAACTTCACTTTGATGTAGTAAAAAAAAATCGTGAAATCGAAAACCGCTATCGCTTGCGCACCTTCCAGCCCCAACCCTAAAGGCATATCTAGTGGTCCAATTACCTCCCCTCCCATTGTGTCAAACAAAAAGCATCTTATGTTGCTATTGGCCGGTAATGGAGTAATTATTCGCCCTCGCGCACTATACGCACTGGCCGTGCGCCCCCGCGCAAACTCGAGCATTATCTGTTATAGTCTGATGGTATAATAAAACGGTTTCGTCCGTTGTGGGGATCATATTTCTAGATGTATACGGTCATTCAAAATTAACAAATATTTGAAGGTTGTACAGTCGATAAATTTAATTTGTGATCCATCCAAGTGTTTTCAAAGTCAAAATCATTAATTGCATATGAGTATTTTTGTATATTATAATTGTATATATAAATGACTTTCCCTTTTTAATACAAAACATGTCCAATATAGTTTTATTTGCCGATGACACTTCGCTGATTTTTAAAATTAGCAGAAAAGATTGTGAACTTGCTGAGGTAAATAACACTCTCACGCAAATTTTTAACTGGTTTAGTGTAAATAACCTTGCATTAAATACAAAGAAAACTAAATGTATTAAATTCTCTCTACCAAATGTAAGAAATGTAGAAAACAATGTGACATTAGGTAATGACACACTAGAATTTATTAAAAGTACTGTGTTCCTGGGTATAACTATAGATTCATATTTACAATGGGGACCCCACATAACTTCATTACCTGGCAGATCAAGTTCTGCCGCCTACGCCGTAAGGAAAATCAGACAATTAACTGATGTTGCTACCGCGAGGTTAGTGTACTTTAGCTACTTCCACAGTATCATGGCATACGGTATCCTACTGTGGGGTCAAGCAGCAGATATAGAGACCATTTTTATCTTGCAAAAAAGAGCAGTTAGGGCAATCTATAATCTGCGTTGTAGAGACTCATTAAGAGAAAAGTTTAAAGAAATAAGCATATTAACAGTAGCTGGTCAATTCATTTTAGATAATATTTTATATGTCAGAAAAAATTTATCTCTCTTTTTGAGGCACTGTGACAATAATAGTTATAATACAAGAAATAAAAATAAACTTGTTTTACCAGGGTTAAGACTAAGTAAGGTCAGTAAATCGTTCACGGGGCAATGTATACGCTTCTACAACAAACTACCAGAGGAAATCTTACCTGTATATCACGCTGCACATCTTTTAAAATCAAGTTTGTATTCAATTATATAAAGATTGTTCGAAGCTAAAGCAACAATAGTATCAGGCATTTTTTTCATTCAAACAATCATTTATTTTTTAATAGGCTTTCTTACAAAGTTGTTTTTTAAATGTGTACCAGAATCTTAACTATATTGGTATTTGATATTTATGATAACAAGAACTACACTTGTTGGTTGTGGGAGAATGCGATATGAGTAGCATGATTTTATAGGTCATAAATTAAATTGACCGAGTGTACATATATTATAAATGTCGAAGAGAGATAATTATAAAACACTTTATACTGTGTTATATTATCGTTCTTTCATACTATAGGGGTACCTCCACTCTTTGAATTTAAGGATTTTTAATATAATATCAAATCATATACCTACCTAATTATTTATTCCAAATTCGCAGGTTGAGTTAAACCTGGTACCTCTGAATGAAATTTGTAGAGCTCTAATGTAACTAGTTAGAACTTTTATAAAAATACAAAAAAGCAAAAACGCGAGATCGCAAAATTGCATGGTCGCGAAACGCAAAATCGCAAAAAAAAAAACTTAACGCGTAAGTTTTTGCTATTTGTTCAATGTAAATTAGTCATATTTCCTCACATTTAGTCGTGAAAAGCGCTATGTATACTACGTTCCTCGTCGGTAATACTTTGCTTACTTTCCTCCGCAACTTTGTACTAAGGATTAGTGAAGAAAATCACACTGATACTTTTCTGGAATTAAATTAATACTTTGCTAGTTGAGATGTCGACGTGCGTTGTTTTAATCAGAGCTATTACACGACCGGTTGGCCAAATGGCGCGAAATCCGACGCTCTCGGCCAGCCGAAAACACTAGGGCGGGCGCGGCCATAGAGCAGACGACAAAATAGAGTTCTTACTTACTTTACATCATAACATTTCGAAGAAATTCTTGTTGTATGTCACTTTTTATAACTTCGATATTTGAAAATCTGTTTGTGTTCTTGGCTCTGATTCTATCACTCGACTGTTTTTGTGTCAATCGCATCTACCAAATCTCGTCGCATTCATACTCATTTATTAAAAAATTTTGGGACACTAAGAACTCTAATCTAAGTCGACTGTTGTGTTAATATTTGGTTTTATATTTATATTATACATGGCTTCCGTTAAATCGTCTTTTGGAAACTGCATTTTTAGATTAAGCTGAGAACTAATTGGACGGCCTTTATTATATTCATTCATTCCCAAAATGTCAGACTAAGCAGCCTGACTAAAATAGTTGGTCTCTTTTTTGTCCAGTCTGTCCCATCGTAGAATTAATAGTTGGACTAGCCCGTGACAAAGTAAATGTAAGGGTAATGAACCCCTACAATTAATTATCCGTAGTTCGCGACTCTCGCGATGTTCATGTCTCTGTCGAATGTCTCTGCCGCAGTCCCCAGGAACTGCCTCTGTTAGGTACTTAACCATCACGGTTACATATTTCCAGTACATCACAGCACGCTTTCTCCTGTCTCTGCTTATGTCCCTTACGATACTTGCTATGCTCTAAAACACAAACTCACGAGCGAGTCTCACTCATGTGACTTTACTCACTTCGAAGCCTAATCCATTGGCGTTCTGTAAGCATTCCAGAGCCCTGTCGACGTGAAGTGAGTTCCTTGTTCACTTCATTTCGATAGTGCTCTGGAATGTTTACAAAATTACCAATGGATTAGGTTTCAAAGTGAGTGAAGTCACTTGAGTGAGACTCGCACGTGAGTTGGTATTTTAGAGATAGTACAACTGTTTCTGTACATATTTCTATCACCTCACAAAAATATTTCTTCTTTCTCAGCCACCTATCTGTCGTCTGTTTCTGTAGTCTGTCTCTTATGCCTGAGTTTCACTTGGATAATTCGCATATCTCGTATATCGTATTTCATGTTCTCTGTCTTTGTCGCCTGTCTCTTGCCAGATTTTTACTTGTAGGTATTAATGCATAATACACTCTTTGACCCGGACCCGCATTAGCTCCCCACTGCCGTCCAGTGCGCCCGCGGGACGCGAGTAATGGCGGCTTGCTAATGGCGCCAACACATATCCACAATACTTCTGTTAAGTCCCTGCGGTTTATTATTTGGTATCAAATTTTATTATTACCATTTGTTTGCCCTTGTTTTTATCTTACTGGTAAAAAACAAAAACATTAACTAATATTTAAAAGAAGAATTTAGGAAGCTGTATAAAATTTTCAACCGTTGCCTCAAATCATAAGGAACAAACATAAATACGGCTTAACGTGAGTAGTTCGCCGTGTGGTTCCCGACTTAGAATAGGATCCCAATCTTACCGCGGCAGGTATCGTCAACGCGACTAAGGGATTGTACCATAGACAGGTAGCAGCGTTCTCCTGTGTAAGTATATTACTGCGATCACGAATCCTCCTGCCAAACTTAGTGATTATGGCAAATCCAGCCCACCAAAAGTAGCATTCTATTTGGCTTATGTTCAGCAGTGGACGTATTTCGGCTGATGATGATGACTGATAAGTACGATAGTATTTGTTAAAATAAATCTTACATATAAGTATACATAGACAAACACTTGACTAAACCCAAACTAGGACTTTCTCCTGTACTATGGTAATGAAACAAGGACAGGACATGTATGTATGTATGTATGTATGTATGTATGTATGTATGTATGTATGTATGTATGTATGTATGTATGTATGTATGTATGTATGTATGTATGTATGTATGTATGTATGTATGTATGTATGTATGTGTGTATGTATGTATGTATGTATGTATGTATGTATGTATGTATGTATGTATGTGTGTATGTGTGTGTGTATGTATGTATGAATGTATGTATGTATGTATGTATGTATGTATGTAAACGCTTTATTGTACCAAAAATAACAACCACAACAATAATAAATAGGTATTAAACTGTGTACAAAGGCGGACTTATCCCACTTAACATCCAGACCGATACCAACTTGTACACATTGTACAAAGTTATCTGTCCCCAGTGGGAATCAAACCCACGACTTCTGGCTCTCGAGTCCAATGACCAAGCCACTAAGCCAATGAGTCGGTCAAATTAAAGCCTTTAATTTATAAAAGAGAAAATACATATAAACGTTGTTTTAAATAGTAATAAATAATAAACACAACAGAATTAGGCCATTAAAATTAAAAGTAAAATAACAAGTCACACCCAACCACAGACACGAAACGGCCAGTAATTTTATTCATAAACACTAATTGACACGGAAACGGATTCATATAGACTTAATTACTCTGCCCACCCTGTTACCCCGCGTTTTAACAGCGAATTACTTTTGTAAGCGCTCGCCGATTCATCTTCATGTGAGCTTTCATACCCATTAAAAAGATAGCTTCGTTTAAAAAAACAAAAAGTAATAAGTCAATAGAATTCTCTATGGTTCGTACGACGTTCTTTTTTTAAAACGTGAGTTCTGACATTTCGAATTCGGATTCCGCGACCATCTGTCGCCACAATGGGCACTTACATGCGTGCGCACTTGAAATGTTTTTTGTTGAAAATCGAACGTCGGCATCGACGCTTGGTGAATATTCAACTTTCGGTTAAGGCGACAGAGCTTGTTTCAGGTTGGCGGTTCGATAAAATCCTCCCCCGTTTTTATTCGGATTAAGTATAATGAATCGTAAATTCGATCTTTGACACCTTTTTCATTTGGTTTCGGGTGCGTACATTTCTATGATTGTGTATAGGGTTGTTAACGGCCGAAATAATTTCAATAAAATTAATTTAAAAAATAACACAAAGTACTGTACACACAATTTTATGCTATAAATTAAGCAGTTACTCCATAATCCTTTTATCTCTTCTATGCCAAGATAAATAGTATATGACAAGATTTGTTTAAAAGTGTATATTTTTAATTAGTGTTCAAATATAAATAAAATATGGCTACCAACGGCAGGGTTCCCAGTATACTGGCAGCATTCCCTCTCTGTATCGCCAGGCTGATTCTTTGGACGAACAAGTCTTCTGAAACTTCGATTAGGCGCGTTAAATTAAACTGTATTAAATTAAACTATATATTTCCGATATGGTGATGGAGAACCCCTTCAACAAATACCTATATCCAAAAAACAATTTATTGACCCCCAAGAATTATTTGAAAAATAAAAACATAATACTTTTGACAACCCTGATTGAACTAAGCCAAGATGGCATTGCCTTTCAGCTGTAATTTAGATTCTAATGTTACATGGATAGAGTTTAAAATCCTTTGCATAAAATATATTGAATAGTATGTGTAAATTAATATGTTTGAGTCGGTCCATTCGATAGCAATTTGAGGGGACTTGAATAGAATGATTTTAGCTTAACTCCGTTTATTTGTACCGATGTAATTGTATTTAGTAATATAGAGCATATTTGTTAACATGACAAGGATTTGGTATTGTAATTTAGTATTTGATATGATAAGTCTGCCTGTCTGCTATTATTATAACACGCTTTACGGCCCTGGAAACAAAGTAATTTTAGGACCGTCTTAATTTTTAATAATTCATCATCATCAAAATACGTTCACTGCTGAACATGTGCCACTTTTGGTGAGCTGTCCATTGAGGGATTTGCCATAATCACCACGCTTGGCAGACGGATTGGTGACGCAGTAATAATCTTAATATACACAGGAGAACGCTGCTGCCCCATCCCTGGTGCAATCCCATAATCGCCTTGACAACACCCACGGGAAGATTTGGGGTGACCCTATTTTAAGCCGGGAACCACAAGGCATATTTTAATATTTAATACAAATAAAGGTGTGGGTTCAGGCACAGTTTACGTAATTGTTACTACGTAACCGATATATCGGGTAGTTCCCAATAGTTCTATAGAACTGACGTCAAAGAGACAAAATAAGACAATTTTCTCTTCATTTTTTCCATAGAACTGCATACTTGCGTTTCCACCCTGATTTACTCATTAATATAAATTGGGAATCGTTTTTCCAAAGCAGTTCTATGCCTAATGTTTGTCACGAATTTATGTCAATTTGTGAACGTCACGATATCAGAAATCTGGAGCACACTCAATAATTAACCCTTACCCGGGCAGAGGCTCTTATTTGAGTTTATCGTAGAACCATTTAAAAATGCTTGTAAAATATACATACATACATAATGCTCACGCCTTGATCCCAGAGGGGTAGGCAGAGATAATGGATGGCCACTTTGTGCGATCCTGACACACCTCACTAGCCTCACTTACATTTTCCTCCTTTTTTTCTTCTCACTGCGGACCCCAGCCTTTTTGAAGACGTTACTAATTTGATCCTTGAACGTCCTCCTAGGACGACTTCTAGCTGTAGTTCCTTCCATATTCGCACTGTATATATTACTTTTGTCACTCTTCTTTCACTCATGTTGTAAAATATCATCATCAGGTTATTTTTGTCTCCACTGCAGGAGCACAACCCTCTCTCATCTGCCGGAGACAGACGGAGGATTTGGCCTACACTCTCCGCGATGGCCAGACGGGTTGGGGAGGCCTGATTGATGTTTTATAATGTATTCCCTCAGTCGCCTTGTACGACTTCCATGGGAAGAGTTGGAGTGATCCTATTCTATTCTACCGGAAACCACACGGCAAAATATGTAAAATATGCAAAGTAGTAACACCATTGCATTATATTTATGTTTGAAAACCTTCATCGTAGAAGTACTACGATCTATTTATAACATTTATTGCGTTTTTTCATTGTGTGTACGGGCTAGGAACCATAAGGAGTCTTGTTATCTTGTTCTATAGAACAATTTGAGAAAAAGAGATACTAAATGTTCCATGGAACAATTGAGTTTTTTTTTATTTTATTTTTTGGTCCCGGTGACATGAGTTCTATAGAACAAATGGGAACTATCCGATACATGACCGCGTGGACAACTTAACATCACAAATTGTTATGTATTTCCCGTAGGAATATGTCCTATTTCAGGACCTAACCTATATGTGTGTCAAGTTTCATCACGATCTGTCCAGTGGTTGAAGCGTGAGTGAGTAACAAACATCCAAATATCCAAACTTTCGCATTTATAATATTAGTAGGATGAAAATTGAAAATTAAGACGGGCCTAAAAATACTTTGTTTCCGGGCCGTAAACACATTAAAAATAAATATTTATAATTTTGTGTTAGAGATAAATCGCAAACCAGCCAGTGCTAAATATAATTATGAGCGGGAGGCGTTCAAAAACTCATCACGGCCCGGACAGTGGCTGAATGGTGGTGGAGGACACTTTGAGCGCAAAATGAACGCTGTAGCGGCGCGGCGAGTGAGCGCGGACTCGCTCGCGGCAACACATAGGCTAGTTGGAAGTCAGATGCTTCTCAAATTTTTATTTAGAATGGCTGAAAAATTAACGCCATACAACTTGTAAGGTACGTCAACGAATTTGCTTTATAGTGCCGTGTAGTTTCCGGTAGAGTAGAATAGGACCACTCCAACTATTCCCGTGGATGTCGTACAAGGCGACTAAGGGAATACATTATAAAACATCAATCAGGCCTCCCCAACCCGTCTGGCCAGCGCGGGGAGTGTAGGCCAAATCCTCCGTCTGTCTCCGGCAGATGAGAGAGGGTTGTGCTCCTGCGTGGAGACAAAAATAACCTGATGATTGCCGGGCAATTTTTATGACATATTTAGCCTTTAAGTTATTTAAAATTTTGAAACATTACAGATAATAACTGCGTTATAATAAGTTTTATGCTTTATACGAAACAGGCTTTCCTCTCTCTAGCATTCGCTTGCATTCAGTCTTCCTATGCCGTCCACGAACAAGTCACAGTGATGTGGTGCCTCGACGAACAGGGAGCCGGACAGCGAAACACCGAAAATATCCGAGACATTAAAAATGCATACATATTCTCTGTATTAACTAAGTGAACAAAACGATAATAGACAAAAAAAGAGTTAAGAGAGCGAGGGTAGAGAAGCGCCCTCCTTCCAGCCAGATAGAAACAAATGGACGGAGGTAGGAAGGGAGGGAGAGAGAGAGGGAGTGGTGGAGAGTGGAGAAGGAGGCAGATAGGAGAAAAGGGAAACTAAGGCGTTTTACATAAAACCTTTTTTTAACCTTCGCCCTGCGTTTGAATAGGATACTCTGGTAGCGATGGCGCTATATTTTATTATTAATTATTACAAATGTTTATTTAAAATCTCTACACTACGACACTACTCTGTACAGCATCTGTGACGGGCTGGTGAATAAATACGCGCGACGTCGCGCGACCGAAGCTGATTTCCCAGCGGCACGTGACGCACGGCGACCAATCACAGCGCCGCGCGCCCTCCGCCCGCGCTCTGCCCCGCCCGCCCGCGCGCAGGGATGTCACATGGAAAATTGTCGCGGAAAATGTTGCCTCTGAAATTTACATCTTTCGAGAACAGGTTTTCCAATCCTTTTATTTGCTCAAAGGTTGACGGCAAGAGATTCCTTAGTGAGACAGTCCGCCTATTTCCTAATTGTTGTTATTGATATTTATAAATTTTGGTACAATAAAGCAGTTGCATACTAAAACGCACTTTTCTGTTGTAAACGACGACGTAGTTTCATAAATTTTGTTTAAGTTGATTTTAATATTTTTCTACAAATTATGTAGTTAATAAGTACTAATAATATAACACTGTCTCCTTTAAGCCTCAACTCGAAACACAATGCATGAATTTCTGTTTGGTAGCAGAAATATATAAGAGGGGTGGTAAGTTCCTAGAAGAAGTCTTCCTGCACTGGAGTCCTATAGGTACCACAAATATGTTGTCCTACCTGTAGCGAAGCGCTACTAAAATTAATAAATACAACATTATATCATCAAAACACCATTTAATTAACAAATAAGTTCAGTAAATTAAAATATAAATTGAAAGTATTTGAATAAATAAATCACATACAAAAAACTACAAGATCGTAATTTGTGTCATTTCAGTTCAACAACTCATGATATTACCATCCAACATTGTCGGTAATGCTTACCTACAGCTTACCTCACATTATCAGGTTTCAATGAAATCATTTAATAGTAGAATTGAGCAAATTATAGCATTAAACTATTCTCGCTCGTATCTCCTAAACTACCGTTTCGTTTGGAACGAAATTTGGTAGGCATGCTTTTCATATAGCTACCTTTCACCTGATAAACATATATTTTGATTTTGGAAACATTTTGTAGTTTCATTATTTTTAATTATAAAAGCGAGTACATTCCTATTTTCTTATGACAGCTGAGAGACGTCACGAAGCCAATCGATAAAGATCGGCATTCGCTGTCTCTGTCTTTTACTCCCATCAGACAAGGAGGTCGGCAGTCGACATCGACCTAGGGAAATAAATCCCTTACGATGAAAACGACAGCGCGGCAGTCTGGATTGGAGTTTCGCGCGATACGCCCGTATCATTTTAGTTCCCGGCATACTTTCGGGACATGGCTTGAGTATTTCGGCTAGCAAACTCCACGGACTCATTCCGTCAGAACGATGCCCTTCAGGCGTCTGACGATTTAAACATTTGCCATGTAACTTCATAACTTAAAGTATAAGTAGTTTATTTTTAATGGAGCGTCCATCTTGAATCGCAACCACGTGAAGGAAGAAGATGTCCGACCACATGTTCCCGACGAGAGACGTTTGAAGATCCAAAAGAGAGGTCTGCCATCAACAGCGCGTTCGGACAGCAGACGAAAGGTTCCCGGCACAGATTGTGTACCTGATCGCCATGCGGTGATCTCCGTCACGTTTTTGTCTCCACGAGATGCTGAGGACGTCCATCATTTTGCGGTTGTGAACCAACAGGTTCCATCGCGGAATCGTATCATCGAGCGTGTGATTATCAAAAACAGCGAACTTTACAGTGCGATTAATAACTACACCCGCGCTAAATTTAATCACGGTATTTGTGTATGGACGATGTTAATTTTACGTTAGGTAGAATCATCATGAAATCCGGTACCGGTGAGTTTTCTTATTTATAATTAACTTATTATCTGGCCATAATCATAAAGTGCACTCTTCATTGTAAAATTAGATTAATAGATGTTTTCTTAATTTTTAATTATAGCCTCTCGAGGCAGTTAAAACCCCACAACAATATTTGTTTCATTCATCCCTTCATAGGATCCGACTGGACACCACGTGTTATGTTAACGAACGGTCCTTGAACCAAAAGCCTGATGCTGGACCGGCTGATAACTATCCAATATAATTTATACTTTACTTTTCATACATCATTTCCTTCAAATTAACTTAAAATATCAAATCTAACACAACATACCATAAAATCTAAAACTTAATTTTAATAGCGAGACGTCAAAATGAGCTCAGATGAGTAAGACATGCTTTCGGTTTTAGCGATTGTAGATGTCACAATCACGGATTTCGACATAGACCGTATAAGTCTGGGTTGTCTTACCATCCAAATGTATGGAGTTTGTTATCGGATGAATTCACTTGGCACAGGCTTTGAGTGCCCCCCCCCCCCCCCCTCCCCGCCCCTTGATTAAATGAGCTTAGTTTGACCCAGTCTACATCTGTGCCAATGCCAAGTGAATTCATCCGAGGGCAAAGCAAGACAACCCGGACTAGTACTTACAACCTCGAAATTTTTATATTAATCAGGAGATAAGAATAGATACCTTCTGGGTAAGCGCGCTTCACCTTAACCCTTATCGTCACTTACTATCAGGTGAAATTAATATCAAGCGTAAACCCATCATGAATACTAAAATTAGCTATTTGGATTAGGCCATATTTTCCGAGATTTTATTTCTATGAGCTAGTTTTATAATTATGGTTGTAAAAAAATTAACCAAACCATTTTCCTCTTCACTTCATCTGCGCGGGGAATGTTCTCTATCCACCACGGAAAACATAGACATATGTTTCGATATTTTTGTGAAAGGATTAAAAAAACAAGTGCAGGAGACATGCCTTTACAATGTGATTGTCTATTTAGCGGTGAATAAATGTTAATACAATACATTTTATTTCTTTATTTCACCCCCACACATACACACACACACACATACTATTAAATATAAGATGTCGTGATGGTAAATCGAGACCTGTAATTTCTAATAAAATAAATACAAAAATATCAGTATATCATCATAAGTATGGAAAAGCGAGGCTCTCTGGCACAGATATTTCTATGTCTAAAATAGGGCTTCAATTAACCGCTGTAACCTCAATCATGTTTTTGAAAATAAACATTTTGTATTTGTATTTATTCTTTCTAAGTGGCAACCCTTACCCCACCTTAATACCGTACTGTCTCCCTCATCAACACTCCACCGCCAGCACACCTCAACTCAAACTCAAATCGAGTCTTGACGATTCTTTGATACAAAAACATCGAGACTTATTTAGAAAAAATATACGTTGCTCTAATCGTATGTTCTTGTTATAAATAATTATAATTAGCTGTAACCCGCTACTTCGTCTGCTTGAAACATTTGACTTGACATTTTGGAATATTTAGGTTCCCTATGTCATTTGAGAAATCTCTAAGAGAAAAAAAAGCTTCTTGAGTTTAAATTGACAAGAGGACGGTTCTACTTCGGGCTTTGGTGTTTAGTAGTGCCAGTATATTATACAACAAGTGTCTGTGCATGTGTACACTATGAAGAAAACATAAATAAACGTGACTAAGCTGATTTTCTTAAAGCAGTTAACTTCCTAACCTCAAACCTTACTAAAGTTTACTATCAACGTTAGTAAGGGAATTCTGTGATTATATCAAGACGAGTGTCGTCTGTGGTTCAATCAAATTGAAAATGGCCTTATAAGCTGCAAAAAACTAAGAAATACTACTAAAAATGACCTGGCTGTATAGTCTAGCGACTTTTGCCTGTCCGAAGGAGGAATCAACCAAAAAAAATTTAATTGACAAAGACCCATAGAGCAATTTCAAGGAACATTTTATGAAAATTCAAATGGGATCTTTTTGACAATGATATAGTTTAAAATCTGTAAAACTCATGTGAACTCAAATACTGAAGAAAATTCACTTGACACGATACAAATATATTACAATTTCTTCTTGAAAAGGAAATGACATAACCCAATATATATAATTTATTAAAAATTTGTCCTAAATTTTCTGTTCTTTGGCATTTGTTTTTAAATCAAATGTTCTTTATTTATGCTATAACATATACTCGTACATATATAGAAAAATCTAACGTGAAGGATGAATCTAATGTACAATTTACAGCGATTTCTTCCAGGCGGTTTGGGTGATGGGGAATTTTTTGAGGTGTGTAAGTATAGTCTTTAATAATAATGTAAGTCAACTATACCTTATTTACTTATACCAGTTAAGTAATAAGGCAATATACGTAACGTAAGCATTAATGTCAGTTTCCCCCTTTTCTTAACCAAACTACATAAACTGAACTTAATTTTTTTCCTTTTTTTTAGAGTTTCCACTAAACACTTTTATCATTTGAATCAATAAAAAGTCAACAAGGCGCAGGTCATCGTACGTGGTGTGGTTGTTCCGTCAATTATCTAATCTTTTTTGAAGATTTTCCAAAAAATCTCTAAAAAATTTATGAAATTGCAACAAATTTCTTATCATAGGTAATTTTGCTTCATTGTATTCAATATTTCATCTCAATCGGCCTTAGTAGTTTTCGAGTTATCAGACCGACAGCCTGACGGATAAGTAATAGGTTTCGCTTCGATCCCTTTTGACGGCTCTATTAAAAAACAGAAGCCCTTACACAATTTTAATAAAAATCGCCAGATACAGCGTTTACACACTGAGCGGTTTTAATGTATTATCGCGGGAAAAACCCGATGACATTTTCATCCGATGATTTTTCCATTTCACCACACTCGCGAATGACTGCGTTTTCATTTAAGCAATGGCATTTGACGGCTCAGCCTTTGTCACGGTATGGGGCGAAAAAAAAAATACCGTTCCATTTTCGATTGAAGTTCGCGCGCATTGGTGACACTAGTGTTCTATTTTTGCAAATGTTTTGTTTTTATTTCTAAAACTATATACTGAAAGCAGGTTCATCAGTGCAGGCACAGTCCTGAGTCAGTGTTTTTAATTCAGTTAAGAAGTAATGTGTCATATTTCAAATACGTCACGCATCCGTATTCCGACAGTTACGCGTCAGTGGTACTTCAGTGCAGTGTCAGTTCAGTTCTGTGAAGTTTAAGAAATTTCTTAAAATATACCTTATTTTTCATATTTTCCATTGTCACATTTAAAAACACTGAGATGGTACGAATCCGATACTGTGATTGCACTGATTGCTGCGAATGAACCATAAAAGGCGCGGGAGCGGCTGGATGAGGGAAGGCCTGTGCCCAGCAGTGGACGTTTAAGGGCTGATAATTTCATATGTTGAAAGGCCGAATGCCATTACTTACCTACTTGTTCCGAGTTATTCGCCTATTGAACTTACACATCGATATTAAAAATCCATATTAAAAATATAAGGTTATAGGTACATTTGACGGAACCCTTAAAAAAGAAAATTATTTACTTTAGGACTAAACTCGGTCTACGCAGAACTTTGTTAATCAAACAACGGAAAAGAAAAACAAAATAATCCAATTCAATATTCGACCTCATTAATATTTATTGGAAAATAAAAGAAAAGAAAAAGAACGAAATTCAAATCGAATGCTAACAAATTCTATGAAGGTGTGAACTAAGGTGAAAAGATGTGATCATAACTACATTACATAAACACCCTTTTATTAAGCCTGTAAACCTTATTTTTATCGATGTAAGAGCCATTGTTGAAAGACTTTTGATTTTACTGACAGTAAATACATTCTTGCAATATTTTTCACAGCAAAACAATCTGTTCGCTTGAATTTTCTAATAAATCAGCCTACCTTTTCTTATACTGAAGCAATAAGGTTGATAATCAAACAGAATATTATTTGTCAGCAAGATTTGCCTTGGCGTGTATGATAATAGCATTTTTCATATTAAAAGTTGTAACGTATTTACTCCCAGTGGAACTGTGAGAGGTTATTTTAAGAGATGAAATAAACCGATACGGCTTTTACGATATCGATACGAATACATTGTAATGCATATTACGATAAAGAAACGAATACATTACGATTTTTACATACTATCAAATGCCCACAGTTTCATTGGAATTTATTTATAGCATATTTTACTCCGGAGATTTTGGATATACTCTGGTGAAAATTCAATAGTAAGTTTATTTAATACAATAGGTGTCCAGTACATTTAATATAATTATATCATCTGTTTCTGCCTAATCGACAACTACAAATTATGTATTTAACTATGTTTTGCTCGTGCAATAAAAAAAGGTAAATAAATATGTATTTAGAATAAAGTTTTAATATTTTTTTGTCTTGTTTAAATTTGGCCTCAGACCCAGTTTTATTAGATCCGTAACGTCAAAAAACATCAATTTCTCTATTTACTACAACATAATATGACTGTAATATCGTACGACCACGATTATCGTAAAAAATAATCCTGTCGTAAAAAAATCCCAATCCCAATTTTCGATTGTATAATAGGATAGAAAAAGGCTTATTTAGTCATCATTATTTTGGACAAAAGTACTTTAAACCAATAGTTTTTTACAGTACAGTCATATAATACTAAATAAAACTAGTTGAGTCAAGGCGGAGAATAGTCTGCCAGGGTTCATGGGTTAGAATCGCGTGCCACTTTTCTGTACGCGCCATCCACCTCACAGTCCATAGCGACCACCCCACGGGTGGACTACCACGTGACAGTGTTACGGTGCCAAGTCCTACCATATGAGTCAGCCACAGACCTGCCAACGAGCTGCGGATTTTATGCTGACAAATAATAATCGTCTTTAAGTATGTCACAATAAAGTTCAAAATTTAATGTATAAGTAATATATATCAAGCGGAAAGCGACGTATCGTCGCGCTCCCGATTTTGACCTTTTTTGTAAGACCTTCAAATACGATTATTAATTGTCAGCGTAAATTCCGCTGGGTTCTCTGTACCAGGTTTGAGATGACTCTATCTCAGCATACCTATGCTACAGGATCTGCAGTATTGGTTTTAAGTTGAGACTATCGTATCGTGGAGAATTATCGTTACCTCATTTCAACCCTCATTTCATTTGAGCTAAGAGCTAAACAGGGGCTCAGAAAGGGACTGGAGGTGTTGTGAGATTTCAATAGCTACCCGTCGAATAACTAACTTCTGGATTTTATTATAAGTGATACACTATTAGGTATTTTGTGGTAATGCGCAGTTTAGTAAATAGGTAGTTGCATAATATAAACTTCAGCTAATTTACCTTCATGTAATAGATATACAAAAGGAAAATCAGGGAACTTGGTTCTTTAGTTGCTCTCCAGTGCTATCCAGACGAGTCATGAGAGTCCCAGCTTACAGGCTTATCGCTTGTACCATCCCACTATCCTTCCGTAATAGCGGTATCCCATACCTCCTATACTCCTTACCCATACCCCACTCCTGTCTCTCTCGCCCCGATCCATGTCCCGTCCGCCAATACAAGGTCTGCCGTGCCGATGGATGCGTGTCCAGAGGCTAGCCTGGGCGTAAGCGTGCTGAAATTCCGGTGTTGGGCGAACTCCGGACACCATTAGCCTTACCGAGTCATGCGGGGCTCTAATAGATAATGCTCACGCGTTGGTCTCAGATAGATGGGCAGAGACGATGGATCGCCACCTTGCGCGATCCTGACACACCTCACTAGCCTCACTCACATTCATCAACCTTTTCATGCACCTAATTTTATTTACCTCACTGCGGACCTCGGCCTTTTTGAGGACGTCACCAATTTCATGCTTGAACGTCCTCCTAGGACGACCTCTAGCTGTAGTTCCTTCCACATTCGCGCTATAAATTTCTTTTGTCACTCTTCTTTCACTCATACGCTCTAAATGTCCAAACCAACGCAACATACCCTTCTCTACCTTCGTTACTACATCTTCTTTTAATCAGACAACTTTGTACAATTTGGTCTTGGCCTGGATGTTAAATTTGTGAATTGTCCTACACTTAGTTAATTCCCATAGCACAGAAAAAATCCTAGTTTGGCATTAGACAAGTGTATGTTTATGTAAAAAACTGTAAAAAAAATTGGGTTATGCCAACGATCTCTATGTGCTACTAGATGGAGCGTTCCAAACAATCGCTCTGTTCCACGCAAGTAGCCACAACTCTTTCACATTCACTTTGAAACTTGTGCAGTTACTACTCAGAACATTTAATTATTTTCTTAATATTGATATTATTTAACCGTAGCGTCAATATTTAGTAATAATTAAATGTTCTGCGTAGTAACTGCACAAGTTTCTTGTGAATGTGGAAGAGTTGTGGCTACTTGCGTGGAACAGAGCGATTGTTTGGAACATAGAGATCGTTGGGTTATGCCAAAGAAACAGTAGGTTGTGCTGTTTTCCAAACTTTAATGATAATTAGGTAGTTATATACTATAGTATACTATTATATCATTATTTAAATCGATATTAACTCCCTAGTTCCCACTACACGACAATCCACAGAGCAACAGTCAAAACATGAGAAGCACATGACAAAATTAATCACCAGATAAATCGTACGCGAATCAAGAAACCATTAAATAACCAATCCGCATTTGTAAACGCTCCCTCCGTTTATTGCACCGAAAATAACAATGTGCCCACAAATTTCCACCTTATGTCAAATACCCATATGAATCTTTAAAAATCTTTTAGGGATTCGGGAGCAGCAAAATCCGGCTTGCCGAGTATTTAATCACGTACAAAGAGCTTGAGTTGTATGAGCGTAGATACATACGCGTATTCAAAACTAACAAAAGAAAAAAAGCAATCTTTACAGATTGGCATTTGGGGTCCATACAAAAAGGGGCCCTCTTTTGACGGAATATTGTTAGTACCAGATTGAAAAGCGTTTTGTCGTCGACATGTTATTCGGTAATTTAGTGTTGCCCGATTGAAATAACGAGGGTTGATTAGAAAAGGTTTTAGCGCATATGTGGCTGATTGATTGCTTTTTGCGACTGGGGTTTCTTGGATTTTAGCAAATTGATTTAGGATTGCTTGTTGATTTAGTTTGACAAGTGGATACAAATGTGTTTTAAGTTTAATGACTTTATTTCAATTTATTAATGCCGTTTGGTTTCCGGCTTAGAATAGGGCCACCTCCAATCTTCCCGTGTGTCAACTAAGCGACTGCGCCAGGGACTGGCAGCAGCGTTCTTCTATGTATATTAAGATAATTACTGCGATACAATCCGCCTGCCAAGCACGGTGATCTCCCAATGGATATCCCACCAAATTGGCATTCTGTTGGGGAGGCTTATGTTCAGCAGTGGACGTATTTCAGCTAATGATGATTCAAATCTATTTTGACTATGAAGTTTCAATGATAGCAACACTAAGTCATTTGACAGTTTAATATTCCACATTGTAACGACAGCTTAGGAATATGCCTTTTCGTCCGTCAGACTGCCTGTGTGAAAAAAAAACCTGTACAGGCATGAAGGTAAAAACTTTTTGTTGGCGCATCCGTCCTTCTTTTCCTCATGCCTACTGGCAAAGATAATATATAGCTACTGGCCACTAAAAATAAATTTCGAATTCAGATAACATGTAATTCCAACTAAAAAACATCACAAAATAAAGGGGCGCCAGACTGGCCATTACCGACTGCCCGAAACACGAATACCTACGCTCCAATTTTGAAAATCCAATTGAAAACGAATAGACGCGTTCAGTTCTTTGCAGACCTCCAATTTGTCTGATTGACGCTTCGATTTTCAAAGCTCAAAGACTCCAGTGTGCAGTTGCGTTTCGTTGCAGGATGCGTCAAATGTAGCAGGAATACGGTGCGACAAAATTGCATCGACACAACATAGGTACTACGTTAGGGGGCTTTACACATCGTACCTACATACCCTTTGTAAAAGACAGTCGTATCTGTCAATTGAGAAGGCTGTCACACCTCCCGGAATATGTCTTACCTAGTTACAACAATGTATATGGCATGCGAACGTGGGAATATATGTTACCACTAATTGTAAATGAATTGCCGAAAGAAATACAAAATACCTATGTAAACAGTAAAAAATACAAAAATGTAATAAAAAAAAACACTACCTTCAGTAGCGGAAAACAAGTAAGAATAGGTTATTATATAAGTACAATTCAAGGTTGCATAGATACATTTATTTTGTCATCTGTTCTGTACTTTACTCTCCTTACAATGTACAACAAGCGTTAGCATGGTCCGCTGTGACGAGCGGCCTCACCGCACACATGACAAACCCAAGAGGTTTATTATGTGTGAGTTATGTAAGACATATGATGTATTTTCTTATTAATGTTAAATAAATAAAAAATAAAAAAATATAATAAATAAAAACATAAACTTCGCGTGTCTGTACTTCAGACTAATATTATAAATGCCTAAGTTTGTATGTTCGTTACTCAATCACGCTTCAACCACTGGACGGATCGTGATGAAACTTGGCACACATAGGTCCTGGAATATGACATAGGATAGTTTTTATCAAGAAAAAACATCTCATTCCTATGGGAAACCGAATTAATCGTTAAAAGCAGTGAGTAAATATCGAAACCTACGCGGACGAGATCGCGGGCAAAGGCTAGTTGAAAATATTTGCAAATAAATATATTTAGAGGTCTAAGGATAAGTAACAGAACGCATTAAGATACTTTTTGAATTCTTTGTCTGTTTGTCTGTTAGTTTGTGCACGCATATGATGAGTTAGGACTTTAGGACTACATTTGGAGCTGTAGTGGGAGTGGGCGTGGGAGTGAGCGTGGGCGTGGGCGTGGGCGTGGGCGTGTTGGAGCCAGAGTCGGATTGAGGAGACCTACTAATGTATTTGAAAACTAAAAATGTCCATAACTTTTGATTGAGTACACCGATTGCGTGAAATAAAGCCTTTAAGTTACTCCGAGTTAAGCCCTGTGTTTCTGTGAAAAGTCTGTCAAAATCTGTTCAGTAGTTTTTAAGTGATGCGTGCACAAACAAACAGTTATACAAACAGACAAAATTTTCAAAAATGATTGAAATGTGTTTTATTACTTACCGATTCTTAGACCTCCCAATTTATTTTTTTGCAAATATACAGACACGCAAAGTTTACGTTTTTATTTATTAGATTTTTTATCAGTAAGAGACGTGACCTACTCAGGCAATTTATTATTATTGTAGACTAAGACCGCGTTACGCAAAAAAGTGGTTTACATGCAGTCTATTATTTATTACATTAATTTTACAGTATATTTATTTCATTACCTACAACTAGATTTCCCTTTCACAAAGACTGTGTAACTCGATGAAAATATGGAAGTAAGTACTCTAATTTTATATCTCCAAATCTTTTATTACCCTCCAAACGTGAATTTCTCGTAAAACGGATCGTGTGACGTCATCACAAAACGAAAGGAGCTCTCCTGATGGAATTTCCTTGTATGGAAGCGAGTGCCTGAGTCCTCTGTGACGAGCTGATGTCTGTTCACATACATTTGAATGCAAATCTACCTACATCTACCTAGCTGTTATTCTTTCTGTATAACAGAAAAGACAAACAGAACAGTGCCAACATTCCTTAAGTAATAAAGATATCCGAAAAATTCAAACTGCTGCTAAAAAGAATGTACTTAACTAAAAAAAACTCTAAAAAAAGTATACTCTTTGATCAAAAGTGAAATTTTTTTGTAATTTTTTAACGCCAATCGAACACCCAATTTATTATCTACATAGACATTTTTGTAAATCAATGTCGAATTCCAGTAGTTATCTAAATAATAATAAAGACGTAATGGTTTCGCATTATTCTTCGCAACTAATTTTTAAATAGAAAAAAAATATTACAAAAAATATATATTTAAAAATAACCTACGATAAATTGATTGAAAAAGCTAGCATTCATGTTGTAAAAAATGGTCCCTGTGTATATTTTTTTGATTCTTTATTGCACAAGTGGAGTACTATTTTGCAGTTACGGTCTATGAAATGGCTGAATGGAATTCGATATGAGACCTATTTTCTAAAGTGACAAGATAGGTTACGTGCTATGGTAGCTATATGTCATTAGTTTGTTCTTAATAAAGAATAAGTATTTATATTTTCTACATTTATGATTTTCTCTAAACCTATAAAACCTTGACACACATATAAAATAACACGAAAGTGCTTACATGAAAAATGTGTACAACGGTATTTATTTCAATTTACAAATATTACTTACTTCCAGGACGAGACCAACTTGTACAAAGTAATCTGCTCGATATAAGTTGACTGACTTTAATTAATTTACAAAGTCAATAAAAACAGCGTAATAAAACAGAATTAACGTAAATGACGAATTAGAACCCTCACAGATGTTTATCGCGTTAGAGGACAGAGTAAAGATGTCGTAAGACTTATCCCGCGTCAAGAATCCCTTTCAACGCCAATCCAATTTCTTAATTCAAATTTAGAAATGATTCGAGGGGACCGAATTTAAACTTCGAATAAACAGCACTGGCCGCGGACGGCGTTTTCAGACGCAACAATTATGTAGAAGCGGCAACTTATTAAAATAAATATGTTACATTGTACAAATAGTTTAAAAAAACATACTCATGTAACCAAAAGGGCTCTCATTAGAAAGAAAATCTCGGTGGCATCATATTATTGTATTATCACCAGAATTGCAGTAAAGTGCTAAGTTTTAAATCGAAACGGTTAATAGATAAGAGTGAAAAGTGGGTTGCTTACAACCCACTTATCTTAATAAGCTTGCAATGTTAGAAAGTTACAGGTCAAGCTCAACTGTAATGGTTTCCTGGCAGAAAGTGCTTTAATTTATTAGGCCTTGTTCTGAGTCATATACATTATATGATTCTCTTTCTTAAAAAAAATGACCGTAGAATTATAATATCGAGCAGTCTTCAAAATCTACTTCGGATCACTGAGCCATTGGAGTAAGTATATGAAAGCGAAATTCCTCGTAAATAGTTCCAAAAATCCCATATACTGAGTGTATCATACAATAATGCTTTCAAAAAACGTAAAGCAAGGCCATGTTTAATCCAATTACGGACTAGAAGTTGTCCTTGCAGTTTACCGCGTCGATTGACAATAACAGTTGTGATCAATGCAACGCCGTCTATTCCCAGTTTAGCAAGTAAAACGTAGTGCCTAACTTCAAAAATTTTCTTATTCAATAACGTTAACACGTTCGTAGGCATCAATAGACGTTATACCAGTGGCTCCTACCGTGACAGTACGTCTAAGGATGTCGTCTTTCTTATTGTTTCGTCGTCTAATGCCGTATCGTGTAACCAACAGCTTCATAACATGATCGCCAGCCACCAGATCGGACTGTCCCATCCCATATTTAACTACTTCATTGTACCAAAATTAACAACAACAAAAACAAACAAAAGATTACAGTACAAAGGCGGATTTATCCCCACTTAGGGATCTCTTCCAGTCAACCTTAGAGTAACAGAAACGACTGCTATAATGAGTTTAGTACCAAAATTATAAAAGAAACAGTCATATGTTTGAAATAAATAAAAATACATTTATACCAATTTAAATATTAAAAATATTAACTTATATAACTAAGCTGTTGTTACTAACACACTAACAGAACTATGGATATAGGTCTCAAAGAAAGTTTTATTTAATTTAAATAACATTCCTGACGTATCTATTCATTATACAACTCTACAGCTCTACAGCTCTAGAACGAATTCAAATTCGTAAGTAGCTATCTCGATTCCCGCCTCGGACTCGTGTCCACAGAGCTAAATACAGCCAAGAGTCGTAGATCGTAATTAACAACTCGCTTGATTAGCGGCGCCTTATAATTACTTAGAATTTACTTGTGTTTTCTTCGGAGACGCTTTTAGGGGCTGTGATACAGTAGAGGTTAGTGTGGATAAGATTCCGTAGTGACGTGCCGTGTGGTTTACAATAGGCCACTCCCAGTCTATTACTCTCTATTATACGTAAAAAAAAACTAAAAAAGATACAATAATAAAGTATGTAACTTACATATGTACATCTAGGCGGTCTTATCGCTAAAAGCTAAATTTCTACCAGACAGTCTTCCCGTGGGTGTAGTCAAGGCGACTAAGGGATTGCATCAGCGTTCTCCTGTGTATGTTAAGACCATTACTGCGATCACCAATCCGCCTGCCAAGCGTGGTGATTTTGGCAAATCCCCCAATGAACGGGCTGTTCAATCAAAAGTGGTATTCTGTTAGAAAGATTTATGTTCAGCTGATGATAATGATGACGAGTGGCAAAGGGAGAGTGAGAGAGGGAAAATGGAATAGAAATGAACAGTACAGAGCAGAACAGAACAGAATATAACAGCATAGAATGGAACAGAACGGAATAGAAACGACAGGACAGAACAGAATAGAATAAAATAGAATAATCATGTATTGGCTGCAACAAAACACATACAGTGCAACATTACATACAAGCAGAAACAAATACAACACTCAATCTAAAGGTCGGGCGCACACGTCGGGATCGCGTCACACGGCTTGTACTTTATGTTATTAGGTACAATAATTATTTACACAATCTAAATTTACTTTATCATCTGAAATTAAAAATGTTGGTATGGAACATTCACTCGTTGCTTTCAATTACATTCAGCTATAAATCCAGCTCATATAAATCAGTGAAGATATGAATAAAAGTCTATTTTAAATATCACTGCAATTTATTAGGAAAGCAAAAATGGTACATGTGCGATTGGAGCCGCAATTTATAGCTGAATGAATAAAGAATGAAAGTATATTTATAGGGATACCAACATAAAATTATTATAAAAAAAACCTATTAATAAATCAATTAAATACAATACAATAAACTTTATTGCACAAACAAATACAATAGTTATACCGGTATAATGTATTAGACACAAAGTTTAATTAAATATTCAATTTTCGCGACTAAGCTTTGGGTATTTGACTGGCAAGATTTTTCTTTCCATAATAGTATTTCAAGAAACAAAATCTCCGTCTCAACATTAATACTAAGTAAATCCAGCATGATCCTCACTAAGCTGTCGTGAGCAGAGCTCGGAGTATGGTTCAACATTTAAATGTTAAGCAACGCCCGACCAAATTTGCGGGAGACATCTTTGCAAATATACTTGGGTACAGTCGCAGTCAGAAGTGTTAGGCAATAAGAACAATGAAAAAATCTACTTGAATTAACTATTTAAATAGTTCAGGAATATATATATATATATACTCTAGTGGCACAACCCACAGCTTAACTCAATTAAAACGTGGACTCCATATTTGTATTCATTCTAAACATTGACATTGGCAAAATCTTAAGGAAGGCCATATTAGAAAGAAGAAAACATCACTTTCGCATAAAGGTAATTGTATAATCCTACCTGAATATTAATTGAAATGTTATGAAATTATAATTAATAACATGAAATATTATCATTATGCCATACTGACATTATTTTCGCCTTTTGTACAATCTGTGCAATAATGAAGTTTTTAAATCAATCATCATTTCAATTTAGACGTCCACTGTTGGACATACGCCTTCCCCAATGAACGCCACCACGTCGTCTGCCTTCCGCATCCAGCCACTTCCGGCCCCCTTTTTCAGGTCGTATGTATGTAAACGCTTTAATGTACCAAAAATCACATTCATCGTTGTCGGTCTGCGAGTGCCGATCCGCGGTCTCCACTCCAGAACTCGTCTACCCCAACGGCCGTAGTCGGTTCTGCGACAAATCTGGCCAACACACAATTTGAATAAATAATCAAATAAACTATTAAATAAAATAAATAATCTTAAATAACTCGCCAGTTGCACCTTTGTATTTACTTTACCAAGTCAAGTAAAAATAAATTATAAGTATAACATTGATGAAAACTAGTTAGATACTTCGTGCGAGACTGTACCGCATGTTGTAACTTAGCTACCACCTTTGAGATATTCTTCTAAAGAGCATGAATAAACTCTTGTACGCCGACCGATGCAACGTGATCAACTGTAAATAATTTGTATTTTTTATTGTATTATACTTTGAATACTATTGAATGCTGAGCCATATACTGAATATGAATTTATTAACTATATAATAAAAAAAAAACATACGAGCTCACTGGTGAGTGTTGGCATTTATATTTGGAAAATTCTAAAAGTTGGTAAGTTTATTTATAGTAGCTCCGTTTCTGAAGGTACATATTTAAAATGTGACAGCGTTAAAATTATTCTCGTCTTTCTGGTGCCATGTGTTTTCCGATAGAGTAGAATATTACCACTCCAACTCTTCCCGTGAATATCGTACAAGGCGACTAAGGGAATACATTATAAAATATCAATCAGGCCTCCCCAACCCGTCTGGCTATCGCAGGGGAGTGTAGACCAAATCCTCCGTCTGTCTCCGGCAGATAAGAGAGGGTTGTGCTCCTGCAGTGGAGACAAAAATAACCTGATGATGATGATTACATTTCTATCCTATCGTTTTCCTCGCTTTTCGTTACTTATCATCGTAATATCCTCACCTTTTTTCTTTATTATTCTGACGCCAGTGTTGCCATCCAACAATATCAATTTAATCCCGCGATATCCGCAACTGGGGCGGCTACTGCCCGAATCATGTCGCTTTAGTTCGTTAAAAATAAAATGTAAGTACCAAGAATACGTAGCAGCAGTATAGGCAAGATCTCTTAAATGAAGGCGACTCGGCGAAATAAATAAGTTACGTCGAGAGAGACTTGCTAATTACTTAAGTAAACTTACACACTTATACACTTACACTCATATTTAATAATAAGTACTGTACGTATGTGAAGTTGATATACTTATTTAAATAAGTAACACTTGATATAGTTTCTATATATCAAAGATAATATTATAAACTTGCATTAACAACTTTATGTCGTAATAATATAGGGTGTAAATTAGATAGAACATCGGGTTTCACTTTCGTAGCTAGACGCCAAACGCATATTAGTTTTTGTTTGTTTACTTACGCTTGCCTTCAGTCTCACCTAATGGTAAGTGACGACGAGACCTAAGGAGTACCTAGGCCCCCAGATGCCAGTACCTAGGCCCCCAGATGCCAGTACCTAGGCCCCCAGATGCCAGTACCTAGGCCCCCAGATGCCAGTATCTAGGCCCCCAGATGCCAGTACCTAGGCCCTCAGATGCCAGTACCTAGGCCCCCAGATGCCAGTACCTAGGCCCCCAGATGCCAGTATCTAGGCCCCCAGATGCCAGTACCTAGGCCCCCAGATGCCAGTATCTAGGCCCCCAGATGCCAGTACCTAGGCCCCCAGATGCCAGTACCTAGGCCTCCAGATGCCAGTACCTAGGCCCTCAGATGCCAGTACCTAGGCCCCAGATGCCAGTACCTAGGCCCTCAGATGCCAGTACCTAGGCCCCCAGATGCCAGTACCTAAGCCCCCAGATGCCAGTATCTAGGTCCCCAGATGCCAGTATCTAGGCCCCCAGATGCCAGTATCTAGGTCTCCAGATGCCAGTACCTAGGCCCCCAGATGCCAGTCGAAGTCAATATCCCTTATTGCACATTCAATAATGCATTTACTCGTATTTATTCATAAACAATATAAATTGTATTCCAAATTAAATTACACTAAAATGAAAAATAAACTAACATAATACTAAATTAAACAAAAAGTAACATACAATATTTACAATAAAAAAATTATATAAACCAAGTAATAATACAAATAAATGTCATCATTGTACAAATGTCAAATTAAATGTCAGTTTAAATGTCGAATTTATATCAATACTTTAAAAGTCATCGACTGACATGAGTACACTTGGTACATTTATACCTACGTTTTTTTAAAGACTACAGCTTCCTAGGTGTTAGCGCTGTGAAGAAGAACCGGCGCAACAAACTTCCAGCTATACTTTTTTTTAAATTGTGCGAAGCTGAAGCATCATTAATACCAGGCGTTATTCAAATAACTGTCTATTTTATAATAAGTTAACTTAAAAAAAAAAAAAAATTTAAGTTTGTTTTTAATGTGATTTTTAAACTTTCTGTTTTTCAAGTAGTTCATTCTAGAAGCGGGTACATTGCCCCGTGAACGATTTACTGACCTTACTAAGTCTTAACCCTGGTAAAAGCAGTTTATTTTTATTCTTGTGTCGTAACTTTTTATTATCACAGTGCCTCAAAAAGAAAAAATATATTTTTTAGAACATATATTATCCAAAATGAATTGAATAGCTACTGTTAATATGCTTACTTCTTTAAACTTTTCTCTTAATGACTCTCTACATTGCTTATGCAGATTGCCCTAATTGCTCTCTTTTGCAAGAACTAGGTATTTTATAATAAAAAAAAGGTTTTAATTTGACCAATTAGTTGTCTATCCCCGTTACCCGTGGGAATCGAACCCAGGACTTTACCACCCGATTCCCATGCTCCAAGCTTCTAAGCCGACGAGGCTGTCAATCGTACTTCTTACCGAATCAATCTTCTTCTTCTCTGTCGTTCCTTCACTGCTGAGGATCGCGACCGTATAAAATGCGCCTTCACGCATAGCGGTCATTGGCCAGCCGCACTGCTTCATATAAGGATCCGCCAGCCACCCTCCTCACCGGGTCTGACCACCTCGTCGGAGCTCGTCCTCTGGCACGCCTGCCCTCCACTTGTCCCAGGATGATGAGCTTCTCCAGGTCGTGCTTAGGAGACCGCAAAATGTGACCGAAGAAGCTTAGAGTCCTTTCATTGCAGATAGTGGCGAGCCGTTTTGTTATATTGAGCTCTTTAAGAATGGAGTCGTTTGTTCTCATGTTCCGAATCAATCACAAGAACAAATTCTATGTAATAGGTATACCGATATTTTTATCGTTATACATTTTAGTGGCGCTGCTGGTTTTAAAATATTTTTTATTCAGACAAATGTCATTCAGCAACGTTATACGGTTAATCGGACGCGCTGTCAGGAAACGGAAAGGGCGGGAAATAATTAGCCGCCGTTCCCGCCCCGCTGTAAGCCCGCAGGCAAAGGAAACTCTCCATACAGCCACACGCCGAGTAGGAAAATTTATTTCTAAACGATTTCAAAATTAAAATATTATGTGTTTACATTTTGAACTTCGTTGGGAAGTTGGATCATTTTCATAAATGTGTTTTAAATAAGTGATAGTGAAATATATGTGTTAAAAGTCTAAACTTTTCATTTGTAATTCTAAATTATATATGTTGAGATGTTTTTATAATCTACTATACTAAGATATTTTGTTTTCTCACATCATTGTAAAAACATAATATTGCTTGATATAGCTTATTACACAAAGTTGGCAATACAGCTACAATAAGCTAGTTTTTGAGAAAAACATTTAAATAGAGATTCAAATTACATTAAATAAAGAATGTAGCGTTATTAACATAAACGCAAAATAATTAAAGAAATCATATAACTGTTAGTATTAATTAAGTTACTATAATGTGATCGCCAGGTGGATCGACGACCTGAAGAAGGTGGCCGGTAGCGGCTGGATGCGGAGGGCGGAGGACCGGGTGTGGTGGCGTTCATTGGGGAAGGTCTATGTCCAGCAGTGGACTTTTAGGGGTTGACATGATGATGATGAATGTGACATAACATAAAGAGTTTTGCATGTTTATTATAAAATTAAAAAGTTACTTACAATTTCATATTAACTTTCTTAGTAAATATAAAATGTTCAAAATTATTTGATTTATCGTCAACAAATTCTTGTATGTACAACGTACACGAAGGCTGAAGTACTTAGAGTTTTCATATTCGCCTGTCAGTTGCAAATTTTTTTTAAGAAATCGAGCAGTGTATATAACAATGACGAATGGTGTAGTATATTTTTTCGGACATTCGTAGTTTTTATTTTATCTTATAGTAGGCAATTATTTATTTTCTTAAGTTTAATAAGTAATAGTTTAATACTTATTTCCAGAAATTTCCATAACTTTTCAGCATTTGTCAGCCAATTTTACACTGTTTCATATTTGAGCTCAGTCGATCCAGTAGCACCTATGTTATCTGTCGGACAGACAAACGAACAAAAAATCGGGTAAGTATACATTTTGACAGATCCCTAAAATAAGGCAGTTACAGCTTGGTGCGTGATACAGTACAATCACAGAAACACATTCACAAAGAAAATCGAAAAGCAAATCCTTAAAATGGTCACGTATCGAATCCACCCCCTTCCACGTCGGTTTTCATCTCGTCTGGCAACACCGTGACACTAGAGGTGGTCCAAATAACTTACTCGAATTCGGCATTAATTACCAAAACTGACTGCGCTGGGTGATATCTGTCCGAAGCCGTTAAGTTCTCACCAGTAGTGGTCAACGGGGTATGCCTCAGGATCTGAAGCCAATCATCAGTAGGAAACAGCCGGTCATCACGTCGATCGGTAGCCAATTCTAATTTTACCCGGCCGAGTTCGATTTTAGGTTTATGTCAAAACAGCATTTAACTCGAATACTAGTTACTGATTGAGTGAATTTTGGGGCATGAAATATAAGGTCTTTGAAAATCAGTCAGGTGCACAATCTTTAAGGGGTTTAAAATATATAATTAGGTAGGTAATGGGCCGGATTTCGAAGGCACACATTTAAAATTTGACAGCGCTAAAATTGGTTTCGTCTTTATCTTCATGACACTGTGTGACAAGGAGAGCAACAGTTTTAGTGCTGTCAAACTTTAACATTGTGCCTTCAGCATCGAGCCCAATCTTTGTGTAACGTACCTACATGTACAATTGGCCCAAAATAATATAAAATCTTTTGAAAAAATGGCATTTTAAGTTTTTGACCTCATGTGGAGCTTCACTGCATCATTTTATCCTGCAAGGGTCCCTGAAATGCTCATCGTCAAATCGTTGATGATGTGTGGATGGCCATTCTTTTCTATTCTTTTGACAAGCATTTGGTCGTTTTAGTAACCACAGTTAAGAAATAGTGGAAATGATACGAGTATATACCAAGTGGTGCTAGAACATAGTGCGCTGGTATCCATGCCAGGCGAGCCTGTGTTACAGACACCAGCGCCCTCCTCCGGAGGCTAGGTTGTTGCATTTACGTACATGATAACTATATAATAATATAATTGTTCTAATACCAATATAGATGTATGAGTATGTATAGTGTGTGGGGGGGGGGGGGGGGGGTTGTGTATAGGTGTGCATGATGTATGTATGTATGTATGAATGAATGTTTGGTTGTGTTCATAAGTTCAAGTGTATTTAAGTAATTTTTTTAAGAGTTTTTCAGTTTTGTCGTAATCCAGACTTTGTAAATATTTTCGATTTGTTTACAGTTTTTGTTATTCACGGAGTATATTTGCAGGGACTTGTTTAGTTGCTTGTATATGTATGTAGCAAGGTGACTATGTTGGTAAGAAGCAAACGTTGTACGGGCTGTTACATAATCGCATATGTTTTAACTTTTTTGCTTAGTGGTTTAAAAAGTTTTCTGAATGAAACAGAATAGAACGTTTGATTTCATGAGCTGGCAGGTCTCTAGTAAAAAGAAAAAGAAATGTCACAAAATGGCGCGTTATTATCTCAGCTAATAAAAATTCAGCGCGCGAAAATCCTCGCGACGCGATTGGCCAGGGGTCCCTCGACGCCTCACTCCATTGGTGGGATGTTTATTCCATTTTCAAATTAACTTTCACTGTCTCCGTTGCCAGTTAGCCGGGAATTTATTTATTTCATCCACGTTTTTATTAGGTGTTGGGAAAGTGGGGAAATGATACGCAAGTTTATGGAGGCGGTGTTTAAGATAAAATTCACGTATTAGATTGGTTTGAGCGTACCTATTTACATAATATATATTTGTATATATTGGGTCCTACACTGTGTAAAAAATGACGCTCTTTGGTGAAAAGAGCGAAGTCGCTAAGGCTAACAAAAACACACTATTTAGGTATTTAGCGATACCATTTGTGAATTAATAATAATAATAATAACTCTTTATTTAGGCAAAATACCCACATTAAAAATTAATTAAAGGTATAAATAAAAAAAATTTAAAACAATAAAATATAGGTATAGTACATACTATAATAAATACTTTTGCTAAACTGGTGCATTAGTGAACGTAATGACTGACACAACATACATATCATTATATCGTCCACTGTTGGACACATGCCTTCCCCAAAGAACGTCTCCAAACCCGATCCTCCGCATCCAACCTTCTTCAGGTGGTCGGTCCATCAGTCGGCGGGGCGTCCCACCCTGCGCTTACCGGCCCGCGGTCCCCAATCCAGTAAGAGGGAGATATTTATTGAAAGTATAATCTAAGCTAGGTATTTTTCATTTCATTTCAATAAGCAAATAGAAAAACAAGCAGTCATAGCGTTTTGTATAAGTTACGAAAATCTCACATTGAACACATACACCGCCCCACAAAAATAACACCTCAGATTTACCATAAAGCCCCTTTACATTACCAGCTAAATTGGAACCGGGCTCGGGGTAATTCTAGCCCCAATAAGAGTGGAAGGGGGAAATTGCACCGTCGCGAGGTAATTTCAAAGTAAATTGGGGTAATTTAACCCAAGGTGTTTCAATATTCTTTTTCCAAGGCGTTTAGGCTGAAAAGGGCGAGAATTCAGAGCCATAAAAACTTTTATTGTAAAATTGGGTCTATAACTTATAAAGGGATGTCTTTTCATTCTGATTCGAGTTTTTTTTTATTTATTTTATTCTAGGTATACAAAACAATCTTCCCGTGGGTGTCGTCAAGGCGACTAAGGGACGGGTAGCAGCGTTCTCCTGTGTATTTTAAGATCATTACTGCGATCATCAATCCGCCTACAAAGCGTGGTCATTAAAATCCCCCAATAAACAGCCCACTAAAAGTAGCATTCTATTGGGCAGGTTTATGTTAAGCAGTGGATTTCGGCTGATGATTGTGTACAAAACAGATTACAGTATAATAGTAGATACATAAATTAACAGCGTAGGTATCTATTGATTGTGGACGGTAGTAACCCCTATAGGGTTATAGAGGGTTTTTTCTACTAAGAACATGTCACTCTCATCATAACATGCATACATCCCAAATAGCACACTGGCGAAATAGATTAGATTAGATTAGATTTATTTCACTTTTACATCTTAAAAATTCAATTTTACATGTCATTCTAATATGGTAAAAACGGATCGTAATAAAATAAAAAATTTACAAAATATACATTACAAGGTCACAGTATATAACATACTATCTATGTCAGTATATAATATTAAAATAAAGAATTTCAAAATACACTTGGTGTTAAATTATCACAAATTAAATTAAACGTCAGAGGGCCCACCAATTTCATTTTTTTTTAAATTCATTTATGGAATAATATTCATTTTCCAACAAAAGATTTTTCAGTCGTCGCCACAAGCTATAAAGAGGGTCCAAAGTGGGGGTATAACGGTGTTAGGTACACTAATACACCCCCATTATGGACCGGTTAAGGGAACGTACCCAAACTACGTTAGTTATAAGTGAGTCTAAACTGATATAAGTTTCACTAAACCCTACATTTTCACCTGCAAGGTGAAGATGTACCACAGAAATTATTAATCCTACTAATATTATAAATGCGAAAGTTTGGATATTTGGATGTTTGGATGTTTGTTACTCAATAACGCTTCAACCACTGGACAGATCGGGATGAAACTTGGCACACATATAGATTAGGTCCTGCCTATTCCAGGACAGTTGTTCCATCTTATTCCTACGGGAAATATTTAATAATTTGTAATGTTAAGTTGTCCACGCGGACGAAAAGCAATAACTAGTATATTATATAAAGTTAAATTAAAATAAAAAAATGTTAGTCAACAATAATTATTTTCTAAAATGTCAAGAAAAATAGAGATATCAAAGTTACTACAAATTATAAATTATCTTATTATTTTTATGTCAAACATATATGAAGAAAAAAACTAACAAAACAATTTACAATACGATCTCCATATTCGCTGTTTCAGAAAAACTAAACTTGAAATGTATCCAAATGGTCGTGGGATAAAATCCAAGTCCTTATTATAAAAATAAATACACACTCTACTAAACGCTAGTAACGTATGAATGAATGCAGTTTACCCAACGATCTCTATATACTACTAGATGGAGCGTTCCAAACAATCGCTCTGTTCCACGCAAGGAGCCGCAACTCGTTCACATTCACGTTGAAACTTGTGCAGTTACTACGCAGAACATTTAATTATTTACTAAATATTGACGCTATTTACCCGTAGAGTCAATATTTAGTAGTAATTACATGTTCTACGACAACTGCACAAGATTCATTGTGAATGTAACCGAGTTGCGTGGAACAGAGCGATTGTTTGGAATGCTCCATCTAGTACATAGAGATCGTTGAGTTTACCACAATAGCCCTTCAGAGCTCTATTCACAAACAAAACAATGTTGTTATTTTAATGGTTCGTTATAAAATACTGAGTAAAAAGTGGCCGGGTTTTTATTTCAAACTAGCTGTGCCCGCGGCTCCGCTCGTGTGGACTACACAATTATTCTTCCGCTCCAACTGCCACCGCCACAGTCATTTCTTACTCTCGCTTGAAACGTAGTCCTAAATCATCGCAATCTGAATTCCGCCGAGCATTACACTTCTTTGTTCTAACGTCAGTTTTTGAAAACTAAATTCGCATAACTTTTGATTCAGTAAGCCGATTGCGATGAAATAAAGACTAAATGTTACCCGAATTAAGCCCTATGTTTTTCTAAATACTGGATTAGAATTGGATTATTAGTTTTTACGTAATGCGTGATCAAACTAACAGACAGACAAAAATTCCAAAAAATATCTTAACGTGTTTTATTACTTATTTTTATACGCCCAAATATTTTTTTTTTTTGCAAAGAATTTCAATGTGCAGGCACGCAAAGTTCACTCTTTCATTTATTAAACTATCTATTAGATGGAGTTATAGAGTTCTATTAATAATAAAAGCCTATATATGTAAGAGAGCATGAAATTAATCAAATTAAGATTATGTGACGAAGTAGAAAATGTTTTGCAATTTTTTGATGTCGTTACTACCTGGTATATCCATCCCTCGTAGTTTGTCTAATTTTTTTATTTTTTATTAAATACAATTTTCTAATCGTAGAGCGTTTACGGTCACTTCTGTGTGAGGCACCTCCTGCATAAGATCATAGACCGTCAGCTGTAGAGCCTGACAGTGCCATAACCAGGCACAGGGCGCAGACTTTGGAGGGGCGCAAAAAGGATCTGGGTGGGCATCAAGGATGCAGTTATAGAAGCTCGCACCGGGCGAATAAAAGGCTAGTTACGGCGCTGGAGCCTGTGGAAACGACCAGGAAAGGATAAATCATTTGCTGTGCGAATACAATCACCGGATCAGACTACCACAATACAATGTTAGACAAAAATAATTAATAATCAGAGTAACCCATTAAAATAGAAACTTTTGATGCAATCCACTTAGCACCACTTACATGCACTCGTTTGGTCGCAAAGTAAAGTTGGGGCGTTTAGGGTGGTCGCCACGCGCCACCCATTACCGACTTAATTAAATAAAACGCAGGAATATGCCGCCCCCGTGTGAAACGGTCCTTACGCTAGGGCTGTACCTACGTCGAATAGGTGTATTTAACCATATTCGGGTGAGAAGGAGGGTAATGGTTTCGTTATAAACAAGCCTTCTAGCATACTGGCGAATTATGCCATCCTACTAATATTATAAATGCGAAAGTTTGGATATCATTGGATACGGAGTTTGTTACTCAGTCACGCTTCAACTACTAGACGGATCGTGATGAAACTTGGCACACATATAGGTTAGGTCCTGGAATATGACATAGGATAGTTTTGATCCCGAAAAAACGTTTTATTCCTACGGGAAATATTTAATAATTTGTAATGTTAAGTTGTCCACGCCGACGATGTCGCGGGCAACAGCTAGTAATCTATAAAACAGGTGCACAGTAGGGGTATATATATCGGTGTAAGTGCACCTACCGTTATATTAGCCCTTAGACGTCCACTGCTGGATATAAATCATCCCCAATCAACGCCACCACACCCGATCCTCCACCGCATCCAGTTCTTCATATCCTTCAAAGAAAGGGATGAAAAACCAGATGACCACTCCAAGTCACCTATGCTCGTGGTGCGACGGCGATGGCGGAATAACCATCTACAAATGCCTGGTCAGGCCCTAATGACCACAGTCGGTAATGAACAGCAGCGTCACCACTAGGGCATATCCACATGAAGAGGCCTACGTTCAGCAGTGGACTGATACGGACTGCAAACTGATGATGAATTTTCTGAGATAATAAAGAAATAAGATATCTTTCGCAGAACCGACGGCCGTTGGAACAGACGAGTTCTGGAGTGGAGACCACGGATTGGCACGCGCAGGGTGGAACGCCCCGCCGCCAGTGGACAGACGACCTGAAGAAGAGGCTGGATACGGAGGGCGGTGGACCGGGTGTGGTGGCGTTCATTGGGGAAGGCCTATAAAGTCTGACATGATGATGATGAAGATATCTTTATTAAGAGAAACAGAGATAATAGAAAAAATATACGTAAATTGTTATATACTAAACAAGGGGTTGGGAGGGGCCACTTTACAGATAGAAGATCTCCTCCAGGTGTGCCGAGGATGCTCGCTGCGTTACCCTTTGAATGTCCAGTCTTCATAAAAAGGACCTAGCTCGACGGTCGCCGGACTTGCCCTTCAGAAGTTTGCCAATATTCGATGTCAACTTCTTAACTACCGGAGCCCAAGCGCTAAGTGTCTCTACCGCAAAAGGAAGGAACTCAAAGTGGTCACGCTGTATTTGGAACAAGTATTTTGCAAAATACTTAATAGATGGCCTCCAACCACGTTACTAAAAAAAAACGACTTTTTGCGAAACAGGCAGAGTGGGACGACTGGCTAGCGCCGCCAGATGGACCAACGATCTGAAGAAGATGTCCGAAGGCAGCTGTTTGCGGAGGACCAGGTATGGAGTGACTGGGGAAGAAGGCATAGTCTAGCAGTGAACGTTGTCCACACTGTTAATAATCTAGCTATAGTTTGAATTGTTTATGTATGTATTAATATTAATAAGTATGAGAAAAATATTTGAGTTTGTATTTAAATTCTTGTCTATGCCCTTTCGTAGCTCCCTCTGCCGCGTGCCTCAACGATACGCCACTCGAGACCATAGACTAGAGAGCGAGAGACCGCATTGTGCCGAGACTCTTCACTTTTGAACGCCGAGTACTCTCAAAACGGTTGCAGTTACAGACATTATTATTGTAAACCTTTCAATTAATAAATGGTTTTTATAGTTATTAGGGCATGGGAAAGGTTTTGTCGAGGGTGAGTCTTTTATGATATACTTCCACGCTTCAGAGATGTAAGGTAGGCGTAAGGGTTGAACTCCACTTTCCGTGTGATTTCCGGCTTAGAATTGAGCCACCCCCAATCTTCCCATGGGTCTGACGGGCAGCAGAGTATATAAGATAATTAATGCGATCATAAATCCGCCTGCTAACCGTGGTGATTATAGCAAATCCCCCAATGGACAGCCCGCCAAAAGAAACCAGAGAGGCGAGAGAAGAAGTATATACTACCTTTTAAGAACTGTGTTAAACCAAAGATAATAGGTATATTAACATTCTGAACTCAACAAAATAAAATCTAAAATGTTTTACTTAACACTCCATCGAATAAATGCTTAGAGATCCATCACTTTTACTATAACAAAAACGTTAATCCCAAACTACCCTTAAGTATGTCACGTCGATTGTCGCTTACCCTGGAATTCTAATTCCAACAAAAACATCCGCTCTCTACCCCATAAACACAGATCTAATGTTACCAAAATAATGGCGCCGAAAGTGTTTCTGGTAACACCGATTTGATCCGATAACGTTCTATTCTACTTCGGAAATTAAAAAAAACTTTTGTAAATTAAAAAGAAAAAAGGCATTGAAATCGCGACATTCAGCCTCGTTTTGTGCAAGTGCGGCAGAGTGGAGTATGTTTTCGAACGTGCTCAGTGAAGTCGAGTATTTAAAAAAAAACCTTTTGACGCGAAGCGTCCTTTGCGTCACATATTCTGAGAAAGTTATCTCAGTATTTGTTTGTAATCTTCTCGTTCACAAACAATATCTAAAACACCATCTTATCGAGTTGAAATCAAATATGCATGTTCCTTTCTCTTACACAAACTTACATCAAAAATTCACTTCTACGAGTACATACTGTTATTATCCTACTAATCCTACTTCCTACTGTATCCTACTAATATTATAAACGCGAAACTTTGTAAGTATGGATGGATGTTTGTTACTCCTTCACGCTTCAACCACAGGACGGATCGGGATGAAACTTAGCACACATCCAGGTTAGGTCCTGGAATAGGACGTAGGATAGTTTTTATTCCGAAAAACATCCCATTTCTACGGGAAATACATAATAATTTGTGATGTTATGTTGTCCAAGCGGACGAAGTTGCGGGCAGCTAGTAAAATATATATCCTGATAATGGCAAGATTTTTGAAATGTAACTTAACAGTGTACCTATATATATTTATATTATCCTGATAGTGAAGCTTTTTGTCCGCCTATGTTTCTGTCCGGCGGATAACCAAAAAATGCGGGTCCTGTTGATCTGAAATTTAGAATATACATACATGTAAAATTGGCCAGTAATATTAAGAAAATTATGGAATCATTTTCTCTTCTCATACGTATTTACGAAACTAAAAAAAATTACAGATCACGTCCTTACCTACATGTGTACGACGCATCAATTTTTTTTAATCATTTTTTTTTAATGTAAACGAGTAAGAATCCAAAACCGAAATAAAAGGTTATCTGAAAAAAAAAACCGCGCCATCATAAATAAATGAATAAACAAATATAAATATAAGCTGCTCGCACCATACACAGTTATATAAGCACATGTTGTGAAAACCATTAACCTTATGTTCAAATCAGTTGAGTGACTTGTATCTGTGGAGAGGTTGTTTCCGCGTTTTTTTGGAGAACAGTTGTGTAGGTATTTGTTTTTTCCAAAATAAAGTTTTTTTTTTTAATTTTATGATAATAAAAACAAAAAATAAAAAGGAGGCCATGTTTTGTGCCACTAAGCATAAGTCGCTTGTCGTGACACAAGAAACGCAATCCACATACACTCGGTAGTCGGAACATACATTTATTAATTTTGCATGGCGGGCACTGTTTACTACGGGCTTTGGTGTTAAGTAGTGACAGTATATTATGCAATAAATGTACGTGTGTATACTATGAAGGAAACATAAATAAACGTGACTAAGCTGCTCTTATTAAATCAGAGAACTTCCTAACCTCAAAGCTTACTAAAGTTCCCTATCAACGTTAGTAAGGGAAGTCTGTGACTATATCAGGAGTATAGTCACAGACTTGGTCTGAGGCACTTTGATACTGATAGTAAACAGAAAATAAAAATATATAGTGATTAGACTGATGACATTATTGCCAATGTCTTAACATAAACAAAAAAATTAACTTTTATTTGTGTACAATTATACGTACATACACCTCATACCGAAGCAAAATAATTTTTCGTAGCTCATAGTTTCACCATCTAATTTAATAACTAATTAGTGTCAATCATGAAGGAAAACACTTTGAGGTGAAACTACGAGCTACGAAAAATTATTTTGCGTCATGGTATGAGGTAGTTATACCAAAGATAATATATACTAGAGTAAGATAAGCAATCCCCGAACAAAAAGTGTAAATCCAAAATTGGTAGCATAAACTTAGATGGCGCATTTGCTATCCAATTCTAAAAGTATTATCTAAAATCCGCACGGCGCTGGTGTGTTTAGTGCACTGTTTCTAGTTGTGCGAAGGTAAAAAGTGGTAACACTACCCGTCGCTAGATGTCATTACATGTAATCACCTAATGAGTTCATGAACGTCTTACGTAACAGATGGCGCTAATACGAAACTAGTTACAATCTGTCGCAACTTTCATAGTAACAACAGTTATATGAAACGAACTAATGGCAGTTATACCTGTCTTGCTTTAACATAGATACTTCTCATTCACACCCCTAGCCGCCATGCCCGCCATGTTTCTTATTGCAGTGTTGTTCTTTGAATTTCTTTTTAACCGACTTCAAAAAAGGAGGAGGTTCTCAGCTCGACAGTATGTTTTTTTTAGTATGTTACGCGATTACTTCGCCAATTCTGAATGGATTTTGATGTTTCTTTTTTTGTTTGGAAGGTTATACTTCATAGGTGATCCCATATAAATTTTATCGAAATGGAGGAAATGGGCTGGCGGGATTTTATCTCAAATAACCAAATGTATTTTTTTCAGTACTTTCTGATCCTATTTCTTTCAAATCCGATTCATAAATTCCTTTAATGAGTCATTAATATTACATGTTGGTATATACATATCTGTGTTATGGAAACAAAGTACATAAGGAAAGGACAATTCAATATAACATCCAGACTCGAACCAACTTGTACAAATTATATAAAGTTCCCTGCCCCCAGTGAGAATCACGAGTCCTGACTCACTCACTCTAGTACATAAATATTATCTTTACTACAACGATCTCTATGTACTACTAGATGGAGCGTTCCAAACAATCGCTCTGTTCCACGCAAGTAGCCACAACTTTTTCACATTCACAATGAAACTTGTGCAGTTGCTACGCGGAACATTTAATTATTTACTAAATATTGACATAATTTAACCGTAGCGTCAATATTTAGTAATAATTAAATGTCTACGTAGTAACTGCACAAGTTTCATTGTGAATGTGAAAGAGTTGTGGCTACTTGCGTGGAACAGAGCGATTGTTTGGAACGCTCCATCTAGTAGTACCTACATAGAGATCGTTGCTTTACTATGACCTGTAAAATTGATTTTCTTATTTTCTAGGTAACTAAAATTGGCATACAATCGCAATTGCACAGTGCTCTGGTAAATCAAGCCGAGGTCAATTTCTATGGCCGAGGTAGATATCTAGATATTCAAACAGGTCACTGACCTGAGGTCAGCTGTTCTTTCTCGTTCCATTTGTTTTTCACAGTTGCGAAATATGTTATGTTTGGTAGCGATTACTACTAGTAGTGCAGTCAAATTCCGAATTGTGACCATCCCTAGCACCTTATTATTATAGCGATAGAGTAAAAATTAGAATGAACATGGTTATTTATCGTATCAACCGAAAGTACCAAATAGGCATGACGAAAGATTTTGAAATCCTCTTCCGTAATGTAGGTACACATTTACTATTTACGAAAAAACCTTTATTTCGGTATAAAACTTAAGTTTAACGTTTAACGGAGTTTAAAGCCATTTTGATAATATTTTTTCAATATTGCGCGCAAACAGCTCTCAGCTGTCAGGGCGTCGGCTCTGACGTCACGGTTAGGTAAACATGTCATTGTGTCTATGCGTACGAAGAAAGTCAACAAAATATTCAATTAATTCGTGTGATAAAAATGAATTCCAAAGTTTATAAGTGGTGTGCAGTACTGCAGTGTAAAAACACATCAATAAAAACACCCAACAAAGTGTTTGTACATGTTCCAAACAAGTTATGAACAAGAGATAAATGGTTTGGTTAAAGCTCGCACGGCGAAACAACGTAGTCACGAATTCGCCACTTTATTTCTGTGAAGACCACTTTGATGTGAGTATGTTATCATATATTGATAGATCTTATACTTAAAATGTTTGTTTGATATGAAATAGTTGAAATATTGAGGCTATGGAATAACTAATTTATTGAGGTTATGTTTGTTTTGGTCTTGGCCCTCATTCCTAATAACAATTTTAATCGTTTACTTTTCTTTTTCCAGTTGCCAAATGATATGGAAAATTATATGGAGTATCATGTGATGGGGTCAGTATCACAAGTACGTATGAAACCAGGATGTATGCCCCATAAATTTATATGCCAACCAGACAGGAAAACACGAACATCTGACACAACAGAGCGACCCTATATAGCTAAGAAACGAAGAATTATGATTATTGAAGAGTGTAAAAAGGAATTCGAAGAAAAATGTATAGTTACAAAACAATCAAGTTTTGAAGAAATTGCATCCGGTAGTTCAGGTATTTAATATTAACTTATTTATTAGAATATAGCATTGAAAAAGTTAATTTTATTCTCAGTGTTATTACATAGGTACAATGTTGGTACACACAAAACTACATAGATTTTTCTGTGATCTAGTAATCTCCTATTTGTGTTCGTAATTATAACATTGCACTTAAATAATAAAATATTTGTTTTACAGTTCAGCAGAATGTAGAAGTTCCCCAAGTAACACCAAGAGTGTTGGATAAATCAATTCAAGTACACACATGGAAAACATTCAGAAGTAAAGCTAACCAAACAATAGTCAGTTCAGTAAATCAGATGACATCACCATTGAAGCCGTTTCTACATTCTGTCTCTACATCAACATTTAAAATCAAGCATCAAGGTGTTAATAGTAACATGCCTATCTTAAGTTTGGTTAAAGTTCTTGATGATGTGATAACTATAGCTTGTGGTTTGATTAATATACAAGATTCTCTTATTAAATAAAACACAAATGAAATTACTGCATTTTTATTTCCTATTCTATACTTTTATATAACAATGGATACACATAAGTTTTTTCAAAATTTAATAACACTTTCAAGCCTGACATAGCTCATCAAAAGTTATACATATAATTTCTATATTTTTATTAGTAGTAAAATTTGGGTCTGCGATGCTGAAATAACACTTATTTAAACCACTTAGGTACATTTGCATTTGAACCTGGGCAAAGCATTTCTTGCTGTGTTTCCCATTTTTTATATAATTGAGATACGTTTTGTTGCTTATGGGACATTTTATCTCCACAATGCTATCTTGACATATTCCATCAGGGGAACCTGCTATCATTGGATATTTTTGGGATATGAACAGTCCAGTATTCTTGATTTTTTCCCCTAGTTTCTTGCTTATTATTTCCCGTTTCATTGCTGGTGTTTCTTATTTATTTGTTGCGAGGAAATCGCCCAACATTAATACATCAATCCTGGGCAAATTTGAGCTATTTGCCTTAACAAAGCTTGGTTCCATTGTTATAGTACAGTGGAGTCAATAAATCACACGTAAAAGAAAAAAAATCAATCCAAATGCGTAATCAGTAGTATTCACAACAACTAGGGATCCGCAAAAAGTATTGATACCTGAGTAGTATCGATACTTACGTTACGATACCAAGTATTTTCGTACTCGATACTTTTGTTACGATACTTTACTAGGTATCGATACTTCGTCACATACTCGATACTTTTTGGTGTACCGATAGCAGACCTACTTTGTTTTGCGTATCGCCCAGCGCCAGGGATGAGAATACGCCAGCGCAAGCTCCGTACGCTCCGTGTGTAAATGCGGCAAACCGCATTGTATACTCATAGAGTGTCATCTCATTACCGTTCTCTTCTTTCTTGCTTTGCTGATGCATAACGACCCTCTCGGTCGAGATTTAGAGGAAACCACTATCTTATTAAAATATGATGTCGTTGCATGGAGATAAATTACTTTTTATGTCTGATTTTGGTCTGATTGCAGTGATAAAGACTAGGGGTTTAAAAAGAACCATATTTACATCTACCATTAAGTCAATGTTTATTGTAATAAATAAATAGAGACGGAATATTATTATTATACCAATAATAATATTTCGTCTCTATTTATACTATTTTATTATTAATGTTGAGGTTTCTAATGTGATGAAAAAGTACTCGATACTGAGTAGTATCGATACTTTTGATTCGATACTATCGTCGGCATCGATACTTTTGATGCGATACTGGTATCGAATACAGTATCGTTACTTTTATTTTTTTGCGTATCCCTAACAACAACAAAACACAGAGAATGACAGTATTGTTTACCTAGGCGTGACGTCATGCACTGTGATTGGTGTTTCAGTCAAAATGGCCGATTGCAGTATTTTAATTAATGTTTTATTTTATTGAAAATCTTAATAATCTGAACCTTTTAAATAAAACTAAACCAGTGTTTTAAATTCTTTTAATATGAATTTTCCCCTAACATCATTAAATCGACGATTGTATACTGTCGATCCATACCATTTTTAGTTTCGCTTTGCTTAAGTAGTCAATTTATATTTTTACTATGGGTAGAGGTGATAATAAGGTAATAATAATTTAAAGTTAAAGTTGCAAACTCAAATTCGAAATATATTTTTTGAAAGTTTTCATTTGTAGCTCAGATTTGTACAACAAAAACGCGATGCAAACGTCAAACGACGTTCCGTTCCGTAAGCTAAGATTTCGAGATATAATTTTTGAGTTTTCATTTGTAGCTTATATTCGTACAACAAACACGCGATGCAAACGTCAAACGACGTTCCATTTCGTTAATAGCTAAAGAAATGTCACTTCTTATGCATCAATGCATTCAAAGATATGAGCTATTTGGGTAAGCGAATGAATTACAGCAAACATGAAACGAAATGTGTTTGACAGCAAAGCTGTTATATAATGAAATTGAGAGCTACTGTTCATTAACTGCTCGTCGTAGTTTATAATATTATCTTTGTACTAAGTAATATAGGTATTATCATCATTGATTACGTACATATGTCTTGTTATTTACCTAAACGCCATCTATTGGGGTTTGTAAATGCTATAACATTATGAAAGATATAACGTCATACGACTATTCGACCATAGATGGCGTAAAAGTCTAATTTTTCAATATTCTTATCGAATTGTGATAATTCGTTACCTGTAGCGCAATCTAGTGGACCGTTGAGTAACTACAGCTTGATTGACGCAACCAATAATCACATTTGCGGCCCTCGGTTATACATATAAATAAAAAATAAAAGAAACAAGTTCGTGCCCACCAAACTCCATCCATAAAACAGTATGACAGATACATCAATCCACAATATATATTTTATAGTAAATGAAATACAGGAGAAAACCTCATATGACGAGATCCCGCCAATAAGCCCTAATGATGATTATGTTTGATGACTACAATATAAATTCCATTGTGAATATAAATGTCTCAAATCAAAGCTCCGATTCCAGTTTATCTTTCTTAAGGCGAGAGTTCTTAAAACCTCGCCGCCAACAATAAGTAGGCCCTTAAGTAGCTTTATCGCATTAAAATCACACTCGAATAAGCATTAATATGGACCAATACAAAAGAGAGGGATACAAAAGACCCAAAGTTGCGTAATCCAAGGAATACACTCTTAAATTAAGGTGTTTCAGACGAAACGAAACGCCCAGTAAACTTTAAACTTAGTCGTCGTCTTTGAGGCTTAGTCGAAACTTAGAGACATTAATGTTTGTTTTAATCGAATAAGAGTAGAAGTTTGGTTGGTCTAAAAGTTCCAACAAATATTATATAAGCGAGAGTGTAGATGTTTGTTAATTTGTTGCTCAATTATCATTACACAACGGCTGTACGGATTTTGATAAGCGTTTGGCTTGTCACTACGATTTAGAAGCTGGCTTTTTAATTCATTCAGAGACAAATAAATTATAATAAATAAATAAAATAATCTTTATTTCTTTAAACAAATGTTACATAGTGGCTGATGTAAGGAAACATCAGCCCATGCTCGCAGAGCCTGTGTTAGGAGGCATCGCTTTTCTTTACACATATATCTCTGTTGAAATAAATATTCATAATTGTTAAAAGAAAATTAAATAAAATAGAAGGATCTAATCCCGCGTGTAAGTTGTATTTATATGGATGTGTTATGGAAGTGTGTCGGGGTGTGTGTATGTATGTGTGTGTATGTTTCAATTAATGCTTCTATGGAATATACCAACATTACAGATGTATATGGTTAAACGCACAGGCGATGCTGCTGCTTATCATCTGGATTATTCTCATAATTGCAAGACTTCAACCAATAAGACGACCTACTCCATAAGGATTTCTGCTGATATCCATCGAAATCAAAAACCATTTGGTACTCTCTAACGGCACCAGTCACGTGACAACGGCACTAGTCACGTGACACATTCTGGTAAGCGTCAAACGCTAATCAGAATATCATATGACCGTTAGAGAGTGCAAAAAGCATCGTAGTTCGACGTAAGTATATTAACTGAAATGCTTAAGGAGTAGGCCCCCAGAACGTCTGTAAGATCCTTTAGAATTAAAATAAATAAAATATCAATGAGATTATCGTGTATTGTAGCTTTGGGATTACTCGGACAGCGGACAAAGTGATTCAAGTAACACTTAAGGCTTTATATAGCCATTATAGTGTTTTATAATGGTGGTTGTACAGCCGCCAGAGGTTTTGGGGTAGTAGGGCTACTTGTGCATTCACTGAGGTATCGGTGAGTTTATTGAGTACTTGCTTTGAACAAACCGCTTCAGTTTATAGAAGTGGCATAAGGACAGACAGCCTGCCTGATGACACACCCTTGGCACTCCGTATTCATCATCATCATCATCATGTGAGCCTTTAGACGTCCACTGCTGGACATATGCCTTCCCCAATGAACGCCACCCCACCCGGTCCTCCGCCCTCCGCATCCAGCCGCTTCCGGCCACCTTCTTTAGGTCGTCCGTCCATCTGGCGGCGGGGCGTCCCACCCTGCGCGTGCCAATCCGTGGTCTCCACTCCAGAACTCGTCTGCCCCAACGCCCGTCGGTTATGTCGGTCATCCTCGTTCTTCGTCGGATCTCCTCATTACGAATCATATCCTTCAAAGATACGCCGAACATAGCCCTCTCCATAGCTTGCTGAGCGACTTGAAACTTGTGGCTCAGGCCTTGAACTTGTAGTATTATTACGTAGTAATATTTAGTATGCTCTGGTAAGGGGGCAATTAATTATTATATGTGTTTTTTTTAAATTCCGAAACATACATTACATACAAAGTCAAAGTCATCATTATTTATTGCATATGAGTACACTTGGTACATTTATACACGTTTTTTATCGACTTCCGCTTCCTAGGTGTTAGCGCTGTGAAGAAGAAACGGCGCAACAAACTTCACGCAACACATCTTTTAAAATCAAGTTTGTATACAATTATATAAAAACAACTGGATACGGATGGCAGAGGACCGGGTGTGGTGGCGTTCATTGGGTACGGCATATGTCCAGCAGTGGACATCCATGATGATGAGCCTTTAGACATCTAAAGGCTCATCATCATCATCAGCCTCTAAGAGCCCACTGCTGGACATAGACCTCTCCCAAGGCGCGCCACTGATCCCGACCCTCGGTTCTTCTCATCCAGTTCTGCCAAATGATGATGATAATACAATTATATAAAGATTGTGCGAAGCTGAAGCATCATCAGTACCAGGCATTTTTTTGGTTTAAGATTATTAAGATATATATAGATAAACATGAAGTAAATGTCAACTTTATTAAAAAAAACATTAATTCTGTAGTCCAACAGGCGGAACCGCCGTGGGCAGGCTAATTTTATGTACTCGTATATGCATATTTTCAATGCATAACCAGATTTATAGACTTCTTTAAGGATTTAGTCATGTGTAATTTTAAGTTGTCCACGCGGGCGAAGTCGAGGGCAACAGCTAGTCTGGAATAAAAAAGTAGAATAGAATTACTTAGCCTCCCCTGCCGGAAAGTGAAATGAGAAACTTTACGAGCAAAGAAGTGAACAGTTTTTGTTTTAATTCCCAGGAAACGAAGTCGCAAGCAACAGTTTTTAAAATAAAACAGCAATCAACAGATTTGTTTTATAAATCATTCGTTCTGATTACTACTTCGAACCAACTAACAAACTAAATCTTTTTATTATACTACGTGTAGATATCGCACATGAAAATAACTCAAAAAAATGCGGTATTGAGTTATTAATACCAATAAAACGTACTAGATGTCCTCTATCTTTGTTTGTCATTAAGTAAACAGCTGATTATCATTCTTAGTAAATAAGTCAAAATTGCGTACCTTTCTTTAACCGTTTTGTATTTATATAATTTTTAAAACTTTCAAAAACGTGTTTTCTCAAAATATGCTTTTTGAGTTAGGTATGACGGTTTATGATTTCATGTGCGATGTAGAAGAGCCCCCTGTATGTCTGCTTAGATACAGGGGCGTTAAAAGCCCCGATCAGCCGCCGCAAAAGCACTCAAAATATGAAAATTGGAAGAAAGCAAAGTATGATCAAAGCTAAAGGCATTTTCATACGGTATCAGGTAATAATGCGGCTATCACAAAATTGGATTTGGCCGCTGGGACGGGAGGACTAGTCTCTCGCCCCGGACTTGTTTGATGATCCTGGATAAATAAATAAATATTACACATATTATATTTATATTCATTTATTTGTATTAATTATTATACAGCGTCAAGTTAATATTGCATTAAATTAAAATCAAGTAAATTAATTTTAGTAGCAAGTAAAATTATAAATGAGATTACAATGTCAAATATAATAATAACAAAAATAAAATCATAATGATGTCAAAAGTAATTAATATTATACATACATACACTAACCTAGTCTAATCCCAAACTAGGATTTTCTATTGAAATTAAACAAGGCGTTCCTTCATAAATATAACATCCAGACCTGGACCAAATTGTAAAAAAATTTCAGTTCCCAGTGGGAATAGAACCCATGACCAAACCACTAGTCCAACGAGACAGTAACTGGGCGGTGTTTGAAATAGGTACTTGGATAAAAATGCACTATTACTAAATCTCAGCTAATGACACTAATGAAGGCTGTACAATAAAATATATCAGCTACTTGAATTACGGAAGAACTAAGTTTTAGTATAAATTTTTGGTGTAATATAAATAAAAAATAAAATCAGTTTTTGAAAACTTACTGTAATCAAGTTTAAGTAACACTAAGTAACACTAATTTAAATAAAAACCACCGATGTGTATTGTCAAAGGATGTGAGCATATATATACATATATATGTATATATATATATATTAATTATTCCTTAAAATTAGAAAAATATACAAAACTGACCTTTGAGGACCGGGTCCGAGAGGACCGGGTGTGGCGGTGTTCTGATTTAGGAAGGCCTACTCGTATGTATGTTACAACGGGAAAGTTTATTACAGCGAGTAAAGTCACGTGGCGAGAGGTACCTACCTAGTCTAACAGAAGTTATCAAATACATAGTACAAATGTTATATTACATATATAATTCGTCAATTAAATTATATCTTTAATTTTTTATTTAATATCTCGAAAAATAAAAATTAACCTAAAATTTCCATACAATTTTACATAATTATTAATATGTGTTACAAATCCCAGCTTAATCGAGATCTCGAGTTATCCAAACTGACAAAAAAAATGTTTTTAGATTGTAAGATAAACGAATGTTCTCTCTACCTCTGGTAGGCTGGCAGAAATCTCTCAAGGAAGCTTTACCTTTTGTACTTTTCGTTTTTAATTGTTTATAGGGACTTCTAAGGAGTGGAACTCACTGCAAGTTTCGGTATTTCCGAACAAGTACATAAAAAGAGTGAATAGGCATCTTTTAGGTAAGCGCGCTCCACTTTAGGCCTCATCGCTACTTACTATCAGGTGAGATTGAATTCAAGCGCAAACTCATCAGGATAAAAAAAAGTATATGATTTAATTTTTTTTGTAATTATACTAAATAGTAACAAAAACAATTTTTGTTACTTCTTCCGTATATTACAGGAGGCAATCTTAAAAAGTTCTGAATCGATTTTAAAAAACCTTTTACTGTTCTCCGCCCATACTTGGACTATACTAGCCAATACTAGACTTTTTTTTTGTTTTTAAATTCTGAAACTTACAGCTAGTTCCCAATAATATATAGTACAACTTAAAATATAAAATCATTAGCCATTTACAGATTTCTAATATACACAAATATTCGCCTCTGTTACAGGGGGTGGTTACAAAAGGGATTGAAATAAAGAAAGTCGGAGAAAATATGCATGATTCGTAATACAATTCAGCGTTTACGAAGCAAATCGTCCGTAACTAATACCTATATAAAATATTAGGTATCACAGGAATTCTAAAGAAAAACCCCCAAATGTTTGACAAAAACTCTGACAAACAAACATTTTTACCTTTATTTCTGTTATGTTATGACGAACGTTACTTAGCGAATTTCTGCGAGGGTGGAGTTTTGAGGGATTGTAAGGGGGCGGGAAGGTGGGAGGGGTACATACAGCCTGGATATCATTGTGGATCATAGATGATGGGACGCTAAGAAATGTACCGGCAAGTATGGAGAAAGCTTTTGAAGTAAAACGTCTGTAAGTTCATTTTGGTAGCGGAGACAGCACAAAATTCGATTAGTGCAAGTTTAGAAACTATTAGAGAATTAGAAAGGAAATAAGGAAAAAATAAGACTTAAAAAATTCATTATCAGGTTATTTTGTCTCCACTGCAGGAGCACAACCCTCTCCCATCGGCCGGAGACAGACGGAGGATTTGGCCTACACTCCCCGCGCTGGTCAGACAGGTTGGGGAGGCCTAATTGATGGTTTCTAATGTATTCCCTTAGTCGCCTTGTACGACATCCACGGGAAGAGTTGGAGTGGTCCTATTCCACTCTACCGGAAACCACACGGCACGGAAACTTGAAAAATCCTTGAGCGTTAACTTTTCGTGGCGATCACCTTGACAGTTAGTATATATCTAGTTAGTTAATAATAGTATCTATCCCATTCCAACCTAATGTAAAATTGGAAAGTTACTGATGTGGTGTGTTTGAAGTACATGGCGATAACAGAAAAATTTTAAATTTTTTTTTTGTTTTAATCAATGTCTTTTTAAATAAACATTGGTTTTAACCATTTTTTACAAAAAAAAAAGTTTAAAGAACAGTTTAAAGTACTACGTAAGTAAGTCCCTACGTATAAAATGTTAATGTCAAAATGTACAATGGGTGAGAATGTCCTTTTGTGCGAATGTTCCGAGAGCAGAATACGCTATTGTCAAAAACTGTAATTGTTTTAAGGTAAAATTACTAATAGTACTATTTACTAAAGTAAATTCAACTATTTTTAAAGAGCTATTTAAAATCTTAAATGATACGCCACAATTTCACATGCACTTGTTCAAACTAGGATACGCTGTGCTATGAGAATCCCGCCCACGACCAATATGGCGCGCATTTCCAAAGCCCAAGCTGTCAAACGAGCCAACGAGGTTGTTAACGTCATTACATAATACATAACAATTTCTTGGTGACGATTCAATTTAAGGTATCTTGTATCTAATTAACTTTTAATTGTTTTTTTATCCCATCTATTTGAAAAGGACGACTTGGTTCGCCTTTAAGTGCACCCAAAGGTGGTGTTTTCAACCGACTTCAAAAAAGGAGGAGGTTCTCAATTCGACGGTATGTTTTTTTTTTTTTTTTTGTATGTTTGTTACGCGATTACTCCGCCAATTCGGAATGGATTTTGATGGTTCATATTTTATATGGTAGGTCATACTTCAGAGGTGGTCCCATATAAATTTTATCGAAATTCATTCAGCGCTTTTTGAAAAATCAACAAAGACACAAATATAGTCTTAGTATACATAGACGGACATGCTAGTTTGGTGTTCCCTTCAGCCAAGGATGATGCATTAAAACTATGGATCCATCATATTAAGTTGAAAGTAAAAAGTGTAATCGACTGCTTCACACATTTAATAATGGTCATTGTACAAAAGAGATAGGTATATTGAATCTGTATTGTTTAAATAGTAGAATGTTTCCACTTTTCCACGATTCCACGTGAACAGACGCCATCGGGCTTCATTTTCAGTGCATTAAATAACTTTTTAGTATTTACTGGAACAAATTATGGACATATTTGTTTAAATCAACTTACCGATGAAAAGATAATTTGTAATTGTTTTCCGTTAAAACACCAATTCGGCTTCGACAGCCCACAGCAGCACATGCCATAGTTATTATAAAAGCAGGTTACACAGAACATAAAAACTAACGAATTAATCACGAAATTTACGAAAAACTAACGCAACCAAAATGGTATTCAGCTGTATACCAAAAGCTTTCAGACGTCAAAACTGGTGGCCCGCAGGGTTTCAAGATGACGCGCGTGCCAATTTTTATCTCTTATTTTCTCAGTAAATGCTGCCATATATATGACAAGTATGAAGTATTTATTTCAGGTTTCAACTTATAATGAGTCATCCATGGTTTTAATGCTTGATCCTTGCATTCAACAAAAGTTGTGATGAGGAATTTCAATATTTTTTTAACTGCCATTAGCTAAGAACAAAGAAGATTGTATGTATTTGTAAGGAGCCTTCATAATAATTATACATTAATATCTGTTCTTAAAGAAAACGACCTATTTGTTGAAAAGATTACACAAGCGTATCATTTTTGTTAAAGGTTTCTCATTGTGGGGTCGATTTAAAAACTTGCCGCATAGCAACTAACTGAGTCGATCTGGATTCATTTGATAAATGCTCGTGTTGCAAGCCAAGACGAAGAAAACATTGCTCTTCGGTTTCGATTGATAAACGTTGTGAATCAAACTGAGTCGTTGAGCATGACTTTCTGGACTCCAGAAGTAACTTATTATAAATTGTAAATAGGTATATAAGTATCAATAATTTCGTTGATTGTCCCTTAATGCTCTTTGCTTTGAAGTAATTAAAATATTATTTTCTACTTTTTAGTTTAAGTTTGGACGTGTAGGTATAGCCTTGAAGTCGGTTTTTGTTTTTTTCTAAAAAATAATTTTATCTATAAGAAACGTTTAGCGGGCAGTAATGAGTTTTTAATCCTCTTTATAAGGTGCGCCGCAATTATCTTTGCCGCGCACCATTTGAATTTGGAACATCTTAGTGTTCAGCGGCAAAGAAATCTAACGCAAATATTGTTTGAATAAAGACTGGCCCATAGTCGCGCCGCCGGCTGAATAAAACAAAAACGCGCGGACTACTGCCTGCGTTTTCGTCAATTTTCACGGATTGTTAGAATTTTTTTTTCTAATAGAGGATGATGAAAAGTAGAGTGTATCACTGGGGCGCAAAATATATTTTTGGCTCGGCCCTACGCTCGGGATTCTACTCTACCTCACTTCGCTCTGGATTCAAAAAAGTGCCCTCGCCGTAAAAATATTATTTTGCTCCCTTATTATACAATCTACTATTTTTTCGCAATTTTGTTTTAAATGCATGCTTCACTTCGACATAATGTTGTATGCCCCGTAGCGGGACATAGCTGAGCTCTAACTATGACATGTAATCCTTTCTATACCTATGATCCACAATGACGATATATTTCATTTCATTTCAAAACACTTCTCCATACAATACAGCCCCATACGCGCTGCCGTCACATCGTCCCGTACATATTTTAGACGAAACAGTAAATATAATAAAAGCCTCTCACAGCCCCGGCATCGCTCTCCCCTCGTGTGTGACATACGAATGTGTATTAACCGACTTTTATTAAGGTGGGTATTGTTTCGTCCTTACGCTGTAAGTACGTACATAACTTGGTTGCCAAGGAATAGCATTTTTTGCAGAATCAAAATGTTTATCCACACTTTTGCATTTATAATATTAGTAAGTATGTTAGATAGATAGATAAACTCTTTATTGCACACAAAATAAGAATAACAATAAAATAGGTACACATTTTTTAGAAAGTGTACAAAGGTGGCCTTATCGCTTTAAGCGATCTCTTCCAGGCAACCTTTCAAAAGGAAAATAAGAAGGTATAATACTAAGTAAAATATACCCAATTAAATTTACGTAACAAACCTATTACATACAAATATACTTCTTCAAATCAGGTCTTGTTTTTGTCAATAGGTACATGAGACGGCCCATAGCCTCTCTGTACGGGTATGTAGAATTAGTTTCCTCGCTCTCATCCCTTTCATTGTTTTCCAATAATGGTGTTGGACTTGACTTGGGTTCCTTCATATGAAAATTTTCAAAAAATTTCGCTGCTCTCTGTTTTTGTCTCAATTCTATTGTATTTTCAGTCTGTTCTATCTCTATACTCAAAAATGTTTTACGATTTTCTGTGTATGTCATTTCAAAAATCTTCTTTTAAGTTATTTAACCGTTTCAAGAGTTGATTTTTGTCTTTTCCAATCAGGATCCCGTCATCAACATAGATTCCCAATATCATGGTACTGTCTTCATTTTTAAACATGAAAAAACAGAAAATTTTGTACAAGCTAGTCCCGGTCTAGATGTTATATTTGTGAATTGTCCAATCCTTGTTTAATTCCCATAGCACAGGAGAAAATCCTAGTTTGGTATTAGACAAGTGTATGTATATGTATCCAAACGAGTTCTCGAGTGGAGACCGCGACTCGGCAAGCGTAATGTGGGACGCCCCCTGGCTAGATGGAGCGACGATCTGCGTAAGGCGGCTGGCGCGCCTTGGGAGAGGCCTATGTCCAGCAGTGGGCTCTTATGTGCTGATGATGTATATGTATGTAAAAAACCTCCAACGGTCCTTTAAATAGGTCCACCAGAGTAGGTACAATCGGTACAAGAAACTGGGGTTAACTATGTACCTACATTGTTAACTTTTATTAAATAACTATTTTATTTAAACTTTCAAAATCGCGGCCCACTTACTTTCAATTCACAACACAGAGTAAACAAATATGACAACCCCAACAACACACAATGCTTTATCCAATTTTTACACTCATTATTCACGGTGTTTAGGTTGTACTTAAATAATGGAGCGAAAAAAATCGCAACAAAGGTTAGAGTGGGACAAAAAAGGCGGGCGATCTTCAAACAAACTCTGCGGGTGGTAGAACATAATAAAATAAACAGCTACTGTAACCAGGGGTGGCTATTCGGCGGCCCGGAATTGACTATTGCATATCCGGAACACTCTCCTTATAGATATTTCTATACCAATTTCTCTTAATGAAGGAATTAGTTTAGTAGTAGTCAGTACAACACAGTACAGGCACTTACCACAGTACCCCCTAGAAAACCTTGGTTTGACAATTCTAGTCTTCCTAGGGAAATGCTGGTTTTGGCGTTTCGATTGAGGTCCAGTCACATTCCAATATAAATTTTATTATTAGATAGAGCAGAATCACCACTATCTATAGCTATTGTCAACAACTTGCCGATGTTTATCATCTCCTGGTGGAGTGTGGTCGGACGGCGACTGAGAGACAGCGTTTATTTTGCGTCAATTTTGGACAAAATGATGACATACTAAAACCAGAAATTAAATGATCAAACTTCCAAGGAAGCGAGAGAAATTTACTATTTCGCTAAGCGCTGTCTGACGTCTAGGTAACGCTTTATATTATGTATTTCCCTATAAATCCGCCATGGACATGAATAGTTGAAAGCCTCGATAAAACAAAAGAGAAAAAATATATATCTGGAACAGAATTATCAATATTAGTCTTCCTGAGGTTCCTAGTATCAAGGATAATGATGGATCCACCGTCTGTGCATTAAACTGCATTATTATGCTGCGATGACTATGCACCTGCCCAACTTCCATTTCAGATGATTTTACTTTAGGCTATGATTGGACCAGCCAGTGGCTTTCTTTGATGATGCTTGAATTAGAGCAGACTTTCGTAAGATGATTGAAGTCATTAGAAGGAACTGTGATTACTATAACTAAGTATGTCTTCCATTGCCACTTCAGTGTAGTTACTATTTATTTGAGATATATCGATTCATGACAGAAATCGTTATTCGGCTACGACTTAATACTTTAATGACCCGGCCTGCTGCCATAGTGAAAAACGTCCCACATTACACTTTGCCGCTGCCCAAAAGTTGGCCATCGCTGTTCTAGAAAAACATCTATATTTGCAATATTGCATATAACTCCTTGTTTTTTTAGAATGAAACTCTATGTAGCTGGTTTCAACGATAGATTTTGAAGTAACCGCCTGCTAACATTATTAATAATATTTTTAAATTCATTGAGGTACAACCTCTGTGAATTTGTAATGGAGTAAATAAGAAAAGAAAATTAGATCATTTTCGTAGTTCATTAGTTTTGGTTTTATTAACAGATCTCTTTCTCCCGGTTATCATTATAAGCCTGTGTCCGTCCACTGCTGGACATAAGTCTCTCTAACGCGCGTCCATCTTTCAAAACAAACCGAGGTCGACTTTTTTTTAAATCTTTATAAACTTAATATTAAAGATACGGACTTTCAACTTATAAAGAAACTTTTCAAATTGATTTTGTCATTTTATTTTGTCAAATTGAAAGACAAGAAAAATAATTTCAAAATATAAAAGAAAAAACAAATTTATCTGGACTATGAAATGGAGATGGGCAAACCACATGATGAGAGCGGAAAACGGAAATTGACCAAGGCTATATTACACAATGGTACCCCAGTGCGGCTGGCCAATGACCGCTATGCGTGGAGGCGCATTTTATACGGTCGCGGTCCTCAGCAGAGAACGATAGAGAAGAGAGACCCCGGAGGAAACAACAGAAAAAGAGGAGGAAGACAAACTGCATGACGTGATGATGTTCTTAAACCAATCAGACACCAGGAGAAGTGTGGACACTTTGATTTTTGATTTGATTTCTGTACCCAGCTGGGTACCGAAATCAAATCAAAAATCAAAATATTTATTTTCAAAATTAGAATACATTATTCTCTTTTTGACGTCAAATTCTGCCTAAAACTACTTCACTTCCACCTGTATAACCGAGGGGAAGAAGTGGCAACAAACCCAACGGCACATAGGGCCCTGTGCCGTTGATTTATCTTATTCATTACAATCATTAAGTCTACTACATTAAGTCTGATGGCGAAGAAGAAGTTAACGAATTTATGTTCACGGGCCATAAGAGCTATGCTAAGAATTGCCCCATGGGAATCATGTAGAATACACTTTCAAAGACTCATCAATATCCTAACACTACCCAGCCTATAATATTTTAATAGTATTCGATGATCTGGTCAAGCGTCCAGGAAGGTACGAGACTGCAGAACAGAGGTGCCTACGTCAAATGACAAGGAGAAAAGACATCCCATATACGATAGTACCACGACTGAGAATTGTTGAGCGTAGTGTGCGACATCAAGCAGTTGGGTTATATAACTGGCTGCCCACTCAATTTAAAATCATAGACAATCCACTTATCTTTAAAAACACTTTGAACCGGTTCTTGTTGGAAAAAAACTATTACTCCATTGATGAATTTGTAAATGCACGGTGATGCATAATTTAATTAATTTGTTTATTGTTTTTAATTCAATTTTAATCATGTATAATTTTGACATTGTTATTGTTTATCTATAATTTTATGTAATTCCGACACCATGCAATTTGTTAAGGAAAAATAAACTGCAACTGAAAATATGTTTACCAGTTTTCTAAAAGCTAGAAAATTACACCCATAGTTATGGCCAAATAAATACAGGAAAATAAAATTATAAAAATAGTATTTTTTCGACTACAACCGCCATCTAGTAATATTCAACTGAAAACCCGAACTTCATGTAACAATACGAAGTTTTAAATTTGACCAAAATTTTCAACTGGTGTCGCCATCTGGTAGGTGATCAAGGCAACGTTTTAGTAATATGACAAAGATGGTCTAGATGGCGATATAGTCTGCGGGCCGTAACTTGTGGAGGTCTATTTATTGTAATAAGCTAAGCTAAAACACACCAATCCATACAAGCGAAAAGATTTCATCACCTACACTATTATAGGGGTATCAACCTGTCCGTACACGTGCGTAAACTACCGAAAGAGGGACAACGTTATGCGTCAACACATAAGTGTTTCTCTTTCTAACCGGCTGCGTACTACACGCCGTGCTTTATTTTGCGGGCGATGGCGGGGAGAGGTTAGTGTCGCTTCTTTACTTAGTAATATTTGGTTTTCTCTGACTGAAGTTACGTATCGCCAAAGATAATATATACTAGAGGTATCGCCAATAACACAAATTCTTACACACATGCAGTATAGGTAATTAAATGCTTTAAAAACCGTATTTATTTACAATATACAAACTTTTTCACCCGGTTTCACCCGTACACGTGCTGATTTGTAAAAGATATTATTTATTATCCATATAATACCTACTTGCATCTGTAGTGATGGCCTTATGACGATTTAAAATGTTTGAAATTACATACATACATAATACTCACGCCTTTGTCCCAGAGGGGTAGGCAGAGACGATGGAACGCCACTTTGCGCGATCCTGACACATCGCACTATCCTCACTCACATTCATCAACCTTTTCATGCACCTCCTTTTATTCTTCTCACTGCGGACCCCAGCCTTTTTGAGGACGTTACTAATTTGATCCTTGAATGTCCTCTTAGGACGACCTCTAGCTGTAGTTCCTTCCACATTCGCACTGTATATTACTTTTGTCACTCTTCTTTCACTCATACGCTCTAAACGTCCAAACCAACGCAACATACCCTTCTCTACCTTCGTTACTACATCTTCTTTTAAACCACACTTCTCACGTATCACTGCATTATTCTGTCACATAACTTCACATATTTTTCTTAAAGACCGCATCTCAACCGCATTTATCATGCTTTCATGATTCTTCTGCCATACGCAACATTCACTACCATACGCCAGCGTAGGAACCAGAACAGCACTATGCACAGCCATCCTTGCCTTTTGAGACATGATCTGGCTGGACACAAGGCCATTGATAGCTCCATTCACTGCATTTCCTTTCTTTACTCTCCTTTCAATATCTTCTTCACACTCCTTGTGAACAAAGCTCCCCAGGTACTTACATAAAATCTTTCACTTGCTCAACTTTTTCGCTACATTTGTTCAACTCAAAGGCTGTCATACTCTGGTCTCTTTCAAAAATCATCACTTTGGTCTTTCCAACATTCACTTTCATACCCTTTTAATTTTGAAATTGGTCATAGTAAAGTACTTACTTCGGCCGTGAGTCCGGGGTAAAGGGGGGCCCTCCCCCCTTTACATTGGGGAATTGCACCCATTGGTTTTCCCCCCCATCCTCGCCAGAAAAAAAAACAAGTGTCGCCAGGCGCTTATTCCGTAAATATAATCGATATCAAACAGCTTTGGAACTGATATCGAAATGCTGCCTGTTAATGAGAAATGAATAATTTTACTATTCAAAACACTAAGATACTAATTTGCTCTGGGGTTTTACCATCGCGAAGAAGGAAAAATCGACTTATAAAATAATATACAGTCGACAACACGGCCGGCTATACACGCGAGCATCTCGCAGTAGTAGGTAGATGTATACATTGCTATGATTTTGAGCAACTTGGGTGATCTTACGTACCCCAAACGAGTTCGTGTACATCATTGTAATAATAAGAACTGGTAGCTGAGCACGCGTTTGCCATTTTGACTGTTTACAGTTTAATACAGTTATTTTTTAGTAATAAGTTAAAATCTGTTATTTAACTAGTGCTTTAAAGTCTACATTAGGTTGTGCTGTGAATGTTACTTACACTCTAGTAATTATTTATTAAGTAATAAAAAAAATACAAGAACTATAAAAAGGAGATACAGTAGAAAAGAAGGTACGTTTTTTTTACATTCTAGAGCTTGCTTGCCGAATATTCCCATTAAAATCTAGTTGTTACCACATGCTAATAAAATTTCGAGAGGTTGAGTTGTAACAAACATCGGAATAAGTAACTATTTTTCTTGTGTATGCGAAACAGGAAAATAGAGTCAGAGCTGAAAGTACCTAATGTTTCATTGAATCATTAACTTAGTTATTGACTTATGAATTATTGTCATCACACCACAGACAGTGGTCAACACAAGAGGTGAACCAATCTTCTGCAGTTTAAAGGAAGAAAATACTAAATTAATACGTAAAGAAGCGCCAATCACGACAAGCGGCTGGCAGTTTTACTACATCGCTGGCCTCCGGTTAGAAAAAGAAGCACTCATGTTATTGACATATAACGTTGTCCCTCTCTCGATCGATTATGCTCGCGCGCTCTCTAAAATCGTTTACACCAACACAAACGTGTGGGCAGGCTAGTGCCCTTGTAGTAGTAACAGGTAATCGTAGTCGCTGATTAACCGGTTTGTTGAACCGAACAGAGAAAGTTAATCGGTCAAAGGTATAATTGATACATCTCTAGTCAACACAGATGTAGTCATCCGCAGAAAACGATCAGATATCCGATATTGAGGTAATTAATCACCAATTGACCAGAAGCTGCACGATCACCTATTTACATTCTAAAAAACATAGGTTCTTGATACTTGTAGAAAGGTATTTTAATGCGGTATAATTATGTTTTCAAATAATCATAGAGAGGTTTATGCACTAGTAATCAATAAATAAACGATAACGTGACAGTAAAATAAACTTTCTTCATTGTAATTTCAGAAATGGCGGCATCCAATATTGCCTGGATGATCATTGTAACATCAGCAATAATAGCAACAGCTGACGCTGATCTGACGTGCGCCAGTAATGAAGACAGAAAACTAGTTTGCCGCCCATCAGACAACACAGATTATGTCCTAAGAAGAGGATTAGTGTCAGACAGCAATGCGACCCTCCAGATTGAACTTAAAGAATGCAACATCGTCGACATAGAAGACCACGCTTTCGATAACTTATATGAAGTGGAATGGATAGACCTGTCAGTCAATAAGATTCAGAACTTAAAACTTGGCGTGTTTGATGGAGCGAGAAAGGTGTACATGTTAAATTTAGCGAACAACAAGTTAACTGATATTCCATTAGGACTCTTTGCTCAACTAACTAACCTAAGAATACTGAATTTGGACGGAAACAGGATCCACTCGGGCCTGAAACGTGGTGTATTTGATGGTCTACCTAGTTTGTATAATTTATATCTATCAAATAACTTAATTTTAGGTCGTGATTTCGATCCTTTCATGTTTGGACGCTCCAATCGGCTGGCAACCCTGTCATTTGTTGGAAATGACATGTCCAACTCCCCCGATAATTTATTACATACATTAAAAAAGTTGAAACTACTTCACTTAGAATTATGTAATTTGAGTGAAGTACCTAAGTTTGCAACGACATTTAACTTGAAATCGTTGACTACTCTCGCTCTACCTTCCAATCGAATTACCAGAATCGACGATCCGAACACGTTTAATAACCTAGACAAATTAGAGATCCTCACGTTATCTTCTAATGGTCTGGAAAGTATCAATGAAAATGTTTTTAAGGGGTTACAAAAATTAATAGACCTTAGGTTGGATAATAACAAGCTTAAGTCTCTCCCAGACACATTATTTCAAAACATGGCGAAATTGTTCACTTTAAACTTGGCGCACAATTCTATAGAATTTGTTCCAGATAATGTTTTTAAAGGGTCATTAGGGTTACGGTACTTGGACTTGAATTATAATAGGTTTACTTACTTAGCTGATAACTACTTTATGCAGCTAAAAAACTCTGGATCAACACTACTCACTGTTGGATTTAACGAGAATCCGTGGCAGTGCGCATGTCTTATTGCCGTTATAAAAGAAATTAAAGCACTGAACGTGGACTATCATATGTTTGAGGGGAAAAAACCAGAGTGTGTGACAACAGGAGAATTCCGTTGCAACAGACGTCGCGAATTCAATCTGTTTTATGTTGAACTATTTAATCTAGTCCAGGGAGGACATTTATAGCATAATTACTGATTATATTAAGCCGTAAGATTAAGGGATGGCTCTCGTATACCTTGGTTTGGTGATGCGGCTCTGAAGCGGAAATTTATTGTTATAGCCCATAGAGTGCGTTCCCGACACAAACAAGTTTGGCTATCTTATGAAAAAGTATTATCACCGAATTGTGAAAGATGGTAGGATGGATGGTGGCGTGGTAGAAGATGTCCAACACTTGCAGTTGGAGTGTGTCCGGAATCAGGCATAGAGGGAAAAGTTGATGAGAATATTAAATGTTAATATAATATTACAGGGCATCCTGACCGAGCCATGTTCAGACTTATATATGATGTAATCCCACTAATATTATAATTGCGAAAGTTTGGATGTTTGTTACTCAATCACGCTTCCAACCATTGAACGGATCGGGATGAAAGTTGGTACACATATAGGTTAGGTCCTGGAATAGGACATAGGATAGTTTTTATCGCGAAAAAACATCTCATTCTTACGGCAAATACATAATAATGTGTGATGTTAATTGTTCACGCGGACGAAGTCGCGGGCAACGGCTAGTTAAATATAATTGAAAGTGTAAAATGTAAGACTATGATGGAGGCTGTTTTATACGATAGTATAAAAGCCCCTAAATAATAAAGATAAAAAAAAGACTCGTATAGTGGGAGACCCAGTTAAAGGGCTGGGACAGCTACGCTACATTCAGAGCTGTAACTAGCCTTTTATGCGTCCGTGCGAGCTTCTATATCTGCGCCCTAACCACTCAGATATTTTTGCGCCCCTCCAAGGTCTGCTGGCACCGCCTGCAGACCCGCACCGCCCTAGTTACGGCACTGGCTACATCCTCCGACGGCCCTTTTAACTCGTTCCCCCATTATACAAGTCTTATACTTACCTATATATTTCAGTTTCAACCCTGTTGATGTTGCATTTATGTAGTTCTTGTATTTAACGCCATCTGGAATGGTACAATATAACTACTCAAGGTTTTCATGTTAAAGAGATGGAGCTACTCAAGATTTAGTTATAACTATTGTAAGGAGGCGTCGATAAACCACGTGACGCCATTTGTTTGACCGATTGGGGGTGGGAGTTAGATGTTACTAGAGGTCACGTGGTCTAAGAGTTGACTAGGTACTTGATCCCAATTCTGTAAAAACATGACCAAAGTTGTAAGCGAATAAGCAAATTTGACGCGACAGGGACGAATTTGGTGTATATCCATTAGGCGGCGAAAGAATATTTTGAGGAAGGGAATTACACCCATTCCCGCCCCCCGCATCATCGATCGATCAAGTGTGTTTCTGAATATAGGTACAAACGAAATCCTGTAGTCGTGCCTGGGTCTCCTTCCTAAGTACGTCTGTTATGACGGTGGAAGAGAGTCCCAGCAGTCCATGGATTGAAGAATCGTTTTTCCTCCTGATTTCTACTTTCTGTAGTAATAAAATAAATAACTGGTTTATTAATTTTTGCCTTTGAATTTCTCATCTAAATATCATGTTACCTGTAGCCTATTACTAAGTGCAACAGTCCGAACTCTACAAGTACGACGCACCCTCAGGACTTGGTTGGAAAGCCTCGTGTGTACCTTTACCAAGCGCAAGTGCGGTCGTGGAGTACTGCAGTCACCTTTGGGACGGCTCTGCCATGTATAAGCAGGCTGCTCTGGGACGCGGTTGAGCGTCGTGCCCAAAGGCTCATTGGTGACGATGCTCTGGTAAATACCAAGTTACAGAGCCTCAAACATCGTCGCAGTGTGGCCTGCCTTTCGGTATTCTACAGGTTACATCTTGGGAAGTGTGCCCCGGAATTACACGATTTGATTCCCTTCCATCACCTGACTACCAGGCGTGGTGAACGACTTCATCCTTATGTAGTAGACATACCACGCTCTCGCACGAAGCGTTTCGCTCCCTCCTTCAAAATGCGAACTGCTAAGGAATGGAACTCCCTACCAGCTTGATTATTTCCGGACAAGTACAATTTGGATCTTTTTAAAGGAGGAGTAATATGACATGTATCTACTGTTGTAAGATAAGATAAGAAGCCTCTTTATTACTGAAAACATAAAAAATGTAAATGTAAAACCTACCTATTGTTGTACCTAAATATAAATAAATACAAAGCGTCTTCTGGGTAAGTGCGCTCCACTCCACATTCATCGTCACTTACCATCAGGTGAGATTGAGGTCAGCCGTAAACGCACCAGGAATACAAATACTGGTAAAGACACTAAAGTCTTACAGAACTCTTTCCGTGTAGTCAACTAAAGACCAACTAACTATTGGGGGGAAAAATAGGTAGAAGGGTGAGGACCATCCAGGCGGAATATAGACAGTTATATATTACTAGCTGTGCTCGCGGCTCCGCTCGCGTGGACTACAGGTTCCGCTCCCATTCCCACTTTCGCTCCCACGCCCACTCCCACTCCCATTCCCACTGCCAGCTCCAAATGTAGCGCAAACTCATCGCAATCTGAATAGTACGGAAATACTATTATGTGCAATATATTGCATACTAACCTTACCCACTGATGTATTTGAAAACTAAAAATATCCATAACTTTTGATTGAGTAAACCGATGGCGATGAAATAAAGACTAAATGTTAAGTTAGGTTAAGCCCCATGTTTCTGTGAAAAGTCCATCAAAATCCTTTTAGTAGTTTTTAAGTGATGCGTGCACAAACTCGCAGACAAACAGATAAACAGACAAAAATTTCAAAAATGATCGAAATGTGTTCTGTTGCTCGCTCGGTCACGACTTCTGGCTTAGCGGGACGCAACGCGGTTTCGGCAGGCGGAGGGTTGGCCGCTGATTGCGGCGCATCGTGGCGTGCTGCTAACATTTTTGTACATTTGTTCTCGCCGCCCCGCTTCTAGTTACCGCTGCCAGCGGCAAGGTCGTGGCCGAGCGGAGCGGCCCACATTTTTTTGCAAATATCTTCAATGTACAGATACGTGGAGTTTACGATTTTATTTATTAGATTTGACCACCTTGCTGGCCTAGTGGCTTTGTCATTGGACTCGAGCGCCTGAGGTCGTGGGTTTGATTCACACTAGGGACAGACAACTTTGCATAAGCTGGTCCCGGTCCAGATGTTTTTTTTTTTTTTTTGGGGGGTTAGCTTTACTTTATCGCCGCTATTTATTTTGTGGCGTTTTACCCTGTTATTGATTTATACTATGTTGTATTTGTACTGTGTTTTTTATTCCTTTTTTTTTATATTAGATAATCCTATGCTGCTTACTGTTCCTGCTTTGCGCGACTCTATAACCGCTTCCTAGTGTTTTAGCTGAGAAGAAGAAACGGCTCAACAAACTTTCCAGCAACACGTCTACCCTATCTACGATGGTGTCACGGGGGGTTTCGCCATGACTGCTGAGCGGCAGTAAGTGCCTCTGAGCCCGCCCTTGCTTCATCCACTGTGCCCTCTGCTGCGGTCCATATGTTGTGAGTTGTCCCATCGTGGTATAATTATAGTTTATTTGTTCATTTTCCATAGCACAAGAGAAAATCCTAGTTGGTGATTAGTATAGGTATGTATTTATTTAGTTATAGAAATAGGCTTGGAAAAGTTTTAAAGTGACTCGTCAAGAATCAAAATTCGGTTGGATAATAGTCATATTAGGTTTTAAATAATTTAAAACAATAAGACTTGCTTTTTGGTAATATTTATAGATACACGGTGGAATCGATAAGTGTGTTTAACAGCCGATAACTCCGTGACCACTCCACGTAAGATAACCGAGAACTGCAAAATGATTATTGTATTGCTACTAGATTGCCCAGCTATATTTTAATTGTATAAACGTATGTATATTGTAGCTGTTTAAAAAATAGGACCGCCGTACCAATGTATTTACTGCAAACAAGTTTGTATGTGGTCATCTCAGTATAATAATAAAAACTGGTTGCTGAGCACGCGTTTGGTTCTCAGCAACTAAAGAACAACTATTTTTGTGTAGTTGTTCTTTCTTCTTCTTAGTTGTCAGTTATATTTATAGTTATATATATAATGCTAAAATGTAGTGGTTAAACTTTATGTCAATTTGTGCTGTGAATTTTCAAATAATTTATCCTCCAGTCACTTAGCACTGTAAACAGGACAAACCGTACAAAACAGGTAAATTTGCTACTTTTTAATAAACATTCAATTGTTTTAAATTTTTCGTTATCAAAATATTATTTTCTTTGAATGGTAAATAGTACCTATATGTACTTAGTGTATGCTCTTAGAACCATGAACAACGTTCCAATTATTATGATTTATTTATTTACATCAGATATAAAAACACTTGACATATGAATGATATTGTTAGTAAAAGGTGCAAGCCCTAATACTATGTTAGGTAAACTTATTAACTAGGTAGTTTCGAAATAGATAAAGTTAAAGCCTAAAGTCTAAAGTCTCAAATTTGAGAGATTGACCCCCAAATATTCAAATAACTATATTATTTTTTGCTGGATTTGTAAGTATTTGAGAAACAGGAAAATATCTATAGGCATCAAAGACTAAGCGATAAATATAATATTAGATTGAATCGTATCCTAAGAAGAGATAAAATATTAACTATGGTCGACATCAGACAACATGAGAATAGAGAGGATTAAATGTCCACTGCTGGACACAGGACTTCTACACACAGGCTTTCCTAATGAACGCCACCACACCCGATCGTCTGTCCTCCGCATCTAGCCGCTTCCGGCCACCTTCCTCAGGTCGTCGGTCCATCTGGAGGCGGGGTGTCCCACACTGCGCGTGCCTATCCGTTATTAGATCTGGCTTAGATATACTACCTAATACATGTACAGATATCGTGATAAAAAATAAAATTAGGTACTTATCATGTTATTTCAGTGGCAGTGGGCGGGCCACATCTGTCGTAGAACCGACGGCCTTTGGGGCAGATGAGTTCTGGAGTGGAGACCACGGATTGGCACGCGCAGGGTGGGACGCCCCGCCGCCAGATGGACCGACGACTTAAAGAAGGTGGCCGCAAGCGGCTGGATGCGGAGGGCGGAGGACCGGGTGTGGTGGCGTTCATTGGGGAAGGCCTATGTCCTGCAGTGGACGTCTAAAGGCTGACATGATGATGATGATGATGATGTTATTTCAGGAATGGCGGCATCCAATATTGCCTGGATGATCATTGTGACATCAGCAATAATAGCAACAGCTGACGCTGATCCGATGTGTGCATACGCCAGTAATGAAGACAGAAAACTAGTTTGCCGCCCATCGGACAACACAGATTATGTCCTAAGAAGAGGATTAGTGTCAGACAGCAATGCGACCCTCCAGATTGAACTTAAAGAATGCAACATCGTCGACATAGAAGACCACGCTTTCGATAACTTATATGAAGTGGAATGGATTGACCTGTCAGTCAATAAGATTCAGAACTTAAAACTTGGCGTGTTTGACGGAGCGAGAAAGGTGTACATGTTAAATTTAGCGAACAACAAGTTAACTGATATACCATTAGGACTCTTTGCTCAACTAACTAACCTAAGAATACTGAATTTGGACGGAAACAGGATCCATTCGGGCCTGAAACGTGGTGTTTTTAATGGTCTACCTAGTTTGTATAATTTATATCTGTCAAATAACTTAATCTTAGGCCGTGACTTCGATCCTTTCATGTTTGACCGCTCCAATCGCATCGTAACCGTTTCATTAGCTGGAAATGACATGTCTAACTCCCCCGATAATTTATTGCATACTTTAAAGAAACTAAAACAACTTCACTTAGAAGTATGTAATTTAAGTGAAGTACCTAAGTTTGCAACGTCATTTAACTTGAAATCATTGACGACTCTCTCTCTAAGTTCAAATCGAATAAACAGAATCGATGATCCAAATACATTTATTAACCTAGATAAGTTAGAGATCCTCACGCTATCAAATAATGGTCTGGAAAGTATCAATGAGAATGTTTTTAAGGGGTTAAAGAGATTACTAGACGTCAGGATGGATAATAATAAGCTGAAGTCTCTCCCAGAGACATTATTTCAAAACGTGGCGAAGTTGTTCACTTTAAACTTGGCGCATAATTTAATAGAATATATTCCAGATAATGTTTTTAAAGGGTCAACGGCAATACGGTACATAGACATAAGTTTTAATAGATTTACTTATTTAGCTGATAAGTACTTTTTGGAGCTGAGAAACTCTGGGTCGAAATCACTTATAACTATTGGATTTAGCTTCAACCCGTGGCAGTGTGCATGTTTACTAGAAATAATAAATGAAATGAAATCGTTGGGGCTGGATTATTATGTATACGTGGGGAAAGTACCAGAGTGTGTGACAACAGGAGAATTCCGTTGCAACAGACGTCGAGAGTACAATAAGTTTTATGTGGAGTTGTATAGTTTAGTCAAGGGAGGATATTTTTAGGATACATGTTACATTGTAAGAATAATTCGTCACCTTACTGCAAGAATCATCTAACTGCTCACGAATAACTGTAGCAATTTGAACCTTAAGGTTTTTAGAAAGATGTCACACTGCTACCGTTATTTCAGTTTGCAGTAAGCCAAGGCTAGATGGAGCGATGATCTGCGTAAGGCGACTGGCAGTAACTGGATGAGAAGAACCGAGGTCGGGTTCAGTGGTGCACCTTGGGAGAGGCCTATGTCCAACAGTGGACTCTTCCGGGCTGATGATGAAGCCAACGACGATTTCATCCCCGTTGCATTTATATTCTTCTCTATTGATAACGGACGGTTACAGAACTAATCCTGGTTATGTAAGCCATTAGCTGTCTATTTATTATTTTCTTTATTCTTGAGTATTATTAAATAAATATAGATTTAATTTGATTTGATTGCTACCTATTGGTTTAAGTTATTTATTAGATAAATACTTCGTAGCTTAAGACAGTCGCACAAGCATTAAGTAACACTATATTCGAATTTAAAATATTCTAAATATTTTTATTATATAGATAGCGCCAATAGTAAACAAACAAAAAAACAAACAAACAAACAAACAAACAAACAAACAAACAAACAAACAAAGAAACGAACAAACAAACAAACAAACTGCCTCTCACCCCAAACGCATACACCGTCTCCGTCCCGTCGTGGGTAAAAAAAGGCTTTTCTGATTTTATATATAGCTACATAGTTTCTATAAAAGTCAAAGTCACCAGCTGTCTTAATTTCCACTCAGTACAGTCGTTTGTGACGAGATTTTTTTAACCGACTTCGTCAAAGCGACTAAAGGATTGCACCATGGACGGGCACCAGCGTTCACCTGTAATATTACTTTGATCACCAATCCGCCTGCCGAGCGTGGAGTTTATGGCAAATCTTCCAATGGACAGCCCACCAAAAGTGGCATTCTATTGGGGAGACTTATGTTCAGCAGTGGACGTATTTCGGCTGATGATAAATGAATTTATGTGCATCTACTTTCTGAAAGCTAAAAATTGCTCTCTTAAAGTTGACATTTCATCAAAAATGGTCCATATGAAATGAAAGTTTTTAATTCAGAAAACAATGACCCATAACTTGTTAGTATGCAACTTGATCATCATCATCATCAAGTTATTTCTGTCTCCACTGCAGGAGCACCACCCTCTCTCATCTGCCGGAGACAGACGGAGGATTTGGCCTACACTCCCCGCGCTGGCCAGACGGGTTGGGGAGGGGAGGTTAGTATGCAACTTAAGAAAATATATATAAAATCATTTTCCCCGATTTCTGCGAGCGTCTGGATGCCAAGGGCGGAGGTCCGGGGGTGGTGTAGTATTGGGTGCGTCCTATGTCCCGCAGTGGACTTCGAATAAAATACATAATGTTAACATAATTTTCTGTATGTTACGTACACTATGAAATAAATTACATATATACACACATATGCGTTCAATATTGTATAAATTTTATGTTCAAATTAGTATGTAAGACTGTTTGTTTCTATTAAACAATAAAAATAAAAAATATAACAACGCGTTCAGAGCACTGTTGCGGCTGCCCCCCTTCTGCAGCGCGTCGGGGATGTTCGCAGAGGCGCGAACATCCCCGACAATGTCAATAATTATTTAATGGCGTCAATATTTAGTAATAATTAAATGTTCTGCGTAGTAACTGCACAAGTTTCATTGTGAATGTGAAAGGGTTGTGGCTCCTTGCGCGGAATAGAGCGATTGTTTGGAACGCTCCATCTAGTAGTACATAGAGATCGTTGGGTGCGCGTCACCCGCTCACATGGCCTCTCTAACCTCTATTAATGTTCTGTGGCGGCACGGCTTTGATCATTGCCGAATATTAATCGAATATAACATATCCTTGGGTTTTAAGTTTCGTATCACCAATAAGGAAAACTCGACGTAATCCATTGAAGACCAGTTTATTTCACTCCCAATATAAGGGATCATTCATAAACCACGTGATCGCAGCACTGCTTTTTGCAAACCTCTAACGACGTTTGACCTCCTGTGTAATGACTTTGTACTTGAAAAGTGGAAGGTAGTTTATTCATTTAAATGTAGAATCATTTCATTTTCTTAATTCTGTAATAGACTAGGTACTGTTGCCAAAACTATCGTTAAAATTTGAATTTACGTATATTTAATGCGATTACACTGTAACAGGTAAGTCACGTTATAGGTTACACCAAGTCCAAGTTATAGGTTACAAATAAATAAATAATGGGCCCGATTCTGAAGGCACACATTTAAAATTTGACAGCGCTAAAATTGGTTTCGTCTTTATCTTCACAATACTGTGTGACAAGGATAGCAACAGTTTTAGTGCTGTCAAATTTTAACATTGTGCCTTCAGAATCGAGCCCAATATATAAGTAAATATTTCATATGTACATACATACGCACATATCTATTCCCAAACTAGGATGTTCTCCTGTATGATGGGATTTAGACAAGGACTATAAATCCAACCCGGGGCCAATTTACACAAATTACACAAAGTTGTATTTCCTCGTGGGAATCGAACCCACGACATATGGGTGCTCGAGTCTAACGACCAAGCCAATAGGTCAATGAGTCGGTCATAATGGAACGAAATGTAAGTACATACGTTTTGGTCGCAGAGGGGAAGGCAGAAACCATGTATCGCCACTTTGCGCGATCCTGACAGACCTCACTCACATCCATCAACCTTTTCACGCACCTCCCTTTATTCATCTCACTGCGGATTTCAGCCTTTTTGAGTACTACATCACCAACTTGATCCTTGAGGACGAGCTCTAGCTGTAGTTCCTTCCACATTCGCGCTGTAAATCTCTTTTGTCACTCTTTTTTCACTTTATACGCTCTAAATGGTTAAACCAACGCAACTACCTTCGTTACTACATCTTCTTTTAAACCACACTTCTCGTGTATCATTGTATTCTTCACTCTGTCACATAACTTGTAAGTAACTATGACAAATAACATACATGAAAAATTACGTAACAAATTATTTTGACACTTCACGTGGTTTATGGATGCCTCTTAGTAATATCAGGTTTCGCAGATGCATGTGCCACTCAATCTACTCATATGATTGTGATTTATTCAAAGTGTTTATGTCAAAGTGGTGGCGGTGGTGGAGGCGGTGCAAGCAGAAGCAGAAGCGGGAGCGGGAGTGGGAGCGGATTCTGTAGTTCACGCGAGCGGAGCCGCGGGCACAGCTAGTGTATAAGTCTAGTCAAAGGAAAATACCTACTCTCAAAATAAATGGTGTTCAACGCCATCTAGAAAGGAAGGATGGAATGGTCACAATAATTGTTATTCAAGGTTGCAGAAACACACTAAATTAAAAACTATTTAATTTACAAATGTGTTTATTGATTGCAATAGTTTTTGTCTGTACATTGAAGATTTTTACAAAAAAGAATAATTGGGCGATGAAACGTAATTAAAAAAGTAAGATTAATAAAACATCCATTCGTAATATTTCTACTCTTATTATGTTAGTATAAATTTAGTACTAATTAGTATAAATAGTTTCAAGAAAAGAGACTTATAAAAATGCGACTTGCAAATTTACTATTGTACAAAGTTGTCTGTCACTGGTGGGAATCGAACCCACGACCTTTGATCCTCAAGTCTAACGACAAAGCCAACCTGGCAGTCAATATCGTCGCACGGGTTGGTTTAAAAGTTATATTAATGTAAAAAAAATATTGTAAAAAAAAGTTGAAATTGTAAAATATATTATAAAATATTTTTTTAAATAATAACAATTTACTTATCCGTATGGGATTACATGTACTTAGGGTACATGTAAAAAAATTAATATCTCGTTTTCCATGAGGAGTATTTTTATGTAACTTAAAAAAAATACGATTGTATAATAACTGCTTAATTATATAAAACAAAGAATCATTTATAGGTCTTTTATTTTACGAGCTAGATGTCGCTTTAGCGAAAATCACCTGAAAATATAAAAAATGTTAGTCAGGTAAAAAACGCTAAACATATACATATACATAGACAGATCGACGCAGAAAAAAAAATACAGTCGAATGGTATATATAACTCATTTTCGACCAATGTGTAGATTCAGCGTTTTTACCTTTCCACTGACGATATATACATTTTTGGTATTTATATGGTATAAGTATCTATTGATATTATCGGCGATGTTGTTCGCAGCACATCACGAAAAGCGGGCGAAGGAAAGTCGCTTTGCGACATTGAACTGCGCAAAGTGGCGTTATATCGCCTCTGCCTACCCCTCTGGGACCAAGGCGTGAGCATTATGTATGTATGTATGTAAGTATCTATTGATACATATTTATGTATTTATTTGAGTATATGTACACCTCATACCATGAAGCAAAATATTTTTTCGCACCTCATCATAAGTCACCTCAAAGTTTTTACCTACATGATTATCGAAAAACAATTTTGCTTCTATGGTATGAGGTTTAGGTATGTATATGTATTATAAGTTTATGTATCATAGAAGTAAGTATTGTCTGGAAGAAATCGCTTACAGCGATAATACCGCCTAAATTGTACTATTTGTAACTTTTATGTCGTGTAACTGTATTTGTTTGTGCAATAAAGTGTATTGTATTGTAAGTATGTGTGTGTAGTTTATATATTTATTTAGTATCGTTCGTTATGTATGTATACACATGTCTGCCTTTTCACGAAGTTTTCTCTGTCGCTGGTAGGTTGGCAGAAATCTCTTAAAGAGATAAGCATTACCATTTGTACTTGTTATTTTTTCCTTACTTTTATTGGTTTGTATGTGCAATAAATTGTTAAATAGATGATAATAAAATTAACTACCTAATTCCGTTCGCCAGTGTGACTCATAACTCCATTTTATCATTTTTCTTGGTGCGCTTAGATATCTGTATTTTGTCTTTTTTCTTCGGTTCCCACTGTTGGTCAACCACTCTGCTTTCGATGACTTCCTTGTAGAAGAATGCAGACTGTCGCGCCGTCCTCTTCTTGTCGTCCGAGTCGAAATCCACTTCGTACAGACCGAAACGATGGCTGTAACAAAGATTGGCATTGAAAATAATATTAACGTAAGTAAAAGACAAAATTCTAAGGAAAATAGGAGAGTAAATGTTCCAGGATGTGAGACTATTATGGTCAGCGTACCAGCAGCTATGTTATAGATCAAATTTGGAATTTATTTATTTTATTTTAAACGGAAAGGTAGCTTATATATAATTCTCTAAAGATATATACATTATTGTATACTGACATTATTTTATTTTGTATTATCTTGACTATGTGATTTAATTCTGATTTTATATGACATAAGGTTTATTATTGTATTCAATTGACGATCCCTTTTATGGCTAAGATAGTATATAATATTATATATTGTTTTATGGTATATTAGCGAAATAAATAAATCTATAATAATAATAATAATAATAAATCCTTTATTTTCAGGCAACTTGGCCCATAGATAAATACCTTAGCCTAGAAATACGGACTTATATCGGCTAGTGATAGCGTAATTATTAAAAATAATTAGAGATGGGCAGAATGTGACTTTTGCCGAAGTTCGGCGTTCGGCCGAACTTCAGTTCAACAATCTACCGAATCGAATTCGGTTCGGTTGGTTTAAGACTTTGCATGTCGCGCGTGTATTTGTTTTCAAATAATTAGTTTTAGAACTACTATAGTACTCTAGTTGGACTTTTTTTTCCAATCTGTCCGATCGTAGAACTAATAGTAGACTAGTTGGACTAACCCTATTTATTTTACCGTAGTAATAATGTTTGTGCTTTATTCCTACTAACCTAGTTAAAGATTAGTAGGTCTTAAACTAGGTTAGTAGGAATTATTATGATTACTAATTATATATGGAATGTATAGATATACATTCCATATATAATTATATATGGAATGTATATCTATAGGTCTTAAACTAGGTTAGTAGGAATAAAGCACAAACATTATTACTACGGTAAAATAAATAGGGTTAGTCCAACTAGTAGTTTCGGAAAGATTTCCGAAATAAATAATTTTCATTTCATTTCATTTATTGAATGAGCTAAGCAGTATAGTCCTTCACTGAGTTATCAGATTAAGTGTATCAAATGAAAGTTACTGAATCAGTATGTTTCATTTTATTTATCGATATTCACGTACTGTCAAAGTCAGTATCTCTGACTGAATCGATTTAATTGTTGAAACTAACTTCGGCACTTGAACCGAACTTCGGCCGAATACCGATTCGGTTGAACTGCCGAATTTCGGCATTACCGAATGTAACACTTTGGCCATCTCTATAAATAATGTTACATAATATAAAAGTCAAGAATTTAAATATTAAGACTTTGTGTAATTATAATAATAAAATGTATGAGAGGTCTTCGTAAGGCGGCTGGCAGTGACTGGATGAGAAGAACCGAGGATTGGGTTCAGTAGCGCACCTTGGGAGAGGTCTATGTCCAGCAGTGGACTCTTTCTGGGAGATGATGATAAGATGTTATTACTTACTATTAGGTTTTAATAAAAACGCTAGTTATAAAAATATCTCACCTAGTCCCAGCACTCCATTCCACATTATCCATCAGACTCCACGCTGTATACCCCTTGACCTCGGTCCCGTCCTCGATCGCCAGCAGCAGAGCTGACAGGTAACCCTTCAGATTGTCGATCCTGCTCTGGTCTTCCAGTCCTGGGTCCGTGGACCAGCCGTGCTCCGTGATGATGAGACCCGGGTAGTCGAACTGCTTGTTGATGTAGAGACAGAGTTTGTACAGGCCGTAGGGAGCGCTCTGAAGTCGAAATTATAATTTATTGCAAATTTTAGGTAATTTTCTCTTTCTGTTGTAAAGTGTCCTACGTTTTAGTCTATATTTAAAAACTAGAGGTGTCTGAGGTTCCGCTCGCTACCGCCACCTCTTACCCTCGCTCCAAACGTAGTCCTAACTCATCGCAATCTGAATTCTACACTTCTTTGTTGTATAGTGAACACTACGGTAATGTGAGAAACTACATATATTTTCGCATAACTTTTGATTGAGTGATCCGATTACGATGAAGTAAATACTAAATGTTACTCCGAATTATGCCCTAAGTTTTCCAAAAACCCCATGAGAATCAGTTCGGTAGTTTTTACGTGATGCGTGCACAAACTGACAGACAAACAGATAAAATTCAAATATATTTTTTGCAAATATTTTCAATGTGGTGTATAGACACGCGAAGTTAACGTTTTTATTTATGAGAAGACAGATCTATCAGTAAAAGACATATCTAGGTCTAGAAATATGACATTTTGCACTAGTAGTTCTTGAAATTCTATGCGGATAAGTAGTTTGTATGTCGAGGCACAGGGAAAAATAACAATAGCCAGATTTTAGCTAAAATGCCGTGCCGTGTGGTTCCCGGCTTAGGATATTGCCACTCCAAACCTTCCCGTAGGTGTCGTCAAGGCGACTAAGGAACTGCACCAAAGACGGGCAGCTGCGTTATCCTGTGTGAATTAAGATCGTTACTGCGACCATTAATCCGCGTGCCAAGCGTAGTGGTTATGGCAAATCCCCCAATGGACAGCCCACAAAAAGTGGAGGCTTATGTTCAGCAGTGGACGTATTTCAGATGATGTTTCATGACAGTTCACTAGTGATCATATCCAAACGTGCCTCACGCTGTGCACAAGTGGCCTACCTTCAACCAACTGGACCTGCTTTGGGGCCACTGGCTGCCCTGCGTGAGCTCCACATCCTGGTCGGGGAAGTACGACTGGCCGCTGGCTTTGGCGCTCACCATGAACGTGGTGTAGTGGTTCATGCCGAGGAAATCTGCCGCGCCTGTCAAAAGTTATACAAAAATATAATGTACGTGTAATGTACTTATCTAATAAATAAAATCGTAAACATCGCGTGTCTGTACATTGGAGATATTTACAAAAAAAAACCTGGGGGTCTAAGGATAAGTAATAGAACACATTTCGACCATTTTTGGAATTTTTGCCTGTTTGTCTGTTTGTTTGTGCACGCATCACTTAAAAACTACTGAACCGATGTTGACGGACTTTTCACAGAAACATAGTGCTTTATTCGGTGTAACATATAGGCTTTATTTCATTGCAATCGGTGCAGCCAATCAAAAGTTATGCGAATTTATAGTTTTCGAACACAACAAAGAAGTGTAGGGTGTAAATGCTCGACTGAATTCGTGAGCGGTAACGGGAGCGGGTATTTCATCGTAATCGGCTAACTCAATCAAAAGTTATGGGAATGTATAGTTTTCAAAAACTCACATTACATTGGTACCACTATGAAGTATGCAACAAAGTAATGTTGGGCGGAATTTGGGTTGCGATGGATTAGTTACGAGGACTTCATTTGGAGAGACGAGGGTAAGAGAGAAAGAGGTTTGATGAGAGGGTTGAGGGGAGAGTTAAGGATAGTTGAGAGTAGAGTTAAAGGGGGGTAGATGCGGGAGTGGGACCTGGAGCGGGAGTGGAAGTGGGATAGGGAGCGGAAGTGGGAATGGGAGCGGAGCCTGTAGTCCACGCGAGCGGAGCCGCGGGCACAGCTAGTCTTACGAATAAAACGTAAACTTCGCGTGACTGTACATTGAAAATAATTTAAAAAAAAAATGGGGGGGCTAAGGATATAATAGAACACATTTAGATCATTTCTGGACTTTTGTCTGTTTATCTGTTTGTTAGTTTGTGCTCGCATAACGTAAAAACTACCAAACCGACTTTGATAAACTTTTTACAGGAACAGGAGCGGATTAGTCCACGCGAGCGGAACCGGGGGCACAGCTAGTATCAAAAAGAAACAGCCTACTAAAAGTGGCATTCTACTGGGGAGGCTTATGTTCAACAGTGGGCGTATATCGGATGATGATGACGAATGATCAGACCCATTGTATTCTCACCTTTCAATAACTTAATTTCCTCAGAGCTGAGTTTAGGTAATCTGGATGAGTGATACCCTTCCTCTTTGCTTCTCTTCGCTACAACATCTTTGACCACTCGGGGGTAATCCCCATCTTTAGACCATATTGGATTCATAAACAGATCTAGCTGAAAAAAATTAAAGATTACATTTAAAGCTACTTACCCATTTACTAGACTACAGCCAAACGAAGGATTATGATTTTGTCGGTCTATGTATGTAGGTCTGATTACGAAGGGTATAGGGTAATAATGATGAAAGTCCTAAACAGTGATGTCCATATAACTTTTATACTATTCCACTGCTGGACATAGGCCTGCCCAAATGAACACCACCACACCCAGTCCTCCACCAACCACTTCCGGCGCGTGCCGATCGGCGGTCTCCACTCCAGAACTCGTCTGCCCCAACGGCCGTCGGTTCTGCGACTGCCACTTCAGCTTGCTAATCCTGTCAGCTATGTCGGTCACCCTCGTTCTGCGGATCTCCTCATTACGAATCATATCCATCAAAGAAACCCCGAGCATAGCCCTCTCCATAGCTCGCTGAGCGACTTAAAACTTGTGGATCAGGCCCACCGTCAGTGTGTGCAGTTACTTATAGAAAATTTGTTGTGGTTAAGTACCTACAATTACAAGATATATGACTTACATTGAACTGCCTGTATTCCTCTGTAGCTTTAACATTTTCAGTGCTATTGGTAACTGGATCGTACCAGTTCATTGACAATGATATACCGACGGACCCTGAAAATAAAAATAATAAACATAAAAAATCTGCAGTGTACGAGGTCGTACAAATTATTATTTTTGTCCAGTATGTAGGTACTAATTTTTAGCCGCTCATGTTGGCAATAAATGGCGCTTTATTGATCTTAACTGTTAATAGAGACCATAAACTTACAAGTGCATATGAATGACGTCAAATTCGATCATCGGAATTTTTTAAGAGAGTTTTACGGCCTTGCTTTACGGGCTTTGGCAGACGTTTTCGCAAACATTGTCATTCGATGGTACAGTACCATCTATTGAAGTATTTTAGAACTATTTCTTTTTTTAAAGAGCTTCATTAAACGGCGATGTCTATCTTTGAAAAATTTACCAAAATTTAAGTTGGCGTAGTGTATCTTGGAGGTACCGAAAATCGCCATTCTGTACTCCTAGTTAGTTCATAGTTCATTTATTAGTATAAACGTCATACATAAATAAGTACTCATACGTATTGTATGAGTAAAAAATAATAATCATTAAATTTGGTTAAATAGTAAAAAAATAAAAAATGTCAAATTAATTAAAAAACAAAAATGTCAAATTAATTAAAAACAAATTAAATAGTTAAAAACGTTAGTCACGACGACGTACATGTAAATTCCTCAATTTTATAGAACGCCTGCTCGACAGGCCAGCGTTTCGACTTCTGTTTAAAGGCAGCTGTACTGCATGCAGCTGTGACGTCAGACGGCAGGCGATCGTACATAACGGGACCCATGACATGCATTAATTTGCTGGACTTGGCCAGTCTGTGGGAGACGTGCGCCATGCTCCATAACGGGTCATGCATGTGACATATCTATGAGCGTTTAGTGTCGAACTAGTTAGACGCAAAACGCTTATCAGAGTTCAACAGATCATATCCGTAATGCGCACAGAATAGTCCAGATCGAGCAGGGGACTAATAAGCAGTTGTAGTAAATAAAAATTAACTGCGAACTGCTAAGGCATGGAACTCCCTGCCAGCTTCGGTGTTTCAAGTCAAGTACAATTTGGACCTTTTTAAAGGAAAGGGTGAATAGGCATCTTCTGGGTAAGCGCGCTCCACCTTAGGTCTCATCGTCACTTACCACCAAGTGTGATTGAGGTCAAGCGTAAACTAATCAGGAATAAAAAAACTAATTAAGGGCAACATACCTTTGTTCTTACTCTTATACTCCTTCTCATACAACCTATACACCCTCGCATGGGCAACCAGCATATTTTTCACACACATATAATCTCCTATCCCCTTCGCACCTATTGCTGGAGGCATAAGCGTGCCTCCATAGCTTTCAACACACTGATTCGGTTGGTTAATCGTGATCCAGTATTTTACTTTACTTGCGTATCTGTCGAAAACCGTTCTAGCGTAACTCTCAAACCATTCTACTGAGTATGGATTAGCCCAGCCTCCTAAATCCTGGAGGGTTTGTGGTAGATCGAAATGATACAATGTTACCATTGGTTCAATGTTGTACTTAAGTAGTTCATCGATTAAGTTATGATAGTATTGGAACCCTTTTTCGTTTTTGTTGTTGGGATAGCCTGGAATTATAAAGTTTCATTATACATACACTTGTCGATTCCCAAACAAAAAAATCTCCTGTACGATAGTAAAGAGACAAGGATAGATCAATTCAAAACTATAACATCGAGACGGGGACCAAGTAGTACAAAGTTGTATGTCCCTGGTGGAAATCGAACCTACTACATCTGGCGCTGAGTCTAACAACCAATCCTATTGGTCAAGGAAGCGTTCTCCTATTATCTAACGAATTCATTTCAATTCCTTGCATTTAAAAGTACAAAGAACTATGGCTCAACCTCAACAACCTCTGGGGCTCGAGTCTAATGACTAAGGTGGTTGTGATGTTCATCCTCATCATCTGCCTGACGACGTCCACTGCTGGACATTCCCCAACAAGCACTGCCACATCATCATGCCAGTTGGATTTCTTTATGCTGTCATCCCATCTATCCGTAGGCATCCCTCGTTGCACTAAGATTAGAATACTTCTTCATTACTGTACTGATATCTAAACACATCAATTTCTCAAATGCCGAAAGCCAGTTAGAGCTATTGTCTTGGCCCAGCATTGGCCTTCTTGATACTGCGTTTTGCAAAATGGCGGAACAAAAGAAGTTGCTGTGATCGAGCTCAAGCATGTTTCAACACTCTCTGATGACGGCAGTGAGCATACACTGTCACAGAATCGACTTGGGGCAGACGAGTTCTAGAGTGGAGACCGCGGATCGGAACGAGCAGGGAGGGACGCCCCGCTGGAAAGTGGACCGACGACCTGAAGAAAGTCGCAGACAGTGGCTGGATGCAAAGGGCAGAGGACTGGGTGTGGTGGCATTCATTGGGGAAGGTCTAGGTCCAGCAGTGGACATCTAAAGGATGATATGATGAATACCTGTAGGTAGCACTCTCGGCCACGATATAGAAAACCTGTAGAAGTCCACTCCGAGTTCTCTCAGCATCTCCACATCCCGTCGGTAGAGGTGGTACGAGTCGCTGGCCACGTCGCCGTTCCTACCGTCCGCCACGGCCTCCGGGTGGTCGTGGAAATACTTGTCCCATATACTTTCGCCTTTGCCTGCAATTAGACATAAGAGGCTGTAATCCTCTGCAAGTCGGGGACGCACCCAGAGGCTTGCGAGGCTTCCTGGTTGAGCTGGAGTAAGCTGCATAGCGCAACACAGTCTCAAGACACCCACGAATCAAGAATCAGGTTGAGATTAAGGTTGATAATTAACCGAAGTGAAAAAAGAATTCATCTATGTATTTATGTAGGAATTCTTAAATATGCAGATGATCTAAAAAAAATACTTTAGAGTTAAATAGTAAAAAGCTTCAATAATAAATTGTTCTTATACAGGCATCATGCCAATTTGCTGGGGCAAATACTTAGGCTGAGATTTTTCATATCTGTAAGGGGTGTTTTCATATCATGAGCAGAAAAGTTGTCACCTAAACTTGAATTAACAGATTCATTATAATTTTAACAAGCACTTGGTTAAAGTAAGAGTTATAGACAGCCCATTTTACAGTGGCAGCTTGCAAGTAAACAAGAGCATGTGCTGCTATCGTGCCCTAGAAGACAAAATATCGAATGCCTTTGGGGTGATGAAGAATGCAGATCTCTCACAAATGGAAAATATGTCACTGTGGTGCCAGAAACCAGAAACCCTAATTCTATATTTCAAGGAACTATGGTGTATTACATTTCAGAATATTTTAATGACAAAGATCTGTAAATAAAGTGACATTCTTATATGTGTATTATTAAATTTGTTTGCCTGTATTAATTTATTAATAGACTAGTAATTGTATAATTTAATTTATTTTAAAATTTTGCACACCAGCAATGGTCGAATATGAGTACAATATCGATAGGATCTGTACTCCTATCGATATTGTAACTCTTTTATTATGTACTCATATTTGCAAAATAAACAATTTGAATTTGAAAAAAATATTGAATTTGGCTAGAGGTGGCTTAATAATAATAGGTGAACCGAAAAATGGTGTGTAATTAAGTCTTTGAATTGTCACTTGTAATGCTGGTTCTGAAGAACATATCTAGTCTGTTTTTAAAAGTGTTAACTGAGGGGGCATCGATAATGTCCTGCAGTAACTTGTTCCATATGCTTAAGACCCTGTTGTTGAGCGTGTTGTGTCAACAAAAAACATTAAAAATAAATTATAAACTTACTGATTTTTTATGATATTGTCTAGTCTAATTTTAAGTGTTTACATCGATAACATCCTGCAGAAATTTGTTGAATAGTTTGTGGAAAGTGGAAGTGGAAAAGTTTTGTGGAGTAGGTGCAGTGCCTATTAATAAGAAGTGTACATATCGTCGACTAGCAAACAACACTGCGCCAGTAGAAATTTGGTGGTTCCGCCATTTGGATCACTGTAGAAGATAATATATAATAATGAACTATAGCACAGTAACTACATTCTAGATGTCATAGTCATATTTATTTATTGCATTGCGTGTTACAGGTTTCACAACATGACCCTATAAGGGTGTTGAAATCTTATATCTAAATTATCGTATAGACTTTAGCACGCAGACCTTTGCCGTGTCAGCTGGGGAGGCGCACAGGGGATGGATGGTAGGATGACATTACATGGGTGGTGTTGTTTGCTAGCCAACAACGTGTTATTACATACCATCAGCATTCCAAGCTCCTTCCACTTGGTAAGCAGATGTAGAGACTCCAAACAAGAAGTCATCCTTGAATTTCCTAAGCCTGTGGTCTGACCAGCCATCAGACATAGACAATGCACTGAAAAATTTAATTGTAAAATAAGTAAAATAGACATTTAATTTTATTTTTGTCTCGTTGATGGGTATTCCTTTTAGGAATTCTGCCATAATCAGTCAGGAAATAGACAAAGATAATTTGGATGGTAATTCTTAATATTATTCTGGCTGGGGGTTGGGTTTGAGCCCCCCACTCTGACCCATCCCTTCCCCATCCCCAATCCCTTCTCCCTCTCCTCACTGTTCCCTCCCTTCCCCTCACCTTCCCTTCCCTTCTCCTCGCCTTCCCCTAATCAAGCTCTCAAGTACAAAAAAATATATTTTCCTTTTTTTCCTCCTTAGAGTTAATAATTAGGAGGAGGTAGTGGAGGCGCATTTTATACGGTCGCGATCCTCAGCAGTGAGGGAACGACAGATAAGAAGAAGAAGTGGGGGGAGAGGAGGATGAAAGCACTGTACATAGGCACATCTTATGATTAACAAAATATAAACAGTACTTACATACCTATGCATTAAGCTATAAATTTTTTTTTTTACATTGTAATTTTTTTTAAATTGTATCTCTGTGTTCTATTTTGTGATTATAATTTTTTTACCTAGATTAGGAGTCGGGCTGCATAAATTATGTATAACTTTGAATTGAATAAAGTTATGTTTATGATATAAGACCATATATTATATACTAAAAATTAGAAAATAATATTGAAAAACACGTCACCATATGTTTCCACGCCGGTAACGTGTCCTAAATAGCATATGCTGTTTGCAATTTGCATAATGCACAGACATATGGAACAACGTATAAAAAAAATCAACACCTTTACATAGTCCCTACTATAGGAATACTCAGAATATTTTCACGTTTTAGCGTGTGGGCGTTGTGGGTACAAAAGGGGGCAATTTTTTTTGTAGTTTTAAATTTTTTTCGTATAAATTTGATAATGCTTAGGCCAAATATCTTTTTAAAAACACCTAGTAGCTTTTATAGTACCTACTTAGATAATAATCATGTATTCTTAGGCGCGGAAAACCAAATCAAAATAAACTTAATATATCGGTTACTTACCTTAAAACAATAAATAAACACCAAAATTTCATTTTGCCGCACAATTAGTCGCGAATAAAATTAGGTAACTATCTATAACCTGACTAAACTTACATCAATACTTGAATGTAACGAGTTTATCTGATTTTTTTTAACTGATAAGAATTAATACAATGATAAATTAATGATAAAAATGTAGAAAACTATTGAATCAACTACATAACTTTTGACTAACTCGTAAGTAAACAAAACAAAAGTGACACTTGACAGTGACAGCACAACACAGTGACAGCAACGCATTCGTTTTGAAATCTTTCGTATCTCCATTCTATAATCATATTGGCAATAGAACGTAAACTATTACGTATGAATTATGTCTACTTGATTATTTTTTTATATATTTGCGAAGCAACGACTTTCACTAGAGCCCCTAGTAGCCAAATATCGAAATCTTATATTTTATTTATTTCATAATGAAACTGAAATGTGAAATTACCGAACATTACTTTTAACACCAAGCGTCTTATGAGTTGTAACAAAAAAATACTTGCAGTCTCTAGTTGTAGAAATCTATTTCTACCATTCAGAAATATAAACTGTTTTGTTGTATGGTTGTCGAAATGCGAATATTCAGTTAGGCCTACTTATTTTACTTCCTAAACCGGTGTACTTACATATCATCATCAGGTGATTTTTGTCTCCACTGCAGGAGCACAACCCTCTCTCATCTGCCGGAGACAGACGGAGGGCTTGGCTGCTCCCCACGCTGGCCAGACGGGTTGGGGAGGCCTGATTGATGTTTTATAATGTATTCCCTTAGTCGCCTTGTACGACGTCCACGGGCAGAGTTGGAGTGGTCCTATTCTACTCTACCGGAAACCACACGGCAAAACTTACCTATCGGTTGGCCATATTTTTTGTTTGAATCTGAACAATTAAATCTTGACATACCATGTTATATGCATTCAAAGATATGCAGTCTAATTTTATCAAATCATGAGCATGCATTTATTAAAGTCGTGCTACTATACACACAGTTGCCAACAAAAGTTCCTAATACGTCCAACATGTTCATCAATTTTGGCCGTTATAGCTAAATTTGACTTAAATATTATTATTTTTTTCATAATAACGTAATTACCTATTTTTCATAACAAACAATCATCTCAGACAACTTAGAAAAATAGTGAACAATATGTTATATATACTCAAGTAGGTATTAATCGTATCTACCTAAATGTTTCTCAAGAACAGCAGTCAGTAAGCAGTAGGTATATAAAATCAATTAACCTACTACACGCGACCGCTCAGACCTTGGAGACCGCGGATCGGCACTTGCAGGGTGGACGTCCCGCCGCTAGGTGGACCGACGACATGAAGAAGGTGGCCGGTAGCGGCTGGATGCGGAGGGCGGAGGACCGGGTGTGGTGGCGTTCATTAGGGAAGGCCTATGTCCAACAGTGGACTTCTAGGGGCTGACATGATTATGTTCATTACATATTTGACGTAACATAGCCTTAATGTTAAAATACCGATTTAATACTTATACTACTTGCTACGGTTTGTCTCCGTAATAACTGAGCATCATTCACAACTTATTTATGAAACAAACAAGTCTCATTCTGCAAGTTTGTAATTATCTAGTATTGTTTTTTTTTTGTAGAGAATACATAGGTGTTGTTAGTACAAAAATATCAGGTTTTTCGGATATGAGCTATTCTAACTCGGTCTTTCATCGTTCTTTCCTCGTGGAATTCATTATCTGTATATACAGAGATCTACATAAATCATAGGTATATTTTATACTAGCTGTTGCCCGCGACTTCGTCTTTGTGGACAACTTAACATCACAATATATTATATATTTCTCGTAGGAATAAAATATTTTTCCGGATAAAAACTATCCTTTGTCCTATTCCAGGACCTAACCTATAGCAGTAAATAAATGTTTTTTTCTTTATTTCTTTCTAACCTATATGTATGCCAAGTTTCATCCCGATCCGTCCAGTGGTTGAAGCGTGCTTGAAAAACAAACATCCAAACTTTCGCATTCATAATATTAAAGGGATCCTATACATACCTACTCAACTGTTGATGAATGAAATCACTTAAAGTAACAATAACGCCTAGATTGAAATCCAAAATTGTAATTATGGTTAGGTACCTATTCTATTTCAATGTTGTGAAATTAAGAATATTCTATTGTATTCATAGATGTGTATTTATTCAGAAAAAAACACTAGGTTTCCATTAGATAGTATACTATCTATCAACTACGCCCGTGGGTAAAATCTGAAATATATAGGTATCTACGTACGAGGACATAATTTTTATATTATAACCTATATTAGTCTTATCTTATAAATAAAATCGTAAACATCGCGTGTCTGTACATTAAAAATATTTGCAAAAAAAAATTGGGGGGTCTAAGGATAAGCAACAGAACACATTTCGATCATTTTTGAAATTTTTGTCTGTTTGTCTGTGAGTTTGTGCACGCATCACTTAAAAACGACTGAACGGACTTTGATGGACTTTTCACAGAAATATGGGGCTTAATTTGGTGTAACATATAGGCTTTATTTCATTGCAATCGGTGCAGTCAATCAAAAGTTATGCGAATTTATAGTTTCCGAAAACTCGCATTCACTGCGAAGAATGTAGTAGGGTGTAAATGTTCGACTGAATTCGTGAGCGGTATCGGGAGCGGGTATGGTACCAGTGTAATTTGAGTGTTTGAACTTTTGACTGAGTTACCCGATTACGATGAATTTGTGGTATACGTATGCAACAAAGTAATGTTGATCGGAATTTGGATTGCGATGGATTAGTTACGAAGACTACATTTGGAGAGACGAGGGAAAGAGGTTTGAGGGGTGGGTTGAGGGGAGAGCTGAGGGGAGGTTTGAAAGGAGGGACCTGGACCTGGACTTGGACTTGGACTTGAACCTGGACCTGGACCTGGACCTGGGCCTGGACCTGGACCTGGACCTGGATTTAAAGTCTGAGAGGAAGTGGGATAGGGAACGAAAGCGGATCCTGTAGTCCACGCGAGCGGAGCCGCAGGCACAGCTAGTTAGTAGAATAAGACTTGTTGGTATGTATAATCAGCTTCACTACACCTCAAGTTTATCTTATTTCATCCAATCTACATGATAAACTTGAAGTGAACAAGATCTCCAGCCGGTGAACGTATCATAATATAAGCAACTGCATACTGTAGTTTAAATTCAGTTGGCATTTTATCGAAATGAAGACCATCATATTATTGGGGTATGTATGCTACATAATTAAGTATTTTATAATTTTCATATACAGTTATTTTTGTATCTAGATTTATAAATTTTAGTAATATTTTCTTTTTTGTTGTTAACTATAGTCATAAAATATTCAGCCAGTCAGTGCATAAAATCCATTTAGATTACTAGTAGTTTGTTTAGTACGTCCTTCCAATTGTTCTTAGACTAAAGATATTCTATTTTAGTTTACTAGCACTAAGTTGCCATGCTCAAGAGAGGAGGTTCCCTGCTGATTTCCTCTTCGGCACCGCTACAGCTTCCTACCAAATTGAAGGAGGATGGAATGCAGATGGTAAGTTCGTGGTGGTAATCTTATATTGTGTTATGTATTTGTAAACCCTGTCGCCGTCTTCTCCTGACTGACTTCTTTACAGACAAAGGCGAAAACATATGGGACTACATGACCCACAACAAACCCAATGAAGTCAAGGATGGAAGCAACGGTGACATAGCATCCGACACCTATACCAACTACAAACGGGACGTTCAAATGATGAGAGAACTCGGCCTAGATGCGTTCCGATTGTCCCTGTCTTGGTCGAGAATCTTACCTAATGGCTTCCCCAGCCATATCAGCGAGGCCGGTGTCACGTTCTACAATAACTTTATCGATGAAATGCTTAAATATAACATACAACCCATGATCACTCTTTACCACTGGGATTTACCACAAAAACTTCAGGAATTAGGAGGATTTACAAACCCCCTAATAGCCGACTGGTTTGAAGATTACGCTCGAGTTGCATTTGACAAATTCGGTGATAGAGTTAAGCTATGGATGACTTTTAATGAACCAAGAGAAATATGTTTTGAAGGGTATGGAACTACCACTAAAGCTCCTCAGTTAAACGCTACTGGTATTGGAGAGTATTTGTGCAATAAAAATCTGGTAATGGCCCATGCTAAAGCTTATCATGTTTATGCTAAGGACTTTAAAGCAAAACAAGGCGGTGAGTGTGGTATTACCATCAGCGTAAATTCATTTGAACCACTGACTGATAGTGCTGAAGATGAATTCGCCACTGAAATTAGAAGACAGGCTGATGTAAGTTATTTATAATATATTATTAGTGATAAATCATTATTGTATATCAGAAAAAGAACATTTTGAACATAAGATTAAAAATATAAACAGTCATAGATACGTACTTTTTTTATTTTTCAATAACAGACAGTATTTTTAAAAGTACAATCAAATAACTAAGGTCAATCAATTAAACAATATTAAAATGGTATAAGTATTTATTTTCTTTCAGTGGGGCATGTACATAGAGCCCATATTTTCAGAAGAAGGTGGTTTCCCAAAAGATATATCAGCTCGCATTGCCGAGAAAAGCAAACAGCAAGGCTACTCCAGATCACGATTACCTGAATTTACGGAGGAAGAAAAGGAATTTGTCAGAGGAACTTCTGACTTTCTAGGTGTCAATCACTATACCAGTGTCTTAGTGTCTGCGACTGAATATTTAGATGACAACCCAGTAGTTCCTTCTCTGTATGACGATGCTGGTGTAGGTGCCTGGTCACCTCCAGAGTGGCCACAATCTGAGTCCTGGTGGTTAAAGGTGAGTTCTTTGCAAAAAAAAGGAAAATCATTTATCTTTTGAAATTACAAATGTTGTAGCTAGTAAGTTTTCAAAATCCCATTGTAAGAGTAATAAAGATAATTTATAATAAAGAAGAATCCTCAATAAAGAAAGGGAAAAGGAAGTCGATATCATGTATATACCTACTACAGATAACCAAAAAATTCAGTTCAGTGACTTTAGGAAATGGACGCAAAATTTCCACACAAATTGCGTTGACGGATGTTTGATACTTGTTTTTTCATTTCCTTTATAGCAAGCACCAAACAGCATTTACAATGCACTAACACACCTCCATAACAGATACAATAACCCTATCATCTACATAACAGAGAACGGCTGGTCTACCAAAAATGTATTGGTAGACGACGACAGGGTCAGATATTACAGAGCTGCTCTGGAGAGTGTTCTAGATACTTTGGAAGCTGGTGTCAATCTCAAGGGTTACATGGCCTGGAGTTTAATGGATAACTTTGAATGGATGGAGGGTTATACGTAAGTTATAATAAATAGAACATATTTGTAAAATGTCGATCAGATAATATATATTATATTGTACAATCTGCAAGTGAAGTTGTTAAGACGGCCAACATGTTTTAGCAACTTTGCAACTATTATTTAAAATTTTAATAGTTTATTAAAACATTACCCTCTTTTTGTTTTCGCAGCAGTCTGTTAAAATGATACCCTGACTTGTCAGTCACCTGTCGATCTATAAACACACAAGTTCCTAAATTTTTCAAATGAAAACTTATGCAACAAAGACTTTTATAAAATTCCACCTCATAACCGCTAGTGCAACCACGAAACAAGTTATTATTTTGTAAATGACATAAAATGTTATGTATGAAGAAATAGAGGCAGTAACTTGAATTTCTAATCATAGACCAATTACAATCATAACAATGGAATTAGATCAGTTAGAAATTGAATATATTGCACATTTTTACTGCAACATTGACAACTGCTTGTTTACAGGGAACGTTTCGGTCTATACGCAGTTGATTTCGAAGACCCAGCGCGCACTCGTTCTCCGAGGAAGTCAGCCTATGTGTATAAGAAGATTGTCAAGGATCGTGCCATCGACCACAGCTACGACCCAGATGTTAACCAGATGACTATGACCATCGACGAAGGGCACTAACTGAAAATGATTTGACAATGTACAGAGAGTACCTAATAAGAAAAGTATCGGACCGTAAAGGACATACATAATAGAGTATCGAGTCTAAATTTAGAATTAACCAAAAAAATCGTAGCTTGGCTTTTCGTTGAATCATTTTCCAATAGAGTAATTATTGGTGTCAACTGACGTTATCGCAGATAAAATGATAGTCTGATGATGATTACTGGTTATAGTGAAAGGTATGAAACGAGATCCAATACGAGCCTTTTTCTAGTGTAACCATATTATCTTTGATGTAACAAATATTATTGCATTCTATTTTTGCCGAATACTTAATTTCTGTTCTTTTTACATTGTTTTAGTTACTTAATTGTTTACAGTTTTTGTTTGTTTTGTTTTATAATTAGACTATTTATTTTGATTCGTTGTTATCTGGTATTATATGACGATCGTCGTAAGTAGATAAAAGCCTAACGTTTTGTTTGATACCTTTTCTTTGTTTATTACTTAAGGAATATGTGCTATCGCCATATGTAGTTCAGTTCAGAGTGCCCAGGACAGGAGAGTTGAGATGTTGTTCTTGTAAGTAGCTACTTATAAGTAAATCTGTCGAGATTTAACGATAATAAAGGAATTTCAAAAATTTTATAGCTTTCTTTTTTCAATCATTATCTTGTCTGTTTTTATTAATATGACACTCATTTCGCCTTATAAATGGCTTATGTGTATGACTTGAGCTCACTGGAAACATACTACTTTGTACCATTTGTACGAGTATGTTCTGGTCTGTGTGCCTATTATATTTATGAATTGAAGTGTTCTCTGTTACTTTCCATAGTACATGAGGCGATGCTAGTCAGGAATTAGATAAGAGTGTATGTGCAAAGTGCATACCTGAAATTTATGTTTATTTTTCATTTATTCCAACACCTCTTATATCTACAGACTGAGTTGCAATTTCGACAGTTTTAAGCTGGTTCTAGAATATATTTAAGCATATTATAGTTAAGTGGAATACTTTCAGTCTGTTCAGGCACAGTTTATTTGTGAGTTGTCAACTAAAGAAAACTTTGTTATTTTGAGAAAAGTTGTTACATAATAATAATACTTTGTAGATTTTCCAAAGATGATTATTGTTATCTAACGTTACATAAGTTTTGTAATAAACAATACCTATCTATCTATTTATCAAGATCAAGGCCACTATCATCTCATAACCTATCATCCTATCAGTACTTCAGAAAAACTCCAAACTGTTACAATCGGCATTTCTTCAAGTTTATTGATGTTTTATTGATTTTATCTCTATGCCACCTGTGGTTTTTAAATATGATTATCATCAAATACAAGAGCTTATTTAGGCATTTTTATATACTAACTTATACCTACATTATGTATAATATGAAATATTAGTACATTTATTTATTCTATGTTAGTCTATTGCAGTTGGACCGTGCGGTCTGTATAATTTAGTGTGAATTTAATAGTTTTGTGAAATTTGTAGTTGCTTTTATACTTTCAACTTAACAATTCACTGATTATACCTACCTCCCATTTGTACTTGCACCTTTGTACGTTTTTAAATTCAAAAAAGTTCCCTATTTGGCAATTTACTAGTTTTTGTCGGAATTTTTAGGAAGGAAAAATAACTAATGTCTACTCATCCAACTTCCCATTTGAACTCAAATATGTCCAGTCAGCTGCTAGGTACTATCACGCACCTTCATTAGATTCCAGTAGGTAGTGAAATCTTCGAAAGTAATAAGAAATGTTAATTTTATCGTGCATTGGTCTACGAAATCTGTAGAAGGAGTGCACTTTCAAAATGTCGTTACGACATTTACAGTGGCAAAATTTATAATGTCTGCAATTTTAATGATGATATGGCTATAAAGTGTCATATCAAATTAAGCAAGATTGACTATTTCATCTCTCCTCACTTTTGATTTGAGGTAATCGATAAGGACAGCAGATTAGCTGACAAGTTACTGTCGCACGGGAATTTGACCCTTCGATGACGTTCCGTCACAGTACCTATTTTTAGCCGACTCTGCGACAGCAAAGGCAGGGTTTTATAATATCTGAATGCACTCAAGGTACGAAGACCGTTACCACGATACATGACGGCCTTCAAGATATTCTGTGCCACTCGCCCCCATTCTACACAAGTGATTTAGTTCCAAAATGTCAATGCTCGGACGCGGATATGTCTGAAAGTACTCAAGGTATGAAGACTGTTCCTATGACCCCATGAAGGCTACCCTCGCCTTCACGGCAGACTGCATGACTTTCCCCCCTCACGCCCCTCAGCACCACAGATCGAAACAAATTAAACATGTGACTTTGCGGCAATCAGTCAACTACGGATACTTGTAGTATAAGAACGCTTAGTTCAATAGTGAAATATTAACGAAGTACTTTTTATTAAATATACTGCCTAGCATCTTGCGCTGCGTGATAATGGCTAAATTGCAATAGTCTCATATACCTTTGACAGTGGACGACAGTACAAAAGTAAAGAAATTGGTAGATTAGTAGTAGCTTAAAGTGATTTAGTGTAAGAGTAGTTTCCCAAAATCATACCTCGAACCAAAGATCAAATAAAAAATCGAGAAAAAAAAATTCCGTACTGTAGTAGATGAGACCACAGGGAATTTGAAACTGTGCTGAGCGATGTGGGGCCTGGAGATAATGATATAGCTGAAGTATAAATATAAAAAATAACATAGCAACTTTTTAGAAGCGTCTGACTGGTATTGCAAGGTGTTTATTTAGCGAAAACTAATTAAAATTGGACCTGCATGGATTGCGACCACCGGAAATGGCGCTGAAAGAAGTATCCAAAAACTGACAAACTAGTCCTGCTAATGACCATAATGTTACGAGAACGAAAGAAAGAGGCCATGAAATACACTGTACGATACAGGGAGTAAAGACAAATGTAACGCAGAAGATAACGAACGCGAAGAGGCACTGTATGGAACATCTAGCGGCGGGGTGGCATGGAAACAAGTATTGGAAATAACAAGTGAATTTGGCAATGCTTACCTTGACTCGACGTTTACGATAGCTAAACGATTAAAATCAGATAACTCAAGTGTGTCTTAGAACACAGCCTGCCCGTTCTTTTTGTCCGTTCTTGTGATAAAATATATGTTCTGTGCGGCAGATCTAATAGATTGATCCGCAATTAGTGGCAAAGGCACTCAAAACAGTTTACGGATGGATCCGTCTCAAAGCTGTTTAGTGTTTACATAGTTTTCGCAGTGATTGAGCAATCACTTCAAACAAAAATCCAAACTTTCGCATGTATAGATATTTAATTCATTCTAACATTCTAACTGATACTCGTATACCTTCCTATCATTTTTAACGCAAATATTTGTTTCTTGTTTGTAATTACCATGAAGTTGACTAAAAAAAAAATTGCGCCAATCTTGCGTTTTTTAACCGGAACGAATTTTCAGCTTTATGCTTATTCAGATTACATGAAACAATAAATGATATGAATATGAATATCAATGCAGACATATATTAAGTATCAAATACTGAGTCACGATGTTCCACATTTCTAGAAGGCTTTAAAAGCCTCTATTCGACTCTACATTCAAACATTTTGAAAAATATAGCTTAGTCAATTTTCAAAAATCGTTAAGTATGCCGTTTTCATTACTAGTTTGGAAACGAGAATTCCATTACCCTTTCAAAATAGAAACTTAGTCCTATTTTCAATCAAAATTCCATATCGAATGCTTCGTGATGTTTGTTATTTTGTTCGTTTTACATTTTATCTGTATATTTAATTTTTTTCTCTATTTGTATTTTACCTTTATTTTTTATTTATCTGACGAAACCAACCGCCTTCTTTTAATTAATAGTTTAAAATAATTATACTATTGCATAATTATAAAACAATAACGGGTATATCATACTAATTAAACTACTTACTATTATAATATATGTGCGAAGGTATGGACGTTTGTTTGTTATTTTGGGAATTACTAAATTTGTAGTAAATTTTTTAGCATTTAAATATCACATCTTTTATTCCGGAAACTTCACTTATTCCTAAGCTATAGCATTTCTGCTCATGCGGTGTCATCCCTTGATTATTCAGATCTTGTAAATTGCACGGCATGCTTGCGGCTGTTTTTTTTATACCTTGGCCTAACGCACTAACCATTCACATAGATACCGCTATTACTGTTCTATGTCACCGAGGACGAAGTCGCGGGTATAAGCTAGCATTGTTTGCAAAATTTACATAACACTCAGAATGGACCAGCATATCAGATCAATCTCCAAGCCTTTGTTATCCAATTCAGTGGTCAGATAACAAGTTTGAAGTGAAGTGCCTCTAGGCTATAGGCTCTCTACATTTGCTATTCAGATATAGCAATATTGTTGTATATAAATAAATTGATATTGTATATCTGTCCGCATACAGTGCCATATTAACGATGAAGTTGGCCGTGTGGTTTAGGTAAGTAATTAATTGCTTTCTACTTCATCTTAGACACTATAATTTTAACAAAACTGTTATAGACTAAAAAATAGGTCATTGCAAAAATTTACGTTATTTTAAAAGAGAATTATTATGGTAATCTTGTGTTCAATGTTAAAATATAATAATTGAAAATTCCAAATGTAGTGTGTTTTTATGGAAATTAGAAATATTTTTACACAAGATGTTTTACAGATTGCAACCATTTTCATGATCCAGGTTTTTTTTTCATATGCAAACAGGACCAAATCTAGAAACAATCCATTTCATATGCAATATTCTTTATTAGATGTTCATAATAAACATTAATTTAATATTTCGGGTATTTCGAAGTTATAGCAAGTTACTTAATTGATATTACAGTCATTGCCCTGCGTTCTAAATTCAAGGATTCAAACCAGGTAGGCATTATTAACATATCAAAAGCTTTAAAATGAAGGAAAACATCATGAGGAATGCATATGCTAAAGAATTTTTAAGACTTTTATACGAAATTACTAATGAATGATCTTTACCGCAAAAAACGTTTGCAGTCCATTCAAGGGTAGGTATTATATATATGTAATGCCGTGTGGTTCCCAGGGCCACCCCCACTTCCGTGGGTGTCGTCAAGGTGACTAAAGCAGCGTTCCCCTGTGTATATTACGATCCTTACTCCGATCACCAATTCGCCTGCAAAGCGTGGTGATTATGGCAAATCCCCCAAGGACAGCTAGCTTACCCAAAGTAACATTCTATTAGGGAGGCTTATGTTCTGCAGTGGACGTATTTTGGTAAAACTGATAATTTCAGTTTATTATTTACTTAAATGTACCCTACTAAGTGTGTGAAGTATATACACTAGTTCTACAAATAATTAATTACTTAGGTACTTGCAACTCTGTCGGTAGGTACGAAAAACAAGCAGAAACTTAAGTAATAAATACCTGATATAATATTAAATAAATTCAGCTGAATAAATAGTGTTGTCATTATATATAAATATTCGTTATGTTATTATTTTCTCAGTTTAGTGCTGATAGTTGGGTGCAATGCCCTGTCCATGAAACAACAGAGGAAATTCCCTGATGAGTTCTTATTTGGGACGGCTACGGCCTCGTACCAGATTGAAGGAGGATGGAACGCTGATGGTGAGTGAAACCTATCTTATTACGAGTATATATGTAAAAATAGGAAGTATATCCTCATCAGCTTGAAAGAGTCCACTGTTGGGCATAAGCCTGCTCACCCAGGTAGTAAATGTAATAAGTATAGTTTTTAATACCTACATAATTATTTTCCACTCCTCGTTGGCCTAGTGCTTGATCATTGGACTCAAGCGCTAGATAGAGGTCGTGGGTCCGATTCCCACAGGAAACAGATACCTAACTTTTATATAAGTTGGTCCCGGTCTGAATTGTATAATCCTTGTTTAATTCCCATAGCACAGGAGAAATTCTAGTATAAAAAACTCATTCTTACGCACAAAAACAATTTCAGTTACCCTAAGGTTGACTGGAAGAGATCCCTAAATGGGATAACTCCGTTTTTGTATACACTTATATCCCCATTTGTTATTGTTAAATAAAGTATTTACATACTTACAAAAATACGTTCAGCATCATGAGCATTAGCTACCAGTTGACCTTTGCGTAAACATCATCAGGTATTTAGGTGCCTTCCTCAAGTTGTCAGTTTGCAACTTGCTTTCGATGCGATCCCATACCGCGTGCAAGGTCGCGACAACCTAGTTTGCGTAATGCAGAAATCTTTGGCTTCGAAAGGTTCAGACTTGCTTCAAACAACATCCCAAGAGCCAGTTTAACAAAAGATAATAGGAGCAACGACCTTTTTTTTTAATCTTTATTGGGAATAGGGGTTAGTCATTTCTGACTATGTCACCACTGTAGAATAGTTACATTAGATTTGCTTACCACTCCTAACTTGTACAAAATTATAAAGTTTGCATAATAGGTATTCCGGCTTTCTCAGAAGAGGGGTTGGCCAGGTTGCTGCTGCAAACTGTACTGGGTAAACAAACTACTTTGGCAGATGCAACATAATAATTATTTAGGCCTCGCTTCGGACACATTCCATCAATACATGCTATACATCCTCTATGACATCATAAATTATAAACTTAAACTTTAACTCTAAGAAACTGTAACAAGGTTGAGAGATATTTTTGGTAGGTAGGTACCCTAGAATTACGTCTGTTACGGGTAACTAATAATAATTATATAAGAATATAAAATGGTTATATATTCATCTGTGCGTGTGCACAGACCACTTTATTACAATTTAGTGCAGCGCATTAACAATTGAAATTTACATTTACAGACAAAGGCGAAAACATATGGGATCACATGACACACAACACTCCAGAAGCTATCAGAGACAAAAGCAATGGCGATATCGCCGCCGACACTTATAACAATTACAAGAGAGACGTCGAAATGATGAGAGAACTCGGCCTTGACGCCTATCGGTTTTCTTTATCTTGGTCTAGAATCTTACCAAATGGCTTATCCAATCAAGTTAGCGAAGCCGGCATAAACTTCTACAACAACTATATCAATGAAATGCTCAAGTATAACATACTACCAATGGTTACTTTATATCACTGGGATTTGCCGCAAAAACTTCAAGAGTTAGGCGGTTTTATGAATCCACTGTTTTCTGACTGGTTTGAGGATTATGCTCGGGTTGTATACGAGAAATTCGGCGATAGAGTTAAACACTTTATTACGTTTAACGAGCCTAGAGAAATATGTTATGAAGGATATGGTTCTACAACAAAGGCTCCTAGAGTTAATGCTACTGGTATGGGACAATATCTCTGTGCTAAAAATCTTGTTATAGCTCATGCTAAAGCTTATAGAGCATACAATGATGAATTCAAGCCTACCCAAGGCGGTACTTGTGGTATCACAATCAGTGTGAATTGGTTTGGACCTTTGACTGATTCAGAGGAAGATCTAAAAGCTGCTGAATTGAAGCGACAAGCTGAGGTAAGACATTGAGCAAGTAATTTGTTAATTACGATGCTAAATGATATGGGAATAAACAAAGTCATCAAAATATAACCGTAGATCATTTTGAAAGTAGATATACTCGTAAATTCACAAGAATAAAAACATACTCGTAGGTAATTTCAAAGCAACAGCATTAAGTGTTAATTAAAAAGTTATACATATTTTTAGTGGGGATTGTACGCAGAGCCAATATTTTCTGAAGAAGGTGGATTTCCAAAGGAACTATCAGAACGCGTAGCAGAGAAGAGCAGAGAGCAAGGATACTTCAGATCTCGAATGCCCGAGTTCACAGAAAAAGAGAAAGCACTAGTACGAGGAACTTACGATTTCTTCGGCGTAAACCATTATACTGCGTTCTTGATATCTGCAAATGAATACAAGGGCACCCATGCCGTTCCCTCGTTGGATGATGATATAGATACTGGGACGTTTGTGCCTGAAGAATGGCCTAAATCTGCGTCTGGTTGGTTGACGGTAATACCTAAATTTTGTTTCATTCCAATTAGTTATAGACATATTTATTAATCTAATAACTTCTTTATAGTCCCACACTGCTAGTCCTACACAAATGGCAAAGATTTTATCTATAGGCAAAGTGCAATCATCATCAGCCGACCACCGGCACCGGCCCGACTCTAAGCTACACTGCGGGAGACGCCATAGCGTTTTCTTCCAGTTAGAAACATCCTGTCATTCGGTGCAGGAGAGGGGGATCCACGCACACATAGCCCGGTATGCAGTCGCTACGAAACACACAAATCGAACAAGATATTCATAACTCGTATACATCGATACAGTTCGATCCGATCCCACTATGATGCCCCATCTTACGCACGATCGAAAGAAATCGGCATACTATTTTGTATATTGTATAAATATAATATGTAGTGGCTTCAACTTTTAGCAAATCTCTTGTCATCATTAGCAGTTACTGCTCATTGACTTCCATTACTCGACATAAGGATTTCCTCAATGAGACCCATCCCACCACATCCGGCACTCCGCCCTCCCTATCCAGTCGCTTCCGGCCACATCTACATGTCATCGGTCCATCTGGCACACCCCTTTCCTTACAAAACTCTTTCTTTTCACAGCTAGCTCCTAACAGCATCTTTAACACTCTGACCCACTTGAAACAAAGATACAATAACCCCATTTTCTACATCACCGAGAACGGCTGGTCGTCTCCCCCTGAGGCTGGTTTACTGGACGAAGGCAGGATCAGGTACTACAGGGCTGCTCTCGAAAGCGCCCTGGATGCTATCGACGCTGGTGTGAAGCTTAAGGGTTACATGGCTTGGAGTTTGATGGATAACTTTGAGTGGATGGAGGGCTACTTGTAAGTATTTTTAAATGTTAACATATATACCTTCGTCGGGAGTCATCGACGAGCCGTGGGCATTGAAGTTTTCCGTGGATTTGTTTTGCCTTAGTAAAGGTAGCTTTGTCGTAGAATTCAGCATTATAATAATCTATAGATAACTAACTCAATATAAGTAGGTATGTATTTAATTGTAATTCAATTAAATGCAATTACAATTCAATGATTCATTGAATTAAAAGTTATAAATACTATTACGGCTTAATTACGGCCAATAGAGTTTTTGACAAACTTTCGTTTTCTTTATATTATGAAACAAAATAGGGTTAGGGCGTACAGACCTTTTGCCCAGCGAGTTTTTTTCCATAGCCGCCCCTTTTTGTACACTCCGACCAAAAATAGTAAAAATTTAAATTAAATTAAATTTAATTTAAAAAACTTATAACCTGTTCAGCCTACATTAATTGTATTTATTAATAAATTACTAATAGATACCTACCTTTTAATCATTTGCAGGGAGCGATTCGGAATTTACCAGGTGAACTTTGAAGATCCGGCCCGCACTCGCACCCCGAGAAAATCCGCCTTCGTTTATAAACAGATTATTAAAGACCGTTTCATTGATCATAACTATGAACCTGATACGACTGTTATGACCATAGATAAAGGCCACTAAAGATTATAATAAAATTTTTTTTTTATTAAATGTATAATTTGAAAATTAAGTAGAAATAAACATAATTTAATTGTGCGTTTTATTTAATTGGATGCTAAACCCGCATAATTTAATTTTAATTTATTTATACCTTTCCTATGCAAAAATACGACAAAGTTACATTCTAGGTCTATAGACAATGAGAAAACGAGCGCATCGACAATTTAAAAATGTTACATAACTTTGTTTATTGTCTCTGCTTAGATTTGACGTGAGAACGGCGGACGGCGCACGCGTATTGCCTGTGAAATATGTTTTCTTGTAATAAAATCGTATAGTTTAATTGAACTAGTTACAGTGCAGAAGTAAAGCAAGAATCTTCGTTTAATATTTTATGGCATAATAAATAAACATGCATCGACGGAGAGGGCCAAATTTTACTTACGTTAGTGGCTGTGTAAAATACATGATATTTGTTTTGAATTTCATATTTTGGGTAAGTATTGTAGCTTTTATTGACTTTTAGAGATCTTATTGCGACTATTTTCATTCATATGCTGTAGAAATATGGACTTGGATAAGAGAAATCTGTATTCAAAGATGTTGACTTTTCATTGTTCGGGTATGAATCATTTCATTGGTGTTTCCCACAAACCCGTGTGACAATGTACGCAAGTAGATATCTATTTCACAGCTCTCCGTTTCCGTTGGCGATAGAATTGTATTGTGAATTGCAACAATGAATGATGCCATTGGGGGTTTATGTGTTTTTTGAAACAATACAATATAAAATGTTTTACAGTCATTCTAACAAAAAGGAACCTAACACGCTTGTCGCTTCGCTCCTTGTCCTCTAGCTTTATTTGTGAAGTTTTTCGAAGTCTTGCCTGCAACATTGCTTGAGTGTGTAAGTGTCTCTTTCATATGGGAAGAGTTTTTCCATGGTAAAAATTAGCCTATTTTCATCTCCATGATACAGGCTATATGTATGCAGAATTTCATGGAGATTGGTCGAATAGTCCAGCCTGGATAACATAACAAACAAGCACAGGTTCTGATTTCTAATATTAGAGACCATTCTTTAAGTATCACCTTTCTCTTGTACAGTGGCAGAATGAAAAGGTTCTTCAGTTTTCAAATTCATTCCTTCAACATTTTCAAACAATGCCACAAAACCATGTGTTGCATGGAATATTGTGTTTAATAACAATATTGACAGAATGGAGTCTGCTAAACAGTTAACGAATAAATTGATAATTTATTCAAAGTTTGATAATACCGCTTCTTGCACTGGTACCAGTAAAAATATACTTTAAGATCACAAACCTTTTCATACCATCATTTTACTATGGGAATTAGACAAGGAAAGCACAATTCAGCAATATTATTTGATAAGACTGCAACAACTAGATCAGTACCAAATTATCTTTCCCTAGTGGAAATCGAACCTATGTACTCGAGTCCAACAACCAAGCTGCCACTAGGCCAACAAGGTGGTCATTACATTTATTTCCTGCTATGTTATGAACATGTCCATTCCATGTTATACTGTAGTTTTTTTTTAATTTATTAAAAACTATTCTGACAAAACAAATGATAACTCTGACAACTGTTCTTACAATTTCATAATATGTTAACACATTATAAATATAACAACCACAATATACATATATCTGTAAATATTATTAGAGTGATTCACACACTTTGTTATTGATAAGATTTGTTTGTTTGTTGATCTTTAATATTTCTGTAAGTTTGATATTTTTCTAGTGGCATTATCATGTCAGCCTTTGGTCATTCTGCAAGCCAGTTAGTAAACTTATTACAAGTTGGTACTGTATGAATATCTATAGTCAAAGTCTGATAGTTTTCAGGCAAAATTATTCTTACTACTCATAGGTCTGTTTTAAGGTTAATTCTCTAAGTGATTGAAGGATTTGTTAACATAATCATAATCAATTTTATTTGTAATTATTAAATTACATGTCAAAAATTATTTCAATGTCATAATACTTAATTATAAGAATAATAAATTAATAACAATATCAAGCAAATAAAATTACTATAGATAGTAAATCATGTCAGTCAAAAATTATTAATTTAAATAATAGGTAAAAATATCAAATAAATGATTAAAAACTAATATCTATACAGTACTGAAGATTAGTTAAACACTGATCATCTATTTGTCAGTTCTGGTGATCATAAAAGATCATTGTATTTGTAGTAGATGCTACTACAAATGATTGATCGCTCGACGAGCCGAAGCTTTAACTTTACTTTTGTTACATCACTAAGCTATGGATAGCCCCTCTATTTCAAGGAACTAGGGGGCTGGGGCAATGTCTTGCTGGGAATCGCACAAACTTCCACATTAGTGGAGTAGAGTAAAATATACCCATCCTAAGAATAAGTATTAGGTCAAATCTATTGATAGCATCATGTTGTCACAATAATATTAATAATCCTATTGATAATATGATTAATGTAGTATATCAATAGTCATTAGATATTTCTGCAGTAAAATTAGTTACCAACCAAATACTTAGGAATATTAACAAATCTGTAATAACCTTATATTTTAAAGTCATCTTTTTGTGTGTGTTTCAGTTGTTTGGAGGACTGTTGATTGGTGTGGGACTCTACGCTTTTATAGACAAATGGCAGGCTACTGGACTTATAAAGGTAATAACATATTAGCATAATTTTAGGAGTAGTTCCTTTTTTCTAAAGTTAACTTGCTTGCTCAAAAAGTAGTTCCATAATTTGCCTATCTCTTAACTTGACGGTTAGATTTAGTGTTGTCCAATTTTTTAAGAACCTTGAGTGCCTTTTTTCTATTGGAATCTATCAACTTGTTAGTTGCCAATGTCTTGTTGTACAAACTGCCTCTTTCTCTATATCTTAGAAAACATGGTTGCATTCTCCATCTCAAATTTTCCTTTTGAAGCATAATTTATGTTTCTATACTAATTTAGTGTTTTTTCTGTTATCTTACCATATTAGTTTAGCCAATCCGGAGGAACATTGGTAACTATATACACTCAAAGACCTTGTTTAAAACATAATTATAATCCAAATAATTTATAAACACACACGATTTCGTGCCTTATTTATTTATTAACTTCAGGAAATTTGTATCCTTCTATACATATTATTCTACAACATTTAGCAGTATTTTGATTTGTGAAGAAGGTACCACAATACAAGGGCTTTAAACGTCAACCTGACCTGTACATGGTGTAGCCTGGCTAATATATATGTGGCTGGACACTGAATAGCAATATTAATAATTATTATGGGGATAATTTAAGTCTTTGAATTGTCACTGTAACACTGTTTTTAGCAGAACTTGTCCAGTCTGTTACAAGTGTTCACTGAGGGGGCATCGATAATGTCCTGCAATGACTGTAAATATAGATGTTTATGTCCAACAGTGTATGTTGAAAGGCATAAGATATAAACATAACTTATAAAAAAATGAAAACTGACTGTTCTAAGCCCTTAATGCCCCGAGAGACGGTTCCAAATCTCACAAATAATGATACATAGATATTTTGCTGCAGTATTTTCCTGTCTGGGAATCAAACCAGGGTCTCCTTGCGTAGTAGGCAGACATTATACCAAATAAATGTGAAAATCTGTATAGGACATCTGATTCTGTTTGCTTGTTCCTCTCCGACGCCTCCACCATATTGCATGAACTTTTGTGTGCATAAGATAAGTAACCGGCTTTTTTAAGCAGTGAAGTGGCAGCGGGCTGACGCCCACCTGATGGTAAGTGGGTACTACCCTGCCTTTGCAAAAGTCCGAAGGCCACAAATGCATTGCTACCCTCAGGCCTAGATTGGAATGCCTCGTGTTACCAGTGATCGGGGTAGGTAGAGGTATTTCAGGTCAAAGACCACAAACGTACAAGTTAATATGGACATGCGTCCAGAATGGACATGCGTCTAGAATCCTGGGATTTTAAAATTTAACTTTACTCTTTGAAGAAATGATGTAATTGTTCCAGTCATTAAAGTAGGTAGAGCTATGTTTGATACTTACAGAACATTGTTGAAAATATGGACTTGCCCCATGAGTTCCGCCAATTTTTGACTTGCAAAATTTTAATGAAAACAGTACCTACCAAGCCATTCACCTGCAATGTTTATATTGGTTATATGAATATAAATATTGCACTGATTTCACTGTTTTAAGATTACATATCTATACTTATTTATTTATTTATTTAAATCTTTATTGCACACACACAGATAAACAAAAATAATACATTAAAAAGAAACACAAGTGCAAAGGGCGAACTTATCTCTGAGAGAGATTTCTTCCAGCAGACCCGCGAGAGAGATAATTGAAATAAGAGAGGCAGACATATGTGTACGTAAATTAAAAAAAAACATATACATACACTAATATAAACTATATACCCACTTACATAGATTATTATAACCTACACGGTAAAAAAAAATATAAATAAATATATACTTAATATTATAAAGAGGTAAAGTTTGTGAGGTTGTAGGGGGTAATCTCTGGATCTACTGAACCGATTTTGAAAATTCTTTTACCAATAGAAAGCCACGTGATTAATGAGTGTCATAGGCTATATATTAACCCGAAAAATGAAAAGACTTTCGTGGTAGTCGGAAAATGTTTACCGCCCAACGAAGTGGGCACGGGTCAGTTAGTAATATATACAAAGGTTACAATTAGACTGAAATCCGTACATAAATCACTACCTAATTAATATTCTTTCAATCCCGGGATAGGTTTTTCAAAACGGCATGTCTATGCTATGACAGCATGTTGCAAGTACCAAAAATAGCTACCTATTCCGATCACAGGTAATAACACTGGCTTTCTTATCCATCAAACTTGCTGATTGACAAAAACCCAGAAGGACTGTTACTAAAGTCCTACCATTGGAAGAGACAGCTTTTTCCCCCAAGTAAATAAACGACCTTTCTGAGCACCCCGCAAGGGACACAGCGTGACGATCACCACTCGAAAATCGGCCAAGTGCGAGTCGGAATACGGAATCGATACAATTGCATTCCAAATCAATAGTCATATGAAAACAAACGCATTTGCGTCTCGAAATCATAATAAATAATAGATGGTGTTCCGAAGTCGAGCGCAAAGTTAACATGGTAATACAAACCTGTTTTTGCTGCTGGTGACCCTTTCCTTAAAACTTTAATTTTAATTAAAACTTTGTAATTGGCTTTGCTATTCACGATAGGTGCGTAGGGATATTTAGTATTCTCTGCCATAGGTGTGTATAAAGTAAGAGAGTAATGTCTGCCAACTAGCTACTAGCTACTAGCTGTTGCCCGCGACTTCGTCCGCGTGGACAACTTAACATCACAAATTATTATGTATTTCCCGAAGCAATGGGATGTTTTTTCGGGAAAAAAACTATCGTATGCCCTATTCCAGGACCTAACCTACATGTGTGCCAAGTTTCATCACGATCCGTCCAGTGGTTGAAGCGTGATTAAGTAACAAACATCCAAATATCCAAACTTTCGCATTTATAATATTAGTAGGATAAACATTTCCATCATACATTACATACCTATGTGTAACTCTAGCGGTTTTGGCAGCGCACGCCAGAATAGCTCGCAGATGGTAGATTTCTTCCTACTTACTTGATATTTTGGACAATTCACACATTATCTTTATAAATTGTAGCCTATGTGTTATTCTGATGTATAAGCTATATTATTGTAAAGTTTCAATAAAATCCATTCAGTAGTTTTTACGTGAAAGAGTAACAAACATCCATCCGTACTTACAAACTTTCGCGTTTATAATATTAGTAGGATATATGTATATTTTTGGAGAGATGAATAAATTTATTATATACATGTTACGGAGCCGCAAATTGCGTTGGTTTTTGTATGACAATTGGTAAGTAGGGAATGAAATATACAAAGAAGACGTTTACAAAATGTATGACGCCACGACCAAGAGCTTGTACAGTTTAATAATTTGATTAAGGCTTTGGGTACATCAGCCTATCGACCTCAATTAGAGTTGTGGGCATAGAAAACCTATCAAGATAGAAATGGTGAAGTAGGTACACGCGTGCCCACGATATGCAATATATTGCAAAAACTATCAAACGCTTACTCGTTTCGCGCGGAGTCATGGTCATCATCAAACATCGATAAAAAAATCTGCATTATTAGTGCGTGAATATATATTGCGCGATTTGTATGTGCATAACTGTATCTCCTCACTAGAAACCTGACCGCGAGGCATAAATGGTGCACGGGAGGGGCGCGCTGTGTCCGAAAATCGGCACGCGCGAGACTTGAGTAAATAAGTGGCTATAACCGCTCTATCTTGATAGGATTTCTGTGGTTGTGAACCTGCAACGGTGGATCCGCGCTTGTATGTATGTCTGTGTATATTTCCAGTTGGACACTGTGTATGATGTGATGCTGAACATCAGTCTGCTGATCGCACTGCTGGGCGGTGTGGTCTTCATCGTTAGCTTCGCGGGGTGCGTTGGAGCACTGAGGGAGAACACCTGCCTGCTTAAATTTGTTAGTTTCTTACACATATTTTTATACTAACTGTGGCCGCGGATCCGCTCGCGTGGACTACAGAATTACTGTCCCCTTTCGCATCCATGGCTTCCTCCTCTCTTTACTTTTACTCCACGCTCTAAATGAAATCTAAACTCATCGTCGCAATCTGAATTCCGCCGAGCGTAATGGGAGTCTTAGAAAACTAATAATTTGCATAATTTTTGATTGAGTAAGCCTATTGCGATGAAATAAACACTAAATGTTACACTGACTTTTGCCCTATGTTTTTATGAAAGCTGCATCAGAATTGGTTCAGTAGTAGGTAATGCGTGCACAAACTAACATACAAAAATTACAGAGATGTGTTTCAATCAATGACCTTGAAAGGTCATTGATTTTATTATTTTTAGACCCCCAATTTCTTTCAATTTCAACAGACACGCGAAGTTTACATTTTATTTATTAGATATCACATTTTTAAAAAAACTATGTAGTGTTATATGTAGTTTTAACTTATTTACCAACTATTTCGATAGCAAAATTTTTTTGTAAATTATAAAACCGTGTTGTTATTATTATTATTCGAGTTGGGGCTATTTCAAGATCTCAGTCTAGAACTTGTATCACTGCGACCATTTCTAGTCTATTGTGATCGCCACCATGCTATAGTTCCGTGTTAAGCCTTGCAGCAGTTACAAACTGCACAATAGCACTGAGTTGTTTTACTTCGTAAGGGCGAAGCAAGTAGTTACCCAGGTATATATTTCTTTTACGCATCAGTGGTCCACACTCGCACAGAAAATGCATGGGGGTTTCCTCTGCTTCCTCACAGAGCCTACACACTCCTGTGGTTCGGAGCTTGAGGTTGAACATGTGTTTGTTCAGGCCACAATGTCCTGTGAGCTCTCACTACTATGCGTAAGTTGTTCCTGATGACTACTTAAATGATAAAAGTCCATGGAGTGCTTGATGGCTCAGCATAGGTAGACTTAATGATTGTAATGAATAAGATAAATCGAAGGTAGGGCCCTGTGCCGTTGGGTTTGTTGCCACTTCTTCCCCTCGGTTATACAGGTGGAAGTGGAGTAGATTTAGGCAGAATTTGACGTCAAAAAGAGAATTATGTGTTCCAATTTTGAAAATAAATATTTTGATTTTGATTTGCTAAGCGCTAAAGCTTCTTGAGCAGACTTACGATTGTAAGCCTTTATTAGAGCTTTGGAGTGGTTCAACTCTGGCGTGTTGTTGATACAAACTCTTAACTTTTTAATAAATGGAAAGTATTTTTCTATTAGCTTTAAGTATGTGTTTCGGTAAATGATTGTATATTTTGAATTAGTATATCGCCCGTAGTTTTACTAATTCGTCACTTTGGCCAATTTGTCAGTTTCCTTAACTAGCTTTTTCCTTATTTTGTTATGTTACAAATGAGGGTTTTGGTTCAGTGCAATGTATAGGCTTCTACAACAAACTACCAGAGGAAATCTTAAATATGACAGAAAGTTTAAGATTCACATTAAACAACAACTTTGTAAGAAAGCCTATTATAAAATAAACGATTATTTGAATGACAAAGATGCCTGGTACTAATGTTGATTCAGCTTCGCACACTCTTTATACTATAATTGTATGCATACTTGATTTTAAAAGATGTGTTGCGTGAAGTTTTTTGCGCCGTTTCTTCTTCACAGCTCCTCATACCATGAAGCAAAATAATTTTTCCTTTACCTGTTTCTACCTCATGTTTTTACCTTTATGATTGACACTAATTGGTTATTAAATTACATCACAGATGCACATTTTATAATATATATGGCGCGCAGTTTTTAGCCCTTTTTAAACTCACAGGTGGGGACGTCAGCTGATTGAAAGTTTTATCTTCTTGATGTTATTTTTTTCACTTGTAATTATTGGTATGCACGCACTCTTGGCGTTATTCGGCAAGCGCCGTATTAATAAAGACAAATATGGGCAATTTTTTTTCTCTTAACTTTCTGTCTGTAAAAATTAGTTTAAGACCATATTTATGCATTATTACGTAAAAAAATAGATGGGGGGGGTGTTGGCATATACTACGGGTGGGGGGAGGGTAAAAACTGTAAGAAAATTGGTCACGAAGTATGGGTACGTTCCCTTAGTGTGACTTATGAGGTGCGAAAAACTATTTTGCTTCATGATATGAGGTTCAGGAAGCGGTAGTCGATAAAAAAAATGACGTGAATAAGTACATACATACATAACGCTCACGCCTTGGTCCCAGAGGGGTAGGCAGAGACGATGGATCGCCACTTTGCGCGATCCTGACACACCTCACTAGCCTCACTCACATTCATGCACCTCCTTTTATTCTTCTCACTGCGGACCCCAGCCTTTTTGAGGACGTTACTAATTTGATCCTTGAATGGGAGGGCCCAGGACGACCTCTAGCTGTAGTTCCTTCCACATTCGCACTGTATATTACTTTTGTCACTCTTCTTTCACTCATACGCTCTAAATGTCCAAACCAACGCAACACACCCTTCTCTACCTTCGTTACTACGTCTTTTAAACCACACTTCTCACGTATCACTGAATGTAGTAAGTGTATATGCAATGGTATTGACTTTGCGCAGTACTCGCTGTGCCTGCTGATCCTGTTCCTGGTGGAGATGGGCGGCGCGGTGTGCGGCTTCGTGTTCCCGCGCTCGCTGCACGGCCTGCTCGAGCTCAGCTTCACCGAGCGAGTGGTCCACGCCTACAGGGACGACCCAGACCTGCAGAACTTCATCGACTTCGCTCAGAGTGACGTGAGTGGAAATTAGTAATTAATTAAGTTAGATATGAGGTTGTGACACCCTTGCAGGGTCATTGTGAAATGTAACACCTGTAACACATGAGGTCCTGGTACAAACCCCGTCCGTATACCAATGAGTTTTACGAAACTTAAGTACGGTTTATTTATAATACCACAGGCTATTCAAAACATCGTAAGGAAACCTGCATATGCCAAAGAAGAAATTCTGAGGCGTGTGTGAAGTCCACCGAATCGGCTTGGGGCACCGTTGGTGGTCAGGGGTTTGGCACAAAAGATCCTGAAGGGTCGAAGTGTCGCCAGCTCTTCCTGGCCCCCTGAGAAGATAACACATGATGCAATAAATAAATGTGACTGTGACTATCTACCTACATATATTATATGTTGGAAAATGAATATTATTCCATAAATGAATTTTCTAAAAAATGAAATTGGTGGGCCCTCTGACGTTTAATTTAATTTACTTTGTGATAATTTAATACCAAGTGTATTTTTTGATATTATATACTGACATAGATAGTATGTTATATACTATGACATTATTTGAATTGTTGACATTGTAATTTATACATTATTTTATTTTATGACGATCCCTTTTACCATACTAGAATGACATGTAAAATTGAATTTTTAAGATGTAAAAGTGAAATAAATAAATCTAATCTAATCTAATCTATACATATCAGCCTTTAGACGTCCACTGTTCGACATAGGCCCTCCCCAATGAATGCCACCACACCCGGTCCTCCGCCCTCCGTATCCAGCAGCAAATATCTACACGTCGTCTAAAAATCTTTTTTTTGGAAAATGAATATTGTTCCATTAATGAATTCTCTGACAATTAAATTGGTGGACGCTCTAATGTCTAATTTAATTTGTGCTCGTTTAATACAAAGTATATTTTCAAATTTATTTAATACTAGCTGTTGCCCGCGTCTTCGTCCGCGTGGACAATTTAACATCACATATTATTACGTATTTCCCGTAGGAACGGGGTGTTTGTTCGGGATAAAAACTTATGTCCTATTTCAGGACCTAACCTATATGTGTGCCAAGTTTCATCCCGATCCGTCCAGTGGTTGAAGCGTCCAAATATCCAAACTTTTAATAATATTAGTAGGATTATATATTGACATAGATAGTATGTTATTCTGGGTGATAATAAAATTACTGTTAATATTGCTTCCAGTAACTCAGTATAACATTTAGAAATCATTCATGAATACAAAAAAAATTTGATCACCAAAATGCGATAAGTATTCACTTCTTGCGGTGGTTTTGCCGTGTGGTTTCCGGTAGAGTAGAATAGGACCACTCCAACTCTTCCCGTGGATGTCGTACAAGGCGACTAAGGGAATACATTATAAAACATCAATCACTAAAAGTGGCACTCTATTGGGGAGGCTTGTGTTCAGCAGTGGACGTATTTCGGCTGATGATCACTAAAAGTTTAACAAATTCTGTCCTCACCTCACTGAAAATAGAACTCATAATCCTGCGTTTAAGACAGACGCCCGAAGCACTAGGCCATTAGTACGATACCATATTCAGATTAGAATACCTCCGTTAAAAGTAAACTGTTTAAGTCAACGATCTCTATGTACTACTAGATGGAGCGTTCCAAACAATCGCTCTGTTCCACGCAAGTAGCCGCAACTCTTTCGCATTCACTTTGAAACTTGTGCAGTTACTAATCAGAACATTTAATTATTTTCCATATATTGACATTATTTAACCGTAGCGTCAATATTTAGTAATAATTAAATGTTCTGCGTAGTAACTGCACAAGTTTCGTTGTGAATGTGAAGGAGTTGTGGCTACTTGAAAGGAACAGAGCGATTGTTTGGAACGCCCCATCTAGTAGTACATAGAGATCGTTGGTTTAAGTAAATAGCTTTACGACATGTGACATTATCTTACGTAATATATTTGCATGTTTATAGTCAGTTATGCAACGGTCTGTCGCTCCCAAACCAGGTCAAAAGCTTCGACTTGATCCGCTATCTTGGCCCATTGACCTGAAACTTAACATACTAGCTTTAGGCTACGACTTTGTTCGCTGTGAAGTAGATCATTTATGATTTTGCTATGCGGAAAAGCAAAGATACCAAGTTTTTTGTCTATAGGTATAGCCTAATATAATATCGATGCCTTATTTAAAATCCCCATAGTTAGTGATGTTTTTGTATCTACACTTTTTCAGTGTTTTATTTATTATTGGTATTGGTATTAATAATGCGTTTTATTCCGTTGCAGAATTTTTGTCGCACAAAGAAAAAAAATAGGTTTAGTTTAAGTAGTTGAAAAGTTTTACTCTTAGTTTCATTATGTATTATTTTTATTATTAATGTAAATATTTGCATGCTCTTGTAAATAGCAGAATTAGGAGATCGGAGCCTCATAATGACCATCTAATGAACTGTACCCTATTCTATAGCAAATAAAATCTTATCTTATCTTCTATCTTAATGCTGTTCGCAACACATCACCTCAAGGGGTATCACGGGGCGAAGGAAAGCCACGTTGCGACATTAGAATACGCAAAGGGGCGATACATCGTCTCTGCCTACCGCTCTGGGACCAAGGCGTGAGCGTGTAATGTCATAATGTACATATAATGATTTATTTTATACACAGATGTTTCAGTTCATGACTACACGCCCACTCATTAATGTCTTACATGTCTTTGTGTGCGTTATATTGTCACTGTGTTAGTTCTATCGTTACGCACTAATCAGCAATAACATCCAGAGTGAGGAGCAGCACCAACGGCATTTTGGGCGTTATAGTGGGCAACTTTCAGTGCCCTGTCATGCAGCACTGTCGGCGGGTTTTGGTAGGACTGGGTAACAAACTCGCCCTGCCAGAGCCACGCTAGCGGTAGATTATGTGTTCTTTTTGTTTTTTGTATTTTATTTTATTTTCTTTGTGTCTTTACTAACCCTTAGGTCTTAAGAGTTTTGTTACTAATAAAAATGGATCTGTGTAATCTGAATAAATAAATTATTATTATTATTATCAATGTGTGCATACTATTTTTTTCTGGTTGATTCGTCCTTCGGACAGGCATAAGTCGTTAGACTATACAGCCAGGTCATTTTTAATAGGATTTCTTAGTTTTTTGCAGCTTATAAGGTCGAAGCCAATTCTTATTTTTCCCGACACTGTGGCGTTGATATAATCACAGGACTCCCTTACTAACGTTGATAGTAAACTTTAGTAAGGTTTAAGGTTAGGAAGTTTACTGCTTTATGAATATCAGCTTAGTCACGTTTATTTATGTTTCCTTCATAATGTACATGTGTGCATACGTACACTAAGATACTGACGTCCGGCGGTCACCCAGTGTGTAGTGCAGGGTTGTCAGATGAAAAAAAGTTAAAATCGTATACCAGCTTTGAAAAAGTCGTACTCCCTTTGAGCTAATGACATAAAATAATCGTACGTTTTTAAATTATCCTCAAATTTTATTTAATTACATAACAAAACCGTAAAAAAATTCCTTAAATGTATTTGTTTCGTCATAATTTTCAACAATTTTCATTGAGTAAACCATTTCGTGGTTAAGTTTTTATTAGTAAATGTCCTCTCACAATCAGACTTAGAATGTGGCTACCGGAATAGATTGAAAGCAAGCTGAACCAATCTCTTGTATTATTCAGAATTCGTCTGTGCTTAGCGTTAAGTCAAACTTTTCGTACATGTTGGGGAAATTGCGCCATTCATCAATATTTTTTGCAATCTCTGTGTATATTCAGTAACAATTTCCAGGCTCGAAACAATCGTATATTTCCCGTACGATCATGACTGTAGATCGTACATAAAAAAAACTCAAATATGATTTCCATCGTACATTTGACCGCCCTGGTGTAGTGTAGGGGAAGGGGGGAAGGCGGTGGGGGAGGAAGGGTCAGTGGCCTGCGCTTACGAATTCGCGAGCACAGCTAGTGCAGTATTTGCATGATTGCATGTTCAATTCTTTTTTTAGCCTAAGTATTTAAATTTGTATGCCCGCACTGGCAGAGGCGGAACATAGAGAGCTTATTTAATGTAAACATCTTACCTGTACCCATGTTTCACAAATAAATGATTTGATTTGAGTATTAAAATGGATTGTTTTCTCCCCAGTTCCACTGCTGCGGTCTAACATCAGACGGCTACATGGACTGGTCCAAGAATGAGTACTTCAACTGTTCGTCGCCGTCCGTGGAGCGGTGCGGCGTGCCCTTCTCGTGCTGCATTAATGCGACCGACATAGCTTCGGGTCTCGTCAACATCATGTGCGGCTACGGCGTGCAGAACTACCCTGTGAGTCGTTAGCGACCCCAAGTGGGTCTTGGCAAGTCATAAGTGGGTCGTGGACAGTCCTCAATGCTTCAAATTGGGCTTGAAAGTCTCCTAAGAAACTCGAAATGGGTCTTGGCAAGTACTAAGCGATCCAGGGCGTACTTTGTAAGTTCTTAGCGATCCAAAGTGGAGCTTGGTTAGTTACCAACGACCCAAGGTGGAGCTTGGTAAGTTACCAACGACCCAAAGTGGAGCTTGGTAAGTTACCAAAACGACCCAAAGTGGAGCTTGGTAAGTTACCAACGACCCAAAGTGGAGCTTGGTAAGTTACTAACGACCCAAAGTGAATCTTGACAAATCTTTGGAAGTCTAAAGTAGGCCTTGGCAGGGGTAAAATTCTAAAGGAGTTTTGGCAAGTTATTAGTGACTCGTATTGGGTCTTTACAAGCCCTTGGTGACTTCTATTCTGCAAGATCATCTCGTTCCGATAATTATGTCAGTTGGAAGACAAATTATCCTAGTTTTTAAAAGGGTTGAGTATCGCGTAGCTAACAGGTTACTTTCTGGTAGACAAGTTTGTCTGTAAGAAACGCTTAAGTTACTAGAATCAGAAAATTGAAAATTTTGGGCTGGCATACTGACAAAGTTTTTAATGCGGTTACTTTCAAACTTTAGGTAGGAAGTAACGCATTAGTAACTTTGTCTGCTGTACCAACAAATAATTTGCTGTTTTTAGATTTTTTTCCTTTGTCTATGTCCAATGATCTACCTCGATGCTAAATTTCAAGTACTTGAGTCACCTGGAAGTAGTCTAGATATCTGATGACGGAGTCACTAATAAAAAATAGTAATTCTCGAATATCAATATCTCAAGAACAGCAAGAGGTTTTTTTAGTTGTGGGGGTAGTAATAGAAAGTGGCCCGAAATGGTTCGTGTAATAAATAATCCACGGCCGTCGTGTACCCTTTTGTATGCGAGGTCTTTTACAGAATATTCTGATATTGTATTACAGGTGGCCGAAGCAAGTAAGCGCGTGTGGACTAGCGGATGTATCGAGATCGTGCGGTCCTGGGCTGAGAGGAACCTCTACACGATCGCGTCGGTGGCTCTGGGAGTTGCGCTGTCGCAGCTATTCGTCATATACCTTGCCAAGACGCTGGAGGGGCAGATTGAGTTGCAAAAGTCTAGGTATGTTGGCTTAAATCTTTGGTTCTAATGTTGAGGCTTAAGACCAGGGTCAGGGAGACCGTACCATATGGGTATGAATTTTACACTTTTGAGCTTTAATATCCTCGTGTGTATTAAATATATATGATAACAATGGCTTCAGATTGTCTTTGTAGCCGAGGTATTCAGCCGTAACCTAACCCATCATCACATCCTTAACTAAATCTTAAAGCCCATTGGTAGTTTGCTTGTTGTACTTTTTACAATAAATCTATGGTAGTGTTCGCCTCTCGTTCATGCAATAATTAAATATCTCAGACATTCACACCAATTATCCAGTCCCAAACTAGGCAGAACCTGTGTTATGGTTACTAGATAACGGATAAACATACTTAAATAAACATCCAAGACTTGGGTACAAATATTCATATTCATCATACGAACATTTGCCCCTAGCGGGATTCGAATCCGCAACCTCCAATTAGTTTAAATAGCGGGTTTAAATCCAGGCCTTCTTAACTTCAGTACGATATTTTTATCATACCACAGGCTTTTTGATGTAGGAAAACATCGTGAGGAAACCTGCATATGTCAAAGAAGAAATTTTAAGGCGCATGCGAAGTCCACGGAAGTTGCAAAAAAATTGACGTGTATAAATGTCATCATCATCAGGTTATTTCTGTCTCCACTGCAGGAGCACAACCCTCCCTCATCCGCCGGAGACAGACCTAGGACTTGGCCTACACTCCCCGCGCTGGCCAGACGGGTTGGGGAGGCCTGACTGATGTTTTATAATATATTCCCTTAGTCGCCTTGTACGACATCCACGGGAAGAGTTGGAGTGGTCCTATTCTACTCTACCGGAAACCACACAGCAAATATAAATGTACTAAGCAATTGACTATTGCCCGTTCACCCTTGTTGGGAGAGTAGGCCTGTGCCCCAACAGTGGCCACACATAAATAGGCTGTTGATTTGATTGATTTTAGTAGGGATTCCGTACTTGAACCAATTTCTATGCTTATTGTATTCCAGATGGCAAACATGAAACAGGGGCTCGGCGGGAGCATACCGCGACGAGTGCCGGCGCACGCTGCTGTAGCCCTCCGCCCCCGCGCCCCCCGCGCTGCACATGTAGTGCCCACACCTCGGATTATTATTGCATTTATAGCGTGAGGTAACTCAACAGTCACTGGTAGAAAAAGCAGATCTTGTAAATTAAATTCACTGTAGAGTTTATCGTGTCGCAGGGAAATGTTCATACTAAAAGAGAGTTCTCCTTTTACGTGTTTCTACACAAACATTGAGGGATTATAACGCTGGCTGCAAAGTAATTAAAGTCATCACAGATTATAAAAAATATATATGTTATTCAAAGTCAAACTCAAAATAATTTATTGCATACAACCAAGTGAACTCACACTTGGTACATTTATACACGTAATTTTTTTTATCAACTAAATTTTTTCCATTGTGCTTAGAATTTATCAGTCTATTTTTTGTAATGAGTAAAAACATGTTTAAATAGGAATACTAAAAAAAATTACTTTAAGACTAAGAGTAAGTAATTCTAGTAAACAAAAAAAATTACAATTTGTAGTTGTAACTATGTATTTATTATGTTTAAGAAAAAAAAACATACTTTTACAACCAGATCTTTAGATTTTTTACAATTATCATTGCAAAATACCTTCTATGAAGTCACGTTATCGTAAGTTAATGCTTAAATGGTAATTACCTCCTCTTTTGCATTGTTTTGCGTTAATGTTGTATAACGCGACATTTTCAAGGTATTTATGAAACATTTTATTTAATAAAATTTGATTGTTATGGCCTGTATATGTGACTGCCAAATTTTGTATAGTTAATTTTGATAGACTCTCTGTAGTGCCATTACGTTTATTGTTGTATGTATTGTATGTAAGGAAGTTTGGTGGGAATCGAACCAAATGACGGATAAGGAAAATGAAAGATAAACTACTGTGCATTTATAATTTGACGTTTCCCTGCGACAGTTGACTTAGTGAGAAGCCTCAAATATGGCTATCTTAGTATCAGAAAGCTAACAAAGATTAAAATCTTCCAGAATGTTGAGTCAACTTATTTAAATGGAAGTCAGAAATGTATGGCGAGTTTTAATAAAGCAAAGTTTAGCGCTAGAAAATAGATAAGTTTGGTAAAATATCGCACATGAAATCATAAACCGTCATAACTCAAAAAGCATGTTTTGAGAAAACACGAATTGAAAGTATAAAAATTATATAAACAAAACGGCTAAAAAAATTACGCAATTTTGACTTATTTATTGAGTATCTGTTTACATAATGAAATAACAAAGATAGAGGAAATAGGGTACGTTTTTTTTTTGGTATTAAAAACTCAACACTACATTTTTTTAGTTGTGACGGTCTATAGTTTCATTTGCGATATTATGATGTGTATAATATTATTTAGTGAGGGACGACAATCAGGGTAAAGTTGGTATGCAGGTGTTTATTTTGTAAATGCAATGAATCTCAAAATTTAATCATTTTTAACCGCAACTGCATCCATGAGTAAAACGTTAAAGCTTAGCTCTAAGGAATATACGCTTAAAAACAACGAGAATTGAAGGTAAAACATCACTACGGGAATATTCGTGGTAGATGGCACGCCTTTTGAAATCAAGCTTGTGTATATAAAGATTGTACGAAGCTGAAGCAACATTAGTACCAGGCATAATTGTCATTCAAATAATCGTTTATTTTATAACGGGCTTTCTTAAGTTGTTTTATAACGTGAGTCTTAAACTTTCTGTCTGTCATATTTAAGATTTCCTCTTGTAGATTGTTGTAGAAGCGTATACATTGCCCCGTGAAACCAGTGAAGTCATTTTGTACTTTATAACCGTTCACGGGACATATTCTGGATAAGCATTAGACGAGGACTTCAAATGCTTACCAGAAGTATGCTGTCTGAATAGGCCCCAGGGGACCCTTCAACTTTAAAGGTGTCGGGAATGACAGCGGTTTAAACGCTTGAATTTAGCCTACTAAAATATTAAATTAAATTAGAGGGCATTAAGAGCAACCTATTTTAATGGAGTTATTCAGATTTTAAGGGTAGTAACCCACATGCGATACCTCCAGTGTACTACGCCAACTAAAATTCAGGTCAATTTTGTTTTTATCTAAATCGACTCATTAAAACATCAAAAATTAAATAAATCAAATAAATAAATATCACAGACGTTCACACCAATTATCCAGTCCCAAACTAGGCAGAGCCTGTGTTATGGTTACTAGATAACGGATAGACATACTTAAATAAATATATAAACATCCAAGACTTGGGTACAAACATTCATATTCATCATACGAACATTTGCCCCTAGCGGGATTCGAACCCGCAACCTCCGGCGTGGCAGTCCGAGAGCTACCCGTTCCGCCACGGAGGTCGTCAAATCATTTACGTCATTTGCGTCAACATATCAGTTACCGACCTCCTGATTGGAAACCAGAGTAACCTCCTTCGTGTATTTTCCACTACTTTGACATTGGCGGAATTATTGTGCCTTATAAGCATAATAACAAAGGCCATAAAAAAAAACATTCCTCAGGCTTTTCTACAACATAACATAGCGTAACACTATAGTGACCGGTTAAACTGTTTGTACTGTTTTAGTGACTGTCTATTCTCTAAATAACATTTAATAAGCTCTTGCATGACTAGACCTTGCTCAATTTTATCAATATTATAATTTATTTTACACGTGTAAAAAATAACTCTATCTTAAGGCCCACATTGAAATCGTCTGTAATAAATTCAGATACACTTTCAGTTTTTTTTGAAGTGCCGTAAAGTTTTAAAAGTATGTCTTTAGAATATAGGGCCTAATACCAACGATCTCTATGTACTACTAGATGGAGCGTTCCAAACAATCGCTCTGTTCCACGCAAGGAGCCGCAACTCGTTCAAATTTACTTCGAAACTTGTGTAGTTACTACGCAGAACATTAATTATTTACTAAATATTGACGCCATTTACCCGTAGTGTCAAGATTTAGTATTAATTAAATGTTCTGCGTAGTAACTGCACAAGTTTCATTGTGAATGTAACCGAGTTGCGGCTCCTTGCGTGGAACAGATCGATTGTTTGGAATGCTCAATCTAGTAGTAGGTACATAGAGATCGTTGCTTAATCCCTATTTTTTTCTGCAATATTTTTTTTTTGTGTCTAGCAGGGTGTCGATTTTTATATTGGTAATAAATTATTACTTCAGGGTTTCTATTTTAAATTAATAATGTTAGTTTTTTATAACCCAAATTCTTTAAAAATCGCGTTATCGATGATAATTGTTAAATTGTTCGACTTTCGTTGACTTTGTTTCGGGTAGTAGATATTTTTTTGATAATTACTTTTATATTTGGAAAAAAAAGTATTTTATACCACTGCCCAGCACTGAATATTTTCTATTGAAATTCCTTAGGGTTAAGGGACCGTAAACACCCTATATGTGTGTTTAAACCCTTTTAAACCAATGAAATATTAGCGTTAAAGACACAGAAACCCTATTAAGATAGAACGGTTTAGACATTGTTTACTTCAGTTTCGCGCGTGCCGATTTTCGGACACAGCGCGCCCCTCCCGCGCAGTCTATATGCGTCGTCTATTGAGGAGATACAAGCAGTTAGAAACCGCACAATATGGCATGTTTGCGATGGAACGCGTGTCGCGCCTACATCCCCATTCTATCTTGATAGTGTTTCTGTGGTTAAAGATGTATAAAGTTCGTAAAAAATATGAAAGATTAGATTTATTTATATGATAGTTATAATTGTAACCAAATATATTATAAATGTGTCAAGTATATCTTATTAGTAAGCTCAAGTAACTTTCAGCTTTTAACTTTTAACTCTTCCCGTGGACGTCGTACAAGGCGACTAAGGGAATACATTATAAAACATCAGTAAGACCTCCCCAACGTCTGGTCAGCGCGGGGAGTGTAGGCCAAATCCTGCGTCTGTCTCCGGCAGATGAGAGAGGGTTGTGCTCCTGCAGTGGAGACAAAAATAACCTGATGATGATGATGATGAAGTAACTTTCAGACTACAGACTTTTAGTCGGAATTTGCTGATTGCTCTCAAACGGTGGGGCTACAGTGCAACAATTCTGGCGGCCGTACTGTCCTGATCTCGCGGCGATCTCAAAAAATGCCATACAAAGAATAAAACTAACCGACTGTGGTCTGTAGTGTGCGAGGGCTTTAGGATAAGTCAAATGGTGATAGCCATACTTAAAGTATTGTCAGGGTCTCGCAGCTCGCGATGTATTATATATATACCTATATTCTTTATTGCACATAAAATTTACAAAAAAAAGGGGGCATAACATAAAAGTGTACAAAGGTGGACTTATCTCTATTAGAGATCTCTTCCAGCCAACCTTCACTGTGGGAAAAGCTAAAACAAGCACATAAACGATGTAATTAAATGCGAAAGCGGGACGGCGAATAAAGTGCGCTCTGTTGCACCAACAATGCTTCTTGTAGCCAGGCGCAGTGACAGACGCTATCAGTAACTAGCTGTTGCCTCGCGACTTCGTCTGGAATTTCAATCACTGGAGTGGAATTTGAGAAGATTTTGTTTGTTTTGATTTTGATCCAACGTCTCTGCCTAACCCTTTGGGACCAAGGCGTGAGCATTATGTATGTATTAAAGTTTTGGAAAATTAAAAAAACTACAATCTGTCGTATTCTCTATTGCCCCGCGCGCTGCGAGTCTTTGACAATACTATAATAGTATATATACCAATATTGTAAATACGCTATGAATGTGTACATTTAAGTAGTTTATTTTAAGTGTGGAAGCCATTTTGTGATTTAAGATTTAAAGCATTTAATGTTAATTGAAGTTCAATGTATTTGTCGATAATACATAAGTCTACGATATTACATTAAGGGGATGTTCTGGGAGGCCGCTGTAAGATATTCTTCAACTAGGCTGATCTCACAAATTCTTGCAGACTATTAACTGAAAAAATGTTTTACACGTTCATGGTACGTCAATAGACATCACACCGGTGACTCCTACCGCGACATGTCCGTCTATGGACGTCATATTTCGTATTGATTCGTTGTCTAGAACCGCATCACGAAATCACGTCACGTAAGCTGGTGTCCTGAAATATGTTAATTGAAAATCTCAAATTGAATATCGAATAATTGGTCTAATTGGTTATTAATCTGTATCAGTTTTGTACAAAGTGGCGATACATCGCCTCTGCCTACCCCTCTGGGATCAAGGCGTGAGCATTATATATGTGTATGTTTAATCAGTTATTTATGTCGTAAATACAACCCAAATTAAAACCAAACTCACATTTACTTCACTAATTTTCTAGGTAGATCTAGATTTTTTTTTAATCAGTAGGCTGTATTTTTTTTAAATGAGACTAGTTACATTATTCTTATAGCAAACTCCCAGAAGATCATCTTAAACATAGTTTTTAACGATTTAATAATTATTCTTAGGATGTTCATAAGGTTCAAACTACCGAATACGAGGCATTTCGGTGAAACAAAAAATACTTCATTAGTAAACGCATACACTCCATACATCATAGCTCCATCCAAAATTGTGCCGCAGCCTGCGCCATGCTATCACCGCCATATCAGTGTGTTGATATCTTTAAAATTAGCATCATGAGAAGCGATGAAGATGTAAAGAATAAATTATGTAAATAATTAGTAGTAATAAATAATTAATGCACAATTTCCATAATAATTATGTGTATTTATGTGTTCCATCTATTCTATTCTAATAATAAATATATTATTCTTGTACATTGCATACAGTAAAGTTTACGGTTAGTCCATCTATTGCTCCTAGCGCATTCCCCCTAGGAGCATTACATATCCACGTATTTCTACCACATATAAACATCCTTATCTACTACATTATAAAGCATGTTGGATTGTACTAGGTAGTAATAATAAATGTATATACTCATACTCATTTATTTCAACCTTTTGGGACATTGAGAACTCTAGGCTAAGTCGACACTGCGCCCGATTCTAAAGGCACACATTTAAATTTAAATTTGACAGCGCTAAAATTGGTTTCGTCTTTATCTTCATAATACTGTGTGACAAGGATAGCAACAGTTTTAGTGCTGTCAGATTTTAACATTGTGCCTTCAAAATCGAGCCCATTGTTTTGTTTACAATTTGTTTCACATTTATGCATGGCTGGCGTTAACGCGACCATTATGAATACATGGCAATGAGCGACCAGTTTCTACGTTATAAACATTAAGCTGCAGTAGATGGCATTGTGTTGATATAATTTAGGAGCAATACATGAACTAACCGAAAGTTTCAATGTACTGGAACCCTTATTAATTTTTAAGCATTTATTAAAAAATCTTGCAAGAAATTAATATTGTCATTTCGGAATACCTCTCTGTTTACGAAGTATGTAAGATTAATATGAATACTTACTGTTAATGACAGTTCCAGTATACAAGTCCTAGTGTCTTGTGAAAAATAGAGAATACAAGAAAATTATAATCTCTAATACTTGGTTGTTTTATTAGCTTTTTCATGCAGCTATATATGGGTTAGTCCAACCAGTTCTACTATTAGGACTGGTTGGAAAAAAAAGTCCTACTAGTCCTACTGCTCAGTATGACAAATTTGAATGAAGTAAATTTAATAAATGGAGTCCAAGTAGTTATACCATTGGTGTAGAGACGATCGGTATACAGTCGAGGGCAAATATAAGGTATAAAATATAAACATATCTCAACGTTACAATTTCTATGGAAAACTAGACTGGAGGTGTCTTCACCAAAACGGAAGGCCTCGAGATCTTCATTTCGGATGACAGCTGTCAAAATTTGGGACAATTATCGATGACCTGTAGAAGGTGACCAGATGCGGAGGGCGGAGGGCCGAGTGAGGTGGGGTTATGGGCCTATGATGATGATGTGTGATCATCGTCAGCCTGGAATACGTCCACTGATGAACATAAGCCTCCCCAACAGAATGTTGATGAGTATTCTGACAAAATGTTAGATTTAAATTAGTTGAAACAAAAAAAAATTCCTCATTCCTTGTTGCCATACCGACAAGGTCAGTCATGTTAGATCTAAAATAAATATTATGAATAAACGAATTATGAATTATGCCACTTTTGGTGGACAGTGCATTGGGGGATTAGCCATAATCACCACTCTTGGCAGGCGAATTGGTGAACGCAGTAATGAATGACACAGGAGAACGTTGTTGCCCGTCCCTGGTACAATTCCTCGGTCGCCTTGACGACACCCACGGGAAGATCGGGGATGGCCCTATTCTAAGCCGGGAACCACACGGCCGGTTGTATGTATGTAAACACTTTATTGTACATAAATTAACAACAATAATGACAAATAGAAACAATTTTGCGTACAAAGGCGAACTTATCCTACTTGGGATGTGGAGAACAGGGTCATGACAAAAGCCATTGCAAGTCGGAAACTACTTGCTGTGCCACCTGCAAGCGCTTTGGCAGGAACGACGCCGAATCCCACAACACGATGTCAAAAATATGCCCCGTCAGGAAATATGCCGAAGTCCGGGCAGTAGAATCAACCACCTATAATGGCGAATTATAAGCGTTCACTAAAAGTCGGGCAGCTCAACCTTCAAGGTGCAGAAGCAGCTACGAAGGAGTTGCCAAGTATAGCACGTGACCTGGGTCTAGACATAGTTCTCATTCAAGACCAGTACACAAACGCCCAACTGTCTAACATCCTACAAATCGGTACATCACCTAAAGCAGGTATTCTCATCCTCTGGCCAAGCACAGCCTGCACAATTCTACATCACCTCAGCACTGAACATTGTACAGTCGTCCACCTTTCTAGGACTCACGTGGACTTATACGTCATATCTGTATACTGCCAGTACTCGCATGACATTGCAATACACCTGGAGCAATTAGGAAAAGTATTAGACCACCTCTGTGGGAAACATGTCATCATCGGGATGGATAGTAACGCCCACTCACCCATGTGGTTCTGCGAGAGGCGACAGTATGTAGGTCGTGGCCCAGACACGGAATATAGAAGATCTGAAATGGAATCCTTCGTAATGAGTAGAGGCATAGTACTGCACAACGTTGAAGGTCAACCTCCTACATTCAAGAGTGCTAACGGAGAGTCCAACATTGACTTGACGCTGACGACAAGAGGAGTAGCCATTGACAAATGGACAGTTCACGAGGGCTTAAGCAGCAGCGACCACCAGCTGATTACTTTTGTAGCACAAACAGGTGTTAATACACCCTCACAAAACGAAAAGGCATCGGAGTCAAGTGAAGAGCCAATGTCCTACCGGGACCGAGGGGTGGACTGGGACCGTTTTCGCTCAGCCCTACATGCCCGCGTTGGAAATATAAACTGGAATCAATCGGCAAACAGAGTATGTGAAAATTATTGCGACGTTCTTGCACGTACAGCTCGAGAATGTCTCGGTATAAGGAAAAAGGAGAAACAGAAGGGCTACGAATGGTGGACGCATGCTCTCGACTCGCTCAGACGTACTCAAAATAAAGCTAGGCGGGAGTGGCAAGCTCGGAGAAAGACTGATGGGGACGCTGAGACTTTACGCGATCGCTTTCACAGTCTTAGGTTAAAATATCGGAGGGCTATGGGGGAGGCCGAAGTCGCCTTTTTCCGAAACATTGCTGACACTGGGAACCTTGATCCTTGGGGGCTGGCGTATAGAGCCGCGTCTGGCAGACTACGCCCGCCTTCAAACGTCATAAACGGCACCAAATTATTAGATGGCTTTGCCAATTCCACGGAGGAGGCGATGTCTGGTCTCATCCATAGCCTTTGCCCGGACGATGATACAAGCACAGACTCAGTGTACCACAGACAAATTAGGTTCGCCGCCTCGTGTGCACCAACTGGTGAAAACTCTGAGCTTCCCACTAGACAAACACTTGCACGGATTATAAAGTCCTTACCTAACAACGCCCCTGGCCTCGATGGTTTTACAGGCGAAATAATCAGAAATGCTTGGCAAGTCACTGCAGCCGAAATGAGTAATATGTTCTCACGCTGTGTGAGTGAAGGTATATTTCCCGACATCTGGAAGACTGGCAGACTTGTGGTTCTGCCTAAGGGGAACGACAAACCGTTAACGGATCCCAAGGCCTATAGACCACTGACTCTTCTACCCGTCCTGGGAAAAATCCTGGAGAGAGTCCTAATAGAATGCACTCCTGGCATACACACCCGTATATCAGAAGCACAACATGGCTTCATGCGCGGGAGGTCCACGGTCACTGCGCTTAACGCTATATTGGACACTGTGCACAACTCTGCTGGGAAGTATGTACAGGCAATACTAATGGACATATCCGGTGCCTTCGATAACGCTTGGTGGCCGATGATCATGGTCAAGTTTAAGCAGGGAGGCTGCTCACCAAATATCTACCGATTGCTGGTGAGCTATTTCCTCAAAAGACGAGTTGGTCTTTTCATCGGCGGCCGGGTGGTATGGAAGGCATCTACAATGGGCTGCCCTCAAGGCTCTGTATTAGGACCCACACTTTGGAACATCCTTATGGATGACCTCACTAGATTGCCTGTGCCTGCTGGTGTCAGCATGGTTGCGTACGCGGATGATGTAACGATCTTGATCGAGGCACAATCCAGAGCCGTGATTGAACAAAAAGCAGCAACCACACTAAAGACCGTAGCGGAATGGGGACATAGAAACCGCTTAAGCTTCTCACCTTCTAAATCAAAAGCTATAATGCTGAAAGGCAAACTCCAGCGCGCGCCCACTATTAAAATGGAGGGTGCTTCGATCAGGAGCGTTGCACATTCTACGGTCCTTGGTGTAGTCCTGGACGATCGATTGTCCTTCGCGCAACATGCATTGTCGATCGGAGAACGTGCCACTAAATGTTTTGGAAAGATGTCGAGAGTCAGCGCGTCCTCCTGGGGCATTAAATACAGGGCGCTACGCGTTCTTTACCATGGCACATACGTGGCCTCCATCACCTACGCCGCCGCGATATGGCATAAACGAGCGACACTGCATGTTGTGAGGAGTACCCTGCTGCGCACGCAAAGGACAGCCCTTATTCTCCTGACAAAGGCCTACAGATCGACTAGCACGGCAGCACTCCCCGTCCTCGCGGGGGTGCTGCCGGCGGATCTAGAGGTCATACGCGCGGGTAGGATCGAAGAGAAGCGACAGAGATTGCCAGCAAAGGAGAAAAAAACTCTTGTTAGCAGGGAAAGGGCAACAATAGTGGCGGAATGGCAAAAACGCTGGGCAGAAGAGGAGAAAGGCCGGGACTTACACAAGTTCTTCCCAGACGTCGTCACTCGCCTTGGCTCCCCCTGGGTGGAACCTGACTTCCAGACTTCCCAAATTCTGACAGGCCACGGGTGTTTTAGAGGAAGGCTTCGAGACATGACACTGAGCGAGACGGGAGCATGTTACTGCAGACAAGCCGAAGAGTATAGAGACCACGTGCTCTGGGAATGCGGACTGTACGAGGAAGAACGCCGCAAGATGCTAGATTCATTAGATAGAGCGCAGGCGGGACCAGTTTACTTCGCTGATCTCGTGAGTTCAGAGGCGAACTTCGCGCGACTAAGAGAATTCGCGAGGGCCTGGCATAAGCGGAGAAAAGTAATTGAGCTGCCCGATGACGACGAACTAAATGTGGTGTGACGTCACGTCCCAGAAGGGAGAAACGTGAAAAATGTAAAAGACGAATACACTAATAATGTAATGGATTGGCCCGTATAACCGCGAGGTTGGGAGGGCCAAATGGAATTACTTTATCCTACTTGGGAATCTCTTCCAGTCGACCTTGGCTATCGTTTAATTTTTATATAATCAGCATAAATAAATATTATAAGCGCAGAACCGATAGCCAATATCTGCAACTACATGATAATCAGTTCGGTTTTCGACCCGGACTGTCTACGGAAAGCGCGATATTCTGTCTTAAGCATACCGTCAGATACTAGACTCCGGTATAGGTACGCTTGTTTCCTCGACCTGTCGAAGGCTTTTGACCTGGTTTCCTATGACATCTTGTGGAAAAAACTAGAGGACATATAGTTTCCACAGGAACTAGTTAACATCTTTAGGTATTGGAATGGAAACCACATAACATTACTTAAGCTGTGGTAATAGGTCCAAGGCTGTGGTCGACAGTACAATTAAAAAAAACTCGCATGCTGGGCCTAGATGGACTGTTTTTAAACTCTGCGCTGGTAGGCCCGATTCCGATGAAACTTTTAGAATTACTTTTTTCCTTTGGCCTTCCCCTTCTTAGGTTCTGGTGGGGCTTCCTTCTCCGGTTCCGGTTCGGGTGGCGGCCAGTACTGGTTGAAGAACTCTTCAGTGGCCGCGAAGTTGAGGGGAAGGATTCTACTCTTGCGGTTCCATGCCTCTTGGTCTTTCTCCTCTTGCTCTTCCAGGTCGCGTTCTTCTTTAGCTTTTAGCTGGAAAGAATGTTTAAAGAGATTAATACTAAATTATAAAAAGGTTATTTAACTAAGTCATTTGGAATGGAATGAATGACATTAATAATGAAAAAATTAAGGAAATTCAGGAATGGGATGTTCGCGTTCTAATTATATATATTTTTTGAGTTTTGTTTAACAGTCGCAAAACTTAATTTACAGCGAATTTCTCACTGATCGATAGATAGACCCTATTGTCGCGTAATTTTATATTTTAAAGAAAAGTACCTACTTATACAGTAAAAGAATGCGTTTCGTCGGACTATTAAAATGACATATTTATTTTTATTACCAGAGGTTAATCTAAATCTTCCTTGCTATTGATACCTAATTAATTTAACTTATACATCTGTAAAGCTATGAATAAATGACCTATTCTAAAGATTGCTTGGAGAAATAAATAAATATTATTATTATTATTACTATTATTGGGGTGCAAGGAAGCATACAGACATCCGGCGCTCCAAATGCCAACCTCACCTGCACGTGGTGCACCCTGCTAGTTGACAAACGAGGCTCTGGCGACCGACAATGGCGGTATAACCATGAAAACATGCACTAGGCCATAAATACCACAGACTGGTGGCGGGCAGCAGCGTCACCGGTGCAAGGCCTAGTACTGCGATGGCCAACACGTCTGCCCAAGTGGCCATTACGGGCAAACCTCCCCAATGAACCGCAAACAAAAGCCGCGGCCCCCAGTTTCCGGCAGCTCTACTATTCCTGGCTACGGTGGCGGTCTAGGTAACAACGGTGAGCATATTTCGATTTGCAGACGACATACGACATAGTTGTGATGGCAGAGGCGCTGCAGGATCTCGAGGGAATGCTGACTATCAACTACTCTTCCAGACGAGTAGGTCTTAGGATGAATGTAGACAAGACGAAAGTCATGTCCAACTGACACGTCGACCTTGATAGGGTTAGTTGGTAGACTAGTTGGTAGATAAGTTGGTAGACTAGTTGGTAGACTAGTTGGTAGACTAGTTGGTAGACTAGTTGGTGGATTAGTATGTGGATTAGTTGTTAGATTAGTTTGTGGATTAGTAGGTAGACTAGTTGGTAGACTAGTTGGTGGATTAGTATGTGGATTAGTTGGTAGACTAGTTGGTAGGTTAGTTGGTGGATTAGTTAGTGGACTAGTTGGTAGATAAGTTGGTAGACTAGTTGGTGGATTAGTATGTGGATTAGTTGTTAGATTAGTTTGTGGATTAGTAGGTAGACTAGTTGGTAGACTAGTTGGTGGATTAGTATGTGGATTAGTTGTTAGATTAGTTTGTGGATTAGTTGGTAGACTAGTTGGTAGACTAGTTGGTGGATTAGTTAGTGGATTAGTTGTTAGATTAGTTTGTGGATTAGTTGGTAGACTAGTTGGTAGACTAGTTGGTGGATTAGTTAGTGGATTAGTTGTTAGATTAGTTTGTGGATTAGTTGGTAGACTAGTTGGTAGGTTAGTTGGTGGATTAGTTAGTGGACTAGTTGGTAGATAAGTTGGTAGACTAGTTGGTAGACTAGTTGGTGGATTAGTTAGTGGATTAGTTGTTAGATTAGTTTGTGGATTAGTTGGTAGACTAGTTGGTAGACTAGTTGGTAGACTAGTTGGTAGACTAGTTGGTAGACTAGTTGGTAGACTAGTTGGTGGATTAGTATGTGGATTAGTTGTTAGATTAGTTTGTGGATTAGTAGGTAGACTAGTTGGTAGACTAGTTGGTGGATTAGTATGTGGATTAGTTGTTAGATTAGTTTGTGGATTAGTTGGTAGACTAGTTGGTAGACTAGTTGGTGGATTAGTTAGTGGATTAGTTGTTAGATTAGTTTGTGGATTAGTTGGTAGACTAGTTGGTAGACTAGTTGGTGGATTAGTTAGTGGATTAGTTGTTAGATTAGTTTGTGGATTAGTTGGTAGACTAGTTGGTAGGTTAGTTGGTGGATTAGTTAGTGGACTAGTTGGTAGATAAGTTGGTAGACTAGTTGGTAGACTAGTTGGTGGATTAGTTAGTGGATTAGTTGTTAGATTAGTTTGTGGATTAGTTGGTAGACTAGTTGGTAGACTAGTTGGTAGACTAGTTGGTAGACTAGTTGGTAGACTAGTTGGTAGACTAGTTGGTAGACTAGTTGGTAGACTAGTTGGTGGATTAGTATGTGGATTAGTTGTTAGATTAGTTTGTGGATTAGTAGGTAGACTAGTTGGTAGACTAGTTGGTGGATTAGTATGTGGATTAGTTGTTAGATTAGTTTGTGGATTAGTTGGTAGACTAGTTGGTAGACTAGTTGGTGGATTAGTTAGTGGATTAGTTGTTAGATTAGTTTGTGGATTAGTTGGTAGACTAGTTGGTAGACTAGTTGGTGGATTAGTTAGTGGATTAGTTGTTAGATTAGTTTGTGGATTAGTTGGTAGACTAGTTGGTAGGTTAGTTGGTGGATTAGTTAGTGGACTAGTTGGTAGATAAGTTGGTAGACTAGTTGGTAGACTAGTTGGTGGATTAGTTAGTGGATTAGTTGTTAGATTAGTTTGTGGATTAGTTGGTAGACTAGTTGGTAGACTAGTTGGTAGACTAGTTGGTAGACTAGTTGGTAGACTAGTTGGTAGACTAGTTGGTAGACTAGTTGGTAGACTAGTTGGTGGATTAGTATGTGGATTAGTTGTTAGATTAGTTTGTGGATTAGTAGGTAGACTACAAGACAAAAAGAGTACATCAATTCTTGACCTATACCAACCTGAGTAATCATATTAGTGAACCCACCCATTTTACTAAGCATAGTGCGACGCTCATCGATCTGGTACTGTCTGACATATCCGCCTCACACGTTACTGTTGACCATATACCACAGCTGGGTGGCCATGCAATGGTCTATGTTCAATTCAAAATAAAAATTATTAAACCTCATCCTAAGACAATTAGCTTCCGGCCTCTTAAGGACATTGACTCAGCCAATTTTATTAGAGATCTTCATCTGATTGATTGGGAAAGCATAGTTGCGTTGAAGTCAGTTGACGATAAAATTGCGTCGTTCAACCTTTTCATTTTACATCTCTTCGACTTACATGCCCCTTTAAAGAAGATACTCATTAAAGACAGAGCAAAGCCATGGCTGACCAGTAATGTTCGTCATATGATGAAACTTCGTGATGAGGCATATACAAAATATCGCGCTTCAGAGTTGCAAGCTGATAAAGATAATTATAAAATGCTTAAACATCTGGTAAACTCTAGTCTTTTTTACGAAAAGAAAGCCTACTTTGAGCGAGATATAAACTCTAACCTTAAAAGTTCAAAGACATTGTGGAGAAATCTTAAACAAAATGTTCTCCCGAGTTTTAAAACCACAGCAGATCTCCCTGTGCATTTTAATGACCCTAATGCTATTAACAAGCATTTTCTTAATATTCCTGGCAAAAACTTGGTTGACCTATCTACATTAACGTATTTTGAACATCATATATTTAGTAACTCTATTTTTAGGTTAGTCCCAATCGACGAAAATATGGTAGCTAAAATTATCTTTGGAATCTCTTCTAATGCCGAAGGTGACGATGGTATTACAATGAACATGGTATTGATGACTCTCCCTCGAACTCTGGGTGTTATCACAGATATTATTAATACCTCCATTGTAACTTCAACCTTTCCGCACTTGTGGAAAACAGCATTGGTCCGCCCCTTACCCAAAAAAAGTATTATAAATGATGTTACAGACTTGCGACCTATAAGTATTTTACCCTACTTATCCAAAATTTTAGAAAAAGCGGTTTATAATCAGATGTCAAAATTCTTGGAGGCAAATAAAATTTTGCCGCAACTTCAGTCAGGTTTCAGAAAGGGACGTAGCACCAACACCGCAATACTTGATGTAATCGATAATATTCTCGCTGCCCAAGACGTTGGTATGGGCACTATTCTTGTTCTGTTAGATTTCTCTCGAGCTTTTGACTCTATTAATACCTCTCTACTACTTTCCAAATTGACTTATTATGGATTTGATATGTCAACTGTTTTGTGGTTTAACAGCTACCTTAGTGGTCGTACCCAACAAGTCATTATAGCCAAACAGGATGGTAATCTTCTAACGTCTGACACCAGCACAGTGGACAGAGGGGTGCCCCAGGGATCGATCTTGGGTCCTCTTTTGTTTATTTTATATAGCTCTGACATAATTCGGTCCATAGAAAACTGTAGATATCATTTATACGCCGACGATTTACAGCTGTACCTTTCTTTTCCACCTAATGACGCTGCGAGTGCGGCAAAGTTAATTAATGAAGATTTAAGCCGTGTCTCTGCGTGGTCTTGTGCAAATTCGTTGGTTCTCAATCCCTCAAAATCCAAATTTCTTTTACTTGGCTCCAGACAGCAGACCCAAAAAATTGGTAACATGAACCCATCAATTGCCATCCAGGGTTGTCCTGTTGAACAGGTTAATGAGGCTCGAAACCTCGGTCTCCTGATGGACAGCAATCTGCACTTCGAGAAACACGTGACTGAGGTGGTCGGAGGTTGTTTTTATAGGCTTAAAGTCCTATACGGAATTCGGGAGTATCTAAACGTGAATCTTCGTATAAAGTTATGTGAGGTGTTGGTGCTGTCTAAATTGAGCTACTGTATTACCGCATATGGCCCCTGTTTGTTAGCAAGAACGCAACGCTTGATACAACGTGTCCAAAATGCATGTGCAAGGTACTGTTTCAGAATTCCTCCGCGCACACACGTAACACCGTTTCTGAATGACGCAAGTATGCTTAAAATGTCTGCTCGACAGAATTTACTTTTCGCTACTCTCCTATTCGGCATAATTAAATCCCACACACCGGAATATTTATACGAAAAGCTGTCCTGGGCTCGGACTCAAAACCCATATAATACTAGAGCCTCAGTATATCTTATAGGTGTACCACGTCACACATCTGCAGCCTTTCGTGGCAGTTTCCGGTATCTAGCCACAAAGTGCTGGAACAACCTGCCGCCCCCCGTGCGTGAGCAAAACACAAAACGTGGTTTCAAATTGCAATACCGCTCATTTTTGATAACTACACAAAAATCTGTTCCCTGAGTTTGTTTCTTTGGTTTTTCACCCACTAAACTACTTCGTAAAATTTAGTATCTTAAGTTAACACACATTACACAGTTTAACTCAATGCACCTTTTCAACATTATATGTATATGTCAGTACATTTTATTCTTATTAATTCAGCTATACACAATGCCCTTATTTCTACTAATTTACAAACTTAAATTATATATATTTAATATTCTTATGTACACCAATACATTGACAGACCTCTACGCACAATTTTAAAAAAACTTAATCTGTGAAGTCACTTGACCTGGTGCTGACAGAATACCAGCGCTGGAGTGCGCGTAGCGTGCTGCAGCATTATGCTGAGTCAGCGCCATTTTATTGCTGCGACACATAGGTACCTTGATTATTTTTAAATTGTAATTTATTAATTTCTGTTCTGTTTATTTCTCATGTATGTGTGTGTCGTAGCTATGAATAAATGACCTATTCTATTCTATTCTATTCTATTCTAGACTAGTTGGTAGACTAGTTGGTAGACTAGTTGGTAGACTAGTTGGTGGATTAGTATGTGGACTAGTTGTTAGATTAGTTTGTGGATTAGTAGGTAGACTAGTTGGTAGACTAGTTGGTGGATTAGTTTGTGGATTAGTTGGTAGACTAGTTGGTAGATTAGTTTGTGGATTAGTTAGTGGACTAGTTGGTAGATAAGTTGGTAGACTAGTTGGTAGACTAGTTGGTGGATTAGTTAGTGGATTAGTTGTTAGATTAGTTTGTGGATTAGTTGGTAGACTAGTTGGTAGACTAGTTGGTGGATTAGTTAGTGGATTAGTTGTTAGATTAGTTTGTGGATTAGTTGGTAGACTAGTTGGTAGACTAGTTGGTGGATTAGTATGTGGATTAGTTGTTAGATTAGTTTGTGGATTAGTTGGTAGACTAGTTGGTAGACTAGTTGGTGGATTAGTTTGTGGATTAGTTAGTAGACTAGTTGGTAGATTAGTTTGTGGATTAGTTAGTGGACTAGTTGGTAGATAAGTTGGTAGACTAGTTGGTAGACTAGTTGGTGGATTAGTTAGTGGATTAGTTGTTAGATTAGTTTGTGGATTAGTTGGTAGACTAGTTGGTAGACTAGTTGGTGGATTAGTTTGTGGATTAGTTGGTAGACTAGTTGGTAGATTAGTTTGTGGATTAGTTGGTAGACTAGTTGGTGGATTAGTATGTGGATTAGTTGTTAGATTAGTTTGTGGATTAGTTGGTAGACTAGTTGGTAGACTAGTTGGTGGATTAGTTTGTGGATTAGTTAGTAGACTAGTTGGTAGATTAGTTTGTGGATTAGTTAGTGGACTAGTTGGTAGATAAGTTGGTAGACTAGTTGGTAGACTAGTTGGTGGATTAGTTAGTGGATTAGTTGTTAGATTAGTTTGTGGATTAGTTGGTAGACTAGTTGGTAGACTAGTTGGTAGACTAGTTGGTGGATCAGTTAGTGGATTAGTTATTAGATTAGTTTGTGGATTAGTTGGTAGACTAGTTGGTAGACTAGTTGGTGGATTAGTTAGTGGATTAGTTGTTAGATTAGTTTGTGGATTAGTTGGTAGACTAGTTGGTAGACTAGTTGGTGGATTAGTTAGTGGATTAGTTGTTAGATTAGTTTGTGGATTAGTTGGTAGACTAGTTGGTAGACTAGTTGGTAGACTAGTTGGTGGATTAGTTAGTGGATTAGTTGTTAGATTAGTTTGTGGATTAGTTGGTAGACTAGTTGGTAGACTAGTTGGTGGATTAGTTAGTGGATTAGTTGTTAGATTAGTTTGTGGATTAGTTGGTAGACTAGTTGGTAGACTAGTTGGTGGATTAGTTAGTGGATTAGTTGTTAGATTAGTTTGTGGATTAGTTGGTAGACTAGTTGGTAGACTAGTTGGTGGATTAGTTAGTGGATTAGTTGTTAGATTAGTTTGTGGATTAGTTGGTAGACTAGTTGGTAGACTAGTTGGTGGATTAGTTAGTGGATTAGTTGTTAGATTAGTTTGTGGATTAGTTGGTAGACTAGTTGGTAGACTAGTTGGTGGATTAGTTAGTGGATTAGTTGTTAGATTAGTTTGTGGATTAGTTGGTAGACTAGTTGGTAGACTAGTTGGTAGACTAGTTGGTGGATTAGTTAGTGGATTAGTTGTTAGATTAGTTTGTGGATTAGTTGGTAGACTAGTTGGTAGACTAGTTGGTAGACTAGTTGGTAGACTAGTTGGTAGACTAGTTGGTGGATTAGTTAGTGGATTAGTTGTTAGATTAGTTTGTGGATTAGTTGGTAGACTAGTTGTTAGATTAGTTTGTGGATTAGTTGGTAGACTAGTTGGTGGGTTAGTTAGTGGATTAGTTGGTAGACTAGTTGGTAGACTAGTTGGTGGATTAGTTAGTGGATTAGTTGTTAGATTAGTTTGTGGATTAGTTGGTAGACTAGTTGGTAGACTAGTTGGTAGACTAGTTGGTAGACTAGTTGGTAGACTAGTTGGTGGATTAGTTAGTGGATTAGTTGTTAGATTAGTTTGTGGATTAGTTGGTAGACTAGTTGGTAGACTAGTTGGTGGATTAGTTGTTAGATTAGTTTGTGGATTAGTTGGTAGACTAGTTGGTAGACTAGTTGGTAGACTAGTTGGTAGACTAGTTGGTAGACTAGTTGGTAGACTAGTTGGTAGACTAGTTGGTGGATTAGTTAGTGGATTAGTTGTTAGATTAGTTTGTGGATTAGTTGGTAGACTAGTTGTTAGATTAGTTTGTGGATTAGTTGGTAGACTAGTTGGTGGGTTAGTTAGTGGATTAGTTGGTAGACTAGTTGGTAGACTAGTTGGTGGATTAGTTAGTGGATTAGTTGTTAGATTAGTTTGTGGATTAGTTGGTAGACTAGTTGGTAGACTAGTTGGTGGATTAGTTAGTGGATTAGTTGTTAGATTAGTTTGTGGATTAGTTGGTAGACTAGTTGGTAGACTAGTTGGTGGATTAGTTAGTGGATTAGTTGTTAGATTAGTTTGTGGATTAGTTGGTAGACTAGTTGGTAGACTAGTTGGTGGATTAGTTAGTGGATTAGTTGTTAGATTAGTTTGTGGATTAGTTGGTAGACTAGTTGGTAGACTAGTTGGTGGATTAGTTAGTGGATTAGTTGTTAGATTAGTTTGTGGATTAGTTGGTAGACTAGTTGTTAGATTAGTTTGTGGATTAGTTGGTAGACTAGTTGGTGGGTTAGTTAGTGGATTAGTTGGTAGACTAGTTGGTAGACTAGTTGGTGGATTAGTTAGTGGATTAGTTGTTAGATTAGTTTGTGGATTAGTTGGTAGACTAGTTGGTAGACTAGTTGGTGGGTTAGTTAGTGGATTAGTTGGTAGACTAGTTGGTAGACTAGTTGGTGGATTAGTTAGTGGATTAGTTGTTAGATTAGTTTGTGGATTAGTTGGTAGACTAGTTGGTAGACTAGTTGGTAGACTAGTTGGTGGATTAGTTAGTGGATTAGTTGTTAGATTAGTTTGTGGATTAGTTGGTAGACTAGTTGGTAGACTAGTTGGTAGACTAGTTGGTAGACTAGTTGGTAGACTAGTTGGTGGATTAGTTAGTGGATTAGTTGTTAGATTAGTTTGTGGATTAGTTGGTAGACTAGTTGTTAGATTAGTTTGTGGATTAGTTGGTAGACTAGTTGGTGGGTTAGTTAGTGGATTAGTTGGTAGACTAGTTGGTAGACTAGTTGGTGGATTAGTTAGTGGATTAGTTGTTAGATTAGTTTGTGGATTAGTTGGTAGACTAGTTGGTAGACTAGTTGGTAGACTAGTTGGTAGACTAGTTGGTAGACTAGTTGGTGGATTAGTTAGTGGATTAGTTGTTAGATTAGTTTGTGGATTAGTTGGTAGACTAGTTGGTAGACTAGTTGGTGGATTAGTTGTTAGATTAGTTTGTGGATTAGTTGGTAGACTAGTTGGTAGACTAGTTGGTAGACTAGTTGGTAGACTAGTTGGTAGACTAGTTGGTAGACTAGTTGGTAGACTAGTTGGTGGATTAGTTAGTGGATTAGTTGTTAGATTAGTTTGTGGATTAGTTGGTAGACTAGTTGTTAGATTAGTTTGTGGATTAGTTGGTAGACTAGTTGGTGGGTTAGTTAGTGGATTAGTTGGTAGACTAGTTGGTAGACTAGTTGGTGGATTAGTTAGTGGATTAGTTGTTAGATTAGTTTGTGGATTAGTTGGTAGACTAGTTGGTGGATTAGTTAGTGGATTAGTTGTTAGATTAGTTTGTGGATTAGTTGGTAGACTAGTTGGTAGACTAGTTGGTAGACTAGTTGGTAGACTAGTTGGTAGACTAGTTGGTAGACTAGTTGGTAGACTAGTTGGTAGACTAGTTGGTAGACTAGTTGGTAGACTAGTTGGTGGATTAGTATGTGGATTAGTTGTTAGATTAGTTTGTGGATTAGTTGGTAGACTAGTTGGTAGACTAGTTGGTGGATTAGTATGTGGATTAGTTGTTAGATTAGTTTGTGGATTAGTTGGTAGACTAGTTGGTAGACTAGTTGGTGGATTAGTTAGTGGATTAGTTGTTAGATTAGTTTGTGGATTAGTTGGTAGACTAGTTGTTAGATTAGTTTGTGGATTAGTTGGTAGACTAGTTGGTGGGTTAGTTAGTGGATTAGTTGGTAGACTAGTTGGTAGACTAGTTGGTGGATTAGTTAGTGGATTAGTTGTTAGATTAGTTTGTGGATTAGTTGGTAGACTAGTTGGTAGACTAGTTGGTGGGTTAGTTAGTGGATTAGTTGGTAGACTAGTTGGTAGACTAGTTGGTGGATTAGTTAGTGGATTAGTTGTTAGATTAGTTTGTGGATTAGTTGGTAGACTAGTTGGTAGACTAGTTGGTGGATTAGTTAGTGGATTAGTTGTTAGATTAGTTTGTGGATTAGTTGGTAGACTAGTTGTTAGATTAGTTTGTGGATTAGTTGGTAGACTAGTTGGTGGGTTAGTTAGTGGATTAGTTGGTAGACTAGTTGGTAGACTAGTTGGTGGATTAGTTAGTGGATTAGTTGTTAGATTAGTTTGTGGATTAGTTGGTAGACTAGTTGGTAGACTAGTTGGTGGATTAGTTAGTGGATTAGTTGTTAGATTAGTTTGTGGATTAGTTGGTAGACTAGTTGGTAGACTAGTTGGTGGATTAGTTAGTGGATTAGTTGTTAGATTAGTTTGTGGATTAGTTGGTAGACTAGTTGGTAGACTAGTTGGTGGATTAGTTAGTGGATTAGTTGTTAGATTAGTTTGTGGATTAGTTGGTAGACTAGTTGGTAGACTAGTTGGTGGATTAGTTAGTGGATTAGTTGTTAGATTAGTTTGTGGATTAGTTGGTAGACTAGTTGGTAGACTAGTTGGTGGATTAGTTAGTGGATTAGTTGTTAGATTAGTTTGTGGATTAGTTGGTAGACTAGTTGGTAGACTAGTTGGTGGATTAGTTAGTGGATTAGTTGTTAGATTAGTTTGTGGATTAGTTGGTAGACTAGTTGTTAGATTAGTTTGTGGATTAGTTGGTAGACTAGTTGGTGGGTTAGTTAGTGGATTAGTTGTTAGATTAGTTTGTGGATTAGTTGGTAGACTAGTTGTTAGATTAGTTTGTGGATTAGTTGGTAGACTAGTTGGTGGGTTAGTTAGTGGATTAGTTGGTAGACTAGTTGGTAGACTAGTTGGTGGATTAGTTAGTGGATTAGTTGTTAGATTAGTTTGTGGATTAGTTGGTAGACTAGTTGTTAGATTAGTTTGTGGATTAGTTGGTAGACTAGTTGGTAGACTAGTTGGTGGATTAGTTAGTGGATTAGTTGTTAGATTAGTTGGTGGGTTAGTTAGTGGATTAGTTGGTAGACTAGTTGGTAGACTAGTTGGTGGGTTAGTTAGTGGATTAGTTGGTAGACTAGTTGGTAGACTAGTTGGTGGATTAGTTAGTGGATTAGTTGTTAGATTAGTTTGTGGATTAGTTGGTAGACTAGTTGGTAGACTAGTTGGTGGATTAGTTAGTGGATTAGTTGTTAGATTAGTTTGTGGATTAGTTGGTAGACTAGTTGGTAGACTAGTTGGTGGATTAGTTAGTGGATTAGTTGTTAGATTAGTTTGTGGATTAGTTGGTAGACTAGTTGGTAGACTAGTTGGTGGATTAGTTAGTGGATTAGTTGTTAGATTAGTTTGTGGATTAGTTGGTAGACTAGTTGGTAGACTAGTTGGTGGATTAGTTAGTGGATTAGTTGTTAGATTAGTTGGTGGGTTAGTTAGTGGATTAGTTGGTAGACTAGTTGGTAGACTAGTTGGTGGGTTAGTTAGTGGATTAGTTGGTAGACTAGTTGGTAGACTAGTTGGTGGATTAGTTAGTGGATTAGTTGTTAGATTAGTTTGTGGATTAGTTGGTAGACTAGTTGGTAGACTAGTTGGTGGATTAGTTAGTGGATTAGTTGTTAGATTAGTTTGTGGATTAGTTGGTAGACTAGTTGGTAGACTAGTTGGTGGATTAGTTAGTGGATTAGTTGTTAGATTAGTTTGTGGATTAGTTGGTAGACTAGTTGTTAGATTAGTTTGTGGATTAGTTGGTAGACTAGTTGGTGGGTTAGTTAGTGGATTAGTTGGTAGACTAGTTGTTAGATTAGTTTGTGGATTAGTTGGTAGACTAGTTGGTGGGTTAGTTAGTGGATTAGTTGGTAGACTAGTTGGTAGACTAGTTGGTAGATTAGTTAGTGGATTAGTTGTTAGATTAGTTGGTGGATTAGTTGGTGGACCTGTTGATGGACTAATCCATCTACATACATAATCTACCTATTATTAATAGCTAAAAAAGTCTCACCGCCATTAAATTTAAATAATCCTCCGTAGGTTCGGACTCCTTCTTCTTTCCCTTCGAAGCTTTCCCGTCCTTCTTGGGGGACTTGCCCCGGTCTTTCTTGGTTTTGAGGACCGTGTACATGCGCTTAGGGGTCTGTATCTGGTACGGCGCGTCGATCAGCGAGTATTCAGGCGCGAAGGTGAAGACAGAGCGGACTAGGTCGTACTGATAATCTGTGCTGAACCTTGGTAGGTTCACAGAGAGGACATAGGTAAGACATGAGAAAACATATATACATTAAGGGCCCGTTTATGAAGGCATACAATTAGAATTGACAGCACAATTACAGAATTTAGTGTCGTCTAATCTTATCTTATCTTCTTAGGAGGGCAGGGAGACCTGGCGACATTTCGACCCTTAAGAATATATTGTGTCAAACCCCTGACCACCAACGGTGCCCCAAGCCGATTTAGTGGACTTCACATACGCCTCAGAATTTCTTCTTTGGCATATGCAGGTTTCCTTACGATGTTTTCCTTCACCGAAAAGCCTGTGGTATTATAAATAAACCGTACTTAAGTTTCGTAAAACTCATTGGTATACGGGCGGGGTTTGAACACACGACGTCATGAACGTGAGGCGAGTGCACAACCAACCGGCTACCACGGCTCTTTAGTAGAATAGAATAGAATAGACTTTTCAGAGAAACATGGGGCTTAACCTAACTTAACATTTAGTCTTTATTTCATCGCCATCGGTTTACTCAATCAAAAGTTATGGACATTTTTAGTTTTCAAATACATTAGTAGGTAAGGTTAGTATGCAATATATTGCAAATAATAGTATTTCCGTACTATTCAGATTGCGATGAGTTTGGACTACATTTGGAGCTGGTAATGGGAATGGGAGTTGGCGTGGGAAAAGGGCAGTGGATGTGGTAGTGGGAGCGGGATAGTGAGAGTGGAAGTGGAAGCGGGTGCGGGAGTGGGAATGGGAGCGGATTATGTAGTTCACGCGAGCGGAGCCGCGGGCACAGCTAGTGCAAAATACTTACAAGTCGTAAATGTAATGTATGACCTTGGTGAGATCCCTTAAGGAGCAGTCATAAGCCCCTTTAAAAGTCACAGACAGTACTGGCTGATCAGTAACCGAGGGCAGGTCCACGTTGAGGACGGAGCGCAGGCCCTCGGGCTCCGGCGCCGTGTAGCGCACCCCGGCGTCCCGAGGAGTCGGAAGACGCTGCTCGTCTCCGATGAACCTCGCCGCTGACAGCATATTGTCCTGGTGAAATAAATCAGGCTTTATGAGCTGATCGTAAACTAAATCTACAGTTTAGAGTCTCAGAGAGATACAGAGTTTATTAAGGACTAGCTGTGCCCGCGGCTCCGCTCGCGTGGACTACAGGTTCCGCTCCCATTCCCACTTTCGCTCCCTTTCCCACTTCCACTCAGACTCTCAATCTCACTTTTCATCCCGCTCCCACTACCTTTTCCCGCGCCCACTCCCATTCCCACTACCCGCTCCAAATTTAGTCCAAACTCATCGCAATCTGTGATATTGATGGTATTTTAAAGAAAACATAATTAAGGAGAAAAAGGATGAAGGCTGATTCGGACGTATCAGTGCCGCTTCAGTACTCAGTCAGTCTTTTTTAGTTAGGTTAAAAAGTAATGTCTATTTCAAATGCAGTAAAGGCTATTGATCCCTCATGCGTCCGTATTCCGACAGTTATGCGTCAGTAGTCCTTCAGTGCAGTGAAGGTTCCGTGAAATTTAATAATTTTTTTTTTAATTTTATGATAATAAGTATAAGCATAAGTCGCTTGTCTTATGTTTATAGTTGATGAACTTGTTAAGCCGTACATGCACCCGTTATTAAAATATACCTTAAGCCAGTGCATCAGGAACTAAATTAGCATGTGTTCATTTTGCATATTTTCCTTTGGCACATAAAAACACTGAGACGGAACGAATTCGATACTGTGACTGCACTGACGGCTGCGAATGGACCTTAAGTAATAAAAAATACATTAAGATCATTAATCTCATCACGTAAAATCTACTGACCCTATTCTGATGGAGTTTTCAGAAAAAAAACAGGGCTTAATTTGGAATAATATTTAGTCTTTATATCATCGCAAACGGAGATTAGATTAAATTTATTTATTTCACTTTTACATCTTAAAAAATCAATTTTACATGTCATTCTAATATGGTAAAAGGGATTGTCATAAAATAAAATAATGTATAAAATATAAATTACAATGTCAACAATTCAAATAATGTCATAGTATATAACATACTATCTATGTCAGTATATAATATTAAAATAAAAATTTAAAAATACACTTGGTATTAAATTATCACAAATTAAATTAAACGTCAGTTGTATATTAGTTCAGTTGGTGACTATTGTATACCAAATATTTTTTTTTCTTGGTTAACAACCAGATCAACCAGTTTGTCTATGTGGAATGATTGTGGGTCAATGGAGAAAAACCTGAAATCTCCTGAGCATTCTCTGTCGATCTGCCGCATCAAAATGCTGCATCTCTTTCATCCATTCACAAAACCATAGAATAAGAACAGCTTGAGTCGCTAAAACAAAGCAAATCATAGCATTAAGGTATCTTGATGATCTTATCTTATCTTCTTAGGGGGCCAGGAAGACCTGGCGACACTTCGACCCTTCAGGATCTTTTGTGCCAAACCCCTGACCACCAACGGTGCCCCAAGCCCATTTGGTGGACTTCACACACGCCTCAGAATTTCTTCTTTGGCATATGCAGGTTTCCTTACGATGTTTTCCTTAACCGAAAAGCCTGTGGTATTATAAATAAACCGTACTTAAGTTTCGTAAAACTCATTGGTATACGGGCGGGGTTTGAACCCACGACCTCATGAACGTGAGGCGAGTGCACAACTAACCGGCTACCACGGCTCTTTATCTTGATGATGAGTATTCATCATAAGCCGAAATACGTCCATAAGCCTGCAACTACTGAATATAAGCCTCCCCAATTAAATGTACCTTATGATGGGCTATCCATTGGGTATTGAAGGATTTGCCCTAATCACCACGCTTGGCAGGCGGATTTATGGTCACAACCACAGAAGAACGCTTCTGCCCGTCCCTGGTGCAATCGCTTAGTCGCCTTGACCTCCCACGATTGGAGGTGTCCCTATTCTAAGCCGGGAATCACATGATCACTCCCACGATTGGAGGTGTCCCTATTCTAAGCCGGGAATCACATGATCAAGACACTCATAAACGGCAAAAGGGTCTGTCGGTCAAACTGAAGCGGTGCATATGTACTGTGTTCAAACCTTTATTCCGTTGAGATAAAGCTGTTTCTGATAGAGCTTAACCCTATTTAAAGTGATAGCACGCATGACGCTTAGAGATTCACTAATGTAGAGGTTAAACGCTCTGTTATACGGGACCTCGGGATTTGCGTTTTAAAAAAAAGATTTTATTACGACACTGGAAACTTTAATTAAACATTAGGAAATATAATTATAGTCATATAAGTACCTATTTATCATTTAAATTTCCTAATCAGCGCAACCTACAATTTCTCTGGCATAATATTTTTCTACCCAAAGGTTGTCTGGAAGAAATCGCTTAAAGCGATAAGACCGCCTAAATTGTACTATTTGTAACTTCTATAACTTGTAACTGTATTTGTTTGTGCAATAAAGTGTATTGTATTGTATTGTATAATTAATATTAAGTGAATGCATGAATTGAAAAAGGACGAGTGTTCGGAAGCTTGGATTATGATGGACTGACGGGAGGCCGCGCTCCTAGGGCTGGGGCTACCGTTTGAGGGGGATGATGCAGCACTTTGGTCAGCGTCATCCCTTACATATCTATGGGCAGCACGTTCAAAATCATATAGTCTAAAATAACTTCGTCCGCTGTCCATCGTGATGGCTTATTGCAGCGGACGACCTGCTGTTGCATGTGCATCGATGCATGCAAAACCATTGTATTTGAAACAGTGCAGATAATCCGCTGGAAATACCGAACCCGTACGAAATAAAGGCAGCCTCGAGTTAAAGGCACGCACGGCTTGCCTATGCTACTAAATTGTGGACTTTTGAATTAATATTAAATTAAGCGACTCTCGATTGCTTCAGTTCCGTATTTACAGCTAGGCACCTAATGTCGGGATAAGGGGCACAGCAAACCCAAGTATTTTAAGTGCAGAGTCCTATTTTCTATAATACAAACTCACATGCGAGTCTCACTCAAGTGACTTTACTCACTTAGCAACCTAATCCATTGGTTTTCTGTAAACATTTCAAAGCACTATCGAAGTGAAGTGAAGAAAGAACTCACTTCATGTCGACAGTGCTTTAGAATGTTTACAGAATGCCAATGGATTAGGTTTCGATGTGAGTCAAGTCACTTGAGTGAGACTCGCACGTGAGATTGTATTTTAGAGAATAGCACTACAGATTCGAATACTAACGTCGATCCAACTCATCCGCCTGCGCCCTCCTCAGCAAATTAGCCAGCGTATCCAAAAACCAGAATTCGGGCAGACTGTTCTTATATTTCTCGCATCCGACTACGTCTGCTAGAATTTCTATATATTTCTGGGGAGCCGTGGACGCTATTTTGGGTATTGCCTAATAGAAAAAGAAAGAATGACGTTTCTTAACGCTCACCAGTTTAAAAAATTCCAGATGCACTTGATCGAAATCTTAATTGATAGTGACGAGACTAAGATGGAGCGCGTTTACTCAGAAGATGCCTATTCACTCATCCTTTAGAAAGATTCAAATTGTCCGGAAGTACCGAAGCTAAAAACTCAGTGACATAAACGTTATCTCACTGTTACTTCCCTTGTTGGTGCTATTCGTTTGGAATTGAAATTAAAACATAAATGTGTTGCTTATATATATAAAGCTCACGCCCTGGTCCCAGAGGTGTAGGCAGAGACGATGCATTACCACTTTGAGCGATCCAACTTTGCAAACGACTTTCCTTCGTCCACTTTTCGCTCCGTGATACCACTCGGCGTGATGTGTGGTGAACAACATCGCCGCCTCCGTGTTGATACACATTGTGGTACCACGGTTAGCTAGAGAAAAGGTTTATTTCATAACTAGCTGTGCCCGCGGCTCCGCTCGCGTGGACTACAGGATCCGCTCCAATTCCCACTTCCGCTCCCTATCCCACTTCCACTCAGACTTTAAATCCAGGTCCAGGACCAGGTCCAGGCCCAGACGCAAGTCCAGGTCCAATTCCAGGCCCAGACGCATGTCCAGGTCCAGATCCTCAACTCTCCCCTCAACCCTCCCCTCAACCCTCCCCTCTACACTCCTCTCAACCCTCCCCTCAATCCTCCCCTCAGCTCTCCCCTCAAACCTCTTTCCCTCGTCTGTCAAAATGTAGTCCTCAGAACTAATCCATCGCAATCCAAATTCCGACCAACATTACTTTGTTGCATACATATACCACAAATTCATCGTAATCGGTTAACTCAGTCAAAAGTTATGCGAATTTTCAAACACTCAAATTACACTGGTACCATACCCGCTCCCGCTACCGCTCACGAAATTAGTCGAACATTTACACCCTACATTTTTCGCAGTGTATCGTCCAGGTCTAGGTCTAGGTCCAGGTGACCTCGGCTCGCGTGAACTACAGAATCGCTCCCATTCCCACTCCCTGTCCCGCTTCCGCTTCCGCTCCTGCTCCGGTCCCGGTCCCGCTCCCACTCCCCTTTTCCCACGCCCACGCCCACTCGCACTCCAATTCCCACCCGCAGCTCCAAATGTAATCCAAACTCATCGCAATCTGAATAGTACGGAAATACTATTATTTGCAATATATTGCATACTAACCTTACCTACTAATGTATTTGAAAACTAAAAATGTCTATAACTTTTGATTGAGTTAGCCGATTGCGATGAAATAAAGCCTATATGTTACACCAAATTAAGCCCCATGTTTCTGTGAAACGTCCATCAAAGTCCGATCAGTCGTTTTTAAGTGATGCGTGCACAAACTCACAGACAAACAGATAAACAGACAAACAGACAAAAATTTCAAAAATGATCGAAATGTGTTCGGTTGCTTATCCTTAGACCCCCCCATTTTTATTTTTCAAATATCTTCAATGTACAGACACGCGATGTTTACGATTTTATTTATTAGATAATTATCGTAGAATAACTTTTGGAAATTAAAATTTTGATACATGCTCTAAACCTAACTTTTAATTTGAACCCTTCTTCACCTCATACCATGCAGCAAAATAATTTTTCGTAGCTCATAGTTTCACCTCTAAGTTTTTACTTCATGATTGACACTAATTGGTTATTAAATTAGGTGAAACTATGAGCTACGAAAAAAATATTTTGCTGCATGGTATGAGTTCAAATTAAAAGTTAGGTTTAGGGCATGTATAAAAATTTTAATTTTCAAAAGTTATTCTACGATAATTATTATTAAATAAACCTTTTCTCTAGCTAACCGTGGTACCACAGTGTGTCTACACATTTGTGTACCATTTTCTGAAGTACAACTTCCGAAATAACTTTTTGTCATTTACTGTAGGTACAAACTCCCCTCGACATATATTGATAGACAGGCAGACAGACGAACAACAAAATGATCTATCCCTTATAAGGGTTCCGTTTTTTCATTTCGAGGTACGGAACCCTAAAAAAAGGTAAAATTTAGGCATTCTTGCTATCTGTATCTAAGTCTAAAAGTAAAAACAACACTTTGCCTGAGGATCTATATCACTTTTGAACAATTCTGGTAGAACGTGGATACGGTTCTGTTCTTCTATCCTTCTCACTTTGTCGGGCAGGACTCTGCGGAGTGAGGGAGTGGGAAAGATGCGTGGTTGTTCGTCTGTAACTTCCTCTTCTACTTGGAGTTCTACGTCCTCTTCTGGTAAAGCTTCTGGTGAGAGTTCCTCTTCTTCTGCGTGGATTTCTGGAATTTGTTAACGTATTTGATATAACATGTAGGTATACAGGCATTTTGTCTTCTGTATGTTAGCTAAAGTCATCATTTTTATGATTATTTGAACCGAAAGTATAATTAAGAGGTGGGTCGTCGGGTTTACCTGACCACGAATTATTAAATGAGATGCGATGAGATGAGATGTGATGAGGTGCGATTAGATGCGATGAGTTGAGATGCGATGGGACGAGATGAGATACGATGGGATGCGATGAGATGCGGCGACGCGATGAGATGAGATGCAAGGAGATGATATGCGATGAGATAAGATGGCAAATTAACAAGTTGAGTCAGTGCAAGGGGACAAGAGTTAAATCAAGAGAACAACATCTTAGTGCGCTCGTGTGGAGTTGAGATGTCTGTTCATGGTTAGTTAAATCTTGATCAAATCAACAATTGTTTTTTTGTTTCAGTACAATAAATATGTTTTAAAAACCTATTGGTTCAGGCATGACCGGGGATCGAACTTGTATTACTCGAAATTACAAGCAGCGTGTGCTGTACTGCACTATCAACGCTAACATAGCATAAATAAATATTACATATAAACACACTTGCCTAATCCCAAACTAGAATATTCTCCTGTACTATATGGAAATTAAACAAGGCCATTCACAAATATAACATCCAGACCGGAACCAGCTTGTACAAAGTAGTCTTGTCCCGGTGGGAATCGAACCCACGATCTCTGTCGCTTGAGTCCATGTTCAAGCCACTAGGCCAACGAGGCGGTCAATAAATAGACATACACAAACTTTGGCATTTATAATAGGATGCTAGGCCTTAACCTCCTTCCTCGCTTTCCCCAGACAGAGTGGAAGACTCCAGCGAAGGCGGCACAGATCTGATGCAGACCAGGCCTGAATCCGAGAGCAGCTTCCTGAGCAATTCCGTGTGGACATTTTCCACCCTTCGTGACGACATCGCTTCTAGGAATATACCAATTAAGCTTAGGCTGCTGGTCTTTGTCAGTAATAAGATGATCCTTTTAAAATTTCAACAGACACTAACGAAGAGTTTAACTCTCTAGCCTGGAAAAGTAATTCGATAATTCACTTTGCTTTCTGTGACATTCGTTTTTCAAGGTAAGCACGAGTGATATTTGACAGCAAATTGTCATTTTATTTATTTCGTTAGGTATAGGAACAATAAATCAAGAAGGTTCAGTAACACTACCTTCAGTAGAGGAAAACAAGTAAGAATAGGTTATTATATAAGTACAATTCAAGGTTGCATAGATATATTTATTTTGCCATCTGTTATGTACTTAACTCTCTTTATAATGTACAACAAGTGTTAGCATGGTCCGCTGTGACCGAGCGGCCTCACCGCACATAGGACAAACCCAAGAGGTTTATTATGTGTGAGTTATGTAAGATATGAGATGTATTTTCTTATTAATGTTAAATAAATAAAAAATAAAAAAAACACATTCATGGTACTCCATACAATCAAAGAGATTTAATGCAACGATCTCTATGTACTACTAGATGGAGCGTTCCAAACAATCGCTCTTTTCCACGCAAGTAGCCACAACTCTTTCACATTCACAATGAAACTTGTGCAGTTACTACGCTGAACATTTAATTGCTACTAAATATTGACGCTACGGTTAAATAATGTCAATATTTAGTAAATAAGTAAATGTTCTGCACAAGTTTCAAAGTGAATGTGAAAGAGTTGTGGCTACTTGCGTGGAACAGAGCGATTGTTTGGAACGCTCCATCTAGTAGTACATAGAGATCGTCGATTTAATGACCTACTACTATAACCTATGCAAAAATCCCATTAATATTATAAATGCGAAAGTTTGTATGTTTGATATTTGGATATTTGTTACTCAATCACGCTTCAACAGATGGACGGATCGGATGAAACTTGGCACACATATATAGGTTAGGTCCATATAGGACATAGGATAGATTTTTCACACACATCTCATTCCTACGGGAAATCCTACTAATATTATAAATGCGAAAGTTTGAATATTTGGATATTTTGATGTTTGCATGTTTGTCACTCAATCACGCTTCAACCACTGGATGGATCGGGATGAAACTTGGCACACATATAGGTTAGGTCCTGGAATATGACATAGGATAGTTTTTATCCCAGAAAACATCTAATTCCTGAGGGAAATACATAATAATTTTTGATGTTAAGTTGTACACGCGGACGAAGACGCAGGCAACAGCTAGTTTTATAAATTCGGCACTGGCAGATTTAACTAAAGCCAGCCCTTACCATACCCCAGACAGTGTGAACTGTCGTAGGGCACGACTCGAGTGGCATAAATTTCGCTGTCCCTTGTAATTAGGACGTGCTAAGTGGAAGCCGTGTAAGTAAGCACGTCTCCTGAACTAAACTGTGCCTATGGTCTAAGTTGTAAGAATTTCGTTAATATACATTTGACTTTATGTTTAACAAAAAAGTGCACTGTATAAAAATAAAGACCCTCTTAGCTATCCCAATTCCAACACCAAATTCCTTTACTGTCCGAGCCGCGCATATTATGTGGAATAAACTTCCGACGGTCATTCGAGACATCCTTTAAAACTAAACTAAAATAGCACTATCTTACTCAGTATCATATGTATGTATTTATTTTCGTTATTAACTATTATTTATTACATTTATTTCAATATAACTAGTTATTATGTAGTTTATTGTGCACTTACCCCCTCCCCCTCACTCTACTGCCTTGCCTCGTCCTGTAAGGTTGGAATAGATTTCTTTTAGAGATAAGCTCGCCTTTGTAAACAAAATGTACTTATAGGTAACGGTAGGTAATTAGTTTTGAAATGTGCAATAAAGAATATATATGGCAGAGCCCAACTAAAAAGATTATGTTTTACTTTATATAGTTCTCTCCATGATATACTCTAATAGGTTATGGGCCCAGAAGCTTCAAATGCGTATGGGATTTTGTTGTGGAGATTTGACATATTCCATTCGTATACCTCAGACACCAGTTCTTGAATCGGAAGTACTCGAAGATGATGTTTGCCGGCTTCTTACCTCCTCGTCATCATCAGCCTGAAAGTGTCCACTGTTGGCGCAAAAATGCGCCACTCAACCCGGTTAATGAGTTTCTATGTGATAACAATATTGAGACGAGGCTTCTCGACTTTTTATCAAATTATTATGAAACTAGCTGTGCCCGCGGCTACGCTCGCGTGGACTACAGAATCCGCTCCCATCCTCACTCCCGCTCCCGCCCCCGCGTTTTTAATTTTATATTAATTTTAATATCAATTTCATGTTTAAGAACAGACTAGGCAATTTTACCAAGTCGCCTACTGATATAAAAGCAGCAGCTATAAGCTGCTTTTCCATTTAAAATAAAATAATAAATAAAATATCTCGAAAAATATATTTATTCCTAGTGTTTTCATTGATGAAATGTTATAAAAAAAAATTATAACACTTTAAAAATTTGGTATGTAAGAGTTAAGTATTTCCTTTCCTCCCCACTCTATCTCCCTACCCGTCCCCTCTCCTCCCCTTACATCTTTAACTAAACCGCTTCCGCTTACGACTCAGTCGCCCTATTAATTTGGGCATCAAGCTCTTTATTCGGGGCTCTATCGCCCCTATTTCGGTGCTCCAATTAGTGCCAGCCGTGTTTATTTCAGCTCTATGATGAATATAATGAATGACTACCTGATATCTATGTACTACTAGATGGAGCGTTCCAAACAATCGCTCTGTTCCACGCAAGTAGCCACAACTCTTTCACATTCACTTTGAAACTTGTGCAGTTACTACTCAGAACATTTAATTATTTACTAAATATTGACATTTATTAACCGTTGCGTCAATATTTAGTAATAATTAAATGTTCTGCGTAGTAACTGCACAAGTTTCATTGTGAATGTGAAAGAGTTGTGGCTACTTGCATTGCACACAACAGAGCGATTGTTTGGAACGCTCCATCTAGTAGTACATAGAGATCGTTGACCTGTGCTTACCTAATTCTATATGTGTGAGATGCATACTTCAAATCCATAAAAGTCTATATTTCGTTCCAAACCGGGACCGCAGCAAAAACAGGTTTGTATCACCCTGTAAACTTTGCGTTCCACTTAGGAACACCATATATTGATTAGTTTGTTTTCGAGACGCAAATGCGTTTGTTTTCATATGATTATGGATTCGGAATGAATGCCTAAATTTTACGTGATTCACTCAAATCCAAGAGCCAGAAAAGTGTAGGTATCTTTTGTTGACCGCCTCGCAAGCCCCTAGGTCGTTAAAGTCGAGCTCTAGAGATCGTGGGTTCGATTCCCACAAGGGACAGACAACCTTTTTTTATAACATTCTAAAACTTTGTTTCTGTCATTTACGTAGCTGATAAGCTATTTTATTGTACACCTGTAAAATTTAAAAGTGTTTTGAGATTCATAGGTTTAAAAAAAAACACATAATGTCAAACATTTTAAATGTGTCCAATTTTCATTTATTAAATGTAACTTTCCTTTATTATTTATTGTATTGATTTCATTTCATTACGAAGTTGGTCATCATCATCATCATCATCAGGTTATTTTAGTCTCCACTGCAGGAGCACAACCCTCTCTCATCTGCGGAGACAGACGGAGGATTTGGCCTATACACTCCCCGCGCTCGCCAGACGGGTTGGGGAGGCCTGATTTATGTTTTATAATGTATCCCCCTTAGTCGCCTTGTACGACATCCACGGGAAGAGTTGGAGTGCTCCTATTCTACTCTACCGGAAACCACACGGCAATAACAAGTTGGTCAATTGACAAACAATTAAAGGGACCTTTAATAAGTCGCGCGTCTTCCCAAATCATTACCCGACACCCAACGCTTGTGTATCAATTCTCTGAGTAAAAAATGTGGGAAATTAATACAATTAAAGATGTCGATGCGTCGAAGTTCGAACACAATGCAAGCGTTACAAACGGATGCGACTGACGGACGGACCAACGGATATCACGCCGAATCTCTTATAAGGTGTAGTGTACACTGGAAAAGGAGCATAATTTTATTAGAATTGTTATTAGGTAATAAATAAATATCTCAGACATTCACACCAATTATCCAGTCCCAAACTAGGCAGAGCATATGGTATGGTTACTAGATAACGGATAGACATACTTAAATAAATATATAAACATCCAAGACTTGGGTACAAACATTCATATTCATCATACGAACTTTGCCCCTAGCGGGATTCGAACCCGCAACCTCCGGCGTGGCAGTCCGAGAGCTACCCGTTCCGCCACGGAGGTCGTCAAATGAGTTATGAGAGTTAAAGTTAATGATTTGAAACCACAAAAAAGAGCCTCGAAACATGCTCTGCCGTTTCAAAGGTCCCCACCGAGTTAAAGAGCTTTGGCGAAAGAGGGGTGAGGTGGAAGGGAACATCAAATGTATCGCATACTATTAGATAACTGTTACATTCCTCCGAACAGTATTTTAACTTTACCCCCACCTATGTGTAGGTACTAGCTTCTGTCCGCGACTTCGTCCGCATAAGTTTCGATATATTTACATATCTTGAAAAGTGGCGCCACGTTGTAAGCAAATTCACTGCTCTTAATTAATTTGGTTTCCCGTAGGAATGAGATGTTTTTTCGGGATAAAAACTATCCTTTGTGCTATTCCAGGAGCTAACCTATATGTGTGCCAAGTTTCATCCCGATCCGTTCAGTGGTTGAAGCGTGATTGAATAACAAACATCCAAATTTTGCGCATTTATACTCGTAATATTAGTAAGATAGTGCGAATTTTCTTGCAGATTGTCGACATGACATTTGATAGCATCGCAAATTTATTACTGTCTTAAATACATTTTGAAAACGAATGTCACACTCGTAACGCCCCAAAAAGCCTTGAAAATGTCAAATAGTCTTCAAATGTCGTTGCGATCAACGTCGATTCCAAAATGTTGTGTCTCCATACCCTGACGAGAATGACACCGATATTAAGACTACATTTTTAAAAACTTAAATTGAAAACAACCATAACCGACGACCTGAAGAAGGTGGCCGGAAGCGGCTGGATCCGGAAGGCGGAGGACCGGGTGTGGTGGCGTTCATTGGGGAAGGCCCATGTCCAGCAGTGGACATCTAAGGGCTGATATGATGATGACCTGTGTCATTATTCCACTATAATACATAGGTATGCTTATTTTTTATAATCTAAAATAAGCCTGGTGAACCTAGATCATCCTGCCAGTCGTTTCAGTTCCGGTCTTCGGCATATCTAGCAGGAGGCAGACCCATGCTACCCTTAGTTCTGTGCCAGAAGTGGCCTGGAACTGCCACTTCAGCTTACTTTTAAGCTATGTCATTAAACAATACGAAAATACCTGTGGTGATTAGTTACAGTACCAATAAGTATCGGATACCGGATATTGTTTCATCAGCAGGTTATTTTTGTATCCACTGCAGGAGCACAACCCTCTCTCGTCTGCCGGAGACAGACGGAGGATTTAGCCTACACTCCCCGCGCTGGCCAGACGAGTTGGGGAGGCCTGATTGATGTTTTATAATGTATTCCCTTAGTCGCCTTGTACGACATCCACGGGAAGAGTTGGAGTGGTCCTATTCTACTCTACCGGAAACCACACTGCAATATTGTTTGGAAATACCCAAAAATAATGTACGACACTTCATACAAATTATACGCTTATAATATATTATAAATTATAGATAATTTATGTACTTCATTTGTATAGGTAATAAAAATGCCGGAGAGTCGTTATTTATTTATAGAATATTGGTTTTAAATTTGTTTTTTTTTGGTACTTTACTAGATTTAATAAAGTAGGTATTCCATAATCTTCATTATGCTTTTTATAAAAATCAGGCTTAAGTAATAGCTTCAATTTAAGTTGGAATGATTTGAAATTTCCAATAACAATTAATTTATGCAAGAATATTTTCAAATCATGTGTACAAAGTTTAAAAAAAAGTTCATTATACGCACTTGGTGTAATGCTATGGCTACATGAAATGAGTGTTTTATATATGACACAGCATGCACACAAACACACGCACACAAACGCAGTTAAGTGCGTGCGTGGCAAAAATGCAACTCCGCGACTTGCTTAAATATCGGACGCATGCGAAAGACATAGAGACGACTTTAAACTAAAAAAATACAGTTCTAGAAAAACAAATCAAACTCGAAAACGTACGAGCTATAATCACACTAAATGCGACGACTATTTAACTAATATGACTATCTACCTGCTACTTGACTGCCTCGTTGGCTTAGTGACTTGGTCATTTGAGTCGAGTGCCAGAGGTCGTGGGTTCGATTCCCACAGGGGACAGACTACTTTGTACAATTTGTACGAATTGGTCTCGGTCTGGATATTATATTTATGAATTGTCTAATCCTTGTTTAATTTCCATATAGCACATAAGAAAATCCTATTTTTGGATTAGACAAGTGTGTATGTGTATGTAATATTTATTATTATTATCATCTAGATACTAACACAATACTCGTAAATGGAAAATGTAAATAAGTTTTGTGTCTTATTTTTAAATATTTTATTTTTGTAATTTGTGGTTAACTTGCGCTATAATGTCATACAATTGCCAAAAAAATTGTAGGCAAAATTCTTTGTACTTTTTTTTACTAGTTACCTACACTATATTTTTTACTAGTTATAACTTGTGATCGTTTTTCTAGTTTACGCGGGAACTTATTTTTCCACCAATATGAAAAAAGTATCTATATATCTACTTATTAACTTTATGTGGAAGGTAAGAAATAAAATGTTTTACTGTTTATTATAATATTATGTAAACCTAATATTCAATATATTAAATTTTAGTCTACTCTATTTCTTTCTCTGTTCCCAACTTCCCCAACTGGCAAGGTGAATGAACTCACGAAATGCACACACACGATGTCAAATCGACACGCACACATATAAACACGTGGACAAGCCAGGACATATTGGTGTAGGTTAGTTTAAAGACCACGTTAAGACCTGTTATGAGAGAAAAAAAACATCATTTATTTTTATTTTCGAGATGAGAAGTACCGAGTCAAGATTATAAAAGCAAGAAAAGCAGATTGCGTATTTTTTTTTTAGTGTTCCGTGAGTATCTCGGAATATTTTTGACAAATATCTACCCTGAATTTTTTATGAAAATATGTGTAATGAAAAATGGAGTAACTAATTTTTTTAACAGGCATCTAACGTCCACTTTTATACATATTTGAAGGAATTTTATGCAAGTACATTTCTTGTCAAAGTCAAGTCAAAGACAAAATCATTTATTGCATATGAGTACACTTGGTACATTTATACACGTCATTTTTTTTATCGACTACCGCTTCCTAGGTGTTGTATCTTGTATATTGTACTTTCTTACATTCGAATGATATGAATGAAAGTTTTTATTCCGGAAAATAATTTCCCATAATTTGTTGTATGCAACTTACTCGTAAGATGATACCAAACTATTAGGTATTTAAATTATAAAATTCGAAGTTTTCGAAACTTTTCGGTAAAGAAATACACCGTGAGTAATCCGACTAATATAAAGATATATTTTTTTAATACATACATATATAGATATTTATACGCACATTTGTATACTAGGATTCTCTCCTGTGGTAGGGGTAGTAAACAAGGATAGGACAATTCACAAATATAACATCCAGACCGGGACCAACTTGTACAAAACAAAGTTATCTGCCACGATGGGAATCGAACCACTACCTCTGGCCCTCGAGTCTAATGACCAAGCAGGCCAGACCATCGCCACTGAACCAACGTTTCATATCTTATATAAATGACAGCTACAAATTGCATTGCTAAGCAAAAACACCAAAATTTTAACGAACATTTTTACTTTTGATGGAAAGAAACCTATTGATGATATTCTCTTTTATGTTTCTTTTGGCAAGGGTGCGTGTGTTTGGAAATGTTTTAATGTTCTCTAATGAATGCCGGAGGGTGATTTCAAATATTTTGCAGCGTTAAATGCAAAGTTTTGACTTTTGATTCGTATCTCAAACACACGAAGCTTTTAAATGAATAAAAGATCGCAGCAAATATTATTTTCTGATTAATGGATTCAGGTGAGGTAGAGTTTCAATGTAAACGCATATTTTCTTAACCTACTCTAATAATAAAGTATATAACAAGAAGTAAGTTTTCTCGAAAGATTGTCTAAACAGTAATTTAAATTCTTTTACTGTTCTAAAATTAAAAAAAAGTATTTTCCAAGTTTTGACAAATAAGTAGAATTATTTCATTTTTAGATTTATTCATTTAGACATTTGTCTAAAACTTATTTCTTAGTAGAATTTCAAAACCATGTTAGTTGATTTTAAATATACAATAAAAATTAAACACTGTTAAATATTAAAATAAAAAAAAATTACTCTATTATGTGTAATTGTAACCGAATCGAGAGCCATTTCAAAAATCTTATTCGTATATTGTTGAGTTGAATGACCTCGTGGCATATGCAGGTATAACGTGGGGCAATTCATCAAACTGTAATAATGTGTGTAAACGCAGGCCTGGGATGGGACCTAGAACGGACTAGGGGAGACATGCGCGCTTCTAGCTATGTGCCGCTGGATAGACAACGTTTATCTAGACGGACCTGTTTTGAGATTTTGGTTATTTATCTTGTAGTTCTTGATACCTATTATTTCGTACGGTGTAATTCTTTTTAATTTCAGTATTTGTTGTTTTTGTAGTAATCATTTCAGTGGAAGTCAGTTATGTTTAAAATAAATATTATGAAAAAAAAACTCGTGTCTCCTTTTAAAAAAGAACTTGCAGATGTTATATAATTTGCAAGAAAAATTTGCATAATTAGCTTAAAACAAAAAGGATGACGACTTGGATCGGGCCAAGTGGCGATGCTTCGTCTCTGTCTACCCCTTTGGGGCTAGGGCGTAAGCATTATGTATGTATGTACAAAAAGGATGTAACTAAAATATTTAAAAAAGAAACAGTACTTATAGCTTTTTTTTAAGAAAACTTAGAATAATAACGTTTTGAGCGACGACCTTTGCCATTTCATATTAAGGAAAAAAACTGTATTTTCTTTTTAAATTTTGAGGGATAAAAAAGAACTTGACTTTTAAAGTCTGAAGCGATTTGTCTATGAAGCGCTTTCCGCTTTTCGATACAAAATCATCCCCTATCTATTACGGGTAGGGAAGCCGGCTATTGGCGGAGCCCTACCGTCGGTTTTCTAACTAAAATCATGAAAACACCACCCTTTGTGCCAACACTGGCTTTAAACAAAACAATACGCCATTTTAGTTTTTTCCCCGCTGCTAATCTAGGGGAGCTCTAGTTCTAAGGGGTAATGACCGAGAAGTGAATAGCCATTTTCATTCTCTATGCCTATGATGATTTATGATTTAGCTAGGATTAGCTTGTGCACTTTAAAGAACTTACTTTTGATGAGGAGCTACCCTATTATCATAGCTCTGACATAATAGTTTTTTTTTTTAACTTCAATTTACTTACATGATTGTTTTATTATACCGTTGCGTTGGACATTCTAATTAAGTTAGTTTGGACATTTATAATCATCTTTATATTTCTTATGTTACGTTTTCATAATTCGTGCATTCAATATTGTAACTTATAAGTTATGTTATCAATAACTGTAATCAATAACCATAATAATTAGTAATTTTTATTATTTTAAATAAGTAAGTGTGTACACCTGCAAAGGTAGGGTTTCGTGAAACTAAAATATGCAAATGGAACTGCTACTTAACCCAAATTCCACATACAATAAACATTATTTCATTATTTTTCTAATTTATTGTTAGATTCAGAATGTAGGTATTGTACGAAAATATAAAAGACGTAAAACTTTAAAAATAAAAATAAAAATATTTTTTGCGATTTATTTTTTAAAATTCTCTTATAAATCTAAAATACGTTAATCAGCAATTTTGCCTTTCCACAAATAATGTATTATATTACAGCATACTATAATATATTTTATATCTCCGTATGTGACGGAGTTTATGTTCTCTAAAAATCGTGTGACTAATTCTGAAAATTATTTCTATCATTAAATCAGCACGGGGACCGGTCGGGGCCGGTCCGGTCCTAGCCCCAGACCGCAAGACTAGGTTTTTGTAGCGGCAGGTGACAGGATACCCACTCTTCTTATTGTCCATACCGGTCAACAACCTTGTGTGAACGCTTCATGTTATGAATTTTTAGATTTTATTAATGATACTAAGGTTTTTAACTGGTTAAACTACTATTTATAGAGTTTAAAAAGATCGAAAACTTCCAGTGATGATATTAACAAACTTCAAATTAAAAAGTCGGTTCATACAATAATTTGAAAATGCAGGTTAGTCTACAGACTAACGTATAGTAGTGGTAATTATAGTAATTTTTAAGGTGTTTATATTATTAACAATTATATAAGATTAGATAAGTCTGAAATAAAATATTAATAAAAAAAGTATATATATAGTATTTAACCAGTTTCAGAAATTTTTCAGCTCCGAAAAACCAGAAGACAAGTTTGAGTATTACGAATGAAATTTACCTAAGGATTTTATGTCTGTACCTAGCTTTTGCCTGCGACATCGTCCACGTAGGTTTAGATATTTACACATCTTGAAAATGAGCGTTATGAGCAAATTCAATAAATTTTAGTTTCTCGTAGGAATGAGATTTTATTCGGGATAAAAACTATCCTATGTCCTATTCCAGGATCTAACCTATATCTAATAACTAAAATCGTAAACTTCGCGTGTCTGTACATTGAAGATATTTGCAAAAAATAAATTGGGGGGTCTAAGGATAAGCAACAGAACACATTTCGATCATTTTTGAAATTTTTGTCTGTTTGTCTGTTTGTCTGTGAGTTTGTGCACGCATCACTTAAAAACTACTGAACGGATTTTGATGGACTTTTCACAAAAACATGGTGCTTAACTTAACTTAACATTTAGTCTTTATTTCATCGCAATCGGCTAACTCAATCAAAAGTTATAGACATTTTTAGTTTTCAAATACATTAGTTAGGTAAGGTTATAATGCAATATATTGCTTAAAGTAGTATTTCCGTACCTACTATTCAGATTGCGATTAGTTTGGATTACATTTGGAGCTGCGAGTAGGAATTGGAGTGGGAGTGGGCGTGGGAGTGGGAGTGGGAGTGGGCGTGGGCGTGGACGTGGGCGTGGGGGTGGGATGGGAAGCGGGAGGGGAGCGGGAGCGGGAGCGGAACCGGAGCTGGACCGGAGCGGAAGCAGGAGCGGGTATGGTACCAGTGTAATTTGAGTGTTTGAAAATTCGCATAACTTTTGACTGAGTTACCCGATTACGATGAATTTGTGGTATAGGTATGCAACAAAGTAATGTTGGTCGGAATTTGGACTGCGATGGATTAGTTACTAGGACTACATTTGGAGAGACGAGGGAAAGAGGTTTGAGGGGAGGGTTGAGGGGAGAGCTGAGGAGAGGGTTGAGAGGAGGGTTGAGGGGAGTGTTGAGGGAAGGGTTAAGAGGAGTGTTGAGAGGAGGGTTGAGGGGAGAGTTGAGGATCTGGACCTGGACCTGGAACTGGAACTAGGCCTGGGCCTGGCCTGGACCTGACCTGTACCAGACCTGGACCTGTACCTGGCTCTGGACCTGGCTCTGGACCTGGCTCTGGACCTGGACCTGGACCTGGATTTGAAGTCTGAGTGGAAGTGGGATAGGGAGCGGAAGTGGGAATGGGAGCGGATCCTGTAGTCCACGCGAGCGGAGCCGCGGGCACAGCTAGTGTTTAATAAGTTTCATCCCGATCCGTCCAGTGGCTGAAGCTTGATTGACTAAAAAACATCCCAACTTTCGCATTTATAATATTAGTGAGAAGGTATGGGATTAGTTTATCGATAACTGCTTAATACATCAAAACCAGTGACCAGTGAGTGACTTTTCGGTGCAAAAATCGAAATCACGTAGGAATTGAAAGCTGTAATGTTAGAGACTTGAATCTATCTAAAAAATTTCGCTACTTATATACAGTAACAATATTCACATGTATCTATTTTAAATATACATATTTTATTCATTATTTTAGACCTATGTAATTTTAAAATATTAATTTGAACTTATTACGAAAAAATCCTTCTAAACTTACTTGCATAAACGCAATCACGAATACGAGTTAATAAGCCTTTACAAGTTATCGATAAATTAGTACCGACAAGAAATCACTAGAATTAATTTGTTCGTGATACTAAAATGTCTATATGATGATGATGAAAGGGGTTCGAACTCTCAACCCCCAGAAAGTAAGTCGAGCGCACTAGGCTATCACGGCTATTTTATACTATCCGGAAATCTAAACTGCGTCTAAGCAACTGGCTTTATCCTAACTTAGAAACCGCATCAAACTTTAATCTTTATGTATATACACTTAACTTAAATAATAGTGGAATTATGTTGTAAGTTTAAACACAGACAACCAATAAGCAAGTTCTAAGTAAAATACCTGAATTCTAACGACCAATAATATACAAGAGAGAAGCAAAACAAAAAAACAGCGGAATCCGGTTTGAAATTAGAATCCCCAAACCGAGACTCGTGTGCGCAGACGCACACATATACAGACACAATAATAAAATGTCTACGACCTACCTCAACATGCCATGCCGAGAAACAAATGACTGTTACATAAAGAAACTAAAATGGATGTCAAACACAATTAGAATTGTATATGTGTGCACTTCAAAAAGCGATAAAAATTCGTATGATGACATTTTTAAAATTAACATCGATTAGCATTCAGAACAAAGCGTAAAACAGATATTTTTGTAACTCACACTGAGGCACTTTGACAAATCTTACGCACACCGATACAAAAATTCAAAAAGCGAATACTGTGAATGAGATAATCGGTATTCATCACGCACACGAAAATGAACAGGGTCCTCTGTATGCGTGAGGGGGACGGGGATAGTTCCCCTGTTTCGTTCGGCCAAAATGCGGCCGATATAAGAATGACGCTTCTAAGGCCATTGACCTTCAGGGTGGAGTCAGTTTGGATAGTAAAGTTTTTAGATTTTATTTTAATATAGAATCAAAATGGCGTTGCATAAGTTTTTGTGTATATCAATAAAAATACCTTTCATGGTTAGCTGGAAGAAGTTTCTTTAGGAAATAATGTTTGTAAGTTTTTTATTTGAGTTTTATTTAATGTAGGTACTTATAACTGTAACCTATAGGTAGGTCTTGTGAGTACAATCAACAATTTGAATATAATTTTTTTTTTATTATTTTTGACATAAAAAATTTCAATAATACTAAATTACTTACCTACATTTATTCCTACAGCCTATTATGAAGAATGTCATGGGTATTAATTACTCTTTTAATATTAAGTTCTCACAATACTGTTTTTTCATGTCATAACGTTGTACCTACTTCTTCGTAAATTAGTCTTCATTTAAAAAAAAACGTGCGCATGAGTCGACGACCGGATTCAAGGCCGCGACGAATTCGCCGCAAGAGCAGAGTCCCCTAATGTGACGAAAGTGGGGTGGGGAACTGATGTATCTGTCAAAATAATTCATAAAAAGCTTTTTACATAAAAAAAATATAGAACCAATTAATGGAAACGTAAACTGAATGCAGTTAAGTAATTAAAGATGACACCACGAATTTATTTCATACCTGTCAAAAGTACTATTTTAGAATCCCACTTCCCATTATAAAATATTATAAATGCGAAAGTTTTGATGTTTGGATGTTTGTTACCTACTCAATCACGTTTCAACCACTGGACGGATCGGGATGAAACTTGGCACACAAATAGGTTAGGTCCTGCAATAGGACATAGGATAGTTTCTATCCCGAAAACCTCCCATTCCTACGGGAAATACATTTGTGATGTTAAGTTGTCCACGCGGACAAAGTCGCAGGCAACAGCTAGTAGTTTATATCCCGAAAAATCATCTCACTCCTACGGGAAACTAAATTAATCGATATGAATGTAATTTATGTGGTTTTTAGGGACGTTGAATACGAAAATTATATCTATTTTGAAATTCAAGATGTGTAAATATAAAAACCTACGTGAACGAAGTCGCGGGAAAAAGCGAGTTAGTCCATATAAGTGTTTCAAAATTAACTACACAGGTTTTAAGGGATTTATATTCGTACATAGGTTGTATTTATAACATTAAATACACACAAAAAAATATTTTGAAGTAGGTTTTTTAATTAATATATTTTTTATTCAAAATTTTGCAGTAGGTAGGTGTTATTAAGCAACACGCACAATATGTTATCACATTAAAAAATGACGTATTCTTTATATTTTATATGTAATTTTGATCGAAAACTAGATAATGAATGAAACGAAAAAAATCACTGCTTTATATTCAGTCCGCTAATACCCGCTCATACTAAATTTATTTGAATTACCAATCTTCAGATTGAGAAATAGAAATTAAAAATAAACAACTACATTCATCATTTTGAAGAACTGAATAACTTAAAACAAAGTTATTACATTTTGGCATTTGGGCGCGTGCAATTGCAGAATTCGTTCCATGCGTTTTGTGATGACGTACCGCTTACAAATGTTATATTAAGTTTTAGCCGACTTTGGAAAATAATGATTAAGTTTTTACTTGCTTTTTTAAAATTAGATTAAAATGCTTTTGCAACTTTGTACCACGGGGATCGTTCATTGATAAATGCTCGTATCAGCTATAATAACCCATGATAACTGTGGTTGATGAATGAAAATGTCATAGAGATGGAATGCTGGATTTAGTCCACATTTCTCAGATTCCACTTTCTTCAGAAATCCATTTCATCCCACATTGGTCAGATATCTGAAATGGGTGACAGATAAGTAGGTATACCTACTGATTAATAATTCCACATTCGTCAGAAATCTGTTAGATTTTCGTTTTTAATGACGAATCGTGCTGACGTTATTGATATTATTGCACTCCTAATTTTTTATTTTTGATATTATAAAGTATATATTAAAGTATTTGTACATGTTATTTTTTTCCTTACTTTTATTATTTTGTATGGTTTTTCTTTTGTGTGTGCAATAAATTGTTAAATAATAAATAAATAAATAAAGAATATGTAGTAACGAAGGTAGACAAGGGTATGTTGCGTTGGTTTGGTCATTTACAGCGCGAATTTGGAAGGAATTACAGCTAGAGGTCGTCCTGGGAGGACGTTCAAGGATCAAATTAGTAACGTCTTCAAAAAGGCTGGGGTCCGCAGTGAGATCAATAAAAGGAGGTGCATGAAAAGGTTGATGAATGTGAGTGAGGCTAGTGTGTCAGGATCGCGCAAAGTGGCGATTAATCGTCTCTGCCTACCCCTCTGGTACCAAGACGTGTGCATTATGTATGTAAATATAGTGAAAAAAAACGATTTTCTTTCTATTTTGACAGCTGGCATAAGTATGTAGAGTTAGTGAACAAGCAATAATGTCTCTGTCTACCAATTGTCACATGATAATGCACACAAATTAGGGGCGGAACAAGAAAATATTGTATCCGGAACAGAATAGCACCTCTCCCAAGACTTCCTGTGGGAGTCGTATGAGGCGGCTGACGGATTTAGATCCGGTAGCAGGAGACGAACAATGCTTCCGACCGCGGGATAACTAAATCGCTTCTGCTTGTACTAGGACTAAGCACTGCATTTGACATTTCTCACGTATGTTTTTTTTTTGCTAATATCAAACACCTTTATAATTTTGCTTTGTTATTCACCATAGGTGCGTAAGTAAGAGAGCAATTTCTACCAAGAAACTGTACTATCCAGTTTGACGTAGTTATTTATTGTATGTATTTTTTGGAGAGATGAATAAATGTTTTTTTTTATTTATTATTTTATAAACGTGTTGACATGTCATTAATAAAAACTTATCGCAACAAAGTATAAATAAATAAATATTACATACATATACCTACATATACCTACTTGTCATGTCCCAAACTAGGATTTTAGGACAATCTCCTGTACTATTGGGAATGAAACAAGGATAGGACAATTCACAAATATAATATCCAGACCGGGACCATATATACATAGGTACATAATGCTCACGCCCAGGTCCCAGAGGGGTAGGCAGAGAAGATATATCGCCACTTTGCGCGATCCAACTTCGCAAAGCGACTTACCTTCGTCCACTTTTCGCCCCGTGATATCACTTGGCGTGATGTGTGACGTACAACATCGCCGCCACAACGATAAGCTAGGGAAATAATTGTCCACCTCATCAGAGCCCCGCATAACTCGGCAAGGCTAATAGTGTCTGAAAATCGATGACTGGGACCAACTTGTACAAATTGTTCAAAATTGTCTGTCAACAATGGGAATTGAACCCACGACCTCTGACGCTCGAGTCCAATGACCAAACCACTAGGCCAACGAGACGGCCAATTACTGCAAATGTGGAATCAGAAAAAAATATACGTCTAATGGTCTGGATCGCGAGTCTTTTTTTCTCTCTTCTATAGTACCTGTTATCCATTTCGGATACTACCTCGCATGAAGTTGTACAACAAAAGTTGTGAACTCATAAACAAGAAGGCGGAAGACAGGCCATATGCCAGTAGGTACATTCACGGAAGCGACTCGGGCGGCCTTGGAGCGGCCGTGTACCCGAAACTCGCATTTTGGCACTCCTGCGCAGCTTGCGCTGAATGCTCGGATGCACATGAGGTGATTTAGCCAAATATCTGTAAAAAACATTGTGGTAGCTGCTACGTCATTTGTCCAATATTTATGCAGCATTTCAAGTTTCTAGACTCCAGATAGATATGTTCATTGATCAATAAGCCTAAGGCTCAACTCACACTGGCGCAGAGTCGAAGCGACGCGACGAGTGAATGTGTTCAACAAGGTTAAAATGTCAATTGTGTGCGAAGAATATAACTTAATATTTAAAATAGAATTTAAAAAACGTCCTAGCCACCTTAGAGACATCTCATACCGTCCCCGATCTGTACAACCGGGATACAACAATGTGTACGGAACAAATGAATGCATCTTGCCGCAAATTCTAAACGAATTACCAGAAAGTTTGGTGGACGACATGCTGGGAGGCAATGCGCGAAAAGTAAAAGTTGCTATGAAGGGGTACTATCTGGCGAGCAGCAATGCGTCCTAGATAGTCTCCATTCAAGTTATCAATAGAATAAGATTGTACAAGTAGCGACCACCATCCTACAAATAAACCCAGTGGTTTCAGTAGGATGGCCTAAGAAAAAACATATGTAATATAATATATTTTAAATAAATAAAAAAAAGAGTCATGTTTTTCAACTATTTATCGCGTGGTGACGCGCGTCGTCGCGCGACAATGCTCGCCTTAGTGCGTCTGGATCACAGTACTGGAACCAGTTCAGAGACTTTTGAACATTCGTAAATAGTGCTCTTTCGACAGTATACAATGTTCGCCTTGACGTTAAGTAGACATTCATATATTTGTGCTAAATAAATTAATTTTTCATGTTCGTCCATTGTTGTCGTAGTTCGACACTGCGGTCCGTCCGTTGTGGTCGGCGTCTGAAGCGTCACTGCGCCGCGACGCGCGAAACCGCTCGACTCCAGCCAAGCGTTGACGCGCGAATGCGCGCGGAAACGCGCGTCGACGCGCGACGCTTCCATGCTATAGGCGAAAAACATGACGCGTCGCGTCGCTTAGACTTTGCGCCAGTGTGAGTTGAGCCTAAAAGCGCTCATTGCGCAAATCGATCATTTTGTGGAAACACATCAGACTAATGTCTCATTAATTTATTTTATTTATTAACATAATACTTTACAGCACAAAACTCTTAGAAAAACAAACATCACAATATAATAAGGTAAATAACAAAGTGAAACAGATCACAAGATAGAACAAACAAAAGAGAACAAGGCGACTAAGCGATTGCACCAGAGATGGGCAGCAGCGTTCTCTGATCATTACTCATCTAAATCATTACACTAATATTACAAATTCAATGTAAGCCAATTTGAATCCTACGCGCATAGAAGAAAGTCAGTTCTACGTTGAATCACAAAATCACGCGCATTGACATTCGTAAGCGATTCGACTAGGCTAGTACCTACGCTTTCGGATTGGGGAGCGGCGCGGGACTTTACTCAAACGCGTTAATCGCTCTTGCAACCATTACCAATGGCCCCGGCAGTCGGGGTCGCATTGCGTAAGTATATTTTTTACCTAAAGTGTGACCAGGTCCCGGTGGGAATCGAACCAACTACCTCTGGGCCTCGAGTCTAAGTCACGAGACGATGCGGTCAAATGAATTAGATTCCATTCTTTTCTTTTTTTAAGATTTGGCATTATCCTCAGAAACAATACCGTGTGAACTGCACTTGCGCCTGCGCCGCTGCATACAACCGAATCCCGTTCATTGCTCGCATGTGTGCGCTTGTTTGTGTGTCTTTCTGTCGGTGCATTGACACCGTTTTTTTATACTCTGCTTGTGATAGGTCATGGTTTCGTGCGATAATAATTATGGAACGAAATTACAAGTGGTAATTGAGAAAAGTGGTACAGTGTAATTTAGTCGTCCGCAAGAAAGGGGACCAGCCGGTACACTTCGTAAGCATTTCGGAATTATCCGTCGAACACCAAACCTATTTGGTACCCCCTAACGGATCATATGACATAATCTGATAAGCGTTTGACGTCTAACTACGATAGATATAGCTTATCAGAATTGTTGTGTTATAATAAACTAGCTTTGGCCCGCGACTTCGTCCGCGTAGGTTTCGATATTTACACATCATGAATTTTAAAATAGATATAATTTTTGGTTTTCCGTAGCAATGAGATGTTTTTTCGGGATAAAAACTATCCTATGTCTTATTGCAGGACCTAACCTATATGTATACCAAGTTTCATCACGATCCGTCCAGTGGTTGAAACGTGATTGAGTAACAAACATCCAAACATTCAATTTTTTTTTATTGTTGATGGGTTTCCGCTTGACCTCATCTCACCTGATGGTAAGTGATGATGAGGCCTAAGGTGGAGCGCGCTTACCCAGAAGGTGCCTATTCACTCTTCCTTTAAAAAGATCCAAATTGTACTAAATTACGTTGTATTAAGTTCGTCGGATAATATTCAAAACCCTTACGGACTAGGCGTGCTGAGCGCCTCGTATAGACTTGGCCTAACAATCTTCCCGTGGGTGTCATCAAGGCGACTAAGGGATTGCATCAAGGATGGGCAGCAGCATTCTCCTGTGTATATTAGATCATTACTGCGATCACCAATCCGTCTGCCAAGCGTGGTGATTATGGCAATACCCCCAATGGACAGCCCACCAAAAGAGGCATTATATTGGGGAGGCTTATGTTGAGCAGTGGACGTATATTGGCTGATGATGTAAGAAATAGATGAATTATTTTTCTCTGTGGTCCGTACATCCTTTTCGGAAATAGCTTTCCCTTACAACGACCCTGTCTAAATGCAGTTAGGACTAAGTCACCTGTGAGCAGTGCCGTAACTAGCATTTTATGCGCCCGGTGCGAGCTTGTTGCGCCCTTGTAAAATGCCCACTCAGATTTTTTTGCGCCCCTCCAAGATTTGCGCCCTGTGTCTGGGCACCGCCCTTGTTACGGCACTGCCTGTGACAGGTGCGGCAGATGCGCCTAGACTGGTTCACGCCTAATATGGCCAGAACGTTAGTCTAACTGGTTACAGATAATTTTATAGGAAGGTTACTTTGACGTTTTAATTTTTTTTTGTAATTGTCGATGCAGTTGCGGCAAGGAGTGTTGCGTAAGTTATGAGAAGGGGGTCATCAACATTATCACCGGGTTGCGTATTACCTCTACCCGGCGATATTTCGACCCTATGTGATCTAATGCGTCTGCCCCTTTTGTTGGCAAATGAATATTATTCCATAAATGTATTCTTTATTATGAAATTGTTGAGCCCTCAGATGTTTAATTTAATTTGTGATCAATTAATGCGAAGTGTATTTTGAAATTTATTTTATTAAGTTATGTTATGTCATATCTGCCCTTAGATGTCCACTGCTGGACATAGGCCAGGCAATGAACGCCACCACACCCGGTCAACCGCTTCGGGCCACTTTGTTCAGGTCGTCGGTCCACCTGGCGGCGGGGAGTCCCACCCTTGGCGTGTTGATTCGCGGTCTCTAATCTATATCATCATCAGGTTATTTTTGTCTCCAATGCAGGAGCACAACCCTCTCTCATCTGCCGGAGACAGACGGAGGATTTGGCCTACACTCCCCGCGCTGGCCAGACGGGTTGGGGAGGCCAGACTGATGTTTTATAATGTATTCCCTCAGTCGCCTTGTACGACATCCACGGGAAGAGTTGGACTGGTCCTATTCTACTCTACCGGAAACCACACAGCAACTTTTCTTCTTTTCAACGTGGTGGGAAGGGAATGAGGAAGTAAAGAACGAAGGGGGAATGGAACAAGGGAAAATGGGAGAGGGGAAAGGGAATATCACCTGCGATATTTTTTTAATAAAATAAATCTCATTACTTCTTTCATAATATTAAAACATGAAGAATGTCAACATATAAAAAAAACAATAATTCTGTGGTCTAACGGGTGGAATCGCCGCCGGCACGCAAATTTTATGTATATAAATATTTTCAATGCATAACCAGATTAATAGATTTCTTTTAGGATTTAGTAATATATAATGTTGAGTTACGAGTAAGTTAAATGTGTAATGTTAAGTTGTCCACGCGAACGAAGTCGCGGGCAACAGCTAGTCTACTATAAAATTCAGTGGGAATTTTGTTCCCAGTAGATTTACCACTAAAAAATCATGATTTTTTTCTAACTTTGCCATAAACTAACAGAATTTTCGATGTTGTTTGTGGTCCGAAAATCCTACGTGCATCCCACCGACGCACCCACCCGCTGCCAACCCTCCAACATTGATGTTCAGCCGCACGGAACCTTCGATTGGGCAATTACGTGCCGCAGTCTGATCATAGTGTTCACCCCTGTTCACTTGTATTCACCTGTGTTCACTGTTCAGGCGCTCACGTATCGTATGCGCTGAATACAGGCACACTAACCAAATTGAGCGTGATGGCACCTGCGTTCGTTGAGCGATGCATGTTCTAATTCGATGAAAATATTGAGCGCCCTAATAAGCAACATGAGTTTACACAATATACTGTCTTTCATCAACAGACGATCACCGAGCTTGGCAGGCGGATTGGTGATCGCAGTAATGATCTTATTACACTAAGGAACTCGCTGCCCATCCTTGGTGCAATCAGTCGCCTTGTCGACCCCCACGGGAAGATTATTTATTATTATTTATTTAATTTCTTAATCGTATATAATAAAACATTTTCTTACAAAATTTGTCTCCCAAAACCGTCTAGACGGTTTGACTGGGGGATCATAGTCTCCTTATGTTTAACTGAAATTAATAATTAAATATGATGGAGTTAAATGCTTTCCAGCAAATAATTTTTCAGCATTTTTTTAAATTTACGATTGGGGGTGGCTCTATTCTAAGTCGGGAACCACACGGCCTTTTTGGCAAACGTTTACCACATTTCAAGTGGATAGACCCTGGTGTTTGAACTGAGCATTTTTAGTGCTTGCCTATGACCTATGCCTATGACCTCATATCTTTACGAAGGTACATCAGAATCTATTACATTACATTTCTAACTTTTAAACTTGAGTTACATGAAGTTTTTTTAGGTAAAAACCCCTTTAGAACCCTTTAAGGTAAGACGTTGATCGAATCGTCGTCAATATAGTTTAGCTGCAATTACTTAATTTAGTATTAAATCCATTTCAATCTCACAGTTGTTACTAAAACAACAGTTTGAGCATAATCTTTAGATCAGCTTTGAGCCAGACGTCAATAAAACGAAACGCGACGGCCATCAAGTGCGCAGGCGACTAATCTGGGCTATAAAGATGCCCTGACAGACAAGCAAGCTGACTATTACAAAGACTAACTAAATTATCAAACAATGGGCTCGATTCTGAAGGCATGTTAAAATTTGACAGCACTAAAACTGTTGCTATCCTTGTCACACAGTATTATGAAGATAAAGACGAAACCAATTTTAGCACTGTCAAATTTTAAATGTGTGCCTTCAGAATCGGGCCCAATATCAGCATAAAAGTACTTTGACCCCATATGTATTAAGAAGTCGAATAACTTACGAACAATAATACATATATACATAATGCTCACGCCTTGGTCCCAGAGGGGTAGGGCAGAGACGATGTATCGCCACTTCGCGCAATCTAATGTCGCAAAGTGGCTTTCCTTCGCCCGCTTTTCGCCCTTTTTTTTGATACCCCTTGACGTGATGTGAATAATAATAAAAATAAGTGATATGAACACAAAAAAGTATAAACCCACATCGATCGCTGAAAAATTGTATTGTAGAAAATCGAAAACTTTTATCATTATATTAGCTGTTGCCTGCGACTTCGCCTGCTTGGACAACTTAACATTACACATTATTATGTATTACTTAATCCTTAAAGAAATCTATAAATCTGGTTATGCATTGAAAATATATATACTCGTATATATAAAATTAGCCTGCCGACGGCGGTTCCACAAGTTGGACTACAGAATTAATGTTTTTTTTAATAAAGTTGACATTTACTTCATGTTTATCATAAATTAAAAGATTATTATTAAATTATTTATATTTTTCATGCCGTGTGGTTTCCGGTAGAGTAGAATAGGACCACTCCAACTCTTCCCGTGGATGTCGTACAAGGCGACTAAGGGAATACATTATAAAACATCAATCAGGCCTCCCCAACCCGTCTGGCCAGCGCGGGGAGTGTAGGCCAAATCCTCCGTCTGTCTCCGGTAGATGAGAGAGGGTTGTGCTCCTGCAGTGGAGACAAAAATAACCTGATGATGATGATGATTTATATTTTTTATGTTTTAATATTGTGCAAAAAGTTAGAAAAAAATGTCAGATGATATTCCCCTTTCCCTTCTCCCATTTTCTTTCCTTCCTCATGCCCTTCCCACCACGTTGAAAATTTATTAACTTCTAGACTACTAAAAATAAGTCTAGAAGTTAATTGCTGGCTACGTCATATACCTATGATGTAGTAATATGTATATACGACGTAGCCAGCTTCTAGACTAAAAATAAACCAATGCAACTAACGATCTCTATGTACACAGAGATCGTTGAATGCAACAAACTAAAATAAATTATTAATTATTTTAGATTTGGACACTCCAAATCACCTTGGACCAAATGATATTTACAATGTTTTGTATTTGGACAAAATGAGACTTGGACGAACTGGTACGGGGACCATCGGTAGGTGCATTTTTCCATTCATCCGCGGCGATCCCAGAAACCCGGAAACCCAGAAACTCCAACTCTTCCCGTGGGTGTCGTACAAGGTGACTGAGGGAATACATTACATTATAAAACATCAATCAGGCCTCCCCAACACGTCTGGCCAGCGCGGGGAGTGTAGGCCAAATCCTCCGTCTGTCTCCGGCAGATGAGAGAGGGTTGTGCTCCTGCAGTGGAGACAAAAATAACTTGATGAGAATATTTAAGATATTTATTTTGTTATTTTCTCAACATTAAAAAATAGGTATACATTTATGGCTGTAAAACTTCTAAGATTCGTCGTTTGACCCAGTTATGAAACAACGAAAATAAAATCCTTTTTCGTTACTAGTGAAGAAAAATAGTTATGAAAACGGCTTGTTTTGGACGAGGTCTGGTTTTAAGCTGTTGATTATTGAGATGTTGTTAATATTTACTTATCAGATCCAAAGTTACAAGCGAACTGACATACATACAGTGGTAGCTGAGGGTGGCGGGTGGCACCTTAGGTGCGACTGAGCGCTTCCAGTTTATGGGACCCCATAAATAGAGAGTGCTCGTAACTGCCTGCCGCATTAGCTCATGGGCTTTACTACTGATTCTCGATATTAATTCGCACAATAATTTGAGTGACTTGCCATCTGGTTCGTCGAAGGCGCAGAGGAGAAAAGGCAGCCTGGTATATATTATCTTTTAAGTACGATCCCAAAGTACATGTAACAAACGGATACCGCTAGAATCATCATTTTTAACCCAATACTGAACATAGGCCTCCCCTGTCTCCAGTGTGTCCTACCTACAGTTCGTTTCATCGGGTTCTCCGTTTTTTTTTAATTTGTTCCGCACTTTTTTTATCCCCTGACATGTTGGTCAGAGACATTTATTATGCGGTGTTTGCTCTTTATAGTAGATTCCTCGAGCTCGTATAGCATGGAAATACATAGGAATTGGGACTATGGGGAAAGGGTTATTATTATACTAAGTTTTTTTTCTTTGTGTATTCCATTTTTTTTGGTGATTAAAAATGATTTTTTTCTTTGTGTATTCCATTTTTTTTTAATAGAGCAAACATTACTTAAGTATTACCTATGGGCCGGGCTCTCGGTATGCCAGGATTACAATTTCTCGTTCTATGCCACCATTCAGGGATACCCCTATAGCGAAACTTTTATATGCATCTGTCTGCGTGAAATTATTCGGCAATTTGTCTGTAACTGGGCATACTAACATCAAGTCGTCTAATGCCAACATAACTGGTACGTAGTGCTCCATGCTAGGTAAACAGACGAGGCTTCTGATACCAAAGAATGGCATTGTAATCATTCAAATTAGCCACCGAACGCTGTACATGGGTTTTGGCACTACTATCATATAAAAAACAACCAAAATCCAACCTGCTTCTAAATACTGAAATGTATAATCTACGCAGGTGCTTAGGATGAAGTCCCCATGAAGACCCAGCTAAAATTTTTAACAAATTAAGATGTTTTTGTGTTTTTTCAAAAATTTCATTGATGTGCTTTCCCCATCTTAGTGACCTATCAAGCCATATACCCAAGTATTTGATATATTCCACTGATTCTAGTTCACACTCATTGATTTGAAGTCTTACTAATTGTGTTCTACGCCCCCTACTAAAAATACATAATTTTGATTTATTTGGTGACACTTCCAAGCCAAGTTGTTCAAGCAACACCGCTAGTGTATTTAGGGATTGTTGCATATTTGTGACACTATCTTGTATGTTGTTACACCTTGCATGCAATACAAAATCATCTGCATATTGGTATACAATTACGTTTTGAATCTGTTTACATATGTTCAGGGTGACTATATTAAAAATTAGAGGGGAAATTGGGTCTCCCTGTGCTAATCCTTTACATGTATATCTAGTAAATACTTCGTCTTTTTCCATTTCGCAGCAAATACTTACGAGTAAATGTCTTTCGCTTAGAAACATCCAAAGATACTTACACAATTTTGAACCAACGTCTAACCTATCGAGCATATTCACTACATTGCTAATAATTACATTGTTATAGGCACTTTCAATGTCTATGAAACAAGCTAAAGTAGAAATATTATTTGTAAACCCTATTTGAATTTCAGCCACAAGTCGAGTTAAACTGTCTAAACAGGATTGGGCTCTACGAAATCCTGTTGTATTCGGGGATAAAAATTCATTTTTTTCTATAAACCATTCTAGCCGTTTTCACAGCATAGAATGAAAGATTTTACACAGACACGACACTAATGAGATGGGTCTTAGTTTTAATGTTGAGTTTTGAGATCCAGGTTTAGGAATGGGAACTATTACTATTTTCCGCCACTGATCAGGAATTGTGCCACACTGAAAAATCAAATTATACAATTTGAGAAGGTACGATAAACCGCTATCGGGGAGATTATATATCATTCAATATGTGATTCCATCACTACCGGGTGCCGTGTCTTTTTTCTTTAGGCAATGTTTTAATTCTTGAGTGGTAAACTCGGCTTCAAGCGATGTGTTTGCTGAATAGAATTCTGGTTGTAAGGGTAAAACATAGTCAGGAGCGAGACTGCATAACAATTCCTCTGATTTCTCCTTTGATGCATAGACTTTAGCCTGTCTTACTCCTTTAATCCAGCGCATACGGCGCCACATATTCGAAGCGGAAGTTGATTGATCTATTCCGTCACAAAAAATCTGCCAGTTGATCGATTTTGCATGACTGATACATCGTCGTGCTTCAGTGACTTTAGCCTCCAGATTGTTCAGGTTTTCAGGTGTAGGGTTTCGTCGGAATTGTCTCAAAGCTAGTCTACGCTGGGCAACTAGCTTGGACAAGTAAGGACTCCAATATGGTTTTGGAGTGAATTTTGTAACCGGATCGGTACATATCTTGAAATTGGGAATATTTCTATTGGCAGATTCATTAATTTGAAATTCAATATGTATGTAAGGCCTAACTATTCCGATAAATTAAGAAAGTATAAGGATATATGTCATGAAAATTGGAAAGAATATTTTAATGAAAGATCAAAAGAAAAAGGAATTTGGTATAAAACAATACAGTGTCAGCCCCCTCGTATACCTTGGTTTGGTGATGCGCTTCTAAAGCGAAAACTTATTGTTATAGCCCATAGAGTGCGTTCCGGACACAAGCCAACAAACAAGTTTGGCTATCTTATGAAAAAAGTATTATCACCTAACTGTGAAGTATGCGGCGTGGTAGAAGATGTCCATCACTTGCTGTTGGAGTGTGTCCGGAACCAGGCAAAGAGGGCAAAGCTGATAAGGTTATTAAATGTTAATGTAATGAATGTGGGCAATATTGCAGGGCATCCTGACCGAGCCCTGTTCGGACTCGGCCAGAATGATATATGATTTATTTGTATTTGATTAATGGTGTATAATTTTAAAGGCTATGATGGGGCTGTCATATACGATAGTATAAAAGCCCCTAAATAAAAATGATTAAAAAAAAAAAAACTGGTACGTAGTGCTTCATGCTAGGTAAACATACGAGGCTTCAGAAACCAAAGAATGGCGTTGTAATCATTCAAATTAGCCACCGAACGCTGTAGCAGCTAGAGCCAAGCCTTGTTCTACGCTGGTCAAGATTTTTACCCAGTGGCCCCTTTGAGGGCATCACTAGTGTTGCCAGATCAGAATTGTTAAAATTTGAGGAGGAAGGTCAAAATAATCGGAATTTAGGGTAACAAATCTGGATAACCAATAAAACATTTTTTTTATAATTATCGTTTATTTTTGTAATGTAAATAGGACAGGGGTAACTTATAGGTCTATCATTTAAGTGGCTTTTTATTACTTGGTTAAAAAAATCGGGACATTTGGCGTCCTGATCAGGTGTAACTAGGGACGCGCCTCTAAACCCCTGAAAATCGGGACGTCCCGCGCAAAAAGGGACACAGGGCAACGCTAGGTACCTAATACTTAATGTTCAGCAGTGGTCGTTGAAGGACCGACGAGTTAGAACCAACGAAAACTCGTAGTAACACCTTGCCGCATACACGAGTGCGAGATGACCAGTGTTAAAAATGTTAACGTTCTCGTCTAGAGGTTCTCCCAAACGAAATTCAATTCGGTGTCATGTGTTACGACGCGTTTGGTAAAAGCACTCTGAAACTTTCATGAGGAAGTTCAAGAGATGCGGAGTTAAGATCCAGGGCTTCAGTGAGATCATCATAAAATTTGGCTTGCGAACAGTTCGCTGCAGAATTGCAACGATCGATTTCTCGTAGGATCATTTACTGCACAAGATACATCATATTCAATTTTTTTAACAATTGGTATCCAAAGGAGCACGATGCACTAAGAGTAAACCCTCTAAGAACCAAAAAGGAGTGAAAATCAACACCTTAGACTCTGTATCCGCTCTAAAAACTGGCGCTTTAAACCACCCAAATAGAACCTTTCTTATTTAATTTAGGTCTACAATGCCAATAAAATAGCGATAGAAAGGTAGCGTTATTGGAGAGTGATAGGCATAAGAACTCCATAAGGATGAGTCCTGAGCACCCACGATGTTAGTCATGATTTTTTTTTTCACCAAAAAACTTGTGTGTTAAAACAATTCTATAATGTAGTAAAAGTCAATATTATATGGCCATAAGTTATGAAAAGCTCGAGTTTTAAACCCTCGAGGTTGTTCCCGCGTTTTTTGAAGAACAGTTTGTTGTGTATTTGTTTTTTCCAAAATAATGTATTCTTCGGGCTTTGGTGTTTAGTAGTAATAGTATATTATGCAACAAATGTCTGTTCGTGTATACATTATGAAGGAAACATAAATAAACGTGACTAAGCTGATGTTCTTAAAGCAGTGAACTTCCTAACCTCAAACCTTACTAAAGTTTACTATCAACGTTAGTAAGGGAGTTCTGTGATTATATCAACGCCACAGTGTCGGGAAAAATAAGAATTGTCTTCGGCCTTATAAGCTGCAAAAAACTAAGAAATGCTGTTAAAAATGACCTGGCTGTATATTCTTGCGACTTTTGCCTGTCCGGAGGACGAATCAACCAAAAAAAATTAAGCCATCGACCTTACTAACAAAAGGTAATCCACTCCGACAGTACCTTGTTTCAGAACGGTCCCTTAACTTTAGTGAGGCTCCGAAATTTTACAAGTTTTTGTCCTCCAATACATATAAAACAAACTCTACCCCATTATCATAAACTAAACTAACGGCATTGGTATCAAAAATCATACATAACCGTTTATTAGCTCCCTTCCCCCTCCTTACCTCCCCATCTACCCCCCTTCCTCGCACGGAAACCCACGTAGTTGTCCGACGACATCCGACAGTAGCGATAATGTCCAGCGAAAATAGTCCGCGAAACTACACTACGGCAATAGGTTGGCACGGATCTGAGAATGGTGGATTAGGAATTCTATCTGCTTTAAAAGGTCCTTATTAAGCACCAATAAAGCGAACGCGTAGCACCGTTATGCTGAATGTACCAGTACATAGGACAAATTATGATCAAAACTCCATAATAAACCGTATCAGTAGGACATACAACAGAACATTTTGTAAACTTGACCTTTAAGCTAAAACGAACTTTAAGCTATGAGTTACCAGGCAGCTTATTGAGAAAAACTATTGAGCCATACCCTCGTACCCATGCTCGCATTTAACACTCGCTCCTATCTATATAGAACGTATGCATTCACTACCCCTAACCACACTCCCCCCTCCCCCACACACACATACAACTCCACACTTCATGCACACACTCACACACAACATCCCAAACACTTAATTTTTTTATTGTTGTTTCATATCTTTTTTTTTCCTTTTCTTCTGAAACATATCCGTTCTTAATTAATTATCTTACGTGAAAACCTGTTATTAGCTATACTAAAATGTTATCATATCCCTATTGTAATACTGCAAATGTTTGTAAGCTGTTGGTTTTCCAAATAAAATAAAATAAATAAAATAAAGTAATTTTTGTTTGTATATAAAATGTTTTGGTGCAGAATAAAGAAAATTTGATTGATTGATTGATGTAGTAGTTTTAGTAGCGAAATATGTATCAGAACACATGTAGTTATTATATTTGTATTTAGTATTCTCTGCCATAGGTATGTATATAATAAGAGAGCAATTTCTGCCAATAAACTGTATTACGAGTAAGTAAACAGTTTGGCAGAGTTATTAAATGGTTTTTTTAGGGATAAATAAATGTTTTTTTTTTTATTTAGGCCATGTTTATTTAGGTAGTTCATGTTGCATAATAACAATAAACGAATGGATTAAAGAGATATTGGGCTCGATTCTGAAGACACAAGGTTAAAATTTGACAGCACTATAACTGTAGCTATCCCTGTCACACAGTATTATGAAGATAAAGACGAAACCAATTTTAGCGCTGTCAAATTTTAAATGTGTGCCGTCAGAATCGGGCCCATTATCAGATTACCTCAAATTATGACGAAGAAAGGATTTTGAGTTTGACTAAAAGACTGGGCCTGGGCTTCATTTATAATTATCAAAAAGCGACATCGAAATTCTTACAAAAGTCATAACATCCCATTTGTTTAACATGTTGAGTGCAAAACAGGGCTTGAAACACCTTGTCCGTGTCTCGCCTGTGGTGCGGCAATTAAAAACATAAACTTCTCTGTCATGCGTAGCATGCGTAACTTCTACTAAATCTCTTTCATAATATAAATATATATCTGAGATGTGCTATTGATCCCGAGTTCTGTGTTATACCTACCGGGTTTCTTAAACCTCGTGCCGCACTGAATAAATAAAACTTATAAAAGGTGGGGTTTAATAAACCTTGCGCCGACAATGTCTGGTTTAGGACAAGGTTCAAAACGCCCCGTACCGCAGTAATGGAAGTATAACTTATTCAGTGCCGCAGTGATCGTGTTAAATAACATTCTTGATTGCTTTATTGAAATAATTACTCAACGAATGAATGTCCGTGGAACTTTACACTTTTTACCTTCAAAAACATTGTAGGTACCTAGTGGTCGCAAGTGCAGTAAAAAATAAAATATAATAATATATTACGTCATTAAGTTGATTAAGTCGTCTCCAATCCAGTTTTCTCGGTTCGTGTGTCCGCATCGGCGATGTGTGCTACATTTTAAATTAATATCGAGAGGAGTTTATTTCCATATCTGTGTGTAGGTTCGCTGGAATAGGATAACTTTTTAAATAGGGTAAATCTAATATTGATGGGAAAGTATAGAAGTTTTTTATTGAATCACGCTCTGATTAGAATTTTTTTTAATAATTATGTTCCCGGCTTAGCATAGGGCCACCCCCAATCTTCTCGTAGATGTTGTCAAGACGTCTAAGGGATTGCACCAGGGACAGGCAGCGGCGGGCGGTCTCCTGTGTATGTATGTATGTATGTATGTATGTATGTATGTATGTATGTATGTATGTATGTATGTATGTATGTATGTATGTATGTATGTATGTATGTATGTATGTATGTATGTATGTATGTATGTATGTATGTATGTATGTATGTATGTATGTATGTATGTATGTATGTATGTATGTATGTATGTATGTATGTATGTATGTATGTATGTATGTATGTATGTATGTATGTATGTATGTATGTATGTATGTATGTATGTATGTATGTATGTATGTATGTATGTATGTATGTATGTATGTATGTATGTATGTATGTATGTATGTATGTATGTATGTATGTATGTATGTATGTATGTATGTATGTATGTATGTATGTATGTATGTATGTATGTATGTATGTATGTATGTATGTATGTATGTATGTATGTATGTATGTATGTATGTATGTATGTATGTATGTATGTATGTATGTATGTATGTATGTATGTATGTATGTATGTATGTATGTATGTATGTATGTATGTATGTATGTATGTATGTATGTATGTATGTATGTATGTATGTATGTATGTATGTATGTATGTATGTATGTATGTATGTATGTATGTATGTATGTATGTATGTATGTATGTATGTATGTATGTATGTATGTATGTATGTATGTATGTATGTATGTATGTATGTATGTATGTATGTATGTATGTATGTATGTATGTATGTATGTATGTATGTATGTATGTATGTATGTATGTATGTATGTATGTATGTATGTATGTATGTATGTATGTATGTATGTATGTATGTATGTATGTATGTATGTATGTATGTATGTATGTATGTATGTATGTATGTATGTATGTATGTATGTATGTATGTATGTATGTATGTATGTATGTATGTATGTATGTATGTATGTATGTATGTATGTATGTATGTATGTATGTATGTATGTATGTATGTATGTATGTATGTATGTATGTATGTATGTATGTATGTATGTATGTATGTATGTATGTATGTATGTATGTATGTATGTATGTATGTATGTATGTATGTATGTATGTATGTATGTATGTATGTATGTATGTATGTATGTTACCTCATCACGCAATAACTACTAATGAAATTTGATGCAGTTTTCACAGTTGTCTTGCTGTAGGTCTAACTTAAAACCTGGTGCATGTTTTATCTTGATACGCCACTTAGAACCTGAGATACTAACCTGGGAGCGGGAGTAGGAACGGCAGCAGATTCTGTAGACCACGCAAGTTATTTAACCGTAGCGTCATTATTTAGTAATAGTTAAATGTTCTGCGTAGTACCTGCACAAGTTTCATTGTCAATGTGAAAGAGTTGTGGCTACTTGCGTGAAACAGAGCGATTGTTTGGGACGCTCCATCTAGTAGTACATAGAGATCGTTGGATATTACATAATTTTTTATTATTACTAAGAGTCCTGGAACTGTAAAAAAGGAATGTCCATATTAATTTCATGACATATTTTCGTTACAAATCACTCTACCTAACTCTGATCCCTGATTATAACCTTACATAATCAAAATAATCGAACTATTCAATAAGCAATTAAAATCAACATTTAGTTCAAAGGTTGCCTTCGTCGCAAACCTATGCAGTGTGAGTTCGATGCCGCGTGAGCTAATGAGATTTGTCGCACAAAATGCTACTAAACAAAGTAGCCTCCATGGCACAGCGGTTGGCAACCTGCGCGGTGGGATGCGGTTCGATTTTCGGCAATATTTTTGCCCAACTCCCAACTCTTAGTTATATACTCTAGTATATATTATCTTTGCTTCACATTGGCAAAACCATAAAGAAGGCCGTTTTAAAAAGATGAGCCAAATACCTCAGTTTTTGAGATAATTTTCTTAAAGTAGGAGTTACTGTGATATATTTATACCTAAAGTACAGAGTGAGGCAGGCCTGACAGGGCATCGATATTTTCAACTAGCTGTGCTCGCGGCTCCGCTCGCGTGGACTACATGCAGAATCCGCTCCCCTTCCCACTTCCGCTCCCGCTCCCGCTGCCGCTCCAGCCCCCGCTTCCGCTCCCCCTCCCCTTCCCTCCCCCTCCCCTACAGACAAACAAACAAAAATTTCAAAAATGACTGAAATGTGTTCTATTAGTTATACTTGAACTCAATTCCCCCCTTTTTTGCAAATATTTTCAATATACAGACACGCGAAGTTTACGTTTTTATTCATTAGATAGTTGTAAGGCATTAATTAGTATAGCTAGTTATCTTTGGTTATATCAATACACACTATTTAATCATCAGTACATACGTACACGAAGATACTAACGTTCCAATTAGCTGCCCGCGTACGGAAATACAATGTAGCGGGAGTGTCGTCGTGAATTGAACTTTATATCTATACTAATATGATAAAGAAGTAAAGTTTGTGAGTTTGTATGTTTGTGAGTTTGTGACGTTGTAGGGGGTAATCTCTGGATCTACTGAACCGATTTTGAAAATTCTTTTACCAATAGAAAACCACGTTATTTGTGAATGTCATAGGCTATATATTAATCAGAAAAAAAATACTTTTTCGTGGTAGTCGGATTTGCACAGTAAGTCGGAGAAAAAAGGGTCGAACGAAACTGTTTCTTACGAACGCTACCTACATAAATTAGGCACGATTCTGAAGACAAAAACTAAAAATTTTACAGCACTAAAATTGTTTCTATCCCTGTCTAACAGTATTATAAAAAGGAGGACGAAACTATTTCAGTGCTGTCAAATATTAGGTGCAGAATCGGGCCTATTGTCGAGACGGAAGGCGTTGGTACTTATTTTTGTAATCGATCGTGGCCCATCAGAGTTGGAGGTCGTGGGTTCGTATCGCAGTGGGGACAGATGACTTTGTATAATTTGTATGTACAAGTTGTTCCTGGTCTGGATAAATGGTCCTGTTCTTCTCTCTGTGAAATGTTCACTCGGATGTTTTATTATTCATCATCAGGTTATTTTTGTCTCCACTGCAGGAGCACATCCCTCTCTCATCTGCCGGAGACAGACGGAGGATTTGGCCTACACTCCCCGCGCTGGCCAGACGGTTTGGGGAGGCCAGAGTTGAGGAGGTTGGTTTATTATTCAACTACGATCAACTCAAAATGGGGGTTTATTTGCATGTTTTTGCGCTTAAATATACATTTTACCATTAGAATCCAGTTAATCATAGAAGTAGCTCAAAAAGTTAGTACGCTGAGGTAGCCGTGGGTTGGTCACATCTGTCGGAGAACCGATTACCGCTGGGGTAGACGAGTTCTCGAGCGGAGACCGCGACTGGGCAAGCGTAGTGTGGGACGCCCCCTGGCTAGATGGAGCGACGATCTGCGTAAAGCGGCTGGCAGCGACTGTTTGAGAAAAACCGAAGATCGGATTTAGCGGAGGCCTATGTCCAACAGTGGAATCTTTCAGGCTGATGATGATAATAGAAGTAACATAAAACACACCTGTAGTAACCTGAAGTTATCTTAAATATGGCGGACGCTAACGCTCATAAAAATATTTAGATAAATTAATAACGGGTAAAACGTATAAGTGAAGCTACAACAAGGTTCGGAAGCTCGCCAAATAAATTGACTTAGCGCAAAACTGAATCCGCACAACTGCAGCTAATACCGTCGACACACTCAACCTACCGTACCCATACCTGTACGCGTACCTTGTTTTGCGTACGCCAACCTACTGTACCCATAGCTATACTCGTGATAGTTCACTGTTTGTGATATATTCGACTGTATTTTTCCAGAAAAAAGTTGGCTTGGGTTAACCTGAAATGATGTTAACATGATGTTAAAATCATCATAAGATATAATAATCATCATCAGCCGAAATACGTCCACTGCTGAACATAAGCCTCCCCAATAGAATGCCACTATTGGTAGGCTTTCCATTGGGGGATTTGCCATAATCACCACACTTGGCAGACGGATTGGTGATCGCAGTAATGATCTTAATATACCCAGGAGAACGCTGCTGCCTATCTTTGGTGCAAACTCTTAGTCGCCTTGACGACACCCACGGGAAGTTTGGGGTGGCCCTGTTCTAAACCGGGAACCACACGGCACACTGCTGAACATAAGTCTCCCCGATAGAATGCCACTTTTGGTGGGCTGGGATTGGCCATAATCACCACGTTTGGCAGGTGGGTTGGTGATCGCAGTCATGATCTTAACACAGGAGAACGCTGCTACCATCCCTTACTGATGAAACCCACGGGAAGATTAGGGGTGGCCCTATTCTAAGCCGGGAACCACATGGATTAGGTTAACTATTATCATCATCAGATTATTTTTGTCTCCACTGCAGGAGCACAACCGTCTCTCATCTGCCGGAGACAGACGGAGGATTTGGCCTACACTCCCCGCGCTGGCCAGACGGGTTGGGGAGGCCTGACTGATGTTTTATAATGTATTCCCTCAGTCGCCTTGTACGACATCCACGGGAAGAGTTGGAGTGGTCCTATTCTACTCTACCGGAAACCACACAGCAAGGGTTAACTATGATCTGAGTAAACCAAAATATGGTACAGAGATGTCTGGGGTGATGAAAAAAACAAATAAACAGTTACGATCCGCTCCTGGATATCAGTCTTCCTTCATACGGGGATAATGACTGTAATATTATGGGGAATAAGAGTTAACTTTAGCTTATCTTATTTTACTTCTTAGGGTGCCAGGAAGACCTGGCGACACTTCGACCCTTCAGGATCTTTTGTGCCAAACCCCTGACCACCAACGGGGCACCGTTTGGAAGCCGATTTGCTGGACTTCACATACGCCTTAGAATTTCTTATTTTGGCATATGCAGGTTTCCTTACGATGTTTTCCTTCACCGAAAATCCTGTGGTATTATAAATAAACCGTACTTAAGTTTGGTAAAACGGGCGAGGTTTGAACCCACGACCTCATGAACGTGAGTGCACAACCAACCGGCTACCACGGCTCTTTGAAACTTTGGCTAATCGGTGTTATATTATAATTTGGTTACCTATAGTGATAGTTAAACATTCGGTAACCGCAGAACATCATAAATAATTAGTAATTATAGATATATAGGTAGATATATATGTATTAGATAAATAAATAAATACATATAAAACCGCATATAACTATCACACATTAGTCAAGGTTTTCTCTACGTGTTGCCCAGGCGTCGCACAGGTGGCGTTGCTGCCCGTCATCGATCTGCGGCTTCTGGTCAATAGCGCCAGGTCTATGTACCACTTGGGCGAAGGCGGCAAGTACCTACACTTGTGTTTTTTAGAGTTCCGTTAAAATGATAGCGCACCCTTTTTTGTTTGTCTATCTGTTTGTTACTAAAAAAACGACGGGAGCGATTTAGCTGTAATATCTGTACTAATACTAATTATTCTGTACTCGAATAAACACTCATCATGTCAGCCCCTAGAAGTCCACTGCTGGACATAGGCCTACCCCAATGAACGCCACCACACCCGGTCCTCCGCCTTCCGCATCCAGCCGCTACCGGCGGACCTTCTTCAGGTCGTCGGTCCACCTGGCGGCGGGGCGTCCCACCCTGCGAGTGCCGATCCGCGGTCTCCACTCAGTGTCATAAAAATGAATTAGATAGAATGGTGAAGTAAGCGCCACACGCGTGCCAACAATTTGCAATATATTCCATAAACTGTCAAACGCTTACTCGTTTCGCGTCGAGTCAAGGTCGCGTAAACACCGACAAAAATCTCCAAAAGTGCCATAATGCTCGTTGTTTTCAAACTGCATTACTGTATTTCCTCATTAGAAACGTGACCACGAGGCAAAAAAAATCGTCAATCGACGAAAATCGACACGCGCGAGACTGAAGTAAACAAGTCATGTACCCTTTCTACCTTTATATACGTTTCTGTACTCAGTGCAGAGCCGGATTAACCGTGTCTAGGCCCCTAGGCAATGCACGTGTCGGGCCCCCTTTACCATGTTCAAACTTCCTGAAATATAGTTTTTCCACCACAATGCAATGCTCCGCACGCGTGGACTACTCACTTTCAATCCGACTACGACTCCGACCCCGAAGCCCACGTCAACGCCCACATCCAGGCCCACGTCTACTCCTCTTTTAACTTTAAGAAACATTTTCAAAAAAGACTCAGGGAGAAGAAGATAGAAGAAAGAAAGAAGAAAGATAGAAGAAAGAAAGAAGAAAGAAAGAAATCATTTATTTGCTCTTAAATTGGTACAAATGCCAGATGTTAAAATTAGCCTAAAGTAACACCAATTCAGCCATTATCAATAGCATGCAAATTTATACAATTATTAAGGGAGCGGGGCCCCTTGCCGATGCAGGGCCCCTAGGCAGTTGCCTACACGCCTAATGGATAATCCGGCCCTGGCTCAGTGTTATACCTAACTGCCCTACTATATCTAGTTTTGTACAGATCGTGACAGGGAAGATCCTTGGCAGTAAATTCAGCCAATTATAAAACCATTGGTTCTTCTAAAAATAGAGACGCGTGGACAGACAGGCAGACCAATTTGACTGGAATGTGTCGCTCGTCTGGGCTGTGCGCCCACATTGTCCTAATAAACAAACAGTGTTTAGATAGGCTATAGGCAGGTATACTTGTTAAGGCTAGGTCCGTAGTAAGAAAGATTCATCATCATTATACCCAAAATAGGTACGTCCACTGCCTAGTGCTAGTTTTGGTGGGCTGTCCATTGGGGGCTTTGCCAAAACCACCACGATTAGCAGGCGGATCAGTGATCGCAAGGAGAACGCCCGTCCCTGATGCAATCCCTTATCCGCCTTGATGACCCCCACGGGAAGATTGGGGTGGCCCTGTTCTAAGCCGGGAACCACACGGCATGTTTTTTTTCATATAGGTATATAATACACCTGCAAGCTGACTTGTCAAGCAGTCACCTTATAGACATAGACATAATTTATTAGTAATATTCATTACATGTCATTAACTTAAAAATAATATTTCTTACCAATTGTAAGCATAAAAAAAATACAAAACAGAGAAATGTCAAAAAATAATAATAATAATATTTAAATACTTAATTTATCCATAAATGTCAATGTAGCTATGGAGATTTTTTTCCGAACGCAATGATATAGGTAATTACTAATTAGATTCAATTTTATTCATTACTAGCTGACCCGGCGAACTTTCGGATCTTCGAATTGCAAAGTGTTCGAAGAACTCAAGAACTTTTTTTTTTGGCTCTAAAATGTACAAACTTCGATCTCAATACTTGAGATTTTATATATTCACTTTATATATTCTTTATTGCACAAATTTTAAAATTTAATACAGTTGCAAATTTTGTGTAGTACAAAGGCGAGCTTATCTCTAAAAGAGATCTCTTCCAGCCAACCTTACAGGGTGTGAGACAAGGCACTAAGAGCGAGGGGGCAAAAAGTGCATAATATACTACATAATAACTAAATACTGAAACTACTTTTACCCGATTTTTTGATTTTTTGATTTTACCTGCAATATAAAATTATTGAAACAAAAAAAGTAAATTTTTCGATACCAAGAACGTGATTTTCAAGACCAGTAAAGTGAATTCTCGCTACGGATCTGCTTTTGATTTGTATGACCGAGGAACCGGGAATTATTTGTGAAGGTGAAATCTATCTTAACTGTACGAATGAATGAAGTCTGAACATATAATATTTATGTTAGCGACAGATGTGGCCGCCCACTGCCGCTTCAACTTGCTAATCCTTTTGGCTGTGTCGGTGACCTTCGGTCTTCGTCGGATCTCCTCATTACGAATTAAAGAAAACTTCTACGTCCAGGAGTGGACAGCGAAGATGAAAATCCACGCGGGTTAGTAGATTTCACATAGGTACCTACTTATGCTTTAGATTTTTTCCCTTCTCGAATTTAATATTTTGATTTGAAAAGAATCTTATTTCCTTGAAATAACTCTTGTCACCTTAATCATCAGCCTAAATACGTCCACTGCTGGACATAGGCCTCCCCAATAAAATACCACTTTTGGTGAGTTGTCCATTGGTGGATTTGCCATAATCACCACGCTTGGCAGGCGGATTGGTGATCGCAGTAATGATCTCAATATACACAGGAGAACAGTCCTGCCCGTCCCTGGTACAATCCCTTAGACGCATTGACGACACCCACGGGATGGATTCTAAGCCGGGAACCACACGGCTTGTCCCCTTACACGAACTTGTAACTTGATCATGGTCGGGTTTAAATAATCTAATAAATAAAATCGTATACTTCGCGTGTCTGTACATTGAAGATATTTGCAAAAAAAAATTGGGTGGTGGACTTTTCACTAAAACATGGGGTTTAACTTAACTTAACATTTAGTCTTTATTTCATCGCAATCGACTAACTCAATCAAAAGTTATGGACATTTTTAATTTTCAAATACATTAGTAGGTAAGGTTAGTATGCAATATATTGCACATAATAGTATTTCCGTACTATTCAGATTGCGATGAGTTTGGATTACATTTGGAGCTGCGAGTGGGAGTGGGAGTGGGCGTCGGAGTGGGAATGGGAGTGGGAGTGGGAGTGGGCGTGGGAGTGGGAGTGGGAGTGAGCGTGGGCGTGGGCGTGGGCGTAGGAATAGGGGAGTGGGAACGGGACCAGAAGCGGGAGCGGGAGCGGGAACGGGAGCGAGAGCGGGAACGGGAGCGAGAGCGGGAGCGGGAACGAAAGCGGAAGCGGGAGCGGAAGTGGAAGCGGGGGCGGAAGCGGGAGAGGAAGCGGGAGTGGGAATGGGAGCGGATTCTGTAGTTCACGCGAGCGGAGCCGCGGGCACAGCTAGTCATAAATATGATTAGGTACTTTAGCTAACAAACACAAAACGCCACACAATTTCTACTACTGTTATTAACTTATCTCTTTCCAATCAAGGTTTGGCTGGAAGAAATGTCATGTTAGACATAAGCACACCTGTGTATACGTCATCTCTATCTGCGTATTTATTTTCAATATTTTCTGTGTACAATAAAGTTATCCCATCCAACTAATATTATAAATGCGAATGTTTGGATGTTTGTTACTCAATAACGCTTCAACCACTGGACGGATCGAAATGAAACTTGGCACACATATAGGTTAGGTCCTGGAATAGGACATAGGATACCCCGAAAAAACATCTCAATACAATACAATACACTTTATTGCACAAACAAATACAGTTACACGTTATAAAAGTTACAAATAGTACAATTTAGGCGGTCTTATCGCTTTAAGCGATTTCTTCCAGACAACCTTTGGGTAGAAAATATTATGCCAGAGAAATTGTAGAAATCTCATTGCTACGGGAAACCAAAAGTGATATCTATTTTGAAATTCAAAATGTGTAAATATCGAAAACTACGCGGACGAAGTCGCGGGCAAAAGCTTTACTCTAATATTCTCTGGTACCTATAGCATCATGTTGTACAAAATAATTCGTATTGATTTATTTATACAGCCTGGAAAATTTAACCCTTGACCTCACGTATTTAAGCGAGCGTACGAGTACGTCCAACTGGGCTTCCGAGACTTCTCGAGTTAGTCTACAACGTCATCAAAATAAATGTGGGGAGACTCAGCGCGACACTGACGTACCGAGATAATTAGTCTTAAAAATTGCTTGCCCACCGTAGTTAAACTGGTGGACAATTTAAGGTTATTTTTTAATGTTTTTTTTTAAAGTCTAGATAATACAGGTCCATATCACAGGCTTTCCGGTGGAGAAGCCTCTATCGACGGCCTCGTTGGCCTAGTGCTTGGTCATTTGACTCGAGCATCAGAGCTTGTGGGTTCGATTCCCACTTTCTTACTGTCAGACTGTCAGTCACAGACAACTTTGTACAATTTGTAAAAGCTGGTCCCGGTCTGGATGTTGTTATATTTGTGAATTTTACTATCCTTGTTTAATTCCCCTAGCACAGGAGAAATTCCTAATTTTTGATTAGACAAGTGTATGTAAGTATATTGTAATAATTGAGATCTGCATTAGGTACATCTTACGCCAGGCCTGTCTCACTCCGCGCTTTATGTATAAAAATATATCTACGCAGCGCGGCCCCGTTTGCCGGGGCACCTAGGCAAATCGCGTACGACTGTCAATTATTGCGTGATTTAACGGTTCAGAGCAACATTGATTTTTATTTATACTTCATTGTACGCAAATATAAGTCACACAACTAATTTAAACATATGATGTACAAAGGCGCACTTAACTTAACTCTGTAAGAGTTTTCTTCCAGTAAACCTTTGGGAGGAAGAGACAAGTCAAAGCAGACTTGTTTTGACTTTATTCCATGCGCGTAGGATATAATTTGGCTTACAGTGCATTTTATAGGTACATTTATAAAAAAAAACACCCGTTCGCCTTGTCTACTTACGTTATTATAATTATTCTGTGCCGGGACATTCAACTTTGTACGATTTGTACAAGTCGGTCCTGGTCTAGATTTGTACAAGTCGGTCCTGGTCTAGATTTGTATAAGTCGGTCCTGATCTAGATTTGTATAAGTCGGTCCTGGTCTAAATTTGTACAAGTCGGTCCTAGTCTAGATTTTATATATGTGACTTCAACTGAGTATTAACTTTAAATTCTGTCCGTATTGCTTATGATCAATGTCTATATTTTATATGTGTAAAATAACAAGGTACGTAAGGTTCTTTTTAGGATATATTATAAAGCATTGAAAAACCGCAAAAGTCCACATACATACATACACACATAATGCTCACGCCTTGCTCCCAGAGGGGTAGGCAGAGACGGTGGATCGCATACCCTCGTATTTATGTCATAGACTGGCAGCGGGGCCGCTGGTGCGATGCCTAGTACTGCGATGGCCAACACATCTATCCGGGGTTGTCGTTTTTGGACTCCCGAATTAGCTTAGTCAATGTACATTTTATATTAAGGTACCTACTTAAAATAAATTTTATGTTTTGGAAAATAAATTGTATTTGGAAATGTTGAAAAGTTATTCATTAATATAGAGAAGAAAGAAAGAAAGAAAATATATTTATTCACTAACACAAAAAAAACATTATATACACATTCAATGGGCTCGATTCTGAAGGCACAACGTTAAAATTTGACAGCATTAAAACTGTTTCTATCCTTGTCACACAGTATTATGAAGATAAAGACGAAACCAATTTTAGCGCTGTCAAATTTTAAATGGGTGTCTTCAGAATCGGGCCCATTATCATTATTATAAATATTATTAATTAAATTACATTAAATTATTACATATCTTAAAATTAAGGGGTGGACGATGCTGTGCAAGTGAGAGGTCCCCAACTCAGCGAAGTGCTGCACCCGGAAGGTGCAGCGCTGGTTTTCTGCTGGGGCCGGGGCCGGGGTGTCTCAGAGTGTTGTGTAGGTGTGTGTGCGTGTGTTAGAGAGTGATAATGTGGCGATATATATAACTGTAGTAGAATTTAATTAATAATATTTATAATAATGATAATGGGCCCGATTCTGAAGGCACACATTTAAAATTTGACAGCGCTAAAATTGCTTTCGTCTTTATCGTCCTAATACTGTGTGACAAGGATAGCAACAGTTTTAGTGCTGTCAAATTTTAACGTTGTACCTTCAGAATCGAGCCCAATATATGCATAACAGGATAGGTAATAGACAATATATGTAATAATAAGTACATAAATAATTAAAATTGTGTTTGTGTAAATGCTTAGGTACAGCTATGTGGTCAACGCATCGTGGTTTGGATTGCAGATCAAAAAGGTATGTTGTCAATTTCTTTTGTAAAAGCTATTTTTGTTCTTAGAAGACAAATTATACTTGTCCTTTCGGTTACTCTAAGGTTGACTGGAAGATATCCCTAAGTGGGATAAGTCCGCCTTTGTACACAGTTTAATTCCTATTTTATTATTGTTGTTGTTGTTATTTTGGTACAATAAAGCGTTTATATACATACACACAAATACACGCATCTCTTTCGGTAAGTGTTTAAGACACTTTTTGTAAATATATAATGGTGTATTAAAATTGTGTCCGACAGTGCAAGACGAACTGTGGTGTAAGTTGTTGTACACGACAGGTCTGGGATCTGTCTGTCTGTCTGATCTTAGCCAGTCTCCAATCTCCTTACTTTAATTTACCTTGAAGCCATTTCATTATGGTTAATTTTTATTAGTCGTAATTTATAAATCATATACATAATTCATAAAACCTTGGCTGTCCATTTGTTGTTCCTTTGCCTCTGACTTTATAAAAACAATTGCAAGTACTATGAAGTAATTCATTAGTAACTAGCAAAAAATTTTTACCATTCCACGAATTTTTTTAGCATTGTCTTTTGGATTTTTTTAATTTTAGATAGGTACATGATAATCAATTTATTTTTAAACAAAGCACAAACACTCACAATAATCCATATAGGAACACAGTCAGGTACAAAGGTACAACCACAGAAATCCTATCAAGATAGAATAGTGAAGTAGGCGCGACATGCATGCCAACAATGTTGCAATATATTGCATAAACTATCATCAGACGCTTACTCGTTTCGAGCCGAGATAAACATCGACAAAGAATTTACAAAAATGCCATATTGCGTGGTTTCTAACTGCATCTCCTCACTAGTATAGAAACGTGACCGCGAGGAATGAAAGGCGCACCTCGGTAAATCGGCACTCGTGGAACTGAAGTAAACAAATGGCTATAACCGCTCTATCTTGATAGGGTTTTTGTGGGTACAACAAACAAACATAAAAATGTGAACAGTTAGGTAACAATGTGGGCTGTGCTGTGCTGCAGAAAGGGTTATGAAATGTTAAACGAGTTCTATACTTAATATTATAAAGAGGTAAAGTTTGTGAGTTTGTGTGGTTGTAGCGCGTAATCTCTGGATCTGCTGAACCGATTTTGAAAATTCTTTTACCAATAGAAAGCCACGTTATTTGTGAGTGTCATAGGCTTATATACTATACACAGTAATTTGTGAAGCAAAGTTGTCCACGCGAACGAGGGACATTATGCGTAGGAGTGTGTTTACATAATTGGAATCAATGCACTAACGCTGAAGAGTCTTGATTGCTTCAAGCAATTGCCTTTTGAAAGGTGATATTTTAAGTAAAACACATCCAGCTCTAGAAATCTGTCTGTATGATACACATACTTAGACAAAACAAAGCCTAATACCTATGGAATTCATCTCGTTCTTTATGTTCACACCAACACTTATTTAATCTCCAAAAACTATGCAATAAATAATTCAACACACAAACCCTTGACACCTATTCACTAAATGCTAATGGGACGCACATACTCACCCATATGCAAACTCTGAACACACACATATCCATGGTGCGTATGTGTGCTTCTAACTAGACCCGCTTAGAAATTTCGGCCACTCGCGCGCATCCTTCAAATTTGGGGGCCTGTGATTGGTTGCTCAGTTGTTAGAAAAAATTAGAAGGTATTGCTATGCTGTGAATGGTAGTTTTTTTGAAGTTTTTTTGTTGTGGAATGTTTGCACCGATTTTACTTTTTTTTACTTATTTTACACATTATACCTATTGAAATGTTGATATTGAGTAAAGACTTTGACAAAAAAATAAATTAAAATATTAAAAGCAATATCTTTGTCCAAATAGTAAGTATGTGCTTATACACACCCATCTCCTTTATGCCTGTGTGCGTCTAATACCTACTCTAATGTTAGTTCCCCCACTCTTGCGCATTCGAAATTTGAACTCTATTAGATGATTGGTCGACTCAACCCTGGGTTCTTTTTAATGCGAACAACCTGTTAGACGAGTTATTTATAGTCCCCACTTTTATATTCTTTTATGTGACGTGAAGGAAAGATGGCGTCTCTTTTTTAGAAACGTTATTAGAATAATGAACGAGGGCCATAAAACTTAACTTTGAAGTTTTGGTAGTAATTGATGTTCTTTGAAAAAGTATGTCATAAATTGTTTAAAAAAATTTAAAGGATTATTAGTTACTCAATGATTCTCAGCAGCGTCTCAAGCTATACCGATAATTGAAACTTTTTCCGTAATTTTGACGATTTCGCCAGTCGCCAAATTTCATATAACTTTTAATTATACCTTAAAATCCGTTTTTTATTTATGAAGTTAATGCAGTAATAATGCTCACGCCTTGGTCCCAGAGGGGTAGGCAGAGACGATGTATCGCCACTTTGCGCAAATAAAATAATGAAGTTAAATACGTTATAAGTTAGATATTATTAATATCATGACGATTATTTAAATAGGCAGTTCAATTACTAACTTAAACAATTTTTTAATGATTAACAGCACTAAATAGGTTTATTTAAAGATAAAAATTTTAAAGCACTGGCAACAAAATAACAAAAACCATAATATTTCTTTAATTGTCCGACTGCAACCGTAAAATTAAAGTTCAAGAAAAACCACAAACCCCGAATTACACACACACATACACAGCTTAACGCAATCAACTTCGGCCATACACAAATATTGTACGCAAGTGACGCACACAGACAAAAGGCCCCAATTTTGAATTCCGAACGCGTACAGCACAGTTTCCGCAATGGCGGCGCGGTCATTGACCCTCGGTTTTGGAGGGCGCCGGCTGCGTGACGTCACGACCTGCCTCACTGTGACCTTGAATCGACGTTATTTCGGCGTTCGTTGTTGTCCCCTCGTTACGCGGTGACCGGATTTCACCGAATTCGGGCCGATATTAATGTTGTTTGTTTGGAATGCGATTGTGTTTTGTGTGTCAGAGGCGAAGTCACAATTATGCAGACTGTAATGTAACTTTTATCTGTTTTTTGTCATAACTGTTTATTATTAAAAACGATAGGTAGGTAAACTCGATTTATTGTAAAGAGATTTAGCTCTCCGTAAACCTACGGAGATATATCCATAGGAAACCAACTCAGGACATATCTTTATTAATAACTGAGGTAATCCAGCATTATATCATTCCAACATTAAAAAGAGTTCCAAAGATTAGCTAGACAGTAGTAGTAGCAATGGGGATTCTAGTCAACCCCAGGACTAGTCTTGATAATCTGCAAAAACGAACGATGTAATTGACAAAATATCATGTACATAATTAACTGGCCGTGTGGTTTCCGGTAGAGTAGAATAGGACCACTCCAACTCTTCCCGTGGATGTCGTACAAGTTCTCCCCAACCCGTCTGGCCAGCGCGGGGAGTGTCGGCCAAATCCTCCGTCTGTCTCCGGCAGATGAGAGAGGGTTGTGCTCCTGCAGTGGAGACAAAAACAACCTGAGGATGAATTAACTGGCATTGGTGATAGAACTTTTGTGTAGGTTTCATCTTTTACCTATTTCTGAAGCTAAACAGCAATCCTCGTGTTTTTACGTTCCGGTTTGAAGAGCTAGTGTATTTACAGGCACATAAGGCATTCTAATATAGTCCTTAAAGTGGCAACGCAATTGAGGCGTTTGAGATAAGGGTTTATGTGCGACGGTGACGGTCTGTCCATTTACCGCTGGAGACAGTAAAAAGTACTATAACAAACAATCAATTAACATGCTTGTAGAAGGATAGGTGACTGCCTTCGACCGCCTTATTGGCCCAGTGCTATTAGATTAAAGCTACTTTCTGCAATAACATCTGCGTATTATGATAAATGATTTCTGATTCTGAAAGCAGAGGTAAAAATTAAAAACAATTTTGATATTTCTTGAGCGGATTTTTAGGGTAATGCCTAAGTTCCTATTAGATAGCAGACACATAAACTACCCCAGTCCTATTAAAATCACGAAAAAAAACCGTTAAATATACAAAAAAATGTTATTGGTTGTCACGATTTCTAACCCTAACCCCCAATTATTTTGACCTTCTGCACAGAATTTTATCATACCAGCTCCGGCAACACCAGATATGTATTAGACAAGACCAGCTTGACCCAGGACTATCAGTCGTAGGTTAGCGTATTTTTTGCCAAGCATTGCATGCCTATCCGAAAACTCAGCGGGCTACGCAATGAGCTATGCTCTGAGTTTCTCTAAGGGACAGGATCAGAAATGAGGTGACCTGCCAGAGACCTAAGTGCCAGTGGGATGGTCACATCTGTCGGAGAACCAATTACCGCTGGGGTAAACGAGTTCTCGAGTGGAGACCGCGACTGGGCAGGCGGAGTGTGGGACGCCCCCTGGCTAGATGGAGCGACGATCTGCGTAAAGCGGCTGGCAGCGACTGGATGAGAAGAACCGAGGATCGGGTACAGTGGCGTACCTTGGGAGAGGCCTATGTATAACAGTAGACTCTTTCAGGCAGATGATGGTGATAATTGCATCCTACTAATATTATAAATGCGCAAGTTCGGATATTTGGATGTTTGTTACTCAATCACGCTTCAACCACTGGACGGATCGGGATGAAACTTGGCACACATATAGTTAGGTCCTGGAATAGGACATAAGATAGTTTTAATCCCGAAAATCATCCCATTCCTACGAGAAAGACATAATAATTAGTGATGTTAAGTTGTCCGCGGGCAACCGCTAGTATGCCATAAACGAAAAATATTAAGATCTTAGGCTTAAAGTCTCTGCATAACGAATTCCTAACAACAATGAGGGATTGTTTCGAAATCTACACTTGTGTATACAGCTTTATGAAACAGGGACACCTGAAATGTTATCAGTCGGCGGTCGTTGGCCCGGCTAGGATAACGGGCTCCATATTTATTTTGCAATACCAACATTGAAATGATAAAAAATCAAATGAATAATTCGAATTATTTTTAACTTTCAGATATACGCAGCGAGCCGTCAATGCCCTGCGTGTTCAATATAATAATGGGTTCAGGATGCTGTTGGGGCTGCCACGTTACTGTAGCGCGTCAGGTATGTTCGCCGAGGCGCGTGTGGATGGATTCCACGCCATCCTGCGCAACAGAATTGCCTCCCTGATGCGCCGCGTGCGGGGCAGCCCTAACAGCTTCCTGACCACTATACGGGAGAAGGTGGATAGTCCAATACTCAGGCACCGGGTGACTATCCACCTTCACAAACAAAACCAAATTTTATTTTATTTTATTGTCCGCTTTCTAATTAAGTTTTATTTATACTAACAACATTTTATGGACTAACGTCTGACTTAATAAATGATTTGATTTGATTACATCGTCGCAGTGTGGCCTGTCTACCAGTATTCTACAGGTAACATTTTGGGGAGTGTGCCCAGGAATTACACGATTTGATTCCCTCATCCCCCTTCCATCACCGGACTACCAGGCGGGGTGAGGGACTCTATCCTTATGTAGAGACATACCCCGCTCTCGCACGATCCGTTTTGCTTCCTCTTTCATAATGAGAACTGCTAAGGAATGGAACGCCCTGCCAGCTTGGGTATTTCCGGACAAGTACAATTTGGATAATTTTAAAAGAACAGTGAAGATACATCTTTTGGGGAAGCGTAACATTGGTTTTTGAAGAACTGGTCTAGTCTGTTTTTAAAAGTGTTCACTGATGGGGCATCAATTTATTTCAAAACCGTAATCGCAATGCGAATCAAATAAATCCAAAAGATAATAAACAAGATTTGAAGATAGAGACAGAAAGGGACAAATGCTACTGCATTAAAGTAAGAGAGAAAGGGACGATTACATACGAATTGTTGTTGCAAAGTAGACGTGAATCAGACTAAGTGCAACGAACTGAAGTTTGATGATGCGCATGCTATATAAATATCTAAAGTATTATCTGTTGAGACCTTCAAAATTGGTACGCTTGTTTTTACCTATATAACTCCTTTTATGCACACAGTTGCCTTTTTTAAAATTGCTCGTAAGTTGGTACAAATGCCAGATGTTAAAATTTGTCTAAAGTATCGCCAATTTAGCCATTATCAATAGCATGCAAATTAATACAATTAATAACACATCAAAATGTCAAAGTTAAAAAGTAAAGTCAACAATTCAAAATAAACAAACAATTTAATATGCTCCAAGAAGCCTTTTACAGAATAAAATGTGTGAACCAGAAACCAATTGACGAGAGATATTTGGAATCGGTTATATGGTAAATCCTTTATATGGGCAGGCACACTTCGTAGGTAAGCTGCTTCGAAACGGGAAAAAGTCCTTTATTGCAAATTGGGTTACGAATCAGGATTCCATGTCGTTTGTCTGGTTTAATGTTGCCATGATTTTCAGGACCCTGAGGACGCGTCCCGATATGCACCTGATCTAGACGCCAAATAAAATAAATGTGTGTTAAATAATGTACAGAGATACAAATTAAAGCCAACTTTGATATGTCTTGTAGCGGTTTTTTAGGGTAATAAATTTCTAGTAGATGATTAAACATATAAATTACTCCTGTTCTACAACCTCATACCATGAGCAAAATAATTTTTCGTAGCTCATAGTTTCACCTCAAAGTTTTTTCCTTGATTGACACTAATTGGTTATTAAATTAGATAACACATGACATTTTAAAATCATCTGTTACCTAATTTAATAACCAATTAGTATCAATCCTGATGGAAAACGCTTTGAGGTGAAACTATGAGCTACGAAAAATTATTTTGCTTCATGGTATGACGTTTATATAATGTATATAAAAAAAATATTTTTCTTTGTTCTGACTTGTGACTGCAAATTCCGATTATGTTGACTTCCGCCCCGAATTTTAACAAGTTAACACTAGTCCGTTTGCAAACGGTTTTTTTTCTAATTCTGCAATAGACCAGGCTCTTGACTGAGGTCCTTGCTGTGTCAACGACCTCTGATCTGAGCCCACCTTATCACAATGGGTATTTATATTTAATTGTTAGTTTTGCTGGCGGTGCTGACCTAAATAGCGACCACAAAATAACAAGCGTTTTGCTCTTTGGGGTACACCATAAATTACGTAGGTACCTAAAGATTGTTCCATAGATACTACTTAAAGCGAGAAATTCATACTAGAGTGTGTACAGAAGACCGTGTAAAATAATTGTATTATTATTATTTATTTAATGTGTCTCAACAAGGAGGCGGCGATATTGTTCGGCACACATCACGCCAAGTGGTATCACGGAGCGAAAAGCGGACGAAGGAAAGTCGCTTTGCGACGTTAGATTGCGCAAAGTGGCGATGCATCGTCTCTGCCTACCCCTCTGGGACCATGACGTGACCATTATGTATGTCTTTAATTGGGACATAATCCATACTTAGTGTTACGAAAAGCTTTAATACTATGTTAGTAAACTTATTAACTTGTTTCTTACATAACTAGATATAAGTTACAACAGCCCCACCCAGTGTCTGACGATGGGACCGTCAAACTTCTCGTCAATCATCTCAGGATCCTAGACATTGATCGGTCATATAAATATAAGTATGTTTATTTTTTACTAGCAAAATTACCTCATCTATAGATAGTGCAGTTCACGTAAGCACGCCCCACTCCTTCTCTAAATCGCTTAAATTTCATTAATGAGTTATATTGTTCCTGTGTTAGTTCTATCGTTACGCACTTATCATCAAGTGTGCATACGTACCTACACTAAGATACTGACGTTCAGATAGGCTCAGATTAACTCCAGAACCCCACGCTCATCCCTCGCAAAAAGTAGCGGAGCGTGCTTTCGTAAATTGTACTGTACTATCTATAATACACGTTGCCCCCGGGTGTTGATTAAAGTGCAACAAATTATCAGCCTCAGTTAATAACTAAGTACCATACCATACATATTTTTTTATTGGTTATTTTGTTCTTCTGTGCCCCTTGACAAACTACAAACCGCTTACGTAATGTATGGCGAGCCCCTTTCGTTGGAACAGTCGCGCCGAACTGCCGTTATCACGCGGCACTGACCTGCCTCAATGACGAGCGAATTACGCATTAGTGTGCTATCGAAATATATTTTAATTAATTTATTTTATAAAATACGTTATGGGCTTATTTGTTTGAGCGGAGTGGGTACAGTCGGGGCCGGCGTTCATTAGTGTTGCAGAATATCGATAGCTAATACTAATTAATGCCTTACAACTATCTAATGAATGAAAACGTAAACTTCGTGTGTCTGTACATTGAAAATATTTGCAAAAAAAAGGGGGGGATTGAGTTCAAGGATAATAGAACACATTTCAGTCATTTTTGAAATTTTTGTTTGTTTGTCTGTGGGTTGAAGTGGGAAGGGTAGCGGATTCTGTAGTCCATGCGAGCGGAGCCGCGAGCACAGCTAGTTGAAAATATCGATGCCCTGTCAGGCCTGCCTCACTCTGTACTTTAGGTATAAATATATCACAGTAACTCCTACTCTAAGAAAATGATCTCACAAACTGTGGTATTTGTGCTCTTCTTTTCAAAACGGCCTTCTTTATGGTTTTGCCAATGTGAAGTGTATATAAAACAAATATAAACATAGAGAGCACGCTTTAACGGAGTAAAGCTGTGGGTTGTTCCACTAGAACACCGAGGGAGAAGTCACTCAGATCAAAGGATATCATTTAAGACAAATGTTCAAATCACTTTACCAACAAGGTATCTGGAAGGCTTATGTAGTATGACGGAAGTTGGCCAAGAGAGTGGGAGTAAAAATAATGACAATGATTCATTCGTTTCCAATTTGTAACATGACTCAGATGTAGTGTAGTGTGTCTGTTATGCTGTTACCTTGAACTTAAAGTAAAAAAAAATACAGAAAAAATTAAGAATTTGATTATTTTAATATGTTTACAGTAATTTTTATATATTTTTTTATCGTTTTTCTCGAAAACCAAATTATTTAACGAAAAATGGTAAGAGGATTATTGTTATTATATGTTTTACGGCTCTGGAAGCAAAGTTCTTTTGAGCCTTTTATATAATTTTTTTCACTTCATTCGAGGTTTTACCTTATTAAAGTTCATAGCAATCTTTAGTAAAGTCTGAGATTAGGAAGTTCACTATTTTAAAAAGATCAGCTTAGACACGTTTATTAACGTTTCCATCATAATGTACACAATCACAAACATTTGTTGTATAATATACCTACTATCACTATTAAACACAAAAAATCGAAGTATACATTATTTTGGAAAACAATTACACAACACATTGTTCTCTAAAAAACGCGGGAACAGCCACCCTTCTAGTAAGAGGAGGGTCACTAGTGTTGCCAGATCCGGTTTTTGGAATATAAATTTAAAAAAAAGATAATTAATACTACTTGTTTTACCTACTTATAATTATTACTACTTACTAAAAAAAAGGCTTAGAAAAAATGCATTACAATGGTTAAAACATTTAATTCAAAATCATAGTATTTTAATGAGATCAATCAATTCGCTTCTTCCTTTCAGTGCTGTGGATTTTGTGGAAGTAAATAAAAAATATTGAATCAAGTAAGTTGGGTACTAAACAAGAACTCCACATGCGTTTCTTATCGATGGGCATAGACTAGTATGAGAGATCACGTGAGCGTTGTTCATGTACAAATGGGCTTCCATTTCTGTGGACTTTTCTGTTAATGGTATGTTATACATTTGTTAAATAAAGAACAAAAATGTAACAGGAAAATATACAAAACTTATATGTATGCGTCTTTCCGATAATATCGTATTTATCACCTGCATTTTTAAGTGCAACAAACTTGTTTATCTATAGTCATATCTATTTTGCTTCAACTACTTGCCTAATTGTTTTGTTTTATCAATTTGAAAATTGACATTGCTTTTTATCGGTTAAACAAAAGTCTACTATTTTTCTTTTATCTATATATATAAAAGAAGAAACTGACTGACTGACTGACTGAATGACTGACTGACATATCAACGTACAGCCCAAACCGCTGAGTCTAGAGGCTTGAAATTTTGCACAACGGTTCCTTATATAGCATAGGCAAGCACTAAGGAACGGATTTTCAAAATTCATCCCCTAAGGGGGTCAAATGGGAGTTCAAAGTTTGTATGGAGAACGTCTATTAGATAAACCTATGAATTTAAAACTTTGTAGGAATACTCTAAAACCTTAATGATTCAACACGTGTTTTACAGTTTTTGAAAAATCATCCCCTAAGGGTCTGAAATCGAGTTCAAAAGTAGTAGTCTCCAAACCGATTACTCTAGAAACTTTAAATTTAGCACAAAGGTTCCTTATTTATCTCCGGTATGCACTATCGAAGGCTTTTTCAAAATTCAACCCCTAAGGTGGTAAAATAGGGGTTCAAAGTTTGTATGGAGAAAAACTATTAGATGTTCCTATCAATTCGAAACTTCGTAGGAGAACTCGAAAAACATAATGATTCAACAATTATTTTACAGTTTTTGAAAACCATCCCTTAAGGGACTGAAATGGAGTTCAAAAGAAGTATACACTAAACCGATTGCTCTAGAAACTTCAAATTTAGCACAAAGGTTCCTTATGTATCTCCGGTATACACTATCGAAGGCTTTTTCAAAATTCAACCCCTAAGGTGGTAAAATAAGGGTTCAAAGTTTGTATGGAGAAAAACTATTAGATGTTCCTATCAATTCCAAACTCTGTAGGAGTACTCGAAAAACATAATGATTCAACATGTATATTACAGTTTTTTAAAAACCATCCCCTAAGGGATTGAAATGGAGTTCAAAGTGGTACTTTCCAAACCGATTGCTCTAGAAACTTGAAATTTATTACAAAGGTTCCTCATGTATCTAGAGTATGCACTATTGAAGGCTTTTTCAAAACTCAACCCCTAAGGTGGTAAAATAGGCGTTCAAAGTTTGTATGGAGAAAAACTATTAGACGTTCCTTTCAATTCGAAACTTTGGAGGAGTACTCGAAAAACGTAATGATTTAACAAGTATTTTACAGTTTTTGAAAAACCATCCCCTAAGGGGCTGAAATGGAGTTCGAAAGTAGTAGCCTCCAAAGCGATTGCTCTAGAAACTTCACATTTAGCACAAAGGTTCCTTATGTATCTCCGGTATGCGCTATCAAAGGCTTTTTCAAAATTCAACCCCTAAGGTGGTCAAATAGGGGTTCAAAGTTTGTTTGGAGAAAAACTATTAGACGTTCCTATCAATTCGAAACTTTGTAGGAATACTCGAAAAACATAATGATTCAACAGGTATTTTACAGTTTTTGAAAAACCATCCCCTAAGGGGCTGAAATGGAGTTCGAAAGTAGTAGTCTATAAACCGATTGCTCTAGAAACTTCAAATTTAGCACAAAGATTCCTTATGTATCTCCGGTATGCACTATCCAAGGCTTTTTCAAAATTCAGCCCCTAAGGTGGTAAAATAGGAGTTCAAAGTTTGTATGGAGATAAACTATTAGATGTTCCTATCAATTTGAAACTTTGGAGGAGTACTCGAAAAACATAATAATTCAATAAGTATTTTACAGTTTTTGAAAAACCATCCCTTAAGGGACTGAAATGGAGTTCAAAGTGGTACTTTCCAAACCGATTGCTCTAGAAACTTGAAATTTATTACAAAGGTTCCTCATGTATCTAGAGTATGCACTATTGAAGGCTTTTTCAAAACTCAACCCCTAAGGTGGTAAAATAGGCGTTCAAAGTTTGTATGGAGAAAAACTATTAGATGTCCCTATCAATTCGAAAATTTGGAGGAGTACTCTAAAAACATAATGATTCAACAAGTATTTTATAGATTTTAAAAACCATCCCCTAAGGGGCTGAAATGGAGTTCGAAAGTAGTAGTCTCCAAATCGGTGGCTCTAGAATCTTCAAATTTAGCACAAAGGTTCCTTATGTATCTCCGGTATGCACTATCGAAGGCTTTTACAAAATTCAACCCCTAAGGTGGTCAAATAAGGGTTCAAAGTTTGTATGGAGAAAAAATATTAGATGTTCCAATCAATTCGAAACTTTGTAAGAGTACACTAAATATTTAATGATTCAACACGTGTTTTTCAGTTTTTGAAAAGTCATCCCTTAAGTTGATGACGTCCGGCCAGCGCGGGGAGTGTAGGCCAAATTCTCAGTCTGTTTCCGGTAGATGAGAGAGGGTTGTGCTCCTGCAGTGGAGACAAAAATAACCTGATGATGATGAAGTGGATGACATGGAGTTCGAAAGTGGTAGTTTCCAAACCGATTGCTCAAGATTTCTAAGATTTCTACTTGAAATTTATCGCAAAGTTTCCTCATAACTACAGTATGCACTAATGAAGGGTTATTCAAAACTCAACCCCTAAGGTGGTAAAATAGGCGTTCAAAGTTAGTATGGAGAAAAACTATTAGACTAACTAGTTGTTCCTACAATTCGAAACTTTGGAGGAGTACTCGAAAAACGTAATGATTTAACACGGGTTTTACAGTTTTTGAAAAACCATCCCTAAGGGGCTGAAATGGTGTTCGAGAGTAGTGTTCTCCAAATGTATAGATACATTTAAACTAAAAAGGATTATAAAGCTGAGGAAGCAGTGGGCGGGCCACATCTACCGCAGAACTGATGGCAGCTGAGGTAGACGAGTTCTGGAGTAGAGACCTCGGATAGGCACGCGCGCAAGGGGGGGCGCCGCGGTGCTAGATGGACCGACGCCCTGAGCAAGGCGGCCGGAAGCAGCAGGATTCGGAGGCGGTGAACCGGGTGTGGTGATGTTTATTGGGGAAGGCCTATGTCCAGCAGTATTTGTCGCAGGGCTAATATGATGATGAACTGTATTATATGTATAAAACGATGAAAACATTAATAAGTAAACACGTCGATTAAATAATTTATGATAATGATAACGTCATCAGCTTCTTCTCCAAAACCACTAAATAAATTCGAATGTGGTTATCACTGTTAGATAGCTTGGTTTACCGTGGGTTTTTTCAAGCTGGAAACAAACACCTTTTTTAAGCAGGTGAATCTGCGGGCAACAGTTTTAATATAATTAAGTCGAAAGAGTGTTTGTGTGTTTATTTATCTGTTTCTTTCACAGTTTGGCTGTTCAACTAATTGCCATACATTTTTGATTAGTACGCATAAGATCATGTATTTGCGAATGGTTCCCTCGGGAAATAAAAACTTGATCCACGCGGGCGAAGCCGCGGGCGTTTGCTAGTCATACATAAATACATGGTATCTAGTAAATAAACATCCAAAGCGATTAAATACGAGTACTTACCTCCAAGGTACAATACGTCAATTAAAATTTCCGTCCCTAAATTTTAAGAAAAAATAAATATTTTATTTAAATGGTCTCAAAATCGTGTTCAGGTACTTTATGTAGTTTTTTACTGGATTCATTATTTTATTACACCAAGTGGAACGTAACAAAATGGCAAAGCGGTAATAATTTTAACATTTTTTATTTGTGAAAAAATAACCTGTTTTTTGGATATTTTTAACAGGATTGCAGTCCAAATGTAAGCAGTCTGTATTTCTAACCTTATAGGTAAAAAACTATAGTAACCCGAGGGTATAAAAGTTATGAGCAAGGTCAACTGGATTTATAAAATATTAGTAGAGTAAAAAGCGATTTAATAAGTATCCTGAAATGAAATAAACTTTTGTTATACGAGATTGGGAAGTTTGAGAGTTTATTGTTTGTATGGGAAGGCAATTTCTTTGTCAAGTAGTCAAAAGTCGGAACATGTTCTGTATTTGATCTAAAATGTCACTAGACTTGTTGAGTTTAGATGAGAGATACCCATAGTCTATTTTCACATTCACCAACATATTTGATAAACGAAATCAATATGCCTGATATTGACCTAGCTGTTTTACGAGTGAACGACCTTTTGACATATTTGCCATTCAAGCGTTTGGGTTTGACGTCCTAATCTAGTTTATGAAAAACAACCTCAATATGACGGTCAATAAAGGACACGTATTTTAAAGATCGCTCTGGAATTAGCTCTACGCTCTACAAGAGGAATCAACTTTTGCTTGTCTTTTGGTTTAAAAAAGTCCACACTTTTGCACAGGTATGACTAATAATATGCGTCAAATTTAAATGTAAGAAGTTGGAAGTATAATAAAAAATATGTTTTATTTAGTCTTTATGCACACAAATATGTACAAAGGCGAACTTAACTTAATTCTCTACCAGTTGACCTTTGGGCCATGCAGATAACAGAATTTTAAAATAGAGAAGTATGAAGAAGATACATATCAGTTACATGAACTTTTTATCAGCCGCATCAGCCTGGACATACAAAGGGTAATGCAGCGTGCATCCTCGGCGCTGTTAAAAACTCTGCAGGCCTGGAGGAGATATCCTATCTGTAGAGCGGCCCCTCCCATCGCGCTTTTCTTTATTATTGTATTTATATGTCAAATTGTGTATTCTTTCTATCACCTCTGTTTCTCTTAATAAATAATTATATATTGGGCTCGATTCTGAAGGCACAATGTTAAAATTTGTCAGCACTAAAACTGTTGCTATCCTTGTCACACAGTATTATGAACATAGAGACGAAACCAATTTTAGCGCTGTCAAATTTTAAATGTGTGCCTTCAGAATCGGGCCCATTAACAAGGTAGATTGGGTTATATAAACAAATATTTATATATCTTTGTATTTAGGGATATATACCCTACATACACATACCTAATATTATACATACGATGAATACATATGTAAATAGGTATAAGTATATATATATATATATTATATATATATATATGGTGTTGGGATGGAGACTAATATAAAATCTTCATAAAATGTTCTGACGTTAAGAAAAGTTGATACACCCGCCTAAATCTTATTTTTTTAATGAGGATTAAGTTTTATAGCGAAAATTTAGTGGCATTCTTTATATTATTTAGAGGGAAGCTACATTTCTGAGAATATGGTCCGTAAGCCAATGACCCAGCAGTTGATCAGCAGCAGTAGCATCAGCAGCTATTGGAAGGCTTTGAAGGCCTTGTACGAATTGTGGACAAAAAATGAACGAATCATAAATATATACTTATCGATTCTACTCAATAGGAATGAATTGTACGCATTGTCCGAGAAGGATTAATTGACACACAAAAATAAAGTAATATCCAAATTATTTGTTAAACTTAGGTATTTAAGGATCACGTCATCGTTAACGAGGAAAAACTTGTGTATTGTCGAATTTAATTTTCGGGTTTTAAAGTTTGCGGTCAAATAGGTGTCGCATTTTCCTGTTTTTGTGTGTTTTCAGAGCACTTTGGTTATTTTTATGAAAAAGATTCGAAGACTTTTAAATACAGACTGAAGTAACACACTGATAAAAAACATTGTCGATTTCAACAAAATCATGCCAACCGTCATCTTAAGATCTTGTTCCCTTGAATTAATTCTTGTCCCCTTGCACTAACTTGTTAAAAACACTTTCAGAATTAAATATAAGAAACATCTAGTAAACTTATTAACGTAACCTCAATCTTTTTGTGCTAATATCAAATTTAAAAACTTTGTAACTTTGCTTTGCTATTCACCATTGCGTAGTGATATTTAGTATTCTCTGCCATAGATGTGTATAAAGTAAGAGAGCTATTTCTGCTAACAAACTGTATTATACAGTTTGGCGGAGTTATTGTATGTATATTTTTTAAGAGATGAATAAATGATTTTATTATTATTATTAATAACTTGATTATGGTTTGATTTCAAATAGTCATAAAAATGATTAGTTTCTTTAGCTAATACGCTGCAAAGAAGTTAAAATGCCTCTTAGCTAACCAGCATTTTTTAGGGTACTCATTTTCTATACTGTGCTAGAGGATTGGGGCTATAAGAATATCGGTAGAAGATTTGAAATCTGTGCTCAATCAACCATAATCCAATAATTGCTTAAGACTGCCGTTGAGACTAACGAGTAGCCGAACTACCGGAATACCTGGTGACAGGTCTTGGGAATCCAACCTGGATTTTTCAATAAGAGTATGTTATTTTATTACTAAAATTGATAGTGTATGTTGTAAGAATAAATGTTTGTGCGGCACCTTGTCTATTTGAATATTATTTTTCGTTCTTTTATAATCTGAAACCGTCACCATGGTTCCTCAGAGCAAATTACTCTATCTCTTACAGTTTCTGACTTCCCCATACTGACCGGTCTTGATGATACATACGTATAGTTCATTCATCAGTTATTTTAAAAAATTTTCGCTGGGAGGTGCCCTTATTACCTGGAGCCGTTTGAAGTTCAATCACAAATGATGCTGCTGCCAAACATCTGGATTTATCCCTTGTCGCCTTAGACTAAGGTTGCCAACTCTAAAATCTGCCAACCAGGACAAGCACGAAAGCCCCGGTGTTTGGAACTTATAACCCGGATATTTCAACCGTTTTTTTTAAATATACTCAGTAAAATTAAATATACTTTTGTTTATAAATCAACAAGTTAACATGTCGTTTCCTATGATAGACTTAACAAGAATTTGCCTTGATGTTCTTAAGGACTCGCTAGGCATAGCTATGAATCATCTTTATTCACCTTTAGCTAACAGTGTCTAATACCTACCTAACTCTAATTATTTTAAGTTTTATATATAAGTAACAGTAATTAATACTGTCTTGTTTCGCAAATAAAGTTACTGTCTTAATCTTCACGATGTATTGGTAGGCTGTGTCAATAGGCAAAGCGAAATAATTCGCTCAGATCGTTTGATTTTTTCTTTTTAAAAAATAAATTTTCTCTCTTATTTACTTTCATACAATTTTAAACTAAATATATGTATTGCAAAGAAACAAAACAGAAGTGCTCCGGCGGCGAGCGGTGACTCGTAAACTTTGAAAACCGGACTACAAATGAAACCCAGACGTTCCCCGGGTGGCCACCAAACTAGGACAAATCCGGGGAACCCTACGTTACACTGAACTGATAATATTATAACCATTACGGATACCACACATAACAAATAGGTACCTATGACTAGTCATTCATTTAATTGTTTTATTTCAGTACATGACAAAACAAACAATATTTCGTTAACAAAATGAAACCACCATTTTGGACGACGTTTTCCTCTAATTCATTTCAGAAGTAATTATCTCGTAAATTCCATTACCGTAAATTGACTTTAGTAAAGAGTGTAAGAGAAAATCACAATCACAAAGTAAAAAAAACAATTGCTGATTTGGTCAAAATCCTGCTAACCGTGAACAGAAATCTTAACAACATACGAGCGCAGCACCAACATCTTGTCCCCTTGTACTAACTCCTTCATCACGATGTTGTTTCAAACGATCATAAAAATTATTACTAAACATGTCAGCTAAACACACAGCAAAATGACACTTATTTTTAGTTGATCACAATTTTTTTATCGACATACTTATGTAGTCTAGTCTAATTCATAACAAACTAGACCGGATGACAAAAAACTCGATATAATTTTTGTTTCGTCTGCTCATCATAACAACGAAAGTCTACTCTTTTAATCTACTACTCTCTGAATACCCGGAATGTTATCAACAAACTCGCACCTCGAAGCGCTGAGACTAGAAACCTCATTAGACCGTATGAGGTGGAGTACGACCCGGGTTTGAATCCTCAACCTCACGAACGTGATTTGCTGTGTAGTTTCCGGTAGAGTAGAATAGGACCACTCCAATTCTTCCCGTGGATGTCGTACAAGGCCACTAAGGGAATATATTATAAAACATCAATCAGGCCTCCCCAACCCGTCTGGCCAGCGCGGGGAGTGTAGGCCAAATCCTCCGTCTGTCTCCGGCAGATGAGAGAGGGTTGTGCTCCTGCAGTGGAGACAAAAATAACCTGATGATGATGATGAACGTGAGGCGAGCTCGCGCGATTGATGATCTTTTAAAATTTTATTAAATTCTAATTTTCTTACGTACGGAAAAAATGTACAATTGCGGGGTATTATTGCTTAAAGCTATTATTCCAGAAAACCTTTTTCCCTTTCTACCAGACAAGCTTACATTAACACCTGATTAAACAGTTTACGTATCTATATGAAGCGCAGAAGATATCGACAGTTCTATATGAGAGAGTGAGACAACAATGTCGTACCATGACCTTAGTCAAGTACTGCCGAAAGTGAGGTCAGTGACACGATAAGGTAATGATAAGATAAAAAAAAATTCGGATGAACAAGGCTTATTATTTGGCAATTGTGATAAGGAGTGAGATAATAATGAATAAGTGAAAATAGTGTTTGTGACCGAAATTATAATGCAAGGTGACATCTTTCATTCCTTTAGAAGTCAAATGAACAATCAGCAGATTCACCAAATGTAGGTAACAATTCGAAAGCAGGACCTAAAGAAATAATGAAATCAAATAAACAGAATTAACAAAACATTTACTCATATAAAGTAATAATATAATGAATGACAAAGACACTGGGTTAATAAAAAAGAATAGGGGCCAATCTAGCAAACCCACTATTTCTTATGAAAAAGCAACTCCTTTGATGATCCAAAAAATCCAAAAGATATTTAAGCCAAAGTTATAAAATACCATTGTACTGCCAGACTGTCAATCCATAAAAGGACTGACTCATAATCCTATACGAAAAAAGGAACAAAAATTCACGTAAGTACTTACGCGTACCTTTGAAAGTAAAAGCTGACACACACATGCACATGTGGACAAAACACAGACAGACCTGACCTTTCCCAACATAATGCAACGTCGACGCCCGAATACAGGGGTCATTGACACCGCATGCACCGGTCTGAGGCTGAATGCGCGAATATGCGTGCATTCGGTGGTACTCGTTGTACATTAAAAAAAGTCACTTTCGCATTCGTTGGATGAAAACGAAATGAATCCTTTTTGGCTGGTATTGGGTCCGATCGTCGCAATCTCGAAAGGGATGAAGACTGTAGTCCAGTTTTTTTTCTTTTCGAAATTAATTCCAAATATATATATTTTAAATTCTAATTTAATTCTAATTTAATTGGATTAGATAGCGTCCATTAGAGAAGGCCTATGTTCTGGACGTCGTTATTTTTATTAGAGTTGGGGCTATTTCAAGGTCTCAGTCTAGACTTTGTATCACTGCGACCATATCTGGTCTACTGTGATCGCCACCATACTGTAGTTCGGTGCTAAGCTTTGCAGCAGTTAGAAACTGCACAATGCTTTTAGCACTGAGTTGTTTTACTTCGTCAGGGCGAAGCAAGTAGTTACCCAGGTGTGTATTTCTTTTAAGCATCAGTGGGCCACACTCGTACAGGAGGTGCATGGGGGCTCTGGACCGCATAGCGTTCCTCTGGCTCCCGCCTTTGCAAGTTCGTCGGCATTTTCATTGCCCTCGATCCCTGCATGTCCTGTAACCCAGCGCAGAACCACCCTGTTCTTTTCGCCCAGGGAGTTCAATAATGTCACGCAGTTCTGCACCAACTAAGAGCTTATTGTCTCTGAAACTAGTGCCATGAGAGCTGCTTGACGGAATGTGCTCATTCCATCTGGACCAAAAGATCATTATGCACACGAGTAGGTGGACCATCAAGCGCTCCCCATGTACGTCGTTAGTCTGATGATTATTAATTATATGTCAAGTTTTCTAATAAGTAGGTAAAATTTGTAATTTAACTGTAGTTTTGTAGTACGTTACTTCGACCAATTTTTTGTAAAGTTTAATTTTTATATTATTTTGTCTTTTATCTCGTCTTAAATCTGCATTCTAATGATATGATTATTCATGTAAGAGAAATTATCGTGGTAGTAATATAAAATTGATCAGAGTTAATACAAAACGACGACGATCGACACAATCAAACGCCTTAGAAAGATCATACATAGATCATAAAACATCCTGATGACATCATGGCAATATTATCTGTCATGGAAACTACTATAGCTTTTTGTTACTTCATTTTCGATCAAGACTCTTGTTGTTTTCTAGTAGTATCTAGACTTATTGTATACATAATGTTCTGATAGATTTGTAAAAAATACATAAGCTCAATGCCTATTACTCTTAACACAATAGGTAATCAATATATTTGGAATAAACGGGAGATTAATCAAAATCTAATTTATTCTAATCATAATTCCATTGATTCTAAATCGTTTAATAAGTACTACCTTATATCCTTTGATCTTAGCAATCGAATGGTTGCATGTGTTTACAGGAGACAGTATTGTTTACCGTCAGGTGGGCAGTCTCCCTGTTTGCTACTTCATGACGTAATATAACCCTTATACAAATCTATACAAGCAATATCAAAAATTAATTGCAATGCAGTAGCACAAATCCTGTGATTCTGATGCGACATACAAAGTGCGTGCGTGCTTGCTAGAAATCTTTCATAGAGAAAACATGATTTTAGGACATACTCTCGTAATAAAACTAGAAGGTCCAATTTTAATTCTAATTGACATATTACTACAAAACTATTAGAATCGAATAATTTAGAAGAATTTATTGTTGATGCAGTAATGTTATTTATCGTTCCCCAAAATGTAAAAAGCAATCTTTATTCGAATTTATAAAGTTTTGCTAAAATGATTGCAGAATGAATTTCTTTAAAAATCTTCATTATTTTATAGGTCACCAATGCAAGCTAGTGGGTATTAGGACCGTACCCAACAAATGTCTAGAAATGACTGTTTTTAACAATGAACAATGCCCTCTATCTATTGTTTCCATAAATCTTCTTTATTTTAATAAATACAAATGACTAATGGACCAGTCAACGAGACATGTAATCCCTAATCTATGTAAAGATCGTTGTAACCGATATAAAATTACACGGACACATTAAACGATCGTAGCATCGGTCAGTTTATTGACGCCGTATCCGTCTGAACTTGAGTTTAAGCCACTGTGAATGTCATCTAGCCTCAGTGCTCAGTGCAACTGCGGTTCTGTGCACGCATGCACGATCTATGCACCGCGCGCCACGACCAAGCTAAAACTAACCTAAAAACAACACAAATTAGAAAATTCAAACTCCAAAACTTTGAATGTGAAATCGACGAATCACCAACGAGTGCGAGTGAGATGGACAACCGCGCGGACTGTCGTGTATTTCGGTGACGTAGGCCGGTGCATAGCGAAATAAAATAATGAAAAGTGGCATTCAGTAATTTCGTTGTGTTTACTCGCGTTGCTAGTATATTTTGTTGATGCCGTGCGGTTTCTCAGCTCGCATCTTTACTCACCAGTGGCGCCATCTCATGTGTCCTATATTCCGACTTCATAGAACACATGGTCTGTAACTCATGAAGCTGTCAAAACAATAGTGTGTAATGGAGTTTATGTAGTGAGTAGTGACAGTGACGAAGTGAGAGATGAGTGTACGAAGTGAGACCGAAACGGGATAGTAAGCAGGGAAATTGTGAGCGGTGTTCTTTTCCAAACTTAACCTACGACAAAACTTCAGTTGCGCGCGAGCTGTGTGCGAACGCGTTTCGCATCGCGATCCAAAACCGAAATTCGACGAAAATTCGCCGAATGAAATCAGGAAACTTTTCGAAAACATGTGTTACGTTCTAAACGTTCCATTTTTTCGAAACAGTTCGATGACCTCATAAAGTGAAACTTTTTTGCTGCTCAATTTTGTGATAGACAATACAAAAATTATAGTGCCTTCTCTGTACAAACCTAGAAAATTGTGATGTTATAGTGCAAAATTAGATACTTAATTTATAAATAGTGTTAACAAACCTTTTTTATGGACAAACGCATTGGAACTTTTTATAGGTGCATATGGACAAAAACTGCAAATGTCTTAGGTAAGTACTTCAAACTTTAAACGTACAGTAAATAGTTTTATTAACAGTATCAGGAACGTCAGTCTTAATCTATGAACTTGGTTGCAATAGTCTGACGTTAGCAGCATGTCAGTTGCATTCCTATGTGCATGCAATATCACTTATGTGACTGTCCTCGTCATTGATGTCTTTACAAGACAAAGTCGCCCTTGTATCTTCTGCAAATTCACTTGCGATTCGGTTCAAGTTAGGTTGCGGAGATTTTGGGGAACGAGTTTTTCAAACTTTTTGTACGCACATTCGTGGTTTTGAATTTCTTCGGCTTTAGTACTAGGTCCATTGGCCTTCGCGCTATCAACGCTATATCTACCTATCTATAGTATTAACCTACTAGTTTCGCCTAGGTTTAATGATAGCTACGTACCTAATGTTTTACACAAATTATATAAGATTATTTGGAGAGCTAGACTCTATTGTGTTTTCTTCCCATCGTTCTTTTTTCCTTTTTAGGTTGTATTTGATTTATTTAGGCGTAATACCTTTTATTAAGTGATTCACCATATTCGCTATAATATAAAACTGCAGTAAAGTAAAAAGTCTTAACCTAATCATATAAATATAAGGAAATCTAATTACTTCCTTGATACTTTTATTAAATCTATTATTATCGATTGGTCAGTTCTACAGAGGAACGACTCGAAAAACACTCTTCTGTTAGGTATAGGTATAGCTTGTAAGTTTTTGACTCTCATTAAAATAAGTGTAGTTTTCTTATTTGTGTGTGTGTTATGGTATGGTAATAGATATTTAAGATTGTGTCTTATAACTTACTCAAAACAAAACAAAATTGAATTGTTCCACTGTTGGGTCTCACTCAGGCTCCTTTCAAAGAGGGGTATACTATAAGTACACCACACGCTACCCCAGTGGGGGGATAGTGGACTTCAAATGCGCCAGAGAATTTCTTCTATGGCGTATGCAGTTTTCCTCACGATGTTTTCCTTCAACGAAAAGCCTTTCGTATGATTAAAAACCGCGAAAACTTATTGGTGAGACCCGGATTTGAACTTTGAACGCTCGACTCGCGAGGCGCGTGCACTACCAATTTCATCATCAGTCGAAATACGTCCACTGCTGAACATAAGCCTCTCGAATGGAACTTATGAATTGCGTCAGATTTTAATTTTAGCTTGTGTTCTTAATAACTGTTTACACAAATTAATTTTTGGTTATTTTCCTCAGTCTGAACGCGAACTTCCTTTTTAAGTACATACCTACCTACGTAAATAAGTGAACATTGATAAACTATAACATTTTTAATATTTGGGTATAGTTTTTTTTTTTACTATAATAATATAAATCTTCCATGCACTTTGAGAGCGCGCGTGGCTTCCTTTTGGGAAAGGCTACGTCGTCGTCGCTCTGATAGCAGTAACCGTCTGCTGTGACTTGGATAGCCCGATCTATAGATACTGGATATGTGTTCATCACCCTCTACCCCCCCTACCCCTTTTTGGTGGGAATTTTATTTAATATATTATTTGAACCACCAACCCACACCACACCAACCTCTACCGGCACTCGACCCTCGCGCGCGCTGCAGCTGCCCGGCTCCCTGCTCGCCGAGGCTACTGTGACGTGTTCGTGGACGGCATGGGACGACTGATGACCGAATGTAAGGGAATGCTAGAGAGAGGAATGCCTGTTCGTCTATAGCATATAAGTTATTGTAACGCAATGGAAAATAATCTGTAATGTTGCAATATTTTAAATAAATAACTGTCTAAATTTTAATTTTTATTATATATTATTTTTATTGTTTAGGGTAACTGGGGTAACGCTACTGACATAATGTACGACGTTATTCTTTCGCATAATTTCACACAATCGATCATCTTTGCCGTGTGGTTTCCGGTAGAGTAGAATAGGACCACTCCAACTCGTCCCGTGGATGTCGTACAAGGCTACTAAGGGAATACATCATAGAACATCAATCAGGCCTCCCCAACCCGTCTGGCCAGCGCGGGGAGTGTAGGCCAAATCCTCCGTCTGTCTCCGGCAGATGAGAGAGGGTTGTGCTCCTGCAGTGGAGACAAAAATAACCTGATGATGATGATCATCTTTGATGTTTTCCTGTCTACCGAATTATCTATTCTTAAACCGTACTCAACGACTTCTACGATTCCTGACTACATATCAACTAGCTACATATCAACCTCGGATATTCAAATGACCCTCGCGTATTGAGAAAAGTGCAATTTTGGCGGAAAATGCCACACCTATTCAAAATTGGTACCTAGTTAGGTTGGTAACCAATTTCACAATATCCAAATAACTGCAACCTATGTAATATAACTTAGCCTAGATATTTATACGGAAATTGACTAAACATGTGACAATATTTAGCTAAAATCTAGAACGCGAAAATTTTGTAGCTGACACATAATTTGTGCAATTTATTGGAGTCGACTTAAATTCAGAATGATTTTTCGCTTTATTCAGATGCCTAGAGTAACACGAGGCCACCGGCTCGACCCGGAGAGGAGAAGGCATCGGCATTTTCCTCTTATTCGAAATAAAAAAAAATTACATATACATAAATATATTTTTTTAGTGCATTAACATATAATTACGGAAATCCAACCCTTGGGTGGGTTTTTGGGGGTGAATTAACAGAATAATTTAGTTTTTTACTTATTCCCTAGCTAATCGTGGTACCTCAACAAGCCGGCGATGTTGTTCACAACACATCACGTCAAGGGGGGGTATCACGGGGCGAAAAGCGGACGAACGAAAGCCACTTTGCATTATTACATTGCGCAAAGTGACGATACATCGTCTCTGCCTACCCCTCTGGGACCAAGGCAATTTATATATGTATGTATATGTAAATATTTATTTATTTTTAAATACATGTAAGGGATTATTTCAATTTTAAATGGAAAGGCAGCTTATAGCTGGTGCTTCCATATCATTAGTCGACTTGATTACTTTCTTTTATGAAATTGTCTAGTCTGTTCTTAAATAAATTAAATTAAAAAATTAAATTAAAATTAAACATGTTTATTGATGTGGCAGATACAACAGTTTCTGGCAATTTGTTCCATTTTTATTTTATTTATTTACATAATACTTTACAGCACAAAACTCTTAGAAAACAAACACCACAATATAATAAGGTAAATAACAAAGTGAAACAGATCACAAGATAGACGAAATAAAAGAGAGGAAAACGAATAAACTAAGAAAAAAATATGCAGTAAGTAATATTTGCCGTGTGATTTCCGGTAGAGTAGAATAGGACCACTCCAACTCTTCCCGTGGATGTCGTACAAGGCGACTAAGGGATACATTATAAAACATCAATCAGGCCTCCCCAACCCGTCCGGCCAGCGCGGGGAGTGTCGGCCAAATCCTCCGTCTGTCTCCGGCAGATGTGAGAGGGTTGTGCTCCTGCAGTGGAGACAAAAATAACCTGATGATGATGATAATGATGAAGTATATTATATTATGTACTTATATAGATCATCATCATCATCATGTCAGACCCTAGAAGTCCACTGCTGGACATAGGCCTTCCCCAATGAACGCCACCACACCCGGTCCTCCGCCCTCCGCATCCAGCCGCTACCGGCGGACCTTCTTCAGGTCGTCGGTCCACCTGGCGGCGGGGCGTCCCACCCTGCGAGTGCCGATCCGCGGTCTCCACTCCAGAACTCGTCTGCCCCAACGGCCGTCGGTTCTGCAGTATATGTGGCCCGCCCACTGCCACTTCAGCTTACTAATCCTTTCGGCTATGTCGGTGACTTTCTATATATAGATACTTAATATAAATTAAAAACTAAGGAAAATAGTTCTTTATTAATAATTAGTACCTAATAATAATAAAATAAAGTGTGTACGATGTTGATGACTTTGATGACTCATCATCAATTCATCATATACATACTTCATTTGCTCCAATTATTATTATTTATTTAAATAACTTTTTTCTTTAATGTTTAGTTTAACTTAATTTTGATGAGAGACAATGAGTGTTTGTGTGTATGTAGGGGGGAGTATTATATATGTGGGGGGGGGGGGGGGGGGGGGATAGTGCTTCCCTAAGAATGTACTCCCTTTATTATCCTAGACAGAAAAGCTCCTCTATTTCTCTCGTTTCTTTTCATAATTGTATCTTTTTTTTGGTTCCTAGATGTTTCTTTAAAGAAGTTAGCTTTTTAATTTCCTTTGTTATTAGAGTACACGAGAAGGTGTATTTACCATGACATCGTGTGCATGTACACGCCGGTCTGTTTAGCGGCGATCGATTGTGCATGCCTGTCCGACGAATAGCCGCTTGAAATATTAAAAACCACCGTTTGGACATTTTTGTGGCGGATCGATATCCAGCGGGCTAGCATGACAATAAGAACGGGTGATAAAGATATTACGATTATGCACAACTAAAAGACGCATTGGTAATCGTAGGGAAAAGTGGCTTCACTTTTTAAATTCTCGGCCAGGAGAATGTTCTCGGGCATTTACCATCACTAGTCTCGCGGGTCTGCTGGAAAACATCTCTTTCAGAGACAAGTTCGTCCTTTATTCATGTTTTTAATGGTAAAAACTCTGTCCGTCCGTTCCTCTGTCACAGATTATCTAAGGAACTACTAATAACTTTATTGCGAATGATAGAATTAAAAAAATATTTTTATTTTCATTAAAAAGGGGGCCAAAACGGAGGGCCACTAGGTTAAAAGGGGTATTGTATGAAAGAGCATCATTTGTAAATACAAAGTAGGTTTTCATTCCTTTTATGCCGCTTAGTTTTCGACTTATAATGAAAAATATCTAGAAAAATTCCACCTCCCCCCCCCCCCTCCCTTTATTTCCGAATTTTGCACAGCGAAAATTCTGAAATATTTTGAGTTGATAAATAGCGCGAGCCCGTCTCGCACTTCACTGTTTTTTTTTCTGTGTGTCTACAATAAAATCTTAAATAAAGTTTTTTTTTAATATCGGTATCTGGGCTGTTCCCTTGTTTACCGTATCATTCTATAAGAAAGATATAGAAAACCAACAAAGTAAAATAACTATTTTAAGAATTGCATACAATTTCCCCCCTCATTGAACACTTTTAAAAACAGACTAGACAAGTTCTTTAAAAACCAGTGTTACAAGTGACAATTCAAAGACTTAATTAAATACACCAGTTCAGATATAGGCATACCAGCAAATTGCTGCTCGCCTATTATCTCTATAATAAAAATAATAATTTTCTAAAAAAAATAGGTTCATGCTAGCCCGTCATGCTAGCCCGTCATCAGTATTATCGGCCGACGATTTGGGGCTCGCGGTACATTTGTATGACTTTTAGCTTTTTTAGTCTACGGTATTAGGGTTAGTCACGGAAGTGGCGTTTGTACCTAGGTCAGGTATGTTTAAAAATATATAGGTTATGTACAGGTGTACAAATATCTATAGAGACCTACTGGAAAGGCAAAGTAATTACAATTTTTGTTTTACTCAACTTTGGGAAGTACGAAAAGATTTTGATCTCATAGATTTTTAATGAGGTTTTGGCTTAGTTACTGGACGTTGCCGTGTGGTTTCCGGTAGAGTAGAATAGGACCACTCCAACTCTTCCCGTGGATGTCGTACAAGGCGACTAAGGGAATACATTATAAAACATCAATCAGGCCTCCCCAACCCGTCTGGCCAGCGCACGGAGTGTAGGCCAAATCCTCCGTCTGTCTCCGGCAGATGAGAGAGGGTTGTGCTCCTGCATTGGAGACAAAAATAACATGATGACGTTACCACTTATTTGACTGTTTTATTTTATTTTGTGTAAAGCATATTGTATGCCATTAGGCAGATTATAGATATAGGACAATATTAACACACTAAGAACTGTATTATGAATCACCTATAATCAACAATAAAATATTTCAATTCATTTCATTGATGATGACTCAATTCAAGCCATGAGTATCTTATTGAAAATAATCTTATTCACTGACCGTTACAGCTCGGCATTCCACAAAAATTAGCAAGCTGAAGTGGCAGTGGGCGGGTCACATCTGTCGCAGAACCGACGGCCGTAGGGGCAGACGAGTTCTGGAGTGGAGACCACGGATTGGCATGCGCAGGGTTGGGACGCCCTGCCGCCAGATGGACGGACGACCTAAAGAAGGTGGCCGGTAGCGGCTGGATGCGGAGGGCGGTGGACCGGGTGTGGTGGCGTTCATTGGGGAAGGCCTATGTCCAGCAGTGGGCGTCAGAAGGCTGACATGATGATAATGATGATTCCACAAAAATAGGACACAATTAGACCCACATATGTAGTATACGTTACGTACACACTATATAATGAATCTGATAATATAATAAAAGAAATGACAAAAGAAATTTACAGTGCGAATGTGGAAGGAACTACAGCTAGAGGTCGTCCTAGGAGGACATTCAAGGATCAAATTAGTAACGTCCTCAAAAAGGCTGGGGTCCGCAGTGAGAAGAATAAAAGGAGGTGCATGAAAAGGTTGATGAATGTGAGTGGGGCTAGTGAGGTGTGTCAGGATCGCGCAAAGTGGCGATCCATCGTCTCTGCCCACCCCTCTGGGACCTCGGCGTGAGCATTATGTATTTTTGTATCTATGTATAATAACAAAAATGCATAGGATTGAAGGAAGAGTAGCTACACTTATTTAAAAGTTTACCGCACAGTACCTAAAAATAAACATCAGCAGATACATGTTGCATAAAATACTATTAGAATTATACACCAAGACCTTTACTATACATAGATTAGAAAAAATAAACATAAAATACAAATGCTGACGACTCCTTTGGTTACCCAATAAAGCCGGAGGGGACCCGACCGCCATAGCGTTTGGCATTTTACGCGGGGAGATCCACGCATACGCTACGAAAGTTCAAAAATGGAAGCACGAGCATACGCCGTTATACGCTGGATACATTTTACGACAACATGCAATTTTGAACTTTATTATAACACACCTAAAGATGATTAATTGTCAGCAAAATTCGGCGCGATGATCACCGCTACGTGAGCTCTGTATCTTACTTTATATATTTTTGGAATGTTCTTAAAGTTACTCATCCTACTAATATTATAAATGCGAAAGTTTGGATATTTGGATATTTAGATCTTTGGATGTTTGTTACTCAGTCACGCTTCAACCACTGCGGATCTACGGATGGTAATGAAACATGGCACACATATAGGTTAGGTCCTGGGAATAGGACATAGGATAGTTTTTATCCCGAAAAACATCCCATTCCTACGGGAAATACATAATATTTTGTTTTGTTAAGTTGTCTACGCGGACGAAGTCGCGGGCAACAGCTAGTATTGGATAAGTAACTGACAGCCTTGTTGGTCTAATGGCTTGTCGTTACTCTCGAGCGCCAGAGGTCGTAGTTTCAATTATCATCAGGAACAGACAACGTTGTACAATATGTACAAGTTGGTCCTGCTCTGGATAATATATTTGTATTAATTTCGGATAATATCGAACTAAAATACCATTTTCTACTCTCCAACGGGTCATTTCACATATACAAGTAAGCGTTTGGCGTGTAACTACACTTAACTCGACGGATATTACGCGAAATGCTCTCTATGGACTATGGAATGCAATCATCATCAGGTTATTTTTGTCTCCACTGCAGGAGCATATCCCTCTCTCATCTGTCGGAGACAGACAGAGGATTTGGCCTACACTCACAGACAGAGGGGGTGGCCTTATTCTAAGCCGGAAACCACACGGCTGTTTAACTTAAGGTACCTATGCCTTTTAAAAACGCTTCTTGCGATGTTAATGGCTCTTGCGCGCGTAACTGTCAATGCCTTGTACCGTTTTAAGTCTATGAAATCAAATGACTTTCTGAGTGTGGCCAGATGGTCATTATTGCATGAAGAAGACCTCCATGTCCAACGGTGGAAGTTGACAGGCTAATAACGAGAATAAAAGAAAGAAAACTCTGTAAAAAGTGCCATTGAATATTTAAAATGTGTTGCCAGGTGAAATAAGTCTGCCGACTCAATGACGTTTGTGTATACGAGAATACCTTTCTAATACTATGGGTTTTTATACGAGTACATTCGTGACTCATAAAAAAAACATTTTATAATTCAGTCTCAAATTTATTGTGGATCATAGATAAATAAACAATCTACCGCCAAAGCATAAGCATACCACTATTAAATCGCAGCACGCAATAATTGACATTAAAATAAATTAAATGTTTTTAAGCAAATAAATTAAAATAAATTAAAGTAATGACAAAATAAATTAAATTAAGATTACAATTCAAATGTCAGAACATTATATCGATTTGTCTTTTGTCTCAATGCTGGATTAAAGTAGATATAGAAGTAAGTACATACATTTTTAAAAGTATTTTTTCAATCGATTTCAGAGGGGATTTGTTCTCGATGGAATAGAAGACCGTTTACTCAAGGAAAACACTGAATTACCGAGGGAACTTCGACTATACGTAAACAAAGACGCGGGACAAAGAGCTATTTTATAATATCAGTAATTTTCTCGGCACGTAGCACATGTAATTTTAGTGTAAGAAAACTCATCAGCAGCGTTTCCAAGATGGCCGCCGGTTTTTTGTCTATGAGCTAACGGCCGCGAATGTTGGAACCGGTCGGCCGGGGTGCGCGTGCGACTATAACCTTGTCATTACGGGCTATTCTTTTTAGGGTTCCTTTGGTCGAATGGAAACCGATATTCCTTGGGGCGACAGATTTTACAGTGGAAAACGGTTATGAAAATCAAATGAACTTGATTCAGCTGGATATAGTCACGTGGTAAATTATTTCTCGGACATCCTAAGCTTCAGAAGAAGGAGGTTGCGGGTTCGAATCCCGCTAGGGGCAAATGTTCGTATGATGAATATGAATGTTTGTACCCAAGTCTTGGATGTTTATTTAAGTATGTTTATCCGTTATCTAGTAACCATACCACAGGCTCTGCCTAGTTTGGGACTGGATAATTGGTGTGAAAGTGTGAAATATTTACTTATTTATTATTATTATTATAATTATTAAAGACTGATAACGATCCTTTTTGCATTGTCATAAGTAAGGGGGGCAAAACGGCCTAGTGAGCTAAGTGAATTAGTTATTGGACTCGAGCAGAGAGGTCGTGTGTTCCATTCCCACTAGGGACAGACAGCGTTGTACAAGTTGGTCTCAGTGTAGGTTTTTTATTGTCCTGTCCAGAAGATAATTCCAGTTTAGGGTTTTGATAACTGTATGTATTATAAGAAATATGTGTTTCTAGAATGAAACGTGTGTTAGGATGGAAAGAAAAAAGAAATAGTCTTCATACAGGAAAAAGTTATTTTTTACAAACATAATGTAAAAAAGGCGAATAATTCACTGACACGGCTGTCAGCTGGCATATCGGCATATACGCGGGAAAACTACGTAAAACGCAGCAAATATAATTTATTATTATATTTAATTTATTATAATATATAACAAATATTTTTCTGTTATTTATAATATATAGTTTAAATTTAGTACATGAAATAGGTAAGTCTACGGAACTCACAACCGCTAACTATTAACCAAATTTAAATTTTCAACGACGCCATAACTATTTTCTCCGTCATTCCAACTTTTACTTTATCCACACACCCATAAAGTCTATAACAGTTCAAAATTTAGACTGTCTGTAGTCTCATTGAGCAATGAATGTGAAAAATCCGAGTAGGCTTCTCGACCAGTTTTTCTTGAGCTCTGAGAATGAGTTACCTTTCCCCGCGGGGGTCTGTGATGCTTCCAGTTAAGGGAGGGTGATAGATCTTTATGCTTATGTCGCATAGTAGGTAATTTTCGACATGGTTTTCCTTCCGTGAACGTATTTAATGACAACTCGCGAAAGTAGGCTCCCCGTAGAATGTCATTGCACTGTGATCTATATTTATAGGCTATTATAGCCCATTATAGCTCGTAGTAGCCTAATTGGTAGTGATCTCGTTTACGTTCGTAAAGGCTGTGGTAATTCAGCCCAGACCTGCAATAATTAGTTTTAGGAAGTTATTTTTATGAGTCAGAAGACTTGATTCTTGTAGTTGCCTGTCCGGTGCTATCCAGACGAGTCACGGGTATGTGACTCGTCTGAATAGTACAACCACATTATCCTTCCGTAATAGCGGTATCCCATTTCTAACCTGTACTCCTTACCCATATTTCCTGTCTTTCTCGCCCCGATCCCAGTCGCGTCCTCAAATCCAGGGTCTGCCGTGCCGATGGAGCTCTGCCTGCCCCAGGGTAATTTCTAATAAGTCATTTTTGATAATTTGTCTGCTTCGTTTATTCGTTACTTTCGTTCATTCGTAAGTTTCCTTAACCATCATTTTCCTATTCGTCAGTCTAATTTATTAGTCAGCTTCATTTGCATTCCTTTAAACTGAAAGAATACATCGTGAGATCTTGCCCAATGCACCTCCAATCGACTAATAAGCCTAATCCACTCCTAATTCATCAAACAGTGATATTTGCCGTGTGGTTCCCGGCTTAGAATAGGGTCATCCCTATCTTTCCCGTGGGTGTCGTCAAGGCGACTAAGGGATTGCACCAGGGACGGGCAGCAGCGTTCTCCTGTGTTAAGATCAATACTGCGATCACCAATCCGCCTGCCAAGCGTGGTGATTACGGCAAATCCCCCAATGGACATCTAACCAAACTAGTATTCTATTGGGGAGGCCTATGTCCAGAAGTGGACGTATTTAGGCTGCTGATGATATATGTATCCCCCTCGCGAAAAGTCGCTGGGAGTGTCATCGTGAATTGAACGATCTATATACACCCTTGAAGTCTCTAGTGGTGTATACAGCGCCATCTTTCGCAAACTATGATTCATTTGTAATTATAATCTAAGTACGCTTAATTAAATACTAGTATAACTAGTTAGGTCTCTATCCAAGGTCTTTACGTCTAAACATGCTATCTTGCAGTTCATGATACAAGGTTTTATCAATGGCACCTCGACACCTACCAACACAAACTGACCTTTTTAACTGCACCTATTCCGTAACAAATCGTCTAAAAACGCATTTAGATGAAGCTCAAGCTTAACTGGTTGTTAGAACTCACTTTCCAATATGAATTGACCTCTTGAACGCTATTCGAAGTAGCGAAATAGTTCTAGTTACAAACAGAGATGAAGTTCAAGATGTTCTGGTTAGCCGAATGTTAACGAAGACTGACGAAGGAACGGCTGCGGGGCTAAAATGGCGCTATCGTCACGGTTTCCAGGTTAAGGTTTGACATTTACGTTCTAAACTAGAGGATAGTTCATAAACTGTGTAGTGAACTAATCTTGGTGAACATAGTTCTGCCTGGTACCTTGCGTGGTTTCAGGCTAGAGATTTTGCAACATAGATTTTGTTTAATCTAATAAATAAAGACGTAAACTTCGCGTGTCCGTACATTGAAAATATTTGCAAAAAATGTGTTTGTGGGTCTAAGGATAAGTAACAGAACACAGTAAGAAATTGTTTTGTGTTTGTTCGTTAGTTTGTACAAGCATTTCGGAAACACTACAGAACCAATTCTAAAGGTGTTTCCAGAAAAACATAGGGCTTAATTCGGAGTACAACTTAGTTTTTATTTCATTGCAATCGGCTCACTCAATCAAAAGATATGCTAGATATACTTTATTCCTTGCGCATATGATCCAGTTTTGCTTGCACTGAATTTTGTAGGACGTTTATGAGAAAATATTTAAGCTTTCCTAGGGAGTGCGCTTTCTATACTTGTTTTATTTATCTTTATTTGATAGTCATAGGCCTTGGTAATCGGGGTATTATATCTAAAATGCGGATTGCTGATGATAATATATTATCCAAGATAATACAGGAACCAAATAAATGCTACAAATCCCGTTCATTGTATACGTTTTTATTTTCACATAGCTTATGAACCATCCTTTCATTCTGAACGTAACGACGACCAATAACATTGACCCATCGCACACCATGTCGTGGCTGGATCCAAGGATCTGTTACAACTGGTCGTGTGAAAGGCGCGCAGTTGTCATTTTCGCTGCGCCCGCGCATAAAGGTCGTGATCTTTACATTGAATTCGCGGACTCCCGGTGTACAGTTGAGTCAACAGAAAATATAACGTAACATTTAAACTTTAGAGTGTGTAATCAAGTAAAAGTATGATTTCGCAGAAGAATCATTATAGCCAAGTGGTCGACTCGTGTTCGAGGTACAATTCCTGGCCCGTTTATATCGTACAACTGACGACGGCACTCCCTACTCCATCTCTATATCGCTTATATTGTTACTGTAATAAGCGTTCCGCACTAATTATCAATGTGTACCTACATACGTACCTACACTAAGACACTGACGTTTGGATTAACTCCCCGCGTCTTACTTACCTCCCTCGCTAAAAGTAGTGGGGCGTGCCATCGTGATATTTACCAAAGTATTATTTTCATACTATTGGCTTTTCTGTGAAAAATTATTAGAAAACATGTATACAAGCGGATCCCCAGTAATGGTTTCTATTTGTTTTAGAAAAAAATATTAGAGCTATCGTCATCATCATTTCAGGCCTTTGACGTCCACTGCTGGACATAGGCCTTCCCCAATGAACGCCACGACACCTGCTTTGGGCTCTGTTTTAGCGTTATCCAAATTTCGGAGGGTGGGTGGGGGGGGAGGTGGGTGTTAGTTCTGTAATCCCCTCCCCCACCGCCGGTGATAATGATGGTGATTGATGAAGATACGAGTAGCAAAGAAATTAAAGCGGAACAAAGTTTGGTCTGGTTTGTCCTTAACTATACGTTTCACGCATGCGCGGTTCTCACGGATGCGTTGTTGCTATTTTTTTAATAACCGGTTGCTGTACAAAGGAATTAGATGGCTGTTTTTCTTGAAAGGTCGACGTACTTATGCCAAACCCCTTTTTAAAGGTGCAAATTTACACACACATGCATTACCTAATTAAACTTATTCCACTTAGCTTACAGTCGAATGTCGCTACATCCTGGTTACAGTAAATGATTCATCATCATCATCATGGTCACATCTGTCGGAGAACTGATTTACCCGCCGCTATCGCTAGGGTAAACGGATTCTCGAGTAGAGACCGCGACTGGGCAAGCGTAGTGTGCGACGCCCCCTGGCTAGATGGAGCGACGATCTGCGTCAGGCGGGTGGCAGTGACTGGATGAGAAGAACCGAACAGTTTCATTAGCACGCCGTGGGAGAGGCCAATGTCCAGCAGTGGACTCTTGATGATGATATTGATTTAGTAATTGTCTTTAACATTTCCTACACAATGTTATGTATTGTATACCTAAATGATTTCAATTAAAAATTTCCATCACCTGCATTTTTATTTAGTCGCCTTGTACGAAATCTACTGGAAGACTGTTATTCGGATTCAGCTACAAGTCGGGTTCACCCTATGTGACGTCATTATTACTGTTCGTCAAAGAAAAAATCCAATGGAAGACTGGAAGTGTGCTATTCGGATTCAGCTACTGGCGGGGTCGCTCTGTATGACGTAATGATGTTCGTCAAAGAAAACAATTGCACCAAAATGCGTCGGTCACGTCCGAGTAACGTCTCAAATCGAAACTTATAAAACAATGCGCTCTTATCACATGCGAATATGGTGGCAACTCGAAACTGGGCCGCTAACGTGCTGCTGGTCATTCTTAGGCTTCCTTTTTGATGATGTTAGCTAGTATATTTACGCAAGTTCCCAAGTAGTACGAAGCGTTATGAATAAACTCTATAAGAGCTGAGAACGAGTAAAAATTAACACTTTACGTTATTAAAAATTACTTCATCATTCATCATCATCAGGTTATTTTGGTCTCCACTGCAGGAGCAAAACCCTCTCTCATCTGCCGGAGACAGACGGAGGATTTGGCCTACACTCCCCGCGCTGGCCAGAGGGGTTGGGGAGACAAAATTACTTACTTACTTTAAATTAACATTTTACTAAACCCACCAAGGAGGACAATTCTAGTAGAAAACAGGGGAAGGCTTGAGTATGCATGTTGCTTTAAGGTTGAAATGGGCAGTGTCTCTAACTAACATTTTATGCGCCCGGTGCGAGCTTCTATAATTGCGCCCTTGTAAAATGCCGACCTAGATCATTTTGCGCCCCTCCAGGGTATGAGCCCTGTGCCTGAGCACCGCCCTAGTTACGGTATTGGAACTGGGTTTACTGACTGTGACTGCTCTCAAACGGTGAAGGAAAACATCGAGAGGAAACCACACATCAGATATAATTAGTGTCTGTAATCGCGGGGCCGATGTTGCACCACGTTCGTAGGAGTTACCCCCAACTACCCTACACGTGACTCGGTTGGTGATAATAATGCAACAAAAGTGGCATCCGTCCCTGACCTTCTGAACCTCACGGCTCGTAAATAAATGCGAAACAAAAAAAGGTATTCTAAATATTCGTATAAAATATAAATATTACATATATACATACACTTGTCTGATCCCAAACTAGGATTTCCTCCTGGTTTATGGAAATTAAACAAGGATTGGCCAATTCACAAATGTAACATTCAGACCTTAGACTTTTTCACTTGATATACCATTTAGTAATAAAATACCTAATAAAAATTACGTTAACAAAAAACAATGCAAGGCGACATCTTAGCGCCCCCACATTCGTGTTCTCAATTTAAAATCCGTTCCCGGAACATGCGAAAAGATAACATAAATTTCCGCGCCATTTCTGGGGAAAAACACCCGACCTATTGTTTGATTTCAGAACGCTTTCGGTGAACTGTAAGTTAGTGGCAACATTCGCTCGTTTTTTTTGAAACGCGGGATTTTGATCTTCTTTCATAATCTATGAATAATTACTTTGTAAAGCTTTGCCCAGGGAAAATTTAAGGGAAAATTTAAATTCAAGGGGGTGGAAAACCAGCCAACTACTCCAACTGTCTACCTCACCTGTACGTGGAACATTTTTTTTTTCAGCGCCCCCTACTTGACCTTCTAAAGAGACACAGAAGTCCTGCCCAATATCTGTGTAGCAAAAGGAGCGTCATTTTAACACCCCATTTTTTCCGTGGCGAAAAAACTACAAAATCTTTTGCAGAGATTATTAAGTAAATAAAGTTTTCGATAATTTTAAAATTCCTGGATGCCGGAGGCATGTCTATATTAACATGTATATCATCATCATATCAGCTCTTAGACGTCCACTACTGGACACAGGCCTTCCCCAATGAACACCACCATACCGGGTCTTCCATCCTCCGCATCCACCTTCCTCAAGTCGTCGATCCACCCTGCGAGTAACCGCGGTCTCCACCCCAGAACTCGTCTGCCTCAACGGCTGTCGGTACTGCGACAGATGTGGCCCGCCCACTGCCACTAATACCTATGTGCATTTGAGGTCATTGACTGCCTATTCTGATCACTGATAATTAAATATCATACTATTAAGAAAACCTCTTCCTATACATAAACCTGCGCTCAAAGCCTGGATGCAAAGATTTATTAATGGGTCAAAGATCTACGTATAATACATTAATTATCATTATGGTGTGAAATTTGAATGCAAATGGATACATCGTCTAAATTCCCAATGAGATATTAGACGTTTTCTTCTAATAGTATAATTAACGTACGTTGGTGAGCGCATAATGGTTATAAACATGTAGGTACTTAAAGTGTAAACACTAAATTATGGTGGGGGACCGAGTGAAAGGGCCTCGGGGCATGAGGGTGTGGTGCAGTGACATAGTAGGGATCGTCAAACTTCCATTGTAGTGCAACAGGCCTCCTCTGTAAGTGGGGGGGGGGGGGGGGGCACACTATAAGTATTAAATAAATTAATATTGATCATAACAACGTTTTGATTAAATAAAATAAAAGATTGTCGCCAATATATTAAAAAAAAAAATACCACTATCATAATATTATAAATGCGAAAAGTTTGTATGTTTGTTACTCAATCACGCTCCAACCACTGACGGATCGTGAGGAAACTTGGCACACATATAGGTTAGGTCCTGGAATTGGACATAATATAGTTTATTCCGAAAAAAAACATCTCATTTCTACGGGAAACCAAATTAATCGTTAAAAGCAATGTGTAAATATCGAAACCTACGCGGACGAATTCGGGGGCAAAAGCTAGTATTACATATATACATACACTTGTCTCATCCCAAATTAGGTTTTTCTCCTGTGTTATGGGAATTAAACAAGGATTGGACAATTCACAAATATAACATCCTGACCGTTTGGACCGTTTGTTTACTGTGTGGTTCCCGGCTTAGAATAGGGCCACCTCAAATCTTCCCGTGGGTGTAGTCAAGCCGACTAAGGGATTGCACCAGGGATAGGCAGCAGCGTTCTCCTGTGTATATTAAGATCATTACTGCGATCACCAATCCGTCTGCCAAGCGTGGTGATTATGGCAAATCTCCTAATGGAAAGCCCACCAAAAGTGTCATTCTATTGGGGAGGCTTATGTTCAGCAGTGGACGTATATAGGCTGATGATGAACATCCAGACCGGGAACAACTTATATACAAAATTGTCTGTACCCAGTGGGAAACAAACCCACGACTTCTGGCTCTCGAGTACAATGACCAATCTACTAGGCCAACGAGATGATTATTCAGATTCATCTATCTATGTTACATTTTTATAATTTTTAATAGGTTTTAGTGCACAATAAAAAATATTTGATTTGATTCATTCATGGAAGTCGCCTCCGCGCCGTACGCCTCCCCCAGTATTCTCCATTCATTCATATCTCTGACCATTCTTCTCCAGTCAGATCGACCTATTTCCTTAAATACATCCTCCCATCGTTTCCTCGGTCTCCCCTTTTCCGTTTTACATTTCTTGGTAACCATTCGGTATTTTCTTTCTATTGATTTAATTTTCTTATTAAACATACATCATTTATTTTTATTTTGTTTATAAGATGTCATATCTAACATTTTAAAAATGGAAATAAATGCTATACAGACAAATAAGAATAGGTTGCCAGATTACAAAAATATTTTTTATATAAGTATATTTGGTGCCTTAGAAACAAAAAAAACTTTACCGCAAATTATACATGTGTAAGTTACTTTATTATTATTGCATCTGTGTGTTTTTATCGTTCAATAAAGAGTAATTGAATTTATTGTTTGAAAATTGAAGCTACAAATACATATATAATAATTATATAAATACAACCTGTATACATAGTATATCCCTCAAAGTTTGTGTCAACATTTTATCCCAGATAAAGTGGTAAGAACGTAACGGTGGACTATAAAATAAAGGCATTGTTTTCCCTTCTCATGTCAGGGTTTGTCAGGCGTTAGGAAATTTAATTTCCGGCTTATTTCACTGTTCACTAGTTGGACAACAGAGCGCCTCTACTCCGTGCCGAGTTTTAGCAGAAAAAATATTTACGAGGATGTTTATGTTCTGTGGAAAATAAAAATAAAACTTTTATGACTCTTCTCAGAATTGATTATGAATTCGATATTCAAAGTCTCACTTATCTGATCAAGTGGTACGAAGCATATTATACACATTACAATACACACTCTCTCTTTCTGAGAATGCCTACTTTTTACTAAAAACGCGATGCTATAATTTAGTCTTATAATAACAAACACTTAAAATCCCATTTATTCGATTTTAAATCAAAACACACGAGTGAGGGAATTGTATCCCTCACTCGTGTTTGCATTGTAAAATTTATTTCATCATCAGCCGAAATACGTCCACCGCTGAACATAAGCCTCCCCAATAGAATGACACTTTTGGTGGGCTTTCTTACTTAGGTTAACTTAGGTTCGACTTAGAGCCTCCGTATAAGCAGTTTAACAAGCAAACAAAAAAAATTTACAGTGTGAATGTGCAAAGATCTACAGCTAGAGGTCGTCCTCGGAGGACATTCAAGGATCAAATTAGTGACGTCCTCAAAAAGGCTGGGGTCCGCAGTGAGAAGAATAGAAGGAGGTGCATGAAAAGGTTGATGAATGAGAGTGAGGCTAGTGAGGTGTGTCAGGATCGCGCAAAGTGGCGATCCATCGTCTCTGCCTATCCCTCTGGGACCAAGGCGTGAGCATTATTTATGTATGTACGTAGAAGTAATTTACAAGTGTAGGAATTTTGAGACCACTTTAACCAAAGAAATCCAACGTAGACGTGTAAACAGTAGAAGTTCTATTGTATCTCGTTGGGTGCCCGCGAAGCGATATGTTATGTTTTGTCCACGAAATTTATGTTTTCTACTTGTTTGTGAACTTGTGTTGTGTCAGTGAATAAATGTCTATCTATCTATCTATCTAAACCAAACGGCACACATTTAGTGAAACATTTTGAGTATCAAAAATCCGAGTACATTTATGCAAAATGTTACGATTTCCTAAACATTCGAAAAGTTGAACGAAAGTAGGCACAGAGTAGAGATGCTTGTATCACAAGAGCGCCTGAATCGCGGCAGTCGCGAAAACACCGAGACGCGCCGGAAACTGGGTACCGTCAGCAACGAACATGAGCGATTTCCCAGTAGGTACCTACCTACTAAATTTTAGATTGCGTTACTATTTTCTCAACTGAGAAGTGATTGTGAACCTAATCTTCCCGTAGGTGTCGTCAAGGCGACTACAGGATTGCGCCGTAGACGGGCAGCAGTTCCCATGTTTATATTAAGATCATTGCTGCGATCACCAATCCGCCTGCCGAGCGTGATGATTATGGCAAATCTAAAGCCCACCAGAAGAGCCATTCTCTATTGGGGAGGCTTATTAGACATTGGACATTTATTTATTTAAAATATTGCAACATTACAGATTATTATTCCATTGCGTTACAATAACTTTTATGCTATAGACGAACAGGCATTCCTCTCTCTAGCATTCCCTTACATTCGGTCATCAGTCGTTCCATGCCGTCCACGAATACGTCACAGTAGCCTCGGCGAGCAGGGAGCCGGACAGATGCAGCGCGCGTGAGGGTCGAGTGCCAGTAGAGGTTGGTGCGCGAGTGTGGTATATGAACAGCGGGTGACTCCGCGCTTGTAGGTAACTCTCGGGCACGTACAGTTTTAGTACCCTTCCGACAAGATCCACACAGTCAATCTTGTTTCTGATTATACCATAAATATTATGCAATAATGATCAGTTTTATATGGACTTTATAATATCATTATAATATATTGAAAGTAAGCCGTCTAAAATAAAATAAAAATGTCTAAATGCCGTATTGCTTAATAGGAATAATACCCTTTTGAAAAGTTACTCACCACCAGTCAATCGATAGGTCATCATCATCATGTCAGCCTTTAGACGTCCACTGCTGGACATAGGCCTTCCCCAATGAACGCCACCACACCCGTTCCTCCGCCCTCCGCATCCAGCCACTTCCGGCCACCTTCTTTAGGTCGTCGGTCCATCTGGCGGCGAGGCGTCCCACCCTGCGCGTGCCAATCCGTGGTCTCCACTCCAGAACCCGTCTGCCCCAACGGCCGTCGGTTCTGCGACAGATGTGGCCCGCCCACTGCCACTTCAGCCTGATAATCCTTTCGGCTATGTCGGTCACCTTCGTTCTTCGAAGGATCTCCTCATTACGAATCATATCCTTCAAAGATACGCCGAGCATATAGGGCTATGCTATATGCTATCTCCATAGCAATCGATAGGTACTAGAAGAAAATCCGTAATAAAAATGATTCCCGTGGTAGCAGCTAGTGCTAGGTTATTTGGCTTTTGGATTTATTCAGTTTCAGCGATGTTTGGTGTGTAATAACCACAATACTCATTAATATTTATGAATAGAACTAATCAAACAAGTTCGTGCAATTGCAATGTCCTTTGCACTCTACAGCTGTAGGGCGGGAGTCCACGTGGGCAGATCAAAGGTTATGGTGATGTCCTTTGATCTGAGCAACACTCCCTCGGTGCTCTAGTGACTCAACCCACACCTGTACTCCGGTAAGCGTGGCATCCATGTTTGTATTCGTCCTAAACACGTGAGACTGGCAAAATCCTACTAATATTATAAACGCGAAAGTTTGTAAGTATGGATGGATGTTTGTTACTCTTTCACGTAAAAACTACTGAATGGATTTTATTGAAACTTTACTATAATATAGCTTATACATCAGAATAACACATAGGCTACAATTTATAAAGATATTGTGTGAATTGTCCAAAATATCAAGTAAGTACGAAAAAATCTACCAGCTGCGAGCTATTCTGGCTAAAACCGCTAGAGTTACACATCCTACTAATATTATAAATGCGAAAGTTTGGACATTTGGATGTTTGTTACTCAATTACGCTTCAACCACTGGACGGATCGGGATGAAACTTGACACACATATAGGTTAGGTCCTGGAATAGGACATAGGATAGTTTTTATCCCGAAAAAACATCTCATTCCTACGGGATATACATAATAATTTGTGATGTTAAGTTGTCCACGTGGACGAAGTCGCGGGCAACAGCTAGTCTTCTATAAAAAAGGCATTTTAAGAAGAAAACGAACAACGATTAGTTATATTAACCTTAATGAAACACACTTTCACTAAGTGAACCTGAATAACTATAACAATTTATTTAGTACTAGCTGTGCCCGCGGCTCCGTTCGCGTGGACTACAGAATCCGCTCCCCTTCCCACTTCCGCTCCCGCATGCGATGAAAGACATTTACACCTTGGCTTACATTATTGAACTTTTAGTATCCCAAATTTTTTATAGTAATAAATATAGCCTATGTTACTTAGGGATAATGTAGCATTCTAATGGCGAAAGAATTTTTGAAATTGGTCCAGTAGTTTTTGAGATTATTCGTTACAAATCTTTCCTCTTGTAGTTTTTCCTCTTGAAGTGATGCAATTTGGATCATTGAACAATTCCTACGAAGGAAAGCACTTGAAGAAAATATTTCTTTTTACCAGCAATTCAGAAATTAATGTTGTAACTCAATAATCAAAAAACTATCGTGATTACACGGTTTAAGAATTCAGAAATTTTATGTTAAAATATCCGTAGTCTAATTTAATATTTATCAAATACTCATACTCATGGAATCAAGTCAGTCGGTAAAACTGCAAATTGACGTTATTAACCTTCATGCGTATTACGAAGCATAACTCTCTCGCAAACATTACAAAAGTAAACTTATGTTGAAACAAAATACACAAAAACATACTTTTGTTGAGACGAAAAACGAAATACACAAAAAAAATATATTCTCACTAGCATATTTTTATTGCCGACCATCCTAGTACGATATGTAACCGTCTGCGGTGCGCCGTCAGCGAAATCTGCTGAGATTACACGAGATCGAACCGAAACTAAGCGGTTAAACAGTTAAATACTTTATGCACTGCACTGCTCGTATCTACATAACTATACCTACTCTACATTATTATTTGCTCGCATTAATTTCGACTTGTGGTATTATAGATCGTACATAATTCACGATGGCTAACCCCACTACTTTTTGCGAGAGGTGAGCGCGGGACGCGGGGAGTTAATCTGAACCAATCAAAACGTCATTATCTTAGTGTACGTATACACACATTGATGATTAGTGCGTAACGATAGAACTAACACAGTAAAATGAAATGTAAGCGATTTAGTGGAGTGGGCGAAGGCTATGCTCGGGGTTTCTTTGAAGGATATGATTCGTTATAAGGAGATCCGACAAAGAATGAAGGCAACCGACATAGCTGAAAGGATTAGCAAGCTCTAGTGGTAGTGGGCGGGCCACATCTGTCGCAGAACCGACGTCCGTTGAGGCACACGAGTTCTGGAGTGTACTACGACCTGATGAGCGGCTGGATGCGGAGGACAGAAAACTTGGTGTGGTAGCGTTCTTTGGGGAAGGCCTATGTCCAGCAGTGGACGTCTAAGAACTGATTTGATGCTATGATGATGTCAATGACAATGAACCGTGTTTTGCGTCAAAAATAACTCCAATCTAATACCAAACCACATACAAACAATAATCTGACTAACATTTTTATATACATAGATAGTGGAACGGGTACAAGGTTGACTATCTGGGTCGTTAGACCACAGTGTTTTGGTACTAACGTACCACCACTCTAGATATCTAGGTTAGTAGCTACTACCTACATTATTATGTGGGCTAAGCTATTTAGTTTTAGTGTTGTGCGAATTTTAAAACAATGATTAGGTAGTGTTTTAGTCGGCATGTGTTTCAAAGACTAAAAACTTGGCAATAAAATTGGTTAGTGTTCAGATTTGTGTATGCTTCATGTCCACTGTTGGACATAGGCCTTCCCTAATGAACGCCACCACACCCGGTCCTCCGCCCTCCGCATCCAGTCGCTTCCGGCCACCTTCTTCAGGTCGTCGGTTTATCTGGCGGCGGGGCGTTCCACCCTGCGCTTGCCGATCCGCGGTCTCCTCTCCAGAACTCGTCTGCCCCACGGCCGTCGGTGTCCAACAGTGGACGTCTAAGGGCTGATATGATGATGATGTTGATTTATTAATTATCATTTGTGATGATTAAACATATGGCTGTAATGGAGCTTTTTCTGCCACTCATACAATCGTACTGATTTAATTTCCTACTATTTCAACAGGAGTACCAGCCTGTCTTACTGCGTACACGTTTGTTTGCGTGTGTGCGTTAATTATTGTAGGGATCTCAGCAGCGAGCGTGCAAGCATAGCCGTTCGGAAGGGACAACGTCATACGTCATCAACATACAAGTGCTTCTCTTTCGCCCGACGCCAGTGCTGGAAACGAAAAGAACTGGTTTTATTGCTTTCCAATCATCCATACACAGCACAGTAACTAACCATATTGTTTTATCATTAATCTTCAATGTTGATATATCAATATCCACGTCATTAAACCTCAAATTACAAATCACATGCGCACGCAACGTTCGGCCACAGCCCTGAAGCGCGTACTCCCAGCCGTACTTCTACTTCGCGGGCAACGTGAAACTGGAGGGGGGGGGGAGTAAATAATAAATATTAGGTACATAAATACATATACACACAATTGTCGAATCCCAAAGTAGGATTCTCTTCTGTGCTACGGGAATTAATCAAGGATTGGACAATTCCCAAATATAACATATCGAACCCACAACCTCTGGCGCTCCAGTCCAGTGACCAAGCCACTAAGCCAACGGGGCGGTCGAAGGTGAAGGGTCGCTTCTTTACGTAGTAACTAATAGTATTATTTGCTTCTGCACTGATCTAAGAGAAGCAATAATAATAATAATATGTGGGGACATTTTACACACGGCCACCTGATCCCAAACTAGGCAAAGCCCGTAAATATGGGTATAAGACAGCTGATATACATACATAAAGGACTCGATTCTGAAGGCACAATGTTAAAATTTGACAGCACTAAAACTGTTGCTATCCTTGTCAGGTATTATGAAGATAAAGACGAAACCAATTTTAGCGCTGTCAAATTTTAAATGTGTGCCTTCAGAATCGGGCCCAATATATATATATATATATACATATATATATATATAACTAACATTCAGTCACAAGGCAAACTCAAGTGCTCATAACACAATGTTTGCCCTGGGCGGGATTCGAACCCGCGACCCCGAGCTTCGCAGGCAGGTGTACTAGCGACTAGGCTACGGAGCCGACAATGAATGAAAAGTAAAAGAATAGGAACCACAAAAAACAGAAGCACTGCTCACTCGAGGCCGGACGACACTCACCCGATTACTTACCTACAGTAGGTAGGTGGCACATAAAACAGCAGGCAGCGGGGAACAGAAAAAAATTCGGAATATTTGAGGGTTCCGTAACTTATTTCAGACAGCTATTGCTCTTTGCTTTGCCGTGTGGTTTCCGGTAGAGTAGAATAGGACCACTCCAACTCTTCCCGTGGATGTCGTACAAGGCTACTAAGGGAATACATTATGAAACATCAATCAGGCCTCCCCAACCCGTCTGGCCAGCGCGGGGAGTGTAGGCCAAATCCTCTGTCTGTCTCCGACAGATGAGAGAGGGATATGCTCCTGCAGTGGAGACAAAAATAACCTGATGATGATTGCATTCCATAGTCCATAGAGAGCATTTCGCGTAATATCTGTCGAGTTAAGTGTAGTTACACGCCAAACGCTTACTTGTATATGTGAAATGACCCGTTGGAGAGTAGAAAATGGTATTTTAGTTCGATATTATCCGAAATTAATACAAATATAGTATCCAGAGCAGGACCAACTTGTACATATTGTACAACGTTGTCTGTTCCTGATGATAATTGAAACTACGACCTCTGGCGCTCGAGAGTAACGACAAGCCATTAGACCAACAAGGCTGTCAGTTACTTATCCAATACTAGCTGTTGCCCGCGACGCCGTCCTCGTGGACAACTTAACATCACAAATTATTATGTATTTCCCGTTGGAATGGGATGTTTTTTCGGGATAAAAACTATTATAAGTCCTATTCCACGACCTAACCTATATGTGTGCCAAGTTTCATCACGATTGAGTAATAAACATCCAAATATCCAAACTATCGCATTTATAATATTAGTAGGATGAGTTTAAATATATATTCAACTGCGGAACCCTGAAAATGGAAACACAAAACAAAGCAACAACTTTCAATAGCGGTCCCACTTACGGACGAGGTAAACGAACAACACGACACCAGGTTTTCCTTTTTCGTCATTTCTCTGTTTTTCCTCCATTTTTGTAGTTTTCGTCCATTTTTCTCAGTTCTTCGTCTATTTTTGTGGGTTTTAGCGGCTGCAACGTCCGGTTAGTGTAGTTTAACCGTTTTCCATGAATTTCACCCGGTTTTCATTTCGAATGCGATTTACTGAAAAAGTGGTTTTAGACAAAATGTGGCATGGAGTCGTTCTTATCAAATATATTTAAAACGTAGGGAGACTTTCCTGGTATATGTACCTATGTTGAGACAATATTCCTTATGTCTGAAATGATAAAAACTAATTTAAGTATTATTTTATTTAGTATTAATTTATATTTATGAAACCATTTGAATTTATGTACTTCAATAAACCAAGAGCATTTACACCTCCCACTCTTAAACAAAGGCTCAAATAAAACTTCATAAATTTTTTCCTAACTATATGTACACTAGCTTTTATATTCTGCAATGTACATTATGTAATCAGTTTAGCAGAAAACACATAGTTGACCATCGCGCCTCTCGTCACTCTTGGGGGCGTGGATAAAGACAGTAGATACCAAATTTTCAAGTTACTGTCGCAGGGGGATTTTACACTTTGTTGTGATTATGATACCGTGTTAGGTTAGGTTAGACCAACGTACATACAAATATTATATATATTTTTAGGGATCCGTCAACACAGCTAGCCCCTATAGGAAGCTTATTTGTCGATCTATATGTCTGCAGTCTGAAAACTGCTTGTCCTTTTGAGCTGAAATTTTAAACATGCATGTAAAATTTGCCAGAAATTAAAAAAACAACCTTAATTGATGGAACCGATGTTATACTTTGGTGACTTTAAAAAATACAATATTAAATTTATATAGCACTCTGAAGTCTCCACTCCTGGCTCTGTGCGGATCCATTTCGGCTAACTAGTTCTCGCGGAGTGGATATTGTCAAACGCGACATTTGCTGACGTCACGATGCGACACTCGCTCTGTTTCAGGAAATTATTTGCTTTTTTTTCTTACATGACGCAGGAAATGAAACTTTTGGAATACATACATACATAATGATTACACCTTGGTCCCAGAGGGGTAGGCAGAGACGAGGCATCGCAACTTTGCGCGACCCTGACACACCTCACCAGCCCCACTTACAAAAAAACATTATCCTATTAGTGGGAATCGATGTGAGGCAGGCGTTTAACCACTAAGCCAAGGTTACTTAGAGAGAGAGAGAGGGCGAGTGAGAAGAGGGTCTACTTTTTACTCCCACCCCTCTTAACTGTTCTCGTAGCATTTTTCGCCGTCATTTCGGCAACTAGAACGTTTAACTGAACTGCCCGCCTGTGAAATTGCGCTATCCGTAATTATCCTGGAAATCTCAGGAGAAAATTCTCTTGAGCTGAAAAGTACGCTGCTAAAGTTCCGTGGTAGTTTAACTGAGGAGTTTCCAAACGGGTGTATTTCCATTAAGATAATAAGGCCAAAGATAATATATATTACTACACCTCATACCATGAAGCAAAATAATTTTTCCTAGCTCACAGTTTCACCTCAAAGTGTTTTCCTTCAGGATTGACACTAATTTGTTATTAAATTAGATAACAGATGATTATAAAATGTGCATTTGTTAGTTTTAGTGCATTTGTTGTTTTTCCTGATGGGTTTCCGCTTGACCTCAATCTCACCTGATGGTAAGTGACGATGACGCCTAAGGTGGAGCGCGCTTACCCAGAATATGCTTATTCACTCTTCCTTTAAGAAGATCCAAATTGTATTTATCCAGAAATACCGAAGCTGGCAGGGAGTTACATTCCTTAGCAGTTTCATATAAGTATTTGAATATAACATAAACACAAAAAAATAATAAATATTGGTTAATTAAAACAATGTTTGTACCTAGAACCGCTCAGAATAAATATGCACAATTTACAGTCAACGTGTCAATAATAATTAAATTTTAATGTCCCTAATGGACTACAGTCTATTTTATTCCGTCTTGTTCAACGTTGTTGTTGTCTTGGTCAACGGAGTAATAACATTTTTTAATCAATAAGAAGACATTGTTTATTTGCACAATCAAGAGTTACAATAGGTTGCATATGAGTACACTAATAAATATATTTAATTAATATAAACTTAACATTACAAAACAAACAAAAAAAATATAAAACAAAACCTAACTATTATACACTACAAATAAAAAATTGACCCCAGTTCGTCCCCTGCTGGCAGAGTACCCAGGAGACTGGCGGCATTGCCTCGCTGGATTGCGAGGCTTACGCGCTGGGCAAAGTAGCCGCCAGCTCTGGGGTCCCGGGTATTCTCCACCAGTCTTTTCGAGATGTCCCTGAAAAGATGGTGGGCACCGGAACCCCACGCGCCCTGGGTCTCGACCCCAAACGCCTCAAAGATGAGGTCTCCACTGAGGCACTCATATTTGCGGCGCTTGAGGTTCTCCGCGTTGGAAGCAGCTGCGCCAGCTCTCACGGAGGTACATGGAAGATGGGACGGCGCAAGTGTATCTACGCATGTAGCGTCCCACACAAGCGCTCGTCCCATCTTCCAGGGAACTAGAGTCATTCCGTCCGGTCTCCTGCCATCATCGCCAGTCCGGAGGGTTCCAATATGGCTGGCGCACCGGCGGTGGCAAGTGCACGGCGAATGACGTCGTTCAGTGAGTGGTGGCGAGGGATACGGCCAGCGCTCCTTACACAGGAGAGCCCATGGTGGCCGAGGCTATCAACGGCTGCTCCGCAACGGCAGCGATGGGGGATGTTGCTGGAGGCACCAACGCGCAGGGCCGAGGCAATACGGAAGGTGGTGCGATCCAACAGGGTCCCAATGTTAGCCGACGGCACTGCCTGTAGCCACAAACCTGACTCCCATTCCCCAACAGCCAAGAGGCGAGCACGCTCTGCAGAACTGGTTGACGTATCAACAAGGTTATTCCGTACCAGTCTACAGAGGGGCCCGTCCCATGATCGCTGGGAAACAGGGTCCGTTGGGAGGTCAGTATTGGGGCAACAGGCAATCCAGGCGCTCTTGGCCTCGTCCAGAAGGGAAGTTGTAGGTGTGGCGGTCTGCTCGAGCACCTTCGCTACAAGCGGCTGGGTAGCATGGATGGAGGACAAGAACGCCGGGAGTGATACGTCGGCCGTTTTTCGTATACCCAGTATCAATAATAAATAGATAAATAAATATCTCAGACATTTACACAATTATCCAGTCCCAAACTAGGCAGAGCCTGTGGTATGGTTACTAGATAACGGATAGACATACTTAAATAAATATATAAATATCCAAGACTTGGGTACAAACATTCATATTCATCATACGAATATTTGCCCCTAGCGGGATTCGTACCCGCAACCTCCGATGTGCACTACCCCGTTCCGCCACGTAATGATTTGAGACTTTTTTTACACCTGTGGAGACCAACGATCTCTATGTACTACCAGATGGAGCGTTCCAAACAATCGCTCTGTTCCACGTAAGTAGCCACAACTCTTTCACATTCACTTTGAAACTTGTGCAGTTACTACTCAGAACATTTATTTATTTACTAAATATTGACATTATTTAACCGTAGCGTCAATATTTAGTAGTACATAGAGATCGTTGGTGGAGACTGTTTAATGATTTTAACTCGACAGGAAGGCTATTGAACAGTATGACGGCTTGGTAGCGAGTGTTATACCGCGCAACATTTAAGTTTGGCCGGATTGTACTAGAACGTCTAGGTCGCATATATGTGCTAAAAAGAATGTATAATAGCACTGACTGCTGACGCAAGACAACTCATATATCCCCAGTCGATGTTCTCAGACAGATTTTAAAGCTTGAACTCTTACTTTAAATTATAATTTGCTACATAAGCTAGTTCATTAGACTATCTCGGTTAAGGGGTCGTATTCCATGCGAAATATTTTCGAGCGATATTCACACGACCAAGTTTTGATTACTAAGGGTTATCCGACACTAAGTTCATGCGGTTTTTGTTTATCGCTTTAAACGCTTTGTTCAGCTATTAATTGTTTTACTTACTAAGTGAAAACTTTGTTATAACTTTCTTTTAACGACTTAATATTATCAACATGTCAGCCCCTATAGATGTCCACTACTGGATATCGGCCTACCCCAATGAACGCCACCACACCCGGTCCTCCAACCTCCGCATCCAGCCGCTTCCGGCCACCTTGTTCAGGTCGTAAGTGTATCTGACGGTGGGGCGTCCCACCCTGCGCGTGCCGATCCGCGGTCTCCACTCCAGAAATCGTCTGCCCCAACAGCCGT